>CM053784.1:327807789-329099039 GCA_028749045.1 Cupressus sempervirens
CAGGTAGTAGGATCAAATACAATTTTTCAAGGTGATGAAATTGCATATATAGATGCATCACTTGAATGCCACACATGAATTGCATTTGCCAATTTATAATGAAATGTTGGATATAAAGGCTCCATACACTAGCCCAACAATGGAAGCCAAGGATGTAACCTTTCATGTATTGGCATGCTCTCCTTGTAAGGATCCAAAGTATCTACTATTATTATTAATTTGGTCTAGTTTCTTATTAGTTGGGTTGATTACAAATTCTTGTAGAACTTTCATCAGATTAGGTGTAATAAAATTAACAATAAGTTATTCTTAGCTAGTAGGATCAAATATAGTTTTCCAAGGTGATAAAATTTCATATGCAGATGCATCACTTGAATGCTAGGCATGAAGTGCATTCTACAATTTATAATGAATGGTTGGATATAAAGGATCGATACACTAGCCCAACAATTGAAGCCAAGGATGTCACCATGCATGTATGGGCATGCTCTCCCTATGAGGATCCCAACTATCTAATTTTGTTGTTAATTTGGGCATCACTATATGTTCCAAAATGTAATGAAGTATTGAATTTGATCAAATTTTCTTCCATGTCTCTAGAAAATGTAGCATAGCTTCGAGGTCCCTTAGCTCCCATAAATTTTTAGCAACTATTCTCACTACTAGAAGAATAACTTCAGTTAAGAGTTGAGTGTAAGGAGTTGAAGAAGCAAGTTTTGCTTTTGTGTAAATTCCATGATCATGAGGCTCATTCCCTTTGTAGAAGTCATAACCCAGTCAAATATATGTATATATACAAGCCATAACCTAATCAAATGGGTCTAGCTACTAATTACCTAGGTTGATTACAAATTCTTGTAGAATTTTCATCATATTAGGTACAATAAAAGGAACAATCAACATTATTTTTGTGTAGGATCTTGAGCTAAGTCACTTAGCATGGGTTGAGTGAGTTTTATTGTTTAATTATTTCGATTCTAGAATATGTATGCAACTAGATCTATTTTATGTTGTGCTAAGATGTAATAAGTTCCTTAAAAAAGATATCTCTATATACATACATACATATATACATGTATATGTATGTATGTATGTATATATGTATGTATATTATGTATGTATGTATGATATGTATGCATGTATGATATGTATTTATATATGTATGTATGTATGTATGTATGTATGATGTGGAGATCTAGGATTTTGTTTCAATGCCCTTGTGATCATTACATTTTGTTGTTCTGCCCTTGTGATCTCTACATCTCACTGCCATGCCCTTTTAATCTCTACATCTCATTCATTTTATTCTACCTAATATAATGATAGTTCTATATGAATTTTTTGTCATGCCCTTGTAATCTTTGCATCCCAAGTATCTACTGTTGTTGTTAACTTGTGCATCACTATATGATCCAAAATGTTATGAAGTACTAAAGTTGGTAGTAACTTCTCCCATGTCTCCAAAAAATGTAGCACAGGTTTAGGGTCCCTTGGCTCTCAAGAATTTGTAGTAGTTATTCTCACTATTGGAAGAATAACTTCAATGAAGAGTTGAGTGTAAGGATTTGAAGAAGAAAGTTTTGCTTTTGTATAAATGCCATAATCACAAGGTTCATTCCCTTGCAAAATCTATAACCTAGTTAAATATATGTATATATCAACTCAATTAAATATATGTATATGGGAAAATGATGTCACTTTTGCAAGTTTGGAGCCTTTTATTTTATTTTAAAGATTGATCATTTCTTAAATATTTTAGATATTAGTGGGGCGGAGGGGGGGAGCAAATGAGTTTCCACCTTCATGTGGTTGGCATTTCTTAGTAGAGAATATTAAACTATTCTCAAAACTAAGTGAAGTTCAACATTAACCTATGATTTTATGACAACTAACTGTGTGAATCTATTGGTTTCAGGCAATGTCGAAGGATGCCATAGTTCAATATGTAATCTCAATTCATATGCATACGACATAAGGTTGAGCTAAGAAAACCCAAAAGGTTTGCATAGACCTATTAAATAAATGTAAACATGTTGGGATTTTTATCTCCTTCTATTGTCCATGCATACAGAATGCAGCTACATGTGCATTCTCAATTTATATTGGTAAAATCTTATTTTGGATGTGACAAAAAAATGACATGCACCAAAAGATGGGAAAGTGATGCCACTTTTGCAGGTCTAGAACCTTTCTTTGTACTTTAAACATTGATTATTTCTTAAATATTTTAGATGTTAATGGGGAATTTAGATGTTGGGGGGGGGGGGGACCAAATGAGCTTCCACCTTCACATGGTTGGCCCTGATTAGTTGAGAATATTAAACTATTCTCAAAAAATAGTTAAGCTCAATATTAACCTATGATTACATCATAGCTATTCAATGTTTACCACCATTTTAAATTATTAATACAGCATGTCATATTAATTTTAATGACTAGCCATCAATCTTACAACATTCCCATCACATGCTCATCCCAATCATGACAGAAGTTTTCAATAGCTTGCCATGGGGCCCATAGCATTTCTGTCACACAGACATCACAATTGTGATGGTGTCTTCGATAGATTTTTATCGCAATTGTTTCAGTGGAAATGAACTATTTCCAAGAATGGTAGCCCAACTTATTACACATTTAGTCATCGCAATTGTAACGGTAACCCTTGCCATTGCAACTTCTGACAGAAAAAGTCCAATGCCCATCTGACAAGATCCAATTCATACTAATGTCTTTTGGGTGACATGTTACTATTCTAATTGTGATGGCTTGCTGTCACAATTTGAGCCCAAATTTAGCAACATCTCTAGTGCTAACTGAGTGTTCCTTCATGTGCCAAGTGAACCTAAAAAATTTTGATGCTTGGGTCCATCTTTGATTGAGTTTGTCTATGAATGGTTCTTAGTTTCAGCCGAATTATGTATTTAATTTGATCTGTGACTTTAATGATAGGATTTTGTTTTGGGATGAGTGTAGACCATTTTTAGGTCAACCTTTCTGTTATGTAATGATCTAGAATCTTCTATAAGCCATTTTGCAAAGTATAAGTAGAGGTATTTGGTTTAGTTTAGAGAGAGGGCTTAGATAGTTAAAGAAGATCTTTCTGGAATTGCAAATTTGAAGCTAGATTGCTAATCTTGAAGTTATATTTTATATCTAGTTGTAACTGAGAAGGCCTTATAGTTGGGCATGTATGCTAATCATTTGATGAATCAATAAAAGTATTATGTTCCCTCTCTCCTCGTCATTTTTCTTGTTATAATATATAGTCTGCTAGTATAACTGAGACGGGGGGGGTGGGGGGTGGTGGGGTGAATTAGTTATGCAACTATTATCACAATTATCAACCTTAATAAAAATTAACCATATGAGAAATATAATAAAAAATCATAGCAAGATACTCATGCACAATAACACTAGATGTGTTAACTAAGAAAACCCTTGATCAAAGGGAAAACCTTAGTGGGGATTGTTGGAGTTCTTTCTGGTAAAGAACATATTAGGTAGATTGTGATGTGAATATCAGGATTTAACTGTGTGATTTTTGAGTCAAACTCGATGACCCATGTTTCATGAGTAGTGATTCAACATGAATCCATCTCTCATGAGAATAAATGGAACACTTAGCACTCATTGGATCTAGGTGATGCTCACAGGGGTGAAGCACCGGGACTTCCCGGGAGGTCACCCATCCCAGTACTACTCCAGCCCGAGCGCGCTTAACTACGAAGTTTCCTCCACAGTTAAACCCAAAGCTTGCAACCCCATTTGCAAAACCTTCACCAAGTGTTGTGCCTTATGAACCATTCATTAGAAAGCCCCTTAAGCTCATCAATTGATAAGTAGGAGATGATTTCCACAGCTAGTCAAATTGTGATGTGAATATCAGGATTTAACTGTGTGATTTTTGAGTCAAACTCGATGACCCATGTTTCATTTGTGAGTATATTAGGTAGATTTAAACTTGATACCAATAAACAAAGACCAGGGAAAAGCCTAAGGATGAGCTAAATATTATGTTTAGCAAGGCTAAATCTTAGTTCTGGACCAATTAACAGAGTCATCAGGACTCACTTTACTTTAGTCTCTGCTAAGCTAAGACAAGCAAACCTAAGGGATATTTAGCTTGTCAATTAGATTTTTTTCTCTATACTAAAATATCACCTTATAGCATAAATGGTCAGTATTCTTCACCAGGATACACAACAAGTCTAAAAGGTAAAGCATTAATAGTACCTACAATAGGTATCTCTTTAGCATCCATTGCTCTGCATCTACTTTGCTTGGTGTCAACTCCTAAGCCAAGAGCTTCCATAACCTTTAAAGGCATTATATTATTTGAGGCACCAGAATCAATCATTTTTTAGAGTTCTACCCTTCATGATCAAGCTTAAGGAAAAAGGGCCAATATCTTGTAAGTATGCAATTAATGAGTTATCCAAATTCATTTGATGTATCTGAGACATAACCTCTACATCTTCTTTTCCCTTTTCTAAATTTGGGAATTTTTGGACCAATGTTGGTTCTTGTGTGAAAACACTATCATTTCCTATTCCTCCCAACCAAGACAAAGCCTTCTTCTTGTGTTCTCTTATCCTAAACATTTCAGACAAAGGAACCTTGATAGTGATTTGTGACAACATTGAAATCATATCAACTAGGTCATAATTGGTAGTTTTAACATTAAAATCTATGGGTACATGAGCTTGAATAATAGATGATTCCTTTTTCTTATTACTTTCAAATTTTGATCTCTCTTTTGATATAATTGGCTTAGTGATTTTTATCTCCTAAAAATGTACCCTCTCTTTTGGCTCCCACCTTTTATTGTTATTCTCTTTGATCTCTGAAATCCCAGGAATACTTTTCTTAACTTCACTAGTGACTCTTTCAGGGGTATCTTTGATAAAAATACCTATTGGCTTCATACAGGTACCATTCACAACTCTATTTATTAAGTTATAAGTACTTTAGATTTGTGCAACTAGTTCTGAAGTAATCTTATCAATTTCTTCCTTGGAAGGCTTTCTCAAATTTATGTGGTCATTTTCAACTAGAGTGTTACATACAACATTCTCATCATGACCTTCATCATTAGAAAAAACTTGTTGATGATATATATGGTATAAATTTCTCTGATCTGTAACATCATGCTCAATTTTCTTAATACCAAATTCGTCATCATTATCATAGAGATGAATCATGTTACTAGCAATATCCTCCTGATTTTCCTCTTCTACTTCCTCTTCATTCTATACAAGATGGTTTGTAGCAAAAGATTGAGCTACAACACAAAAATCAGGGGAATGGGGAGATTGACAAGAAAAACACCAAGGTACATCTTCTACCATGTTTATAGAATTCTTTTGCAAAGGATCTGGTGTTCCCTTGTCTTTATTTCCTTGAATATGGTTTGGAACTAGCTTTCCATCTTTCCATTGAGTAGTGTAGGGATAATTTTGCATCCTAGGCTGTCTATTGAAATTGTTAAAAGGAATCTTTTCTACAATATTTCCTTTATTTGTTTGGTAAGTAGGAGGATTTAACTTTTTTAATAAACTTAAAACTTGCCCCATTGTATCATCCTCTAGATTTTTTCCTACAATAGGCTTTTCACTGTCCTTTTTACCTCTAGGATTAAACAACTTGGGGCCATCCCTCTTTCCAAGTTTACTAGCAACCCTTCTATTTTTTTCAATATTCGTAGCCATATTATAAGCCCCTCTTAATGATTTTGGATCTTTATCCCTAAGAAAATAAGCCATCTTACTATCAAAAGCATTGAAATAAGTAGTAAGACAAACATCTTCATTCAACCTCATTACTTGAAATAACTTGTACATACCTTTTTGAAATTTTACATTGAAATCAAAAGCTGACTGATTAGGATTCTTCTTGATATTATTGAAGTCATTCAACATAAAAACCAACATTAATCTTATCACCATACTATCCTTTGAACAAGACCTCAAGATGATTCCATGATTTAATACTATCATCAGGCAGTCTTTTGAACTAGTCTCTAGCATACTCAATCAATGAATGAATAAAAAGTTTCATCACTGCATCTTTATGTTCTACCTGATAGTCATTTAGCATATCCATGAATTTGTTGAGGTGTTCTTCACCAGTAATAGCATTATTTTTGGAAAACTTTGTGACCTTATCCCTTAAATCATTTGAGATAAGATGAGGAAAACCAAGGATACCCAAAAAGGACATCTGCCTATACTTTTCCAAATAAATTGGTCTTTTTTGAGAAACTAGAATACTTGAAGAGATAGATCCCATAGGCTGACTCTAAAAAGGATCCTAAGTTGAGTTAGTTGAAAAGGAGGTAACTGACTGGTAGTAATAGAAGTTACAACAGGGGCCACTTGTGTAGAACTTTGGCCTATAATCAAAGGACCCACACTAGATATAGTAGGGACAACTTGAAGAGTTTGAATGGGTTGGGCAGCTAAGGTAGAATTCAACTTAATGAATTGGATTTTTCTCCTAGTTTCAGCTACCTAAGCTTCATTTTCTACTTTTTCAAGTTCCTTTTCTAAATTATCCTTCTCCTTTCTAGCTTTCTCCAAGTCTAAATCAAGTTTAGATATAGCAAAAGAAGTGGATTTGTTAGAAAGATGAGGTTCCTTGATCTGTATCCCAATAGCCTTCTACTTTCCTTTATCTAAATCCTTCTTATTTATATCTTCCACTCTTATCTCCAAAGGTTTATAAGGCTAAACTTGAGCAAGTACTAGGTTCTCTTTCTGCTTAAGAAGTTGTTCCTGGTTTTGAACATTAGACCTCAAAATATCCACATCCCTAAAAATATCAGAATGTAAATTAGAAGATTTATGTTCCAATTTCCTATTTTGCTCTTGTAATGAAGCAATTCTCCTTAGTAAATTATCTCATTCAATGATGCTATTCAAGATTATTTTTTCCTTTTCTTTCTCCAAGTGCATGTGCCTCATTTCCTCTTCTGCAACTCTTTTTCTAAGAAGGACAAGCTCTGGGTATAGCTCATCATGATCTATAGTAGTGGCCTTATATTCAACTGGATGAAAATCCATAAGATTTACCTCATATGGCTGATGCCTTGGGCTAAAACTTGTGTCCATATTTCCCCTGAAATCCCAACTATGGTTTATTTCACTTGTCAAATCAAGCCTATAAGGAAGGTCCCCCACAGGAGACATAGATTTATCATGAAAAACCCTTTGTTCCCTTACTGGGGTTGAAATAGTTTCTCCCAAAAGGGTAACTTCTTCAGACTCGGTACTCTTAGAAGAGGATTCCTTTTCCACTATAGGATGAAATAGCAATGGGGCTGACATATTCGCCCTAGGAACCCAAGTGGTAGTAAAATCAAACTTTTTCTTATTTTGATGTTTTCTTGTCCCAGGAGGTAACTTAGCCAACAAATGTATTTCTGGGTGGTCCCTTGTGAAAGGATGTGTATTCTTTTTCATCTCAACCATTTGGTTAAGATTTCCTTAAACTTATAGCACTAGCTATAGAACCTTAGACTTGAGTTGCAACCCTTATGAAGGGAAAGTATGAAATAAAGCCTAAAAAACAAAGAATGACACAAAAGAAAGACAAAATAACATTGAAAAGACCCAAATAGGGATCCAGTAATAGATTATTACAAAATCATCTTCAAAAGAGTCACAATTTTGTTAGAGTTATTTCTAGTAAAGAACATATCAGGTAGATTTAAACTTGATACCAAGAAACAAAGACTAGGGACAAGCCTAAGGATGAGCTAAATCCTATGTTCAACAAGGCTAAATCTTAGTTCTAGACCAATTAATAGAGTCATCAAGACTCACTTCAATTTAGGCTCTGCTAAGCCAAGGTGGGAAAACCTAAGGGATTTTTACCTTGTCAACTTGATGTTTTCTTTGTACTAAAATATCCCCTTACAGTAGAAATGGTCAGCATTTTTCTATAATTTGCTAACAAATTCCCAACTACAATAGCTAATTAAAACTTAAAGAAAGTATAGCAAACAAGCCATGACCAACATTTCTATCTCTTCAATGCATGAAAATAAGTTGATTTGTTTTTGTGATTGTTATATAAAGGTGAACCATCCATGGACTCTTAAACTTTAGAATGGACTAGTTTCTTATCCAATGGAATATAGAGTCAAAGATTTGTAGTTTAGACCCTTTTAATTAACTTGTGATTGAAAGTGTCAACATTAAACTTTTAGTTTCATTCTGATTCTCATCTATTCCATAAACCTTAAGCCTTATCAATTGTGGAAAGCAACTTCCCTAATTCTTGAATTAGTAGCAATCAATAAAAGACATACAACCTTTTAGATTGCATTAAACTGAAGAGAAACTTGTCTATTTAGTCCCAAAGCTACAAACATATGGAAATGAGAAAAAACTACAAAGATAATGATTGTTAAGGATAAAATCCTTCAATTTAAACCTTAACACTACCAATAGAACTCATTGTATGACACAGAGATAAAACCATTGGTCCCTAATATTCCTTCTTATATTCAAGTATACATGTAAACTCATTCAAATCATTACAGAACAAAAGTGGATGAATTGCAAAATAATACATGACATATATAAAAATTCTATAGACAACTAACCTCTACTGCTCATCTTGGAAATCCATAAATAGGATTGCAACAAGCTACATATGAGAGGAGGACACATGTCAAAATTCGAATGGAAAACACAAGTTTTGGGATGTGAATACAATAAATACAAGGATTAGTCTTCAAAGTATCGATCAAAAAGGTAAGTAGCTAAGGAAGCAGAAAAACATTAATGTTGAATCCTTGATCTTTTCCTTCCCTTTATACTTTTTTTCCCAAATGCACAAAATATCCTAGCTACTTCTAGCCAGCAGAGCTTTTATTTCACTTACTACTTATAAATCTTGACTGGCCTTGGTCCATGTGACATCCATAATTGCCTAAGACTCAACAAAAAATTTATTCAAATTTATCTCCTCCCTGAAGAGAGAATCAATTAAAGAATGAAAAGGGGAATCAAAAGGATCCTCAAAAATGGTTGATGTAGTCTCTTGGGTCAAAATGTCATCAAAAGAGGTTGACCACTCCTACTAGTTTCTTACTATATTGGTAGTATCCAAGATTGAAGGTATCCAAGTTTCTTACTATATTGGTAGTTTCTTACTTACTAGAAAAGAAGCCACTTAATTCTTTCACCATTTCTAGGCTCTCCTTGATTGTGAAAATCTTGTCTAGTAAATTTGGCTTTTTAGCCATCAGCATAATTAACCTATTCAGAAACTGAATGTATGGGCTCTAAAGGCCAAAAGTGGGTGTCAACCATGAGAGTGCCTCATTGTAGAATTTCTCAGCACCTTGCAAAGAACCAAAAGAGCTATGAGCCTATTGTGATAAGTTCTTCAAAATATCAACCCTATGGTTAGTCATAGCTCTAAGGATCCCAATCCTCACACCACCACCCTATTGGACTGACTAAGTGTCAATACACATCCTCCTTGGTTGTGAGGAATCATCTTCCTCTACATCCTTAGTCTGCACCAAAGCCTTAGCAGTATCTTTAACTGGCACTGAAGTCCCTTCTCCCTCTTCTTGAGCTAGACATACTCTCTATTCTACTTGTATCAGCTACTCTCTAAGGGATACAATTTCATCCTCAACGACCTAGACCTTAGCTTCCAACTCAACACTTCTTTCTTTGTATACATGACTACTTCTGAGCTCATTTTCATAGAGCTTTCTAACATCAATGTAGTCATGTATAGCTTGGGACAATCAATCCTCCATTTCCTCTACCTTGGCCTTATTCATAAGTGAAAAATGTTTCAAAGCCCTAGATATCTCTGAGCCAAAGGTTCCCTGTAGAGTCCAAATTATCATGTTGCCCTACTCTGTGCTCTCTGCATGTATTAATTTTTGTTTGTTAGAAGCTAGGGCCATGCTCCAAACTGCTAAGGACTTGGTGTCAATGTTGAAAACAATCCCTCTTTTTAAACCATCAGCACCAATTGCTTCATAGGAGATGACATTCTCCTGTCTTCTAATTTGATCAAGCATGAAACCTTGCTCTAAGTCCCAACTCGGTACTAAAAACATGCCACTCCTATGGACAAGATCCCTGGCCTCCACTAGAGTCATCACTTCACTCTGAGGGTCATAGGCCTATAGATTCTCAATTAACTCCATCCTCTGTTCATCAGATTCATTAGGTTTCATCCTAAGGACAAGTTCATTTTGTTTGATTTTGTATAAAAAACTTTTGAATTCATTGGACTTGATGAATTCATCATCCTCCAAAAATTGCTAAACTTGGATGATCCTATCATCCCATCTTTCTACTGCCAGCTCAAGATCTGTCAAACTATTTCTACTGCATCAGCCCGAGTTTGGAGATAGTTTTGCCTCATGTCAACAAAATACTAACTACTCCCTAGTAAAATCTACAAAGTTCTATGCTTGACCTAAGGAGGGATTTGCACAATTTTGTATCTTTTATGCCCCTTTTCCATCCAGGATGCCTCGGTTACATCCTCCTCTTTCACCTTAAGGGCTACATTAGGCTCAAGGCTATCTAGGCACACTCTTTCCTCCTCTCCCATTGGGTCCCCTGGCATTTTGGCAATTATTTCACCATGGTCCATGACCATCTTCCTGATTCTTTGGGGGTAAGGGATATCCATGTAGAAACCTGGGAATTGGGAATCAATCCTTTTCAATTCCTTCTCTACCCTTAGTACATCATCCAATTTTGCAAGTTTATTAGCTACCTCCCCTTCTGCTACTATATTGGGGATGATATCTTCATGGGTTAATTCCTTGGAATTGGGTAACACATAATTTCTCATTTTCTTCAAAGTGGCCCTCATCCATCCCTTAGAATCATACATTCTATATGGGTCGGTACATGAATTGTAATGATGCAAAAAAGAATGAATAGGCTCTAAGGCTTCTTTGCCAATAGTAAAATCACCAATTTTAAAACATCTACATAAAAAGGTTCCTTTGTGTACCTTAGGGCCTAAGTATTCCTTGTTAACCATGAACAACTACCAAATAAATTCAATTATCCCTAATCTAGGAGGAATAAACTTTGGTAAAATGTGGGGTGGCTGGGGACAACCATAGAATCTCATTAGAGAAAAATTTGGAAACAAGAAAATATCCCCCCAATTGTGATCTAATTTCTTTCCCTTAGGCAATAGGGATGGTCTTAAGAGATATTTCAAAACCTCAAGAGCCCTAAAGTACCCTGGGTCCAACATTTTCATTATGACAACATTGAAATTATTAAAAAATGATACAGAGTTAGAAAAGTGATAAGAGGTATCCCATACCTATTTCCATAGTTGTACTAGCAAGTCTCCATGTAAATAAGAGGTTTGATCAATGAAATCAGAGCTAATGTATCCCATGTTCTTGTGGAGAATTAAGTGCATCAGTAGAGAGTAATATGGAAAAGTGAACTCCCTCATTTCTCCAAACCTTTCCTTGGCAATATTATCCTTCATTATATCTAGTATATGACTAATATAGTCCTATTCACAGGCATGGTAAGCATCATGTACATCTTTAGAAATTATATATTCAGCCCCCCAAACCTCATCAGACCCATTCTTTCCTACAAATTTGTGGATTCCATAATGGTTTTGACAAAATAACTTTTGAATTTGTCCATGGGCATCTTCTTTTGTATCTTCTTTTGGAAATCACCCACCCTCTTTAACTCTCCAAGAATATGCTACAACAATGAGGCTCCAATAAAAGAATTGGGATTTGCCTCAAATCTTCTTTGTAAGTCCTTCAAATCTAGAGGTTGGCCCATTGCTCTGGTTAACCAAAAAGTCTCAATAAAAGATTCTCTATCCAAGCTACACAAAATAGTTCCATCATTCCTGTGAAAAGACTTGGTGGCAAGATTGTAGCATCAAAATAGGGCTTTCATCAAGTCCACATCTATGAAAACCTTTGGGAAAATTGACTTGGCTAGGTTCTTCTTCTTGGGATTACAAACAGGAACCTTCTTGTCCTAGTTGCAGTAGAAGAAGTAAAAGAGCTTAGAACCAGTAGTATCAGGGCATCTAGCATCTCTGCAATAAGCATAAGTGTCAAAGAAGACATAATCATCTGTAGAGTTTGCATTGGTTGATCCTAGAAACAACTTTATCCATTCCTCTAAAAAATGATTGGGCCTTTTCTATCTGGTTTTACCTCCCTTTGAGGTTGATGTCTCTAATAATGCCATTTTAGAGGTAGAGATTTTCTCTACTTCCTGGTCTAACATTTTGTGAATCTGCAACTAAATTATCTGCAATTGTGAAAATTCTATCTCCGACAATTGTTGGAAAGAATAATGCAATACACGCAAACAACAGAGGATGAACTCAAAAATTGATTGTGTGAATGATGAACAATGACAATAGGAATGGAAAATCTTATAAGTTGATATGCTTAGATGAATGTTAAAATGAATTGATTTTACATACATGAGAATGATCTCAATCCATTCTTTCAACTTCAAGAAGCATCACCATAAATTTCCAACTATGCACTTTTTGTATAGTATTTAAAATTGATTGGCTGAAAAGCCCATACTTCTTTTCTCATCATTATGTTTGCTATAAAGATTAGATTCTATGATATTATGACGAAGTGACTGAAAAGACCTGTCATAGCATCGTAACATTGTTTCAATGGTTCTCTAACCCTACAATACCCCCTATAAAATATTTATCAAGCAATCAAAAAAAGTTGCAAAACCTTTTATGATCATATGAAATCCTTTATTGTCATAGCATTGGCAGCTTACTCTATCTTGTTCTATGTCTCATGACAAGTGGTCTCAGAGCATTGTAGGTTATCTTCTTATGCCCTATGATCATACGATCGTAGTTGAGCTTCCTACCTCATAACATTGTAACCATGCATGTTTCCCTCTATGATGTCATGGTTAGCCTAAAAACATCACATTGTTACATTGCTGGTTTATTGTTCCATTGGTGTGATCCTACAGTAAACCCTAGTCACAACATCAAAAAATGCTATCTTAAAACCTTGAGATCTTATGATGAAAGGGCTATCATAATATTGGGGACTGCATCAACTATCCATCTTAAAAACTTTTGGTCCTATAGATTTTGATAATGAATACATCTAGCATGTGTACACTAGCCTTGCTCGATAGGAAACTGACATCTATCCTGACCATTGACGACATGTTTTACTTTTTATGACCTTTACGATCCTATGACAATAAGGTGCTGCACCATCTCAACATGCCTTGATCCTTCATATGATCATATGACAAAGCTTATTTCATAGCATCTCAACTCACAAAATCACACCCTCTGATCATGCAATAAGCATCATAACATTGTCAGGCCCCATCTTTTTCTTTACAATTTGATGATGAAGCCTATATCATAGGGTTGTAACTATCCTTTCTCACTGCTCCTGACACTATGAACACACCTTTATTACAACATCAAAGAAGGCCCCCTCAAGGAAAAAACATAACATGACATGATCTTACAACAAAAAGGTCATCATGAGATCAAGAAGGAAAAGAAAAATGTTTACGATAACATGATACAACACCTATCATGAGATCGCAAAAGGCCATCACATTTGTCTACGATATTCTACTAACCCTCCATCATAACATTGCAAAGAAAAATGTTCCTTAGAAAAAGAAAACACACTCACTTATATGGCCTAGGGTTAGGAAAAGTGGGGTAATTGTGTAATCCACTAGGGTTTATCATATTTTTAGAATATAATTACCACCCTATTGAAACAAAATTAAAAATTTTCATCATAGTGCAGAAAATTATCATCAATGAAAATAAAAGACCATCAAGGATGATACCCACAAGAAGATGTACTGATATAAATATTCTTTGTTAGAGAATGGACCCAATTAGGAGTCTATAACAACATTAAGTACATATTAGTCCCTATTAGGAGACTTTGAATCCCTATTAGGAGATTCCAACCCTATTAGGATTTTTGCCAATAGTGTTAGGACTTGTAGAAGGCAAATGGATCCATTGTCCAAATAGCTTTAGGGAAAGACCAATGAACCCACCGTCCAAATGATCATTGTATTATTTCTTCCTAAATAATAGAATTTTACTATACTTATCCTTTTCTCCTTGTGAACTTGTTACTAGATTACAATCCTTGCATCCAATAATCCTTGGATCACTTACTTGTATTTAGAAAACACTCTACTCCTTTGCACACTTCCTTGATTACTTCACATTCAATATACATATTTAAAAAAGGAAAAAATATTTCCTTTATACCGTATCTTCAAACTACTTCCTTGAGTTGGCCCTGAGGCTTTCCCAATTAATTATAATAAGATAATTAATTATATCATAATGACAATAACATTTTTGTCTCACATTCTATATAAATTATCACACGCGTGATACTAGGGCTTGCACACTCACTAACATCATCATCAAACCCTCTTCTAAAATTGTCTAAATATACATCTCTAGATTATATCTATGTTAGAAGATATAATACAATCATCAAAAACTAATTAATAGTTACTCTATTTCTATACTACTATCTATAAATCACTTACAACTTCTACATGACTTCAACTTATGTTATCCATATTTAACCTTGTCACCAAGACATAGTGTGGAGCATGTCTTTGCTTGTCCATCACCAGAATATTAAATCTCTTTCTGTACAACCTTGATCTCTATATGCTACTCTTCTAGTCTTCACAAACTTACTACCTTGTTGACATCAATGACAAAAATAGTCATGAATGTAACACATCAATACTATCACATGCTCACTAATGTTTATGATTCAAGGAGGGATGAAAAACTAGGGCCAAAAGCACACCCAACTATCCAAACTACCATGCAAGAGTTAACACAGTGGAAACACAACACAAAGAACAACAACCAAAGGAGGAAGAAGAATAAAACACTTTATTGATTCATCAAGTAATGCTTTCATTCACATTTACATTAAAATATCAATTACATTCCTAGTTGTAAGGCCTTCTGGGTTATGAAAAGATATTAATTTTGCTTACTATCTTCAATGATCCAAATTTGCATTTTGATTCTCTCTCTCTCTCTCTCTCTCTCTCCCACACACACACACACACACACACACACACACTCACTCTAAGTTCTATTGTTAAGATTATAACCAAGGTCTCTTAAATACATGCATGGCCACAAGTCAGCTTGTTACAAAATACAACTAGATAAACTGTCATATTAAATGCTAGGATAAGCCACAAGCTGGATCACAACAAATATCTAATATTAAATTAAATGCAAAGGTTAGCCTCAACAAGAAACCACCCACAAATAACTTGGAAAATTAAGCCTCCATGAAATATTGACACTTGACATCCAAATGATCACTTGAAAACCACACAAACTCAGCAACCAAAGATCACTTGACAACCACACAAACTCGGCAACCAAAGATCACTCAGCAACCACATGAACTAGACAACCAAAGGATTACTTAGCAACCAAAGATCACTTGACAACCACATGAACTCAACAACCACACATACTTGGAAATCAAAGAACACTTGGCTAAAACTATGAACTTGGCATCAACCAGAAAGCTCTACATCCACTAAATGCATGGCACTCATTGAGAACTCAGCAATGCAAGACATTGTAGCTCAATAGAATTAGAAAACCAAAAACATGCAAGATAGTAGTGCAACCTAGGATGCTCCTACATTAGACAACTAGGGTACAAAGAAAAAAATCTCCTAAATCATGCAAGTGTCACAATCTGAGTTGAGTTTAACTTAGATTGAGAAATCCATGTAGCACCTTCACTAGGTCTATTTTTTCATTTTACCAAATACTCATAGTAGTATTTTCCTCTTGTGCTCTTACCAAATCTTTTCTCTAATATATGTTCAACTTCTTCAATCTTCTTCTTGGGATAATCATCTGACACATCCACTTCATCTTTTGACTCGTGATATTTGTATAAATTAGCAACATTGAATATAGAAGATATATCCATGTCATTAGGTAATTCAACTTCATATGCATTACGACTATCAAACTTCTTTAGGATCTTACAAGGTCAAAACTTCTTCATCTTTAGCTTGTTGTATGTTCTAATACAGAATCTTCCTTTCTTCAAATGAACCATCACCTCATCACTAATGTCAAAAACATGATGTCTTCTATATTTGTCAGCATTCTCATTCTCCTTATACTTTCAATTACATTGTTCCATTCTCAATTTTACTTCCTTACACAAAGACTCCATAAAGTTAGCAAATTCTTCTCTAGCAACACTTCTCTTCTCTTCACTAGCAATATCCCTCAAATATGATATTCTTCTAGGCTACATTCCTACGACAATCACAAAAGGTGTCTTTCTTGTACTCCTATTCATAGAATTATTATATGCAAACTCATCTTGTGCTAATACTACTTGGCAATTACTTGGCTTATCTCCAACTAAACATCTCAACAAATTACCCAAGCTTCTATTCACACCCTTTGTTTGTCCATCTATTTGTGGATGGAATGTAGAACTAAATTTCAACCCAATGCCCATCTTTTTCCATAATGTCTTCCAAAAATAACCAAAAAACTTACTATCTCTGTCAGAAATAATGCTTCTTGGTAATCCATGTAATCTTATAGTTTCTTTGAAGAAAAATTTGGCAACATGCTCGACATCTGATGTCTTCTTATAAGGTATAAAATGAGCCATCTTAGAAAATCCATTCACAATAACAAATATACAATCATACTGCTTCACTGTCGTAGGCAATCCCAGAACACAATCCATGCTAATGTCACTCCAAGGTTTCTCAGGAATAGTAATAGGTGTACACAAACTAGTGTTTTGACTTACTCCTTTTGCAACTTGACAAACTCCACAACTCCTTACAAAATTTTGAACATCCTTATACATTTATGGCAAGTAATACTTATCCTTTAGTAAACTCAATGTCTTAGCAATTCCAAAATGTCCAACCAATCCACCACTATTCTTTTCCTTAATCAAATTAATTCTCATGGAACTTTTAGGGATACACAATTGAATTCCTTTGAACAACATACCTTCTTGAATGAAATATTCATCATACTTACTTATGTGATCTGTTAGATTTGGTGCTCTACACTCTCTCCATGCCTCAAAAAAATTAGGGTCAATATTAAACAACTCTTTCATTTCATCAATACCAAGAACTTCAACCTTCGTTTCATTCAAAAAGGGATGTCTTCTACTCAATGCATCAACAAATCTATTAGTAGCTCCACTCTTATGCTTGATAAAAAATGTGAAAATCTACAAGTACTAAACCCACTTCATATGTCTCTAATTCAATTTATGTAGGCTTCCTAAGTATTGTAAAACTTTATGATCAGTATAGAATACAAAATCCTTAGGAATCAAATAATGTCTCCACTTCTTCCAGGTTTGAACAATAGCATAAAACTCTTATCATACATAGAATAATTCCTTTTAACATATCAATCAACTTCTCACTAAAGGAAGCTATAGGCTTACCTTCTTGACTCAACACAACTCCTATTGTACTACCACTTGCATCAAATTCAACTTTCAATACCTTATTGAAATTAGGTAAAGCCAGTATAGGCAACTTAGCAACCTTCAATTTCAAAGTCTCAAAATTTTTATCAGCTCCATGTTGCCACTTGAATTCATTTTTTATCTCCTCTCATTGTCTCAGTCATAGCATTACAAATAGAACTAAAATTCCTTATAAACTTCTTTTAAAAACTAGCCAAACCATGAAATGATCTTACCTCACCCACATTCTCAAGTGTAGGCCAATCCAAAATTGCTTTAACCTTCTCAAGGTCCATCATTAAACCATCATCTAAAATCCCAAATCCCAAATATACAATTTCTTCTTGCCTAAAAGAACACTTTTTTAGATTAATCATCAACTTCTCATATTTTAATCTCTGCAATACTTGTCTAACATGCTCAAGATGTTCTTCCTTAGTCTTATTGAATATCAGAATGTCATCCAAATAAGCAATCACAAACTTACCCAAGAATCTCTTTAGAACTTCATTCATTAACCTCATGAAAGTACTCGGTGCACTAGTCAAACCAAAAAGCATAACCAACCATTCATACAAATAGTCTTTTGTCTTAAAAGTAGTCTTCCACTCATCACCTTCTTTGATTCTAATCTAATGATAACCACTCTTCAAATCAATCTTGGTAAAATACTTTGCTCCACTCAAACAATCTATTATGACATTCATCCTTGCCATAGGAAACTTATATTTCAGTATGATCTTATTAATAGCTCTGGAATCTATACACATTCTCCATACTCTATTCTTCTTAGTTGCTAATATGATAGGTATAGCACATAGACTCAAACTTGCTCTGATCAAACCTTTCTCCAAAAACTCATGCACTTGTCTAATAAGTTCTTAATTCTTTGTAGGTGTCAATCTATATGGTTCTTTGTTTGACAAACTAGCTCTAGGAGTGAGATCCATACAATGACTTATACTTCTCATTGGAGGTAAAGCATCGAGTATATCTTCTGTAACAATATCCCTTGTATTCATTCAGAGAACTCCCAATTTCTTCTAGTACTCAGTCAATACTACCAGTTGTCACTTGGTCACCACTAACTAGAACTTAATTAACATTTTTTTCTAGCACTCAATTACTATTGATACAACTTGGTTTCCTCAGAATTATAGCAAAACAAACTTGATTCTTTTTCATTTCCTTTTCAAATTGTTTCCCATTCACCATTCAAATTTTTATAGTAGTACAATTAACCTCATCCAAACTTTCAATTAAAGGAAATAATATTTTCTTTCTCCCATTCACCCAGAGAGTATATTGATTCAATCTTCCATCATGTATAACACATATATCATATTGCCAAGGTCCACCCAATAGAATATGACAAAAATCCATAGGCATAATATCACACAAAACTTCATCAAAATAATGTCCAATCTTGAACTTCACAATACATTGCTCACTTACCCATACCTTATGCTCATCTTTTATCCATGAAAAATGATAGGGTTTAGGATGCTTCAGCCTCTACAACTACAAATTTGTAATGAACTCTTCTGATGCCAAATTTGTAGAACTTCCATTGTTAATGATTACCTTACAACATTTTCTAGCCATCTTACATCTTGTTGTGAAAATACTTCTCCTAAGGATAGGTTCCTCATCACTTCCCTTATTACATAAGGTTCTTCTCACCATCAAATTTTCACCAACCTCAAGTTCACTTGGGATGCCCTTTGTGTCACCTTGAATCACAATAATTATGTTATCTTGTCCACTTTTAGAAGATCTATGCCCTTCTTTACCACATCTGAAACAATTACCATATGAAAACCACCTCTAGAATAAGAATTACCTCTTCCTTAGTAAGAACTAGTACTCTTATGGGGACACAACCCAAGCACAGAATGGACACAACAGGAAAAGGGAAATTGTATTAATTATGAAAATAAGCTAGTACATTCAGTACAGAGAAAAATAGACTTCAAAACATGCCCTAAGGGCTTACAATAGAACAAAATTGGAGATAATTTCTCCTTTTGGTGCCTCCTCTCAAATTCCACTCCGAACTGGCTTTTACAATACCAAAAATGTCCTTAGATAGACCCTAGAGGGTTAAGGACTATGAGTACATTCTAGAAAGTTCTTGTAGGCATCCACCGACCTAGTAGAAGGTCCAAGAAGTTGTGTTAGAAGTTGGTGCAAATCTAGAAGAGTCCAAAAACGGTAACCAAACTTTTGGGAGGCATAACTTTTGAACCGTAGCTGCAATTGATGAACCATTTACATTTTTGGAAATCTCTCAAAGTGCTCTATAGCCCTATGGACCAGCTTTAGTCATCCTCCATTAGCCCTTTTCGAGGTCATTTAATTCCCCTAAATTGACTTTGAAGCATTCTTAGGAGGTCTCCCAAAAAAAAAACTACAATAACTTTCAAATTGTGGGGCCTTTTGACCTGATTCTTTTTCTAGAATGCTCTAAATTACAATTACATTTATCTAGCAAATTTACACCTCCTAGTTCACCAAAATGATGGCTCAATCACATGCTCCTATTTTTTTGACATTTACACGTATTCCAAGGTGTTCAAATACTCTATCCTAGAACACAAATAGTGGAGCTATGAGAGTTGAAACCTTTATTTGACTTGAATGGGTATCCAGAAATGAAAACACATGAAACAGAAACTAAGTCTAGGTACATTTTTTTTTGGGTGACATAGGATTGCCCTTATACCTCTGGATGCTCCTGCATCAGACACCCAGGGTAGATTAAAAAGTGACCCTGTCACTTTATGAATGGTAGAGAAAATACCAAATGAGAAACCTTAGCTGCTAAAATCCAAGTTGAGTCCTCTATTAGCTATCCTTTCCACTTGACCAAATACTCTTCATAGTGCCTATTTCTAATACTCCTACCCACACGATGATCTAGAATGTCTTCTATCTCCTCCTTCTTAGAAGTAGAAATTGGACATGGCTCTAACATCAGTTCCTCATTTGCACCATCATCATGATACTCTGTTAAGTCTACAATGTTGAAAATAGGAGAAATGTGAATACCATCTGGAAACTCCACCTCATATTCATTTCCTGAGTCATATTTCTTTAGAATTTTGCAGGTGCCAAATTTCTTCATTTTCAACTTGTTGTAAGTGCTAGCTGGAAATCTTTCTTTTCGTAAGTGTACCATGACTAGATCCCGTACTTGGAATTCCTTATGTCTTTTCCTTTGATTAGACCTAGCTTTATACTCTTGATTCATCTTAGTAATGTGTGCTTGAACCTCCTCATGTAGATGCTTGATATGTTCAGCAAATTCTTCAGCTTCAGCACTTGTCCTCTCCCCTTGCTCTATCTTCCTCAATTCTGGTGCAGTCCTTGGGCTACTTCCATATACAATTTGAAATGGTGATCTACTAGTACTCCTATTTATAGAGTTATTGTAAGAAAAATCAGCTTGTGGTAGATTCAAATCCCACCCCTTGGGCTTATCCCCAACTAAACATCTCAGCAAATTGCCCATACTTCTATTTACCACTTCTATTTGGCCGTCAGTCTGTGGGTGATGTGTGGAACTAAATTTCAAGTCTATTCTCAACTTTTTTCACAATGTTCTCCAAAAATATCCCACAAATTTAGTGTCTCTGTCAGAAACTATACTCCTTGGAAGACCATGTAGTCTTACCAACTCTCTGAAAAACAAGTCTGCAATATGGACAACATCATGAGTTTTGTGGCATGGAATGAAATGTGCCATTTTGGAGAACCTATCAAACACCACAAATACTGAGTCATTACCCCTTTGTGTCCTCAGAAATCCAAGAACAAAATCCATACTTATGTCCTCCCATGGCTTTGATGGAACAGGCAATGGTTGATATAGTCCAGTATTGTGGCTAAATCCCTTAGCAACTTGAAAAATTTGGCAACTCTGTACAAACTTCTTCACATCTTGTGAAATCTGAGGCCAAAAATAATGTTCTCTAAGAATGGCAATGGTCTTATCTCAACCAAAATGTCCTGACATCCCTCCACTGTGTTTCTCTTGAATTAGATTTTCATGGAACTCCTTGGAATGCACAATTGGCTGCCCTTGAATAACATACCATCCTGAATCAGATAGTCTAACCACTTAGTTCTATCTACAACAACAGGCTCTTTACAAGCTTTCCACACTTCAAAAAAATTAGGATCTTTAGGGTATATATTCTTGAGTTCATCAAACCCAACTACTTCAACCTGCATTACTGTAAGCAACAACTGTCTCCTACTTAGTGCATCTGCAACCCTATTAGATTTTCCACTTCTATGTTTCAACACAAATGTATAGCTCTACAAGAACACTACCCACTTCATATGCCTCTCATTCAATTTACCTTGGCTATTTAGGTACTTTAATGCCTAATGATCAGTATACAAATCAAATTCCTTTGACAATAAATAATGCCTCCATTTCTTTAAAGCCTAGACTATTGCATAGAACTCTTGATCATAAACATAATACTTCTTCTTTGCATCATTAAATTTTTCACTAAAATATGCAATAGGCTTACCTTCTTGGCTTAATACAGCCCCAATAGCACTACCACTAGCATCACATCCACCTGGAACACCTTTCCAAAATTTAGAAGTGCGAACACAGGTTGTTCTGTTACCTTCTTCTTCAGCAATTCAAAACTTCTCACAACTGCTGTAGTCCATTTGAAGTCTTTTCTATCCCCTCTTATTGTGTCAGTTAGGGGTGCACATATGCCACTAAAATTCTTAATAAACCTCCTATAAAAACTAACCAGACCATGAAATGATCTTACCTCAGTAGCAGACCTTGGAGTAGGCCATTCCAAGATGGCTTTTACCTTCTTTGGATCCATTTTATGACCTTCAGGTGATATAACAAGCCCCAAATAGACTAACTCCCTTTTTGCAAAGATAAACTTCTTCAAATTAATTAACAATTTCTCTTCCCTTAACCTTTCAAGGATACTACAAATATGCAATAAATGTTCTTCCAAAGTCTTGCTGAAAATAAAAATATCATCCAAATAGACAATAACAAATTTTCCCAAGAACTTCTTAAGTACCTCATTCATAAGCCGCATGAAGGTGCTTGGGGCGTTTGTCAATCCAAAGGGCATGACTAACCACTCATAAAGACCCTCCTTGGTCTTGAAGGCCATTTTCCACTCATCTCCTTCTTGAATCTACATCTGGTGATAACCACTCTTGAGATCTATCTTTATGAAGTACTGAGCTCCACTCAAGCAGTCCATAAGATCATCCATTCTTGGCAAAGGAAATCGATATTTGATGGTTATCCTATTTATAGCTCGAGAGTCTGTACACATCCTCCACTCTCCATCCTTCTTTGGTGCTAGTACTGTAGGTACTACACATGGACTCAAGCTCTCCTAAATCAAGCCCTTCCTCAATAGTTCCTTAACCTATCTATTTAGCTCCTCAATTTCAGTAGGAGTCATCCTGTGAGCAACCTTGTTAGGAAAACTAGCTCCTAGGATTAAATCTATCTGATGACTAATTTACCTTACCGGTGGCAATCCTTCTGGAACATTATCAAAGATAATATCTCCAAACTCACCTAGTAAATTTGAAACTTCAAGTGGTATTTCACTACTACCTTCTTTATCTTTCCTAGGAATCAAAGCATAGCACATAAGCTGATGTTTCATTCCATCTAAAAAATTTCTTCCATCAACAAGACAAATCCTAGCACTGCTACATACCTTTTCACCTTCCTTTTTCATGGGCTTCAGTTTGTGGTAAACTCCATCCTTTGTTAGAGAGTATGTGTTTGCATGACCATCATGTACTGCATGTCTATCAAACTGCCATGGTCTACCCAACAATAGATGGAAAACATCCATTGGAATAACATCATAGAGAACTTCATCATGGTAACTCCCAATTTTGAATTTCATGAGACATTGTTCACTTACCAAGACCTTATGATCATCTTTCACCCAAGCAATCTTATAGGGCTTGGGATGTTTCTCCCTCTTAAGCTTTAGCTTAGAGACCATCTCCTCTAACACCAAGTCGTCAGTGCTACCACCATCAATGATCACATCACAATATTTTTTCTCACATTTTCACTTGGTATGGAACAAACTCCTCCTTTCTCCTAGTTCAATCTCACCACTTAGTAGGACCCTTTCATTTACCAAGGTCTCTCCTCTTTCTGCATCCTCTGAATGTGATGACTGTGCATCCTCATCCACATGAGCAACCCTAGCTTGACCCTTAGCTCTCCTATCTGTCCTTCCTTGTCATTGAGGGGATTCAAAGGCACGATGACCTTCTTCATTGCAATGGAAATAGGTACCACAAAAGCATCCTCTTCCTTGTCCATTTCCTCTACCTCTTTCTCTCTGATTTCTAAAGTCTTGATCATAGGAGTGGTTGAAACCCTCATTCCTCTAGTTCCTGCTAGTACCCACATCTTCATTTTTCTTTTGGGTTTCATTTTGACCTCCAGATGACCTACTGCTTCCCCTTCCTTCTTGACAACACCCTATTTTTCTCCCTTTAAACCTCTTTTTTAGCTTCTCTTCAACTCGTAGGGAAAACTGGTATGCCTCTTCAACACTAGTCATTCTTACTAGACTTAATTCCTCTTGGATGCTAGGTCGCAACCCATTGATATACCAAGCAACCTTCTCCTTATTTTCTTCTGCATGCCCTACTCTAATCAAAAGTCAATAAAACTCCTCTGTATATTCTTGGACTGATCTTCTTGCTTGCTCTAGCCCATGCATCTTCTTAAAGAAATCAAGCTCGTAGTCCACAGGAATGAACTGCTTCTTCAATTTGTCCACCATGCGATCCCACCTTGTGATCTTCTCCTTTCCTCTTCTGTTTCTTTCCAATTGAACCTCTTGCCACTAGATTTTGGCATGACCTTTCAGTTTGGCCTTTGCAAACTTAACCCTATCTGGGTCTATGATATCCTCATACTCAAAGTATTCTTCTAGTTCATTGATCCAGTCGATCAACTCATCTGGTTTCAGATTTCTTAAAAATACACCCACATCAATTGTAGGTCTTTTCCCAAATTTAGTAATGGCCCTAAAAATCCTTTCCTCTGCCTGATTCAGAACTTCCCCATCAAATTCCCCTTCTGGTCTAATTTCTTCTTCTTCATTGTCATCCTCACTATCATCACCTGCTGCAACATTTGTTCCTCTATGGAGCTCCTCCTGCAATGCTTGTACCTATCTTTGGAGGGCTCTAACCTCCTCATGATTAACAACTCCCGCCCTTCCACCATGCTCTCTTTATGGAGGCATCTTCTTAACTCAAACCACAACCACACAGTCCTGGTGCAAACTGCCTCACAGTCGGCGCTCTGTCTACACACCCAGCTTTGATACCACTTAATGGGGACACAACCCAAGCATAGAATGGACACAACAGTTAAAAGGGAAATTATATTAACTATGAAAATAAGCTAGTACATTCAGTATAGAGAAAAATAGACTTCAAAACATGCCCTAAGGGCTTACAATAGCACAAAACTGGAGATAATTTCTCCTTTTGGTACCTCCTTTCAAATTCCACTCCGAACTACCTTTTACAATGCCAAAAATTTCCTTAAATAGACCCTAGAGGGTTAAGGACTAGGAGTACATTCTAGAAAGTGCTAGTAGGCATCCACTGACCTAGTAGAAGGCCCTAGAAGCTGCGTTAGAAGTTGGTGCAAATCTAGAAGAATCTAAAAATGGTAACCAAACTTTCGGGAGGCATAACTTTTGAACAGTAGCTCCGATTGACGAACCGTTTACATTTTCGAGAAGCTCTTGAAGTGCTCTGTAGCCCTATGGACCAACTTCACTCGTCGTCCATTTTTTAGCCCTTTTTGAGGTCATTTAATGCCCCTAACTAACTTTAAAGCATTCTTAGGAGGTCTCCAAAAATTGAAAAACTACAATAACTTTCAAATCGTGGGGCCTTTTGACCTGATTCTTTTTCTAGAATGCTCTAAATTACAATTGCATTTATCTAGCCAGTTTACACCTCCTAGTTCACCAAAATGATAGCTCAATTACATACTCCTATTTTTTTGGCATTTACACATATCCCAAGGTGTTCAAATACTCTATCCTAGAACACTAATAGTGTAACTATGAGAGTTGGAAGCTTTATTTGACCCAAATGGGTATCTAGAAATGAAAACACATGAAACAGAAACTAAGTCTAGGTACATTTTTTTTTTGGGTGACATAGGATTGCCCTTATACCTCTAGATGCTCCTGCATCATACTCCTCAGTAGGAATCACCACCTTTCCACTCAATTTTTCCATTATTATCATTCTTCCATTCATATTTTTCTTCATCTTGCATAGAACTATCAGATTTATCACCTTCTCAATAGGATCTACCTTCGCCTCTTTGGAATCTAATACCTTTACCTCTTTGTCTTTGTTCATACTCCTTCGTCAAGATCTCCTCAACTTTCAAGGCATATTGGTATGCTTCTTCCACACTTTCAAATTTCATAAAACTTATTTCATCTTGAATTCTAGATATCAATCCATTTATGTACCTTGCAATTTTCTTAACATCATTATCCACATGTCTAGATCTGATGTCCAATCTATAGAATTCCTCAATGTAATCCTTTATAGTCATGTCTCTGTGTCTCAATTTTTTCATGTTTCTCAACAAGCTAACTTGGTAATTAGTAGGAAGGAATTTTTTCTTCACTTTGTTTACCATTTTTACCCAAGTTCTAATTTTCTCCTTTTCTCTCCTTTGTCTAGTAGTTTGCAAATGCTCCCACCATAGTGAGGCATGTCCTTTCAATCTTGTAACTGAAACCTTCACCATCCTATTATTAGGAGTATTTTCATACTCAAATAACTTCTCCATTTTAGATATCCAATCCATCACAAAATTGGTGTCCAAATTCCCATCATAAGGAACAACTTCTACTATAGGCTTTGAATTTTCTCTAGATAAAACTCTCAAAAACCTTGCATTATCTTGATCTTCTTCAAGTTTTGGATTAGGGTTTAGTGCTACTTCTTCATCATCACTCACATCATCAAGATGTGCTCCTCTCCTTTGGGTTGTCTCTATAGCATCTAATCTAGTTGAAATTTTTCTTAATGTATCCAATAATCTATTATCAACATTTCCTCTACCTCGAACCATCTCTACAAATCAAGTTCCTATAAGATTGTAACCCTCTACAAGTTGTAGGCAAAATCCTCATATCTACTACCCCATAACCAAATTCACCTAGGGTTCTACACAATCCAATGTCTACAAGGTCAAACCTTGAGCTTTGATACCACTTGACGCAAGGAGGGATGAAAAACTAGGGCCAAAGGCACACCCAGCTATACAAACCACCATGCAAGTGTTAACACAGTGGAAGTGCAACACAAAGAACAAAAACTAAAGGAGGATGAAGAGAAAAACACTTTATTTATTCATAAAGTAATGCATTCATTCACATATATATTCAGAGATCAATTACATGCCTAGTTGTGAGGCCTTATGGGTTATGACCAGATATCAATTTCAATTACTATCTTCAATGATCCAACTTCACATTCTACTTTTTTTAATCTCTCTCTAAGTTCTGTCTCTAAGATTCTTATCAAGGCCTGTTAAATACATTCATAGCCACAAGTTGTCCTATTGCAAAATACAACTAGATAAACTCTCATATTAAATGCAAGGCTAAGCCACAAGTCAGCTCATAACAAATATCTAATATTAAATTAAATACAAAGGTTGACCTCACTAGGAACCTGCCCATAAACAACTCAAAAAATGAATCCTCCATGAAATATTGACACTCAACATCCAAATGATCACTCAACAACCACACAAACTTGGTAACCAAAGATCACTTAGCAACCACAAAAACTTGACAACCAAAGATCGCTTGACAACTAGACAAACTCAACAACCAAAGGATGACTCAGCAACCAAAGATCATTCAACAACCACAAAAACTTAGCAACCAAATAAAACTTGGTAGAAACTATGAACTTTGCCTCAACCAAAAAGCTCAACATCTAGTAAACACTTGGCACCCACTAAGAACTCAACAATGTAAGAGATTATAGCTTGACAGAACTAGGAAAACTGAAAACATGCAAGATAGTAGTGCAACCCAGGATGCTCTTGCATCAGCTTGGGATTGATGTAGGGAGGGACAAAATAAATAGGGCCAAAGTCACACCTAGTTATCCAAACCACTTGCAAGAGTAAACATAGTAGAAAAAAACACAAAATAATAGCAACTAGAGGAGATAGAAGAGAAAAAATGCCTCATAATTTCATCAAGTCATCAAATCAAATATATGCACTACTGTAATACCTTCTTGGTTATGACTAGCATTACAATTGAAATTCAATCCCAAGTGATAAATTTTGCATTCCACTTTTCTTCTTCTCTTTCTATGCTACTATTCCGTCAAACTCCCCCTCAAACTCTACTCAAGCCCCCTTTAAATATATGCATGGCCACAAGTCAGCATATTACAAATACCAAAAAAATAAACCCTTACATTAAATACCAAAATAAGCCACACATCAACTCTTAGAAAATACCTATCACAAAATTAAATGTAAAGGTAGGCTCCAACTAGAAACTATAGACAAACAACTCAATAAACAAAGGACCAAATGAAAATGTTGTAACTTGGCAAACTCAACAACCAAAAGAACTCAACAACTAGAGGAACTTGGTAACCAAAGGAGCTTAGAAACCAAAGGAACTCAGCAACCAAAAGAACTTTGCAGCAATTTTGAACTTGGAAAACAGAGAAAAATTGGAAATGCAAGGCATTGAAACTCAGAAACAACTAAGAAACTCAAAATAATATAGAACTCGGCAATGCAAGGCACTGCAACTTGACATCAACTAGGACACTTGGTAAACATGCAAGATAGAAATGCAACCCAAGATGCTCCTACATCAGACAACTAGGGTTGAAAGAAATGATTCTCTTGAATCATTAAGATGTCACAACCTAAGTTGGATCCAACTAAGATTGGGAAATCAATGTAGCATCTTCAACTAGTCTAGTCTTCCACTTTACCAAATACTCATAGTAATCTTTTTCTCTTGCGCTCTTACCAACTCTTTGATCTAGTATTTGCTCAACCTCTTCAATTGGCTTCTTAGGATAATTATCTAATACAACAACTCCATCATTTGAATCATTATATTCATACAAATCTACAACATTTAATATAGGAGATATATCCACATCATCATGTAACTCAACTTCATAAGCATTACCACTATCAAAATTTCTCAAGATCTTACATGGTCCAATCTTCTTCATCTTCAACTTATTGTATGTTCCAATAGGAAATATACATTTCTTCAAATGAACCATTACCTCATCACCAACTTAGAAAACATAATGTATTCTAGACTTATAAGCACTCTCCTTATACTTCAGATTACTTTGTTCCAATCTCAATTTTACTTCCTCATGTAAAGTATTCATAAAATCAAAAAAATCTTCTCCTGCAACACTTCTCTTCTCTTTACTAACAATATCCCTTAAATATGATATCCCTTTAGGATACATTTTAGTAACATTCACAAAAGATGTTTTCCTTGTACTCCTATTCAATAAACTATTATATGCATACTCAGCTTGTGCTAATACTAGCTTCCAATTACTTGTCTTATCTCCAACTAAACATTTCAAAAAATTACCCAAGCTTCTATTCACAACCTATGTCTATCCATCTATCTATGGACAAAATGTAGAACTAAACTTCAACTCAATACCCATCTTCTTCCATAAATTCTTCTGAAGTAGCCAGCAAACTTACTATCTCTGTTAGAAATAATACTTTTTCGTAATCCATGGAATCTAACAATCTCCTTAAAGAAAACATAAGAAACATTCTCAACATCTGATGTCTTCCTACAAGGTATGAAATGAGCCATTTTAGAAGAACTATCCACAATAACAAATATAGAACCATACCCCTTCACTGTCTTAGGCAATCCAAGAACAAATTCCATACTAATGTCACTCCAAGGTTTCTCTAGAACAAAAATAGGTGTATAAAATATAGTATTCTAACTTAATCCTTTTGAAACTTCACAAACTCCACAACTCTTTACAAACTTTTGAACATCCTTGTGCATTTGTGGCTACTAATACTTATCCTTCAACAAACTCAGTGTCTTATCAATTCCAAAATGTCTAGCCAATCCACCACTATGCTTTTCCTTAATCAAATTCAACCTCATAGAACTCTTACTAATACACAAAAAATACCTTTAAGAAAAATTACTTCTTGAATTAAATATTCATCAAACTTACTTGGTTGTTATGTCAAACTAGGTGCTCTGCAATCTCTCCACATCTCAGAAAAATCAGTATCAATATCACACAACTCCTTCATCTTAGCAAAAAAAAGAACTTCAACCTTCATCTTAGTCAATAAATAAAATCTTCTACTCAATGAATTAGCAACTCAGTTAGTGACTCCACTCTAATGCCTAATCACAAATGTGAAACTTTGCAAGTGCTCAACCCACTTCATATGTCTTTGATTCAACTTACGTTGACTTCCCAAGTACTATACAGCTTTATGATCAATATACAACACAAACCCCTTAGGAATCAAGTAATTTCTCCACTTTTTCATTGCTTTAACAATAGAATATAATTCTTGATCATACATAGAATACTTCCTTTTAGTGTCATTCAACTTCTCACTAAAGAAAGCAACAGGTTTACCTTCTTGACTCAATACATCTCCTATTGCACTACCACTTTCATCACATTCAACTTGAAATACCTTATTGAAATTAGGAAAAGCTAATATAGGTAACTTATCAACTATTAGTTTCAAAGTCTCAAAACTATTATCAGCTACATGTGTCCACTTGATTTCTTTTTTTATCCCTTGTCATTGTCTTAGTCATATCATTACAAATAGAACTAAAATTCCTTATAAACTTCCTATAAAAAATAGATAAACCATGAAATGATCTTACCTCACCCACATTCTCAAGTTTAGGCCATTCTAAAATGTCTTTAACTTTATTAGGGTCCATCTTCAAACCATCAACTAAAATCACAAATCCAAAATACACAATCTCCTCTTGCATAAAAGAAAACTTCTTCAGATTAATCATCAAATTTTCCTCCTTCAATCTCTTTAATACTTTTCTAACATTCTCAAGATATTCTTAGACTTATTGAATATTAGAATATCATCCAAATAAACAATCACAAGCTTATCCAAGAATCTTTTGAGAACTTCATTCTTCAACCTCATGAAATTATTAGGTGCACTAGTGTGAAGCCTCACTCAAACTATCATAGTATAGATGATATATTTGCATTATGATACTTCTAATTCTATGTCTTGATACACTTTTGAGACTATGGGGTTATGTCATTTTAATATTTTCATTTTGATGATCTTCACTTATGTCTACATATTAGGACCTAATTGATATGTTTAATAACTTCAATTCATGTTCTAAACTATTTCAATTGCTTTAATAGAAACTAGATTGTAGAAATACGTGAAATTTCAAATTGTAAATGTTCAAGTGAAAGTTAGTGCCAAAGGATAGATTTGGATATGAAAATGAACCCAATTCACATGCCTTGTAACTTAATAGTCATAAATTCAATATTTTACACTATGATTAGAAATAGTTTACGAGGTTGTTTAGAATGTTAATCTGATCAGGTTATATAAGAATCAATGTTGATATGCAGAGATTGGTATTTTAATGTTTTGAATGTTTTATAAGAAAATGTTTAGAAAACGGAAAGTTAAATTGGAAATGATGAAATATGAAAGCCTAATGTTGAATGTGTAAGTGATTTGTTGCACTTATTTATATATTACTTATATGATTTTCTTGGACTACTGATGATCAAATTTAGTGTGCAGGAATTTGACCATGTGATTTAATAAGGGACCAGGGCTCAAACCTATGTGAAACATGACATGGCTGAGGTTAGATTTGTGGAAGGATTTAAACCTCTTTGTAATGTGTTTTATTTTATAACGTGAATGGTATGTGGGTGATAGTTGAATGCATGTATTATTGGGGACAAGTTCTTTTTTTTAATGTAATATGTTGTGTTTTTGTCACTTGACACTTATTGGTCCACATGGAAATTACTTGGAATTTAGGGTTTGGGAAAATAACCTAACCTAAGCATAACCCCAACATAGTATCCATGTTAATCTCACATTGAAAAGTGTTAGGATGAGTCCCTATCCATTAAAGTTTGAATTCTAACTTTCCATTAACTTTTGGGGATCAAAAAGTGGTCCTAGGGGGTTACCATGGTGAAAAATAAGTGTACATGATAATAGTATGGCTTGGGGGTCTAAATCTAACCCTTAGTAGGCCTATATGACCTTGGGAACTCTCCAAACAAGTCACTTTCAAAGAAATTCAAAATTGGAGTGTTAGGTGACTTCTTCCACTCTATTAGTTGGTCAAGGCTAAATTTTTAGAAGGAGACAAGGGTGTAAGAAAAGTTAGCTTATGTTCTGACCATTTTTAGATAGTGGGGGTGTTGGGGATCCTTTTTAGAGGATTCCATATGAAATTAGTGGGTTCGCTACCCACTCTCTAACTTTAGGGACTCTTAGGGTTTGGAAGCTTGGAGGGAGCTCTTCTAAAACCTTTCATGTCCATCTTACAAAAGGATTCAAGGTTGGCGTTCTTGCCATGTTGATAGTTTTCTTCCATTTTGAAGTTGAATCTTGGTATTGCATTTATGAGAATGTAGGTAGGGAGAATGCCATTGTAAGGGAAATATGTGGTTTCAACTTGTATCATGTTGTGTTATGTTGTGATGAGCATTAAGTGTGGATTTGCATTGTTTTCTTGCTTTTGATGTTCCATGATTTTGTGCCTATGTGTTGTTGTGGGTGTGAGGGCTTCACTCACCCTTTGGGAAGGGAAGACAAGTCAAAGGTGAAGGGGTTAGTTGGGCTTGAAATGTATTGAGAACCTTGGAGTGTGGGCTCCATTGTATTCCATAATCATTCATAACTTGTTGGGGGTGATAAGGGAAGTATGATATATAAAGGAAGTTTTGGTGGAGTATGGGCTCCAAGAGAGTTACAGCTGATGGTAGTGTGTGTGGAGGATGTTGTAAATGCCCCAAAAGGGTATGAAATTTTTTATATGGTGGAAGCCCCAAAAGGGCATGAAATTTATTTTGTTCGAGGTATTGTTTGATATGGAAAATCTCCATTTTAGAAGCACACCTTCTCCCTATGTTTATCATTCCATTGGTGAACCATTGTGATTTATCCATGGGATGGGATTGTTCAAGCTTTGAGATGTAATGTATATGTTCTTGCAAGTGTGTACGTGAATCCTGGTTGAGCCTTGTTTCCCCTAGCATAGAGGTGGTCTCTTTTGAGGCCTATAGTTGGTTGGAGAGCACCCATGGTCCTTGTTGTTTTGTTGTGATGCATTTGCAGATTTGAGTTCTAGGGAGTAATGGAAAAGGGCTCAGAAGGATCATCTTGTAGATTGTTTCTTGGAAGAGAAACCTTGTCATTTGTGTATTGCTCTTGAAATGGAGAATGCTCCATCTTGTTCATGTTTTTTTGATACATGATTGCATGGTAGTAGTGAAGGAGTTTTGAAGGCATGATATGTAATTTTCCCTTCAGTTTTCATTGGTATGCACTTGTATATGGTGAGCTTGTAAGTGAAGTCTTAATTTGGATAATATTGGAAGTGTTCCATGGAATTGTTTTAGGAAACTATTCAATAGTAGTTAATGTCCATCAAAATCAATGTGAATATGTTTTAAAATATGCCCAGTTGATATATGGAATGTGATGACTATATTGTGCTCATATCATGGTTGACAATGTAGATGATTTCAATAGAGTAACTAGTTCAATATTGAAAAGTTTCACTATGGGAAGATAAGACTAAATATGTAGATCCTTATTGATATGGATGGTTCAAATTTTAAAACTTAGGTGATTAAAAGGGAAGGATCATATATCATGCTTTAAGTAAGATGAAGGAAGTATTATATTTGATAGTTATTGTAAATACATGGATAGATACTTAGATGTGATAGATACTTTAGTATTAATTAAACTTGCAACACAAATTGGTAGGGAAGTTGAGTCAATCGTTGACACTTCTTGTTTGTGACCTACTAAAAGAATTATGAAGAATAAACTCTTGACCTACAAGTTTACCTTCCTGTAACTGCACTTTTCATTCTTTGGAAAATGTATGAGAATGTTAAAATAAGTCCTTCCTAATACAATCTAATAAAATAATCAATGGGAATATCCTTGGAACCCCCTTGAATTCAACATAAATGAAATAAATTAAAATAACAAGAAAATCCTAAAACACTAGAAAAGACTACATAGGCAATATGTATTGAATTAGTGAAGCAAAAATAACTTTAGTGTGAAAGGGACAGAGGTCCCTACACACACACCCATCCTAGGAATCCTCACCTACTTTCATATACACTTGTGGAATGTGAATTAAGTACTTTGCAAGAATTTTTTTCTAACATAAGTCAGACCCTCACCTTCCTCTTTTATAGGAAACCACCTTATTCATGATGCAAAAAGATAAAAGACTCCAAACTTGGTTGGAGGATAGTGGTCCCCACCCCACAAACCACCTTCATGATTTGGAGAAGCTAAGCATGGGTTACAATATTGACAATGATTGTTGTTTTGGCACCTTAGATAAATGGGCCTCCATTTCCTTTGAACTTTTAAAGACTTTCTTCAATTACTAAGCAGACATAGACCTCTCCATTACCTGGACACCTCCACCTTGGGAGGAGAGAACATGCTAACATAGGGAATGTAGATGTTTAGGGGAATGGGAAAAGGAATATAGGATGGGGTTAGGAAGATGTGTAGGTATATTATACCATGGAGTTTGGCACCTAGTTAAGGCTAAGACATTTTTTTTAAGAGGTAGTTAGTAGTTAGAGTATGGGATGGATTAATAGTTAGTAATAAGATTTCTAGTAAACTATTAATTATGGGTTAGATTAGCAAGTGGAAAGTAGTAAAATTTAGGAGGCATAATGTAAGCTTAGGATTGATTTTGAAGGAGTAAATTTTTTTTTTTTTAAATGAATATAATAATTCAATATTAATGAGCCATAAATATATTTTGATGTAGTTATTTGTTGCTTGCCAATATGTATGTAAATTTTGTATTATTAATATGTAGAGTAATTACATCAACTTAGTATAGCTTATGAAGCTACCTAATCAAATACATGCAACTTAAATCTTAGGTAACTTAATATAGATATTGTGTAGGCATATTAGATAGTTAGTTAGTATTAAATGGGTAGAGCTTAATCATCATGTATAGATTTAGTGCTAGTATATAGTTGTAATTTGTAGGAGTTAACTAGATAGTGGCAAATATTAGTTAAGTGGGTATGTATTAAAATTAAGTTAGATGATAATGATGCAAACTTCATAATTAAGAAAAAGGGGTTATTAATAGAAATTTAGTAGCAAGACTAGTAGGTGGGGAAATATATTAATTAGTAAATTAGAAAGAACTAAAGAATTTTATTATAGTGAAGCTACCTTTAGGAAATATATTAGAAATTACTATAGTGAATTTAGAAGGTAGTTATGGGTTATGTTAGACACATAAGAATTTTTTGAGTTAGTGATTATAATATAAATGAAAGTTTAGTATTATTAATGTACATATAGGTTTATTAATTTTTTTCAAGCATTTAATAAGGCAAAATAGATTTTATATGTAGTGGTGATGTGCATATGTATTAAAACTTGTTATGAATATTGAAGGAGAAGAATGGTCATTAAGAGTATTTACGATATGATTAATTTTTATGTGGAATTTGTCTAGGTTAAAGTGACCTTTAGACATAATATTTAGTGGTCATTGGTGTAGGAATTAAATGATACTTTTTATGTCACCTAAAATATAGACCCAATAAATCATTGTCGATGTTTCATATCATACCTATATCTTGTGAAATGTAACATACTATATGTCACTCTTAAATAATAATAGAACATCAATTGTAGGAAATAAAATTAGGAGTAATAATGCAATGAAATTTTATTGAGGACCAAGTAGTGAATTGTCTAGACTGCTAGTGGGGAATAACTTGTGATTCAAGTATCGGATTGCAATAAGGCTTAATATGTGAAGTAGCTAGCCAATGTTCAATAATAAAATCATCAACCTAATCAAAGTGCAGAATGCACATACATTTGCATCTTCAATAAGTGTATCCTATAAAGTAATCTTTACCATAGTAGTAGAGTTTGAGTTTATATCCATTTTTATGCCATGGCATGACAACTAGTAAACCTTAAGGTATAGAAATATCAATAGCATAGAGAATTGATTCCCTTCTCAATGCAGAAAAAAAATTGTATTTGTGTTTTTGCTTATATATTTTGGGCATCAAAATTAGTCAAACCAAAAGGCATTACCAACCATTCATACAAACCATCTTTTATCTTGAAAGCAATCTTTCACTCATCACCTTCTCTAATTTTGATCTAATGATAACCACTCTTCAAATCAATCTTGGTAAAATACTTTGGTCCACTCAAAAAATCAATTATTCCATTCATCCTTGGCAAAGGAAACCTATATTTCACTATGATCTTTTTAATAGCTCTGGAATCAATACACATTCTCCATTCTCCATTCTCCATTCTTCTTAGGTTCTAATATAGCAAGTACAACACATGGACTCAAACTTTCTCTAATCAAACCTTTCTACAACAACACATGCTCTTGTTTGTTAAGTTTATTTTCAGTAGGTGTCAATCTATATGGTACCTTATTTAGAAAACTAGTTCCAATAATTAGATCCATGCAATGACTTATACTTCTCATTGGATGTAAACCATTAGGTATATCCTCTGTAACAATACCTTTCTATTCATTCAATAGTTTTATAATTTCCACTGGCACTCGGTCAATACTACCAGTTTTTGTTGTCACTCGGTTATCATTAGCTTTTGTTACCTAATCACTACTAACACATATTGGTCTCCTTGGAATTATGGAAAAATTGATTTATTTCTTGTTCATTTCCTTTTCAAATTTCTTTTTATTAACCATGAAAATTTTCACAGTAATACAATTAACCTCATTTGGAGTTTCACTCAAAGGAAACAATATTTGCTTCTTTCCATTCACCCAAAGAGTATATTGATTCAATATTCCATCATTTATAGCATATTTATCATATTTCCAAGGTCTACTCAAAAGAATATGACAATAATCCATAGACATAATATCACATAGAAATTCATCAAAATAATTTTCAATCTTGAACTTCACAATACATTGTTCACTTACCAATATCTTATGCTCATCTTTGATCCATGACACATGATAAGGTTTAGGATGCCCCAACCTTCACAACTACAACTTTGTAACCAATTATTTTGATGCCAAATTTTTATAACTTCCACTTTCAATGATCACCTTGCAATATTTTCTAGCCATCTTACATCTAGTCTTGAAAAGACTCCTCCCTAGGAAAGGTTCCTCTTCACTTCCCTTATTACATAAGATTCTTCTCACCATTAGATTTTTGATAGCCTCAAGTCCACTTGGTGAACCCTTAGTGTCTCCTTGAAACACAACATTTTTGTTATCTTACCCACTTTTAGAGGATCTACACTCAAAGGATCTATGGTGTTCTTTACTACACCTAAAACAATTACCACAAAAAAAACCTCTAGAATAAGAATTACCCCTTCCTCTGTAAGAACTAGTACCTCCTTAGTAAGAATCAACACCTTTTAACTTGGTCTTGCCTTCATTATCATTCTTCCATTCGAATTTTCCCTTATCTTTCATAGAACTATTAGATCTACCACCTTCTCCATAAGATCTAGATCTACTTCTCTAGAATCTATCACCTCTACCTCTTTGTCTTTGTTCATTATTTTTTGACAAGAACTCCTTAGCTTTCAAGGAATATTGATATGCTTCCTCCACACTTTCCAATTTCACAAAACTTATCTCATCTTGAATCTCAGATATCAATCCATTTATGTACCTTGTAATTATCTCAACATCATCATCCACATGTCCAGATCTGATGTCCAACCTATAAAACTCTTTAGTAAACTCCTTTATAGTCATGTCTCTTTGTCTCAAATTTTTCATCTTGCTCAATATTCTAACTTGGTAATCACCAGGAAGGTACTTGTTCTTTTCCTTGTTCACCATCTTCAACCAAGTGCTAATCTTCTCCTTTCCTCTCCTTTTTCTATTAGTTTTCAAATTCTCCCACCATAGTGAGGCATGTCATTTTAGCCTAGTAACTACAATCTTCACCATCCTATTATCACAAATATTTTCATACTCAAATAACTTCTCCATTTTAAAGATCAAATCCAACACAACATTGGTATCTAATTTTCTATCATAAGGAACAACTTCTACAATAGGTTTTGAATTTTCCCTAGATAACACCCTCAACAACCTTTCCTCATCTTGATCTTCTTTAGGTTCTATATTAGGGTTTAGTGTTGCTTCTTCATCATCACTCACATCATCAATATGCACTCCTCTTCTCTAGTATATCTCTATAGCATCTAATCTAGCTATAATTTATCTCAACATATCCAATATGACATTGTCATTATTTCCTCTACCTTCAACTATCTTTACAATCAAGTTACAGCAAGATCATAACCATGTGCATGTTATAGGTCAAATTTATAGATTTATAACCCTAGAACCAAATCCAACTTCGGGTTCTACACAATCCAATATCTACAAGAATGAATTTTAAGCTTTGATACCACTTGACACAAGGAAGGGAGAAATAACTAGGGCTAAAGGCACACCCAACTATCCAAACTATCTACAAGAGTAAACATAATAGAAAACAATACAAACTAACATCAACCAAATGAGATAGAAGAGAGAAAATGCCTTATAGATTGATCAAGTCATCAAATCAAATACATGCCTAGCTATAAGGCCTTCTGGGTTAGAACAACACTAAAATTAGACTTCAATCCCCAATGATAAATTTTACAGTCCACTTTTGTTCTTCTCTTCCTACACTACTATTTCATCTAACTCCCCCCTAAAACTCTAATCTAAACCCCTTTTATTACATGCATGGACACAAGTTGGGCTATTGTAAATACCAAAAAAATAAACCCTTGCATTAAATGCCAAAATAAGCCACAAGTCAGCTCTTAGCAAATAACTATCACAAAATTAAATGTAAAGGTCAAATCCAACTAGAAACTACACATAGACAACTTGGTAAATAGAGGACCAAACAAAAATGTTGCAACTCAGTGAACTCAACAACAAAATGAACTCAATAACCAAAGGAACTCAAAAGTAAAAGGAACTAGGAAACCAGAGGAACTTAGCAACCAAAGACCAAAGGAATTTGGTAACTAAAGGAACTCAATAGTAATTATGAACTCAAAAAACATAGAGAAGTCAACAATGCAAGGATATCCCAGAGGAGAGGTGAATATCTTGATGATGTGACTGATAATGAAGCAATACCACCAAACCCTAATCTAGATTTTGATAAAGATCAAGATGAGGAAAAATGGTTGAGAGTGTTGTCTAGGGAACATTCAAATCTTGTTGTAGAAGTCATTCTTTATGATAGAAAATTGGACACCAATATAGTGTTGGATTAGATCTATAACATGGAGAAGTGTTTTTAGTTTAAAAATTCTCCTAATAATAAGAACAATGAAAATTGTAGTCTCTAGGTTGAAAGGTCATGCCTCACTATTGTAGAAGCATTCAAAAACTAGTACACAAAGGAGAGGAAAGGAGAAGATCATGACTTGGCCAAAAATGGTGAACAAAGTGAAGAAGAAGTTCCTTCCTATTGATTACCAAGTTAGCTTGTTTAGAAAGATGCATTTAAATTTGTGACAACAAGACATAACTGTAAAGGAGTATATTGACAAATTCTATAGAGTGGACATCGAATCTAGACATGTGGATATTGAGGTTGAGAAAGTTGTAAGGTATCTAAATGGATTATGATCTAGAATTCAAGATGAAATAAGTTTTATGAAATTGGAAAGTGTGGAAGAAGCATACCAATATGCCTTGAAAGTTGGGGAGATCTTGAAAAAGAAGCAAGAATGAAGAAAAAGAGATAGAGATGGTAGATTTTAGAGAGGCCAAGGTAGATCTTATCGAGAAAATGGCATATCTAAAACTTATATGGAAGATTTGGAAAAATTTGAATGGAAGAATAATGCCAAAGGCAAGACCAAATGGAAAGGAGTCAATTCTTATCAAGGAGGTACTACTTATTATAGAGGAAGAGCTAATTCTTATTGTACATGTGGTTTTTGTGGTAATTGTTTCAAATGTGAAAAAGAAGGGCATAGATCCTTTGAGTGTAGATCCTCTATTAAGAATGAATAAGGTAATAGATATGTTGTAATTCAACGAGACCTTGAGGATTCACTAAGTGGACCCGAGGTTGGAGAATATCTAATGGTGAGAAGAGCTTTTTGAATTGAGGGATTTGATGAGGAACTTGTTCTAAGAAGAACACTTTTGAAGACCAAATGTAAGATTGCTTGAAAATGTTGAAAATTGATCATTGACAGTGGAAGTTCAACAAATTTGGCTTCAAAGTAGTTAGTTACAAAGTTGTAGTTGCAGAGACTAAGGCATCCTAAACCATATCATGTTTAATTGATTAAGGATGAGCATAAGATATTAGTAAGTAAACAATGTGTTGTGAAGTTAAAGATTGGAAATAACTTTGATGAATTTATGTGTGATATTATGCCTATGGATTATTGTCACAATTTTTGGGCTAGATCTTGTCAATATGATAGATATTTTATACATGATGGAAGTGTTGGTATCTATAACCAAGATTGTCTATTAGTGTCAATCACTTAGTCATTTACAAGGTAGAGTTAGATAGTCATCACTATGACTAAGCTACTCTACATAGGCCAAGTCATGTACATAAGATAGTATGTACCAATTAATTGTATAATTTGAGTAAAGTATGGTTATAGAGAAATTTAATATATGGACTAAGCTCATTCAATGATGGAGCAAGTCATCAACAACTAAGTGAAATTCCAAGTATATAACTATCGAGTGATATAGTATGTATCAAAAATAGTATATGTCAAGCATGAAAAGGTTAATAAAGGTTGAGAAAAAATAATGTTGACCATTAGTAATAGTAGATGATGATAAATGCATAGTTTATATAAAAGTATGTAATGGAATTGAGTTTTAGGAAAAATGATTATCAGGCTGACTTGTAAATTTTATTTAAGTTTTGAAGTATTTATTATAGAACATTTAATACTTGTTGAGGTTGTTATAGTATATTTACATGGAATAGGTCACATATCCCCATGTGTATGTTCAATGATCAAGATGAAGAAGCAAAATATGGAACCATCTAGAAGACTCTGCATGGAATATTTATATAGTGATGATCTTAACCTAGATCAAAAGCAAGTAATCCTATGTGTGTGTGAAGATTAGAGAGGAGAAGAGTAGAACTCATTTAAGGGTTCTATTATCATCCAAAAGAACAAGTGACCTATTCATAAGTAGTGAAAGTAGAAGGGAAAGAAAAGAGTTATTAGATTAGATGAGGGGATTAGTTAGTAAGGAGAAGACTCAAAAATAACTTGTAGGAAAACCGAGAGTTCAATAATGAGTTAGTTTTAATAGTCATGAATTAGGGTAAATCTCTTAACAAAGTGGTCTTAACATATCTTTGTAAATCTCCCAATAGAGTCTTTACTTAGTTGTAAGTGTAAAATCCTCTAACAAGGTGAAACCTAATAGGTTCTTAAGTCTTTAATAAGATAGATTCCTCATAGAGTAGATTATATATTATGGTCAAACATTGTAGTCTTAGCTAGTTAACTTTATTACTGTAGTAGTGAAGATTTATGGGTGTCATCCCCACCCTAGTTTTACCTTCATCTTGGAGGTTTTCTAGGTAACAAATACTATGTTATGTGTTATTACTTTCATGCATGTGATTGAATCAATTGACATGTTACAAAAAAATTATATTTATTGTATTATATGCATAAATTATTATTGAATGTGAATAAATTAGTGAAAGGGTATAAATTTTTATAGATTCTTATTCAACCCCCTCTCTTACCACCTAGTTTACTCCTTCATAAATTAACAGTTGGTATCAGAGTTTACTTCCCTCAAAGAATCTTAAAGGCTTGGAGATTAAGTCTTAGAAGATGGAGGCTTTGAAATTGGAAAAGACTATTGACAATTGGGTGATCAACATCCAACTCACACTGTAGAAACTAGAGAAGGAAAGACAAGATCTAAAGGATTCCCTAAAAGGAGAAAGGAAATTTCCATCTAGATAAAGAAATTCTCTTAGGAAGAAGTTAAAACTGAAGTACTATTTGACCCAATCAATCCTAATTAAAAATAATTTTTTGAACTATGTGAAAGGAAAAAACTCCTCAATGAAGAGATAAGGGAATTGAAAAGAGAACATAAAATCCAATCGGTGAGACTATGTAAAGTGATTGAAGAAAGAAAGAAAGTTTAAGAAGATAGAACTATGGTAGAAGGTGACAAGAGGGTAATGGCTACATGACTAGAAGAAAGGATATTAGATGTGTAGAAGCTCACAAATACAAAAATGGATCTAAAATGACTACAAATCATATATTGAATCATAAGGATGTGGATATTGCCAACCTAAAATATCACACTGAGATATTGAAGAATGAACTAAAGAATGAGAAGGAATATAGGGAGAAATTCAACAAATGAAAGCAATAAAAGGAATATTTTGAAGAACTTATGAAGTCATTAAGTTTTTCTAATGGATCAGGACATTCATGCACTAAGAAAGGAGAATAATCCATGAACAGGGAAATGAGAAACGCAAACACAAAAGATAAGCCAACTTGCTATCACTATGGAAAAATTGGTCATACTAAAAATATTTATCAAAGAAAAAATGGTATGCCAAATTCTAAACCTAAGTTTATTGGTTATTATTTTTAATACAAAAAATTAAGAAATGCACCTACTACACCTAGATTTGAAGGATACTACTTCAATTGTCAAAAATATGAGCATAGAGCATTTGAATATAGATCAAAGACAAAACCCTACTATCCAAATAAAAGAAAGAATAATTATGCACATAACATTGCATGTTCCAAATATCATAAGTTTGGACATCAAAGAAAGAATTGCAAGACTCAAGTATATTTAGACAATCAGAAAAAGGGAAAGGGAAAAGGAAAAGTAGACATTGAGCAAGTGAGGAATGAAATGAACCAAAAATGGAAAAAGAAAATAGAAGATGGAAATAGTGGAGCTAATGGAGTTGAGGTCACCCAATCCAACAAAAAAGGTGATCATGTCATCTATAACTAAGAAAAAGAGATATCTATGAAACTGAGTACCTAAATGATACATCATACAATAGCTCCTTACATAAATGTGTGTCAAAATTTCATATCTACATATATAAGATGAAAAAGAACAAAGTTTGTAAAAGGTTGCTAAGTATACTATCTATGTTCATTGAACATTGCAACATAGACTGAGCATTCTAATAAAGGTCAAAGGCTATGGAAGAGATTGAGATATTATGCTAGCTAGCTTCCACTAAATGAAGGACACAACATTAATGGAAAACCTAATTGATCAAAAGATGAGGTATATATCATATTTTAAATACATTATTTCATATCTTGAATCCAAATTTTTGAAGAGCTCTAGTGATTAAGTGATCAAGTGATATAGAAAATTCAAGTAACCAACAAATATTTCAAGGAGATAATTGAACAAAAAGGTTGAATGCAACCATGATCAAGTGTCAAATATCTAGAGAAGGAAGAAAATCAAACCCTAGTTAGGATCATGCAAACTTCATCAATAGTTGGAATGAGTCACAGTTTAGTAAATTTAGACTGGTGATGAGTGATGTTTGTCCTCAACCTAAATTTTGTGCTATTACAAAAGTTTTTGTTAAAGGAGACTCAATGGGTGCATTATCCTTGATAGCACCTAAATTTATCATGATTCATGATGTTAGAAGTTGTTACATGTGAAAAATTGGATAAGTAGGAGACCATGAGATCAAGGAATCTTATGAAAAGTTGTGTGATGAAGGAACCTTTAAGGATGAGTTCAAAATTTTTGAAAGGAAAGGGTTAACTCAACCCTAGAATTTCTAAAAAAATTTAGAGTGGAATGGATCAAATTCATCTTGAGAATAATTCATGACATGAAGTACTAGCTACATAATGGACTAGTAGAAATCACAAAGGTGATGATGCATAGGGTTATTGTCTATCCAACCCTAGATAAGAAGAAAACCATGTAATGTCTAAGCTAAGGAGAAGTTTAGGTTAATATAGGAGCTGAGTGGAATGGACATGGTTTTTCCATTACAAGCATTTTGAATTCACTTATAGAATTTTTAGTGAGAGTCATTTCTCACAAATTCTATCAATCTAGGAAATTGAATAGTGTGTCAAGTATGGTTGTGGACCAAGCATGGAAGATAGTGATGAAAGATCATGAGTATGATCTTGCTGAGTTGCAAATGATACAACTAGAGAAAACCTATCATCCATAAGGAAGGCAAAGAATTAAATGTGTAAGTTTGGTATAGGACATGTTGTATGGGAACAAGACAAACCAATTATAGGGAAAAACAATGAGTTTATTAGTCAATTGGGAGACAATTTTGATAAATTCAAGTTGAGAATGAAAAAAAGTATGAGAATTCTAGAGGAATTAGTCACAATATGCTATAGTGACATTTGTTTTCTTTTCAATATCAACAACACATTTGTGCATGTAGTAAAGCTAAGGAAGGAATGGCTACAAATTTTTGGATATGAAATAGAGAGTGATAATGTTAGTGTAAACATTGATGCATTCTTAAAAGAAGAGATTGATGTCAAGGTAGAACCATTTGGAAGATATGAAGAAGAAAAGAAAGGATAACAATGAAAATCAAGATAGCTTCCAAAGAAAAGAAAAGGAAGAAGATGATTGAATACCTAGAAGCTAAATTAGGCACCCTAGGCAAGGATAAAGAACCATTGCAATTGACTCAAGGTCTTGGTGAAGATGAAGAACAAGACAATGGTGATGAGGAAGAAGAAATAGAAGAGGAAGAATCTAAAAAGATTAAAGACCTAGTTTTGTTCATGCCACCAAGCAAGAAGGCTCAAAGATCAAAGAAGAAGAAGGCAGTGCCACCTCCAACACCAACTAAGCCAGTAACCAAGGCAGTTGCTATAGTCAAGAAATCTATGAAGATGAAAGTAGTAGAGATTATTGAGTCAACTAAACCTCAAACTAGGACAAGGATATTGGTTAGAGGACCATATATTAGGTAGATCAAGACTATTGACGAGGTATACAACAATATAAGAAAATCAGTAGGTTTATCTCATTTCAAACATGTGAGATATGATACACTAGATAATAATGATAGAAATAAAATTGAGGAAGCTATGGTAGAAATGATTACAAATCAAAAGCTAGCTCCTAGTGTAGCAAAGAAGAAGATACCTAAGGATCTATATCATAGATTAGAGAAGAAATGACAACATTCTAAAGTAATAGAAAATTAGATAAGAACTAACACACTAGTCAAAGTTATGCCTAATCTGTCTAAAGAACAAAAGGACACATTTTTGAAACAACGTAGGAGCATATTTTTTTCTAAATATAGAATGTTCTTGATACTAAAAAATAAAGATGAAATTGTATGACAATGGAGTGAATTGTTGTAGAAAAGCATTTTTGGGCTTACAATAAAGAAGCCAGAAACTATGAATAGTGTTGATGAACATAGTAGTGGAGAAATCTAAGGTGTTTCAAGTCTAAAAGGAAGAATGCTTCCTATACATTTTGACACCCTTGACACTCTAGAAGATGAGCAATCAAGGCTTACAAATAAAGAAGAAGAAGATGAAGATAGAGAAGCTAATAATGATAATATTATTTTAGCACCTTAGATTAAGGTAGAAAAATAATTGAATAAGGATGAACCAAGTGCTATATTTATTGTCTCGAGCACTAATGCATAATAAATACCAAGTGGTGACACCCCCTAACCTACTCCTAAGGCAATGCAGAGCAAAAACACCCCTTCATCTAATAGGAGGAGAAAAGAAATAAGAGACATTTTACTAGATATTGAGGTTAGTTTGGATGAACATATTGAGATGACACAATTCGATTTGGAAAATCTCACCTTGCAGTAAAAATTTTTGCTACAAGAAATTTTGAAGAAGAAAAAGAGGCAAGAAGGGCTCAAGAGAGCTAAAGTAGCAATAGACACTAAAAGATGTAAAGCATATTTTTGTCTATGGTTTTGACATACAAAATATAGATGAAGATACACAAAATCATTGATCAACTTGTCCATATCATTGATCAAGTGAGTCCTAAAAATTTGAATCTAGTGACAAGTTAATGGATTGGTTAGCAAGAAGAGTTGAGACCAACCTTATGAAATAAATTGTTCATAACCATAGCTTAGCAAAAAGTTCTATTACAGGAAGAAGAATAGGTAATGATGAGTATTATACATAGAGTAAAATAGGTGTACACAATTTTGTTAGATGTGCCAAGATTTACATATACTATTTAGGCATAGGTAGATAAGAATTAGGCTGAGATGAAAATCCAACATTGTTACCTCAAACTTGATAAGATCTAGCATAGATCACTACAATATTCTATTGAGTGCTCAAGGTACAATGGTTGAGCTTCAGGAAGCTGATAACACCATGAGATCTAAATTAATCTCAATTCAAGAGATGTTGATACCTCATTTGGAGGTCATGCAAAGAGAACTGAAAAATACCTAGGATCTTATCTCAAAAGATCATAACTTATCAATGGTTGAGAGTCTAATTGATCTAGCTGCAAGACTACAACTACATAATCAAATATTGGAGGTAGTAAGAACAACATATTATCATGCACTAGCCATAATTACTAGAGTTCACAAGGAATTCATTGAAACATATGGATAACTTCAGCTCTTTCAACCCCAACAGTAGTGACATCAAGTATTTTAAAAGGGGAAAATGTATACAAGGGAGAAACGTATATAGAAGGATTATCATGTACATGTAATGATGAAAGACTATAATAAAAAAAATTATTCATTTTTCATAAGTCATAAGACTTGGGGGAAGAGATTATTTTTATATTGATATGACATAGTGCAAATATGACAAAGTATTTTTCAGTACTGTGGAAGGGGGAGATTGTTGGTATCTCTAACCAGTGTTCTCTATTATTGTTAATCACTTAGTCCTTTATAAGGTAGTGTCAAGTGGTCATCACTTTGATAGAGCTACTCTGCATAGGTTGGGTCATGCACATAAGATAGTATGTACCAAGTAACTATATAGAAGCCAAATATGGTAATAGAGAAATTTTCTATATAGAATGAGCTCATTCAATGACTGCACAAGTCATTAGGGACCGAGTGAAATTCCAAGTATATAACCACTAAGTGATATAGTATGTGTCAAGAATAGTATATGTCAAGCATTAGAGAGTTAATAAAGGTTGAGCAATAGCAATACCTAGCATTAGTAATAGCAGACAAGCAATGTAGACTTTGTATAAAAGTCAAGAATAGAATAGAGTTTTAGGTAAAATGATTAACAAATTGACTTGGAAGGTTTATTTAAGTTTTGAAAAGGTTGTTATAGAACAATTAATACTTTTTGAGGTTTTTACAAGACATTTAAATGGCATGGATGCTAGTATTAATGTTGATGATATTCCTTTGGGGGAGTATCCTAAGCATTAGAGAGTATTGACATGTTGCATTCATGATTGTGTTTGTCATTGATCTTAACATAGCAGTATGTCTATGAAGACTAGAAGAGTAGAAAACATAGATCTTAGTTGTATGGACAAGGCTTTTCTTATCTAGTCATGTGTAGTCATAGACATGTTCTACACTATGTCTTGATGATGTGGTTAAATGCATGTAATGTAATTTGAAGATGTACAAAAGATATACCCGATTTACAAAGCGAAAAGTAGAGATATAGTAACTATTAAGAAGTTTTTGATGTTTTCATTATATCTTTTAGTTGAGATATAATCTAGAGATGTAAGATTAGCTAATGATAGAAGAAATTTTGATGGTGATGTCAGCAAGTACACAAGCCCTAGTATCATACGTGTGAGAAGTTGTATAGACTATGAGCTGACAGTGCTATTGTAATTATAAATTAATTTATTATCTTATTATAATTAATTGGTAAATCATCAAGGCTAACTTAAGAAATTATTTTGAAGATAGGGTATAAGGAAAAGTCATTTTCCTTAATTGTAAAGAAAGTATCAAGTGTAAGATATATCTGAAGTAATTAACTAAGTGTGAAAAGGAGCGGAGTGTTTAGTGAATGCGAGTAAGTGATCCAAGGGATTATTAAATATGAGATTTTTTATTTGGTCACAAGGTTAGAAGGAGTAGAAGTTGAGTTGATAGGACAGAGAAAGAGGAAGGAGTACCATTCATTTATATTATTCTATAAGGAATAATATAGAGATAATTTGGATAGTGGGTTCATTGTTCTTACCCCTGAAGCTATTTTGGCAGTGGGTCTATTTGTCTTCCACAACTCCTAATAGGGTTAGCAAAACTCATAATTATTCTCCTAATAAGGATTCAAGGTCTCCTAATAGGGACTACTATGTACTAAATGTTGTTATAGACTCCTAGTAGGGTCCATTCTCTAAGAAGGAATATTTATATTAGTACATCATCTTTTGGATACCATCCCCATTGGGGTTGTCCCTCTAATCAAGGGTTTCCCTAAATAACATATATGGTGTTAATTGTGCATGAGTTTCTTGTTATGGTTTCTAATTATCTTGTTGATATGGTTGTAGTTTATTAAGGTTGATAATTGTGTTATTAGTTGGATAAATGATTCACCCCCCTCGCCCCTCTCAGTTATATTGGTGGACTATGTATTCCAAACATTGATATTAGAGCACCATGTCCTTGAAGGATAAGATTAATAGCTTTGGGAGATTGATGGAAAATATTTTTAGAAAGGATAGTCCTAGATTTGATGGTACCAATTATAATAGTTGGAAGGAGAAGATGAAGACTCATCTATTATGCATAGGTTCAGATTATTGGCTCTTGACAAAGAGTGAAAAGGAAATTGTAAAAGAAGAGAAGATTGAAGAATGCAGTGAAGAAGAGGGAGATCTTTTCATGTGCAACACAAGAGAAAGAGAATCTATATAGTCATTCCTTCTAGAGAATGAATACAGTTAGGTAAAGTTACTTTAAACATCTCATAAGATTTGGACAACATTAGAATCAAGGTTTTAATGTGATACATATACAAAAAGAGTAAGATTGCAAAATTGGATATGTGCATTTGAAGATGCTAAAATGATGGAAGATGAATCTATAAGAAGCTATATTGGTAGGATATCAAAAATTATTATAGAAATCAAGTCATATGGTGGAACCAAGGAAGAAGAAGAAGTGGTGTGGAAGAATTTGAAAACTTTAACACCACCATTCAAGCAAGTAGCTCAAATGATTGAACTACTAATCCTCTACACTAAGGAGTTTTCTAGAGATATTTTTCTTGGAAGATTAGAAGAAGTATAAGTAGGTCTAAGGAAATCTGGAGAGTTAACACAAGCGGAGACAACTTTCAGTGCCTTAAATGTTTGATTGAGCCTATCAAAAAGTGCAAGAGGGATTTTTCTAGTAGCATTATGAACTAGATCTGATGAAGACAAGAAGATTTAAGAAGGTATCAAAATTCTTTTCAGAAGAGAAAAAGAAGGTAAGAATATCTTTAAATGTTGGACATGTAATAATTTTGGTCATTATGCATCTAAATGTCCTAACATAGAGAAAAAGTATAAGGGAAAGTTTAAGCTTGGGAGAGATAGAAATTGTTTTTATGCTAATGAAGATGAGGAATCTAATGAAAGAGTTCAGAGTGAAAGTGATGATAAGCTAGGATTTGTAGCTATTAAGGAAGATGATCTTGAACATAAAATAGAGAAGAAAAGGCTCTAATTTCCCAAGTTGAAAACAAAACTAATTGGATAATAGAAAATGGTTGTTCACATCACATGACTAGTGATATGAAAAATGTTTTTTAAATTTGGGAACTATAATGGAGATATTGTTAGAGTTGGTAACAATGTATCCTATCATATTACAAGAATTGGATACCATTACTTTAGATGGAAGAACTAACACTAATGATATTTATTTCATTGATTGATTAAAGCATAACTTGTTGAGTGTTGGATAGTTGGTGGACAATGGGTATCAATTACAATTCATAGAAAATATTTTCACTATCAAGGATAAGGATGGTAAGATGATTGAAACTAGAACTAGGTCTAGAAGTAATGCATTTCAGTTGAATCCTGTTGAAATGACATGTTTGGTTATGGTATAGAATATTTTTCATATAAACATTTATAATGTTGAAGAAATTAGTAGCATATTTGTAGTTAGAGACTTGCCCAAGATTACAAAGCCTACTAATATTGTTTACAAAGAGCGCATTTTAGCCAAGCAAAAGAAAGTATCTTTTTCCCAGCAAGAAGTTCTCTATGACAAAGATGTTAGAAATTGTTCATAGAGATTTGAGTGGTCCTACCAAAACAAGATGATCCTTTGGTGAAAGGCATTTCATGATTTCACTACAATGACATGGGTGGCATTTCTTAAAGAGAAATTTGAAGCTTTTGAGAAGGTTAAGTTATTTAATAATAGAGTTGAGAATGAATGTGGTGTTAATATTAAGTTTTTGAGATCAAATAGAGGAGGAGAATTCACCTCTAAAGAGTTTAATATGTTTTCTAAAGAGAATGGAATCAAAAGACAATTATCTTCACCCAAGAATTCTAAGAAGAACGAGATTGTGGAAAGAAGAAACAAATCAATTCCAAAGGCAACAAGAGTGATGTATTCAAGACATTTTGGAGAGAAGTAGTATATAAAACAATGCACACTATAAATAGAGTACAAATTAGAAAGGGTATGAGAAAGACTCCTTATGAATTATGGTTTGGTCTTCCACCATCACTTAAGTATTTTAGAACATTTGGAATTAAGTGTTATATTAAGAGAGATGATGACATTGGTAAGTTTGATCCAAGAAGTGATGAAAGTAAGTTTCTTGGATATTCATTTGAAAGTGAGGCATACAGATGTTTTAATCACATACCCAAGACTATAGTTGAGTGTGAAAATGTAAAAATTGATAATAAAAAATTGGAACTAAGGTAGAGATGGTAGATTAAAATTCTAATGATGAAGAAGATAATTCTAGAATTATTAGGAAGAATGTTGAAGTTTTCTTTGAGACTAACAATGATCTATAGACTGGTATGCAAACTATTGAGAAAAGAGGAGAACAAAGTTCTAAACCAAGAGATGAGATAAGAGTTGAGATTTCAACTCTTTCCTCTAATAGGAATATGACTAAGAATCATCCTCTAGTGAAGATAATTGGAAGCAAAGAAAAAGGTGTCATGATAAGAAATAGAGTTAATGAGGAATTATGTTTGATTTCTCAAGTTGAATGTAAGAGTGCAGATGAAGCATGTAAAGATGATCATTAGATGTAAGAAATGAAAGAAGAACTAGATTAGATTGTGAAGAATGAAACATGGTAGTTAGTTTCTAGACCTAAAGACAAGAATGTCGTAGGAAAAAAATGGGTATTCAGAAATAAGATGAATGAACAAGGTGAAGTTGTAAGGAACAAGGCTAGACTTGTATGCACGAGATATTGATAGAAAGAAGGAATATATTATGAGGAGACATATATCCATGTAGCTATAATGGAAGTAGTGAGAATATTCTTGGCTTATGAATTGAATAAGAAGTTCAAAGTATATTAGATGGATGTTAAATTAGCTTTCCTAGATGGAGAACTTGAAGAAGAGGTAAATATTGAACAACCTGAAGCTTTCCCTCTAATAGAAGACAAAGATATGGTATGGAGACTAAAGAAATTCCTATATGGTCCAAAGCAAGCACCTAGAAATGTGTGTGCAAGGTTGGATAAGTATTCAACAAAGCTTGGATTTGTTAAAGGTATGATAGGTGGTAATTTGTATTTGAGTGAAATTGAAAATGGTTTGTTGATCATAGTAATATTTGTTGATGAAATAATATTTGGAGGTAATGATGAAGAAAGTGATAAATTTGCTAAAAAAATGAAGAATTAATTTGAAATGAGTATGGTAGGATAAATGATGTTTTTCTAAGGATTGCAGATTGTGCAAAATAATGATGGTATTTTCATTTCACAAACTAAATACTTGAAAGAGTTGTTGAAGAGATTTGGATTGAAAAGTTGTAAGCCTTTTGGTACACCTATGATAACTAGTCACAAGTAATCTAGAAAAGATGAGACACCTATAGTTGATCAGAAGAAGCACATATCCATGATTAGAGGATTACAATATCTGACTCACACTAGACCAAATATAGAAAATGCAATTTTGTTTGTAGCTAGATTTTGAGTTGATCCTAAGGAGTATCAAATGAAGCAGTAAAAATGATATTTAGATATTTAAAAGAAACATCTAATTATGGAGTTTGGTATGATAGATCAAATGATTTCACTCTATGTACTTATATTGATGTAGATTGGGTAGGCAGTATGGATGATAGAAAGAGCACTAGTGGTGGAGCATTTTCCCTTGGAGGAAGATTGATTTCTTGGCTAAGAAAGAAAAAAGATTGCATTTCACAAAGTATAGTATAAGTAGAATATGTAGTAGCAAAAAATAATTGTAATCAAGTTATGTGGATGAAGCCAATGCTAAAAGATACTAGAATTGAGTTTATAGAACATATTATCATATACTGTGATAACACAAGTACAGTGAGTAAGTCTAAGAATCATGTATTACATTCTAAGACTAAGCATATATCTATTAAGTATCATGTCATGAGAGAGAAGAAATTATAAAAAGAGATTAGATTGGAGTATGTGAGTACTAAAGATCATATTGAAAATATCTTTACAAAGACCTTACATAAAGATATATTTTACTACTTGAGAAGTGTGCTTATGGTTATGCCGCTACCTACTTCTAAGTAGATGATGCATAGAGTGGATCAGTCTAGTGGCATAGAGCACTATTGTTAGACTGGACTAAATGTTGATGCTTCCCATATGGGGGACTATCTATAATGAGCTGAGATACTTAAGGACACTTGTTATTTGGTATTTGATATTTAATAATGTCTTTGGAAACTTGAGCTGGTTGTAAATTGGAATGTAATATTGACATAATGAGGCATTTTTCATTGATGTTAATGGGGAAGAGATATTTATTAGGGAGATTTAGAAATATTCATATAAGAATAAAAGAGGAATATCTCTATGGGTGAGATATGTATGGTTAGTTTATTAGTGTGAACAACTATTGTCAGTCCTAAAGAAGAAGATGAAAAAAGTAGTTTTCCAAAGGATTTCAAATTTGATTGATGAAGAGGATTTGAAAAGATAAGAACATTAGTAGCAAAATACTATTTGGTATTCTTGAAACTTAGATATTTTTCATCTATGTTGTCATCAATGTCAAAGGGGGGTACTTTTAGCATGAATGTTTATGATATTCCTTTGGGGGATTATCCTAAGCATTGGAGAGTAGTGACATGTTGCATTTATGACTGTGTTTATCATTGATGTCAACATAACAATAACTCTATGAAGCCTGGCAGAGTAACATACATAGATCTTAGTTGAATGGAAAAGGTTTAGCTTGTCTAGTGATGCATGGTCATAGGCATGTTCTACACTATGTCTTGATGACATGCTTAAGTGCATGCAACATAATTAAAAGATGTATGAAAGATATACATGATTTACAGATAGCAGTGTAGAGATAGAGTAACTATTAAGAAATTTATGATGTTTGCATTATATCTTTTAGCAGAGATATAATTTGGAGATGAGTGGTCATCTAGTGATAGAAGATAGTCTAATGGTGATGTTAGCGAGTGCACAAGCCCTATGACAACACATGTGAGAAGTTTTATAGACTATGGGCCGAAAATGCTATTATAATTATAAATTAATTAATTATCTTATTATAATTAATTGGAAAAGCCTCAAGGATGACTTAGGGAATTATTTTGAAGATAGGGTATGAAGGAAAAATCTTTTCCTTGATTGTACAACAAGTGTCAAGTGTAATAGATATATGAAGTAATCAACCAAGTGTGAAAAGGAGATTTTTTTTTTATTGAATGTGAGTAAGAGATCCAAGGGATTATTGGATGCAAGATTTTTTATCTAGTTACAAGATCAGAATGAGTAGAAGTATGGTTGATAGGATAGAGAAAGAGGAAGAAGGAATACCATTCATTTCTATTATTCTACAAGGAATAATACTAAGATAATTTGGATAGTGGGTTCATTGGTGTTACCCCCTGAATCTGTTTGGGTAGTGGGTCTAGCTATCTTTCACAACTCCTAACATTTGGTTGGCACAACTCCTAATAGGGTTGGAATCTCCTAATAGGGATTCAAGGTCTCCTAACAAGGATTGATATGTACTAAATGTTATTATAAACTCCTAATAGGGTCCATCTATTAACAAGAAATACTTATATTAGTACATCATCTTGTGGGTACCATCCCTAATAGGATTTTCCCTCTAATCAAGGGTTTCCCTAGTTAACATATGTAGTGTTAATTGTTCACAAGTATTTTTTTGGTTTCTAATTATCTTGCTCATATAGTTGTAGTTTATTAAGGTTGATAATTGTGTTATTAGTTGGATAAATAATTCATCCCCCACCCTCTCAGTTATATTAGTGGACTATATATTCTAATAGTAGATAAATTATCCCCATGTGTATGTTTAATGATTAAGATGAAGAGGTAAAACATGAAACCATATAGAAGGCTCTTTATGGAATTTTTATATAACAATGATCTTAACCTAGATCAGAAGAAAGTGATTGTGTGTGTGTGCGAAGATCAAAGAGGAGAAGATCAGAATTCATTCAAGAGTTTAATTACTATCTAATAGAAAAAGAGACCTATTCAGTAGCATTGAATGTGGAAGGGAAAGACAAGAGTTATTAGATCATATGAGGCAATTATTTACTAAGGAGAAGACTGAAAACTAACTTATAGAGAAAATCAAGAGTTGGGTACTAAGTAAGTTTTAATACACTTGAATTGGGGTAAATCTCTTAACAAAGTTGTCTCAATAGATCTTTGTAAATCTCATAATAGAGTCCTTACTTAGTTGTAAGTTTAAAATCCTCTAACAAGGTGAAACCTAATAGGTTCTTAGGTCTTTAGTAGGATAGACTCTTCATAGAGTGGATCATATATTATTGCAAAATATTATAACCTTAATTGGTTAACTTTATTACTATAGTAGTGAAGATTTGTAGGTGTCATCCCCACCCTAGTTTTACCTTCACCTTGGAGGTTTTTTGGGTAACAAATATTGTGTTATGTGTTATTAATTTCATGCATGTGATTGAATTCATCGATATGTTACATGAATTTTACATTTTTATTATTCAATGTGGATGAATCTATGAAAATGTTTAAATTGTTATAGATTATGATTCACACCCCCCACCCCCCCTCCTTCCTCCCTCTCAATATATAGTTTAATCCTCCATAAATTAATAGAAAGATTGAATTAGTATACTCTTTGGGTGAATGATAGAAAGCAATTATTGTTTCCTTTGATTTGAAAGTCCAAATGAGGTTAATTGTACTACTATAAAAAACTTGCATGGTTAATGGAAACAAAATTTAAAACAAAACAAAGAAGAATCAAATCTATTTTTTCCATAATTCTTAGAGGACCAAGTTGTTCTAGTAAAAATTGAGAGACAGAGGTTAGTATTAACTGAGTGACATACAGTGGCAATCGAGTGATATTAGAAGCTAGTAGTATTGATTGAGTGCCAGTAGAAATTGTAATTTTTTTGAATGAGTATAAAAACATTGTTGTAGGTGATATACCTGATAGTTTACCACTAGAAAGAAGTATAAGTCATTGTATGGACCTAATTCATGGAACTATTTTTTCAAATAAAGCACCATATAGATTGACACCTAGAGAAAATGAAGAACTTAACAGACAAGTGCATGAGTTTTTGTAGAAAGGTTTGATTAGAGAAAACTTGAGTCCATGTGTTGTACCTATTGTATTAGCACCTAAGAAGAATGGAGAATGTGTACTAATTCTAGAGTTACTAACAAGATCACAATGAAATATAGGTTTTATATGCTAAGGATGGATGAGATAATGGATTATTTGACTAGAGCAAAGTATTTTACCAAGATTGATTTGAAGAGAAGTTATCATCAAATCATAATCAAAGAAGGTGATGAATGGAAGACTTCTTTCAATACAAAAGATGGTTTGTATGAATGGTTGGTAATGCTCTTTGGTTTGACTAATGCACCTTGTAATTTCATGAGGTTGACAAATGAAGATCTCAAGATATTTTGGGGTAAGTTTGTGATTGTTTATTTGGATGATATTTTGATATTTAGTTAGATTAAAGAAGAACATTGTGAGCATGTTAGAAAAGTATTGTACAAATTGAAAGAGGAGAAGTTAATGATTAACTTGAAAAAGTCTTCCTTTATACAAGAGGAGATTTTGTATCAGGGATTTTTTATTTTAGTTGATGGTTTGAGAATGGATACTAAGAAGGTTAATGCAATTTTAGATTACACCTAAGAATGTGGGTGAGGTAAGATCATTTCATGGTTTGGCTAGTTTCTACAAGAATATAAAGAATTTCAACTCTATTTGTAATGCTATGTTTGAGGCAATGAGAGGAGATCAAAAGGATTTTAAGTGGACACATGGAGCTAATAAGAGTTTAGAGACTTCGAAGCAAAAGGTTGTTGAGTTTCCTATATTGGTTTTGCCTAATTTCAATAAGGTATTTCAAGTTGAATGTGATACAAGTGGTAGTGTAATAGGAGTTGTGTTGAGTCTTTTGGTCATATTTTCACTTCATGTCTATTTGAATATATCTCAAAGTGAATTCTCCAGGTTCCTTTTGTGAAAGTTAGGGTTTAATGTTTTTAATTTTGTTATCTCTAGAAAAACCCTAAATTTTGCTTTGCTAAAGTGTTGCCCTAGAAACACTTTTCGGTTATGCCCCTTTTCAAATTAAATTGAGTGGGAGAAATAATTCTAAAACTCCCCCCTTGGTATTTCTAGGAACCTTTTAAAATATTATTCAAATTGTTCCTTAGAGCTCTTCAAATAATCTTTAACAATAAGATCTCTTCAAGATCAATGGTGGTCACCTTGTCGCTATGAGAACTTGTGTGCCTTTTACCACTAGTGACATGGTGACCAAGGAATGGTTGCATGTGGGACCTAATTAATAAGTAAGAATTATTTCAAGGTGAATTACCCACAGCATTAGATCTCCCCAAGATCGACGATGGTCACCTTGTCACTACAAGAATTTGCATAAACTTTTTCGTTAGCGACATAGCAACTACCTGCAAAAAGAAAATATGATGGGATGAAACTTAAAGATTGCACCATGAATTTATATGCCATTAATAGCCTTGATAGAAAATTATCTTTTCATAATTATTAGATACCACTAAGGATGTGCACTAACAGAAAGGTATCGTTGATCCACACTGCAAGATCTTTTCAAAGATTGATAGTGATCACCTTATCGCTATGAGAATTTGCTTACACTTTACTACTAGCAACATGGCAACCAAAGGGAATTTTTTTAGGCCCACCATATTTATAATGGAATAATCATAAATTTTTAACCGTCTGATCAAAGCATCATCGATGATGGTCTCTATGTCACTTTGGGAAGTTGCTCGATGTTTACCCTTGGTGACATAGTGAGAACATGAAAAATGTCCAAAAGCACAACTGGGTCGAATCTAAATCATTAGCAATGAAAGGAAAATCTTATGTGGAAATATTTAATTGGTTTTACCACTAGCTTGGAGGGTTGAAGCTAAGTTATCAAATATTTTATTCCTCAATCATCGAATTTTTCAAAAATTGATAGCTTGTTTTTGAAATTGAAAGATGATGCCACCCCATTTTCTCTATGATCCATTTATGAGAATTAAGGCTCCCTGAGTGAAGTAAAACTAGGGATATAGTACATGATTTAGAAATTTTATTCATAGAAATGAATTTCTAATTTTTTGAGAGCCAAGAACCTATTGAAGATTTTTTCCCTCCTGGATGAATTGTGAAAGAATCTCCTATACTAGCGATTTATTGCAGTATTTAGAAAGAAGATAGTAGAGAGCCAAGTAAGTATCTCAGTCCATAATCTAGTTCAAAGCATTATGGTATTCTAATTTTTTATCAAATATGCCTCCAAGAAGGTTTTTTTGGGGAAGGTGGAATATGCCAGTAAGAATATACATGATGACTTCTTAGAAAAATTGACTAGATCCAAAAACAAGTCAACCCAAATGAAAACATTAATTCTTGTGAACCCTAGGCTCAAAATTACAAATGGCTTATATGATAAAGGGAATTGGACTAGGGATGCCATTACTTCTAAAATAGGGCTCTAGAATTTTAACAAATGGTTCTCAGAAAGGAAATTGTTTGCCCCCCATGAAAATATATGGAATTTTGATTTGGGTAAGTTAGTAGTACCTATGGATTTCATGGGTTCAAACCTTCTCACAACTATAGCCCTAAATTATGACCTAGTAGCCATGCTAGTGAGGAGTAGGTAAGGAATGTCTGATAAAAGTTAATGTTGAAGAAATTTGAGAGGTTTTGGGGTTGAAGCCACTCACAGATAGCCATGAGATCATTGACTTTCAGGGTTTGGAAAAGGGGTATCTGTCTAAAAAGGATTAGATTAGGCAAGGTGAATTGAGAGGGCACATGACCATAATTGGAAACTTGAATTTTGTCACATCATCAACTCACAAGCCTTTGAAGAAGTAGTTTTTCACCACTAAGATCATAGACATTTACATGACTTTGTGTAGGGTTTTTGGTGAAGACGAGCAAGATTTTATGCCCATAAAGTACATGTACATGATGACATAGATTTATTCTTTTGGAGTGGATATCATTTTTTATTTTGCATCTTATTTAGTAGAGGAAATTCATGTAGGATTGGATGATATTGCAAAGAGAAAAGTTAAGAAAACATTTGGCCATTTTTCAGTTTTGATGCATACGTTCTTATTTAAAGGAGTTAATTATTTTGAAAAAGAGATGGTTTAAAATAGAAAATATGAGGGAGAACCTTTGCCAGTCTAGTTATGAATTGTAGATATGAACTAGGATGCAAGGGAGACTAGCTTTATTAGATTTGATAGGTACTTTGCATCTAGGTTGAGAAACCTCATATTAAGGGACAATCCCATAATTCCCAAGGCATTGTTGGATCTTATCAGGCCTATGGACAACCACGTTGGTTTGAAGGTGTCCCACAATTGGGAAGATATCATACCCTACCCTATGTATAGAGTTTTTAGAGTATATAGATTCCAAGGAATTCCCCATGTACTCCCTTACCAAGTTCCTCTAAAGATAGGAATAGTTGAAATGCTATGGTAGATAGGTGCATTAGAGGAAGCACAATTGATTGGTAGGTCTAGAGGCTCAATTTTCCCATCTTGTACTATTGCTCACCAATTCATAATCACTAAGGGTGGTTGGTTGTTTCTTTATAAATTTTTGGAATAGTAAAAATGGTCATCTCTGATGTTTGTTTCAGTGAAAGTGAGAGATTCTTTAACATATTCAGATGGAGGGCTAATACTAGTGCCAAGGACCATCAGCCCTACTTCCCTAAACATATAATAAGGAATGAATTATCTCTCTAAGAGCAAGAGATTAAAAAGGAGAAGTCAAGAGTTTAATCTAGGGTTTTAGAATTCATTAATTGATTTGATAAGGATTATAAGCCTCTAGAAGATGCCAAGATAGAGGTAGATAAATTAAATAAATTGAAGGAGTAGATGGAACAATTGGGGTCCCAAGGGGGAGTCTTTATTACTACTTTAGAATTGGAAGAGGGGAATCCTTAGGAACCTCCTATGCCAAGCCTTGAGTTGACTATTGTGGACTACAGAGGAATGGAATTAGACCCTATAAGGATGTAATAAGATGAAAACAAAGAATCTTGAGATGGAGGAGGTGGATCTAAACAACCAAATAAAGGAGGAAATAATGCAAGAGTTTAAAAGCTTGACCCCTAAAGAATGAAGGAAAATGATAAAATCATTCTAGGTCTTGTTGCTACCAAACTGGGACATTACTGATACAATTGTTTTAATTCTATTACTAAAAAATTAAATGTAGATGAAAAGGTGAAGAAAATAATGAAAGATGCCAAGTTTAGTGAGGATCATGTTGCATTAGTAATCTAATCAATGAGGAAAGGATCTAGAACTAGCTCTTCCCAACTTGATGATAATGGCTTGATAAGAAACTTGATTGTGAAAAGGATGGAAGATACTACAAGTGAAGAGGCCACATAACTTGGTGTTGGATCAGCCAATTGCACCCTAGCCACAACCTAGAGGGATAAAAGGGAAAGATTGGAGTTATAGGATAAGTATGAGAAAGTTTTGTAAGCTAATAATAGGGAAGTTTAAGAGCGAATTGAGCTTGAAAATAAGTTTATGGGCTACCAAGGAAAATCTAGCGTGCCTAGAATCACTTATCCTTACCCACTAGTGGAGCCTTTGAAATCCACTCCTCTTATTGAATTTCTAGATACACCATAGAGACCTCAATATTATACTTTTGAGGATTTTAGAGAAGAAAAGAGTAAACTTTAGGCATTGCATGTCGAGCTAGATGTATTTAGTATAAGGATAGGCTAAGGAAAGCTATCATGTATTTACTTGATAAAATTGATTGGCCAATGTTCTATGAGAAATTAGCAAAGGTAATAAATATTTGGGATGAGCTGAAAGAAAATGACGATGCCCTAAAGCCAATTGTAAATAAATGGAACAAGAGAGACAAAGATGTCACTCTTTGGTGTTTTCCAATTATTACTCTATCCTGTGAACATAAAGGAAAGACTTATGACTTGACTAATTATCTCTTAGAGTTTGATGGTAAGAGAATTGAATTGCAAAGAAGAATCATTAATTATCTTGAAAAATATAAGAGTAAAAGTTCTAGACTTTTCCTCCATGCCTTGGATAGAAAGAATAAGTTAAAGAATAAAGAGCAATAGGCCCAAGAATTAAATGATCTATTATGTCTTCAAATGAATAAAATCATAAATGAAAAGGGAAATGTATAGTGGGAAGCTACAACTGAAGAATTTATAAAAGTGCAATTATTTTATGATTCTTTGAGAGAAGATTTTGTTGAGATTGACAAAATTGGAGAATATGTGATCAAGAAACAACCTGATATTTTGAATTTTAATTGTCAAGATGACACACTTTTTGACAAGTGGATGGAAAATTTTGTTCATACAAACCATAATGAAGTGGAATCAGATAAAGTGAAAATAATTGACACATCAATAAAACTAGAAGAGGATAGAGGCAAGCAACAAATTGTAGTTACAAGCACAGAGGCCCAAATAGATGACTTGGAAATAGGACAACCAGTAGTGTTTATAAATCTATCAGTGCAAGATGAAATGGATGGAGAACCTTACGTTTAGCTCAGCTTTCAAGTACCAAAACAAGTCCCATTATATGCAAGTCTAATGGTCATGAACTCTAAGGAAGAACAATAACAATAGCAAAGAAAATCATGAAAATCTTTAGCCACAAAAGGTGTAGCAAAAGTGGTCCTACAATAGAATATTCATGATGAAAGAAATTTTTTTGCACCAGGTTTTGTCTTTTGTGATAGTAATGTTGTAAATATTTTTTTCTTAAGGATAGTTGTCAGTACTCTCTAGACCTAAAGCTTGTTGCATCTCACACTATATAAGTGAGATTCCAAGGCTAGAGAGGGGGTTTGAGTCATTGTATAATATTTAGTTTTGTTAATTTTTATTCAGTCTACTCCTTGATACAAGTTTTATGATGTATTTCTCTGCAAATCTAAGAATACATTATTTTTCTAGGATCATGGTATCTTATCTTGAATTTTTTTGAGTATTATCCAATATTACATGATTTTCAAAGAGAATTAATAGAAATATGAACTATCCCCATATAATTTCTCTCTAAATCTTGTCTTTATTTTTATTAGTTGCTTATTTTGAGATTGTATGAGAAAAGCTTGTTCAATTTAATGCAACTAGGATAAGTTGTATGTCCATTCATTATTTCTTTTGATTCAAAAAATTGAGTAAATGCTTCAATAAATGTGATAGGATGTCTAGATAGTAAGGAGGATTTATGTAAGAATGAGTTGTAGTGAGAATTCTTGATAATATTGATTCTATTGCAGTCAATTAGATCAAAAGGTTGGATATACTTTGAATCCCAATGGATGAGACATTGATCAATTAGTTAAGTTTGCATATGAAGAAATCATGGATAAGCATCAAGATCAATATTAAAATTAAAATTAATTTTACTTTAAATGTATGAAGAATGTAATGGCTAGTCAATACTTGTCTACATTTAATATCTAAGTTTTAGTTAACTGTTACTGCTTAGAATTATTTGTAGATCTAAGAAGAATTGTGACCAAATCTACTGTAAGGGATGAATAGTGTAGTAGAATTCCATGGAATGAATGAATCATGATAATAGTATCAATTTTTCAATATCTTTATCCCTTAGGTGCACCAACCTTGGTTTTGCAGAGCTAAAAGAGTAGAAAATCTTCCATGATTTTGTTGATGTTGGGTCCAAATCTGAAGAGCATATAGTTGTTTATGGGAAGTAGCTAATCCTTAGGTTATTGTTATCTTCACCATTTTGGTATTAATTATTTTTTTGCTTAGTAGTTTAAAAAAACCAACAAAATGGTGACTCTACTGGAGAGCCATTCAACACATGCTTAGGTGCAAAAAGTACTACAATTTCTTTTGTCTTGTCTATGTGCATGTTTCTTAGATTCTTTTAGTAATTGCTTGTAGTTAAATTGGACTTTTCTAGTGAAAAACCTTGAGAATTTAATAAAGGAGAAAGTCCCTTGTACCCTAGGTGCAAACTAATGTATACTAACTTTACAAAAGTGTCTTATCTATTAAGAAAGAGTTGCAATCCTACGTTATTTTTTATTGGTGCTCATGCATGTCAATCTATTTCATATTATCATATGATTTTTCTTTGTGTCAAAGATTTTAATGTTATATTTTTCCTAGGATAGGGTAGTGACTCGGTTAAGGTCATGAAAACTAGTGCTTAGTGACAAGTAATTTCCACAAATGGTAGACAAGAGAAAAAGTACACAAGCTTATACAAGAGCCAATCTTGAAGTACTAATGCATATTGATTTACCTCAAGGTGGTAGAAAGAACCAAAATAAAAAGAAAGCAAATGTAAATCCTACTTGGAAGAAAAAAGGGTAGTATATCAGTAAACTATCAATACCATCTTGTAGTAGGGAGAGAATCTTCTTCACTAAACTCTAAATTAGAGACTAGAAGACTCTTCATAGGGATGTTTAGTACCCCATTGCAAGAAGAGAGAGCCTATAAGGATAAAAATATGTCTTCAATGGGGGATGCATTGCATAGACTAGATGTGATAGTTGAAATGAATCATAGGTTTGGATATAAGAACATTATGGAAGATCCTTTTAATCCCATAATAGCTCCCTATGTAGAAACAAACCTTATAAATCTTGATGACCTTGTTGTTTGAGAAGAAAATTTTACAGATCCACAGGAAGTATACTCAGAAATAGGAGTCTTAAAGAAGTGGGTTGCAGAAGAAGAATCCAAACATGCTCATTTGGAGAAAGAAAGAGAGCAAGCCACCTTGAATGCTCTCATTGAGAGAGATAATATGCTAAGTAGGATGGCTTCCCTAAAAGAGTAGAACAAAAAATTGGAAGAAAGGACTTCAGTTCTTCATGCTAATATTTTTGTAGATATTGATAGCCTGAGATCCAAGGTTTTAGAAAAAGAAAAACTCATAAGCTAAAGACAAGACCCTGTCATAGCTCAAGTCCAACCCTACAAGCTTGTTCAAAAAGACTATGTAGAGCCTATTGTCAAACCAATAGATAAAGGAAAATTTAAGGCTATAGGGATCAATATAAATGAACCTCAAGGTGTACCAAGTAAATTTGTAAACCCTTGCATGTCCAAATTGGATTTGGACCTAGAAAGGGCCAGAAAGGAGAAGGAGGATCTTGCCAGAGAGCTTGAGAAAGTTGAAAATGAAGCCTGGACAATAGAAACTAGAAGGAAGATTCAATTTATCAAATGCAATTATGCCATAGCTTCATGGCCAATTTTTTCCACCCAAGCTACAACCTCTGTGCCCAATTGTAGGCCAGTAGTCTTTAATCAAAAAATTTCTCAATCCACCCCTACTTTGTCATCTACTACTAGTACTCAGATCCTTGTTGTTCAAACACAACAATCTCAAAGTGTTGTCCTTAACCAGACCAATGCAGCAAGCACATCAAATGTTGTTAGTTTTCAAAAGAAATCTACATACATGGAGAAGCACAAAAAAATGTCATTCTTAGGTATTTTTGGTCTTCCACATCTAATATCATTTGACCTAAAGAGACAAAGTTGTGAAGCTTTTAGGAAATAGTGTTGTTACTAGTGAAGAACACTTGAGATTTTTCATAGATATGTTAAATGATTTTGAAGTTGAACTTGAGGATGTAGTGATGAAGTTATTTGTGCATTCATTCATTGAGGATGCAAGGGACTAGTTTACAAGACTACCAAACGATCGCATTAGTTCATGGAGTGGTTTAGAAAATTTATTCAAAGAACAATATGGAGATAACAATAATGATGGCTTTATGTTGAATGACTTCAATAACATCAAAAAGAACCCTAATGAATCAACCTTTTATTTCAATGGAAGGTTTTACAAGGGAATGTATAAGTTGTTTCAAGTAATGAGATTAAATTAAAATGTGTTTCTTACAACATATTTCAATGCTTTTAATAGAAAAATGGCTTATCAATTGAGAGACAAAGATCCCAAAACCTTAAGGAATGCTTACAAGGTAGCTTTGAATATTGAAAACAATAAAAAATCATCTACTATGATAGGAAGGAGAGATGATCCAAATTTTTTTAATCCCAAGAATAATAAGAAAGAGAATGATAAATTCCCTGTAGGTAAGAATCCCAAGGAAGCCACAATATGTCAAGTGTTATAGCTATTGAAAAAGATGAATCCACCAACTTTCAATACACACAAATCCAATGCTAGTGAAAAAGCCCTAGTGAACAACAATCATTTCAATAGGAATCCAAGAATGTAGAATTACCCATACACTACTCAATGGAAAGATGGTAAACCTATTCCTAATCAAACCCAAAATGTGAAAGATAAGGGTACCCTAGATCCCTTGCAAAGAAATTCTGTTAACATGAATGATGATGTGCCATGGTGCATTATATGCCAATCACCTCACTCAGATTCCTATGAGGTTGCTCAATCATTTGTTGTAGATCAAAATGTGCAGAATAAGGAGGAAGAAGAAAAGAATCATGATGATGTAAGTTGTAATATGGTTAATATGTGTGATGACTATCAAGATTTTGATCAAGAAAAATCTAAAAATGACATTGCTAATTAGAGAGTTGTTTAACAACTACACCATCAACAAATATTTTTAGATAATGAAGACTATGATGAAGATAAGATATGTACTACATCTTTGGATGTTGGTCATATAAATTTAAGAAAGCCTTCTAAAGAGGAGATTGATAAAATTACAATAGAAATGAATTCTCAAGTTCATAGTAATTACAATTTGAGAAGCAAGACAGTTGGTAATGAAACTGGTAAGCCATCTGGTATCTTTATAAAGGATGATAGTAAGAAAAATAATGTAGAGACAAAAAAGGTTAAAGATAGTAAGGTCAAGAAATGGGATCCCAAAAAGAAGATTCAATTTCATACAAATGAAGTAGTTAAGGAAATTGTACAAGAGAAGAAGTTAGAATCTGATGTTGCTATGCAAATAATAGTGCCTACTATTTAAAAGGGTTCAATTCCAAGTATGCTTGTAAAACCTATTGTGTCTAAACCAATTGACATGATATCTATGCTATCCCAAATAACTATCAAAGTGCCTTTATTTGAATTTTTTAGAATTGATGAACACAAAAGTAAAGCCTTATCATGGTTAGGTGGGATAGATAATAGTAGGAGCACTACCGAACAAAATATCATATAGAAAACCCTTATGGTAGTTGAAGATAGTGGAATTGTGTCCCAAATCCCCCAAATGTTCCTCTATGATTCATCTATGGCTTATTTACAAGCTATTGAACCATTTTTTCTTAGTTTGATTATAAAAGGGAAAAATCTTAAGAATTTCATGACAGACTTAGAAGCCTTGAACACCATTATGCCTTTCAAAGTTATGGAAGCCCTAGGTTTGAAAGTAGACACTAAAAAAGGTAGATGTAGAGGTATGGATGCTAGGGAAGTGTCTATCATAGGTACTATCAATGCATTACCTTTCAAACTAGTTGCATACCCTAATGTAGAATTGGCAATGCTAGTCCTTGTAGTTGATATTCCTCCACATTATGGAATATTTTTATCCAAAAAATGGAGTGCTGCTATGGGATTTAGCCTACAATGTGATTTATCCTATACTACTTTCCATATAGGTGATAAGGCTATTAGGGTAAACAAGGATCCAAGGGTCAATCATATTTTTGGAGATGAAATTGATAAGGATTCCACTTACTTTCTAGACACTGGTGTAAATGCATTTATTCATGCTATATTGCACATGAGGTTGAATGATACATGGATTCATAGATTTTGTGGACCATGTATTTTGATGGCGCAAGTTCTAAAGAAGGTTCAAAAGAAGGAGTAGCTTTGTGTCTCCTGAGAAGAATGCTTTTAGATATTCATTCACATTGAATTTTTCTTGTACTAATAATATAGCATAATATAAAGCACTCTTATTAGAATTAAGAGTTGCTACCCATCATGAAATTAAAAAGCTACATGTTATTGGTGATTTTGAATTGGTAATTTCTCAAGTTAGAGAAACTTATGCATCAAAAAATAAGAGACTAAAGCAATATAGAAACGTTATATGGGACCAAATTGAATTATTTGATGGATTTGGTATTTCTTAGATGGAAAGGAGTCAAAACAAGATGGCTGATTTGTTGGAAAATGTGGCTATTAAACCAAAGGATGTATCATTTGCTAGAATTTCATAGATTGAGGTACAAAATCAACCTCCAATACTTGATAATATAGAGCATTGGCAAGTCTTTGAAGATAATGAAGATATTTTAAATTTATTTTCAAGGAAAGATAAATATTATGGTTAGAAGTTAGATTGCAGTGCCCTAATTGAAATAATAGGTGGCAACAATATAATTTTTGGCTAGGAAATTTTGCAATTGAAAGCCAATAAAGTACCTAAAGAGTTAGTGGTTTTGGAAAACATGTTTGATAATCAAGATAGGCCAAAGTCTAGAATCAAATATCACAAACCACAAGAATTGGAAGAGATAAATCTCGATACTTCTGAAGCTCCAAAGAAGGTTTATATTGGTCAAAATTTATCTACTAAAATCAGAAAGCCTCTAATTGATTTGCTAAGAAAGTATAGACATGTTTTTGCATGGTCTTATGATGACCTTTTAAGGCCTATAGAGAAGATTTATTCTAGAATATCATATCACTCAAAGAAAATGTTAAACATTTTAGGTAAAAGTAGAGACCAATAAATCCCACCCTGGCTCCCAAAATGCAAGAAGAATTAATGAAGCTAACTGATGGGGGAATAATTAAACCAACTAGGCACTCCACTTGGGTATCAAACTTTGTGCCTATTAGAAAGAAGAATGGAGATATAAGGCTATGTATGGACTCTAGGAACCTGAATATTGCTTCTTTAAAAGATAGCTATGGATTATCTAGAAGCCATGCTACAACAAGTGACTAGTTCTGAGTTAATGTCTATGATGGATGGATTTTTGGGATATAACCAGGTCCTTGTAAATGGAAAGGAATAATTTAATATAGCTTTTACAACTCCATGGGGTACTTATGTCTATGTGAGAATTCCATTTAGGTTAATTAATGTAGGAGCAACTTTTTAGAGAGCCATGGATATAGCCTTTCATGATTATATTAATAAGTTCATGGTAGTGTATCAAGATGACCTTAGTGCATATTCTAAGAAGGTTGAGGACCACTATAAACATCTAGAGAAAAATTTCATAGCCTTAGAATATGAAGTATCCCTAAACCCAAAGAAGTGTAAATTTGGACTAACAAAAAGGATATTGTTAGGTCATCTAGTGTCAAACGATGGTGTGAAGATACACCCTAGAAGAGTAGTTTTCATTGATAAAGTTCCCAAGCCAAAAAATGTCAAAGAAATAAAATCATTCTTTGGGTGAGTCAATTATCTGAGAAGATTTATTAAAAATTTCATTGAAATTAGTAGACCAATATCTAAAATTCTCAAAAAGGGAGTTGTTATCAATTGGGATGGTAAACCTTCTAAAGATTTTCATGACATCAAAATAGCTAAAAAAAATGCCCCAATCCTTAGGACCCTTGGTTATACAAAACCAATGCACATATTTTCTTTTGCATCATTTCTTATTGTGGTAGCAGTTCTATTATAGAAGAATGAAGAAGGGTGTGAACAACCTATTGTATTTTTAAGTAAATTCCTTCAACCTACTAAATTGAAATATGAAATAAATGAAAAATAGGCTTATGCCTTTGTAAAAATTGTCAAAGCCTTTAGGTGTTATCTTATAGGTGCCATTGTTATAACATTTGTACCTAGTATAGCTATAAAGGATATATTTTCTTAGCAGGAAGTGTCTAGTAGAAGATGCAGATTCATCAACAAAATTCAAGAGTTTAACATTGATAACTAGATCATCAAGGACTAGCAAAGCTCATGGTTCAATCAAACATGGATGCCAATCAGATAAATGTGGTAGCAGATGTCTTAAGATCAAGGTTATGTGATATGGATCATTTTGAATGGTACACCAATGCCATATGCTACTTGTAGCACATAGAAGCTCCATCCCATTTGATAGATAATGAGAAAAGAAGCATGAAATTACATGCCATCAGGTACATTATTGATAGAAACAATGTATGGTGGAGGAACTTTGAAGGATTGTTACTGAAATGTATTGATCAAGAAAAATCCAAGGAAATATTGGATGAGATACATTCAAGAATCTGTGGAGGACACTATATGGCTAAAACTACTACCCACAAGGTGATGAGAGTTGGATTTTGGTGGCCTTTCTCATTTACTAGTTAGAAAATGTGATGCTTGTCAGAGATTTGTAGGTAAGCTAAAATTTTCTTGAAATACTCCTTTAAAACTAGTGGAAGTCCAAGCACCTTTCCAATAATGGGGTATAGATTTTATATTTGAAATTTATCCCAAGTACTAGTTATTCATGGATTTTGGTAGCTTCTGATTATTTTACTAAATGGGTAGAGGCTATTCCTACAAGGAATGCTACTAGAAAAGTGGTGAATAACTTTCTTTTAAACAATATCATTTCAAGGTTTGGATGTGTACAAAGGATCATAGCTAACAATGCAATGTGTTTTAGGTTAGAGGAATTCATAAAATTATGTGATAAATATGGCATAACAAGGTCAACATCTTCCCCTTATCATCCACAAGGTAATGGACAAACTGAATCTACAAATAAGAGCTTGTTAAAAGTCATAAAGAGGACTCTGGGTGATTACAAAAAGGCATGGGATTCCAAACTACAATTGGCAATGTGAGCTGAGGAGGTAACAATAAAGAAAGCAATAGGTGTAGCACCTTTTGATATTATGTATGGAATCTAGGCAAGGATACCCCAAAACAATCTAGTAGGCCTATACAATTACATTTAGATGTATGATGAAGATATTATTAATGACATACAAGAAAGAATGGATGAATTAGTAGGGCTAAATGTGACCAAAAAGGAAGCTTTCCTTAGAAATGTAAAGTTGCAATCACAAGTCAAAATGTTATATGATAGAAAGATAGTGAGTAAGAAGTTTGAAGTTGAAGATCTAGTTCTCATGTGGAATTCTAGAATTGAAGATAAAGGGAAACATGGAAAATTTGATCATATATGGCTAGGTCCCTATATGATTGGATGATACATGGGGAGAAGACTCTTATATTTTGAAAGATATATGGGGCAATATTCTTAAACTACCAATTCATAGATAGTTCTTGAAGAAGTATTTTTGCTAAGAATACTTGTATTCCATGAACAATATTTTAGGGTTTTTTGTGTTTTTATAAGTCCTTATAAATTCATTGTCTAGCCTTGCATATTTTTCCTTCTTGTGATATTGATATCTCAAAGTTCTCATAGAGTTTTGTTGCAAGTGTGTGGTCTTCTTCTCCCAGAGATTATAAGCCCTTGTATAAAAATGCATATTCATCGTCCCTAGATTGAACCACTACTGGTCATAATATTACTTCATGCCTATTTGAGTATATCTCAAAGTGAATGCTCCAGTTTCCTTTTGTGAAAGTTAGGGTTTAGTATTTTTAATTTTGTTAACCCTAGAAAAACCCTAAATTTTATTTCACCGAAGTGTTTCCCTAGAAAAACTTTTGGGTTATGCCCCTTTTCAAATTAAATTGAGTGGGAGAAATAATTTTAAAACACCCCCTTTGTATTTTTTGGCACCTTTTAAAATATTATTCACATTGTTCCTTAAAGCTCCCAAAATAATCTTTAACCATCAAATCTCTTCAAGATCGATGGTGGTCGCCTTGTTGCTATGAAAACTTAGATACCTTTTACCCTAGTGACATGGTGAATGAGAAATAGTTGCATGTGGGCCCCAGTTAATAAGTAAGAAGTGTTTCAAGGTGAGCTACCCACACCATCAGATCTCCCTATGATCAACAATGGTCACCTTTTCAATACAGGAAGTTGCATAAACTTTTTCATTAGCGACATAGCAATGGCCTACAAAAATAAAATATAGTGGGACCAAACTTAAAGACTATTCCATGAATTTACATGCCATTAATAGCCTTGTTAGTAGATCAAATTTTTAGAAGTGTCAAATGCCACTAAGGATGCTTATTAATAAAGGTATTGTTGATCTGTGCTATCAGATCTTTTCAAAGATCAACAATGGTTGACTTGTTGCTATGAGAACTTGCTCACACTTTATTGCTAGCACCATGGCAACCAAAGAGAAATTTTGTGAGCCCACCATATTTACAATATAATAATCATAAAGTTTTAACCATTTGATCAAAGCATCATAAATCACCATGGGAAGTTGCTCAATGTTTACCCTTGGTGACATAGTGAGAGCATGACACATGTCCAAAAGTACAAGTGGGTCCAATGTAAATTGCCAAAAATAAAAGGAAAAGCTTACGTGCATAGCTTTAATTGGTTTGACTTCTAGCCTGGAGGGTTGAAGCTAAGTTATCAAAGATTTTAGTCCTCAATCATCAAATTTTTCAAAAATTAATAGCTTGTTTTTGAAATTGAAAGATGATTCCACCCTATTTTCTCTACAATCCATTTATGAGAATTAAGGCTCCCTGTGCAAAGTAAAACTAGCAATATAGTGCATGATTTAGATATTTTATTCATGAAAATGAATTTCTAATTTTTTGAGAGCCAAGAACCTATTGAAGAGTTTTTCTCACCTGGTTGAATTGGGAAAGAATTTCTTGTATTAGTGATTCATTGCAGTATTTAGAAAGAAGATAGCAGAGAGCCAAGTAAGTATCTCAGTTCATAATATAGTCCAAAGCATTATGGTATTCTAATTTTTTATCAAACATGCCTCCAAAGAAGGGTTTTTTGGGGAAGGTAGAATGTGCCAGTAAGAATATACATGATGACTTCTTGGAACAATTCACTGGATCCACAAACAAGTCAGCCTAAATGAAAAAATTAATTCTTGTGAACCCTAGGCTCAAAATTGTATATGGTTTATATGATAAAGGGAACTGGATTAGGGATGCCATTACTTCTAAAATAGGGTTCCAACTATTTAAGAAATGGTTCTCAGAAAGGAAATTGTTCGCCCCCATGGAAATATATGAAATTTTGATTTAGGTAAGTTAGTAGTCCCTAGGGTTTTCACGAATTCAGACCTTCTCATAGCCATATAACTAAATTACAACCTAGTAGCTAGGATAGTGATGAGAGTAGATGGGGAATGTCTAATAAGAATAATATTAAAGAAATTTGAGAGGTTTTTGGGTTGGAGCCACTCAGAGATTACCATGAGATGATTGACTTTCAAGGTTTGGAAAAGGAGTATTTCTCTAAAAAGGATTAGGTTAGGAAAGATGCATTGAGAGGGCACCTAACCACTATTGGAAACTTGACTTTTGTCACAACATCAACTAAGGAGCCTTTGAGGAAGAAATTTTTCACCACTAGGGTTGTAGACATTTACATGACTTTGTATAAGGTTTTTGGTGAAAATGAGAAAGATTTTATGTCCATAAAGTAAATGTACATGATGATAGAAATTCCTTCTTTTGGAGTAGATATCATTTTTTTTTTCATCTTATTTAGCAGAGGAAATTCCTGTAGGATTGGTTGGGATTGCAAAGAGAAAAGTTGTGAAAACATTTGGCCATTATTCATTGTTGATACATATGTTCTTATTTAAAGGAGTTACTTATTTTGAAAAAGAGATGGTTTTAAATAGAGAATATGAGGGAGAACCTCTACTAGTCTAGTTATGGAGGATGTAGGGGATGCCAACTTTGTTAGATTTGATAGGTACTTTGCATCCAAGTTGAGAAACCTCGTATTAAGGGACAATCTCAGAATTCTCCTAGATTTTATCAAGGATATGGACAACCCTGCTAGTTTGAAGGTGTCCCACAATTGGGTAGATATCATACCATATTCTATGTCTACAATTTTTAGAGTATATGGATTCCAAGAGACTCCCCATGTACTCCCTTACCAAGTGCCTCTAAATATAGGAACAACTAAAATGGTATGGTAGATATGTGGACTAGAAGAAGCACAATTGATTGGTAGGTCTAGGGGCTCAATTTTCCCATCTTGTACTATTGCTCACTAGTTCATAACCACTAAGGGTGGTTGATTGTTTCTGTATAAATTTTTGGACCAATATAAAATGGTTGTCTCCCATGTTAGTTTCAATGAGAGTGAGAGATTCTTTGACACCTTCAAATAGAGGGATAAGACTGGTGCCAAGGATCATTAGCCCTACTTCCCTAAGGATATAATAAGGAATGAATTCTCTCTCCAAGAGCATGATATTAAAAAGGAGAAGTGGAAAGTTCACTCTAGGGTTTGAGAATTCATTAGCTATTTTGATAAGGATTATAAGCCTCTAGAAGATGCCAAGACAGAGGTAGATAAATTAAATAAATTGATGATCACTTTTCTAGAGATCATGGAGGCTATGAATGAGAAGAAATTATTCTTTATTAATTCTTATTTCGATAAGATCTGAGAGGTCATGAGAAGATTGTCTTTCACCCCTATAGTAGGATCAAGGTAGCTAGTTAATCAAACAAAACCTAGCTATAATATAATTCAGAATAAGAGGCCTATAGTGGATAAAGGAAAACAAATAATTTGGTCAAACAATGCTCTTTTGGAGGAGAGGCCTAATGATCCCATGCCTAAGAGGTAGAGGGTAGAAGAAGTATGGGTGCCTCAAACAAAGGATTATTCACTCACTCAATCCCCATTACATATAGGAGATGAAGAGCTCACTAAGGAGGAGATGGAACAATTGGGGTCCCAAGGGGGAATCTTTACTACTATTTTAGAGTTGGAAGAGGGGAATCCTCAGGAACCTCCTATGCCAAGCCTTGAGTTAACTATTGTTGACTATAGAGGAAAGAAATTGGACCCTGTTGTAGAACAAGCTAGCCATGAATTTATTTCTAATGATAGTTTTTTTTTAAATCTAGAGCCTTTTATCAGTTTGCATGGAGGACCAATATTCAATTGCTTCAAGAAAGGTGTAATAAGATGAAAATAAAGCATCTTGAGATGGATGAGGAAAATCTACACAATCAAATAATGGAGGAAATGATGCAAGAGTATAAAAGCTTGACCCCTGAAGAAGGGAGGAAAATGATAAAATCATCTAGGGTTTTGATGCGACCAAATTGGGACATTGCTAATACAATGGTTTTTAATTCTGTTACTAAAAAATTAAATTTAGATGACAAGATGAAGAAAGAGATGAAAGGTGCCAGGGTCAGTGAGGATCATGCTACATTGTTAATCTAGTCAATGAGGAAAGGATCCATAACTAGCTCTTCTTAGCCTAATGATATTGGCTTGATAGGAAACTTGATTGTGAAAGGAGTGGAAGATATTAAAAGTGAAGAGGCCACAAAATTAGGTGTTGGATCAGCCAACTTCACCCTAGCCACAACCTAGAGGGATAAAAGGGAAAGATTAGAGTTATAGGATAAGTATGAGAAATTTTTGGTTACTTATAATAAAGAAGTTCAAAAGAGAATTGAGCTTGAAAATAAGTTGATGGGGCACCAAGGAAAATCTAGCAGGCCTAGAATCACTTATCCTTACCCACCAATAGAGCCTTTTAAATCCACTCCTCTTATTGAAATTATGGTATGGATACTCACCCAATGTAAACTATCTTAAGATATTTGGAAGAAAATGCTATATTCTCAAAGATTTCAAGAATGGAAAACTAGATGCCAAAAGTGAAGAAGGTATATTCTTAGGTTATTCCACAACAAGTAAAGCTTATAAGTGTTTAAATACTAACACTAAACAAGTTGTGTAAAGTAAAAATGCAAAATTTGATGAATATATAGAAGTACATGATGCTGAACCTATAAATGAACTAGAAGAATAAAAATCATTTGCATACTTTTATGAAGGAATGCCTTCTGAAGAATATGTTGTAAATCAAGCTACAAACCAATAGCAAGTTTTAAGGATTGTTGAGGCACACCCTATGCATGTTGACTTGCATTCCAGAATTGATCTACATATAGATGTTGAGTTATAGAATGAAGTAGATGCACACTCTGATTTTGAGATTAATGTACATGAAAGAGAAGTTGAGCTACTTGACAGAGATGAAGTTGAAAGACAAAATGAAGAAACTAGATCTGAACCAAGATTTTCTAAGTATGTCAAAAGACATCATCCTATTGCTCAAATCATTGGAGATATAGGTGCTAGACTAATTACAAGAAAAAAATTGAGAAATGATACATGTTTTCTAAGCATGAAGGAACCCAAATCAGGGAGAGATGGTTTAGAAGATGATGAATGGAGTAAATCCATGGAAGAAGAGATTGAACAAATTGAGAAAAAAAAAGCATGGAATCTAGTTACTAGACTAGAAGGAAAAAAATGTGATTGGAACTAAATGGATATTCAAAAAAAAAGATGAAAATGGTGAAGTCATAGGGGAAAAAGAAAGATTAGATTGCAAAGGATATGCACAAGAAGAAGGAATTGACTATGGAGAGATATTTTCTCATGTTGCTAGGTTGGAAGGAGTAAGAACTTTACTTGCTTATTTTACATACAAAGGTTTCAAAGTTTATCAAGTGGATGTTAAATCTAAATTTTTGAATGGTATATTAGAGGAATAATTTTACATAGAATAGCCAAAAGGTTTTGTTGATATTAACAATAAGAACATGGTATGTAGACTACATAAAGCTCTATATGGTTTGAAACAAGCACCAAAAGCATGGTATGAGAGACTTCATAATTATCTTGTGAAGCTTGGATTTGAAAGGACTGATGATAAAAATAATCTATACATAAAGACAGAGAAAGGAAAAGGTATTTTGGTATCAGTCATTTTTGTTGATGATATCATATTTGGAGGTTAAGATACTTTATGTAAGGATTTTGCAAATTAGATGAAGCAAGAATTTAAGATGTGTATATTTGGAGAGATCAAGTTCTTTGTGGGATTGCAAGTATATCAGATGAAATATGGTATATACATCACTCAATCAAAGTATGTCAACAAAATATTGAAAACTTTTGGATTAGAGGATTCTAAACTAGTAAATACACCTATGGTGATAGGAAACAAGCTGTCAAAGAATGATGATTTAGCTGAGGTGAATCAAACATTGTATAGGTCTATGATTGGAAAATTATAATATGTAATGCATAGCAGACCTTAAATTACATTATCTATAGGGATAGTCACAATGTTCTCTGATAATCCCAAGGAGAATCATTTAATGGTTGTGAAGAGAATAGTGAGATATCTGAAAGGAACAGAAGAGTTTGGTCTATACTACAAGAAGAATAAGAAATTTGAGTTGAGAGCCTACACTGATGCTGATTGGGCTAGAAACATTGATGATAGAAAGAGCACCAGTAGAGGAGCATTTTTCTTAGGAAAGAGGGTAGTTACATGGACTAGCAAGAAACACAATTGCACTTCACAATCTACTACTAGAGTTGAATATGTTCTTGCCACTATAAATTTTACAAATATTGTATGGATCAAACAACTACTCAAAGGTATGAAGGAAGAGATCACAAAACTAGTGATACTTTATTGTGATAACAAGTGCTATCAATATATCAAAGAATCTTGTGATGCACACAAAGACTAAGAAAATTGCAATCAAGTACCATTACTTGAGAGAGTTAGTTCAAGATAAAGAGGTGAAGATGGAATATGTCAATAAAAAAGAACAAATTATTGATATCTTCACAAAAGAATTACCTAAGGATGCTCATGAGTATCTAATAGGTAAACTAGGGATGATACCCCTATCAAAGGCTATCTAAGTAACAAGAGAAGTGCCCTGCATCAAACAAGCTAATGTTCATATGTTACACATTGATGCAAAGGATCTTACTTTAGGAGCTAGCTAAAGTAATTAGAGAGCTAAAACTTCAAATCAATCACAAGCACAGTGATAAAGGGAGAAATTGAAGAAACTAAAAAAGTTTATATCTATCATGTTAAAGATGACAAGTCTTTGGAATTGTTGTCAAAGAGGAAGATTTTTAATGATCAAGAGAGATTGACTAGTCAAGAGGGAGAAATTATATCAAGAGATTGTTGTCAAAGAGGGAGATAATATTCCTAATCAATAGTATGATTACTGATCAATGGAGATAATTGCCAAAATTGCTGATCAAAGTGAGGGACATAGAGCAAGAGATAGAGAAATACAAGAAAGAGGGAGAAATCCTAATCTACCTAGTAAGAGGAAGATACAAGAAGAAACTTAGAAGGAGATATAATTTAGAAGGAGTTATAAGAAAGAATTTTGTAACCTAATCAAAATATGGAAGTTGTTGCTAATACAAGGAATTATTTTCCTTTTGGTATTGTCTTATTGTTTTCATCTAGTCAACTTGGTTGAACAAAGGTGTTTACCATTTGTTTATTTGGTTGATTTGTTTGGTTTGCCATCAATGCCGAAGAAGGAGATTGTTGAGATCATATTTAAAACATCATTATTGAGGGATATTATTGAAACAAGATTGAAAGAGGGAGATTGTTGAAGAAGAGTATGTGTTTCAATCATTTGTTTATGTAGACACCTAAATTTGTCCAAAACCCATTCCTAGCTAATTAAATAAATATTCATTATTTATTTAATTCCCCTACCTTAATTAAATAAATTTGCATTTATTTAATTACATTTGCATTATCATAATTTAAATAAACTAAGGTTTATTTAAATCCTAACCTATTCCCCTTGCATCTAACCCCTTTCACTTTAATTAAGTATGTCATTTACTTAATTAATTCCCTCTTAATCCCACTAGGAATTAAATATTACATTTAATCCTATTTGAGCACATGGCTCCTACTTTTAACCCTCACCTAACCTCACTAGCCTACCTAACCTATCATGCTAAACCTACCCACTTCCCTAATCATGCTTGCTTTGCATAATCATCTTAGTTAAATCTCCTCTTAATCCTAAGTGTGTTCTCACACATGTGTGAGGAATCCTCACACATGTGTGAGATATGTTCAAACTTTTCTCATCCCTCATGTCTTGCATGCCTCCTACACACTTGTCCTCTTGCATGAGAGTCAAGGTGTCTTACACATGTGTGAGAAGCCATGCCCTCTTACACCTCTTACATATTTGTCCCCCACTTTCTCCTCCAAGGTTTCTCACACATGTGTGAGCACACCTTAAGCCTCTCAATCATTAAAGGACTCTTTTTGACTTTTGCATGGCTTGTCCTCTAGCCCATGTGTCTCCCTTGTGGCACCTATGTGGATGCCACATGGATTCCACCTCACCAAGCCCTCCCTCAAGCCTATAAATAGAGGGCTTGTCTCAAGCATTTGCATCTCTCATTATTTTGTATTGTTATCATGTTGGTTTGAGATTTGAGTTTGCATTCATAGTTTGAGCTTTCATGATAGTTTGAGCTTGCATTGATAGAGTCTCATAGTGATTTTAAAAATTTATACTAACAATTAGGTAGTTGATTTAGTTTACATTATACATAGTTAATCTAGTTTCTACATGCATTTGTAGCTTCATTTCAGTTTTCATTTTTATCATAGTTTGCATATTTAGTTAGCTCTTTCATTACATATCATCTCCATCTTTGAATACCTTCAAGAATGGCTCTCTCCATAGCCATTTCTTGAGGTGTTCTTCATCTCATTTAGTCTAGATTCATACTTTACTTGCATACCCATTGACACTCACTCACTCAAAAGATTCATTTATTGTTGTGTTTGGGAGAGCACATCAAACACCCCCCCCCCATCTTAAAACACCAACAAGGCCTCTCATGGGTGTTCTTTTTGAGCTGTAGAGGTGGCTGGAAGGTTGGATTTGTCGGTTGCTTAGAGTTGCCAAACTCAAGCAAGCATTAGTTAGTATTTTTGTTCTTTTCATTTTGATAAGTCTTTGATGCAATTTCAAGATTTTAAACTAATTTTTGTTTGTTAACCCATGCTTCTTGTAGGTCACATTTTCTAGCACACATTTTGGCATGCTCGGTGGGACCCACCTCCCTGGTTTCATTTCAAAAATTTGCAAACAATCCTGGTTCAGTTGCAAAACATCGCATTGTCATCTCTGAAGGCCATAGCATCGTCTCCGATTATCGTCTGTGCAGACTAGCATCTTCGTAGTGGTTCAAAACTTTTTTTCTTTCTCGCCTAAACCATTCTATCATCTCCATTACCAGTCTTTCATCTACATTTATAATCTGTCATCTCTGAGTTTTACTTTATCGTCTGCGTCCTTAGTCGACATTATCTTGGTACTATTCCTCCCACTTCTGTCATCTTGGTCTTTAGTTTTGTCGTCTGCGAAGTTAATCTATAGTCTGTAAAGTTAGTCTGTCATTTGCAAAGTTAATCTGTCATCTGCAAAGTTAATCTATCATCTGCGTTGGGGGCTATAACCATTTTGTCATCTCTGAGTTTTGGCATCTCCAATTTTCAAGTTCTCGTCTGTGTCTAAAATTTCTTTGTTGCCTATCGTCTGTGAGTTTCAGCATCTGCGTAGTTTAGCATCTTTGAGTTTCTTCGTCTATGTGTTTTGGCATCTACGTAGTTTGGCATCTTCGAGTTTCGTCATTTGTGTGTTTTGGCATCTGTGCCTATATTCTAGCATCTCCACATTTTGATAGAATTGTCCAATTTTTAACAATAATTTTAGGTAACTGATTGACTTGTAGGTTTTAACTAACAATTTTCATGTAGATAAGTAATCTTAAAAACCTAAAAGCAAAACCAATAGTGATTTTCATCACTAAAAGAAATTTGTAGTGATTTTTATCACTTTGACTCAAAAGTTAATGAACTTGTATGGCTTAATCACTTTCATTTGAATAGATGAATCTTAGCATAGAAAACATTTTGGACTTGGTGTTTAAAATTGACATGCATGTTTAGGGTAGCAAACATTTGGATTTGGTGCATAAAAAGAACTCACACCATCTTGAATGCTTTAAAGGTCAATTGACATGTATGCCTAGGCTAGACAACATTTGGAATTGGTGCTTAAAATGAAGTCACACACTCTTGAATGCTCTAAAGTAAATTGATTTTATTTTTAGCATCTTTCATTTTCAATAATTTTGCTTATGCACATGCTCAATTTACTTTCTTGTTGACGACTCCGTATTTTCATTTACATTGGTGACATTTCAAGTTGGAAAGAACATTGTATGCTTTAAACACGTGTGTCTTCAAGTAGATTACAAAACCTAAAGTTTCATTGGGAATGAATGCATGTCTTTTTGAACCCTAAGGCCACTTACGTATTCTCTCCCCTCATGCCTTTGGGTGATCTTGGGTGCACAAGAAATAAGTGGTCTTGTTTTTCTTTTTTAGGGGGCCTGCTTGGGGATTTCATCACCCCTTGGGATGACCTCAACTCCAGCATTCTGGCGGAGTATAAATATTAAGAGATGAATCGAAAGACACCTCTTTTGGAAGCATAATATTATCACTCTTGGCTAAACCCCAAAGAACTTTATACTTTTGGGAAGTGAAGGAGGAGATTTAGGTTATCGTCTCCCCCCGGCTGTGTGGTAGTATTTTTTTTCATCTACAGATTTGGGCCTCACATACCTTGCGTATATTGAGGACGCCCTCTAGTTGATCCTTGTACATCCTAGTCAAAACCTTATAGAATTGTTGGTGTGTTTGACATTCTTGAGTGTTTGAAACACACTTGCCTTGTACATATTTCATTGTATATATTTTGTACCTTAAAACATAAAAATCCAAAAAATCATAAAACATAAAAATCCAAAAAATCATAAAACTTCAAAAATCCAAAAAAATTAAAAAAACAATTTCAAAAACAACAAAAACAATTCTTGGTTTAGGTCCTCTTAGTCAAGCTATCCACATCACTTCCACATCACATCTTCTTCATCACACTCATACATCTCTTGTCTTCATCATTCACAGCATTCCTTGATGTCTTCATCATCTCTATTCGTCCACATCAAATCCTTGTCATTCAATCTAATTCCATAACCTTCATCCTAGTCATGTTTCATCATCATCTAGATACCATTTCTTCTGCCAATCTCATTATGCATTCTTAATTCAATCCTCTATGTCATCCTTCTTCTAATCCAATCCCTTGTCAAATTTAGTCATTTCTAATCAATTTCTAATTCAATCCATTTACATATTCCTCCATAATCCATCTTTCTAATTTCATTCATCTTCCTCTAATTCATCTTTTCATCAAATAGTCTACTTTGGTCATAGGAGCATTTTCATAAACATTGGACTTTAACTCAAATCTCGCATTCACTTGTTTGCAATATCATAGGGTTTTTATCAAATCAAATCAAACCCTTATCCATATCATATCCAATCAAATCAAAATCAAACCCTTATCTAATCAAATCAAATCAAATTCAATCAAAATCAATATCGAATTCAAATCCAATCAACACAAAGTCCAAAGCTCCTAGTCCTAAGTTCATCTTCCATCCATCATCAAATCATTCATCACTCTTCTTCTAACATCTATGGATTTGAATTTGCTTAATCAAATGGTTGACAATCTTCAAAGACAATATGGAGTTATACCTCCCGCTCAACCTACATATCAAATCCATCCTTCACATTTCATATCCAAATCTCATCCATCTCATGTTCATTATTCTTTTACCTTTGACAAGGGAAATCCACCTCATTATCCTTTAATTCCATACAATTCCATTCATAGCCCACACCATTCTGCAAACACAAATGACCTTGCTAAGGAAATGGAACAATTAAAGAATTATCTTTTAGCAAGTCAACAGAAAGAGGCCACCTTTCATGCCACGTGTCCTCTTCCCCCATGTTTCGAAGATCATAGTCCTCATGTCCCATCCAACCCCAACCCTCCATGAAATCCCCTATCCATAGTTCAACCTTCACACAATCATAGTCCTCCAAAATCCACATCATCCCCACCTCATAAGGGGTTTTTCACATCACTCTTGGCTAAGTGTAAAGAAAAAGATAAAGAGAGCCAATCACCCAACGTTCTTCCTCCAAAGCATGTCACTATAGATTCCTCTTCTCCTCTAGATCTGAGCATTTCTCCATCCCATCGTTCCCCTATCCCTCAAGATCCATTTATCCCTCCTAGTCCATCTCATGATCCCCTTCCTAACCAAGATCAAGACATTCGATGTACCACCAATTCCACTCCATCTCAAGAGCTAGCCTCTATAGCTCCTACACTTCATGCAGATTCACCTTCCACTCCATTCACTAATCTTCCTCCATGTCAAGATCAAATCTCTCCATCTCATGGTTCCATTCCCTCCACTTCATCTCATGATCCTATTCCATCTCATGATCCATGCATTCCACTCCATGATCCTCTTTCAAGTCAAGATCAAAAACACCCCTTCATTCTCCTTTCATGATTCCCCTCCATCTCATGATCCTATTCTCCCTCATCATCCTCCACATGATCCTATCATACCTATCCAATCCACTCATGAACCCCATACACCTGGACTCATATCTTGTCTTAAAAATGATAAGTATCCCATTATAGAAATAATGTCTCAAGATGTTGGTATACCTTCCACTTCTTCCAACCCCACAATTCCTCCATCCAAACCTAAAGCTTTCCATCATTCATCTTCCAAGTCCATTTTGGGACCTTATATCTATATTCCCCTTCCTTCCTCACTTCCATCCATTTTAGGTCCCTATGTTCCACATCCAAACCCTTCATCCCTTCCATCCATTTTGGGCCCTTACATGCATCCATCCACCATATCCATGTCTGCCACATCATCCTCTCATACTCCTTATAAAGATCAACAAAGGCACACATCCTTGAATTCCTTCCAATATTCACCATCCCTAAGCTCGCCATCTCATTTACCTTCATGCACCCCTACCATGACCAATGGAAGAAAATTGGATGCTAAAGAAAAAGTGAATAAAGCTAAAAATCCACAAAAATCCAAGGATCAACATGTCCCCTCTAAAAGACATGTTCAAGAAAAGAAAAATCTGATCCAAAGCACAATCAAAAGGCCACAAAGGCTGAAAATCAAAAACGCAAAAATTTTATGGATACCAAAGCTACTTAATGTAGCAATGAATCTCAAAGAAAGATTCACATTGACATCCAATTCTGCTAATCCAAAGGCTTCCCGCATTCATAATCCATACACACTTCCATCTTCAATCTCCATTTTGGGTCCTTATGTACCCAAATCCACCTTCCCAACTCCATCGTCTCCTTCATCCATTTTGGGTGCCTATATCCCAAAATCCAAACTTTCTCCTACCTATCCTCCAAAATTTTCTCCTTTCCATCACCCTTCAAGGTGTGTGCCAATGAAGATCTTTGCACTTCCTTCACAAGTCTTCCAACCTAGAATCCATCAACCATATCTTCCTCCCACTCACTCCAATTCCTTAATCCAAAATTTTTCATAAGCCATTTTCCTCTGTTCACTACCCTATCAACATCTATGAGCAAATAATCAAAATTCCTTGAAAATAAAAAAGAAAAGAAAAAAGGAAAAAAATATCAAGGGATACCATCCACTTATATAGATGCTTGATTCCTCCCTTCATTATCCTATCATGTATCCCTCTATTCACTTTTTCTTGTCCACTTGCACTCTACACTGGGGGCAAGCGCCATCCATACCACTCTTCCTTGCATACGTTCCATGCTTCCATCCACTGTTCATTATCCTTTTCTATCTTTGATCTTGACTTTCACTTTCCTTCCATCCATCTATGCACTTTCCATATCCCTTGCACATTATCCACACATTTTCCTACATGCTTCCATCATCCTTTCATGCATTTGATCTTGACACGTTATCCATATCTTGCATGCCATAGTCCTTCTCATGTTCATCCATTTTCCATCCATACTCCTACATACTTCCATCCTTCTTTCATATGTCCTTGATCTTGGTTATCCCTTCCATTTCATCCCCTTCATATTCCACATTTCATCCATATCCTTCATATCATTATCCCTTTTTCATACCCTCCCTCCCATATCCCTTATTCATTCCACTTTCATCCCATGCTCGTGATCACTACTAGAGGCATAATATCAAAATATTCATACATGCTTTGGAGGAGCACATGCCTCTTTTCCTCCACATGCTAGCCTTCTTACCACCTTTCCATTTTCATGCATCCTTTCCCACCATTTTTCCTTCCATTTTCATATCCGTGGTATGGGGCATTTGGACTCCTTCGAAACATGGTCCTTGGCTCTGCATTTTTCGCCACCATGTCATTTGGCCCCTCATTTCCTTTCATTATTCCTTCCATCCACCAACATCATGTTGCTTCTCCTCCATTTACCCTACCTTGACCCTCCTTTGTCATTGGTTCTATTCTATTCATTCTATTCCACATTCATCTAATCAATTAATTTCTATCCATTCTATTCGTTCATATCACATTCAATCTAATTCTTCCACTCACGTCAATTAACTTCATTTATCCTCTCATTCAATACATTTTTAATGCTTCTAATTCTTTCACATCAAATCAATTCTCCTCTCATCATTCTTCATCCTATCAACATCATTCTTCCAATCTCATCCACGATCATTCTTCTATTTGCCATAAAATCAAAAATCAAAAAAATATCACTTGTATAATCAATACTAATTCAATCAATCTAATCTTGCAATCTTGAACATCAATCCTTAATCAATTTATCCATTTATTATATTCAACAATCATTATCATGGGATGAATCCTTCCCAAATCCTTGGATGTGCATTACGCTTAGCATTAGCTTTGCCATCCTTAATCAATCATCATCAATCAATCCATTAGTGGGTTTTCAGCTTGACTACGGGCAAAATGGTGGTTTGCTTTTGGTCTTTTGTGCATGGTTGCTTGATTACTTGTATGCATTAGCACTTTTTGCATGTATCATGGTCTTTGCATCCTATTGTTCCAAGAATCATGGTTTCATATGGCATATGGTTGTATTAGACCCCTATTTTCATGTACTTAACACATTGTCATCTTGGTTCCTCATACCTTGGTGCATAGTGTTGAGTACAATATCAAACTTAGGTTGTTCATGCCATTGCAGCATAATTCCCTTCCATCTTCCTTCCATTTCAAGAGAACATCCATATTCTCCTAACTTGCATGTCCTCTCGAGGGGGCATACCCTTCCATACCCTTCCACCCTCGTCATCCTTCCTCATCCTTCCATGACTGGGGCATCACGCTACTAGTCTTATCCTCCCAGCCAATAGATTTTGTTCTTCTTTGATATAACATTACTAATGCTATATCAAAGAGGGGCAAAATGTAGACACCTAAATTTGTCCAAAACCCGTTCCTAGCTAATTAAATAAATATTCTTATTTATTTAATTCCCCTACCTTAATTAAATAAATTTGCATTTATTTAATTACATTTGCATTACCATAATTTAAATAAACTAAGGTTTATTTATGTTAGAGTAAATAATTAATTTATTAATTATTTATTCTATTTACTTAAGCTTACTTAGGTAAATGCATTTATTTAATATTTTTTATTTAATGCATGTAGTGGTTAGTTGATGAAAACACGGGGGTTTGTTCCCTTCTAGCATGTTCCACCTTTTTGTGGATACGTGTTGAGTTTTCATCCTTATCTTCTACCTCCTTCCAGCTTGTTCTACAAGCTTCCATGAGCTCTTTATAAGCGGGCTCTCGCTCATTGTATCACATAATCACATTACTTCTCATTGTAAATACATTTTCATTGTGTTTGCATACTTGTGGTCTCTCATGTTTGTTTAGGGTTTTTCGCTAGCTCCATGCTCTTCCTCTTCTTGGCTTCTCTTTGACAGCTTCTTGCATGCAGGTGATCTTTGGCATCTTCAAAGTTGGCTTTCCTCAACTCCAACATGGTATCAAAGCCTCCCTGCTGCTTCTTATTTGAAGGATTTTTCGAAGCCATGATTTGGAGTCACAAACCCTAGTTTGTTTGTGCATTTTTTCTTGAAATCAGGGGATCAACATATTTTTGGAGCACTTTGGGCCCAAACAGACATCACCATTGGATCTAGAAGGCCATTTGCAGTCAGGATTCATATAAAACTTGTCGATTTTGGAGACAGAGCTCCGGGAGGCAAAATTTTTTGGTTGCAGGCACTTCCGTATGGATGTATGGACGATTCATCATTTAAAAAAATAAAAAATATATACACAGGGCCACTCCACTGTAGAACTGCCTAGCGGCCACTGCGAGGCCACCCGCGCGCCGCTCTCCAGGTGGCTCTTCTCGATTTCCCCCGCCGCGGTGGCTCTGTACTGGCTGCGCCCCCTCCTCTACCGTAGTTAATCTCTGCCACGGGTTTCTCCGTCGCTGCCACCATTCTGCCCTCAGTGCCTGCAGCAACCTTCGCCATCTGCTCTGCCCTCTGCAACGAGTCCCTTTTCTAGTTGCAATATTATTTGCAGGTTTCTCTGCTCTGCACTGCCGCTCAGCCTGGTTCTGTCGCCCCTGTGCACAGTCAGCGGTGATAATTTTTTTTAAGCACAGTCACCTGCTATCCGTGTGAGACATGTGGCAGGGGTGCCATGTGGCACATGGCCACGTGGACCCTACCACATCAGCATTTTGCCACGTGGACCTACCACGTGGCCTTCTTTTTTGTTGTGACAGTCTAGAAATCGTCAAATTTAATCGCGCGACTTGCTAACATCAGTGCTTAGTCATCAAACCTTGCATGCACCTCTCCTAGTTCTATTTTGGACCTACTTGTGGTTTTTTGGCCATAACTTTTGCATACGGAGGTATTTTTTCAATCCGAAAGAAGTGTCAAAAAGCCAGTTCTGAGATGGAGACTTTGGTGTAGGTATTTTTACGTTTTGATGCTTTTTCATTTCCCATTTTTAGTCAAAGTCTAAAGTCCTATTTTTGGCTCTGACAAGCATATCTTTTGTGTCCCATGCCTGTTTTTGAAAAATTTTATATTTTTGGAAAGCTGGTTCTGTGTATTTTTTAGAAATGTAGTCCTTTTTCTAAGTTTTTCGCTTTAGCTCTTTCTATCATAGTTTTGGCATTTTTTCTATATGGTGGATATTTTGAGTGTTTTAGGCCCAAGGATCATTTTTTTGGCATGGATTCTCTTATTTTTAGTTGTACTTTCTTTTGTTACAGCTTGTTTTTAATTTTGATCATTGTAGCTATCATTTTGAAGCACTTTTTTGTATCGCATTGAGATAAAGTGACACTTTTGCATTCTGGGGATCATGAACGTTGTTTTGAGTCAGTTGTACATGCACTATTTTTATAAAGCACCATGGGGGGGATATTTGTTTGCTATTTTAAGCATTCTCCCTTTGTCAAGTGAGTGTCCCTTCCACGACATTAGCCCCATGCAGAGTCAGTTAGACCGTGTCTTTATAGGTGTTTGTACCTCTTTTCCTCTCTCCTCATTCTTGGTTCATTTGTAGGAGACTTTGGCCCACCTTCTCAGTTGCCTATCATCACACCCTGTCTACATTAAGGGGGGGTTATGCTGTTGTTCTAATGCATTCATGGTTTGATGGTTCGATAGTGTGAACTATGTATTCAATGGTTGATCCTATATACAAGGTGATTGCAGTGGCTGGCTACCTATGCATTTCGGTGAGATGGATTATCTACCATATAGACATTCTTAGTTCGTGCCTTCTTCTTCCATGGAGGTTCTTCAGATCAGCAGTTTGGCAGATTTTGCGGCTTCTTCATGCTTCAATGATGCTTCTTCATGATCACTCCTTGTTCCTGTTTTAGGGGACAATTTCCCTAGTTGGAGACTTCTTCAGTTCTTCACTAGGTTCTTACCTCTTTTTGGGGGAGGGTTTTTCCCATGTGGTTTTCTCTCTTTCCCCATTTATAGAGGTTGCATCTTCTTGCATTGTACTTGGGTACCTAAAATGGCCTTGTTGCTGGGACCCATTCTGCATTCATCTTAAATTTGTTAGCTTAAGGCATTTCCCTAAGTTACACTTAAGGGGGGGGTGTTAGAGTAAATAATTAATTTATTAATTATTTATTCTATTTACTTAAGCTTACTTAGGTAAATGCATTTATTTAATATTTTGTATTTAATGCATGTAGTGGTTAGTTGATGACAACACAGGAGTTTGTTACCTTCTAGCATGTTCCACCTTTTTGTGGATATGTGCTGAGTTGTCATCCTTATCTTCTACCTCCTTCCAACTTGTTCTACAAGCTTCCATGAGCTCTTTATAAGCGGGCTCTCTCTCATTGTATCACATAATCACATTACTTCTCATTGTAAATACATTTTCATTGTGTTTGCATACTTGTGGTCTCTCATGTCTTTTTAGGGTTTTTTCCTAGCTCCATGCTCTTCCTCTTATTGGCTTCTCTTTGATAGGTTCTTGCATGTAGGTGATCTTGGGCGTCTTCGGAGTTGGCTTTCCTCAACTCTAACAATTTAAATCCTAACCTATTCCCCTTGCATCTGACCCCTTTCACTTTAATTATGTCATTTACTTAATTAATTCCCTCCTAATCCTATTTGAGCACATGGCTCCAACTTTTAACCCTCACCTAACCTCACTAGCCTACCTAACCCATCATGCTAAACCTACCCACTTCCCTAATCATGCTTTCTTTGCATAATCACCCAGGTAATCACCTCTTAATCCTAAGTGTGTTCTCACACATGTGTGAGGAATCCTCACACATGTGTGAGAGATGTTCACACTTCCCTCATCCCTCATGTCTTGCATGTATTTTGCACACTTGTCCTCTTGCACATGAGAGTCAAGGTGTCTCACACATGTGTGAGAAGCCATGCCTTCTCATACCTCTTACAACCTTCTCCCCCTTCACATGTAAACCAAGGTGTCTCACACATGTGTGAGAAACCTTGAGCCTTCAACCCTCTTACACATGTCATTGACCCATCACTTTCAAAGGTGTCTCACACATGTGTGAGGAAACATGATCTTACACACCTCTTACACCTGTCATTGACATATCACATCAAAGGTTTCTCACACATGTGTGAGCATCTTTCCCCCTTTGAGTGGTCAAAACCCTAATCCATGTAGAGTCTACTTGTCCTCCACCTCATTGACATCTCATCTATCCTGAGGGATCCTAGCCCTCCATCTTGCATTCGATCTTAGCCGTCCGTTACATCTATTTTCCTATAAATGGAGAGCCCTCTCCTCATTTTTTCAATGAAGCACCTTCTACCTCATTGTTATGTTGCTGGATTTGTGATCAACCACATCCCATGAGTGATGAAATCATCTACACTTGATGGTTTCATGAGGTTTGCATAGTGCTATTTTGTTGTTCATTTACATGTCTTCTTTTATATTTTGAAATTTTGCATGATAATGTAGGAATGTTCATTAGTTTCTTAGTGTTATTTCCTTAGTTACATTTTTATGCAACACAGTTTATCACTAATCTCTAACTTTCTATTTGTTGGTAAGACAATTGCTTATAAGATTTCAGTACTATCACTTATTTGATTGATGAAGATGATTTGATCAAAAGATGTAACAATAGCACCTAGAGGAAGGGTTGAGTTATGATTATGTAATGAAGTACAATAATTAGTTAAGATAGTGATAACATGATGTATTGATAATCTACTTAAAATTATAAAGGTTGGTTACACTAAGAAAGTTTAGAAGAAAAAGTTACACCAAGTTTTTCTACCAAGCTTGACCAAGTGGATAGTAGGTGCCAAGAAAAGTTAGTGCAAGACAAGTAAACAATTAGTTGGAGTGGAGTAAAAGTTCATTCTAGTGTATGCTAAGAACAACAGTGGATGCAAGTAAAGTTTAGCTGATGTTGAGCACTAATAAACTTTAGTTCATGTTGAATAATTTCACAGTGGATGACGAGCAATGCAATCTATGCCAAGCATCAGAAGCTTGATAATGTCGAGTTGTTGCATTATTCAAAAGATCATGAATTCAATGGATTTGAGCCAGAAGAAATTCTTGGATTATGTGAACTAGGTGGAAGATAAGGTTGATGAGCTAGTGCAAAAAAATTCAAGGTAAACCCTTTTTAGGAGAATTCAAAGAGGATTCTAGGAGACATTTCTAGAAGAGGTACGAGATATGGGGTAGATAAATTGTATCTTACCTAATCCATCCAAACCCTAAATTGGATGATGGAGAATGAACATCAAAAGATCTTAATTTCCTATTTATAGGAATGGCTGGTCATGAAGGAATTTTTTCATGTGCAAGAACCTAAGGGAGACAAGGAATCAAGGGTTTTTTTTCATCAAATGACCTAAAAGAAGAGTCTGCAATGGCATGATAAGTAAGAAGGCTTAAGGATATGAATGCTTGAAGGGTGAAAAAGCTATCAAAGCTACAAAGTATGAAGGCCAAGAAGAATTGAGGACTAAGCAAAGATCTATAATCTACAAATAAAAATTTAAGTTGTATCAAATCAAGCCTTACAGTTACTCTCTAACAATTGTATTAGTCTAGGGAAAATCCTTTGGATTAAGGTTGACCTAATAGTTATTTGTAAATACTTTAAACAAGTGATATTCCTAGTGAATGGTAGAAATTCCTCTAACAATGCTCACTCCTAATAGGGTGATTGAAATCCTTTAACAAGGTCGCATTTAACGGTGTGTATTGTAACCTTTAATAGGGTTGGCCTTTAATAGGGCTTCACTTTAGAAGAGTGAAAAGAGTAGCATGCTACAGGTTGTTTTCACAATTTAGGTTTCCACATAAATCATTGTGTCGAGTGTGTTGATGAATCTTTTATGTTTCATGCTTTACATTTTTTAAAAGTTGATTTAATAGTAACCTACAAGTTTTAAGTGATTGCATAATCTTATGGATGCATGGATGATAAATAATGTTTTATGGGTTCACTAAGCTATGAAAAGTTTTATTTATACATCTAGACCTTGGATAACTAATTCACCCCCAGTATTCCAAAAAAATGTTGAGGAATAAAGAGGAATGGGTCCAAGAATTAAATGACATATTATGTCTTCAGATGAATAAAATCATAAATGAAAAGGGAAATGCATGGTGGGCAGCTAAAACTAAAGAATTTGTAAAAGTGCAATTATTTTATGATTCTTTGAGAGAAGATTTTGTTGAGATTGATAAAATTGGAGAATATGTGATCAAGAAACAACATGATATTTTGGATTTTAATTGGCCATATGACACACTTTTTGAAAACTGGATAGTAGATTGTGCTCATGCAAAACAATTAGAATATGATGAAACTAATGATAATGCAGTGGAATTAGATAAAGTGCAAATAATTGACACATCAATAAAAGTAGAATAGGATAGTGGAAAGCAAAAAATTGCAAATACAAGCATAGAGGCTCAAAAAGATGACTTGGAAATAGGATAAACAATGGTGACTGTCAATCTATCAGTGTAAGATGACATGGATGGAGAACCTTAGGTTTAGCTCAGCTTTCAAGTACCAAAACAAGGCCCATCACATGCAAATCCAATGGTCACAAACTCTGAGGAAGAATAGTAACAATAGAAAAGTCAATCATGAAACTCCTTATCCATAAAAGGTATAGCACAAGTAGTCCTGCAAGAGAATATTCATGATGAAAGACATTCTATTGCACTAGTTTTTGTCTTTTGTGATAATAACTTTGTAAATATTTTTATGTCTTAAAGGGTAGCTATCATTTTTCTCTAGACCAGAAGCATGTTGCATCTCACACTATATAAGTGAGATTTTAAGGCTAGAGAGGGGGTCCAAGTCATTTTATAACATTTAGATTTTCTATGTTTTATTTGGTCCAGTCCTTAATGCAAGTTTTATGATGTATTTCTCTGCAAATCTAAGAATGCATTATTTTTCTAGGATCATGGTGTCTTATCCTGAATTGTTTTGAGAATTATCCAATATTACATGATTTTCAAAGAGAATTAATACAAAGATGATATGTCCCCATATCTTTTCTCTCTATATCTTGTCCCCATTTTTATTAGCTGGTTATTTTGAGATTGAATGAGCAAAGCTTTTCTAGTTTAATGCAACTACGATAAGTTGTGTATCATTTAATTATTGCTTTTGATTAAAAAAATTGAGTAAATGCTTTAGTAAATGTGATAGGATCTCTAGAAAGTAAAAAGGATTTATGTGAGAATGATTTTTAGTGAGAATTGTTGATAATATTAATTGTAATGCAGTCAATTAGGTCAAAATGTTGAATATACTTTGAATCCTAAGGGATGAGGCATTGATCAATTAGTTTAGTTTGCATATGAAGAAATCATGGATAAGAATCAAGCTCAATATTAAAATCAAAATCAATTTTACTTTAAATGTATAAGGATGTCATTGCTGGTCAATAGTTGTCTACATTTAACATCTGAGTTTTAGTTAGCTGCTATTGCCTAGAATCATTTGTAGATCTAAGAAGAATTGCGACCAAATCTATTGTAAGGGATGAATGTTGTAGTAGAATGTCATGGAATCAATAAACTTTGATAATAGTATCATTTTTTTAATCTCTTTATCCCTCAAATGCACCTACCTTGGCTTTGTAGAGCAAAAAAGAGTAGAAAATCTCCCATTATTTTGTTGAAGTTGGGTCCAGATTTGAAGAACATATAGCTATTAATGTGAAGTAACTAATCCTTAGATTATTGTAATCTTCACCTTCTTGTTATTAATTATTATTTTTCTTAGTAGTGTAAAAACACCAATGGAGTCAAGAAGGTAAACCTATTTCTTTCTATAGTAAAAATTTGCATGATGCTAAAATGAAGTATTATGTATATGATCAAGAGTTTTAAGTTAATGTCCCAAACTTGAAGAAGTGGAGAAATTATTTGATTCCTAAGGATATTGTTTTGTATACTAATCATAACAATTTATAGTATTTGGAAAGTCAACATGAATTGAATAAGAGACATATGAAGTGGGCTAAGTACTTGCAGAGTTTCACATTTGTGATTAAGCATAAAAGTGGAGTTACTAACTGATTTTTTGATGCATTGAGAGGATGAAATTCTTTGTTGACTAAGATGAATATTGACGTTCTTGGTTTTGATGAAATGAAGGAGTTGTATGATATTGACCCTAATTTTTATGACCCTAATTTTTATGAGGCATCAAGAGAGTGTAGAGTACCAAATCTATCAGATCACATGAGTAAGTATGATGAGTATTTCATTCAAGAAGATATGTTGTTCAAAGGAATTCAGTTATGTATTTTAAGAAGTTATATGAGAGTTCATTTGATGGAGGAAAAGCATTATGGTGGATTGGCTAGACATTTTGGAATTGATAGACATTGACATTGATGAAAGATAAGTATTATTTGCTATGGATGTATAAGGATGTTCAAAATTTTGTAAGGAGTTGTGGATTTTTTCAAGTTGCAAAAGAAGTAAGTCAACATATTGGATTGTATACACCTATTTATGTTCCTGAGAAACCTTGGAGTGACATTAATATGGATTTTGTTCTTGGATTACATAAGATAGCAAGAGGGGATGTTTCTATATTTTTTATTGTGGATAGATTTTCTATAATGGGACATTTCATACCATGTAATAAGACATCAAATGTTGTGCACTTTTATGAGATTCACTTCAAAGATATTGTTAGATTACATGGATTAACAAGAAGTATTATTTCTAATAGAGATAGTAAGTTTGTTGGTTATTTTTGGAGGACTTTATAGAAGAAGATAGGTACTGAGTTAAGATTTAGTTCTGCATTCCATCCACAGACATATGGACATACATAGGTCATGAATAGAAGCTTGGGTAATTCCTTGAGATGCTTAGTTGGAGATAAGCCAAGTAATTAGTAGTTGGTATTGGCCCAAGCTAAGTTTGCATATAATATTTTTGTGAATAGGAGTATAGGGAAAACACCTTTTGAGATTGTTACTATAATGCAACCTAGAGGAATATCAGATTTGAGGGATGTTGCTGGTGAAGAGAAGAGAAGTGTTGAAGAGGAAGAATTTATTGGTTTTATGAATTCTTTACATGAGGAAGTGAATTTGAAGTTGGAAAAAAGTAATAAAAAGTATAATGAGAATGTTGATAAGTCTACAAGACATCATATTTTTGAAGTTGGTGATGAGGTAATGGTTCAGTTGAAGAAAGGTAGATTTCCTATTAGAACATATAGTAAGCTAAAGATGAAGAAGTTTAGACCTTGTAAGATCTTGAGGAAGTTTGATAGTGGTAATTCTTATGAAGTTGAGTTATCTAATGACATGGATATATCTCCTATATAATGTTTTTGATTTGGATAAGTATCATGAGTCCGATGATGAAGTTGTTTTATTAGATGATTATCCTAAGAAGTAGATTGAAGAGGTTGAACATGTATTAGATTAGATAGTTGGTAAGAGAACAAGAGGAAAACACTACTATGAGTATTTGTTGAAGTGGAAGAATAGACCAATTGAAGATGCTACATGGATTTTTCAATCTATGTTGGATTCAGCTTAGGTTATGATACTTGCATGATTCAGGAGAATCATTTCTTTCAACCCTAGTTTTTTGATGCACAAGCATCCTAGATTATCTTATATTCCTTCTCTTTTGTTCATTCTAGTAGTTATAACCGAGTACACATAGTGTTAACCAAGATATCCAGTGTTAACTAAGTTCTAATAGTGCTTTCTAAGTTATAGTTTTGATCAAGTTCTAATAGTGCTTGCCAAGTTGCAATTTTGACTGAGTTCTAGTATTGATCAAGTTGTGGCTATGGCTAAGTTCCAATGTTAACCAAGTTTAGTGTTAATCAAGTTTTCTAGTGGTAACTAAGTGTTCCTTCATGTGTAGAGTGAAACTAATATTTTCTAATGCTTGGGTCCTTCTTTGACCAATTCTTTTTGTGATTGGTTCTTAGTTTGAGCTTACTTATGTATTTAAGTTGGATCATGGAATTAATGATAGGATATTGTCTTGGGATGACTGCAGACAATTTTGAGGTCAGCCTTTATACTATATAATGATCTAGAATCTTTTGTAAGTCATTTTGGAAAGTATAAGTAGAGGTATTTGGTGTAGTTTAGAGAGAGGACTTAGAGAGTCAGAGAAGATATATTTGGAATTGCAAATTTGAAGCTAGATTATCTATCTTAAAGTTATATTTTACATCTAGTCATAATTCAAAAGGCCTTACAACTGGGCATGTATGCTGATCATTTGATGAATCAATAAAATTGGTGTGTTCCCTTTCTCCTTGCTATTGTTCTATGTATTTTTTCTTTCATTGTGTTTACTCAACAAGGTAGTTGGATAGTTGGGTGTGCCTTGGCCCTAGCTATCTAATTCCTCCTTGCATCACTTTCTCTTAAGATATCAAATTTTGGACTCCTTATAGTTGTTGGAAAGCTAATTCAGAGCATGACAACTTAGTGTAGGTTTTTTTTTGTGATTTTTACATTTTTTCAAGTTTTATTAGCTTGAAAAATAGATGTTGTTAACTTTGACCATAGTTTTGGACATAACTTGGGCACACAAAGTTAGATTTTGGACTTTGACTAGTCAATGGAAAGCTTTTGAAGAGCTCTCCACATTAGTTTAAATTTGGTGCAAGTTTAGAGTGATTTATTTGGTTATTTATTGATCTGAATAGTTTATGATATATATTGATTATGGTAACATTGTGAGTTTATGACATTGTATATTTTGAAGATATGGTTTTGATGTCATTGTATACTCAGTTCATATTTTAGATTGATCTTATGATCATATGATTATCAATGTTTGATTTGGATATTTATGATGACTTGTTTGGTCTACAAGTTGTGTAATATTTTAAGTGGTCTATACTTACAAGTTACATTTATAGCTTGGTTATGGGTTATCTTTTCCCATTACTCTTTCATTATTGATGCATAATAAGATTTATGGCTTGGATTTGGGTTTTCTATGCCTTAAGTCACATGATTTTCTTATTTTTCTTCATCTAGAAGGGACGAGATGTTCTTCCCAAGTACAATGATGGTAGAGAATTATGGTTGATTATTTTGTGCTAACAGGCTGGATACTTTGAGAGTTAGTTGCTTTCTATGTAGATGATCATTGTGCCATGGATTTTGGCATGAAATGATTGGATATACAAGTACATCCTTGATGTTCATTGGTTTGGATTCTTGTTTTGGTTATGGTGGTATGTTGTCTTGGTTGAGGATCATGGTTATTTGGCTTCTTTTGAGGAGCTCATGATGTGCATTTTGATTTCTTTGATGGTTTGATGCATTGGTTGATCCTAATGAATAGAGGATGGTTTTTCATCATGATTTCATGGATAGCTTGGATACATGGTTTAGTGGGAGCTCAGGATGGTGATGATGTGATAGTACATGATTAGTTCCTAATTTGGTTTGCATCTTCCTAGTTTAGAGATCTTGGTTTCACTTGGTACTAACACTTTTTTTTTGTGAGTGTAGACCTAGGGGATCTTCATGTAAGAAGTGGATTTTCATGAATAGAGGATAGTTTTTCATCATGATGTCATGGATAGCTTGGATACATAGTTTAGTGGGAGCTCAGGATGGTGATGATGTGATAGTACATGATTAGTTCCTAATTTGGTTTGGAGATCTTGGTTTCACTTGGTACTAACACTTTTTTTGTGTGAGTGTAGACTTGGGAGATCTTCATGTAGGAGATGGATTTTATGATGCCATAGGTGACTTGGTACCGTGGTTGAGTGGGAATTTTTGGCATTGATATATTATTGGAGTATTTGTAGATCTGTCATTGATATTTGTATGGTATACTTGTTATCTTCATGGTGTGTGATGATGGTTGGATCTTGAGGAGTCATACAGTTCATGGTTATCTCACTAGTAGAAATTTCCTCTTTTTGTAGAACATAATTGATTTAATTTTCCACCCAAATTGGTCAAATGATCCACCAATGGCTTTATCGGTATTTTTCTTGTTGAAAGTTTGATGAATCCTTGTTTATGTCAAACTTTTGATGCACATCCTTGTCAAAATTAGCTCCAACATCTGGTCCTTGTGGTCATCAAAACTTTGACCAATGATGTTCAAAGAGGCTGGTCCATTTGACCACGATGCCAAACCCATGACGAAACCCTTTTCAGTGAGGTGGTTAGAAGTTTGACCATGGCTGGTCAAAAGTTTGACCAAGCTTTGTTAGGTTTTGACCAAAATTGCTCAAAATTTTGATGAATATAGAAGGTTTAAATAAAACACACCTGAAGATAAATATCTACACTAATCACCAATGGCATTGGTGATTAGTTTGGATATTTATCTTCAAGTGATTCTTTGCATTCTTAATACCTAGTCCATGAGAATCTAATCCAAACTTTGCATTCAGAAGTTTGATCATAATTTAAGGCATCCAAAATGAGTCTGTGGCAATATACCAAGAGGAGAAGTAGATTCAAAAAGAGACAACACGATAGAAACAAAAGCTAGACAATATAGAGGATGTTATGGGAATACTAGATAGAATCCAAGAAAGTGTTGTTGTAGGTAGTATAACATTAGAATCACTTGCAAGTTTCTTTGAGAAATTATAGTCCAAATATTGGGAGGACTACAATATGTGCAATTTTTCATGTATTGCATCTCCATTTTCTTTTTCTTTGAGAATTTATAGTCCATATTTTGTTAAAATCAAATCAATAAAATGTTTGTCAATAGTTTTTATGAAATCTAACAAATCATCTAATCTATTTTTTAAAACATTGTAAATCAACAAAACCCATTGCAGAAGTGGTAGACTAATGATACATATGGTATTGGGAGTTGAAACAAAATTTGGTAACAAAAGAATGATTTCAATTTGTCACAATTCAAGGTTTTTACTTGAAAATATTATGAATACATAAGAAATTTAGATATAACTAGAATAATCTTTAACTGGCCTTCATTATTTTGTGCACTATAGTGACTAAATACAAAGATTAAACCAAAAAGTTTGAAACAACAGTAGCACCATACCCTGTGATTTCCATTGTCTCCCATGGAATAGCACTAAACCATGCAACTTGCTTCAAATTTACATTAGATACCTATATGCAAAGATTAAAGTCACTTTATCATTATTTTTCTTGAATTCAAATGTAGTGAAAATTTCAATATTGATGAACTAAAATTGTTTTCATGATTCTTGTAGTTTTGGTTTGACATATTCCTTGATTAATTTTTTTTTTTTAAAAGAGTACTTATTGCGATTAGAAGAAAGTTACAGTTTTGAAATATATTGGCATCCAAGAGAGAAGAACACAATAACCCTAAAGATAATAGAATAAAAAATATTAGACATAAAAAAGATGGACTTGTGATGTTCAAGAAAATATCATTTTCTATACATCTTACCCAATTATTTGTAACATTTGCAACTATTATCGCCCATGTTGGTAACTTAGAAAATAGAAGACAAAAAAGAGGCATTCTTTAAGTATTCTAGACAATGGAATTTTTAGTAGAGTACATTGGAGAATACTCAATTTCATCATCAATAAGAAAAAGTTATGATTTTGATATTGTAGAAGCAAGTAAGGTTATCACATTAGTGGATGAAATCCAACCATTGAGAAATCTACTATTTTAGCCCATTCTACACTAGGGAACCACCTTGAAAAGCAAGGAAAAAAATTAACATATTGAAGTTATCTTGAGCATCTATAGTTGAATAGTGAAAACAAAGAGGCAAGAAAATTTGACTGAATACCATGGGTAAAAGTGCTTTACTACTATATGATGAAACAACATTAAAAAATAATGAAAAGGAATTGAATTAATTTAGTAAAGTGATTTTTTTGAAGTCTTACCTTGAAATTGTGTTTTTCATTAGGCCAACACTACATCTTTAGCAACACCAAATAGTGTGTTGACAACAAGGAGCATCCCTACTGAATGACCACAAGCCCACATACAAATTGGGACCAATAAGACATTAGCAAAGAACAATAGAATCCCACATATAAAGCATAGAGCACCCCTGTATGCAAGCATTGTCAATGTGTCCATATACTAATTTATTTTTATATGAAATAGAATATGATTTTTATTTTTTATTTTTTAGAAGCAAAGGGAGTATTGTGTTGGTGTTTGAAAACGCTAGACGGTTTTTTAATTATCCCCATGAGAATATGACATATCTAGGGGCAGCTAACTCCCATTCTCAACATATCATTTCAGACATAGGGCCAACTATAAGGCTTGACCATTCTTCTACTTCAGGCTCTACTAAACCTAGGTAGGTAGACCTCAGATTCAAATAATATTGTACCAGTGCAAAAACATATCCCTGAATCTATTAAGTAGACTTTACCCTTATTTCTCCTAATGAATCATGAAATGACACAGATCTACAATAGCTAAATGCAAAGCTATGAATCTCATAAGTTGAGTGAGGGTTAAACATTTAGGTCCTTCAACATGAAAGGGAAAGAACATTTGATTAATAATTTTGAATTCAACAAACCCTTAGATATGTTGCAGTAAGACTTTAATGGTCCTGTAACTAACCAATGCCTAATCCATTGGGCAAATCCATGAATCAAATGCCAACATATGGATATCTGATACTTATGTATGTATTTAGATATACGATCTATCTATTGACCTTGTAAATAAACATCGGTGCTCAATCCAAACCTCATTCTTACATGATATCCTTCTTAATAAACCTACGACCCTATTGATTCACTGAAGCATTTACATAACCCCTTGAGTTACAAGCAACAATAAGACAACATACAACCTTAAGGAACTGCAACTACAATCTAGGCTCTTTGTTCAAAGATTGTAAAACATTGAAGCTCACTAAGATAGGAGACAAGATTCAAGATGAAACTCAACCTACTATTCTTTGTATTAATTTCTTTGAAACAATACAACCATATGTATGAAATGAAAACGTGAAAACACCTAACAGATATGAACTATCTGTATTATCCTTCCCAATGTTTTTCATACAAGAGAATTATGCTAAGAGAAAATGGTGTCACAGTCATGGGAACACATCAAAAATTGGAATCAAAACTTGGTATCACAACAGTGAGTGGTTTTTTCTCCAAAAACTAGATTCATGAATGGTCTAATAGTGAAAAACTAGAACACTGCTAGTATTACCCAGAAAAAACTAGCAAACCTTACAATGAGAAAGAATGAGAAAGATATAGGAAGAAAGGATTCTTGGATCTGATCAGGAGATGACAAGTGTCCCTTTAGAATTCCTTCCTAAGAAATAGAAAAAGCCTCTCTCTAGTCTCTCTCTCCAACTACTAGAATCAAATCCCTTCATTTTGGCCACCAAGTGCATCAAATATCTAAGAAATTTGATGATAAAAGAATGTAACTGATTCTAATGTTAAAATGAATTCATGGTAAAAAGTGAAAATTAGTTGAATATAATCTTTAGAATGCAATATATTCTTTTCCAACTTATTTCTATGACAATCAAGCTTCAAAAGGTCTTCAAATATGCTCTTTAATAAACTCTGATGCTTAGTGATCAGATTTTCTTTTTCTACCGCCAATGCCCTAGATTTTACAAATTGGCCTATAGTGCAAATCAGTGAGGACTTGTGCAAAAACTAACTTCAAATTTAGAAAATTTGTTTCGTTTCGGTTCTAGTAGTATATTGGAGTGCCCATTTTTGATAAAAAATGCTCCAATTATGATCATTTGAAAATTAGGACCCCTATTCATGCCTCCATGGCATTATTTCACAAATATTTGAATTTTCATAAAGTTTGGACTATATTAAAGTTCAAACTTTATTTAAAGATCTGCTTGCACATGAAACAGGAATATAAAAATAAACTTTATATTTGAAACTTTTAAATTTTCCTACCTTCTCAATTTGAGACAAACTTGGTTGACCAACCTCACCACGTGTCATCTTTTGATTGGCTCAAGACTATATAGTGGGTGTCACATGGCATCACCTGATTCATCCTACTAGCTACCATGTCAGCATGCCACATCATGGTTACTATGTTGCTATGTTAACTAGCGTGCAACTTCGCCTTAGCGACATAACGACCATCGTCAGATCTGCCATGTGGCATGATCTGGTGCATCTCTGAGATTTTCTTGCCACATCATTGCTTAGTTATTCTATTCACTACCACTTGGTGCTACTTCATTCATCAGAAGTGGGATCCACAACCATTTTTTACTCTTGCTGAGTTTTGGAAGTTTTTTGACTAGTCGCTACCTCGCTAGCTAGAATTTCTCACCACTTTTCGGTGGCGAGATAGCAAATCATCGGATTGTGGACTTTTCTAGAAACTTATCTTCTATGCTGATGTCATTCCCTTTATCGACATCTTCTATCAAAAAATTTTACATCTATCACCAACTGGCCGACCAGAATGGTGGGTCCTTCCACAAGCTTGCAGCCTTTCAAAAGGTGGGTGAATTTGTGACACTAAACTATTGAGGACTTTTGTATTTAAACAGTATTAATATTTCCTTGTCCGCTCAATGTGGGACAAATTATTTGAAACTAGTTTTTCTTTCTCCCTCTATGTCTCAGCAAATAAGCAATCTATCTTATATCACTGTATGGTTGTCTAGGAGATGGGTGCTCTGTAGTCCAGATTCCATCTTGAAACACGTATGTGATTTTGATAAAATCAATGTTTGGGTAGCCTTCAAGTCCATTTCTAGCATCTGTACTTGGGATTGGAATGCATCGAATAGTCATCATTCCTAGAGGTTGGGTTCCTGTGATCACACCATAGACTACAAAACATTATGGATAGGATGGTTGACCTTTTAACCATGTTATTAGGCATTCTTTATTATGTGGATTTTCTTCTATATGCTTTGCCTTTATTCATGGTTTTCTATGGCTATAGTAAAGACACTGCCATGGTTCAACAATGATTTAAGAAGAAGAAGATATCCTTTTAAATGTTGTTGGTACTCTATTTTCAATGCCATAAAAAGCCCTGTAGCTTCTCTCTTTCATAGAGGGGAATAGAAAGAAATACATCTTAACAACTCCATGCGTGCATTTCCTTGAGGACACCACCAGTTCCTTTGGCAACCTTCTCCATTTATGCTGTTCATGGGTTCATCTCACCTCTTGACTTGGCATTGATACCTTTCATGCATTGCCTCTGCACTTCCTTCGCTCTTAACATGGTGGATATTTATTTGTGAGTGCCCTAGCATGAGACATTTCTTCTTTGCATGTTGTGAGCTTTCCTAGCATGCAGATCCCTACACTTTCTTTGGACATGAGCTACTTTTGACTAGCTACCTCTTTTCTTTTCAAGCGGCTTCCTCTTCTTTGGACATGGACTACAGATGGTGCATCCCTTGTCACTACCGTGGTCTGTTCTCCTTTAGTGGTTTCTATTTAAATGATTTCAATTTCTAAGCTTGATAATGCCTTCAACTAAAAAAAATGTGCTCCCTTGTTTGCTACCACAACTTCAAAACATGTAGGTCTTCCTTTTTCTTGGCAACTTAGTCTATCTTTGTTATCATTGCATAGACTCCCTCTCTATTGGCTCATGCATTCCTCCTTATGACATTGACTTCCATAGTGGCCTCACGCACATATGGAGTTCTTATATGATGTAGAGAATGTTAATGACATGGACCAATTTTAAGCAAGGAAATTTTAAAATTGTAACCAATTAAGAACTATCATTGTGCTCTAGATAACCACATCACATAAGACTTACACATTACTATGATCCATTATGCCTACATCCTCACTTGATATTCTCTAATAATTGTGTACTTAGAATTTGAATTTTCTCTGACTGGGCCTTTTCTCTTTGGTTTGTATTGGCTCATGATTACACACCATAATATTCATCATCATGATTTCAAATTAATGATGTGGATATAATGGTAAAAAAAGAGCACAAGTGAATTCATTATTATATATTGCCCATGCCACTGATTCTAGCTTCCCTATCGTAGATTCCAACTGCATAGACACTACCCTCTACAATAATCTCTCTAAATGTGTTGATTTTCTTAACTTGCTGCTTGCATTGGCTTCTAGAGCTGAAGACACAATCTCCTTTAATCTCATTGCACACATAGTGGGTCTTGGCTTCCAATACTCAATAGAAGTCAATTTAGAGAGTGACTTTTCTTTTGGAGGTTAGATACTTTCTTCAAAATCTTGTAACTTGATGCAGGAGCATCCAGAGGTATAAGGGAAATCCTGTGTCACCCAAAAACTGTACTTAGACTTAGTTTTTGTTTCATGTGTTTTCATTTTTGGATACCCATTTTGGTCAAATAAATGTTCCAACTCTCACAGTTCCACTATCAATGTGTTTAAAAATCCAAAAAAATAGGAGCATGTAATTGGGCCATCATTTTGGTAAACTAGAAGGTGTGAATTGGCCAGATGAATGTAATTATGATTTAGAGCATTCCAAAAAAAGAATCAGGTCAAAAGGCCCCACGGTTTGAAAGTTATTGCAGTTTTTCAGGTTTTGGAGACCTCCTAAGAATGCTTCAAATTCACGTTAGGGGCATTAAATGACCTCAAAAAGGGACAAAAAATGGAGGATGAGTGAAGCTAGTCCATAGGGCTATAGAGTGCTTTGAGAGCTTTTTGAAAATGTAAACGGTTTGTCAATCAGAGCTACGGTTCAAAAGTTATGCCTCCCAGAAGTTCGGTTACCATTTTTGGATTCTTCTAGATTTGCACTGACTTCTAACGCAGCTTTTGGAACCTTCTATTTGGTCGGTGGATGCCTACTAGCACTTTCTAGAATGTACTCCTAGTCCTTAACCCTTTGAGGTCTATTTAAGGAGATTTCTGGCATTGTAAAAGGCAGTTCGGAGTGGAGTTTGAGAGGAGGTACTGAAAGGAGAAATTATCTCCAGATTTATGCTATTGTAAGCCCTTAGGGCATGTTTTGAAGTTTATTTTCTCTATACTATTTGTACTAGCTTATTTTCTCAATTAATATAATTTCCCCTTTTCTGTTGTGTCCATTATGTTCTTGGGTTGTGTCCCCATTAAGTGGTATCAGAGTAGGTTTTCTTGAGTGTGTAGACAGAGCACCGACTGTGAGGTAGTTTGTACCAGGACTATGTGGTTGTGAGTTCGAGTTAGAAGATGCCTCCATGAAGAGAGTGTGGTGGAAGGGCCAGAGCTATTAATCCTGAGGAGGTTAGAGCCCTCCAAAGGTAGGTACAAGCATTGCAAGAGGAGCTCCATAGAGGAGCAAATGTTGCCATTGGTGACGACAGTGAGGATGACAATGAAGAAGAAGTTATGGGACCAAAAGGGGAATTTGACGGGGAAGTTCTGAATCATGTAGAGTAAAGGATTTTTAGGGCCATTACTAAGTTTGGGAAAAGACCCACAATTGAAGTAGGTGTATTTTCAGGAAATCTGAAACCAGATGAGTTGATCGATTGGATCAATGAACTGGAAGAATACTTTGAGTATGAGGATATCAGGGACCTAGATAGGGTTAAGTTTGCAAAGGCCAAACCGAAAGGCCATGCCAAAATTTGGTGGCAAGAGGTTCAATTGGAAAGAAATAGAAGAGGAAAGGAGAATATCACAAGGTGGGATCGCATGGTGGATGAATTGAAGAAGCAGTTCATTCTTGTGGACTACGAGCTTGATTTGTTTAGGAAGTTGCATGGGTTGAAGCAAGCAGGAAGACCAGTCCAAGAATATATAGACAAATTTTATCGACTCTTGATTAGAGTGGGGCATGTAGAAGCAAATAAGGAGAAGGTTTTTTGTTATATCAGTGGGTTGTGACCTAGCATCTAGGAGGAATTAAGTCTGGTAAGAATGACCAGCGTTGAAGAGGCATACCAGTTTGCCCTACGAGTTGAAGAGAAGTTGAATAAAAGGTTTGAAGGAAGACAAAGAGGGCATGGTCAAGGAGGAAGGGAAAGCGGTAGATCATCTAGAGGCCATAATGAAACCCAAAAGAAAAATGAAGATGTGGGTACTAGCAAGAACCAGAGGAATGAGGGTTTCAACTGCTCCCATGATCAAGACTTTGGAAATCAAAGAGGAAGAGGTAGAGGACATGGACAAAGAAGAGGAGGCTTCTATGGTACCTATTTCCATTGCAATGAAGAAGGTCATCGTGCTTTTGAATGCCCTCAATGACAAGGAAGGATAGATAGGAGAGCTGAGGGCCAAGCTAGGGTTGCTCACGTGGATGAGGATGCACAATCATCACATTCACTGGATGCAAAAAGAGGAGAGACCTTGGTAAATGAAAGAGTCCTACTAAGTGGTGAGATTGAACCAGGACAATGGAGGATTTTGTTCCGTACCAGATGCAAGTGTGAGGATAAATGTTGTGATGTGATCATTGATGGTTGTAGCACTGATAACTTGGTATCAGAAGAGATGGTCTCTAAGCTGAAGCTCAAGAGGGAGAAACATCCCCAAACCTATCGAATTGCTTGGGTAAAAGATGATCATAAGGTCCTGGTAAGTGAACAATGTTTAGTGAAATTCAAAAATGGGAGTTACCATGATGAAGTTCTCTGTGATGTTATTTTGATGGATGTTTGCCATCTATTGTTGGGTAGATCATGGCAGTTTGATAGACATGTAGTACATGATGTACATGCAAACACATACTCTCTGACAAAGGATGAAGTTCACCAAAAATTGAAGCCCATGAAAAAGGAAGGTGAAAAGGTATGTAGCAGTGCTAGGATTTGTCTTGTTGATGAAAGGAAGTTTTTAGATGGCACGAAACATCAACATATGTGCTATGCTTTGATTCCTAGGAAAGATAAAGAAGGTAGTAGTGAAATACCACTTGAAGTTTTAGATTTACTAGGGGAGTTTGGAGATATTATCTCTAATAATGTTCTAGATGGATTGCCACCAGTAAGGCAAATCAGTCATTAGATAGATCTGATTCTAGGAGCTAGTTTTCCTAACAAGGCTACTCATAGGATGACTCCTACTGAAACAAAGGAGCTAAATAGACAGGTTTAGGAGCTGTTGAGGAAGGGCTTGATTCGAGAGAGCCTGAGTCCATGTGCAGTACCTGCAGTACTCACACCAAAGAAGGATGGAGAGTGGAGGATGTGTACAGATTCTCAAGCTATAAATAGGATAACCATCAAGTACTGGTTTCCTTTGCCAAGGATGGATGATCTTATGGACTGCTTGAGTGGAGCTCAGTACTTCACAAAGATAGATCTCAAGAGTGGCTATCATCAGATATGAATTCGAGAAGGAGATGAGTGGAAAACAGCCTTCAAGACCAAGGAGGGTCTTTATGAGTGGTTAGTCATGCCCTTTGGATTGACGAACGCCCCAAGAACCTTCATGCGGCTCATGAATGAGGCACTTAAGAAGTTCTTGGGAAAATTTGTTATTGTTTATTTGGATGATATTTTAATTTTCAGCAAGACTTTGGAAGAACATTTATTGCATATTCATAGTTTCCTTGAAAGGCTAAGGGAAGAGAAACTGCTAATTAATCTGAAGAAGTGTATCTTTGCAAAAAGGGAGTTAGTCTATTTGGGGTTTGTTATATCACCTGAAGGTCTCAAAATGGATCTAGAGAAGGTAAAAGCCATTTGGAATGGCCTACTCTGAGGTCTGCTACTGAAGTAAGATCATTTCATGGTCTAGTTAGTTTTTACAGGAAGTTTATTAAGAATTTTAGTGGCATATGTGCACCCCTAACTAATACAATAAGAGGGGATAGAAAAGAGTTCAAATGGACTGTAGTAGCTACGAGAAATTTTGAATTACTAAAGAAGAAGGTAACAGAACAGCCTGTGTTGTCACTTCCAGATTTTAGAAAGGTTTTCCAGGTAGATTGTGATGCCAGTGCCAGTGCTATTGGGGCTGTATTAAGACAAGAAGCTAAGCCTATTGCATATTTTAGTTAAAAATTGAATGATGTAAAGAAGAAGTATTCTGTTTATGATCAAGAGTTCTATGCAATAGTTCAGGCCTTAAAGAAATGGAGGCATTATTTATTGCCAAAGGAATTTGTTTTGTATATTGATCGTCAGGCATTACATAGCCAAGGTAAATTGAATCAGAGGCATATGAAGTGGGTAGAGTTCTTGTAGAGTTATACATTTGTGTTGAAGCATAGAAGTGGAAAATCTAACAGGGTTGCAGATGCACTAAGTAGGAGACAGTTGTTGCTTACAGTAATGCAAGTTGAAGTAGTTGGGTTTGATGAACTCAAGAATTTGTACCCTAAGGATCCTGATTTTGCTGAAGCATGGAAAGCTTGTAAAGAACCTGTTGCTGTAGATAGAACCAAGTGGTTAGACTATTTGATTTAGGATGGCATGTTGTTCAAGGGTAGTCAATTGTGCATTCCAAGGAGTTCCATGAGGGAAAATCTGATTCAAGAGAAACACAGTGGAGGGATGGCAGGACATTTTGGTCGAGATAAGACCATTTCCACTCTTAGAGAACATTATTTTTGGCCTCAAATTTCACAGGATGTGAAGAAGTTTGTACAGAGTTTCCAAGTTTGTCAAGTTGCCAAGGGGTTTAGTCACAATACTGGCCTATATGAGCCATTTCCTGTTCCATCAAAGCCATGGGAGGACATAAGTATCGATTTTGTCCTTGGATTGCTGAGGACAAAAAGGGGTAATGACTCGGTATTTGTGGTAGTTGATAGGTTCTCCAAAATGGTACATTTCATTCCATGCCACAAAACTCATGATGCTGTCCATATTGCAGACTTGTTCTTCAGAGAGGTGGTGAGACTACATGGTCTCCCAAGGAGTATAGTTTCTGACAGAGATACTAAATTTTTGGGGTATTTCTGGAGGACATTGTGGAAGAAGTTGAGAACAGACCTAAAATTTAGTTCCACGCATCACCCGCAGACTGATGGCCAAAGAGAAGTGGTAAACAAAAGTTTGGGCAATTTGCTGAGATGTTTAGTTGGGGATAAGCCCAAGGGATGGGATTTGATTCTACCATAGGCAGAGTTTGCTTATAATAACTCTGTAAATAGGAGTACTAGAAAATCACCATTCCAAATTGTATATGGGAGTAGCCCAAGGACTGCACCAGAGCTGAGGAAGATAGAACAAGGGGAGAGGACAAGTGCTGAAGCTAAGGAATTTGCTGAACATATTAGGCATCTACATGAGGAGGTTCAAGCGCACATTACCAAGATGAATCAAGAGTATAAAGCTAGGGCTGATCAAAGGAGAAGACATAAGGAATTCCAAGTAGGAGATTTAGTCATGGTGCACTTACGAAAAGAAAGATTTCCAACCGGTACTTACAACAAGCTGAAAATGAAGAAATTTGGCCCTTACAAAGTTCTGAAGAAACATGACTTAGGAAATGCATATGAGGTGGAGCTACCAGATGGTATTCACATTTCTCCCATTTTCAACATTGCAGATTTAACAGAGTATCATGATGATGGTGCAGATGAGGAGCTGGTGTTAGAGCCATGTCCAATTCCTACTTCTAAGAAGAAGGAGATATAAGACATTCTAGATCATTGTGTGGGTAGGAGTACTAGAAACAGGTAGTATGAAGAGTATTTGGTCAAATGGAAAGGACGACCGATCGAGGACTCAACTTGGATTTCAGCAGCTAAGGTTTCCCATTTGGGATTTCCTCTACCATTCATAAAGTGACAGGGTCACTTTTCAATCTACTCTGGGTGTCTGATGTAGGAGCATCTAGAGGTATAAGGGCAATCCTGTGTCACCCAAAAAATGTACTTAGACTTAGTTTCTGTTTCATGTGTTTTCATTTTTGGATATCCATTTGGGTCAAATAAAAGTTCCAACTCTCACAGTTCCACTATCAGTGTGTTTAAAAATCCCAAAAAAATAGGAGCATGTAATTGGGCCATCATTTTGGTAAACTAGAAGGTGTGAATTGGCCAGATGAATGTAATTGTGATTTAGAGCATTCCAGAAAAAGAATTAGGTCAAAAGGCCCCACGGTTTGAAAGTTATTACAGTTTTTCAGGTTTTGGAGACCTCCTAAGAATGCTTCAAAGTCAGGTTAGGGGCATTAAATGACCTCAAAAAGGGCCCAAAAATGGGGGATGAGCAAAGCTAGTCCATAGGGCTATAGAGTGCTTCGAGAGCTTTTCAAAAATGTAAATGGTTCGTCAATCGGAGCTACGGTTCAAAAGTTATGCCTCCCAGAAGTTCAATTACCGTTTCTAGATTCTTCTAGATTTGCGTCGACTTCTAACATAGCTTTTGGAACCTTCTATTTGGTCGGTGGATGCCTACTAGCACTTTCTGGAATGTACTCCTAGTCCTTAACCCTCTGGGGTCTATTTAAGGAGATTTCTGGCATTGTAAAAGGCAGTTTGGAGTGGAGTTTGAGAGGAGGTACTGAAAGGAGAAATCATCTCTAGATTTATGCTATTGTAAGCCCTTAGGGCATGTTTTGAAGTTTATTTTCTCTGTACTGTTTGTACTAGCTTATTTTCTCAGTTAATATAATTTCCCCTTTTTTGTTGTGTCCATTCTGTTCTTGGGTTGTGTCCCCATCATATCTTCACATACCATCCATCTAAGGCTTTAGAACCTTATCATACTTGGAGTTACATCCATCTCCAATACTATCATCAACATGACTGAGATGAGCCAGTGCTATCTTGCTCACAATCTTACATAGAGACGCAATCATTCACTCTGTACATTCCCTATACCCTTTTGATCTCAAATGAAAATATAATCACACTAAGATATTTGATAATTGAAAACATTTAGGACCCATAATATAACCCTGATATCCATGGTATTAAATTGATGTGATGGAATTTGTCGGGCCCTAAAGAGGTTCCAACTAAAATTTTTTTTTCTGAATGACTGAACTGCCAATTTGATCCTTCAACCTTCTCGAACTGACTGGAATGTAATTTGATCACTAAACTATCAATTAAAACCTCTTTTATCACTTATCTGCAAACCATTAAATTTGTGTCAGGAGGTCCATTGACTAGCTTTAAAAATTGACCCAAACGTTTGAGCAAGCTCTGAAATCTGGTATACTAAATCTTTGTTCTGCATACTTCTACCCCGTTAAATCTTGTCTCATGAAAAATTCCTAGTCAAAAGATATTGACCATCAAAGTTGCTTACTCAGATTTACCTTCATGAAAACACATGAGAAAGCAATAAATTGGGTTTAGATTTGGCCTAGAAAATTGGGTAAACTAACACTTGGGAAGATGAAAAATGGGACATTGGTTCTCTATCAGGAGGTGAGTATGGATCTACAATTTGGGTTCATGATGAATAACAGGACACATTTGGCGAATAGTCAAAGTGGGCTACTTGGATTTTGCAGATTGTAATAATGGTAGGAAATCATTTTTTTGCAAATGGAACTGACCTAAAAAAGTGTGCAAATGGATTTGTCATGACTTTCAAATTGACACACTTAAATTATTTTTGGAAGAAAATACAATGGTAAAATCCATCTAATCTAGGCAATCATGGATCTCAAGTTATAACATCCCGAATAGGGGTCCTGACAAATCTGCAAATGCTGACACCAGTAAAAAGATAGAAATTGTGTTTGGAATCATGTTTGAAAACTGATCAAATGGATTCATGAAAATTTGAAACTTGAAACATAACAATTCTCTAATGTCTAAAATGCAATGCAAAAGGAATTTCATCATTTGGGTCAATTGGTCAAAAATTACAACACATCAAACAGGGCCTCCCAGAATTCAAAATAAATTGCATTAGCATGAAAACAATAACTGACCAACTTTGAGGGATTCAAAACCTAGTCAAACGGATTCAAAATGACTTGAAATATGAAACATAAGTTCTTAGGTATGGACACTAGACACTCTAAAAGTGGAAAATCACAAAACACTTTTGGGTTTGAGATATTTAGATGCAAACATGGCCTCCTGTCACTGTTTGACACTTGGTGAAAAATGCAAAATTGGGATTTGCTCAAAATGGGACTTCACAGATTGGCTCAGAATGATAGTTTAACTTCATGGAATATGTGGACAGGCTGAATGGAAGGTTTTAGAAACATTAAACACCTCAAGGTCCTCAAAGGTACAGCCAGGTACATATGCACTTATGGGGCTTGATTTGACTCAAAATTTCAAATAAATGCTCAAAATGAGAATGCAATTTTGAGCACCAATAGTGGCTCTATCTGAGGATGCATGCCCCTTGTAGGCATGGCAAGATTTTAGATCTCTGGGAGAAGAAAACCACACACTTGACTTAAAAAACTTCTCTCATGAACAACTTATTGAAAATAGGGAGACTATTCTAAATATGTACACACGATGGCCCTAGGCCACCGAAAAGTCCTCAAAACTTCTTACCTCTATCATATACCTGATTCTCATTGACACTTTCTTGTGGTAAACTAAAATTCTCATTCCCATTTGTTTCACCCAACACATCAACATTTACAATCAGCTCATTAGCCAAAACAAAACTATCATCATTACTTCCATAGTGCATATAAAAATCAAGCATGCTTTCTTCATCTTGCTCACTATGAAAAAATGAATCAGCATGATCAGAGTAATTGACAACAAACTAAAACTGATCACTACTAACTGAATCATGGATTTATTCAACCAAAAACACAAAATTTTGATACTCTACTCCATTCAACAAGTTACATGAGTCAAATTGTAACTCACCTTGTGCCTCTGGGTGTGAAGAGTATGAAAAATTTGATTTCTCCTTATTTGCAACATCAGTACCCCACAAATTAGATTGAGCATACACTACATTTTCTTCATATTCCAACAAATGATTAGATCCCAACTCACAAGAATTATCATGAAATTGCCTTCTAACAACATGTTGATCTGTATCAATTTCTTCCTCGAATAACTCACTAGGATAAACCATTTCATTAGTACTACATTTCTCATCACATGAAACATCTAAATGTATCTTGTCCTCATGAAAACAAGAAAACAATGAACCAGCAATAGACCTTATCCTTACATCCTTATTCTCAACATAGAAGTCATCATGTGTATTGATATATAGATTACCATCACATACACCTCCCAAACTTAACAAAGCATATTCTGAAACTACATCTTCTTCAACATCAAATTTAGGGGAAATGACTTCACCATATGGAAATGCAAAACATGGCAAAGCACAAGCATCCTTGGATAGATTAGCATACCTTTCAAAATCATGAGCCAACAAGTCAGAAATCTCATCAACACTTAACAAGATTTCACTACTAGTCTCTTCTCCTTGGTTGAGATCATTATATGGATGGCTTGGCACATTTGTAATAGTAGATTTGTTAGTAATAGAGTGTAAAAAGTCAGAATTATGATCATCCCATACATCTTCCTTTTCAAACAATACCTCAACAACCAGCATTACAACACATTCACATTCATCACTAGAAGAAGGACTATTATTGCTGTCACATATTTCTTCTTCTTGATAATCATCATCATAAAAATATAAATCCACATTATGCATACTATCAGACTGCTGATTACTATTCTCTGATTCATAAAACTTAGACTCTTCATTTTCCATATCACTTTCAAAAGACTCATTACATTTACTATTATTGAATTCATTAGCCTTTAAATCACATTCAATGTCTATGATAATATCTTGCAATTCAATAATCTTTTCTAATCTTGACTTGGCTAACCAATCAACTAAATGTGGCATAAAAACTTCTAAGAGCACCATTGGCCATGAAGACTTGTCTGGTCTAAAGGATTCATCAAGATTCATAACTACTAATTTAAAATTCATGTAAGTTTGAAATTCATTAAGACCCGTGATATCACCAATTGTATTTCTTATGTCAATGATGGTCTCATTATGAATTTTTCTTTTCAGCCAAGCAATATCTTCATGAATACTTTCAAGAGTTGGTATGTCATTTTCAGATCTAAACTCAGATTCCATCTTTCCAAAATTTAAAACTCTACCTCTATTTTCTTAGTGTTGAAACACTAGATAGAGGCATCCATTTCTACCATTCAACCTTCATGAACAACAAAGAAATGAAAACTAAAATACCTTTATGTGTTGCTATCTGAAACCTTAGATGTACTGATTGGCACAAGGTACAAATATGAAATCCTTTACACCGTAGATAAAGTCCTTTGTAGAGTCACCACCTCCTTGAAGAGGAAAATGAAATCACAATAGTGATTCAACCTTTGAAATGAATTTCTTCAGCAAATACAAGCAACCACATAAACCATTAATCAAGAAACTTATAATTTCTCTTTCCCAACAAACTAGATTTGCCCAGAAATATTGAAAGCCTCTGATATTAAGACAAAACATGCACAAGTATAGAGATTTACTTCAAAGTCACCACTCACACATAGTGAGAAAAGATATAAACAATTTTACCACTTATGAATTTTGAACTAGACTTTCAATATGGAAAACTTTGCATACTCACAATCTATAGCAGATCTATACGACCCTGGAAGGAGAAAATACTTCATGAATTGATTACTGATTCTAAAACTTTTTTCAACAGCACTTACAAAACTAAAATGATTGAAGAAAAACTTATAATAGTCATAGAACATTATCTTCAACCTTACAACCTGCTACCAAATAAATTTCTTCAAATACACTTCAAAACTTTATACAAGAAGTGTATGGAGCTTTATCAAACTATTCTCCTTCCCTTAGTGCTGAGAACCACTTGATGGAGAACACATACATATACCACTTTCTTTTATGACAAGAATATCATCATGAAAACTAAAATACTTCAAGATTTGAATGGCTAGAAGTTCTTTGTTCACTACTTACAACAGTAGACCCAAAATCTCACAAATTATTTGCAGAACCTTTTGAACCAGCACATCACAAATCTTACCAAGCTTTTGAATGTTACAACCTCTTCAAATCATCATAAATTGTTTTAAAACAATAGCAGATAGAAGGCATCTCTTCAAATTTATCTCTAATTTGAAATCTCTAAACAAATTTGAAACACAACTTCTTGAAGACCATCAGATCAGGACTACACTTCTCTTTTCAAGTAAGAATTTCATACAAATTCAGATCTTCCCAACAATTTTTTGAAAGCCCTCAACAAAATATACATACAATTAAATGCCATTGGTTGCAAAGATAGAGTTGCCACTCACAAATGTGAGAAAATATTTTGAAACACAAATTATTACTGATCTAATTCTGAACCAGACTTTCAACATGAAATAAACTTGCAAATCTTCAAACATTTTGAAAAGAGAACAAGATACTCTTCATTTTAAGATTCTAGACTCTGATTTTTACAACAACAACTCACAAAATTGAATTGATTGAAGGTACACTCATTTCTCTTCACAATATACATCCAATTCAACAACCACTACTGTAAGAGAATAAAGCTTACTGGGGAACATGAAAATGTAGCAAGGAAATGGACTGAACACATCAACTTACTGTTGTATGAAAATTTTATCCATGTCTCTCCTCTTATTGTGTTGGATCCCTTTAAATTCTCAAGGTTAGTCTATCATGAATCTCAACACAACTCCCTAGTCGAGTCACCATTTTGTCAATGTTTGAAAATGCTGGAGGGTTTTCAATTATCCCCATGAGAATATGACATATCTAGGGGTAGCTAACTCCCATTCTCAACATATCATTTTAGACACAGGGCCAACTATAAGGCTTGACCCTTCTTCTACTTCAAGCTCTGCTAAACCTAGGTGGGTAGACCTCAGATTCAAATGATACTGTACAAGTGCAAAAACATATCCTTGAATCTATTAAGCAGAGTTTAATCTTATTTCTCCTAATGACTCATGAAATGACACATATCAACATATCATTTTAGACACAGGGCCAACTATAAGGCTTGACCCTTCTTCTACTTCAAGCTCTGCTAAACCTAGGTGGGTAGACCTCAGATTCAAATGATACTGTACAAGTGCAAAAACATATCCTTGAATCTATTAAGCAGAGTTTAATCTTATTTCTCCTAATGACTCATGAAATGACACATATCTACAATAGCTAAATGTAAAGCTATGAATTTCATAAGCTAAGTGAGGGATAAACATTTAGGTCCTTCAACATGAAAGGGAAAGAACATTTTATTAATAATGTTGAATTCAACTAACCCTCAGATATACAGCAGTAAGACTTTAATGATCTTGTAACTGGACAGTGCCTAATCCATTGAGAAAATCCATGAATCAAATGCAAACATATGGATATCTGATACTAATGTATGTATTCAGATATACGATCTATCTATTTACCTTATAAATAAACATCGGTACTCAATCCAAACCGCATTCTTACATGATATCTTTCTCAATAAACCTGCAACCCTGTTGATTCACTGAAGGATTTACAAAACCCCTTGAGTTAAAAGCAACAATAAGACAACATACAACCTTAAGGGACTGCAACTATGATCTAGGCTCTTTGTTCAAAGATCATAAAACATTGAAGCTCACTGAGATAGGAGACAAGATTCAAGATGAAACTCAACCTTTTGTTCTTTGTATTAATTTCTTTGAAACAATACAACCATATGCATGAAATGAAAATGTGAAAACACCTAACAGATCTGCACTATCTATATTATCCTTCCCAATGTTGTTCATACAATAGAATTATGCTAAGATAAAATGGTGTCACAGTCATGGGAACCCATCAAAGAATGGAACCAAAACCTAGTATCACAGTAGTGAGTGGTTTTTTCTCCAAAAATTGGAACCATGAATGGTCTAACATTGAAAAACTAGAACCCTGTTGGTATTACCCAGAGAAAACTACCAACCCTTACAATGAGAAAGATATAGGAAGAAAGGATTCCCAGATTTGATCAGGTGATGACAAGTGTCCCTTTAGAATTCCTTCCCAAGAAGCAGAAAAAGCCTCTCTCTAGTGTCTCTGTCCAACTGCCAAAATCAAACCCCTTCATTTTGGCCACCAAGTGGATCAAATATCTGAGAAATTTGATGATAAAAGAATGTAACTGATTCTGATGTTAAAATGAATTCATGGTAAAAAGTGAAAATCATTTAAATATAATCTTCAAAATGAAATATATTCTTTTCCAACTTATTTTTACCACAATTAGGCTTCAAAAGGTCTTCAAATATGCTCTTTAACAAACTCTTATTCTCAGTGATCAGATTTTCTTGTTCTGTTGCCAATGCCCCAGATTTTACAAATTGGCCTACAGTGCAAATTGGTGAGGACCTGTGCAAGAACTAACTTTAGATTTGGAAAATTCATTTTGTTCCAGTTCTAGTGGTATATTGGAGTGCCCATTTTTGATAAAAAAAATGCTCCAAATATGATCATTTGAAAATTAGGACTTTGTTCATGGCTCCATGGCATTATTTCACAAATATTTGAATTTTCATAAAGTTTGGACTATATTAAAGTTCAAACTTTATTTAAAGATTTTCTTGCATGTGAAACAGGAATATAAAAATAAAATTTATATTTGAAACTTTTAAATTTTCTTGCCTTCTCAATCTGGGTCAAACTTGGTTGACCAACCTCGCCATGTGTCATCTTTTGATTGGCTCGAGCCTATATAGCGAGTACCACATGGCATCACCTAATTCATCCTACTCACCACCACATCATGGTCACTATGTCACTATGTTAACTAACGTGTAGCTTCGCCTTAGTGACATAATGACCACCATATAATTTTCCATGTGGCACGATCTAGTGCATCTTTGAGATTTTCCTACCACATCATTGCTCAGTTATTCTATCTGCTGCCACATGGCACTGTTTGATTCGTCGAAAGCAGGACCCACGACCATTTCTGACTCTCGCCAAATTTTGGAAGTTTTTCGGCTAGTCACTACCTTGCTGGCCTGAATTTCTCACCAATTTCTGATGGCGAGATAGCTAGTCACTAGATTGTGGACTTTTCTAGCAACTTATCTTCTATGTTGACATCATCCCCTTTATCGGTGCATTCTGTCAAAATTTATTATATCTATTACCAACTGGCCAATAGGAATGGTGGGTCCTTCCACAAGCTTGCAGTCTTTCAAAAGGAAGTTGTCTTTGTGACATTAAACTATTGATCACTTTTGTATTGAAATAGTAAAATTTTTCCTTATCTGCTCAATGTGGGAAAAATTATTTGAAACTAGTTTTGCTTGCACCCTTTATGCCTTGGAAAATACACAATCCATCTTATATCACTGTATGGCTATCCAGGAGATGGGTGCTCTGCAGTCTAGGTTCCATCTCAAAACATGTGATTTCAATAAAATTAGTGTTTGGGTAGCCTTCAAGTCCATTTCTAGCATCTGTACTTGTGATTGGAATGCATCAAAAAATCATCATTCCTGTCAGCTGGGTTCCTATGATCATACCATTGACTAAAAAACATTATGGATAGGATGGTCAACCTTTTAACCATGTTATTAGGCATTCTTTATTGTGTGGATTTTCTTCTATATGCTTTGCCTTTATTCATGGTTTTCTATGGCTATAGTAAAAATACTGGCATGGTTCAACAATGATTTAAGAAGAAGAAATCCTTTTAAATGTTGTTGGTACTCTATTTTCAATACCACAAAACACCCTACGGCTTCTCTCTTTCATAGAGGGGAATAGAAAGATATATGTCTTAATAGCTCCATGTGTGCATTTCCTTGAGGACACCACTAGTTCCCTTGGAAACCTTCTCCACTTATTCTGCTCATGGGTTCATCTCACCTCTTGACTTGGCAATTAAACCTTTCATCCATTGCCTCTACACTTCCTTTGCTCTTAACATCCTGGATATTTATTTGTGAGTGCCCTAGCATGAGACGTGTCTTCTTTGCATGTTGTGAGCCTTCTTAGCATGGAGATCCCTACACTTTCTTTAGACATGAGCTACCTTTGACTAGCTACTTCTTTTCTTTTCAAGCAGCTTCCTCTTCTTTGGACATGGACCGCAGATGGCACCTCCCCTATCACTAGTGTGGACTATTCTACTTCAGTGGTTTCTGTTTAAATGATTTCAACTTCTAAGCTTGCTAACACCTTCAACTAAAAAAAATTTTCTCCCTTGTTTGCTGCCATGGCTTCAAAACATGTAGGTCTTCCTTTTTCTTGGCAGCTTGGTCTATCTTTGTTATCATTGTGTAGACTCCCTCTCTATTGGCTCACGCATTCCTCCTTATGATGTTGATTTCATAGTGGCCTCACGCGCATGTGGAGTGCTTGTATGATGTAGCGAATGTTAATGACCTGGACCAATTTTAAGCAAGCAAATTTGAAAATTGTAACCAATTAAGAACTATCATTGTGCTCTAGATAACCACATCACATAAGACTTACAAATTACTATGATCCATTGTGCCTACATCCTCACTTGATATTTTTTGATAATTGTGTACTTAGAATTTGAATTTTCTCTGACTCGTCCTTTTCTCTTTGGTGTGTATTGGCTCATGATTACACACCATAATATTCATCATCATGATTTCAAATTAATGACGTGGATATAATTGTAAAAAAAGAGCACAAGTAAATTCATTATTATATATTGCCCCTACCACTGATTCTGGCTTCCCTGTCGCAGATTCGACTTGCGTAGACACTGCCAACTACAATAATCTCTCTAAATGCATGTATTTTCTTTACTTGCTGCTTGCATTGGCTTCTAGGTCTGAAGACACAATCTCCTTTAATCTCATTGCCCACATAGTGGATCTTGGCTTCCAATACTCAATAGAAGTTGATTTAGAGAGTGACTTTTCTTCTAGAGGTTAAAGATACTTTCTTCAAAATCTAGTATCTTCACATACCATCCATCTAAGTCTTTAGCACCTTATCTCACTTGGAGTTACATCCATCTCCAATACTATCATCAACACGACTAAGATGAGCCAATGATGTCTTGCTCACAATCTTACATAGAGACGCAATCAGTCACTCTGTACATTCCCTATGCCCTTTTGATCTCAAATGAAAATACAAGAACACTAAGATATTTGATAATTTCAAACATTTAGGACCCATAATATAACCCTAATATCCATGGTATTAAATTGATCTGATGGAATCAATCAAGCCCCAAAGAGGGTTCGGCTAAAAAAATTTCATTTTCGAATGACTGAACTATCAAATTGATCATTTAATCTTCTTGGACTGACTGGAATTGAGTTCGATCACTGAACCATCAATTAAAACCTCTTTTATCACTTATCTACAAATTGTTAAATTTATGTCAGGAGGTCTGTTGACTGGCTTTAAAAACTGACCCAAGCGTCTGAGCAGGCTCTGAAATCTGGTATACTGAATCTTTGTTCTGCATACTTCTACCCCATTAAATCTTGTCTCATGAAAAATTCCCAGTCAAAAGATATTAACCATCAAATTTTCTTACTCAGATTTACCTGCATGAAAACATGTCAGAAAGCAATAAATTAGGTTTAGATTTTGCCTCAAAAATTGGGTAAACTGACACTTGGGAAGATGAAAACTGGGACATTGGTTCTCTGTTAGGAGGTGAGTATGGATCTATGATTTGGGCTCATGATGACTAACAAGACACATTTGGTGAACAATCAAAGTGGGCTACTTGGCTTTTGCAGATTGAAACAATGGTAGGAAATCATTTTTTTGCAAATGGAACTGACCTAAAAAATTGTGCAAATGGATTCGTCATGACTTACAAACTAACAGAATTAAAATATTTTCAAAGGAAAACATAGTGGTACAATCCATCCAATCTAGGCACTCATGGATCTCAAGTTATAGCGTCTCGAACAGGGGTCCTGACAAATCTGCAAATGCTAACACCAGTAAAAAAGATAGAAATTTTGTTTGGAATCACATTTGAAAACTGATCAAACGGATTCATCAAAAGTTGAAACTTGAAACATAACAAGTCTTTGATGTCTAAAATACAATGCAAAAAGAATTTCATCATTTGGTTCAACTGGTCAAAAGCTACAAAATGTCAAATAGGGCCTCCCAGAATTCAGAATAAATTGCATCAGCATGAAAACAATAACTGACCAACTTTGAGGGATTCAAAACCTAGTCAAATGGATTCAAAATGACTCAAAATCTGAAACATAAGTTCTTAGGTATGCACAATAGACACTCCCAAAGTGGTGAATCACAAAACACTTCTGGGTTCAAGATATTTAGATGCAAACATGGCCTCCTGTCTCTATTTGACACTTGGTGAAAAATGCAAAATTGGGATTTTCTCAAAACAAGACTTCATAGATTGGCTTGGAATGATAGTTTAACTTCATTGAATATGTGGATAGGCTAAATGGAAGGTGTTAGAAACATTAAACACCTCAAGGGCCTCAAAGGTATAGCTAGGTACATATGCACTTATGGAGCTTGATTTGACTCAAAATTTCAAATAAATGCTCAAAATGAGAACACAATTTTGAGTGCCAACATATTGAAAAATGAAATAGACTAATAAGATCTCAAATAGTTCATAAATTGTGTAGATATGACACATTCAAGAAGAGAATACTTACACAAAATGAAAGCAAATCGTGCCAAACGAGTTGAATATTGACCCTTCCAATTTGTTATTTGATAGTTTCCTTGCAATTACACATTCAAAATGCACTAATGAGAAAAGAACTAAAATGAATGAAATTGATTAAATAATGAAGGTATGTTTGTTTGAGCTTCACTTGGTTTTGAGAATACTTAATATTCTTTACTTAACAAGGCCAACCATGTGAAGGTGGAAGCTCATCAAGAGTCACCCCCCTCCCCCTAAAATCAATATAAATTCCCCATTAACATCCAATTACATACTTCGTTCATCCATTCATGAACTATAATATTCAATCAATACAATCACATAACATTCATTAATATGATATAAAATTCATTAATACTAAATAGTAATCAAGAATTCATTATTAATATGCAATATTCATAGATGATTACTTAAAATGTCATTCTTTCACTATCCAACAAAGTTTATCAAATAAGATTTATCAAAGAGCATTTCTAAAATTTTATTTTATTTCTTAGATTTCTTAAGGAAAAGATTGATGGGAGCATCAATATCTTCTTCATTCTCCTCCTCTTCTAGCTATAATGTCAAATTATGATGCTTCCTCCTACTTTGAAGAGCATGAGGCTACTGCACTAAAGGGGAGTCTCCTACAATAACAAGTAAATGGGTTGAATTCCTATAATTTTTTTGTATTTTTATAAGCATTTCATTAACTATTAGAACATAACATGCATTTTTCTTTACCTCACAATGCCATTTCATGTACAGTAACATTTTGATCAGTCACCACCTGAACATGTTGAACAATTTGAACATGTTGTAGTTGTTCACCATGATGTTCAACATTCTCTAAAATACTCAAAAGAAGGTTACACATACAGCCAATTAAAATTAAAGATATTTAATTGTATTAATAATTATATAATTTATTTCTAATAGGAAATTAATACCTCCACCACTGTGATGCACATCATGGCCTTAGTCACGTATAGGCTCTTTGATAGGATTTGAAGGCTATAGTGAAATGTCATGTGCATTGTTATCATTGTTTGATATGTAAAATAGAAATAGTCAATTTATGTTGGAGATTAACAACAAATGTGAAATTTCTCAACTATTTAATTTGATTTACTTTTCATTTGACCAATTTACCTATGTCTCATCTAGTGCATTAGATTCTTCAGTATGGCTTTCGTATTCTTGGTGTAGCCATGCAACCATAAGTTTATAGCCTTCCTTCAAGGCAATTTTTTTGTCTTCATCCATGGGCTCTACATTGAATTTTGTGCCCTATATTGTTTGCTTAATATCATGAGTTTTTCATGTATGATTTGATTAGAAAAAATTGTTTTCAGCCTTATACAAAAAAAATTGATATGAAATTCCATTGCTTCTACTTACAAGTTGAGAATGAAGTCTCATATAGCCAACAAAGCAAAGTTTGTGTTTGCCAACCTTTTGTACTCTCACTTCTATAGCTTTTGATGTGTTCCACAGTCTATGAAAAGTTTTAAACATGTTAGGTTATATATTTACAAAGATCGCTAATTAGTGCATGATTGCATTCTACTTAATACTATCATGACATACCCTATTTTTCTCTCTTCTGGTTCAATTCATTTACCCTATAGCTTTTTCTCTTTTGCATCTTCTATTATTTCATTCTACTCCACCAGTGGAATCATAAGAGGATGCTTGAATACTTTGGGTTATCTTTTAGAGCCCTCCTATATTGGTCTCTCGTAGTCTTTATATGATTGGATGCTCTTTTAAGAAGTAGGGCACTGTCAAAAATGTTTTTTTCAAAGAGATTTTATAAAGATGTAATGAGCTGATTTTTTAATTTAGAACCTTTTTCATTCCACCATTTAAAAAAAAAGATTTGTTATATATATATACATATATATATATATATATATATATATATATATATATATATATATATATATATATATATATATATAGTACAATAAATGGAAGAAAAGAAAAATAGTGTACCAATGATATGGAGCTATGGACATTTTACATATGGTGGGCCCAAATAGCTTCAACGTCATTTCAAAAAGAGTATCACAAAAAACATCATTTCCTATAAAAATGTCATGGGATTATCAATCCAAAATGAGTTATGTATAAGTAAACTACAATTACAATGTAAATAACTATAATTTTTAAACACCTAGTGTAGACACCTAAAAAAACCTTTAGAAAATAAAGTATTTTTATTTTCTAAAAAATTCCCGATGACATCATCATTAATTAATTAATTAATTAATTAATTTTTATGCCATTAAATCCCTTTATCTTAATTAAAAATATTTAATTAAGGAATCCCTCCCAAAAATGTTTAAATCTTATTTAAACATTATTTCCTTATTTATTAATTATTTAATTAATAAATTGACCAAAAAACTCAAAATAAATAAAAAAATTATTTTTTGCCCAAAACTTGGCCAATTTCCTTAAGACCACTAACCTCTTCCAAAATCTTCTAATCCTTCTTTAATTTTAATTAAAGGCTAATCCCATCATTTCCTACCACTAATCCCAACTCAAAATATTTAATTAAGATTAAATATTAATCCTCATGTTTATTAAAAAAGTTTTAATAAATATCTCCTCAAACCAAACGCTTGAAATAAATAAAACTTTATTTATTTCCTAAAAATCTAATTTATCCTCATCCTAGGAAGTTCTAGACTCTTCTAGAAAGTCTTCATCCTCATCCAAGCCTAGACTCTTCTAGAAGATGTCTTTAACCCTAATCCTAATCCCCTCCTAACCTTGTCACATTCCCTAAACATGGGTTAAGAATTACTAACCCAAGCCAAAGTTAACAAATATCTCCTCCTTCACCCACCCTCATTAAATGTCATCCACTTGCCTAGCCCTAAGCTAATCCTAAACCATCCTAATCCATCCTCTAATCATTTGCACAAGCCTAAGGAAGCTTAAAACCCTCCTAATCAAGTCCAAGTCTAAATTGCTCTCATCACCCTCAAAATATCTCAACCATAAAACTTTATGAAGCCCACTAGGCCATAAATGACTCTTCCAAGCCCTTTTATTGCTCTTACAAGTCATTATGAGGGTCTTTATGAAGATTTTATCCCTTGAGCCTCCTTTGTTGACTCATCCTTCCCCTTTCCTCCATCCTCTCACCATGTGACATGTGTCACTCCTTGATTGGCTGTAAGGAAGCACAATCCATGTGCTCTCCTCTCATGCAATCTGAGCCCTCCATGAGCTTTTTCCCATTCTTGCATCTTAGCCCTCAATCCCTCAAGCCTCTTGCCTATAAATTTGATCCTTCCCCTTTTCAAAATAACACAATCCATGAAGTAAAGTCATAATGCCATTTTAAGAAGCCATTTTACATCAAAATCATACACTCACACCCAAATTCCAACTCCATTTGAAGCCCTTTTTGAAGCATAAGCTTGAGCATACATCCTATCTATTTAGACAAAGCCACTCAACAAGAGAGCTTCTCATTGAGAGAGTCCATTAATGGCTCATATTCTCAATTGAGATCTCATCTTAGTCTATCTTGAAGTTTATGAATTTTGTTTATTTTGTAGAAGCTTTATTTAAATTTGGTTTCTATTAGCATACTAACATTGCTCATATACATTTTGGCATGCCCGGTGGGACCCCACATGGGTTATCTTCATTAGCTCTTTTAGTCAAGTTTTGTATATCATTTTCTAATTTTGGCTAATTTTGCTTGTTTTTGTGATTGGTAGGATTGTATAAATTGGTTTTGTAGGTCCACATGAGCATGAAGAAGACAAAGGAACTCATAGTCTATCTCATAGTGTTTGCATATTTTTCAAACTTATAGGTGGACAAAGAACTTGAAATTCTTCTTCCTTTTCTTGTCTATATTCTTCTTATTCCATCTACTTCTTCTTCTTCTTCTTGTGGGAGATCTTGCCCATTTTTTTTTTTAAGGAAGCAAAATCATACACACTTCTTTTTAGTGCTTAAAATGAACCCCCAAATCATACTTAAATCCATTGAAAATTTAAAAATTTGCAAAAAAGAAAAAATCTTTTAACAAGTGAAACTAAACCAATCTAATCATTTGCATCCTTGCAACATCAAGGTTTTAGATGCATTCATGCAAAGTTAGGAACACTTCATTTTTGGGAATTTAAAAAGAACTTCAAGTTTCCATTTCAAAAGGTTCAAAATCAACACTAAGTGCACACTAAAATCTAAATCAAACTCAAAGCATCAATCAAGGATAAAATGAACCTCATTTGCAAATATTTTAAAGTTTTTTTAAAAATCTCATCAAAACTAAGAGTCCTAAATGGTTGCCAAAAATTATCCTAAAAGCTTTGTTATTTGTTGCAAACAAATGTCTTGTTGCAAAATCTTGAATGTTTCTTAGGTTTTTCATGCATCAAAACAATCTAGGAATATCATTTTTGGGCTTAAAATATGCAAACTAGAACACAAAATCTTGAATAAAAACCAAAGTCCAAAGAGTCATTTTCACTTTTGAGTCCAAAACAATCTTGAATGATCTAAGGTTTAAACAAAGCACTTCAAAGTTCTTGAAACAACACACAAAATCTCAATCTTGAATGCTCAAAGGAAAAAACTTGAATGTTTAATCACTTGTCTTTGAATGCATGTTGCTAAAATCACTCTTGAGTGCCATGGATTAAAATCAAGTTTGTTTTTTTTATGAATGCATGATTAAAATAACCAATCCAATCTTGAATGCCATAGATCGAATAATCATCTTTTGTGGCATAAAAAGAATCCACATTTTTGAAATCTTCTAAGTTATATAAACTAATAAAGACGCTTTGAGTAAGTCTGTAGTTGGACTCACCCTCTTTAATCACCCATCAATTTAACCATTGGTTGCAATCTCAGCACCATCTATGGGGATGGGTCTACCTAAGAGGGTGTTAAGTGCTCCACAAAGATCAAACTCCACTCACTTAGGTCTTTACTGGTTTTTCTAAGTTAGAAAATTCCTTGAATGCACATTAATCTCACTCACACTTCATTTTGACATAAAAATTGGACAAATCTTGATGCGGAGGGCCTCCAGGTGCGCGCTTGGCAATCGAGTTTCACACATCTTTGTTTTGGGCTTAAAACAAACTCACACTCAATCTTGAATGTCTAACAATCAATGAACATTGCATGGTTTGGACGCATTTTCAATGGTGCTCGCATTTCTTATGTTGATGATCTCTCGACTTCCATTATGCTAATGACGTTGTCATATTGGAATGAACATTGTATGCCATAATCACAAGTGTCTTCAATCATAGCTTACAAAATCTAAATCATCAATTGGAATAAACGCGTGTCTTTTAAAGCCCAAGATCATGTATGTGGTCTTGTTTTACACTTTTTAGGAGGCCTACTTGGGGATTTCATCACCCCTTGGGATGACGTCAACTCCAGCGCTCCGGCGGAGTATAAAAATTGGGAGGTGAATCCAAAGACACCTCTCTTGGAATCAAGATTTTATCACTTGAGCTAAGCCTCAAGGAACTTTATACCCTTGAGAAGTGAAAGAGGAGAAGTGGGTTACCACTCCTCTCGGCTGTGTGACATCTTTTTGGTTTCATCTATGGATTTGGGCCTCATGTACCTTGCGTATATTGAGGACTCCCTAGCTATAAAAAATTTCATCCTTGTAGAAAGCTTCCTAGGATGTTGGTGTGTTTGACGTGCTTGCTCCAAAATTTTGTCTGCTTGTTTGTTCATAGCTTTTGAATGAATGTTTGCCAATTTTGGTCAAAATCCCAAAAAAGAAAAAATCTCCCAGCTCAAGGCATACTTAGCGTAGTCACTGCCTCATCAAAAAATCATCCAAGATCCCTCGCTGCAACCGAATCTATCTAGTTCCTTGCTTTAGAACAATCCCAAATCCAAAGTCTCTCCAAATCATCCCCCCCCAGCTAGCTAGCAACCCAATCCAAAATCACACCCAAGCCTTTAGAGAGTTTTTGTCATTCTAGTAGAATTTTCTATCCAATCAATCCGACCAATCCACTAGCCTCACCAAGGTTATCCCTTTGACAGAGCTTTGTCTAGGGTAATCTAGCTTTGTCACTTGTTATCCCTCATCACTTTGAGCTAAAGGTTGGGATCCACAAGTGGTCAATCTCATGTCATGCCCATAGGATCATTAGTTTATCCTTAATTTGACACAATCTCCACCAATCCAACGTATAGGAAAGCAAAACTCTCACTTTTTGACAGCATGCCCTTGAAGTCTTCCATCCACAGGAAAGCCAAAAATCTCCAGCCAATCCTCCTGGGTCTGTCATACAGCTTTGACTCTCCCTAGGAAATCCTTCATCAACCAATCCAAAATTTGCTCTTAATCCAAATCCAACCATGAGCTTCCGTGTTCATCCATATGCAAGACCCCATCCCCATCCGACTCATCATCAAAACATGAAATCCCAAACCTATCATGATGTGTTCGATTGTATTGTCCCTGCTCCCACCACCTCCTATTCCAATGATGATGAAAATCTTGTTAACTATGATGGGTATATTGAAAGCCTTAGAAAGATTCCCCCAAGCATCCCCCAAAATCCAAGAGTTATTCCAAACTATCTAGTCATGCCATCTGATATCCCAGCTTCTCCTCCATCACCCAATCAACCAAGCTTCCAATCTTCCACCCTCATCACACCAGCTATTCCTATCAATCCACCACCTCCACCTCTGACACACAAGTCTCCAAGGAATCTCCTAGAGGAAATACAAGAAAAGCCACCTCCAACAGTCGATAAGCCATGTCATCTAATCCAACCATGTGAAGTAGTCAGTGATGAAGCTTCCCCATCTATAATATCATCCCCATCTCCCATAGCTATCATCCCCATACCATCTATCAAATTGCTTAAAATCCTTCCACTTCCCGCAAGAATCAAATTCCCACCACCCATCGAATCGCTCCAAATGCCATCCACATCTCCTCCTCCAAGCATTATCCAAATCCCATATAATGAACCTCATGCATCCACTCCCATCCATTCCTATCAAGATCTTTTCCAAAAGCATGTTGAAATATCCTCCGACAGAATAGCAGATCCTGCCATCCCACTTATTCCCCTACATGATCCACTTTTACCATCCCCTCCATATCTAAATCCTACCATCTTACTTACTCCATCTCGAGATCCCTTTCCCTCAGCCCACCCAACTCAAGATCCTATCCTCCCATCTCCTTTGCTTCATGATCATACATCTCCCATAATCCATGATGACAGATCCATCGAAAAAGAACTAATTATCATATCTGAAGCTCCAACTCCTTTAGCTAGTAATGGACTCACATATTGTGTTCCAAATAATGAACATCATATTGAAAAAAGAAATGAAAATGTATTTCTAGATGATGGTATCCCCGCTATTCCTACATGGTCCCAAGTCCTTCCATCTGCACCCCAAAGTTCCCATCCATCTTATTCCACATCTATTTTGGGCCCTCATCCTACTCCTTATCTCCAACCCTCCATTTTGGGTCCATATATCCCTTATCTAAATCCCACACCCTTTCCATCCATTTTGGGTCCTTACATACCTAATATGAATCCTTTATCCCCTCCATCTATTTTGGAACCTACACCTTCCCCATTTCCATCTATTTTGGGCCCATATCCTTCCTTCCCTCCATCCATTTTGGGAAATCATATCCATCCATATCCTATTTTCCAATCTATCCTTCCATCCCCTCAAATCCACTAGCTAGATCATCAAAGGCACTCACCCTTGAATCCCTTCCAACCTTTAAACCCTATCACTCCATCAATTATCCCTCCATCTCCTCCATGCTATTGTTACCATCCCATGGCTAATAGAAGCATATTGGATGCCAAAATACAAAATCATAAATCCAAAAATCCAAGTCTCAACATGTCCCTTCTAAAATACATGTTCAAAACAAGAAACATTTAATCCCAATCAAAGGAAAAGTCAAGAGGCCACAAAAGCCCAAGCTAAAAAAGTAAAAAATCATGTGGATACCCAAGATGCTCATAAAAGAAATGCATCTCAAAGAAAAATCTCAATTGGCATCCATTCATGCTACTCAAAAAGCCTCATCCATCCATCCTTCATCCAAATCCCCATATAAGCATCCTTCATCCCCCCAATCCACTTTTAGTCCATATGCTTCTTATCCTAAATTTCCCATCCTCCATCTTCCAACTCTACTTTTAGTCCTTATCTTTCTCTTCCTCCATTTTCTCCTCAACCTCGCTCAAAACCATCTTTCCCACTACTTTATCACCTCTCAAGGTGTGTGCCAATGATGATCTTTCCATTTTCCTCATCCATTTACCCACAAGCCTTATGTCTTTGCATCCATTATCCGTCAAACTCCCACCCACCATTCCACTTGTTCAATCCAATCCTTTTTCATCCATCCTACCAACATCTATGAGCCAAAAATAGCTGAAGAAAGCCAAAATCATTCTAGCTAAGTCGAAAGTCAAAAAGTCAAAAAATAATAAAGAAAAATAAAGTGTCCACTGGTGAAAACTTGGCAATTCAAGCGCCTTGGACAAGTACCATGATGAAAACTTGGCAAACAAGTGTCATGCGTAATCCTGCCATCCCCAGCTTAGCCTCTCACCCTCATGCTTTTGGTCATCTCTTGACATCCAACTCCATCTTCCAATCTATCCACCTATCCTCCACCCTCCATCTTCCATCTCACACCATCCACTTATCTCCTGCAACTTCAGCCAACCATCCCAGCTATCATCCATCTCCCTAGCCCCTTCAGCTTTTTCCATCCTAGCTTCAATCCTATCACATCCATCATAAGACCTCCTTCCACATGTTATCTTCTGATTGGGGGAACTATATTCCTTGGAGATCTTGTCTTGTCCATCCTCCCGTGTCATTGGTATCTATCTCTAGGCTATCCTCATGCAAACCCAATGTCATCTCTTTATATCCATCATAATCCTAGCTATCTACCATCCTATCCAGCCCTCTCATCCTGCTCCTATAGATATCCTTGGTCACAAAATCTCTCATCATCATTGGATGCATCCTGCCAAATCCATATCTTTTGCTATCACCCCACCCTTAGCTTTTGCATCTTGCACAACATCGAACCATCCTGCTATCCTATCATCCTAAGCTTTTGCTTGCTTGTAACTATCTTAATTATCCCGCTTATAAATATCTTGGTCTGTCAGCTTGTACATCCTCTTTAGCTTAGTACCATTGTATCTATCCATCTTTCATGTCAATTCCTCATTTGATCAGCCTCTTGCACACATCTCACAACTCTCGGTTAGCTATTCCAATGCATCCTTTAGCTAGATTTCCTATCACCAAAGTGTTATCTTTCTTAGTTCAACTTTCCAGACGCATCACTCATCCAAATCCACCAGCTTAGGTGCTCTCTGATAGGTCCTTGTAGGATATAGCTTTCCTCATGTCTGATCTTGGTCCGTTAGTACCTTGTCTTACCCATCTCGTTGGCAAATGGTTCTCTTTTGGATTTTCGCTTTCTTTTGATTTGGACTCTTCCCTATTGGGTCTTGAAATATCTTTTCCAAGCAATCTCCTTGTTCCCTCCTCAAGGTTTCCATCATCTTCCATATCATGGTATACTGTGAATGGGGCAATCAGAGCGTAAGGTCTTGATCATGTCTTTTTCTTGTTTTCTTTTTTGCTTGTGGGTTACCCAGTGTCGTTTCCACACTACTTCCTCTGGGATTCATGTGTGATACTGGGGCAATCCTTGCATGTTTGTTTTGAGTTAGTTTGTCAGTCCTTTGGACAGTTGGTGAAAAGGCCTTGATTTTCTTGGTAACCTTGGCAATTAACCAACAATCGTATAGCAAATCTAGTGCTCAACTACATGGTGGTACTTCTCTTTGAAGTATCCCCCCCCCCCCCCCCCGCTCAAAAAGCTTCAATGGTTTTCCTTCATCTCCATTATCCCCCATCCATATCTGGTATCTGTCTCTCCTACCCCAGCTTATGCATTAGTATCTCTTTGAATCACTCCTCACCTTTAGCTTTAGGGATCCACAATCCTAGTCTTAGGGATCCACCAATCCAAATCAATCCACCAAGCCTCATCTTTTGAGATCCACAATCCTAGTCGTAGGGATTTTCGAAACCCATCTTCCACCAATCTGACTCTTTGAAATCCTGTTGCATCAACTTTTTTAATCCCCTCATCCATCTCCCCATCTTGGATTCCTTTTATAGCACTCCACTCCTTCATCCTCTGCAATCCCTGAGATCTTAAGCTGCTTCCTCTTGTGCCTCTGATTCTCCCTTTATCATTCTCTTGTAGTGAGAGTTTGAGCTAACCAAACCTCTTCTCTTAAGCAATCTGAGTCTTCTTGCTCATCTTGAATTCTTGTACTTTTCAAGAAGTCATCGAGCCTCACTTTCTCTCCTCGCCACCTTCTTGAGGGGGCATCTCATAGTCCATTCTCTCCTCTTCTGCTCTAGCCTTGGGCATCTTATTTTCTTATCTTTGATGTCATGCCACTTGCGGCATCACATCAAAGAGGGGCAAAATGTAGACACCTAAAAAAACCTTTAGAAAATAAAGTATTTTTATTTTCTAAAAAATCTCTGATGACATCATCATTTATTAATTAATTATTTATTAATTAATTAATTAATTTTTATGCCATTAAATCCCTTTATCTTAATTAAAAATATTTAATTAAGGAATCCCTCCCAAAAATGTTTAAATCTTATTTGAACATTATTTCCTTATTTATTAATTATTTAATTAATAAATTGACCAAAAAAACTCAAAATAAATAAAAAATTTATTTTTTGCCCAAAACTTGGCCAATTTCCTTAAGACCACTAACCTCTTCCAAAATCTTCTAATCCTTCTTTAATTTTAATTAAAGGCTAATCCCATCATTTCCTACCACTAATCCCAACTCAAAATATTTAATTAAGATTAAATATTAATCCTCATGTTTATTAAAAAAGTTTTAATAAATATCTCCTCAACCCAAACCCTTGAAATAAATAAAAATTTATTTATTTCCTAAAAATCTAATTTATCCTCATCCTAGGAAGTTCTAGACTCTTCTAGAAAGTCTTCATCCTCATCCAAAGCCTAGACTCTTCTAGAAGATGTCTTTAACCCTAATCCTAATCTCCTCCTAACCTTGTCACATTCCCTAAACATGGGTTAAGAATTACTAACCCAAGCCAAAGTTAACAAATATCTCCTCCTTCACCCACCCTCATTAAATGCCATCCACTTGCCTATCCCTAAGCTAATCCTAAACCATCCTAATCCATCCTCTAATCATTTGCACAAGCCTAAGGAAGCTTAAAACCCTCCTAATCAATTCCAAGTCTAAATTGCTCTCATCACCCTCAAAATATCTCAACCATAAAACTTTATGAAGCCCACTAGGCCATAAATGACTCTTCCAAGCCCTTTTATTGCTCTTACAAGTCATTATGAGGGTCTTTATGAAGATTTTATCCCTTGAGCCTCCTTTGTTGACTCATCCTTCCCCTTTCCTCCATCCTCTCACCATGTGACATGTGTCACTCCTTGATTGGCTGTAAGGAAGCACAATCCATGTGCTCTCCTCTCATGCAATCTGAGCCCTCCATGAGCTTTTTCCCATTCTTGCATCTTAGCCCTCAATCCCTCAAGCCTCTTGCCTATAAATTTGATCCTTCCCCTTTTCAAAATAACACAATCCATGAAGTAAAGTCATAATGCCATTTTAAGAAGCCATTTTACATGAAAACCATACACTCACACCCAAATTCCAACTCCATTTGAAGCCCTTTTTGAAGCATAAGCTTGAGCATACATCCTATCTATTTAGACAAAGCCACTCAACAAGAGAGCTTCTCATTGAGAGAGTCCATTAATGGCTCATATTCTCAATTGAGAGCTCATCTTAGTCTATCTTGAAGTTTATGAATTTTTTTTATTTTGTAGAAGCTTTATTTAAATTTGGTTTCTATTAGCATACTAACATTGCTCATATACACCTAGAAGCTTTGGTACTTTTGATGGAAACATGGTTTTCTTTTTCAAAAACAATGACCACATAAACAAACCAATACTAGTAACACAGGCTGATCTAAGAAATTATTTAGCTTTATTAGTAGTGGTATTTGTTCTTGTATCGGCTATAGGTATTTATATTAGTTCACAAAATAGGTCCATGAGTATAAAATGCACCCAACAAAAAAATATCAATGCATGATTACCACATAAAAAAAAATAGAAAACAAGCTTTGACCAATTGTATTTGGTACAGACAAAGATTTCTACAATGTTAGAATTCTTTAGAATAAATGGGAGGGGTGGTGAATTAGTTATTCAAGGTCCAGATGTATCAATAAATCTTTTCACTTAGCTTGGTGAACCCATTTGAACATTCATATCAGTACATGCAACTAAGCTTATTACCAATACTTTACAGTTTACTATTAAATCAACATGTAGCAGTAAAACGTGAAACATAAGAATTCATCCACACACTTGACACACTAATTTAATGTAGAAACCCAATTTGGGAAAAACCATCAGTAACATGCTACTCTTTTTTCACTCTTTTGAAGTGATTCCCTGTGAAAGGCCAACCCTGTTAAAGGTTATAGTGCACACTGTTAAATGTGACCTAGTTAAGGGATTTCAATCACCCTATTAGAAGTGAGCTTGGTTAAAAGAATTTAAGCCATTAACTTGGAATGCCACCCTATTAAAGGATTTTCTAATGACTATTAAGTCAACTTTAATCCAAAGGATTTTACCCTATCTGAAACAATTTTTAGAGAGTACAGTAGAGTATTTGATCTGACACAACTTACAACTTGTCTTGCAGATTCCAAATCACAATTTAGTTCTCAATTTGCTTGGTTTTCAATCTTTGTAGCTCTAACAACTTGTTCACCCTTCAAGCATTTGTTCACTTTTAGCCTTCTTGCTTGGTATGACAATGTCATTGCTTCTTTGGTCACTAGATGAAGCAGAGTTCTTGACTTTCTATCTTTTTGCTTCCTTAGATTCTCTTCTTGCTTCTAACCTCTCTCTAACTCTTTTTTCTTCATGACCAAAAATTCCTTTAAATAGGAAATTAGAATGCTTTGTCATTTTTCATTGTCCAATTAGGGTTTAGACTGATTAGGTAGGATACACTATATCTACCCCATATATTGTCTTTTCTAGAAACTTCTCCTAGAATCCATTTGAATTCACTCAAAAATGGTTCACCTCAAATTTTGTACCACCAACTCATCAATCTTATCTTCCACCTGGTTAACAAACTTCAAGAAAAAAAACTTGTCAACTTGTATTTGGCGAATCTATGATCTTTGCAATAGTACAGTAGCTTGGCATTATTGATATTTTGATGCTTGGCACATACTGTGTCACTCAATATCAACTGTAAGATCACTTGGAATCAATTATATTTTAATGATGCTCGGCACCTATTGTATTTTCCTTAGCACTAATTGTATTACTTGGCACATACTAGAATTTTCTTAACACCAACTAATTTTCTGCTCGGCATGACTTATCTTTCCCCGACACCTACTATCAACTTGGTAAGGCTTTGTAGATAGTCTTAGTATTACTTGTTTTTCTAAAGTGCCTAAGTGTGGCCCACTTTTGTAACGTCAAGTATATTATCAATACATCATTTTACCATTATCTTACCTGATCCTTTCACTTCATTACATAACCATAACTCAACCTTTCCTCTAGGTGCTATTGTTACATCTTATTGATTAAATCCTCTTCATCAATCAACTAAGTGATAGCACTTGGATCTTATAAGAAATTGTCTCACCAAAAAATAGTAGGTTTGACATTAGTAACAAAACAATGATTGAAACACATTACTTCAATAATCTCCCTCTCTTAATAATCTCTTTCAACAATGATCTTTTCAATCAAATCTCAACAATCTCCCTCTTTGGCATTGATAGAAAACCAAACTGATCAACCAAGTCATCTTAATGGTAAAATAGTTTGTTGGAACAAACTAACTAGGTTAAACAATAAGACAATACCAAAAGGAAAATTGTCTCGAAATTATTTCTTGCATCAACAACTTCCAACTTTTGATTAAGTTACAAATTCTATTTCTCCCTCTTATATTTAGCATCTTATATCAGATCTGCAACTTCTTTGATCTATTATCCTAATTGACTTCTACTATTTCTCCCTATTAGCTACTAGAAATTCTTCCTCTTATTTTAGCTTTCTACTCTTTTAGGTTTTTGATTAGTTTTTGCTCTTTTTCCCTCTTTGACAACAATGCCACAGACATATCATCTCAACATCTTAACATGTAGATATAGAATTTGCAGTATCTCTAGTTACTCCCTCTATCACCTTGCTTGTAACTATTTTGGGATTCTAGTACTTTGATTACTTTAGGAAATACCTAAAGTAAGATCCTCTACATCAATTTGGGACATTTGACAATTAACCTATTTGATGTAGGGTAGTCTTGTGGTTACTTAAATAGCCTTTGATAGGGGTATCACCCCTAAATTACCTCTTAAATATTCATATCCAACCTTAGGTAATGGTTTTGTTAAGATGTCAATAATTTGTTATTTTGTATTGACATACTCCATCTTCACCTCTTTGTCTTCAACTAGCTCTCTCACATAGTGATACTTGATTGCAATCTGCTTAGCTTTGACATGCATTATTAGATTCTTTGATATATTTATAGCACTAGTGTTATCACAATAAAGCCTCATAGGTTCTGCTATTTCTTCCTTCATTCCTTTGAGTAGATGCTTGGTCCATACAATGTTTGTGTAGTTTATAGTAGTAGCAACATATTCTACTTCAGCTATGGATTGTGAGGTACAAGTTTGTTTCTTACTAGTCTAGGTAACTAGTCTCTTGCCTAAGAAAAGTGCTCCTCCACTAGTGCCCTTTCTGTCATCTATATTACCTCCCCAATTAGCATTAGTGTAGACTCTTAAATCAAACTTTTCATTCTTTTTGTAGTATGGGCCAAACCCTTAGGTTCCTTTCAAGTATCTCATTATTCTTTTCACTACCATTAAATGATTTTCTCTAGGATTTATAGAGAACCTTGCAACTATTCCAATTGATAATGCAACATCAGGTCTACTATGTACAATATATTGCAACTTACCGATCATTGACCTATATAGTTTTTCATTCACTTCATCATAATCATCATTCTTTGATAATTTGTGTCCTATTATCATGGGCATGCTTACTAGTTTTGACTCTTCCAGTCCAAATGTTTTCAACATCTCCTTCATGTACTTTGACTGGGTAACAAATATGCCATACTCAAGTTGATAAACTTGCAATCCCATAAAGAATTTGATTTCACCAAACGTTGACATTTCAAATTCATGTTTCATCTTATGAGCAAAATCCTTGCATAAAACATCTTTTCCTCCAAATATTATATTATCAACAAATATTTTAGATAATAGAATGTCATTTTCTTTTTCTTTTTTTATGTATAAGTTGCTGTTTTCATCTGTTCTTTCAAATCCAATCTTCACAAGATACTTATGAATTCTTTCATACCATGCTCTTGGTGGTTGTTTCAAACCATAAAGAGCTTTGTGTAGTTTACATACCATATCCTTGTCGTTGTCATCAACAAATCCTTCTAGTTGTTCTATGTAGACTTCTTCTTCTAGTATGCCATTCAGAGATTCAAATTTCACATCCATTTGGTAAACTTTGAATCCTTTGTAGGTAGCATATGCAAGTAGATTTCTTCCTCCTTCCATTCTTGTAATAGGGGCAAATGTCTCCCCATAGTTTGTTCCTTCCTCTTGTGCATATCCTTTGCAAACTAGTCTGGCTTTGTTCCTTGTGATTTCACCACTTTCATTTAGCTTGTTTCTAAACATCCATTAATCACATTTTTGTCATTTGGCCTTCAAAATAAACTCCAAGTGTTGTTTTTCTCTATATTATCAATTTCTTCTTCCATAGCTTTGTGCCAATCATCATCTTCTAGAGAATCTTTTACTATCTTAGATTCTTTCTTGCTTGAAAAGTATGATTCATTCCTCAATCTATTCCTTGTCATTGGTTTATCATATTTTTTTCCAATTATTTTATCAATAGGATGATGTATTCTAACATATTTGGATAGTCTTGGTTCAACTCTTATTTCTTCATTTTGTCCTTCAGCATCTGAGTCACTATGTATATTTATGTCAGGTATATCAACTTCTCTTTCAAGCATACTAACTTTAGAATCAATATATGTTTTTTCTTCATTCTGTAACTTGACATCTAAATGTAGCTTGGTTCCTAAATTGAATTCAGCATTCACTGGTTGTGACTCAACAATTACTATAAAAAAAATTTGAGTTCCAATTTTATTGGCTTCTTCTTCTTCAGTGAGCATTCCTTCATAGAAGTATATAAATGATTTTTATTGCTCTAGTTCTTGATCGGTTCAGCATCATGAGGTATTTTTTATCCATCAAAATTTATATTTGCACTTTGCACAATCTTTTTCTAGTGTTAGTATTCAAACACTTGTATGCTTTACTTCTTATAGAGTAACCAAGGAATATACCTTCATCACTTTTGCATCAAACTTACAATTCCTTACTTCTTTAAGAATAAAATATTTTTTCCCAAATACCTTAAAATACTTTACATTGGGTGAATATCCATACCATAATTCAAAAGGTTTTGAATTAGTACCTTTTCTTGATTTTCACTTAGTTTAGGGTATAGATAGCTATACTAACAACTTCTCTCCAATATTTTAGAGCAACATTCTTTTTCGTCTTAAGTGTCCTGGCACAATCCATTATTGACCTATTTCCTCTTTTAAAAAATCCATTTTGTGGAGGGGTCCTAGGTGTTGATGTCGACCTTTTGATTCCTCTATCATTGTAGAAAACTTTAAATTCATTTGATGTAAATTTTCCTCCTCTATCTGATCTCAAACATTTCAAACTTTTACCTATCTCTTTTTCAACTCTTGCCAAAAACCACTTAAACATTTGAAAAGCATCAGACTTTTGTTTTACAAACATGACTGTCATCATCATGGAGTAATCATCTACAAGCAACATTATATATTTGTCTCCCTTATAACTTTGCACTTCTATAGGTTCACACAAGCCAGTGTGAATAATCTCTAGCATTTCTTTAGAGGTGTAAGTTTTGCTCTTGAAACTTGACTTAGTCATTTTACCTAGCTGATATTGTTTACACATCACATTATTAGGCTTTTTCAACTTGGGCGAACCTCTAACTTTCTTCAAATTGCTGATTTTAATCAAGTTATCAAAGTTGACATGACACTACCTTTTATGCCATAAGCATTTATCATCAAATTTCACCATAAGATATGTAGTATCCTCTATATCAAGGTAACACAAATTAATTCTAGTTTGATCTCCTTTTCCTATCAATTTCTCATTTGTGTATCTTGGTAGTCTTATTTCCAAATTCAACTTTGCATCCTACATTGCTTAATTGTGACACACTCAACATATTGCAATGCAATCCTTCAACATAGTAAGCATTATCACAAGAGATATTTTTTGTGAGCTTAATGGAACCATTTCCTTTTATTAGACAAGGAGCATCATTACCAAATCCAACACTATTTCCATCATAATGATTTAAGGTAAGGAAATTACTTTTATCTCCTATCATGTGATTCCAGAATCCACTGTCAATGATCCATTTTTCATTTTTATTTACACAAGTCACAAGTGTAATTGCCTCATCCTTCATTGCAATATACACTACTTAATCATCATGTTCATCAGATTCAACTTCTTCAACAATATAACACTTCTTTCCTTTGTCTTTGTAATCTTTTCTATCATTTTCTCTATTGTTTTTGTACTTGTTTCCTTCTTTGTATTTTTTCTTTTGTGTACATCTTGTAGAAATATGACCAACTTCATTGCAATTGAAACAAATGATGGGTAACTTACCTTTGAATTTTCCTTTTCCTCTATAAAATTTTCTTGCCAGTAGTGTTTCCAAGTTTTCAACATCTTCTTCATCTATATCACTATCATCAGATTCATGCTTTATCTTTTGTTTCTTCTTCTACTTCTTCTCATTAGAATCTTTTAGCAGTAACTTAGCCTTAAAAGTAGATTCAAGACTTTCTAGTTTGTAATTGTCAAAATTAGATAATTCAAAAGTAGTGAGTCCAGCTACTAGACCTTCAAGGGTTAGATTATTTCTTGGTATACACCTCAATTCTTGAATTGTAGAAACTCTAATAGAATAAATAGATAGTAATGTCTTCAAGACTTTACTTAACATAGTATCATCATCTTTTATTACACTTACAACTTCTTATATCCTAGCAACATATTGAGCAATGTTCTCATCTTCTTCCATTCTCATGTCATCAAATTTACCTTTGAGACTTTCTAACTTAGCTCTTTGAATATTTTTTTCTCCTCCATAGATGGTTTTTAGGGCATCCCACATCTTCTTTGTAGTATCACATCCCTTGATGTCATCAAATTCTACATAGCTGAGAGCAGAGGCAATCTCTAACATTGTCTGATAATGTTCTTTCTTCTTCTTCATATCTTCTACAGTAGGAGCCCTAGCAAGATCAAAATGTTCTATTAAAATATTGGATTTTTCATGATCTCTTATTCCTCCAAGATGCAACTTCATCAAACTTTTCCATGCAGAAAAGTTATCTATGTTAAGCTTGGGTACTTCTCTATTGGACATCTTGATCTTTGTGCTTCTAGTACCTTCAAACTAGTTTAGTCATTAGATAGCTCTGATACTAATTATTAGAATTATTTGGAATAACTAAGAGAGGGGGTGAATTAGTTATTCAAGGTCTAGATTTACCAATAAAACTTTTCACTTGGCTTGGTGAACCCATTTGAACATTCATATTAGTACATATAACTAAGCTTATTACCAATGCTTTACAGTTTACTATTAAATCAACATGTAGCAATAAAACGTGAAACATAAGAATTCATCCACACACTTAACACACTAATTTAAGATGGAAACCTAATTTAGGAAAAACCACCAGTGACATGCTACTCCCTTTTCAATCTTCTTAAGTGATGCCTTCTAAAAGGCTAACCCTGTTAAAGGTTACAATACACACTATTAAATGTGATTCAGTTAAGGGATTTCAATCACCCTATTATAAGTGAGCCCGGTTAAAGAACTTCACTTGGAATGCCACCCTATTAAAGGATTTTCTAATGACTGTTAAGTCAACCTTATTCCAAAGGATTTTACCCTATCTAATACAATTGTTAGAAAGTATAGTAGAGAATTTGATCTGACACAACATACAACTTATCTTGCAAATTTCAGATCACAATTTAGTTCTCAATTTTCTTGTCTTTCAATCTTTGTAGCTCTAAAAACTTGTTCACCCTTCAATCATTTTTTCACCTTTAGCCTTCTTGCAAGGTATGTCATTGCAATTACTTCTTTGGTCACTAGACAAAGCAAAGTTCTTGACTTTCTATCTCTGTTCATCTTTAGGTCCTCTTCTTGCATTTGATCTCTCTCTAACTCATTTTGCTTCATTACTAGACATTCCTTTAAATAGGAAATTAGAATTATTTTCCATTTTTCATCATCCAATTAGGGTTTAGATGGACTAGGTAGGATATAATTTATCTACCCCATATATATATATATATTTTTTTAGAAACTTCTCCTAGAATCAATTTAAATTCGCTCAAAAATGGTTCACGTCAAATTCTATACCACCAACTCATTAGTCTCATCTTCCACCTAGTTCAAAAATTTCAAGAAAACAAACTTGTTGGCTTTTACTTGGTGAATCTATGATCTTTGCAATAATGCAGTAGCTCGACATTATTGATCTTCTGATGCTCGACACATACTACATCACTCGACATCAATTGTAAGATCACTCGACATCAACTATTTTTTACTGATGCTTGGCACCTATTTATTTTTCTTTGCACTAATTTTGTTACTTGACACATACTAGAATTTTCTTGGCAGCAACTAATTTTTTGCTCAACACCTACTATCAACTTGGTTAGGCTTTATAGATAGTCTTAGTATTACTTTTTCTTCTAAAGTTTCTAAGTGTGGCCAACCTTTGTAACTTCGACTAGATTATCAATACATCATTTTACAATTGTCTTAACATATCCTTGCACTTCATTACATAACAATAATTCAACCTTTCCTCTAGGTGCTATTGTTACATCTTATTGATTAAATCATCTTCATTAATCAACTAAGTGATAGTACTTAGATCTTATAAGAAATTGTCTCACCAACAAATAGCAGGTTTGACATCAGTGACAAAACAATGATTGAAACACATATTACTTCAACAATCTCCCTCTCTCAACAATATCCTTTAGCAATGATCTTTTCAATCAAATCTCAACATGCAAGCTCGTTGTCACTAACATTATAGTTGGCAATATTGGAGTGGTGATTGAAGGAAGCATTTGCACTTTATTATGAGCTAAAGAATACATTTTTAGCAAATAAATTTTCAATGGATAAAGATCAAATGGGGTACTATAAGCATCCCAAACATAACTTGCATCAATAATGCATGCAAAGGTTAAAGGGTTAAGGATTATTTATATAAAGATTGTGTGCTACAACCCTCACCATGTTGATGACGTTTCACAACTGTCAAAAATTCCTATAAGAAGAACACATCATATTTTAGATTATGATCCATAAGATAGTATAGAATATAAACATCTATTGAACTTTTATTATTGGTTAATATTAATTATTTATTACCTTCATACAATTGACTCTACATATAAATTCATCTTTGAGTGCCTCTGTCTCCTTAGTTTTTTTTTGTTCTGGGACAAGGGTCAGAATTTATTTACTATATCTATTTATCATTTGAATAGCCATGAAGTCGAGGTCAGCACTACATCTGATGTCATCTACAAATGTCACCTCAATTTCAAATCACATTTGATTTGTTGTCATTTTTTCTTTTCCCTATGAATAAGTATCAAGTTGTGACATCAATATCAGTAAAATTATATCAAAATAACTCCAAAGCTATATAGAAAAGAACATAATAATGCGGCATATGTTTCTATATAATTTTTACAATTATAGTACTTAAGGTTCACCTTTTCTAAAGAAGGTGTGTGAGGTACATCCCTGCTTGTGCCATATGGTGGATCCGTGTTGCCCTATGAAAAAATTAGTAATTCTTAGCAATCAAAAATGAAATAAAAGTAATAGACTTACCAAAAAAAAAAATTAATAAAATAGTAGATTGTATATTAGAGTTAATATTAATTTGAGGCAATTGGTTTAAAATATGTTATACTTACTAGTCCCATGATAGTGAATTTTTTTGTATCTACACAATCCAAATTGTAATCTATTAAAAGCTCTTCCCCTACAATTATTGATCTATAGCACATACAAAAAAATGATTTCCCTCACATGCCTCAAATATACAATTTGGCCACTTATTAGTTGACATAAGTCAAGAACTATTTAGAAAACTTGCAATATTCCCTATTTATTTTAGTCTTCCATCAATATACATAGTGAGCCCTTTACTTTGATCATTTCCTTTGCATTGTATATAGTTTGGTAACAATGCATACCTACACATACTTTTTTAATATTGCACAATCTACATCCAGTTGTTATAATTGTAATAATGTCCTACATACTCCATCAATTAAACAACTTTATTATAACTTACCTTATGTCATCCATGGAAAATAAGCCCAATCTATGTAATGAAGATGGAGTTATGTGATATATCCTTTCTTTAACAAAAAAATTAGTATTAACTAGAGGTAGTTCCTTGGGTACGCATTCTTTTTAAAGATGTGTGTATCTTAAGGGAACCTTCCTCTTTCCTTTTGTCTCATTATCATAAGAACATGACCCCCCACCCCCCCTCAGCAAGGAAAAATTGCATTTTTTTATTGAATTTTTTTCTAATCTTGTGACCTCTAGTTGATCTCCCTATGTTAAACCTACCAGATGTCTCACTTTTGTCTTATATTCCTACATTTTTCTCACTCAAGGAAAACATATCAGATAAATACCTATTTGGCGATACCTTAAATTCATCAAATGAGAGACATGGTAGGGCTAAACTTGATGTGGATGGTAAAGAGTTGACACATAAATAATAAATTGTATCTATACGGTCTATTGACTTATACCTATCGATCCATGTCACTATGCATGATCCTAGTCAAAAGCATTAAATTTCTTGCATATGTAATCATTTATCTTAAGTTAGCCAAAAATTACATGATATTTATGCTATTAATTTCATAGAAGACAAAAATTACGTGATGCATTCATCAAAATAATTGTATACATTTTAATTCAATACCTCTACTTTATGTGTGGCACCTATGCAAAATCATTATATATACTCTATGACATTAGAGTTCAACACATGATAACTTAATTATAAAAACATACAAGTCCTATAAATTTCTATGAATAAATCAATACCTCATACATGACATTGATCATACCTTGACACACATTTCATTGATCATCCTCTTCATCCATGTCATCATCATGACTATTATCATCACCATCATCATACTTGTCCCCTTCATCATCATCATTGTTTTCATCATTATGAAGACCACCACCACCACCATCTTCATTATCATCATCATCATCTTCATCACCATTATCATGATCATCATCATCATGAACATAATTGCCTTGATCATCACCATCTTCATCACCATGATCATGATTATCATTATTATCACCATCATCATTAGCATCACCAAAGTCATCATCTTCTTCTTCTTCATCATTGTGTAATAGTCATTCCTAATCATCATTTAACTCATTTAATGGTTCTTTAGTATCTACTTCTTCCATTATATTATCCTTTACTAGCCTTCCTCTTGGATCATATCTAATGACAAATGACAAACTTGGTTTATGTGGAATGCCAAAGTAAAACACTTGCTCACATTGGCTTGGAAGAACATAGAGATTGTCTCCAACTTACTCAAATGACCTTGTATTAATCATTGTAAATTGACTATTATGTTCAATAATAATCCAATTACCATTATTTTGATTCATCCATAGTCTATACCATTGTATGAGAAATATAACTAATTTGAATGAGTTAATGTAGCACTCAAACATATAATCCAAAATGTCATAGTGTCAATTTTTGCATTGTTGAGGATGTATGGCATTTCTAGATGAAATATTAGTGACCTCAAAGATTGAACTTGTCCTAGAACCACAAGTTTTTGTCATTTCCTCTAATGGTTTTATGAAAAATTTATGATCATGGTAGTACATACTGTTGTGGTGTTTGATCTACAATGATTCAAAAATGTCAAGGTTATTTGTATTGATCCATGAGTTGATATTAAACTTATGGGTCAAGATTAGTAATCTTATACATACCTATTTACCTCTTAAACCATATGCTAGATCAAGTACCATTGGCATAACATTAAGATCACCATTAGAATGAACTTATTTTACTAATGATGCAACACCATCTCATGTTAATGAGTGACCTTTTTCTTGAGATTGTTGAATCCATACCATCATCCAATCGAGATTTTTTGCAATATACAAATGTAGTGCATCCCACTCACAACCAACTATAATAAAAATAAATGGACCACTTAGAAACAAATTATACTGAATATTTATAAGAATTAATCAACTACAATAACATCTTATTATTACCTCACTTTTCTCAATCTACCTTTCTCCATCAAGTACTCCCCCTCGAATTTGTTAATAGAGTTGGGATCCTAAATGCAATCTACATGAATATTTGTTACAAACTTGGGAAGATATTCACTAATGTACATAATGGTCCAGTATACCATATATCCCTCCACCATAGAACTCTCAAGATAGACTCTTTGTTGACCTAAGCCCTTCATTAAAATTTCAAGTGTCACTCAACCATACACATTGACCTAATTTTTACAAGTCCACACAATTCAATCTCCTCGACTTGATGTATGAGGTAGTTTTCTTAAGCATTGAAAAAAGATGAAGGTAGACACTTCTGTATTTCACACATAAGCTAGAAAATTTTTCTCTTTTAATATTTTATATCCTTTTTATCAATTTCTTTGGATGATAACTACCTAAAAGAGATTCAACACATAAGAACATACTAATGAGATTTAAGGAAAAAATATACAATTATTTATAGAAAAAGTAAAGAAAGTCATAAATATAATATATGCACAAAAAATCTAAGAAATAACACTTCTAACCTCATATATTTTCTAAGATCATATATAACATTTTAGCACTATTGTCAAACTAGTGTGGGAGGGATAGAGGTAGGATGTACTATAATAATTTAAAAATTAACTTTTTAATATATTATAAAATAATACAATAAAAAGTACATGTAATTTTTAAAATATATTGTAAATAGAGAATATGACTTACATTTTCAAAAGTATGTCAATCATGTCTTTTCAACCCTAGCCCAAAATCATCTTTCTTTGGTACAAGATTGCTTATATTTGCAGCAAATCCTATGGGAATTTTTTTTTTTTTACTTCTTTTAATGTACCACTTTGTTTCTCTATTAATAACCAAAGAAGGGCACTCATATTTATGTGGTCTCCAATTTTGTTTGAATCAATAAAAAAATTTAGTACATGATTGGATTCATGAATGTCATTACCAATTTTGACAATTATTTCTTTGTCACACCTTCCATCCAATTTTTTCATGGTGTCTATATTACATTATTTCTAATATGCATAGCATCAAACAAATATATGATTGGGAGATCTTTGTAGCATGTCAACCTACTAAATTGAGTAGGATAACTTTTTATTCCTCTAAGAAGTTGGTCATTGATGCCTTGATGACCTTCATGAGCATTAATTACATCATTAATAAATAAAAGACAAAATCAAAATATAAATTTCAAATAAAAATCATAAGATGGAAGAAAATTACCTTGACAATTTAGTCTATTGTATTCCAACTTCCACAGACAAGGTGTCATTCTCTGTGGCATTGATGTTGTCTCTTCTTTCCCATTCAAAATATATTTTTTAGTAATTTGATACATATGATTATTGTGGAGAAAGTGCTCAAACTCATGGAACACCTACTTTCCTAAACTTCTTGAATGATGAGATTTCATTTGAACTACAAACTAGACATGCAAAAAATTTTATTTTTTGAAGACCTAAAAGATTATGTACAACTATCATGTGCAACTTAAACATACAACAATAATGTGTAAGAACTATAACATACCAAAAATACGTGAACCAAAAAATGAGTTCCTCAGGGGCATCATGTATTCTCCATAAAAGCATTTCATGGAATTGATATCATCTTTGTCCTATTGATCTAGAGAAGTGTTGATATGTGATTGAAAGGATCATTTGAGTAAGAAAATTGTTGAAAATGTTTTCAATCATTGTTTTGTCATTGATGTCAAATTTTCTATATGTTGGTAAGAAAATTTCTTATATGTTTCAAGCACTATCATTTAGTTGATTGATGAGGAGGATTTGATCATTAAATGTAACAAAAGTACCTAGAGGAAAGGTTGAGTTATGATTATATATTGAAGTGCAAGAATCTGTTAAGACAATGATAGCATATTGTATTGATGATCTACTTGAGGTTACAAAATGATTGGCTACACTTAGAAAGTTTAGAAGAAAAAGGTTGGACAAAGTTCATTTGCTAAAACTTGACCAAGTTGATAGAAGGTGATGAGAAAAGTTACTGCAAGCCAACAAAAAGTTAGTTGGAGCCGAGTGAAAGCAATTTCTAGTAGATGCCAAGAAAACTAATAGGTGTCGAGCAAGTTAGTAGATGCTAAGTGATTTTCAATTGATGCCAAGCACCATTAAAATCTAGTTTATGCTAAGTGATTTTATAGCAGATGTCGAGTAACACAGTATGTGTTGAGCATCAGTAAATTGATAATGTCAAGCTACTACATTATGAAAAGATCAAAGATTCACCAAATAAAAGTCGACAAGTTTGTTTTGTTGGAACTTGTGAATTAGGAGGAAGATAAGATTGATGACTTGGAGGTACAAAATCTTTTGTAAATCATTTTGGAGGTGAATTCAAATGGATTCTAGGAGAAGTTTCTAGAGAATACAAGATATGGGGTAGATACATTGTATCTTACCTAATCCATCTAAAACCCTAATTCTTGAGATCGATAATGAGTGGGAAAAGAGTTCTAAATTCCTATATGTAGGGATGTCTTGTCATGAAGCAATGTTGGATTGAGGTTAGAGAGTTTTGGAAGAAAAAATATAATAAGGAGAAGGAAGAGGGTTTTCTTCATCAAGTGACCCAAGAGAAGAAGTTTGTAATGGCAAACTAAGTAAGAAGGCTTAAGAAGAATGAATGCTTGAAGGGTGAACAAGATATTAGAACTATCAAGATTGGAAGCCAAGTAGAGTTGAGGACTAGATAGTGATCTATAATTTGCAAGAAAGGTTTTAATTTATATCAAATCAAAGCTCTACTATTACTTTCTAATAATTGTATCAAATTAGGGTAAATCCTTTGGAGAAATGTTGACTTAACAATCATTGAAAAATCCTTTAATAGGGTGGCATTCCAAGTGAATGACCTAAAGTCCTCTAAGAAGGCTCACTTTTAATAGGGTGATTGAAATCCCTTAACTACATCAAATTTCATAGTGTGTATTGTAACCTTTAACAAGGTTGGCCTTTAATAGGACATCACCTTAGAAGAGTGAAAAAGGAGTAGCATGTTGCTGGTGGTTTTTTTCAAATTGGGTTTTTACATTAAATCATTGTGTCATGCACTAATGGATATGTTGTGTTTTATGTTTTATATTCCTACATATTGATTTAACACTAACATATCAGTTTAGGGTAACACAATGAATGCATGCATGGTTGAGAAAGTTTTAAGGGTTGACTAAATTATGAAAAGTTTTAATTTGTACATATGGACCTTGAATAACTAATTCACCCACCCCCCCCCCCCCCCCCCCCCGTGCTCTCAATTATTATAAAAGAATTCCAACAATTGGTATTAGAGAGAAATTGCTTAAGAGGATTAGTTTTAAAGGTTCTAAAGCATAAAGATCAAGATGTCAAAAAGAGAGGTACCCAAGCTAAATAGAGATAACTTTTTTGCATGGAAAAGCTTGATGAAGCTACACTTTGGAAGACTCAGAGATTAAGCACAAACTTTCATTTTAGTAGAATGTGTTGATCTAATAGGAGCCCTAATTGCTAAAGATTTGAAGAAAAAGAAAGAGCACAATCAGGTGATGTTAGAGATTGCCTCTGCCCTAAGCTATGTTGAGTTTGATGGTATCAAAGACCTTAAAAGTGCAAAGTAAATGTGGGATACCCTAGCTATCATCAATGGAGGAGACAAAAATGTTCAAAGAGCCAAGTCAGAGAGCCTAAGAGGTAAGTTTGATGACATGAGAATGGAAGAAGGTGAAAACATTGCTCAATATGTTGCTAGAATAAAAAGAAGTTGTTAGTGCAATAAAAGGTGCTACTGGTAAAATAGATTATGATACTATGTTAAGTAAAGTATTATAAACATTGTTTCCTATGTATCCATTAGAGTGTCTACAATTCAAGAGTTAAGATGTATGCCAAGAAATGATCTAACCCTTGAAGGTTTAGTAGGAAGACTCACTACTTTTGAGTTATCTAATTTTGACAACTACAGACTAGAAAGTATTGAATCAAATTTCAAAGAAAAATTGTTACTAAAAGATTCTAAAGAGGTAAAGCCAAAGAAGAAGAAAAGAAAGATAAAGTATGCATCCAGTGGCAATAGTATAGATGATGAAGACATTGAAAAATTGGAAGCATTGTTGGCTAGAAAATTTCACAAATGAAAAGGTACATTCAAAGGTACACAAAAGATGTACACAAAAGAAGAACTTTAGAGAAGGAAATAAGCACAAAAATAGAAGAGAAGATGATGGAAGAGACTACAAAGATAAAGGCAAAAAGTGATGCTACATTGCTAATGAATAGAACTCCAATGAAAATGATGATCAAGTGGTATATGTTTAAATGAAGAACGAATCAGATGAGGATGAAGCTGCTGGAAATATTCAGGATGAAATGTGTTACTGAGAGGGGAGGGGTGAATCAATAACATATAAAATTTTATTCATTTTAACCATTTATCATCCATTCATCTAATCTACTTCATAAATGAAAGATCAATCATTCATAACACATGAACACAATGATTTGGTGACCCAGAAACCTTCCAACTAGAAAGTAAAACTGGGGTGGGGATGATGCCCACAAAACTTCGTTACGGCAGTATGAAGTTGGCTAGTTAAAGCTTACAATGATCACTTCTGGTGATCTGCCCTATTAGGACCAAGTAGGACTGCTAGATCCACCTTGATAGAGGATTTACAAACATACAGTGAAGTATGCACTCTGTTAGGAGATTTACAAAAGACTATTAAGTCTACCTTGTTATAGGATTTAAAAAATAATTCAACTGTTAGGATGAAATAGCGGATCTACTTACAACTTGTTTCCTGATAAGATCCTTTTGCATTGATCACCTGATATGATAGATATAACTTTTCTGCTCCTTATTCTGACCTTGTTGTATTCCTTTTGCTCTGCTTCTGATAGCAATACCTTCTTTTCATGCGAACAATACTTTCTTATTTCATGCCAATTCCATATCATATATCAAAAATGATATAATACATTACATATATACCATTTCAATATTTTATAGTTACAAGGTTGGCCAAAACACAAGTGAACAAAACATTACTGAGTCGGCCCATTAGTAAACTTAGATTCATTGAACTGACTCGGTGACCTTATGATACTCGGCATCCACTACATTACTCAGCATCGTCATGCACTCAGTAGAAGTAGAGACTCAGTTCATACTAGTCATAGAACATTTCTTGGAACTCAGTAGCCATTGGTGACTCGGTAGATGTAGTGTTACTTAGTAGAAACTATCTTCTTCATTTACCTTGCTTAGCTCAGTAAACACTGAATCCTTTGTTTACCTTTTTCACTTGATAAACTCTACTAATCTTTGATTATCTTTTTCACTCGATAAAATTTGTTGATCTTTGATTACCTTTTTCACTCGATAAACTCTGCTGATCTTTGATTACCTTTTTCACTCGGTAAAACACTACTGAACTTCTTTTACCTTTTTCACTCAGTATCCTTTGGAATGCATTGTGAGAACTATTTGCCTGTTGAACTTATAAGGTAACCACTAAATGCTCGGTATATACTTGAGACTAAGTGATGAGCAAGATAAGCATTTAGGATAGAATAAGTGTTTGCACTAATGACAAATATATCATAATTCCAACAATCTCCCCCTTTGGCATTATTGACAAAAACACTTATGTACAAAATTTGATGTACTAATTTACATATATCTCCCCCATACAATATGCTCAAAGTATTTACAAATATCTTTATCTTTTCTAACTCTATAACTCTATCTCCCCCTCTAAACTCTATCTCCCCCTTTTTGACAATAATGCCAAATTAAGCAATATATATTTACACAGAGATACCAAAATGGGAGATGAATTCAGAATGTACCTTGAAAATAAGAGCCAAAGTCTTATCCCAATTTTCTTGCAAAATTTTGCAGGAGGAGAGTGCTATTTGAACTTCTACTAAAAGTTTAATCATATGATCTACAAATGAGAAATTTTTGTCATGGATCAATGCTTTGGAGTGGACAATGTGTTTCTACATTGTGTCCATGATAGGAAGGATCATGTTCTGGATGTCTATTAAGGTAGACATGATCCTTGTTTCCTCTCTCAGCAATTATTCCCTTCATATCCTCATCAATTTTATTCAATTTTTCTTTGATCTCCTTTGTGTACTCGATAACATCACAAAGTTTGGCAAAAAGTGAGGTTACATTATTAAAAGAATTTTCAAAATTGACCAAAATTGTAGACAATTCTACCTATTTTATTGCAATGTGCTGAGAAATGTGCTCAAGCACCTTATTATCAAATTTCCTTTCAGCCTTTTCAATCAATTTTTCTTGACCAGAGGTGTCCTCGTTGAATTTATTTACAGCCTCTTCTAATTGAATCAAAATATGTTGAGTAGAATCTACTTCAACACCTATAGCCTTTGTAATAATGTTTTTGGCATCCTCTATTATTGTGTATTCCTTATCCCTTTCAGATCTTAACTGCTTCTGCCTTCATCTCTATTAATTGACTAGCATACCTCATTTCTTCAATGGCAGCATTTTCATAGTCAATTTTTTGAATAACTATATATGTGCCTAATTCAATTTCTTCTGGTATTTATTTTCTAGTTATTAGAAGTCTTAATGGTTGGTTTTTTTTGACTTCTATGGCCATTGGTTTAATCTTAGGAATAGACACAATAGTAGATATCGAAGGGCTAGCAGCAAAAATTGGGATAGGACTTGAAGAATGAATGCCAATAGAAGTATTTACCAGATAAAAAACTGGAATACTTCCCTAAAATAATGATATACCCATTATAGCAGTATCTGAACTAGTTATACTTGAAGTAGATGCAGATAATGCTATCAAAATTGTTGGAACTGAAAAAATTGTAGAACTTACTAATGTGTCACCAGATGATGTTGGAACAGAGGAGGTTGGCTTGATGACTGAAGAACAGGGTTGTAGCCCAGTAGTTGAAGTGGTAGACACTTCCAATGATGATACCTGGAGCTGTGAAGTGGCAGGTGTAGATGATAAATCTGATGAATATGCTATCAAACCTGAGGAAGCTAACTCTAACCTTGATGATGTGATAGTTTTAGGTGGAGAGTGAGGAAGAGATGCAATGACTGTTGCTGCAATTTTTACTGGATCATCTTCCTCCTTATTTTCCTCTTTAGCTTCTTCCTCTTTTTCTTCCTTGTCTTCCTCCATTAATGCATGCAACTCTCCTCGTGAGACTGTGATGGATGGAGAGGCAGTTGTATCATCACTATCATTGCTGTCATCATCCTAGATTTCTACTGGATCTTCACTGGGCTTATGCAGATGATAGATATTTTCCACATGTGTGTTGCATCATTTACAACATGCTCAATGTCTTTGATTAAAATCAAACAAGTGTGGAATCTGATCATCATTTTTCCTTCATGATTTTTCATTGCAACCTTTATTTCTACTCAAGAGAGATTTGGTTGAAGGTTTTTTAGCGATTGCTCATAAATATCTTTCACTGTTTTGGTGGCTATTTCCCATCTTGGTTGCAATCTTTCCAGTAGTTCCTTGGATATTTGAGAGGCAAGCTGGTCCGAGGAGTATTTCCATTTTCCCATCTTGGAGAGTACCAGTTCCTCTATCTGTATTTTCTCAACATCTATTCTTGTTTCAAATTTCAAAGCTTTGAAATTTCTAATGCTTACCCCTTCTTCCAATTGTTTGAGCCTTTCCTCAAATGTGAGTGAAGGTCTAACCAGTATAGGTTCCTGTTTGCCTTTTCTGGTCCTCCTTGAGAACACTAAAGTAGGCATCTTCTTAGGTTTGGTAAAGGTTACCTTACCTTTCTTCTTTAGAAGTTCTTCTCCTACAGATTCTTGTTCTTTTTCTTGTTCTTCTTCTCCTTCTTCATCATCTTCTTCATCCTTGCCTTTACCTTCAGTTAGCATAAGAGGACCAATAGCAGTTTTCATTTTGGCTATCTTCCTCTTGCCTTTTCTTATTGCCTGAGGTAGCTTGATTTCAAGCTCTATTCTGGCCTTTGCTTCATCATAGGTTCCAAAGGTAGGAATGTTAGAGATAGTTGGTTCATTGACCAGTGCCTCAATGATATCTCTTGCATCATCAATATTTAATTCATAGGGAAATGGTTTTACCCATGCCACTCGGGGTATGACTGACTGTATGTACACATGATCACAGTCAACCATGAAACAGATATCATCTTTGTAATCCTCAACAAGCTTAGGAGGAATTTTGAACCTGTTATTCATTCTTTCCTTGAAATCTTCAAAATAGTTATCCATGACTTTGTCAAAATTTTCACCCATTTCTGCTATGAACTCATTAATTTGATATAAAATTGGAGTGACTTTCCTCCATACTACAAATCCTTTTGATGGAAAAAACTTTTGTACATAAAAGAATAAAAAAATTAACAAAGAACCAAATTTATAGGGGTTATTCTTGGAAGTCCTTATGCTTTCCATATTTTTATTCTGTTGTTTTAACATCAATTCTAACAAATCAAATTCAAGATTTTTCTTTACAATCTTAAATGCTAAATCCATAGCTTCACATGGTACATTATTCAATCTGCTAGAACTGTATAACTTATATGTAATCACATAAATGCCAAATCTAAGTTCCACATCAGATATATTGTTAAGCTTTAGTCCTCTACCGTCCCACTCTACTAGGGTTATCTTTTGTAACTCATCCCGACCTAGGGTTTTAGTGGTTTTAGCTTTGCTTAGCATAGGCAAACCCATGATTTTATGAATCATCTTGTTGGTTATCAATACAAGTTGTTCCAACCACAACTGACCATTATGAACATGGCTCAGAACATATCTAACCCATTTAACCTGAAAACTTCTTGGTAGGTGCAAAATATGGGTCAAGACTTTTTCTTCTAAGTGTTTGTGCTCAAGTTTTAGGGCTTCATCAACACATAATTGACCTAGGGCATTATCCATATCTAATGTACCAATTTCTTGAACAACACATTTGAAATGAGCACAAATATCATTAACAAGAAGTACCTTAGGAGGGATTTTCGATTGAGCTCCATGAATGTCAAGTGATTCTGCAACCACGAGCACTACCTTGAATTTTGGGGCTTTCCATTCGACTCCTTTTACGAGCATTTCAGAGCCCTTCTTCACCTTTCTTTTTTGGTGCTTGCGGATGTCATTGTTACTTGATGGATGAAAATATTTTCAAACAATTACTTCGCAGGAATTTTGCTTCAAATCGCTTGGCATGCAACTGGAAATCCTTTTGGCTCTGAGAATTTTAAGTCATGGTGGAAAATGAAATCGAATTCTGCCCTTTTAATGAAATACTATCATTAAGGCTTGGTACAAAGGTAGATGAGATGACATAGTGCATGCCAGTCTATCCTTGAAATACTCAATATAACCTTGCAACTCAGTGGACTAATAGAATCTTTGATACTCCCAACCTGGCTTGGTAAGGTCTTTAGTCAGCCTTGCTCGGTACATGCAACTTGGTGATTGATACTATTTCTATGATCCATGTATCTAAAATACTGTATTGATCATTTGCACCCATTTTTATAATCTAGAACTATTTAAGATGTGGCTAGAAGATGCAGTTCCTAAAACTTCTTAAGTCTCAATTGGAAATGATAGAGTCACCCACTTCTTGAGTGACATGATCATTATTTGAACTATCTTGATCGGTAGATTTAGGAATCCACTGTTGTCTCATTTGCTTTCGAATGTTATCAAATTTTGCTTTCTTTTCATCTTTAATTCTTCTAGTATTCATGCAATTCTTAGCTATATGACCAAGTTCAGTACATGTGTAACATCTTATGGTTGTATCCTTCTTTCTTAGGTGATGTCTTGCACAGTTTATCCTGATGTGTCCATATTCTCCACAATAGTGACATCTGCACCAGGTATTGTAGTCCCAACCAAATATTGCTTTGATAATTTGTTCTACTAGATTAAATATCTTTGATTTGCATTGAGATACCTTCTGACCTACTTTCTTACATTTGTGACATTTGCCTTCAAATTTTGGTTTTTCTTTGCATTCATTTGCTTTGTGACCATGTTGATTGCAGTTGAAGCATTTGCCATTGAATTTTGCCTTTCCATTACTCCAACATTTTTTTGATGTATGACCTATCTTACTACAGTGATTACAAGTAGGCCTTTGATTTCTTTGTGCACCTTGTTTGGAAGTTTCACCTTCTTCCTTGTAACCAAGTCCAGCTTTGCGTTTTTGTCTATGAAGATTTTTCTCACTTAGCTGATTTAATTGAGTCATGTCTGCTTGTGATTTCATCATTCTCTCATTGATTTATTTTTTAGTGTTTAGGTCATTTTCCAAACTTTCATTGATTTGTCTTTCAGATCTCAAGTCACTTTTTAAGCTTTCATTAATTTGTCTTTCAGTGATCAGATCATTCCTCAGGTCTTCATTTTTAGATCTCAAATTCATAATTACTTCATTTGCATTGGAAAGTTGATTTATAAGATCTTAATGCTGAAGGGATTGACTATTGCTTACCTCTAAGTCTTCATTTTCCTTGTTTCTTTTTTCCAAGACTTCACATAGCCTGATTGATTGGATTTCTTGTTCTCTTTTGAATTTTCTTACTTCTTCCTACAGGGAACCATTCTTTGCTAGGAGTTTCTTGATTGCCTCATTAGCTTCATTTGAACTACTTGAAGGTAAAAGGTCTTCAATTCTTTCTTCAACATACTGATGATCATTCATTTGTCTTGCAAGTTCCTTCCTTCTTTTCAAGGATTGAGAAAGATGCTCCTTAGCTTCTTTGAGTTGAGCCATGATCATTTCGAGATCTAACTTTTTATTTTCAATAGCTTTGTTAAGTTTGAATATCTCCATTGCTCTTGATCTTTGCTCAAGCTATCAAACTTTGTCCTGAGAACCAAATGCTCTGATACCAATTGTTGGAAATATTCATAATGAAATGTGTTACTAAGAGAGGAGGGGTGAATCAGTAACATATAAAATTTTATGCATTTTAACCATTTATCATTCATTCATCTAATCTATTGCATAAATGAAAGATCAATCATTCATAATACATGAACACAATGATTTGGTGACCCAGAAACCTTCCAATTAGAAAGTAAAACTGGGGTGGGGATGATGCCCACAAAATTTTTTTACTGCAGTATGAAGCTGGCCGATTAAACCTTACAATGATCACTTCTAGTGATCTACCCTATTAGGAGCAAGTAGGACTGCTAGATCCACCTTGTTAAAGGATTTACAAACATACAGTGAAGTATGCACTCTGTTAGGAGATTTACAAAAGACTATTAAGTCTACCTTGTTATAGGATTTAAAAACTAATTCACCTGTTAGGATAAAATAGTGGATCTACTTACAACTTGTTTGCTGGTAAGATCCTTTTGCATTGATCACCTGAAGTGATAGATATAACTTTTCTGCTCCTTATGCTGACCTTGTTGTATTCCTTTTGCTCTATTGCTGATAGCAATACCTTCTTTTCATGCGAACAATACTTTCTTATTTCATGCCAATTCCATATCATATATCAAAAATTATATCATACATTACATATATACCATTTCAATATTTTACAGTTACAAGGTCGGCCAAAACACAAGTGAACAAAATATTACTGAGTCGGCCCATTAGTAAACTTGAGTTCATTGAACTGACTCGGTGACCTTATGATACTCGGCATCCACTAAATTACTCGGCATCATCATGCACTTGGTAGAAGTAGAGACTCGGTTCATACTAGTCATAGAACATTGCTTGAAACTCGGTAGCCATTGGTGACTCGGTAGATGTAGTGTTACTCGGTAGAAACTATCTTCTTCGTTTACCTTGCTTATCTTGGTAAACATTGAATCCTTTATTTAGCTTTTTCACTTGGTAAACTCTACTGATGTTTGTTTACCTTTTTCACTTGGTAAACTCTACTGATCTTTGATTACCTTTTTCACTCGGTAAAATCTGCTGATCTTTGATTACCTTTTTCACTCAGTAAAACACTACTGAAGTTTCTTTACCTTTTTCACTCGGTATCTTCTGGAATGCTTGGTGACAACTGTTTGCCTATTGAACTTATAAGGTAACCACTGAATGCTTGGTATATACTTGAGACTAAGTGATGAGCAAGATAAGCATTCAGGATAGAATAAGTGTTTGCACTAATCACAAATATATCATAATTCCAACAAAAGCTATTGCACTTATGACTTGTGTGAACATGTAGTGCCTCTCCCATTTGACTTTTGTGAGTTATCCTTATGGATGCAACCTTTCTGATCTTTTTTTGTGATGGAATCATGATTGTGACCCTGAGTGGTCTACACCATCAAGGTGTTTGGATTTATGTTTCTATATCAATTGCTTTGATTATGCTTTTGACTGATCTATGAGATTATGATGTGATTTTTGGTTCACTGAAGTTTGTGCCAGTGGTTACCAAGATCAATGTGGTATCATAAGGTTGTTCCATGATTACTTTGAGATGTGAGCAAAAATTGCACTATGTACTTTTTACCATGCTACACTAGACTAGGTTCCTGTAGTAGTGATTAGTCATGTTTATGACTGTGTTTGCTTATGTGTTTTAAGTGCCTTTTTTTAATTCTTTAAACAATCATTATTTAATGCTTAAGTAATTAGAAATGGATTATTCATGTTGGATTATTTGGTTATGTGCTGTGGACATTTACCTTGTGATATTTTGATATGAGAGTTATGTGTTACTTTGTGATGATTTACATTTGAGATGACCCAAGGGTCAGATGTTATACCTTGATTTGAGTATCATAGATATTAGACTTCTATGCTATTCAGTTAATCATATTGCATGATGATGCCATTTTGAGATGATAGTGTTTTTTATGATGATATCTGGTTATCTGGTATTTGGACATACCTCTGATTATGTTAGATGATGGATTTAATTCTATTGTTATTTACTCCATTCCTGCGTTGTTATGCTTTATGCAAACGTGAGTGATGTAAAAAGATTATTTTAATATAATAAATAAATGGTTAAATTAGGTGATTTAATGCATTTATTTCTTTGGCTATGTTATTATATGCAATTGCACTTGATCATGTTGTTTAGTGTGCAAGATTTATATCCCTGGCAGTGGCACATGGAGTTAGTGATTCAACCATTCATATTTTACCAATGTCATCCTGATATGGTCAACATATCCTTAATGAAATGTTTAAATTAAATGTTTCGATGATTATTAAATCTGAACTCAGTTGCATTATGTGATTAGACCAGTAAGCGTGTCTATGCATTTAGAGGTTCACATTTTCACAAAATTTATTAAGAAATTTATGTGTTTTTGAGTTTTCAAGCTTTAAGTTGATTTATTTTAATTTTTGGCAACTTTTCTGTAGATGAATTCCTATTTATAAGAATAGCCTATTTTCGTTTGGGTCAATTCGAGGTTTAACTAGGTTGGCTGGTTATTTTCCCTAATTGATTATTCACTCGAAAAGTGAATAAGTATCCAAAAAGGAATTTAATTCCTCACTTCTCACTTTTGAATTAGAAAGTTGTAGAGTAAAACCCAAAATCCTCTTCATGAGGATTTACTATTTTTTTCATTGTGGGAGCAACGAGCATGAGATCATTGCGAGGTTGACCTCGTTGGATCCAGCTTGGGGAAACCTTGGATTGCCACAATTTTTGACCACTTTTGCGAGCATTTTATTTTTTGGTTTAGATTCCCATTTTGCCCTTTTGCTTGTGAGGTAGGACTTTCTCGTTTTATTGTTTTGGCTCCGTTTCTACTTCTATTTTTGGTAGCCTTTTGTTTGGAGGTTGAGAACTAGTGTTCCCCTCTATTTTTGGATGTTAGTTCTACCTAGTTGGGTGGGTATGAACATTTCCTTATTTTTTGAGATGAGGGTTTGGAGTTTTACGCTGTTATGCTAGCCCTTTTTTCATATGGTGTCCGAATTTGATTATTTTTGGATTTTTGGGGTTTCTGTGCCCAAAGGCTAAATGGATTTTAATTTTACAATTTTTCCAAAAATTGGGGTTTTTACCTCATTTTGCATGCCACCTTGTTTTCTCGAGTTTTCTTGGCACAATGTGGGTCATGGACCTTGATGATCTATTTTGATATTAGTAAGACTACTATTGCAATTTTGTGTTGCATTGGGATGCATGTTTCATCTGTACTCTTAACGTTGTGTTTGGTTGAGTGATTTTATACTTGGTGTCATCGTTTCTTTTAGACCTTTTCTTTTGTTTCGTGAGCGCTAGGATTCATGAAGAATCCATACTCTCAGATTGAGGCTAGTTGAGTGAGTTCATGATGGTTGGTCTTGTTGCATTATTGAGATTTTTGTGGAATCCATACTCTCAAATTGAGGTCGGTTAAGTTATTTTATGATGTATGGTTTTATTAGCTTTCGAATTCGTGTAGAATCCATCCTCTTGAGTTTCTTTTGGTTGGGTGTTTTGTTTTGCATTGTGTTCTCATCCTATCCTTGTGTTTTGATCTTCATGATGGTGGTGTGCCACACACGAGTATGTGCATGTACATTTTTTTGGTGACTTGCAAGGCTCGATCTTTCGTGGTACTTTTAGAAGTTATGATCATTAGGGTCAGGATGGGAGTATGCATGCCCATGGGTACTTGTCATAAGATGAGCATGGGTAGGGTAGGGTAGCATATGGAGGGGGCTTCTATCTCGCAGCCTGGTGATCATGGCACCGTGGGTTGGTAGAGGAAGCTTTATATAAGTGATAACTAAATAAAATGTGTGATTGGTAATAAAAACTGAATATAATAAAAATGTGGGGTGCTAGAGCCTGTCTATTGAGGGATGTTGAATCTGCACATGTTCGAGCTTGGGCTTTTCAATGCCAAGCAACTCTCCATGATGTCAATTCATACTTAGTAGTCTTTTGAGTGTCTGACTAGGACCTGTACTCCTTGCATTGTTTTAAGTTCTTGGTTATAGCCATCATACTATCTAGTGTGAGTGTTAGCCTTAGATATTGTGCTTTATGTGTGTTTGTGGTTGGATCTTTATCTCCATCAGCATGGCGAGTGTGGACCTACAGGTTCCATGTGGTTGGGAGGCATAGCTACCTTCACCACTACTAGGGACCACTGTACAAAGATGATCTTTTGTCCTAGTGCAACCGTTGCTAGATGTTTTCACTTGGTACTTTGGGTTTTGGAGTATGCTTTCTTGTGATTTATGCTTTCATTGGAATGCTTGGATATCATGTTTAGATGATGTTAGTTTATTTGACACATTCCCATATTATGATGTTTAGCATATGCCTAGATGATGTGAATTGTTGTATTAGTTTATCTATTGCTTATTGGTTTAGCATTTTAGATTTCCTTATTATGATGTTCAGCATGTAATAGGTGATGTTATCTACTTGTAAGATTATCTGATGCTTTACTAGTAGCATGTTAGATTTTCTTATGCTTATGTTCGTAGCATGTGTAATAGTGACATCCCTATTGTGATAGTACCAATGATCTAATCAGTGACTTAGGATGTTACATGTGGGGGATGGATAGGATCCATGATGGTCTTATGATGCTATTGATGGTTGGGAGGAACCGTGTACTTAATTTGGTTGTTTTGTAATTGTGTTATTATCTCTATACATTGCGATGTTTCTTATGTTCACTGTGATGTTGCTTTTAGTATGTTCTTTCCTGCTATAGTTTTAAATGGATAGATGTATCTCCTTCTTGATCTTGACATCTTGTTGATTATCCACTTGAGTGTTCACTCCTCGATCTATGTAGATCTATTACTCCCCAGTGTGGAAGTTCTGAATTCAATTTTTCTCTGTTTTTTCCCTTTTGTGTTTTCCTTAAGTGTTTTTGTGTTTCTATGGGTGACATTTTATCAACATGGTGCAACATAAAAATGTATCACATGCCTATAGAAACTATTTCATACAATTCTGGAAAGTATCTCATGCCTCTTGGAGAAATGTCATGCGACACTGGAAAGTATTGCACCTGCTTTGGAGAAATGTTGTATAATACCCTAAAAGTATCGCATGCCCTTGAGAAAATTATCGCTCAAAATCTAAAAGTGTCACCCTCCTTCTTTAGAAATGTCACACGATACTTTTTAGTGTTGTATTAAAGTATCACATGGGTTTTGTAAAAACCTACACAGACTAGTAGTGGGCACTTTTTAATTTGATCCAAACTTTTTGAGAGTTTTTTTGGATACCCTTTTCAGTGTTCTTCGACCCTATATTGTGGCTTTTTGGATTCAAGTTGTTTTCTTTCAATTTCTTTTTGTGTTTTCTGTTGTAGTCCTTTGGGGTTTAAAATATATCTTTTAAGTATAAGTTGATGTATATTTTATTCTTAAGATATATTTTAATATATGAAATGAATCTTTTGAGATAGGTTTCAGACCTCTCGGAGATAAGATAAGGATTCTAGGAAATTTTAGGGCTTCAAAAATCCAGACTTAGCCAATTTTCAGGGCTTCTGGATTTCAAGCTTAGCCAAATTTCAGGATTTTGCATTTTACCCCAGCTTGGTGTTTTGTTGATGAGTGGTCATTTCTTGAGCCCTCATCTTGTATGTGGTGGTTGTTGGATGGTGTTCATGTGTGTCAATTTGGTAGTGGCATTCAGAGGTTTGTTGGTTGTTGGGATTGTGGTGAAGTCTTCCGTTGCAATCTTTGTGATCCCTATATGATGTTTTCATGTGCATTCATACTTGTTAAAAAAAAAAATCTTAGCTTGTATTGAATCCTTGTTCGAAGGATCTCCAGGTGGGGTATTACAGAACAAGAATGACAAATGGATCATTAATGATGGATGCCCACATCACATGATTAGAGACAAAATTAAGTTCATTACCTTAACTTGTTATGATGGAAATAGTTTAAAATTTGGTAATGGTGCACCATGTTCAATAAAAGGAAAAGTGTCCATCAAACTCACAGACAAAATTTCATGTGATAATACTTACTATGTTGAAGGATTGAATTATAACCTATTAAGTGTGTCAAAATTGAACAATTTGGGGCATAAAGTTGAGTTTGAAAAAAAACATCCAAGATATATGATAGAAATAGAAACTTGATTGGAAAAGGTGATCAAACTAGGAGTAATCTATTCTATTTGGATATAGAAGATGCTACTTGTCTTATTGCAAAATTTGATGATGGATGGCTTTGGCAAAAGAGATTATGTCATGTTAACTTTGATAATCTGATTAGTATTAGTAACATGAAAAGAGTTAGAGTTTGGCCTAAGTTGAAGAAACCAGAAAATGTAATGTGCAAACAATGTCAATTAGGCAAGATGAAAAAGTATACCTCTAAGGAAATACTTGAAATTTTTCATACTCACTTGTGTGGACCCATTGAAGTACAAAGCTACAAAGGAGATAGGTATTTAATGTTGTTTGTTGATGATTACTCTAGAATGATGACAATCATGTTTCTAAAACAAAAATCAAATGCTTTTCAAATGTTTAAATGGTACTTGGAAAGAGTTGAGAAAGAAACAAGTAAGAGCTTGAAATGCTTGAGATCAGACAAACGAGGTAAATTCACTTCACATGAACTTGAGATGTTCTGCAATGACAAAGGAATCAAGAGACAAAATTAGTACCTAGTACCCCTCCATAAAATGAAATTGCTAAAAGAAGAAATAGGTCAATAATGGACTATGCTAGAACACTCATGATGGAGAAAAATGTTTCTCTAAAATATTGGAGAGAAGTTGTAAGTATTGTAGTATACACTTTAAACCATGTGCAAGTAAAGAAAGGTACTCACTCAACACCTTTTGAATTATGGTATGGTCATCCACCTAACATGAAATATTTTAAGGTATTTGGAAGTAAATGTTATATTCTTAAAGATGTTAGGAGTGGAAAGTTGATGCAAAGAGTGAAGAAGGTATATCCTTGGTTACTCCACAAGAAGTAAAGCTTATAAGTGTTTAATTACTAACACTAAAAAAATTGTGGAAAGTGCAAATGTGAATTTTGATGAGTTTATAGAAGCACAAGAGGCTGAAACTACAAGAGAATCGAAAGAGTACAAGAATTTGTATACTATTATGAAGGAATGCCTATTGAAGAAGATGCTACAAATCATGTAGCAAGTCAACAGCAAGTTTCAACAACTATCGAGTCACATCTTGTGAATGTTGAGTTTTATTCAAATGCCAAGTTGCAAAATGAGGATAATGCACAATCTAACTATGAGATTAGCACACATGAAAGAGATGTTGAAACACCTAACAGAGATGCACATAGTGATACTAAAGCTAAGAGATAGAATGTAGCCACAAGAACTAAGCTAAGATTATCCAAATATGTCAAAAGACACCATCCTATAGATCAAATCATTGGAGACAAAGATGCATGGACAAAGACAAGAAATAGTTTGATAGGTGAAGCATGTTTGTTAAGAATGAAGGAACATAAGATAGTGAGAGATGCATTGGAAGATGATGATTGGTACAAGGCTATGGAAAAGGGAATTCAAGAGATAGAAAACAACAAGACTTGGAGCCTAGTTCCTAGACCAGAAGACAAGAATGTGATTGACACAAAATGGGTATTCAAGAACAAGCTAGATGATAATGGTGAAGTGACAAGAAATAAAGAAAGACTAGTCTGCAAAGGATATGCACAAGAAGAAGGAATTGACTATGCTAAAACATTTTCCCTTGTTGCAAGAATGGAAGGAGTAAAAATTATGCTTGCTAATGCTACATACAAAGGTTTTAAAGTTTATCAAATGGATGTTAAGTCTACATTTCTAAATGGCATATTAGAAGAAAAGGTCTACATAGAACAACTAGAAGAATTTGTGGATAAAAACAATAAGAACATGGTATTTAAACTGCACAAAGCCATATATGGACTGAAAAAAGCAACAAGAGCATGGTATGAGAGACTTCATACTTATCTTGTCAAGATTGGATTTGAAAGGAAAGATGATAACAAAAATTTGTACATAAAGATAGATGAATAAAAAGGTATATTGTTATCTAAAATATTTGTTGATGACAATATATTTGGAGGACAAGATGCTCTGAGTAAAGATATTGCAAAACAAATGAAATAGGAATTTCAAATTGCAATATTTGGTGAGATCAAATTCTTTGTGGGATTACAAGTCTATCAAATGTAATATGGTGTATATATCACTTAGTCAAAATATGTCAAGGAGATATTGAGGACATTTGAACTTGAGAATTCAAAACTAGTAAGTACACCTATTGTAATAGCACTCAAGCTATCAAAGAATAATGGTTCAACTGAGGTCAATCAAATATTATATAGATCCATGATTGGAAATTGCAATATGTAGTACACAGCAGACCTAATATTGCATTAGTTGTGGGGATAATTGCTAAATTATTTACTAATCCTAGAGAGAAACACTAGAATAATGAGATACCTGAAAGGAACAAAAGAGTATGGTTTATGCTATAAGAAGAATGAAAAGCATGAACTGAAAGCTTACATTGATGTTTATTGGGCTAGAAATATTGATGATAGAAAAAGCACCAGTGGAGGAGCATTTTTCTTAGGTTGAAGACTTGTTACATGGACAAGCAAGAAGTAGAGTTGTAGTTCCCAATCTACTGTTGAAGCAGAGTATGTTGCTGCTACTATCAATTGCACAAACATTTTATGGATCAAATAGCTACTAAAAGGAATTATGGAAGAAATCACTAAACCAATGATATTGTATTGTGATAATATAAGTGCTATAAATATATCAAAGAATCCTATAATGCATACAAAGACAAAGCATATTGCAATAAATTATCATTATGTAAGGGAGTTGGTTCAAGACAAAGAGGTGAAGATGGAATATATCAACACAAAGGAGAAAATTGTTCATATCTTCATCAAAGAATTACCTAAATATGCTTGTGTATCTGAGAGGTAAATTAAGGGTGATACCCATATCAAAGGCTATGTAAAAGATAGAGGGAGTACCCTACATCAAACAAGCTGATATTCATTTCATACAAATTGATGTAGTGGACCTTACTTTAGGAAATTTCCTAAAGCAATCACAAGAGCTGAAATTTCAAATTAGTCATAAGCAAGGTCATAGAGGGATTAAAATTGAAGAACCTTCAAAAGCTTATATCTGCATATATAAAAAGATGTCAAGTGTTGAGTATTTATCTTTAGCATTGTTTTCAAAGAGGGAGAATGTAAAGTAAACTGATCAAGTGCTCATTGATCAAGAGGGAGATGATCAGATGATCAAAGTAGACAATTAAGGGAGAAACAAAAAGAAAAAGTACAGTGTAAAAGAGGAGCAATGAAAGAAGAGTAAATCATTAGAAGATCAAAAGACTGAAAGCAATAAAGAGGGAGAAAGCAAAAAGAAAGAGGGATATATTCTGATATTCTGCTAATCCATGATAGAAGAGAATCAGATAAAAAAGATATTTTGTAACCTAAGAAGGAGTTGCTGATAGAGGGAGAAGTTACATTCACAAGCTTTCTTTTTGGTATTTCCTTATTGTTTTAACCTAGTTAGTTTGATAGAATAATATGTTCATCATTTGTTTGACCAGTCAATCAGTTTGGTTTGTCATCAATGCCAAAGAGGGAGATTATTGATATATGAGTAAGAGAACTATTGAAGAAGTGTTTTCAATCATTTTTTTATCACTAATGTCAAACTTGTTATATGTTGGTAAGACAATTGCTTCTATGTTTCAAGCACTATCACTTAATTGATTGATGAGGAGGATTTGATCAACAAGATGTAACAAAATTACCTAGATGAAAGGTTGAGTTATGATTATGTATTGAAGTGCAAGAATTAGTTAAGACAATGATAACATAATATATTAATGATCTACTTGAGGTTACAAAATGATTGGCTACACTTAGAAGGTTTAGAAGAAAAATGTTAGACAAAGTTCATTTGCTAAGACTTGACCAAGTTGATAGAAGGTGCCGAGAAAAGTTAGTGCAAGCTGAGCAAAAAGTCAGTTGGAGCCGAGTGAAAGCAATTTCTAGTGGATGTCGAGAAAACTAATAGGTGTCAAGAAAGTTAGTAGATTTTGAGTGATTTTCAGTTGATGTCAAGCACCAGTAAAATCTAGTTGATGGCGAGTGATTTTATAGTAGATGCCAAGTAACATAGTATGTGTTGAGCATTAGTAAATCGATAATGTCAATCTGTTGCATTATGAATAGATCAAAGATTGCCCAAATAAAAGCTAACAAGTTTTTTTTCTTGGAACTTGTGAATTAGGACGAAGATAAGATTGATGAGCTGGAGGCATAGAATCTTATGTAAACCATTTTGAAGGTGATTTCAAATGGATTATAGGAGAAGTTTCTAGAACATACAGTGTATCTTACCTAATCCATTGAAAACCCTAATTCTTGATATGGATAATGAGTGGGAAAAGAGTTCTAATTTCCTATATGTAGAAATTTTTAGTCATGAAGCAATGCTGGATTAAGGTTAGAGAGTTTTGGAAGCAAAAACCTGACAAGGAGAAGGAAGAGGGTTTGCTTCATCAAGTGACCCAAGAGAGGAAGTTTGCAATGGAGAACTAAGAAAGAAGGCTTAAGGAGGATGAATGCTTAAGGGGTGAACAAGTTGTTAGAACTAAAAAGATTGGAAGCCAAGTAGAGTTGAGGATTGAATAGTCATCTATAATTTGCAAGAAAGGTTATAAGTTGTATCATATCAAAGCTCTACTACTACTTTCTAACAATTGTATCAAATTAGGGTAAATTCTTTGGAGAAAGGTTGACTTAATAGTCATTGGAAAATCCTTTAATAGGGTGGCATTCCAAGTGAATGACCTAAAGTCCTCTAACAAGGCTCACTTTTAACAGGGTGATTGAAATCCCTTAATCAGGTCACATTTAACAGTGTTTTCCATAACCTTTAACAAGGTTGGCCTTTAATAGGGCATCACTTCAAAAGATTAAAAAAGGAGTAGCATGGTACTAATAGTTTTTCCCAAATTAGGTTTTCATTTTAAATCACTGTGTCAAGTGTAGCAATGGATATGTTGTGTTTTATGTTTTACATTCCTGCATATTGATTTAAAAGTAACATATCAGTTTAGGTTAACACACAATGAATGCATGCATGGTTGAGAAAGTATTAAGGGTTCACTAAATTGTGAAAAAACACACCCCCCCACCCCACCCCACCCCCCCGAGTTATTCTAAAAGAATTCCAACAAGATGTCATATTTAGTGACTGCATTCCATAACTTCAACAACTCATCAATAAGGGGCTCAATATACACATTCATATCTTTAACTTGGTACTTACCTAGTTGAATGAACATAAAAATTACATTATTATTATGACCATTTTGATGCAATCTTTGTAAACTAATTTAGATAACTATTCAATGAAAAAATATGTAGCAAAATTATTGACAACATTATGTGCTCTCTCTTTATGGACATCCAAAGAGGAATGTTATTGTTCATAAAAAAAATAGTCTACACTAAGTAAACAGATCTCATATCTCCAAATGGATTGACACCATCTGCTACCAATGATAGCTTTAGATTATGAGGTTCTTCTTTAAATATCAATCATCTATCTTCTATGTCCTTAAATGTAGAACTATCCACAGACATTTCCATAATGTCATCTTGAGTTCTATTACATTCACAATAATCCATAAATTGTGTCAAGCTAGTGCACTTGAATACTTAAGGCGTGGAATAATGAGAATATACTAAAGAATCATGTGAGGCACTTTTTTTGTTATTTGATCTAACTAATAGCTACTCATATGACAATCAAGGCATTATATTACAAATTCATGTTGTTTATGATAAAGAATATGGTCGTTGGGACATGCATGCATTTTCTAATACTTCATTCCAATTTAATTCATAATAGTATGATAATTCTTGGTACAAATGAGGAAGAATGTTTGATGCTGGTAACAAAAACTCACCTATCAACCTACAAAAACAATTATTATTTGTTAGTATAATGAATAGTAATGGTATGCTAATATTGAAGATGAAAAAAATGGCATACCTTAGCATACATGACATTGCTACATTGGATAAACCTTTCATAACCTTCAAATTCACCAACAACACTATAGTGGAGAGAATATTTTTTTGGGAGCCTTAGTATAGTGGCTCATATGCTTTCTCAAGTATAGGTATATCAAGACCATCTTCATCATCATTATCAAATTTACTATTACCATCATCATCATCATCTTGATTAGCTACACCAATACCATCTTCTTAAATCATGTCCTCTAGCACATTATCAGCTATGTCAGTACCATCATATTCAATTGTTTCCTTTATTGCAAGATCATCTTCTTCCATGGGAGCGTCATCCTCATCTTGGATATTCAAACCTCCATGTTCCTCTAGTTCAAAATCCAAATTGACCAATGGATGAAAATCATGCCCCCTTCAATGTGACCATGTTTCCTACAATGACTCTGGGATGTTTTGATTAGAATTCTTCAATTATTTAAACCCTTAGACTTTTTGCAAGGACAATTACATTTATCAACTTTTCTTCAAAATTAAGACTGCAATCTATCAATTGTATCATTATTTTGTTTTGGGTTCATATTGGTAGGTGTGGTCTTTCTTCACAAGAAAATATTTAGGCTATAAATATACAAAATGTAAACATACAAGATAATAAAATTAAAAATAATAAAATATTATAACATTATACAAGATTTACAAATACACACACAAATCATTGTCACAAAATTAGGCCAACCAATTGCACATTCTGAGACTCATTTACTCCCACAAATTCACCTAGGGCTATCTCTAGCAATTATCTCATTGTGTTGAGTTAGGGAAGGTTTAAAGGTATTCCTTGTTGTTTGAGATTTCCCTCTCATGGATTTACACCATAATAGTTGCAAGCGCACCCTAGTTTTGGCTTGAAAGACTCAAATTTGGGCCTTGATTATGGGATAAAGGTTCTTAATAATCTATGTGTGTATTTTTACTAAATTCTTGGTTTAAATTTCTTTTCTTTTTTCATTTCATTCAATTTCTTGGTTAAAACATCAAAAATCTCCCTAGGCGGTCAATGGTGGTCAAACAACTACAACATTGTCATAATGCATGAAATAAGGTGGAGTGAGGTGTAATGAGGTTTGAAACATCGTAAGAATTCATTATTTCCTTCATTGGTGATAAGGAATCCCAAATTTCTAATGAAATTGTAAAATTTGCAAAAATTGACAAAGTTACAAAAATTGTACAGGTTGGGAACAAGTTTTTGCAAAACTAAATTTTAAAAGCTAAGTTTTACCAATGAATTTGATGCATTTTTTTTGTTGTTCATAGAAGTTTGATACAATAGTTATCTTTGTTTTTTTATAGGTTGTTTTTGTTTTCATCAAGTTGTATACATATTTATTGCAATTTGTGAAGTGATGTTAATTTTTCTATGTAACTAGACATTTTTAATCTCAGTAAAAGTTGATGGTGTTAATTCATTCTTGTCTTAAAATATTTAGCCAAAATTAATTTTTTCTCCATTGTACAACCCTTCCATTTATATCATTTAAATTTAAAGTCCTAAAATATTAAAATTTTCTTAAACAAATCATAGTAGATGGTGGTTTAAATACAAAGTCATTCATTTAGTGTGAGTTGATGATTAAGGTGTTTCCTTTTTCAAAGCCTATAATTTTGTCATAGACTATCCATATCATAGAATTTGATGCCCTAAAAATAATCATTGTATTTTTTAATAAAGAAATACAAGTAAAGTAACATTAATTGATGGGAATAAAGAAGACAATTCAAAGAAGCAAGATTGAATGTCAAAGACCTCAAGTCGATTGAACTTCTCTTAATCTACATGTTATGGCTCAAGATGTGCCTTATGTTCCAACCAAAGAAACTTCTGATGTTACAAACTCACAAAGTTGAGAAGAAGGCCCAACATATTGAATATATAAGTATCATTCCTCAACCTAAGTTGGTGAAAGACGATAACCTGAGAAGATGATTCTAAAGAAATGAATAGAATTATGTTTTGATCGTTTTCCCTTTTAGAAATATTCTCCATTAAGGTCATAGAATCTTTGTTCAACCCTTTTGAGTTGAAAAATCATACAACTTTTGGCTTTCTCTTTCACTCATTGTTGTGAATTTTGGTTATATTTTTTATTAGATGTAGAGTAAGTTTTTTCTTCAAGCACAAAACATAGCCAAATGACCAAGTGCTCAAATATGACTAGAATATAAGTTATGCTCTCAAATTGAAGCTTACATGTATATCAACTTCCATTACATCTATGTTTATTTGCATCTTCTAGAATGTACTAAAGAAATGACTTCATTGAAGTTCAATATTATCATGCATATTTGTGTACTTGTTTGTATGGTCAGAGTGAAACGACAATTTGAATGTGACTTTACAATATTGAAGTGACATAAAACTTAAAAGGAGTCCAAAGAGATCTACACACTCTTCTTTTTGTCATATTGGTTTACCATGATGAAGGTTTTCCTTATTGTCTTTATAATCTAGGTTCACTTGTCATCAATTAACTAATGCTTTTTTTTGTGGATTTGTTAGCCTCCTCTATAATACTTGCATTCCCTCCTTCATTCTCTTACTTTACTTATCACATCTTAAATTTAATTGTCCTTGACCTAATATCAGATTACATAAGAAATCCACACTTTGTCACTAAACCTTCTTAGCTAGGGTTTAGGAATCTCATACCCCTTCCCACTAGCCAAAAGTGACACATTTAAACATACTTGTGACTTTTATGAAAACTTCATGTGACCTTATATACCCATAAATTGAAATTTTGTGATGATGATAAAACACAAATAAAAACATGGTATCCAAGGTATAAGCTTGTAACAGGATGGGGAGAGAAATAAAGTCTTGACTAGAGCAAGTTCTCAATCATGTGAAGCACTTGAAAAACAACTGAATCATTTAATGAGATTTCTAATGTTATAGAAAGAAAAATAATAAAGCTCTCCCTACATGAATAAACAATAATACTGAAGAAATGTGAAACAAATGTGTGAAGGAAAATGTCTTCAAACTCATGTCACTTGCAGACCTAGCTACCAAGTGTTCATTCACATCTTCTCCACTGGGATTAACACAGTTGAATCTCACACTTGCAGACCTCCAAATTAGCTGCCACCTAAAATCCCCAAATTGTGAAATAAATATTGTGTGCACCTTTTTCTTTCTTCTTTCTTAATGAGCTTGATTTGGTCAAAATTTTGAGCAAATCAAGCATTTTTGTCAAAATTTTGACCAAATTGGGCTCATAAACAAAACAAAAAAAGAATTTAACAAGCCAAAAAAAGGCCTTAGTTGAAATTAAAGGTCAAAAATTGACCTCAAATGTACTATTATCTTTGTGGTGTGTGGAGATGTTTCTTCATGATATGTGGAGATGGTTTTCTTCATGGTGTGTGGAGATGGTTGCATCTTGAGGGCTCATGGAATTCTTGGTAAAGATGTATGTGCTTTAATTTGACATGTTATCCTTGGTGTTAGGATGGTTTCATTATTATGTCATAGTATTCCCTTGATAAGCATTTAGATTTTTGACATGTTATGATATGTTCATTTTGAGCATGTTATCTCTTTGGTTGAGATGGTCTAGATCATATTGTCATGTTTATGTTCCTCGGGCTAGGGTTGGAGCTTTGGCATTAATCTTAGTTTAGTTCTTTCATATTGAGTGCATTGGTAATTTTCTAGATACTTCATGATATTTCTATGTTGCATTTGGATTTAGCATGGATTGATTGGTTATAGGTGCTCATGGATACTTGGAGATAGTGGTGATGCTGATTTCTCTTAGATTAGAGATATGTTTGTTGGGACAGTTGATGATTTTAGTAGCAAGTCTAAGGGGCATTCACATGATATGGAATTGAGAGGATATTTTTGTTGGATGACTTTTGGTTGGAGACTTGTATATCTTAATGAGAATTCACATTCCCCACTCTTGGTCTACTTAGTGGTTACTACTTGAGAGGTGTAGCCCATTTTTTCTCTCAGGTGCATTATATTTATGCTTATCTTTCATGGATATAAATCTTTTCTATGGTACATAAGTAATTTTTAGATGGTTAATTTGAGAGATGTTTTAGCATTGGCTATCTCCATGTGCATAATTTTTGTCATGTTGATTGAAATTGGGAGATGATATATAGGGCATATTCCTTGGATTAGGAATGGTTATTCATTAGTTTAGGAATGGTTGTGAGTTTGATCTTCTTGTGAGAGTCTTTCATCCATGATTAGTTATATGGTATGGTTTGGGTGTTGTTGTGATTTTATGGAAGAGATCTTACTTGGCATAGTTTATGTCTAGAGGTGTGTGTAGAAGGACATGATACAACTTACGATTTGCATGGTTTCTCTTTGATCTTGGTTATCTTCCAGGATGTTCAATTTTATTTACATTGGATTTGATATTGGTTGGATATTTAATGATTACTAGCTTGTGTTCATGTGTGTCATGTGAGAGATGGCTTGGTTATTCATTTATCTCTTTCCTTTTTTTTTGTGAAGAACTTGGTAGAGTGTTGGAGACTTATTATGGGAGTTGTTCTTGCAAATTATTAGTTTATGAATTATGGATTTCCTTCATACTACATGGATTTACTTCTTTGAGATGGTGTTAGTGGATTAGTTATAGATTTGACATTATCTTTTAGAGTGGGAGATTATTGGTATATATGTAGTAGATATTATTCTTGAGGCTTGTCATTTCATGTTAGAGATTGGATATGTTGATGACGTGAGATTCACTTAGTATACCTTAGGAGATATGGATAGTTAGATGAGTTAGCACTTGTTTTGGGTGTTATTTCAGCTATGCCTATTTGATAACTATAGATCCATGTGATTACCTTTGGACCAACTTTTTGTGCTTGACATTTCATTTGGCACAAAATTTTATGATCTTCTTATGTGATAGCTTGGGTGGCTTTCTCTTTGGATGGCTTCTATGTATGTCTAGTGGCAGTGGTATAATAAGAGGTTGGATCATTCATGTTTGAAAGGATGGATACTCTAATTTTTTTGTGGGTACCAAGATGGAGCACATGGTGTACTTTGATCCATGATGTTGGATGTTCTAGGAGGGATATTTTCCTTGTTCATTTATGTGGCTACGGATTGACCCTATGCAATGTACATACAATAAGTGGGAGATTATTGAGATAATGTGTGTTGCATACATTGCATATATTATTATATTATATTATTTTATTTTATTATGTAATGTTTCACCTAGGAGCATCTAGATGGATGTGCAACATGTAAAGATTCCCATGGGTACTTGACGAGATGTATTGTAACATTGTGATAATATTTGATGTAATTATTTAATATTGGGGAAATAAATTAAATGTCCAACATTAAATATGGGATCAATTGGTTAGGTAGTACATGGTTTTAGCACATGGACCACTAGGTGGTTTTGCGGGACTCGCTACTATATAAAAAGTCACAAGAGTAGTTGTAAACAAAAGACAAAAAGGCAAAAATGCAAGAGTTGAGCAAGGCAAGGTTTGACAGGTTAGCCAAGGGAGTATTTGTGAAGGTTGGAAGCATAGAATGGGATGTGTGGATTCACATTTGTTCACATGGATTTCTTGGTTGTGGCAATGACTTTGAAGACTTCCATGGTTGTATTTCAATGGTGTTTTTGTTGAATAATGCATGGTGATGGATGCTTTTCAAGGGTGGGTTTTTTCCTCAATGAGGGTTTTCCAGGGTAAAGTTTTCTATTCTCTTGCATGTGGATTTTAACTGCATATTAATTTCAAATTTACTATGGATTATGTGGAAATTGTTATTTTTTTGTTGCAAGTTTCCTTACAATTAGGTGCATAAATATTAGCAATCTCAAAGGAACGATTTCTAAGAGAAAACAAGACCCAAACCACTCCTTGCATGGGGTCAAAACCATGATAAACAACAACATACTACCAATTATGTGAGAGATTAATGGCTAACCCACCTTGACCAACATTTTTTGGGAAGAATAAACAAAATTGTTAGGATAAAACATATGGAAAGACATGTGAAGAGAAATTCATGTAAGTTTGACATCCTAAAGGAGAAGCACATCCATATTACCAATCCTTTCATATTTGTCTTTAGAAAAGTACTTTTTGTGGGGGTTAGTGAGATCCCAAATATTGGATCATAGGAATTTCATGGTATAAAGTCTTGCATGCCATACTCATCCCTAAGAGAGGAGAAAAAAATGCAAAAAGTCTAAACTAGGCTAGGACATGGTGAGAGAATCTCCAACATTAGTAGTATTATTCCTATCATAGATTCTATTTGTGGTCTCTACACATACAAAAGGACTATGAGATTTATGTAAAGAAGTAGAAGTGCTAATAACCAAATCTTTTTGAGGTGTGAGTGAGGATAGAGGCATAGAATCATGTTGTGGGTTATCTTTCTCCAAACCATCTTTTCAAATAAAATATTTCTTTCCCTATCATTTATGGTTTGAAATAGAAGACACCATCCCATGTTGGTTAAGGTTTGAAATAGTGGCAAGTTGCAAATCGATAGTCTATATGGGAGTCATGGTAGTATCCTCAAAGACTTGAGTCACTAGTTTCTAAGGAGTTAAAGGTCACTTTCTTTTCAAAACCATAATTTCCATTATTATTTTTTATTCACCTCTATGGGTCAATATTATTGGATACTTTTAATTGCCTTAAAAGAAAGATGGGGGTTATACACATACTTGAGATGGATTAATATGAGTGCATTATATTAATTGAATAAGCTCTCATGATTATCTTTGGATTGACTAATATGAAGAAGAGATGCTCCTTAGAGGGATAATTTAGTGAAAATACATTGTTGGAGTTGATGAAAGATCAACCCCATAGCTCCCAAGAATCACCTACATGCAAACACCTATCATAGAAAGAGAGCAACAAAAGCTATATGGAGGCTGAAATTCTCAAATCCACAGATGAGACATTCTTGATGAGAAAAAAGATAAATTTCTATTATAAAAAGTGAATGAATAAATTATAAAGAGATCAATCCTTATAAAAGGAGATCAAAACCCTAATAGGTAACTAACCTAGGTTGCATGATAATAATTACTAATAGAATTAATTATTATATGCCCAAAGTTTAGCTTAAGTAAACTAGAGATAATAAGTGACTTAATAATTAGATAAATATGATTTAAATAATTAATTAGATAAATATGATTTAATTAATAAGAAAAAATTGTATTACACTAACACAACCCCCCCCCCCCCCCACCCTTAAGATAAACTTAGGGAGTAGCTAAAACCCTAGAAACTATTGTTGAAAGTAAACTTGGGTCTTGGCAACAAGGCTTGATGGGGTACTTGAGCACAAAAAAAACTCTAAAAAGAAGAGAAATAGATAAAACCACATGGGAAAACCCTACTCCAAAAAAAGATGGAAATAATGCTAAAAAGAACTAGTGAAGGACTGAAGAAGCCTCCAAACTAGGGAATGACCCAGAAGATAGGAACAAAAGAGATGATCATGAAGAATGCCACTAAAGCATGAAGTTATAAACACTGTCAAACTATTGATCTAAAGAACCTCAATTGTATAGAACATGACTAGGTAGAGAATATTGTCTTAAGATCTAATCAATTGAAGATGGAATGAATATTCATGACCTTTGAAAATAGGAATGAAAGAATGCCTATATGGTAAATGATCCATCTCAAAAAAATGCGTAGGTATCCAACCACTACAATTTCCTAGTACATAGGATCAGTTGTTAAATATATAGCTCACTCCATTGAACCAAGTAAGAAATAGAACCAACATAAGCCCCCTGTAATGATGAAAGGTTAGACATGAATGTTAAAACTAAATGCAATATCTCCTACAAAAAGAACAACCAGTAACAACGAGAGTGTAAAAGAAGTACAAACATCTATAGTGGTACTTGTCATGAACACATAATGAGATTAATGTCATGGAAAGGACACTCACTTGAAAAAGGAAGATGGTGAATATCTCCAACATGAAACCTTACAAGGAACCTTATGATGGAGTGCCAGTGCAAAAAAACAAAAACATGTAAAAGATCCTAAAATGAAATAGAGTGACACTTTATCTCAGTGTGTTTGAAAAAATAATACAAAAGGATGTCAACAAAGACTAAAAGAGACATAAGGCTGATACAAGAGAGAGTACAACCCATGAAAAATCATCTAAAGTAACAAAATCAATTTTTGAACATGAAACAACCAAGGTATCCACTAGAATGCAAAAAAAACAAAAAAAATTGAATGGGATGTGCCTAGAATAGAATTTGGAAAATAGAATATCTCAAGATATGTCTCCTAGAGTGGAAATTAGAACCTCTAACATTGACTACATAAACCAACAACTAAAAATCATCAAAAGTCCAAATAAACTATAGTATCATGACGGGATCAAAACCATCTTTTCGATGATATCTTGTTTGCAAAAAACAAATTTTGGATGAACAAGTTATGGCCAAAAAACTACATGTAGGTCAAAATAGAGTTAGAAGGGAAAAATAAAAACATTTAATATCTTGAAATATGTGCCAACCAATACCATAAATTACCTCAGGATTCCTATCAAATGCCATTAATTTTTTAAATAGGGTTCCTCACTTTATGTGCAAAAATTTGATTTTCATGCCAAAAATCTTGATTTTTACACTCAAAAATCTCGAAGCACATGCCAAAAATCTTGATATGTGCACCAAAAAATCTCAATTTACATGTCAAAAATCCTGATGTGCATGCCAAAATCTCAATTTAAATGCCAAAAATCTCAAAATCATTGCCTCGACAAACATGTCCAATTTGGGAGCAATATTTTTTTGCCTCAAATTCCAACTATGTCTAGAATGGACAAATTTTATATGAAAATAGGGGTTTTCGGGCGGTCTTAGCTCAACAATGAGGTCTATTTGGGTTCAAAGTGCACTGATAAATGGCGATGCCCAATGTAATACAAAAAAACTCTAAAAAATGAAACCCTCTGATAGAAAAAACAAAAATCTAAAAGCCAAGCCAAACTTCTCATAAACAAAACAAGGGCGTGAATATCTAAAACTTTGATATCATGTTGCAGTTGATGAAAGTTCAACCCCATAGCTCCCAAGAATCACCTACATTAAAATACTTGTCATAGACAGAGAGAAGAAAAATCTATGAAGGTTGGAATTTCTAGATCCATAGATGAGACATTCTTGATGAGAAAAAAGATAAATTTCTATTATCAAAAGTGATTGAATAAATTACAATGATATCAATCCTTATAAAATAAGATCAAAACCATAATAGGTAACTAACTTAGGTTTCCTAATAATAACAAATAATAGAATTAATTATTATATGCCCAAAGTTTACCTTAAGTAAACTATAGATAATAAGTGATTGAATAATTAAATCAATATGATTTAATTAATAAGAAAAAACTTACTCTAACATACATGATAAGAAGCATGATGCCTTTGGTATTTATGTAAAAAAGTGATAAGTTTGTTGATTAGAAGGAGGAAATCTAGTACTAGAAGGAAAAGGATCCAAATAATATAGCCATCCTAGCTTATGAATGAAGATAATATTAGAATTTTGTCTTGTTGGTGTTTTTAGAACATTCTTTAGAAATAGTTTATTCTTCGAGTGTCTCCATCATTTTCAAAAGGGAAGATTATTTGTGCAATTGATGTTGATGAGATGAGGATGCATTTGTCTAGTATGATCTTTAAGTTATAATTATTATCATTTATGCCAATGTATGTTTACTTAATTGTTTATGTTCTTGATGTACTCAATCCGAATATATGTGGAAATGTATGAGCTATAAAGGGATGTGTTATGAGAAGTCATGCAAAGTTTTCCTTGAATTTTTTATTATGATATATCTATGACCACATAGGTTCATGTAAAATATAGAGCATGCTACAATATAATAGAAAAAAACTATAGGGATCAACAATCTCCCCCTTTGATATTAGTAGAAAAAATACTTTTTCATGATTCAACATTACATCTCAAAACTAAAAAATAGTACTCCCCCTTAGACTATGACTCAGACTTCATAAAGACTTAAATATTTAAAACATATATATACATACCTTTGACATATTTTATCTTCAAAAAATTTCAAAGAATCATACCTATACCTCTCTATATTCATATCCCCATCATGTACCTTTAAGTTTCAATATACATGAGATATTTCCCCCACACATTACATAGCATATCCCCCCCTTATTTTTGTCACTTATGGTTTCTGGGGTGTAGGGATCAAATCATACTTATCTAGAAATGGTTTGTGAAGCTATAATATCATGGCTAGTACATGATCCCAATTATTTTTTACTAATTCTAAGTAGTTGAATCTTGATTTCTAGCATGTCATCTAGATCAATTTAACTATCAGTTGTTGAGAGATTCAGATCTCATTGTGCTACCTCCTTGGCTGATATAAGCTCTATCTTCATAACCTCTAAATGAGGTAACAACATGGTCTCAATGGAGATGAGCTTAGCCCTTATTCTTCCATCATTACCCACTAGCTCAGCTAATCTCCCTTGGGGGAAAACTTAATTTATTTAAATAATTGAAACTAGAACTTGCATCCATGTTCAAAGAATGTGTTGATGCTTTCAAATATAATAATTGTTTGTCAGTGAAATCTTAATTCTCCTTTGTAAAGAATTTGACATCACAATTTTTTTTTACAAAGCAAGAATGTTCTTTACAACATCTTCTTAGTATTTATTAGATTTGACAAGTGTACTTTCCCTATTGCAATTTGAGTGGAGACCTTTTCAATGACTTTCTTCTCAAAAAATTTGGGAATCCACTCCATCAACTTTTCATTTGCATCTATGTCAACATTATTTATCTTCTCAACAATATGCACCAACTGAGCTATAATACTAGCATTATTATTAAGGTTTTCCACATCAAATACTTAAAGAAAAATATCCTTAATTTCCTATGTAACTTTCTTTTATTTTTTCTCTCTCCTAATTTCTTCTTGTTTGATCTTTCTTCCCAACAAATCTTGCAAAATTTTCATTTGTTCAAGTGTCACATTTTTAGTGTGAAATTTGGGTATGACAATGACTTTATCTAATGTTATTGGCTTTCTAGATGACCTTTCTTTCTTATTTAGAAATTTCTTCTTTGGTGTGTTGCTTCTCAAAAATTCTAGCTAAAATGAGTGTGATGAAACATCAATGCTCGTTCTTTGTATCTCTTTCTCTCCACTAGCATCGATACTTGTTGAGAAATCCCCTATTATTTAGGAAAACCACTTATCTCAGCCTTAGATTGTGTAGAAAGTGGTTTTGTCTTCTTTTTTTTTCCTAATTTTCACCTTTTAACTCGATCATGATGTCACTTTCTATCTCTATCTCCTTATTTCCCTTTATAAGAGGTCCTAAGATTTGTGTTGTTCCTTCATGTTTAGTAGCATTGAATACATGTGTATTCATACCATCTATCTAACCCTATGTGATCTGATCTACCTTACTAGGCTCTTTACCTTTCTTCTCTTCAATTACCAAAGTCTTTTGTTGAATTCATTCCAATTGTTCATTGAAGTCGATAGTAACTATAAGTGTTTCAGTAATTGATATAGTTACATGTTTCTTTGTTTTTTGCTCTCTAATCTTAGGATATTCCTTTCTTTGAATAATAACTAGATTGGATGTATCAAAAAAATTGTTTATGATATATTTTGGAGCTTGATCTCCTTGTTCTGACTTGTTAGACATTATATTTTCTAGCTCAGTTGACACTAGAGTCATATTGGGCAATGTATTATCAGGAGTTTCATCCTCAATGGTGTTTGTCTCTGTCTATTTTTCCTTGTCTTGATCCATTTTCTGTACAATCTCTACTAATTTTTCAATATCACTATAGAGATCATATGTATTACCTAGTTCTATTTTCTCATATTCCTTTTCCTCTTCCCCAATTGGTGAAATTAACCCAAAAACTCTCTTCCACACCAACTTGCTCTCTTGCACCACTTCCTCAATTATGTTTTTCAAAATTTTGTATGTTGGGCAAGTGCACCAAGTTGTGGTGCCAAAAGGATGACACTTTTTTTCTTTTTTCATAATATCCAATAGTGTGCATGCACTATAGTGTGAACATGCTATAGCATGTATGCGCTATGGCCTAGGCTTAGGCTTGCGGAGCATAGACCATAGTACGCATGCGCTACAGTGTGTACATGCTATTGGAAATCACATTAAAAAAAAATCATACTCTTTGTCTCCCTCTCCCTCCTGTAGTGCCTGCCCCTGGTTCACATTTTGTTATCATTGCTAAACTCTTTTAGAACTAGTTTTATGTTGTTAGTTAGCAGCATTCTTTTGAGATTATCAGATATTGTGCTATGGATTCAGTTTATTATGTGATGAGATTACTTAGACTCTACATTTCATGTATGTCTGATGATTATTTTTAGTGTTCACAATTATTGATGATAATTATTACATTGCTTTCAATTATTAATGGTGATTAGTAAGATGATTTATTATCATATGTGCTTTCTTATGGATACTTACCCCATACTTGCATGTGTATGGTGTGTGTGTTTTCCTTGCATGTTTGCTTTTGTATGGCATGTCTGATGTGGTTAAGGAAGGGAGTCGTAGTCACCTGCTAGTCGAGATCTACATGATGCACCACTTTTTGCCATTGTCTGTTTAGTTTAGTATATATTGTGTTTGTACATGCATGGTTTTTATGTGGGTTGCAGGTACCGGGTATCAACTTCCCTGAATTGCCAAGATGAGCGTACCCTATCACATTATCTCAATGATAAGAGAGGGGAGATAAATTCTCAAGTCTAAATCCCAACCCTTTGAGCCATTTGTCCTAATTGGAAAATTAGGACAAGTATCTGAGTTGAATACCCACCGAATGTGTCGAATGACATATTTCATGATTTTTAACGATTTAGATTTATTTTGTATGATTTTTTCTATGATGGGTTTTCATATTTTATCTGGGAGGTCTATGGTGAATTTTTCATTAATTAGGTCTTAATAAATAGATTTAATTAATAAATTATTTATTTGAGAAAATTAATAAAATATCATGATCTTTGATATTTTGATTGTAATTAATTAAATGTGAATTATTGGAAAAAAAGAATTAAATAAAAAAAATTAAAAATTAAAAATAATAATAATTATAAAATAATAATAAAGTAATAAATAAAATAATAATAATAAAAGTTATAAAAATTAAAATGAAAGTTATAAAATTTAAATAGAAATTATTTAAAAAGTAAATTGGAGTTATAAGCTTGCATGGGAATTAACATATGTCAACAACACAAGGGTTAGTGCATCAATTAAGCACAAAGTGTCTACAACTCTATGACTCATCAAAAAGGTTGGAAAAGACCTATGCTTAGTTGGTGACACCTTTCAGCGGTTTCAAGAAGCAATCCAAAAGTTTCTTGAGAGCTCTTTATATTCAGGCATTCATAGAAGCTTAGAGAGGGGGGGTGGAGAGCAATTGGAGCATTGGAGGACTCAAGAACTCTGAAAAAGGGAGCTTGCTCTGCGGGTTTTCTGAGGAAGAGTGAATTAGCATCAGAATCCGGGTAGATTCTTGTGATTTTTCTTATGCTATTTTCGCATCATGCATTCCTGTCTTCTTCGTGTCTTCCATATGTCTTCTGAGGAATTTCATATTTTTATTGTATGCATTTTCAATTTGGGCAATTAAATTTATTTGAAAATTTTATATGCATGGATTTTTTAAAAAAAAAGAGAAAATGGGTTTGGGTTCGAATTAGAATCAAATTGAAATAGATTTGAAAATGCTTTCAAGATTTATGGCCAAATCCATTAGTGAAATTATTGGATAAATTTAGAGAACAATTACCTTTTAAGAAAAAAAATTTAATTGTCCTGTCGCTGCCCCTTGGATGGACCTGAACTCAGTTATTCATAACTTTTTATCGGGATTGAATTTATTTGATCGCTCCAGTCAGAATTGGCGCAACTTGGCCCTCTTTAACATATTTTAATTTCGGCTCGATCCAACGGTTCATTAGGGAGGTATGACCGTTGTACTAGGACTATTTTATTCAAGGACGGATATTTTTTCATTTCCCATAACCAAGAGTTCTTTATGCTTAAACTTCACAAAAATAATATATCAAAGTAATATAATTAGAATTTAATAATTATTTAATTAGTCTAAATACTAATAAGAATGTTCTAAATGAATTAATGGAGATTTTTAATGGAAAGTTTGTGGATAGAGCTAATGGATAGAGATATTGAATTCAATAGAGAATGGATGACTTTTAATATTAATTATTTAATATATAGTTAAGAGGTGGTAATTTATAAAATGTGTTTAATGATGATTATTAAGAGACTCAAATTTTAATGATATTGGATTTAGATTTAAATAAGAATTATTATATTGACAAAGAGTCATAGTTACATTATAACATTGTTATAACATAACTACGATTTGAATTATTATATTGATTATAAATTATTGATATGCTTTAAAGGTTAGTTAAATATTAACTAATGAGGCTTATGGAAATATAGTTTGATGAGTTTATTATTTATTAATGTTTTTTGGGTCTAACAAACTATTAATAAATAATGGTTTAAATAGTTATCAAAAAATTTGATTAGAGATAATCTAGTGGAGATTATTTAATGATTAAAGGTTTGTAAAAAGATATTAGTTTTTGAGATTTGAAGTATAATTGATCAATTGATATTCATTGAGCTGATATCATAACCATGATATTAATAATTAAGTTTTGTGGTAGAGAGTTATTTGAAAAGAATGACAAATGTGGTCATTATAGATAAGATTCCCAACATAGCTTGTTATTAAATATTAACAAGTTATTATTATTGAACTATGAATATGAATATTTGTGTACTAGATTATAATTGACCTTAATCTTACAGAATTCTAGTTAGTTATTAGTCAACTGATATTAATTGGAACAATGCTATGGTTATGCAACTATTAATTAAATCAATTAACTAGAGTTAATTAAATTTAATTAATAATTAAATTATGCAATAGAGATTTAATTGATATAATTCTTTAAAAAGATTGTTAAAATATTGGTATCAAAAGTTGGTAAGTCTTATGACTTGAATTATGATTTTAGATATTTTAATGGTGAAGACTTAGTAACATATAATTAAATATTAGGTCATGAAATTGTGTACCTAAGTTAAATGGTGGATTTAATTGATCATTTTAATAAAGTTATAATCTTTCTATTCGAAGATTGATAATTGGTTCTTTTATAAATGAATAATGATTCTTTGATTATGTTGAAAAGTTGAATTAATGGTAAGGAAGAGTTATTCAATTAGTAACTTTGATCTTAGCAAATAAAATGAATGATTTAATTAAAGGTCAATAAGTAAATACTTATCCTTAAGTTATTCTTAGAATGTAATTCTTAATAATGGAAGGATAATGCTATCGGGGAACAATTGGGTTGACTTGTAGGTCAAATGATGAAACTTAAGACACTTGAAAGTATACTTGCAAACAAAAAACTGAAAACCCCTACACATTATTCAACTATGTAAATTTAGTAAACTAAAACATGTGTTTGCATCGTGTATTTTATATGCTTCTTGTTTTGGGTTTTGGGTTGACTAGTGTTGACCAGTCCTAGGTTGTTACCAAAGGCTCGGGGGTTATGAGATGTGTTGGCATGTTGATCTTATTTTCTCTCGATCTTTATAAGCCCAACCATAGTAATGTGATCATATGCTTTATGAAATGTTTGTATTTGTTCATCAATCTTCATGTGTGAAGCTGAGATGTATGTGTATGAGACACTTAAGCTAATCATTTTTGAGTCATCGATCAGTTATCCTTGGATTATTTTCTAGTCGCCATGATAAGATTGAAATGTTGATTTATTTCTTGATGATGTCATGTTGTGACATATTTGACTCAACCATTTTGAAGTCTTCGATTAGTATGATTTTGAGATATTCTTGGTTGCTTGTTGAGAACCATTTATCTTGAGATATATTTTGGTTATTGAGAACCAATTGATACTTATGATTATCAGCGACGCCTTCAGTTGCCAATAGAGAACTGTTGTGGTCATGATTTTCTATGGATGCTTTTTCAGATGCTCATGGAGATTTGATGATTCTTATCTTGGAGATTTGATGATACTTATTATGGATATTTGATAATTTTATGCATATTTGATGATTTTATTATGGATTATCTTTTATGATTTTGAGATTTATGATTCCATGAGCTTAGGGTAGGTAATATACTTGTAGTGTCCGGAAGTGGCTTGCAATGGGGGTCGGAGACCTAAGTGGCTGCTAGGGTAACTCATTGTAAGTTTGATAAATAAGTGATAACATTTACACACTAAATGAGGATTAAATGAACCTAAAAAGATAATTGTTTTGATGTTCTCGCCTATGCCTTGAGTGCTTATACAGGCTAGGATGGGAGTAGTGAGAACACATGGTTGCGATCGTGCATTCCGTAGTATGCCTTGTCAGTATAAGAGGATACTAATGGCCGCATGAGATCAGTATGGACCCGTGGAGTTTAGCTAACTACTAGGGTAACTTGTATGTGATAAATACGATGACACTTTTCTGCTTGCAGAGTAGGTTTCCTACATGTCTTTGTGTGCCTTTGAGAATTAGATGTCAGTTTTGTGTGATGGAACCTTTGAGTTAATATACTTTTAGGATTCCTGTACTATTAGAGATTTGTGCTTTGTGGTTTGATAGCCTGTTTGGGACTTGAGATTATCTCCTCAGCACGGTGGGAGTGGACCACTTAGGTTCCACGTGGTCGGGTGGTAGTGTTTTTCCACTCTTATCATTTGAGATCCGTTTGAGACACCGTGGCTGGAGCATTCTTGGTTGGTATTTATCTTCATTATGACTGATGATATACCTTATGATGGATGTATTTATTGGTATGTTTCTTATATTAATGATTTGCATATGTTAGTTGATGATTTATTATTCTTTACTTTGCATGTTAGTATGATGTTTTTAGGAGTGACATTCCTACTATGTTAATAGCCAATGATCTCTTCGGTGCTTTGGAATGTTACACATGAAGGGATGGCTAGGATCCACGATGGTCTAATAATGCTATTTACGGTTGGGAGGAACCGTGCACTTAGTTATTTATGTTTTTGATATATGGTTATCTTTTGTGATGGATGTTTATATCTTTTGTGATGATGTATCATGTATGATATGTGGTTTCATTTATGTTATTGCATCATGGATTAATATTAGATGATGATGATGTACTTTATTTACTTGGATGTTTATTCTTTTAAGCTTTTCATACCCTGTGATATGTATAGTGAATGATTGAGCTAAACTAAAATATAATTACAAAAGGACACTTGTATATTGTTTAAGTACATTGGATGTATCATTGTTATTTCATAAGGATGGGATGTTAGATGAATAGTTAATTTAGATGTGATACAACGTTAAGAGATCTTTAAAGAATGTATCCTGTTATGTATATATGTTATGTTTATTTTCATTTGAATTATTGCTATTGCTTCCGCAAATATTATGAATGGTTTTATCTTTCATGTTTAAAAATAAAATAAAATTTGGCAAACTTAGTAAAATTCTTTGGATCCCTTGGCAGGGCATTACACCTCCCCTTTGTCTCCCTCTCTCTCTCTCTACCCCATCCTCTCTCTCACATCCCCTACTCTATGTCCCTTTCTCTCTTTCTATGCATTCCATCCAATGTAATCTTTGAACCTTCATCCCCTACTCCCTCTCTCCTATTCTTCTCTCTCTCTCCCATTCCCTACTTTATGTCCCTCTCTCTCTTTCTATGCATTCTATACCATGTACTCTTTGAATCCCTATCCCCTACTCCCTCCCTCTCTCTCTCTCTCTCTCTCTCTCTCTCTCTCTCTCTCTCTCTCCACATCATCTCCTACTCAATGTCCCTCTCTCTCATTCTATGAATCCCTTCCCATGTAATTTTTGAACCCCTATCCCCTACTCCCTATCAATCTCTCCCTATCTCTCTCCTATCCCTCCCTCTTATTAAAGCTCATTTTCACTATGCCTAATTTTTAAAAATATTAATGTGAAAAAATCTTCAATTGTGATGTGCAACTATGGTTTTTCTATGTTGCATTATCAATTCTCTAGTGAAAACCCTAATTTGATAAAAAAATCTTATTCTTGATGCTTAGGGTTTTCCTTGAACATCATAAAAGATGATTTACTATAGAAAACCTTTTTTTTAAACCCACACCCTTTTTGAGCTATTAGATTTTCAAAAATTTTAAGTGGTTGTATCTTGTATTAACATTTTGACATTTTGATGTGACCTAATAAAATTTTAAGTAGGTGACTAGGTGATCAAGTTAATCACATGGTTGAAGTTCTTCATTAGACTGTGGCATGAAATGGTGTGAATCAGTGAAATAGCTAAATTTTATTTAATCATTAATTTGTGGAGGTTGTGTATTGAAGCCCTCTTTGTATTGTGACTAAGCAAAATAGACAGTCAAACCGTAGTCACATGGTCACTTGACTATGAAAGATATATTGAATTTTCACAATGACTGGGTGAAAGCCTATGATCACATGGTTAGGGCCTCGAAAGATAAAGACTGGAGGATGCCCATGACTACATGAAATTGGATAGATGCACATATATAATCTTTATTCACATGGTTGCAAGGGTGACCAAATGGTTAGAAGATTTGACTACAAAGGAGCAACCAAGTTAAAGAATTCAAAATGATCTTCAATTACATGGTCAAGACAGTTAGGTCATAATAGGTTGAATGAATTGTGACCTAGAAAAAGAATTTATAAAGTCCAAAGGGGTTTTTGTTTGCTTGGTCATATAGTTAAGATAAGTATCCAGTTCTTAGACCATGACTAAGTGATTGAAGGAAAATATGTCTAATCACAAAGTCATGATGTTAAGTAATAAGAAAGAAGGATAAGTAGCAACCTAGAAAACATAACTACATAGTGCATGAAATCTTTTGTTCACTTGGTCACATTCTTAAAAAGCATAAGAGTTATAAAGTTAGCAACTTTGCAACAAAGTTAGTTTAGAGGGAAAATATACATGATCATATTGTGACTGTGATAAGAGGAAATTGATTGAAACAAGTTGCAATATGGTGAAATGAGTTAAAGATGCTCATTCACATGGTTGTGTGATAAAGGATCAAAAGAAATGTTTAAATCATGACTAGGTAAACAAGTCAAAATGGAAATAGATTATAGTGATTCACACTGTTGTGATGTTAAGGAAATGTTAGTAAGGATAAGTCACAAAGTGGTAACTGGATTAAAAGAACATGAAGAATCTTTTTCTTACAAGATTGCAGGGCAAGTTTGATATATGATAAATAAATTCATGACCCTATAAAGTCTTGAATAGGTTAAAGGAAGGTAGTGATCACAAGGTCGTAGCAATGAAAGCCTAAAAGTAAGAAAGGTATGTGAATTCATGACTTTGTGATTGTTAAGATCATTCATGCGATCGTAGAGAAAAAGGTCAATGCTAATAAAATAGAGCGAACGTGTGATTAAAGTTCTAAAATAAGGTCAAATCCTTAAGGTGCCTAGTTGCATAGTTAATGGCCAAAAGAATTAACTAGACTACAAATCGGTGAAGATGGTTAAAAGTGGTGATCCCCTAGTCACTGGTGTTAAGTGTTAAGGTGGAAAATGATTGCAGAACAATGACCAAAGGGAGTTGTTGGGTTGTAACCATAAGTTTTAAAGGAAAAAATTGATTGTTAAGAGCCTCATGATTTAAAAGCGATGTCCTGTCAAAAAGTCCATAAAAATATTTGAAAGGTTGGCTATAAAGGTAGATTTTAGCACTTTTACATAAATCAAGATTTTTCATGCATGTTGACATAAAGCCACATAAATGCTTCTATGTTACATTTTTTCTCTATTAATAAGTTGATATAACAATTTTCTAAGATATAATATTTTGCATAATCTAGAGATAGAAGCTTGAGAACTAAGACATTTCTAGAGCTTGCAGAGATATTCAAAGTTTTTAGAAGTTGATACTAACAAAGTTTGTCTAAAGGAATCTGATTGCATCAAGTCATGGCACAAGAAGAAGGCAAGATAATAGGCCAAGTTGAAATATAAGAGTCTTCACAAGCCACTAAATAGGAAAAACCAAAATTGGCAACTTTATATGTAAAGGAATGGATATATTTCCTTCCAAGGTCTTCTCGTGTTCAAACCTTGAATGCACATGTTTTTAGAGCTGGATACCCTTTTTGTAGAGATGTTATTGTCCTTGATACCAACAAGATGAACTTTTCTAGTATTTTTATAATTAAAAAATTGAGAAATCACCAATATGCAACACTTAGATTAGAAATATGGAAAAGATGATAATGCCAGAGGTAATAGTAGATGTTGATCTAATGAAGGAATTGATCAAGTCATATAATCCTACAACTAAAGAATTTCATAGGAAGGATAAGAGTATCCTATGCAGGCTTGATAGGGAGACTTTCATTGAATTTTTTGACCTAGGGGGACCTATGACTAGGCCAATTGAGAAAGAAAAGATGAATGAGACTTTTAAGAGTTAGAAAATCTTCTATACTTGAAGGGTTATGAGAAGAAACATTTGTGTAGCCAAGAAGGAGAAGGGGGAACTACCAAAGAAGGTAGGAGAACTTATGCCACTTGAAGTTTCCTACAAATACTTAAAATACACTATATTCGGGATCAACAAGCTGGTGGGATTAGATGGTACCATGAATTCTCTTGGGTACATATACACTATTTCTCTAGATGTCTAGGACCCAGTTCATAATGTTGGATATGTCTTTATTGAATACATCATCAATAGGATGCATGAAAAAATTGTGGTAGCTCATAAGGGAGAATTAGAAAACTTTAGATTCTTCCATTACTCATTTATGATGCACATTATTATAATAAAGAACAAAGGGCATATCAAGTTATATTTCATTGAAGCCACTAAGAAGAATGGAGAGAACTTGTCTATGCAACTATGGACTAGCAAAGATTTTTACCTTATTGTACTTCTATTCCATTCTATAATGATTTTGGTTTCCAATTTCATATATTTTGGATGATATTACTAAGAAGATACCTAGGGGAATGAGAATTTTGATAAGACCATCTTCTTGTCCTAATGGAGATAGGGTAATGATCCATGATTGGGCTAGTTTGTTTCTATTTGGAAATTTTTTAATAATAAGGGTTTTTGGGTGTCCTTGATGTTAGATACAATTGATTAATTGTGTTTTTTATTTGATGTTACACAAATGTCATAATAATTATCAGTTAGTATATGTCAATCTCACTTGGGCAATGAAGACAGTTCTCAGTGTCTACAGAGCATTCTTGCATTTTCCTAGTTCAGAATGTAGTGTATATTGAGTTCACTCGGGCATTGAAGGAAGACTTGTAGAAAGAGAGTGTTAACTAAGCTCACTCAAGTAATGAAGGAAATTTGGATGTAACTAGTGATAATAGAGCTCACTTAATTGCCAAAGGATTTTCATAAGTTTGTAGTGTTAACTGAGCTTCTGTAAATCATTTCAGAGTTAGTTTCTACTGAGCAGGGTTAGCTAGCAAAGGATTTTAATACTTTTTTGTATTGAGTTTAATTAATCTATCTATTGATTCCAACTGACTAAAGTAATGAATATTGATTACTGGAAGTTGTATTTGAGCTGACTTAACAAAGTGAAAGGTATCATTATAAGATCAAGTTGTGATTTCAAAGTGTGGAAAAAAGTGTGCAAGTTAGTTCAAGAGAATATGTGAATTACGGTGATATTATTGAAGATCTATTGGTAAGTAGAAGATCAAGTTGTGATTTCAAAGTGTGGAAAAAAGTGTGCAAGTGAGTGCAAGAGAATGTGCAAATTATGGTGATGTGATTGAAGATCTATTAGTAAGTAGAAGAAGTGAATTTAAAGGATAAGAAGAATATCTTTGTGGTGTAGCAAAGTCATATTCGATCAAAAGGGATCAAGTACAAGCTACAATAGAGATCTAAAATCAGAAATCAAGTTGCATTCAAATCAAGTCAACTCATTGTTACCCTCTAACCATTGTAGCAGTGATCTAAATCTCTTAACAGAGTTGGCTTAATAGCTTGCAAATCCTCTAACAAGGTGGCAATTCCATTGAATTATTCTCAAGACCTCTAACCAAGCCACTCCTAACAGGGTGATTAAATCCTTTAATAGGGTCACACCTAAAAATTTGTGTTGTAACCTTTAATAGGGTTGGCTCCTAACAGGGCTTACTTCAAAAGAGTGAAAATTGGTAACTAGTTGCTATTGGTGGTTTTTTCTGAATTGGGTTTCCATGTTACATCTTGGTGTCAAATGTTTTCATGCTAATTTCTTTATGTGTTTGCAACTAAGTTAAAGTAATTTTAATCTCAAATAACATCTAATTTTTATTAAGTTAATATTTTATCAAGCTGATACTGAGTTACAGCATTCTGTGTGTTTACTAAGCTTTAGTAGTATTCAATTATCTATTTACATTTTGTACTGACATCTAAGGGATCTAGGATTTATTTTTATAGCAAATGATTCACCCCTCCCCTCTTAGTTGCTCCTCTTATATTTCCAACAATTGGTATTAGAGCTTTTGTTGCTTGTAGAAAATATTTCAAAGACCTAAGCTAAAGATTAGGATGTCTTACAAAAGATAGATTCCCAAGTTGAATAGAGACAATTTTGTAGCATGGCAAGGATTGATGAGATTGCATCTAGCTACCATCAATGATTTTGGTTGCAAGTATGTTGATTCTAAATATAAGACTCCCACTGGAACATTATTAGTTGAAGATATTGCTAAAAAGAAGAATCATAATATCATGATGATTGATATTGGATTTGCTCTTACTTACGTTGAATTTGATGAGGTAAAAGATTGCAAAACTGCTTTTGCAATGTGGAACAAACTAAAATATATCTATCAAGGAGATGAAAATGTGAGAATAGCCAAAGAAGAAATCCTTGGAGGACAATTTGATCAAATGAGAATAAGAGAAGATGAAAACGTTGAAAAATATGTGGAAAGAATCAAAGCCAATGTAAGTGTAATCAAAGCATATGGAGGAGACATCAAGGAGGAAATTGTTGTATTTAAAGTACTCAAAACTCTTCTTCTTATTTATGCAATTAGAGTATCTACTATTCAAGAAATGAAATCTAATCCAAATATTAAGATAGGGTTAGATGGTCTAGTTGGAAGATTAATAGCTTTTGAGTTAGACAATTATGATAACTATGTTCTTGCTTTAAAGAATATTGAATATACATTTAAAGAAAAACTCTCACTCAAAGAAAAGGGTAAAAAGTTAAAATCCAGTCAATTAGGAAGTGAAAAAGATGGATCATCAAAAGAAATTTTAGACTATGATCTTGAAGTTTTTGAAGCCCTTCTTGCAAGAAAGTATTCCAAAGGAAGAGGGAGGTACAAAGGTAAAGTTCCTCTAATCTACTTTTCTTGTGAAGAAATTGGTCACATTGCTACTAGGTGTCCAAACAAGGAAATGAAGGATGAAAAGAAAAACAATAAGCATAAAGACAAGAAGAACTCCAAGAACTACAAGAACTTCAAGCACAAAGGTAAGAAATCTTGTTTCATAGCTAAAGATTCTGATAACAGTGAAGATGAAATGGTTTATATAGCTATGAAAGATGAATCTGATGATGAAGGAGATAAGATGGAACTTATCTCTCATGTTAGAAAAAATGATATATGGATTATTGACAATGGCTATTCACATCATATGACTAGTGACAAAACAAAATTTGAACATATGGAATATTATGATGGAGGTAGTGTAAGATTTGGAAACAATGAACCTTGTAATATAAAAGGAAAAGGATGTATCCTATTAACTAAAGAACTTGTGTGTGATAATGCCTATTGGTTTGAAGGATTAAACATAATCTACTAAGCGTGGCATAGCTAAATAGCATTGGATTCAAGGTAGAATTCATGAATGGATAGGCCAAACTACTAGATTGGAAAAGAAATTTGGTTCATTCTAGCAAGCAAACAAAAGGTAATCTATTCTATCTTGATCTCAATGATTATTCATGCTTTATTGCTCAAGTAGAAGAAAGCCAGTTATGGCACAAAAGACTATTTCATGTGAGCTTTGATAATCTAGTTAAGATAAGAAAACATAAAAGAGTAAGAGGTATTCCTAATTTGAAGAAGTCTGACATGGGTTTATGCAAGAATTGCCAAATTGGCAAGATGGGAAAGACAAGCTTCAAAAGAAAAGACTATCAATCAAAATAAGTTTTGGAAATTGTTCATACAAACTTATGTGGACCTATTGGAATAGAGAGTTAAAGTGGAGAAAATTTTTTCATTCTCTTTATTGATGACTACTCTAGGATTATGACAGTAATATACCTACAAGAAAAATCAAAAGCTTTTCAAAAATTCAAGTGGTATCTGGCAAGAATAGAAAAAGAAACTGGAAAGAAGTTGAAATGCCTATTATCAGACAAAGGTGGTGAATTCATTTCCCATGAATTCAACACTTTCTATATTCAAAGAGGAATCAAAAGACAAGTATCTACTCCTAGTACACCACAGTGAAATGGTATAGCAGAAAGAAGAAATAGATCTATCATTGATTGTGTAAGAACCCTAATGATTGAAAAGAATGTTACTCTCAAATACTGGAAGGAAGCTATCAGCACCATAGTTCATACAAAGTTCAATTGAAGAAAGATTCAAACAAGGCACCTTATCAACTACGGTATTGCTACAAACCTAATGTGAGTTACTTAAATGTATTTGGCAAGAAATGTTACATATTGAAAGAATCTAGAAAATTAAAATTTGATGTAAAAGGTGATGAAGGCATATTTCTAGGATACTCCTGTAAAAGCAAAGCATACAAATTTTTGAATTTATCTACTCACAAAATCATAAAAAGTGTACATGTTAGAATTAATGAATATGTAGAAAAGAGTGAAGAAGAAAGTACCAAGGAACCTAAAGACTGCAAAGGATTCATTTAATATGAATCGGATACCCTTCCTAATCTATCTGAAAGAAAAGATGCTTCAACTCTTGAGTCTCCAAAAACTCCAATAGCTACTGAGTTGTAGATAGTGCAACCCGAACTGCAAGGACTTGAGTCACAAATAGAGGCTACCAAGCTAGTTCAAACTAAGCCTAATGGACCCGAGTCATAGATAGAAGGACCTAAGCTTGAAACTAAAATTCAAAAAGAAGATGATGGAACTCATTCAAAGACTAAGGAGCCTATATTAGCGAGATATGTCAAAAGGCATCATGCACCTGATCAGATCATTGGAGACAAATCAAATGGAACAATGACAAGAAGAAAATTAATAGGTACATGTTTACTTACTAAATTTGAACCTAAGAGTGTTAAAGATTCTCTAGAAAATGAAATTTAGATTGAAGCAATGAATAAAGAGTTAGAACAAATAGAAAAGAAAAAAACTTGGACTCTTGTTCCTAGACCCAAGGATAAAAATACAATTGGTACAAAAAGGGTATTTAGAAATAAGCTAAATGAACATGGAAAAGTATCAAGAAACCAAGCAAGATTAGTATGCAAAGGCTACTCTCAAGAAGAAGGCATTGACTATGGTGAAACTTTTGCTCCTATAGCAAGACTTGAAGGTGTTAGAACTATACTAACATATGTAGCACATAAAGGATTTAAGGTATATCAAATGGATGTTAAATCTGCATTCTCGAATGGAATCCTTGATGAGGAAGTTTACATTGAGCAACCAAAAGGTTTTGTGGATCCTAGAAAAGGAGAAATAGTTTGCAAACTACAAAAAGCTTTACATGGTCCTAAGAAAGCTCCTAGAGATTGGTATGAAAGACTCCATAATTACTTGGTACAGATTGGTTTTCAAAGGACTAATGATAATAGTAGTCTAATTATCAAAGAAGGACCAAATAAGAAGATTGTGTTAGTATAAATATTTGTTGATGATACTTTATTTATAGGAAATGATGATCTATGCAAAGCATTCTCAGAAGAAATGAGCAAAGAATTTGAGATGTCCATGTTTGGTGAAATAAAATTCTTTTTTGGATTGCAAATACAACAGAACAAGAATGGTATCTACATCACTCAATCTAAGTGTATCAAAGAGATACTAAAGAAATTTGAAATGGAAGATTCAAGAACATTTAGAACACCTATGTCTACTGGACATAAGCTTTCCAAAAATGATGATTCCAAAGAAGTGGATAAGACTACTTATAGATCAATAATTGGAAAATTGTAGTGTGTAGTTCACACAAGGCCTAATATTTCTCTAGTAGTTGGAATAGTGGCAAGATTCTCAGCAAATACTAAAAAAAATCATATGATGGAAATCAAGAGAATCATGAGGTATCTGAAAGGTATTGAAGACTATGGTTTATGGTACAAACTTGTAGGCAATTTTGACTTTAAAGTATTTATTGATGCTAATTGGGTAGGAAGTCTTGATGACAAAAAAAAGCACTAGTTGTGGAGCATTCTTTCTTGGTAAAAGACTAGTATCTTGGACAAGCAAGAAGAAAAATTATACTTCTCAATCCACGGTAGAGGAAAAATATGTAGTAGCAATAGTCAATTGTTCTAACATTGTTTGGTTCAAACAACTATAGGAAGGAATGAACATAAAAATCAAAGATCCAATTGTCATATATTGTGATAACATGAGTGCAATCAACACATCAAGGAATCCAGTGATGCATTCCAAAACAAAGCATATTGCTATAAAATATCAATTCTTAAGAGAATTGGTGTAAGATAAAGAAGTTAGATTGGAATATGTGAATACAAAGGAACATATTGCAAACATATTCACCAAACCATTACCTAAGGATGCATTTTTGTATCTAAGAGGTAAGCTAGGGATCATTCCCTTATCTAAAATTCACTAAATAAAGTTTAGTGAATGCATCAAACAAAACCTATTGAAGATCAATCAATTAGTGTAGAATTGGCAAGGACATATTGCAAATGAATCAGTACTTAAGGTACATTGAAATTCAAAGAGTTGTTGTCTTTGGTATGTGTTGTCAAGAGGGAGAAGTTTACTATCATATCTTTGAGAAATATTTGGAACCAATATAAAGCTAGAAACCAAAGAGGGAGAAGTTCTCTAAAAATATGAAGTATGCTGAAAGAAGGAGAATGTTCTGAATGAACTTGGTAATAGCTATTGTAGACTGATTTCAAAAAAAAGGAATAGGTCATACTAACAAAGGGAGTTCTCTAAACCAAAATTTTGTTGTGCTATGACATGGTATGTTTCCATTAATGCCAAAGAGGGAGATTGTTGGATACAATTGATTAATTATCTATTTTCTTTGATGTTACACAACTATCATAATCATTATCAGTTAGTATATGTCGAGCTCACTTAGGCAGTAAAGACAGTTCTCAGTGTCTATTGAGCATTCCAATGTTTGCCTAGTTTAGAAGGCAATGTCTACAGGGTTCACTCAAGCATTGAAGGAAAAGTTGTAGAAAGAGAGTGTTAACCAAGCTCACTCTGGTAATGAAGGAAAGTTGGATGGAATCAATGATAACTGAGCTCACTTGATTACCAAATGATTTTTGTAAGTTTGCATTATTAATCGAGCTTTTTTTGGTTAATGAAGGAAATCATTTTAGAGTTCAATTCTACTAAGCATGGTTGGCTAGCAAAGGATTTTATTACTTTTTTGTATTGAGTTCAATTAATCTATCTGTTGATTCTAGCTTACTAAGGTAATCAATATTGATTATTGTAAGTTGTATTTGAGCTGACTTAACAAAGTGAAAGGTATAAGATCAAGTTGTGATTTCAAAGTGTGGAAGAAAGTGTGCAAGTGAGTTCAAGAGAATATGTGAATTATGGTGATGTGATTGAGGATCTATCGGTAAGCAGAAGAAGTGAATTTGAAGGATAAAAAGAATATCCTTGTGGTGCAACAAAGTCATATTCAATAAGAAAGGATCAAGTACAAGCCAAAATAGAGATCTAAAATAAGCAATCGAGTTGCATTCAAATTAGGTCAACTCATTGTTACTCTCTAACCATTGTAGTAGTGATCTAAATCTCTTAACATAGTTGGCTTAATAGCTATTTGTAAATCCTTTAAAAAGGTGGCAATTCCATTGAATTACTCTCAAGACCTCTAACTAGGCCACTCCTAATAGGGTGATTAAATCTTTTAATAGGGTCACATCTGATAGTGTGTTTTTTAACTTTTAATAGGTTGGCTCCTAACAAGGCTCACTATAGAAGAGTGAGAATTAGTAACTAGTTGCTATTGGTGGTTTTTCCCACATTGGGTTTCCATGTTAAATCTTGACATCAAATGTGTTCATGATTTTTTCTTTATGTGTTTGAAAATAAGTTAAAGTAATGTTAATTTCAAATAACATCTAATGGTTCTTAAATTAACCTTTTATCGAGCTAATCCAATTACTATTGAGCTACAACATCCTAGGTGTTTATTAAGCTTTAGCAATATTCAACTATCTATTTACATTTTGTACTGACATCTAAGGGATCTAGGATTTATTTTTGTAGCAATTGATTCACCCCTCCCCTCTTAGTTACTCCTCTTATATTTCCAACACTAGGCCCCCTCATCTACTACCTAAATATGTTCCTTAGAGACTAGGTCAATTAAAATTCTTTTGGAAAATGCTTATAATGAAAAATGAATATTTAGTTCATACTATTAAGAGAGGCTCTTTTGTAGCCAAGAATACCAAAGTAGGGGATTTTGTGATAGGAAAAGATGCAATAGAAGAGATAGATAAATGCATTGTTGAATTTATGCTCCCTATAGCCACTACTAGAACCCATGATCCAAATGATTTGGTGAGGCATGCCCTTAAATAGTGACATAGTACAAGGTAGGAGAATCCCCAAAGGAGATGTCCTAGCCCCCAAAAAATAACCACATAGTGGAAACACAATAGCAAGAAGCAATAATGCAAGATCTGATACCAAATTATAATAACATATTCATAGATATAACTAAATACAAGTAATGTGTTGGGCTCTAAGGCCTTCCTAGTTACGGCCAAATACAAAGCAAGTAATAGTTTTGCAACATCCCTCAAGATCCAATCCAAACATTAGCTAGTCCAGATCCACACTCTAGTAGAAACCTCCAAGGAAGATCTCAACTTGTGCTCACCATCCCACCAAGAAATCTCCTTGTTTTCCAAGCTATAGCTACTAGCTTTGTTCCAATGTCATCCAAGATTCAAGTGTAAACTACCTCACATTTGGTGCTCTATCCACACATTCACAACTCCATCACAATCCTATTGTAAACTGCCTCATATTTGACACTATGTTCACAGACTTGGGAAAACTCACTTTTAGCTACTCTCCACACTCACTCCTCCTCCTCTGAATGAATCACTCCATCAATGAATCAATAAAAGACTCCACCAAAACCCATACTTATACCAATATAAGCCACAAGTTTTCCTAGAATACAAATTAAATACCCATACAAAAATTAAATGCCAAAGTCAGTCTCTAACAATAATTAAATACCAAAAAATTGATACTTGAGTACAATTGCAATATCTCCTAGCTCTGATTGAATTAGAACTCATGCTTTGAACCATAGTTATCACTCTAGACCCTCTTAGATTGAAAAAAATTAAATCCTCTAACTCATTGTAAAAAATTAGTTACACAACCTAAAATAGGCACCTAAAAATAGATCTCCAAAAGCAAGGTAAAACGACTCAAATTTCAACTCAATCCATCCAATCTTTATGTAATCATGAGGAAAGGTTATCTAATGTGTCTCCAACACATCCCTAACCATGAAAATTATAACTCAACAAAAATCCAAGCTTAATGCTCCTACATCAAATAAATGAAAAAATAAACCTTCCCTAACATCAAAGCAACTTGAGAGGAGGATTGTATAATGAAATTTTTAGATACTAAAGTCTACAGGGATAGAACCCATAAATGGAGAGAGGTAATGAGAGTAACAGAATACATGAATGCATTAGATCCATATTTCAAAGGTTTTTATCATGAATCAGCCTGCTTGGATAGATTTAACAAGTGCTAGGATAAATTTTACCAAATAATGGCACAAGTATCTCCAAAGATCATAAACAAAGTAGAGCGTCGAGCACCTTAGCAAGAGGATGTTATTACAATTGATGTATAAGATGATTGGCTAGAGATCTCTTCATGTGCAAAAAGGAAAAATAAACAAAAGATGATTGATATCCCTAATAAGGTCAAAGGGAAGGCATTATAAATTTTTCCTAGGGGCTCCCAATTCTTTGATATAATAAGGCACAATTTCTTGTTGAAGCAAGTAGGGGAGAATGAGAAGATCCCCAATAAAATTGAATTGCAAATTAAAATGTTGGATGAGTGAATAATTCAAGCTCAATAATTCATGAAGAATGATGATTTCATCACATTATATGAGTTCAAGCCATTCCTATATAGGGACAAACAAAATGAGCTTACCCTACAACTACAACTAGGAGATTCTCTTGAGAAGACTATACAATTAGTGCAATGGTTTCAAGAGTATAATCCTAATATTATGATCATCATTATAGAAGAAGCTAGAGATTTTTTAAAAATAACTGGGATGCTTCTCTTCCCAAGATGGGAGCTCAATTCATCCTTCATGCTCGATCGGATTAGAAGGCAGGACAAATCAGTCTCTTTTGAAGAGACCAATATTGTTGGTGAGTTGCAGGGGTTTGTTTTTTTATATTGATAGAAAGACTATGGTAGTTTGGAGCATGGATTATAAAGGAAACAATCCAACCATTATGGAAATAAAAGAATACCCCCAAGGAAATGAAATATATTAGAATTTCACTACTATGTCTAGTGACCAAATCCATAATCTGATGAACACAGCATCAGTAATGGGGAAGAGAAAAATGGATATGTTGGTAGAACATTTGTATCAAACATACAACATATCCATTGATGCTAGGAAGAAGTATGTGGAGAAGCTAAAGAGGACTTATTTCCTAGAGTAGAGATTGACTACCTTGGAAGAAGAGGCAAGAAGCCTTGGGAATGTTGCAAGGCCCATCGTAGAGGTGAAAGACTAGGAAGCCCAAATATAAATTGATAAATCAAATGTGGGAGAGAGATAGAAAATGGAAATTGATGAGTGAGATGGTACCAAGGAAGTATAAATCAAGACAATTCAAAGTTTGTTGATGCATAAGATAGGTGCCTTACAATTATTTTCACAAAATGTGCATAGTAGGTACATTTCAATGCAAGGAGTTGAATTCCAATGCTCATAAAAATTAGCCCTACTATCCCCTCTATCTACAACTTGGAGGCCATATACATAATTTTTTGATAACTCGGTTCCCTGTTGCCTCAAAAGAAAGAATTACCTAAAGCAATAATTATCAGTGCTAGAAAGATGATTAACAAAGTAAAGGAATTAAGTGGGATTTTCTTAGGAAAAATGGAATTAATACAAGGTAAGATGATGACAATTCCCATGGGGATTCCAAATGTTATTCCTACTATTCTAGATACTAATGGAGTTATAAAAGAATGGCAAAAATGGTCTTCCTCTTTTGAGGATATTTTAAGGCATTTATGGTTTGTTGCTTATTGCAATAATGAGAAGGATGTAACAATTGTTTATGACATGATTGACTTTCTATTTAGAATTGAGTCAGATATGAGCATGGTTACTAGAGAGTTAAAGGAATAACTAACACCAAATGGAATAAGTGCATAGATGAGCTAGACACTATCTGAGATGCCACATAGCCGAATGTGGATATTGATATTGTCATTTGGAAAGTTATTGTAGAACTAGAAGCCATACCATCAATTCATAGTGACTAGGCAATTCAAGGATGTAGTTAGAGGTAGAAGAGACAAAAGGAACAAAGCGAAGGCAAGGAAAGTGACAAGAGCTTGAAGACAAGTAGAATTTTGTTAAAGACACTTGCCAAAAGTGCCACCAACCAATTTTGTAACTACATCCAAAATTTTGATCTAAGTACAAAGAATGTTTGTAATGAAACAATATAAAATATCTTTGCATTTTTTTTCCAATTAGTTTTTGACATGTGTCATCCCATCTGAACCTTGTTGCAACGCTTCCTAAGATGTGGAGTTTAGGCTCAAATTTTGTATAATTCTTAGTGTTTATGCTACTATTGCAGTCGATCTAGTTAGTCTTTGTGGAAATTTTTGTGATGCATTAAAATTTGGAAATCTAGGAATAAAATTGAATCTTGAATGATAGTTTTGTCATATCTTGAGTAATCTTAAGTTAATACTAGTATTGTATTCTAAATTTTCTCTCTATTTTCATATGTCTATAACTTTGAGATTGAAATGAACAAGGTTCTTTCATTTTAATGCAACTTGGATGGGTTGTATATATTTTCATAGATTGATTTTATTTCAAGGAGTTAAGTAAATGTTTTCATGAATTGATAGGGTTTCTAGTTGTGTGGGAGGAATATTCATAAGAATTAAATTTAATGCTAACTTTCGATAAATTTAATTGTAAGGTAATTATATATGTCAAGTTTTGCTAGTTAGACTCTATGTAGCAATGGATAATGCATTGATCATTAATTTGGATACAAATTAAAGAATTCATATGGCTACACAAAGCACAAATTAAAATCAAATCATTATTTTATTTTTTGTATGAAGAATCAAACTTCTGGTTAGCACTTATTTGTAATAGTTTTTTTCTGAGTTATAGTTAGTTGTTGTAATCAAGAAGTTAATACAAATCTAAGAAGAATTGTCACCATTATCTTCTATAGGGGATAGATCTAAAAGAAGAATAATAGTGAGAACATGTTTAAAGAGAGAACTATAAAACTACTTATATTTCCATCCCTAGGGTGCACCCATGTAGGCCCTGCAAAGCCTAAATTGTAGAGAACCCCTATGATTCTTTTAATGTTGGTTCAGATCTAAAGAGAATTTAGTTGAATATAAGAAGTAGCTAACCCTTAGACTGAGTCTTGTCTTCTACATGCCAATATTGGGTTTTAGATCATCTTGGTAGTATTTTAAAACACCAATAGAATGGCAACTTTTTTGGGGAACAATCAAAGAGAAGAACTATGAAGTTATAGAATCTCTATTGTATTTACATATCTATAGTCATATTTTATTATCTTGTAAAACCATACTTGGGTATTGGTTGTTGTTGAGTGACAAACCTTAAGAATCTGTAAAATTCCAGTACCATAGGAGTTGTTTGACATAGAATGGGCTTGCAAAGAGCCTTATTGGCCATATAGAGTTGTATTCCTGAAGTATACATTATAAAATTTATTACGGTTGGATCACTTTTGTCAGATCATTTTTTTGAAAATTACCCTCATAATGTTTCTTGTCTTTTATCCATTATAAAAAGATATTTTCCCCTAGTGGGTGGCAACTCAGTCTTAGGTTTTGTTACTAGTGCTTTTGTTAAAGTGAAAGATGGTTGAAAAAAGGAAGAATGTATGAGCATATTTGAGGGAAAACCCTAATGTTCCTTTTTATACATAGTTACCAAAAGATAGTAAAAAGAATTGGCCTAAGAAGAAAGGAGAAATTAGTCATGCTTGGAAACCTAGAGATAATTTTCAATTATGCCCCATAGTTGATAAAGAGGTTTTATCTTATAGCTTAAAATCTAAGAATACAAGACTTCTATGAAAAATCTTTTTGTTATACCTTTCCACAAAGAGAATCCCTATTAAGATAAAATAGTATCATCTATGTGAGATAAAATTGTTAGACCAAGTTCTATAGAAGAAATGAACCAGCATCTTAGACCCAGAAGTGTTCAATCTAATAGGCCAAATCTTTAGAAAGTTCAATACATTGAGAGAAACTTGATAGATTTGGATGACCCTGTAGAATATGAAGCTACAACCATAGATCATGATGACTTTCTTTCTAAGGTAGAAGTCCTTAGAAGAAGGGTTGTTGAAGAAGAAGCCAAATGCATCCATTTGGAAAAGGAGAAAGAATAAATCACCATGGACACTCTCATTGGGAGACTTAATTTTCATAGGAGAATAGATACCCTGAAGGAGAAAAATAAGAAGTTGGAAGATAGATCCATCAAAGTACATTCTGATGTATTTGGAGATGTTGAAGATCTGAGATCTAAAGTCCAAGAGTAGGAAAGTCTCCTAATAGAAAAAGAAGGTTTTTTTATCTCATGAATCTAGCCTTATAAACTTGTTGAACCTGAGATCATAGACCTAATTATGAAATACCTTGATAAATGAAAATAGAAGGTTGTAGGGATACAAATAATGAGCCTGAAGTAATTCCTAATAAATCTACAAATTCTATCACATCTAAACTAGATTTAGACTTAGAAAAGGCTAAGGAGGAAAGAAAGGACTTAGCTAAAGAGCTTGAGAAGGTTGAGAATGAAGCACAAGTAGCTAAAACTAGAACAAAAATACAATTTATTAAGTCTAATTATGCTTTAGCTTCTTGGCCAAATCTATCCTCCCAAGCTGCACCGTCTATCCCTACTTGTGGACCAGTAGTCAATAGTTAAAACATATGTCAGTCTTCCCTTGCTACATCTTCTATCACAAGTAGTCAAATTCATGTTGCTTAGTAGATGCAAATTCTAACACAAACCCAAGCTACTAGGAAAGAACCTCAAACTCTATAGGATTCTAGAGAAGACCCATTTATATGGAAAATTATAAATAGATGTAATTTCTAGGCATTCCTAGCTTTCTACATCCTATATCCAATGACTTGAGGGATAAGGTCATTAAATTTTTGGGCAACAATGCCATCACTGATGAAGAGCACCTAAAAAAAATTGTAGACATGCTTAATGATTATGAGGTGGATCATGAAGATGTAGTCATGAATTTATTTGTACATTCATTGACTAAAGATGCTAAGGATTAGTTCAAAAGATTACCTAATGATAGCATTAGTTCATGGAGTGACTTGGAGAATTTTTTAAAATAGAAGTATGGGGAAAATAAAAATGTTAGTTTTATGTTAAATGAATTCAACAACATAAAAAAGAACTAGAATGAATCCACTTTTGATTTCAATGTGAGATTTCAGAAGGGGATGTATAAGTTATTCCAAATGATGAGACTTGGTAAAGATGTATGTCTCACTACTTGCTTCAATGCTTTTGATAGAAAGATGGCATATATATTAAGAGACAAAGACCCTAGGACATTGAGGGATTCTTATTAGATAGTTGTAAATATTGAGAATAACAAAAAGGTTTCATTTAAGTTGGGAAGAAGAGATTGCCCAAAACTATTCAATCCAAGGAATAATAAGAAAGAAGGTGAGAAGCCTATTGCATTTTAAAAACCTAAAGAGGATATAATGGGTCAAGTTCTAAATCTTCTTAAGAATATGAATCTAGCAGAAAATAATGCCAATATGAAAAATACTGGTGATAAACCTTGGTTTAATAACCATTATAATAGGCAGCCTAGAATGAAAAACTACCCTTACACCACTCAATGGAAAGATGGTAAACCAATCCCCAATCTTGCTCAAAGAACTAAGGAAAAAGGTACATTAGATCCTCTACAAATAAATTATGTAAACATGACACATGATGTACCTTGGTGTATTGTATGTCAATCACCTCATTCCCTTGACTATTATGCATTGGCCCAGTCCTTCTCTGCAAATCAACATGCACAAAATGAAGAGGGAGAGGAACAAAAGGGTCATGAGGATGTAGATTGTAATATGATAAACTTATGTGATGATGGTAATGATTTTGATTTAGAGGAATCTAAAATTGATGTTGCAAATCAGAGAAATGTTTATCAGTTATACCATGAGAAATTGTTTTCATATGATGAAGATCATGATAAAAGCAAGGTTTGCAATACATTTTTAGGTATTGAAACATAAACTTGAGAAAACCATCCAAAGAAGAGATTGATAGGATTACTATAGAAATGATAGCCCCCGTGCATAGTAATTACAATCTTAGAAATAGAATTGTCAACAATGATACTAGTAAGCCATCTAGCATCTTTATTAAAAACATTACTCATAAGATGAATGATGAAAATAAAAGGGATCATCTAGTGATAGTTCAAGTCAAGAATAATAAGATCAAAAAATGTGAGCCTGAAAAGAAGGTACAGTTTCAAGGATTTGAAACTATCATGGTAAATATGCCTAAGAAGAAATCAGAATCTAATGTCATCAAGCAAGCGGTAGGGCCTACTACTCAGGGGTATGTGGGAGTCATTATATGGAAAAGACTATGATCACACAGTTAGGGCCCCATAAGATAAAGACTAGAGGATGACCACGATCATGTGAAAATGGTTAGAAGTGCATAAAGAATCTTGATTTGCATAGTCATAGAGGTGACCAAGTCGTTAGAAAATTTGACTATGAAGGAGTGACCAAGTTAAAGCATTCAAAATTACCTTCAATCGTGTGGTCGAGACAATTATGTCATAACAGGATGAATGAACTATGACCTAGAAAAAGTAGTTATGAAGTCCAAAGGGTTCTATGTTTCCTTGGTCATGCAATTAGTATTTAGTTCTCAGACTATGAGTAAGCGACTGAAGGAAAATATGTCTAATTGCATAGTCATAATATTAAGTAAGTATTGAGAATGATAAGTTGTGACCTAGAAAACATAACTACAAAGTGCATGAAATATTTTATTCACTTGGTCATGTTGTTAAAAAGGATAAGAGTTATAAATTCAAAAAATTGGTAACGCAGTCAATTTAGAGGGAAAATATATATGATCGCATTGTCACTATGATAATAGTAAAGTGATCAAAACAAGATGTAATATGGTAAAACTAGTTAAAGATGCTCATTTGTATAGTCTCATAGTTAAGGATCAAAAGAAGTGTTTAAACCATGATTAGGAAAACAAGTCAAAATGAAAGTAGATTATATTGAGTCATTCTATCATGATGTTAAGGAGGTGTCAGTAAGGATAAACCACAAAGCACTGACTAGGTTAAAAGAAGAAGAAGAATCTTTTGATTGCAAGATCACAGGGAAAGTTTGTTATAAGATAAACAAAGTCATGATCTTGTGAAGTCTTGAATAGGTTAAAAATAAGGAGTGATCACAAGGTTGCAACAATGAGACCCTAAAAGTAGGAAAGGTACGTGAAGCCATGACTTCATGACTGTTACGAGCATTCATGCAGTAATATAGAAAAAGGTTAATGCTAATAAAATGAAGCAACCACAAGATTGAAGTTGTAAAAAGAGGTCAAATCCTTAAGGCACCCAGATGCATAGTTAATGACCAAAATTATTAACTATATTGTGAAGTGATGAAGAAGGTGAAAAGATGTGATCGCCTAGTCACTAGTATTAACTGTTAAGGTGGAAAATGATTGCAAAACAATGACAAAAGGGAGTCACTAGGTCGCAAGCATAATTTTTAAAGAAAAAATTGTCTATAAAGAGCCTTATTATGATTTAAAAGTGATGTCATGTCAAAAAGTGCATAAAATGATTTGAAAGGCTAGCAGTGCAAGTAGATTTTGGCACTTTTACAAAAATTGAGATTTTTCACACACATTGACATAAAGACACATAAATGCTTCTCTACTTCCCTTTTTGTCTATTAATAAGTTGATATAATGATTTTTTGAGATACAATATTTTGCATAATCCAGAGCTAGAAGCTTGAGCACTGAGACATTCTAGAGCTTGCAAAGATATTTAGAGTTTTCAGAAGTTGATATTAACAGAGTTTGCTTAAAGGAATATGTTTGCAACAAGTCATGGAACAAGAAGAAGGCAAGATAATAGCCTAAGTTGACATAGAAGAGTCTTCAGAAGCCACTAAACAAGCTGATGGCCTAATTTTTTGCTCCCCAAATTTGTACAAGATTCTAAAAAAAGGGGGGGAAATGGGTTGCAAATAAGCTAAGGGTTTTTCGAAAAAAAATTAGCCCTTAAGAAAAACCCTAGGTCAAAAATTTTCCAATCTTTGTGATCAATAGAAAACCATTTTTCAAACATTTGTTTTTACAAGCCAAAGTAAAGATATGTAATTGTCAAGGTATATCTATATCCTTGTTTCCCACGTCAAGCCTTTACATTGATTAATTTTGACTTTCTATATTGATGAAGTCACGATGTTGTGAAGCCTTCATTAACACAATATCACACCTCTTCTTTCACTAACCACTTCAAAGGTAGTGAGGGAGAAAAAAGGCTTGTTTTAAGATTTGCACAGCTTCATAGCAATCAGCAAAAACTATTATTTTTAAGTTGTTAACATGAAAATAAAGAAGAAGATTGTGAAGGCACAACCTCATAGTTGAGTTAAGATAACCAAAGGTTAATGAAGCAAAATAGTGAAAATATTTAGATTGCATCATCATTGAGTTACATGTTGAGTTAAGTTTATTAGTAGAAATGATGCAAAGTAGGGTAAAATAGTTAGTACAAATGGTTATGTGCATCATCACAGGTAGTATAAATGAACCGTGGGTTAGAAGAGAAAAGTTGTGAATCCTTGTAATTGCACTATTGCATGGTTTAATTGTAGTTAAGGTTTCCATCTTATGAAGTGGCAAGGGAGGTTAAGTTCAAGGCTAACACATGCTTGCATGCAGTTTAGGTAACATTATAAGTTAAGATGTGAAGCTACGATTAACAGTGAAGAGCACATTCTTAAGCTTTATTAAATAGCTAGAAAACTAAGTTCTAAAGTGGTGAGATAAAAGAAATGTTAAGTTAGCCAGTTGAGAGCACCATTACACGTTTAATTTGAATGCCTGGTATTAGAGTTGTGAAGAAGCGTAGAGTGAAATCTAAAGAATCACATGGTCACAAGCATAAAATGTTTTAAAGGCTAGACTATGGTGAGGTTACGAACTGTTAAGAGATAAATTCTCGTTGCAAGGTCACAGTAGTCAAAAGAGTATGTTAAAACGTAGCTATAAAGCCATGGTTAAATAAGAAACAAAGGATTTGTACCATCACAAGCCATGTTGTAGCCAACAAAAAGATCAGGTGCAAGGATGCAGAGTACTAAGAAGTGAAGCCCTAATTGCATAGTTGCAGATGTAAATGGGAAAAGAAGAGATGTTGGTGGAAAATGGTGAAATAGTCTTGTTTGCAATGTCCCACCTATGAGTTTTAAAGCTTACAATGGTTTTTCAATGGTAAAGTCTAAGCTAGATAAAGATGAGACGAGTTGGATTTACAAAAATTTGAAAAGTGTAGATTTGCCTTTATTTTCAATAATTGATAGGTTTTCAAATGTGCCACCCTTAAATGCTAATTAAAGCCACACTTCCAACACAAAAATTGATAAAATCCTAGAAAGAGATAGGTTTTCATTACTGTTTTCTTAATTGTCAAAGTTTTCTGAGTGAGTTTAAGTGCAAAAGTGATCTTTGAGTGACTTTTATCGAAATAACATATAAAATCAGTGGAAATATTTGTAGAAATGGCCCAAAGAGAGGGAGATTCAATTGCACAAGTAGTAATTGAACAACCAAATGCCCCACCAAAGGTTCCAAGTACATTTGTAGAGGATTGGATTCAATGTTTTCCTAGTTCAACCAATGCACAAAAACTAGATGATTTTGCATTCAAAGACTCGTATATATTATGTAGATATGTAGAGGTTCCTAATAGAAATGGGTATGAATTTTTTTGGTTTTTCTACAAGAATAGAGTTGCAAAATTTCCAGTATGTAACCCTTAGGTGAGGAAATTGGGCAAGTTGATTATGCCAAAAGTTTTTGTGGACATAGACCTGGTAAAAGCCTCAATCAAATGTTATAATCCTATTAATAAGACATTCCATAGAAAATATAGAAGTGTTTTCTTATGACTAGATAAATAGACATTTATAGAAGCTTTTGAGTTGGGAGGACCTATGTCAATGCCCATAGAAATTGAGAAATTAACTAAGAATTTCAAGAGTCATAAAAAATTCTACATGGGAAAAAATATGACCAAACATATTCTACCTTCAAAGAAGAATGTGGGAGGAATTCCAAAGAAGAAGGATTTGGATGAACGCATGCCATTGGAATATTTCAAAAGATATTTTCAGAACACAATGTTTGGGATCAATAAAGTTCTAGGGTCAAATAGAGCTATGGAAGCATTAGGAGGACATTACATTATGGCTTTGATTATTTAGGACCCAAATGATAATATAGGTTATGATTTTTTGATTCACATCATTGAGGTTATCCATAAGGAGATCACTGCTACTCAACAAGGAGACTTGGCAAATTCCACATTCCATCACTACTGTCTACCCATGCACATGATCTTGCTCAAGAATTTGAACATATTTGATCAGAGTTTCTTTGAGTTTACATAGGAATGGAGAGAGATTGCCAATGAAAAGATGGAAAAGGGTATGGCAAATGTTCTATTAGGACTCAAAGTTGACTTCCCAATTTTTAGCACCATTGAGAAAATTGAGCCCTATAAATGCTTCTAAATGCATCTGTACCTGGCTATACCTTTGAACCCCATGAGGTGTTCAATGTTTCTAACACCTTCCTTTTAGCCTATCCACTTGTTTCACGAAGTTAAATTGAGATTCTGAGCCATTTTGTGAAGTCTAGTTTTGAGCTAGTTTCAAATCTGCATTTTCACCTAAGTGTCAAATAGCGACAGAAGGCCTTATTTGCGTCTAAATATCTTGCACTCAGGAGTGTTTTGTGATTTTCCAATTCAGGAGTGTCTAGCATCTGTACCTAAGAACCTATGTTTCATATTTTGATTCATTACAAGTTCATTTGACTAGGTTTTGAATCCCTCAAAGTTGGTCATTTAATATTGTCATGCTGATGCAATTAGTTCAGAATTCTGGGAAGCCCTATTTGACGTGCTATAACTATTGACCAATTGACCAAAATGATAAATTTCCTTTTCCTTTGCATTTTAGATGTCAGAGAATTCTTATGTTTCAAGTTTTAGCTTATGACAAATCCGTTTGATCAGTTTCAAACATGATTCCAAACACAATTTCTATCTTTTTACTGGTGTCATAAAGTGCAAATTATTTGGTACCCCAGTTTGTGATGTCACTACTAATCCACGAAATTTGAGGTCAAATTTATTGTACCACTATATTGTCCTCTAAAATTACTTTAAGTTTGTCAGTTTTCAAGTCTTGGTGAATCCATTTGCACACTTTTCCAAGTCAACTTCATTTGCAAAAATTGTTTTTTTACCATTGTTTCTAGTTGTCAAATTCTAAGTAGCCCACTTTGACCGCTCACCATTTGCACCCTATTATTTTTCATGAGCCCAAATCACATATCCATAGTCTCCTCGTGACAGTGAACCAATGCCCCAGTTTTCATTCTCCCAAGTGTCAATTTACCAAGTTTTTGAAGCCGATTCTGAATGAGATTTAGTGTTTTCTGACATGTTTTCTTGCAGGTAATTCTAAGAGGTCAAATTTGACAAAGAATATCTTTTGACCCCAAGTTTTTCATGAGACAAGATTAGATAGGGTGCAAGTATGTGGAACAAAGAATCAATGTGCTAGTTTTCAGAGCCCGATCAAGTGTTCTAGTCAGTTTTTAAGGCCAGTCAAAGGACCTCCTGACACAAAAGTGACAGTTGCAAATTAATGGTAAAAATATCATTAATTGGTGGATCAATGATTAACTTGATTCTGATCATTTCAAGATTATCATTGGATTATTTTTACCATTCAGGTGTTTGGAAATGAAATTTTTTAGTCAGACCCACTTGGGCCTGACTAATTCCACCTATTCCAATGGATAAAAAAGAAAAAACTCAAGGAAGGATAGATCAATTTATTGGAACATGGCTCAAATATCAACCTCTCGATGAGAAAAAGTGGAGAAGAGTTTGAGTTTTCTTGGCACACATTACATAGACTTGGTACAAATCCAATGATCAAAAAGATGAGCAACAGGTTTTAAGATCACCAACTATTTTATATAAGCAAGGGGAAAAGCTCAACGTTGGAAGCTAGTAAAAGCATAAAGAATAAGATAGGTGATAGGTTTGAGAAAGAGACCCTGTGCTAGCCATAATCAGAGGGCCCATAGACTTATAGTACAATCAAGAATGATAGTTCATTAACAACTTGTGTGACTAGACTGTAATGACTTGTATCAGTCAAGCACCCCACTGGTATTAGTTAAACCCATGTTAATATAGTGATGTATGAATAAAGGTGGATATGGTGACTCAGAGTTGGAGGAAGACTTGAAATCTGCAAGCCATATGCAACCAGCAAGCAACTTAAAATAGATCTCCATGTTTCAAAAAAGCAAAGGAGCCGTAACAATGGAAAGCCTCACACATTGGATAAGACCACAACCAACAAATGCAGAACAAAGAGTTCATGCCATATGAAAAGGATATCCAAAGCAGCATGCAAAGAGGATAGAGTGGTGTGAGAGAATAGAGGGCACAAAAAATTCCATAGCAAAAACCCTACATTAAACAAGAAGACATTGGCACCATGGAAAAATATAGGATGCCATCATAAAGATGAATCCGCTGCCCAAGAGGAGAAATTGCCCCATGGTAGAGGAAAGTCAATGGAGGCTCAATGATGGAAATATGCAGGGGAACCAAGAGGAAGATCATGCCATTTGCAAAGAGCACTCATCATTAATGATGTAAGCCACTAGTTAAAGAATTGCCCTATGCAAAAGACAAAGGGAATGTTGGTGAAATAATCTGAAACTAATAGTCTACTTTTCTAGAGGACAAGTTTCAAATATTTTTTTTATGGAGTTTGATTCGGAAAAAATGGCCTACAAAGTAGGTGACAATTACAACTATTTGTTCAAGGTCATGTGATTATAGATTCTAATGTGGGAAAATCCAACCTATTGTCATGATTTATAGGGAATGAGTTCAGCATGGATTCCAAATCTAACATTGGCATCGAGTTTGCAACAAGGAGCATAATTATTGAATGATAAGGTCATCAAGGCCCAAATTTGGGACACAGCTAGTCCAAAAAGATCTACATCATCTAAGAGTTGTTTCTATAGAGGATGCCAAATCATTTGTAGAATGAGAATCTACATATTTTATAGAGACACCTACCCTAGAATCAACAAATGTTGAGAATTCTTTCATAGAAGTGCTTAGTCAAATCTATCTGATTGTGAGTAAGAAGGCTCTTCATGTTGGGGAAGTATAAGGCAGAGGCACCACATAAAATTAAAAAAAGATGCCAATAGAACAAAGAAGCCATCGCATGTGGAGAGGCACTTATGTAGACCTGTAAGCCTACTCTAGAATCCATTCATGTTATGCAAGTTGTTCTTGACTTTAAACATGATAGTGAGGCTCTGTATTTCCAATATGGGATCAAATTAGATAATGTATCTAATACTCAGATTGCATACTCATTGATGGAGGAACAACAGATAGTTCAACTGTTGGCTACGAGGAGGAAAACCATTAAGGGTTTAGTCCCACATTGGGTGGGCAGTGTTTCCTTTAGTTGTTTAAGTACTCCAAAACCCACATCTGGTATTGTCTTAAGACAAGGCACACTTTGTAAGCCAAGTAACTACATGGTGGGCCTACCCTGGATGGCTAGTTGGACTAAAGATTAAATTTTGAAAGAACACATAGCTCAAAGTAAGATGACATCAGTAATAGAAAGTGACCGAAAAAGTCCCAAAATATGGCAGTCGCTACTTCGCTAACTGAAAAATTAAAGGTTTTCTGGCTAGTGAGGTAGCAAGTTGCCACAAAACCTCCAAAAACTAGTGAGGGTCAAAATACAATGTGGGTCCGACTTGCAGATCCTCTAACAAACCAACATGTCACAAGTGGCAGCTGATAGAATGACTGAGCAATGATGTGGAAAAATCTAGACCAATCACAAGGTTCCATGTGGCACAAAACTCGAGGTAGGTTGTGACATGGTGAGAAAATCTCAGAGATACACCAGATTGTGTCACATGGCAGATCAAAGGGTTCTCGCTATGTCGCTAAGAGGAAGTTGCTCGCCCGTTAGTATAGCAACATAGCAAGTATGATGTGGCATGCAGATGGCATGATGAAGTGGTAATGACAAAGACAAATGAGGTGATGTCATGTGGTGCCAGATGTATGGGTGCGAACCAATCAGAATGTGCCACATGTCAAGGATGGTCAAACTGGATTTGACCCGAATGAAGAATGGTGGGAAAATTTGAGAAAACATAAATTTTAAATTTTTATTAATTTTCCCTCAAAATCATGTGCAATCATCAGATATTTTAAATAATGTCTAAACTTTAATATAGCTTGAACTTTATGAAAAGTTTAATTTTTTGCAAAATGTGTGCAAACCTATGAATGGAGGCTTGAACTTCAAATGGCCATAACTGGAGCAATTTTTAACCAAATTGGACACTCCAATATACCACTAAAACCAAAACAAGCTGAATTTCCCATTTTTGAGGTTGGTTTTTTCATAGGTGCTCACTAGTTTGAACTATAGGTCAATTTGTGATTCCTAGGGCATTGGCAGCAGAACAGGCAAATTTGATCATGGAGCATCAGAATTTGTTAGAGGGCAGTTTTAAAGGCTTGTTGAGATCTGAACATGGAGAAAATTAACTCTAAATAGTTTTCTTGGATTTTGGAGGTTATATTGAACTAATTTTCACTTTCACTATGAGTTCACTTTGATATCAAAATCAGTTACAATTCTCATCAAGTTTTGAGATATTTGATGCCTTTGAGAGGTAAAATGATCAAAGATTTTGATTCACCAGTTGAAGAGAGAGATTAGAGAGAGTCTTTTCATGGCAAAGAGAGGGAATTTCATGTGGATAGATTTCAATTGCAAATTCAATCTAGGAATTTCCCTCTTCATATATATTCTTTCTTTTCCTCTAAAAAGGTTGTTGGTTTGTTTTCAATTTTTCCAATTCTAGGAGCTCTGCTCAGGCTATGAAAGCCACACCCAGCATTTCTCTTGTATTGAGTAGTATTTAAGTTTTATGTAGATAGTTCAAATTTTCTAGGTGATTTATGAGTCATTTTTATACATCTTTCATGTATTTGGTTTCAAGGAAAACAAATAAAGAATAGCAAAGGGATTTAAATTCAGTTTGAATCATGTCTCCTGTTTATGGATCTGTAATTTCTTCTAGTTTGCGAACAAAGAGCATAAACTAGGTTGCATTTTGTTTAGAAGTGCATGTGGTTGAAATATCTTGCTTGTGGATCAAAGAGCCATGTAATTGCTTGATGTTTATCACAAGGTTTTTAGATTTCATGAAAGGATAGTCTAAGTATGGGATTCATATTGATGTAGATGTCTATTCATAAGGTGAAAGATAGATCAAGGATCTTGATGTAGGAATTATGTCACAGATTTCCAAAAGATGTATGGTTGTAATTCATGTAATTACCCAATAGATAAGGCACTGATCAATTGTAGGATCATTCAGTTTAGTTGCTCATACCTGGGTATTGCTGATATCAACATATTAAATCAATTTTCTCTTTTATGTTGAAAGCTATTCAAAGTTTAACCCACACTTAGCTTGCCATTTTCATGAGTTATTATCTTAGCTATTTCATGCTTGTGATTTCTTGGTTAAGTATAGAAGAATTAGGGATTTTATCTATTATTCTGGATTTTGATTATGCTCATTGTACTGGTCACATAATTGGATCCTAAGAGGATCACCCACCTAGGTTTTGCAAAGCTTGAAGTGTAGAAGGAGTGTAGCCTTATAGTTGGCCTAGGTTCTTGGTAAATTGTGTCCATTATTGGAGATAGCTGCCCATAGACACATTCTTGCCTTGCATACTTGGTTGTTTAAACTCTATTAAATTAGGAGCCAACATGTTCTACCCATATTCCAATGCCATTTCTTTGTATAATGATTTTTTTTTATCCTGTGATAAAAATGATAGGGTTGACAATTGAAAGAAACCCTAGGACCATTAAAAAGGTTGTTAAACCTCATATGTGTTTTGATGTGGGAAAAAAATAAACTCATGGTAGGGGTAGTTTCTTTTTATTTGAAGAGTAAACCATTATTAGGGTTTTTGGATGCCCTCAGCCGCCACACATTCTACCCAAATATGTACCTAAAATATTATGGCTTGTGGAAGTGTTTTGGTAGTTAATAAAATATTATGGCTAGTGGAAGTTTTTTGGTAGTTAAATAAAGAGTACTTAGGTAAAGATGTTAAGAAAGGAACCTTCCTTTGTAGATGTATAAAAGTGGGAGATTTTGAGATTGGAAAGAATGTCATTGAAGGAGAAAAAGAATTCTTGAGAAAGTATAAATTGCCAATTGGACCAACTAGGACCTATGACCCTTTCAATGTAATTAGACATGCCTTAAAAAACATGAGAGGATATACCTTGCCTCCAACAAAACCCATGTGAGAAGAGGATGTGATTGCTCATAGGATGAATGAAAATGAATGTAGAGAGAGAATGATTAAATTCTTAGCTTTGAATATGAGATGAAGAAGGAAGACTCTAGTTTTAAAGTTTTTAATCCAAATGAGGATTATTGGTTAAGATTAAAAAAGTGTGTAACAAATTTTGATGAAATAGTAGCCCAAGTTCAAGAGGTAATCAGGAAAAGGATTAACCCTAAGTATTCAAATGATGAGATTGTTGTTGAAATCTTTGATGAGGAAGATCAAGAAGATAAAGTGGAAGATGAAGAAGATGTTCCTGAAAGATCTGAGTGGGTGTAGCAAAGAAATAAAAGACAAAAAATGGTTGAATTACACAACAAAGCTAAATAGAAAGCCCTTCAGATCCTGCCAAGAGGCAATAAATATTTTGATGACATAAGGAGGAGATATTTAATATTGCAAGCCTCCAAAGATGAGCAAAGGGAAAAGAAGTTGCAATTACAAGCCCAAATGATAGATGACAGAATTATAGAGGCTCTAGATTTCATGGAAGCTAATAATTTCATAAAATCTGATGAGTTCAAGAATTTCCTATTTAAAATAAAGTAAAATGAGCTTTCCTTACAAGTAAAACTAGGGGATTATAATGAATTAGTTGCTATATTGGTAAAGAAGTTACAAGAATATGACCCTACAAGTGAAAGTCTCACTATTGAGGAAGCAAGAGACATGGTAACAAGAAGTGGTATGATTATCTTTCTAGGATGGGATCTCAGTTCTTCCTTTTTATTGGATCAAATGAGAAGACAAGAAAGAACCATCTCATTTGAAGTTGAGAATCAATATGAAGAATTGTGAGGGTTAGGCTATAACATAGATGCTCAAACAATGGCAATTTGGAGTCTAGCTCCTGAGCATAATAAGCCTACTCTGATGGAAATCAAGGAATCCCCTAGGGGAAATGTTGTTTTTTGGCATGTTCAATCCACCTCCAGTGATCAAATTTTTAGATTGCATACTTCAGTTGGATTGATGAGTAAAAATGTGATGGACACCATCCAAGCTCAATTGGAATAGACATATGAGAAATATCTAAGAACCAAAAGGAACCATGAGGAGGAAATGAAAAAGACATATGTTCTGGAATAAAGGACCATCAAACTTGAAATAGAAATAGAATCATTAAGGGAAAATCCTAGAACTATCACAGAAGTTCATGACAAAGATGTGAAAATAGAGGGCTAGACCTTTTGAAATAGGGGAACCATCAGGCTAGGATATGGAAATTGATGAAGAAAAGCTAGAAGCCAACAAAGATGTAGAGATTGAGGCTATGAATAATTTGTTAATTCATAAGATTAATGCATTAAAAATAGTTTTTCAGAATGTGCATAGTAGTTACATAGCATTAGAAGGAGTGGAATATAGATGTGCAAAATCAATCACTTTGTTATCTCCACTATTCAATACAATGGGCCCTTACATTCAATTCTTTGATAGCATAGTTACTGAACTTCCCCAGCAAAAGGATTTTCCAAAGCTAACCATTGTGAGCATAAGGAAAGTGATTCATAAAGTGAGAGATCTGAATAGTTTCTTTAGGGGGAAGATGTAGCTAGTCTAAAATAAGATGAAAACAATTGCTAATGAGACACCAAATTTTGTGCCTAAAATTTTGGACGATGAGGGAAAAATAAAGGGTTGGGTTGAATGGTCATCATCTTTTGAAATTATTCTTGATCATCCTAGGTTCTTATCTTTTTGTAATAATGAAATAAGTGCCAATGCTTTCTATGATATGGTGGATATGCTCTATAGGCTGGAGGTAGAGATGTCTAACTTGGCTACTGAGGTAAAAGCTATAATGGATGCCAAATGGACCAAATTCTTGGAAGAGTTGGATATAATCATAGATGTCACCTGGCCTAATATTGATGTAGATATCACCATTTGGGAGCTAATTGTAGATATCAAGGCATTGAAATTCAATGATAGTGACAATATGCAATTAAGATGTAGTTTAGAAATAGAAAAGGAAAATAAAAGGCATGGATGGTGATAGGAGCTAAAGACAAATTGAATTTTTTGAGGAGATATTTGTTGAGAAGTGTCACCTGCTAGTTTTGCAACTACATCTTAATTTTGAGGCCAAGTATGAAGAATGCTTTGTTTGTAATAGAATAGGAAATTCTTTGTATTTTTTTTAGTAAGATTTTAACAAGTGTCCTCTCATCTAAAGCTTGTTTCAATCCTTTCTATAAAAGGATTCCCAAGATGTGGAGTAGAGGTCTGATTTTCATGTAATTTTGAGAATTATGCTATTGTTATAGATCCATTGACTTATAAACTTTATGATGTATTCTCCTATAAGTATGAGAATATAAGTGAATATTGAAGGATCTACAATTTTATTTTGAAGGTTTTTGTAGTTTTACCAGCATTCTTTTGATTTTAAATGAAAATCAATGCAAAGGAAAAAAATATGTCATATTTTTGTCCTTGAATTCTTTCTCCATTGTTGTATACTAGTTATCTTGGGATTGTGTAAACAAGTTTTATGCAATTTAATGCAACTAGGATAGGTTGCATATTAATTTTTTTTTTGTTTTTTAATTCAATGAATTTAGTAAGTGCTCTAATAAATTGATAGGGTTTCTAGTTATATAGAAAGGATATTCATAAGAATGGGTTTAGGGACAATTTTTTATAAGATTAAGTGTAATGCAATTAATTAGTTCAAAATGTTTTTTTGGGTAGACTCCAAATCCCAATGGATAGGTCACTGATCATACATTCAATTTACATGTTGAAGAAGTTATAGGGTTGCATTAGACATAAACATAAAATTAAATCAATTTTACTTTATTGTATGAATAATTAAACTATTGGTCAACACTTATTTGCAGTAATCTCTTGAGTGTCACTATTAGCTACTATTGTCAAGGATTAATTGCAAAATATAGAAGATATATGACCACTATCTGCTTTAAAGAGATAGATCTAGAAAAGAGAGGTATCAGTTAAATGAATTGTGAGAGGATTGTCAAATAGTCAATTATATAACCAGTATATCCCTAAGGTTCACCTGCATAAGCTTTGTAGAGCTTGAAGAGTAGAGAATCATGGTGATTTTGATGAAGTTGGAACTAGATCTAAAGTTTTCTTAGTTAAAAATAAGAAGTAGCTAAGCCCTTAGGCAAAGATAAATCGTCTAAATACTGGTATTAGGCCTTTTCAACCTAGTAGTCTTGAAAAACACCAACACAAGAAAAACCAAAATTTAGAATTCTATATGTAGAGGAATGGGTATATTTCCCTCCAGGGTCTTCTCATATTCAAACATTGAATACACATGCTTTTAGAGATGCATACCCTTTCTATAGAGATGCTATTGTCCTTGATACCATTAGGAATGAGCTCTTTTGGTTTTTTTATAATAATAGATTTGATAAATCACCAATAAGAAACCCTTGGATAAAAAATATGGTGAAGTTAATAATGCTAGAGGTAATAGTAGATGTTGATCTAATGAAGGAAATTGATCAAGATATATAATCCTACAACTAAAGGATTTCATAGAAAGGATATGAGTATCTTGTGCAGGCTTGATAAGGAGACTTTCAATGAAGTTTTTGACCTAGGGGGACCTATCACAAAGCCAATTGAGAAAGAAAAGATGAATGAAACTTTTTCTGTCACAAAGGTTTGCACCCTTCTCCAAAGTTTTTACCTAAGGACAACCGTATGAAACATGGAAACAACCTCCAAGCTGTGGAAATTGAACTATGAGGTTGAGTCTCCAGAGAAGGCTGACTTCTTTTACTATCAAGGTGCACCTAACTACTCTTGGAGAGGAAAAGGGAGAAGGAATGCATAGAAGAAAATCTACCTATTCTAACCTAAGGGGGTGATGCACCAAAAATAGAGTGTTCAAACCAATCTCTACCCATACATGCACTATTGAACCATCGTAACACCAAAATATATGCATATCCAGACTTGCTTTAATCTAATAATCACATGTAGATCAGAAAACCCAAATGAATGACACAAGGAAAGAGAGGATTCACTTATATACCATTCATAGGCCAAAAGAGATATAGTCATGCAAGATTGTAGATCTCTACAATACACCAATGAGAGGCAAACAGTTCTTACACTTCACATTAATGGTTGAAGGAGATAAGAATGTCATACAGTTCAAAGGCAAAGGGGATTTATAGTGAAATTGCAAAGCAATATCAGAGAAGTTAGAGAAGAGTTGACCAGTATAAAATCTACAAAAATTTCCTTTATAGCTTAGGCATAACAAAGATATTTTCTAACTAAAGTTACTCCACAACCACCATCATTAAGTCTTAATAAAGATCTAGAGAAAATTTTATTTGGACACAGATTCAGATACAATGAAATCTGATATTTGTTGAAACAGGGCCCTCACAAAAACAACACCATTAAACCATTATGAGCAAGTAGATGGATAAATTGGGGTGGTGGAGTGTTCTACTGCTATTTACAAAGTTCAGCATTTATTTGAGAATGGTTGGAATTGATCATAAGGATCAAATCGTGCAAAAAAATTTAATTTCCTTCATTTCTAGCCCATCAGTTAGCAAAGTCAGCAGGTCAACTGAATCTTACAACCCAAATGGGCCACATGGACCAATAGCCTTTTATTTTTCTACCACCTCACAAGGTCTTCTCGAGTTTGACCACATCTTCATAACTAATTGTTCCACCTCCTAACTCTTATTGCGATGGTCTCATAACTACTAGCCTTAACTGCCAATGCCCTAAAAGTAACATATCTCCTCGAGCCTGCAAGGAAACGTGTCCTTTAGGTACTTCCCCACAATTTTTAACTTCCTCACATCTTCATATTGTGAGAAAGTTTCAATCGTTGATCTCTGTAAGATCAACAATCATGAAAGATCATCCTTATACTATGCCTATCCCATACAATTTTTGGGCCCACAAACCACTTAGCATCTAACTCAGCCTAACTCGGTCCCATCTGGCATCACCTTGTGGCTTAACAACAACCTAACCCCACAAGGACATAGGAAAAAAAGGTGCTTTCCTGCATTACTTAAAACTCATGCACTTTCATATTGCGGGCAAGCGCTAGCCCTTGATCTTGGGAGATCTGATAGCATTCATAACACATGCCCTTTGAACCTGTGTAAATATCCCCTATGACATCATTAGGACATGTGTCACCAGGGTGCTTGCTCGCATTGTTAGAAAGTTTGACAAAAGACAAAATGTGGGAAAGTGAGTGCCAATCAAACTGCCATCTCACCTCTACCACCTTACTTCCCTTATGTGGACCACACAGAATATTTTTCTTAGTTGTCATGTGTCGCAAAGGGGATTCCCTACATTATGTAAAGGTAGTTCATCTTGAGAATGTAGGAAAGAGCCCATCATGGATCACCAAAGATCTGACGATGCAGAAAGTTGTGGGTAAGCAGAAACAAAATAGGAAAAAAAAGAAATAACATAAAGTTTTAATCATTTTATTTTTTGTATTTCTAGGGCATTTAAATAATATAAAAGGTGGGAAGTGGCTGTTGGGTGGGCTCGAGTGTTTGAATTTAAATTTTTGGTGGGGAGCAAAAATAAGTAACATTTCTGGCAACTTAGAGGGGATGCAAGCCAGCTATGCGTATGACTAGTAGCCTTATGCATCCATTGGGCTATAGAGTCATAAAAAGGTGGATCTCATACATTATGAAACCCTAACCCTACCTCTATGAGAACAAAACCCTGGAAGCCCTATCTCTACAACTAGAAATAGAGACCAAAAAACCTTCTGCAACCTTCAAAACTTCAAAAAATTGGCTATCTCAAAGAGAGAAACTTGTGCTCATGCACTTCTTGGAAAGAAGGAAGCCAACAGAAAGAAAAGTACTCTAATATATACAAATATTTACAAAGAGAGGGGTCAAACAAACCCTTTGATTGGTTTGCTAAAATAGCTGCCCTTCCTTATCAACTGGTTTCTTATTCCATGCATAATGGAAATTAGGTGAATCAATAGGTATGACAAGCATACTGCTGCATGGAACACCTCCTTTCCAATGCTGAAAATAATGAAGATTTCTAGCACTAGGGTGTTTCTTTGTGGAACAAAACATACCTACTCCTCTTTGTGATAATCTTCGTCATGCTTTGGAGTGAGCATGATTAGGGACAACTTGTTGATTTTTTGTAGGGCTAGATACCTTATGGGGCATCCTCTGGAATCATCCTTGACCACTTGACTATGCTTTGCAATTGTAGTCTTCAACTAGTTCAGAAATGGCTCCTCCTTTTGTTGTAAACAAATTTTTTCTACATCTTGTTCATGTTGCCCATGAACGACTTCCTTTGGATCTACTGGTATGGTGTGACCTTCCACTTGTTTTTGTTGTGGAACATGCTCCTCATCTATAGGAGATACTGATTCAATATCTATGGAAGGGTATATAGCATCCAACTCATCCAAAATATCATCGTTATCATTGATCTCCTCTATTATAGTTTCAAATACATGCATAGGTTGGGGGGCAACCACATGTAGGTTAGGATATTCCTTCTCAAGGAAAAAGCTATCCTTGAGGCTTTCTTGTCCATCCTCCACATCATAGAAGGTTGTCTGCTACAGCAAATGATTATCTTCCTTTTCTAGTAGCAGATCCTCATTCACTGGCAAGGGCTCAAAAGCCATGACTTGTTCCTCAAGGGGAGGAACAACCTTATTGTCTTCTTATTCTTCCTCAACAAAAGAGGGAAGCTCTTCAAATAAGAGGATTGGGTCCTCTTCCTTTGGCTCAGCAGCCTCCTCTTTGCTCTCCTCAGTAGACTGCAACTCCTCACATGGAATCTTTGTGGGTTTGGATTCACTCTCCCAAATCTCCATATTTGGACCATCAGGAGTCCATACAACTAGCCCACTTAGAAATAGGGGAATAGTTATAGGTCTGAGGGGTTCATGACTAGTCCAACTCTCTCTTAAAGGGGGTAGAGGGGCTATAGGTCAGAGGGGTTCATGACTAGTGCAACTCTCTCTTATAGGGGGTGGAGGGGCTACAATAGAAGGCTCTTGTGAGGGAGGGGGCTTCTTAAATCTTGGGATGACATATTTTGGAAAAGGGGGGGCATCTACCTCCTTGGCTTGAAAATGACCTGACTGGAGCCTCATTTCCTCCTCTCTTGCTACAATAACTTGCCTTGCAAGGTTCTCCTCAAAATGTCTCTATCTCTCCCTCTCTTCTTCTTCTTGTTGGAGATAGGCTTGGTAGACCATCTCCTCCTATTGTCTCTCAAGTTCTTGTTGCCTTGCAACTTCATCAAGCTGCCTATCAAGGTTCAACAACAGCTCATCTTGTTCACACAACCTCTAGTCTATTCTCATACTCCCCTCCTAGAGTTTGCAGTCAATTTTCCTTTGGAGCTCCATCATCATATTTTTAAGCTTCTCATATGAGGATGTTGGGACTGGTGGAGTAGATGTAGGAAGAAAGTAATAGTTTTAAGTGGCTTGGCTATAAGCAACTTGGGGTTGAGATTGAAATTGGCAATATGAAGGTTGAGGAATAAAATTTTCATGATATGGGGGGGGGATAATAACTATTTTTTCATAAGACATTGCAATCTCATAGAAAACTTGAAAGTCACAAAAGATCAAAGATGATATTTACATACCAGCACTGTTTCTTCTTGAAGCCAGTAGATTTGCACTAGAGTCACCATGGTGTTTGATTGGATGCCTCCAAAGGCTAGTGGCACTAAGAATAACACCCAAATTCTTAGTGTATCAGGATCAACTGGCTAACCAGTGGACTTATATAGTTGAATCTTCTTCGTCCCATCGGGCATGCCAAAAAATTTTGTCACAAAGGTTTGCACCCTTGTCCAAAGTTTTTACCTAAGGAAAACCTTGTGAAACATGGAAACGACCTCCAAGCTGTGGGACTTGAACTATGAGGTTGAGTCTTCGAAGAAGGCCAACTTTCTTTACTATCAAGGTGCACCTAACTACTCTTATAGAGGAAAAGGGAGAAGGAATGAATAGAAGAAAATCTACCTATTCTAACCTAAGGGGGTGATGCACCAAAAATAGAGTGTTCAAACCAATCTTTTCCCATACATGCACTATTGAACCATCATGACACCAAAAGATATGCATATCCAAACTTTCTTTAATCTAACAATCACATGCAGATCAGAAAACCCAAATGAATGACACAAGGAAAGAGAGGATTCACTTATATACCATTCATAGGCCAAAAGAGATACAGTCATGCAAGATTACAGATCTCTACAATACACCAATGAGAGGAAAATAGTTCTTGCACTTCACATCAATGGGTAAAGGAGATAAGAATGTCATATAATTCAGAGGCAAAGGGGATTTACAGTGAAATTGTAGAGCAACATCAGATAATTCATAGAATAGTTGACCACTACAAAATCTACAAAAATTGCCTTTATAGCTCAAGCATAATTGAGATATTTTCTAACTAAAGTTACTTCATAACCATTGTCATTAAGTCTTAATAAAGATCTGGAGAAAATTTGATCTGGACATAGATTTAGATATAATGAAATTTGATATTTGTTGAAATAGGGCCCTGACAGAAATGGTGCCATTAAACCATTCTAACCAAGTAGATGGATAAACTAGGGTGGTGGAGTGTTCTACTGCTATTTACTAGGTTCAGCATTCATTCAAGAGTGGTTAGAATTGATCATAAGGATCAAATCGTGCAATAAAACTTGATTTCCTTCATTTTTTTCTCATTAGTCAGCAAAGTCAGCAAGTCAACTAAGTCTTACAACCCAAATGGGCCATATGGGCCAATATCCTTTTATTTTTCCACCACCTCGCAAGGTCTTCTTGAGTTTGACCACATCTTCATAACTAACTGTGCCACCTCCCAACTCTGATCATGACGGTCTCATAACTACTGGCTTTAACTGCCAATGCCCTAACCATAACATATCTCCTTGAGCTCGCAAGGACATGTGTCCTTCAAGTAATTCCTTGCAATTTTTAACTTCCTCACATCTTCATATTGAGAGAAAGTCCCAATCATTGATCTTTGTAAGATCAATGATCGTGAAAGATCCTCCTTATACTGCACATGTCCCATAAAATTTTTGGGCCCATGAACCACTCAGCATCTGACTGAGCCTGACTTGGCCCCATTTGGTATCACCTTGTGGCTTCACAATAACTTGACCCCACAAGGACACACAGAAACAAGGTACTTGCCCGCATTACTTAAAACTCATGCACTTTCATATTATGGGCAAGTGCTAGCCCTTCATCTTGGGAGATCTGACAATGTTCATAACATGTGACCTTTGAACCTACATAAATATCCTCTATGACATCATTAGGACATGTGTCACAAAGGCACTTTCCCACATTGTTAGAAATTTTGACAAAAGACAAAATGTTGGAAAGCAGATGCCAATCAAACTACTAGCTCACCTCTACCACCTTGCTTCCCTTTTATAGCCCACACAAAACATTTGTCTCACCTGCCACATGTCACAAAGGGGCTTCCCCACATTATGTAAAGGTGGTTCATCTTGAGAATGTGAGAAAGCACTATCGTGGATTGCCAAAGATCTAACGACGCAGAAAGTTGCGAGCAAGCAGAAACAAAATAGGAAAAAAAAGAAATACCATAAAGTTTTAATCATTTTATTTTTTGTATTTCTAGGGCATTTAAATAGTATAAAATTAAGGAAGTGGCCATTGCGTGGGCTCAAGTATTTGAATTTAAATTTTTGGCAAGGAGTAAAAAGAGGTAACAACTTTTAAGAGTTAGAAAAGCTTCTTTGCTGGAAGGTTTATGAGAAGACACATCCCTATTGCCAAGAAGGAGAAGGGAAACCCAACAAAGAAGGTATGAGAGCTTATGTCACTTGAATTTTTCTATAAATACTTCAAATACACTGTATTCTGGATTAGCAAGCTGGTGAGAGTAGATAGTACAATGAATGCTCCTAGGTATATATACATTATGTCACTAGATGTCCAAGACCTAGTTCATAATGTTGGATATGACTTTGTTGAATACATCATTAGTAGGATGCATGAAGAGATTGCCGTAGCTCAGAAAGGAGAATTGGAAAAATTTACATTCTTCTATTACTCGGTGTTAATGCACATTATTCTATACAAGAATATAGGGGATATTAGTCTGGATTTCATTAAAGCCACTAAGGAGAATGGAGACAACTTTCCTATGTAGTTGTGGACTCACTTCTAGAAAAGGATTTATCCTTACTATATAGTTCTATTGCTTTCTATAAAGATTTTCTTTTTTGAATTTCAAATATGTTGGTTAATATTACTGAGAGGATACCTAAGTGAGTGAGACTTGTGATAAGAACATCTACTTGTCATAATGGAGATAGAGTAATGAGCCATGATTGGGCTACTTTTATGTTTGGAAATCTTTTAATAATAAGGGTTTTTGGGTGTCCTCAGTCCCCTCATGTACTACCTACATATGTTCCTAAGAGACTAGGTCAATTAGAATTCTTTTGGAAAATGCTTGTGATGAACAAGGAATATTTAGCTCCTACTATTAAGAGAGGCTCTTTTGTAGCCAAGAATACCAAAGTAGGGGATTTTGTGATAGGGAAAGATGTAATAGAAGAAATAGATAAATAAATTTCTAAATTTATGCTCCCTGCAAGCCCTACTAGAACTTGTGATCCAAATGATTTGGTGAGGCATACCCTTAAATAGATGAGAAAGTATACCCTCACTAACAACAAGCCAAATTGGGAAGAGGATTGTATAATGAATTGTTTAGATACTGAAGTTTTTAGGGATAAAACCTATAAATGGAGAGAGGTAATGAGAGTAGAAGAAGCCATGAAGGCATCAGATCCACCTTTCAAGTGTTTCTATCATGAATCAATCTACTTGGACAAATTTAACAAGTTCCTAGATAACTTTGACCAAATAATGGCACAAGTACCTACAAAAATTAGAAATTGAGCAGAGCCTCAGGCACCTCAATAGGAGGATGTTATTACTATTGATGTAGAAGATGATCATCCAGAGAGCTCTTCATAGTCATAAAGGAAAAAGCAGCAACAGATGATTGAGATCCCTAATAAGGTCAGAGGAAAGGCATTGCAAATTTTTCCTAGGGAATCCCAATTCTTATATATAATAAGGTACAATTTCTTGTTGAAGCAAGTAGGGGAGAATGAGAAGATCCCCAATAAAATTGAATTGCAAATTTAGATATTTGATGAGAAAATAATCTAGGCTTGAGAATTCATGAAGGGTGATGAATTCATCAAATTAGATGAATTCAAGTCATTCATATATAGGGTCAATCAAAATGAGCTTACCCTACAACTGCAACCAAGAGATTCCCTTGACAAGACTGCAGAGTTAGTACAATGGTTGCAAGAGTATGATCCTAATAGTGATATCTTCACTATAGAAGAAGCTAGAGAGATTGTAAAAAGAAGTGGTGTGCTTCTCTTCCCAGGATGGGAGCTCAATTCATCATTTATGCTTGATCAGAATGGGAGGGTAAAATAAGTCTATTTTGAAGAGACCAATATTTCTAGTGAGCTACAAGGGTCTAGTTTTATTATCAATAACAATACTATGGTAGTATGGAGTATGACTCCTTAGGGAAATAAACCAATCCTTGTGGAAATAAAAGAACTACCCCAAGGAAATGTAATATTTTGGAATGTCACTATTGTGTCTAGTGACCAAATCCATAATCTAATGAACATAGCATCACTGATGGGGAAGAGAAAAATGGATATGTTGGAAGAATAGTTGTATCAAACATACAACATATCCATTGATACTAGGAAGAAGTATGAGGAGGAGCTAAAGAGAAATTATGTCCTAGAATAGATATTGGTTGCCTTGGAAGAAGAGAAAGAAGCCTTAAGAATGTTGCAAGGTCCATTATAGTAGTGAAAGACCAAGAATCCCAAACAAAAGTTGATACAACAATTGTTGGAGAGAGCCAGCAAATGGACATTGATGAGTTGGATGGTGCCAAGGAGGTAGAAATCAAGACTATTCAAAGCTTAATGATGCATTAGATAGGTGCCTTAAAAGTTGTTTCAAAAAATGTACATGGTAGCTACATTTCAATGCAAGGAGCTAAATTTCAATGCTCAGAAGAATTATCCCTACTATCCCCTCTATTTACAACTTGGGGGCCATATACACAATTTTTTGATAGCTCGGTTCTCATGTTGCTTCAAAATAAAGAATTACCCAAAGTAGTAATTATCAGTGTTGGAAAGATGATTAATAGAGTAAAGGAATTACATGGGTTTTTCTCAAGAAAAATGCAATTAATACAAGATTGAAGACAATTGCCATGGGGATTCCAAATTTTATTGCTACTATTTTAGATTCTTATAGAGTTATAAAATAATGGTAGGAATGGTCTTCCTCTTTTGAGGATATTTTGAGGCATCCATGATTTGTTTCTTATTGCAATAATTAGATAGATGTAATAGTTGTCTATGACATGATTGAATTTCTATTGAGAATTGAGTTAGATATGAGCAAGGTTACTAAAGAGTTAAATTCAATAACTAATACCAAATAGAATAAGTTCATACATGAGCTAGACACTATCTGGGATGTTATGTGGCCTAATATGGATATGAATATTTCCATTTAGGAATTCATTGCAGAACTAAAAGCCATACCATGAGTTGACAATGACTAGGCAGTTCAAGGATGTAGTTAGAGGAAGAGGAAACAAAAAGGAATAAAGAAAAAGAAAAGAAAAGTGACAGGAGCTTGAAGACAAGTAGAATTTTGTTAAAGACACCTAATGAAAGTGGCATGTGTCAGTTTTGTAACTACATCCAAAATTTTGATCTAAGTAAAAAGAATGTTTGTAATGAAATAATATAAAATATATTTGTATTTTCTTTCCAATCAATTTTTGACATGTTTTCTCCCATCTGAAGCTTGTTGAAATCCTTCCTAAGATGTGGAGTTGAGGCACAGAGTCGATACAATTCTTAGTGTTTATGCTACTGTTGCAGTTGGTCCAATTAGTCTTTATGTAAATTTTTGTGATGTATTCAAATTTGGAAATCTAGGAATACAAATAAATCTTGAAAGATAATCTTTTCATGTCTTGAGTTATCTTGAGTTTATACTAGTATTGTATGATTTTGAAGGAAGATTAATACAAAGGAAGGTTTTGCAATATCTGTATCTCTGAATTTTGTCTCCATTTTCACATGTCTATAACTTTGAGATTGAAATGAACAAGATTCTTTCATTTTAATGTAACTTGGATGGATTGTATATCTTTTTTTATAGATTTCTTATAATTCAAGGAGTTAACTAAATGCTTTCATGAATTAATAAGGTTCCTAAGTGTATGGGAGGGATATTCATAAGATTGAAATTCAAGGTTAACTATTGATAAATTTAATTGTAAGGCAATTAAATAGGTCAAGTTTTGTTACTTAGACTCTATGTAGTAATGGATAAGGCACTGATCATTAATTTAGATACAAATTGAAGAATTCATGTGGTTGCACAAAGTACAAATTAAAATCAAATCAACATTTTCTTTTCTGTATAAAGAATCAAATTGTTGGTTAGCACTTATTTGTAATAGTCTTATTGTGAGTTATAGTTAGCGGTTGTAATCAAGAAGTTATTACAAATATAAGAGGAATTGTGACCATTGTCTGCTATAGGGGATAGATCTGAAAGAAGAAGAATAGTGATCACATGATTCAAGAGAGAAATATAAAACAAGTCATATTTCCATCCCTAAGGTGCACCTGCCTAGGCCCTACAGAGCCTGAAGTGTAGAGAATCCTTGTGATTCTATTAATGTTGGTTTGGATCTAAAGAGAACTTAGTTGAATATAGGAAATAGCTAACCCTTAGACTGATTCTTGTCTTTAGCATCATGGTATTGGGTTTTAGATCAGTATGGTAGTCTTTTAAAACATCAACACCTCTCTCGCTCTCTCTATTCTTCCCTTCCTCCTTCCCCCCTCTCTCTCCCTCTCTCTCCCTTTCCCTCTCTCTCTGTCTCTCTCTCTCTCTCTCTCTCTCTCTCTCTCTCTCTCTCTCTCTCTCTCTCTCTCTCAAGGTAATTTTTAATTTGGCCATTGATTATGGTGATTCAAAAATTGTTCATATTGTCCAATTTCTCGATTGGATTCTATATAGACCTAGCCATCTAAGATTTACTAAAATGAAAATGTGCCCTTGACTATGATAATAAAATAGGTTTCATTTGTGACTTTCTTTTGTGTCTTCATTACATCCAAAAGTTTTAATTGATTGAACCTATTAGACTACAGATATTGGTTCTAATTTGGATGCTTCCTTAGCTATATGTTGAACCATAGAAGTGCCATCATCCTCTTTATCCTTTGCATATCTATCATTGTGTCATTTCCAACATTGGCTTCATTTGTCTCCATTCTTCACTCTATTTCAATTTGGTTATTATGTTTCTATCTTCCATTAATGAGCCCTCTTCATGATAAATATTTGTATTGGGAATCACAAAGATGGATATTTTTTTTTTGGATAATGATTTATTTCAGAATCTTCAAGGATCTTTTCTATTTAGGAATTTGTAATGGATGCATTTGAAGTTTTCTTGCTCGCATTAATAAATAATGAAGAAAATGGTGTTGTTATGGGTTTTGATGTTGATGTGACCATTATTTGAAATGACTTTTAGCATTGAAACTCATTAATTTCATCTATTTCCCCCATAAGATGCATATCTGATAATTTTCTTGAATCAAGTTTGAAAGTTCTCTTGGCATTTTTCTATAGCATCTTTAGATTTACAGTTATGGGCTATAGCCACTGGGAGAAATCTAATCTTAATTTCTACCAATTTTGACTCCAATTTTTGAAGTTTTGCATTAGAATAATTGTATGCTATTTCATATATCATTCTAGTCTAAGCCCCAATCCATCCTCCTTGTGACTTGAAATTTTGTGGATTTTCAATAGAAGCAACAATGTGATCATTAAATGTTATAACTTTTCTTTATACTATATTCAATCATTTCAAAATCTCTACAAGATTTAGTTCTAGCAATAAGCGCATCTGTATCTACTAAGACAAATTTTTAGTTTATAAGTAGTTCAAGAAAAACTCCTTGTATAATATGTTAAGCAAGTCCTTCAGCAAATGAAATTTTTCCAACACCAAGCTCACCAGTAGTAATGAATTTATTTATGTTCTTTTTGAAAGATTCTTTCCAAAGATCCATATTCTTTCTCAAGGTTTTGGATAGTATTTCTTTATTAGATCAAGTGACATCAATGATTTCCCATTTTCAACTTTCCAACATTATAAATGAAGCACCTAAATTTTTAAAAAGAAAAAAAAAACTAGGGCTCCAACTTTCCTCATATTATCCCATTGAATCATATACAAATTGGTGTGTTAGAAATGCTTTAGAATAACTAAGAGGGGGGGTGAATTAGTTATTCAAGGTCCAAATGTCCTAATAAAAACTTTTTCACCAAGTAAAGTGAGCCCATTAAACTATTCATGCATCCAAGCGTAAACTTTCCTACTTAGCAAGTTACTGTAAAATCTACATGCAAAAGTAACACGTCAAGAATCACCACATAACATAATGATTTATGTGGAAACCCAATTTGGAAAAAACCACCAATAACATGCTACTCAATTCTCACTCTTCTAAAGTGATACCCTATAAAAGGCCTTCCCTATTAAAGGCTACAACACACTGTTAAATGTGACCTAGTTAAAGGATTTCAACCACCCTATTAGAAGTGGGCTTGGTTAGAGTACTTTAGAACATTCACTTAAAATGCCACCCTATTAAAGGATTTACAAATGGTTGTTAAACCAACCTAAGTCCATAGGATTTTACCCTAACTAATACAATTGTTAGAGAGTAACAATAAGGGCTTTTGACCTAATACAAATCACAACTTAACTTGTAGATTTTAGATCTTAATTCAGCTCACATTTTTTCCTAGTTTTTAGTCTCTGTAGCTCTGATAGCTTGTCCTCCTTTCAAGCTTCATCTCCTTGATTCTCCATGCTTGATGTACTAATGCAAACTCTTATATGGCTACTTATTGAAGTAGAGTTTCTATGCTTTGTTATTCCTATTCTATGCCTTCTCCTTGACACCCTTCAACAACTTCACAACTTGGCAACTCAACAACTCTTACTTCTTGACCTGTGACTCCTTAAATAGAAGTCTAGAATACTCTTCCCACTCAAATATTCTTGCTTTTAATTTCAATTCAAATGGATTAGCTAGGATTCAATGAATCTACCCCTTACCTTGTTCCTTCTAGAAACATCATGAAGAATCCTCCTGAATTCACTCAAAAATGGTTTACCTAAAATTTTGTGCCTCTAGCTCATCATCCTTATCCTCTATCTAGTTCAAAAAATTCAAGGTAAAAAATTTGTCAACTTAGATCTAGCAAATCTTTAGCTTTTCAAATAATGTAGCAGCTCAACACTATTGAAATTCTAGTGCTCGACACCGACTATGTTTTACTGATTCTTGGCATCTACTATGGATTCACTCAAAATCAACTAAACTTTATTGATGCTTGACACCTATTGCTTTCTCAGCATCTAAACTTGCTCAGCTCCTTCTATTTCACTTGTCACACACTAGATTTTGCATTTGCTCAGCACTTACTAAAAATTTGCTCGGCATGAACTAGCTTGTTCGGTACCCACTAATGAACTTACTCAAGCTTTACAAACAATTTTGTTACAACTTATTCTTCCAAAGTTTTTAAGTGTAGCCAACATCTATATCTTAAGTATACTATCAATTCAACATTTTATCATTGTCTTAATTGATCCTTGCAATTCATTACAAAACCATAACTCAACCTTTACCTTTGGTGCTTTTGTTACATCTCATTGATTAAATCCTCTTCATCAATCAACTAAGTGATAGTACTTGGATCTTATAAGCAATTGTCATTCCAAAAAATCATAGGTTTGACATTAGTAACAAAACAATGATTGAAAACATTCTTTATCAACAATCTCCCTCTTTGCAAACAATCTTCTTTCTTCAATAATGATCTTTTCAATAAGATGTCCAACAATCCCCCTCTTTGGCATTGATAGCAAACCAAACTGATCAACCAAGTTATCAAAATGCTAACTAGGTTAAAAGAGTAAATCAAATGCCAAAAAGAAATTTTTTTACCATTGCTATTTTCATCAACTTTCATATCTCCCTTTTTGTTGATACATTGTCTTCTCCTCTTTGTTCTTCTCTCTCTTTGCTTGATGCTTGTCTGAACTATTTTCTCTCTCTAAGTTGATATTATCTTTTCTCCTTCTTTTCTACTATCACTCTGTTATTTCTCCCTCTTACATTTTTATCCTTTAAACTTACTACTTCTCCCTCTATGTATTATTTCTCCTTCTACATGTATTGATCAGCTTTTTCTATTCTAGTATCATCTCTTTCTTTTGATCATTTTAGCTCCTTCTCTCTTTATCTATTTGATTTTATAGATTTGATAAATTTTTACTATTTCTCCCTCTTTGACAATAATGCCAAAGATATTATTTTAGCATCTTATCATGCAAGCGTATCATTTGCAGGAACTCCAATTTCTCCCTCTGTCACCTTTCTTGTGACTTATTTGGTATTTCAGTACTTTGATTACTTCAAAAAAAAACCTAAAGTAAGTATCCTCTACATCAATTTGTAAAATTTCAAAAATCAACTCATTTAATGCAGGGCAGTCTTGCTATTGCTCAAATAGCCTTGGATAGGGGTATCATCCCTAACTTACCTCTACGATACTCAAATTCATCTTTAAGTAATGCTTTTGTGAAGATGTCAACAATTTGTTCTTTTGAACTGACATATTCCATCCTCACCTGCTTGTCTTCCACCAATTCTCTTACATAGTAATACTTAATTACAATGTTCTTTGTTTTGGCATGCATCACAAGATTCTTTGATATGTTGATGGCACTTGTGTTATCACAATATAGTATCATAGGTTCAGTTACCTCTTCCTTCATACCTTTCAATAGGTGCTTGATCCATACAATAGTGGTGCAGTTGATAGCAATAGCAACATACTCAGCTTCTGTTTTGGACTTTGAGGTACAACTTTACTTTTTTCTAGTCCAAGTGACTAGCCTTTTACCTAAGAAAAGTGCTCCTCCACTGGTGTTTTTTCTATCATCAATATTACCTTCCCAATTTGCATCAGTATAGGCTTTCAACTCAAACTTTTCACTCATCTTGTAGTATAATCCAAAGTTATCAATTCCTTTTAGGTACCTCAATATTCTTTTTACTACCATAAGATGATTTTCTCTTGGGTTTGTAGAAAATCTTGCCACTATTCCAATTGCTAATGCAATGTCTGGTTTGCTATGCACAGCATACTGTAACATTCCAATCATTGATCTATACATTGTCTAATTTACTTCAGCTAACTCATCATTCTTAGATAACTTATGTCTTATTACCATTGGTGTACTGATTGGTTTTGAATCTTCTAAGTCAAATTTCTTGAGTATCTCCTTGACAGATTTTGATTGGGTCACAAATATGCCATGTTTCAGTTAATGTACTTACAATCCAACAAAGAATTTGATTTCTCCAAACAATGACATCTCAAACTCATGTTTCATTTGATCAGAAAAGTCTTTGCATAGGGCATCTTTTCCTCCAAATATTATATCATCAACAAAAATTTTAAATATCAAAATATATTTTCCTTTTTCTGCCTAGATATATAGGTTGTTGTTATCATCTATTCTCTAAAATCCTATCTTTGTAAGATATTTGTGTAGTCTCTCATATCATTCTCTAGGTGCTTTCTTCAAACCATAGAGTACTTTATGCAATTTTCAAACCATATCTTTTTCGTTGTCATCAAAAAATCCCTCTGGTTGTTCTATGTAGACTTCCTCTTCTAGTATGCCATTCAGAAAAGCAGACTTTACATCCATTTGGTAGACTTTAAAACCTTTGTAAGCAGCATACGCAAGTAGTGTTCTTACTTCTTCCATCCTTGCAATAGGGGCAAATGTTTCCCCATAGTCTAGTCCTTCTTCTTGTGCATAACCTTTGCAAACTAGTCTGGCCTTATTTCCTGTGATCTCACCATTCTCATCTAGCTTGTTCCTAAACACCCATTTGGTACCAATCGCATTTTTATCAGCTAGTCTTGGAACTAAGGTCCATTTTTTTTTCTTCTCTATTTAATCTATCTCTTCTTTTGTATCTTTATGCCAATTATCATCTTGCAGTGCATCTTTCATTATTTTGGGTTCAATCTTGCTCACCAAACATGATTCATTCCTTAGTCTATTCCTTGTCATTGGTCTAGTTTCCTTGTCACAATGATTTTTTCTATAGGGTGATGTCTTCTCACATACTTGGATAACCTTGGTTCTATCCTCATTTCTAAGTTTGGTCTTTTAGCTTCAAAGTCACTATGCACATCTCTTTCAAGTATTTCTTCATCTCTTTCATGTGCACTAATTCCTAAATTAGAATGTGAATTATCTTGATTTTGCAACTTGGCTTCTGAATGTAGCTTAGCATTTACTGGTTATGACTCAACTGATACTGAAACTTGTTGCTAATTCCCAACTTGATTGGTAGCTTCATCTTCAGCAAGCATTCCTTCATAGAAGTATACAAAGGATTTGTACTCTTCTAGTTTCTTGGTTTCATCAATCTGAGCTTCTACATGCTCATCAAAATTTACATTTGCACTCTCCACAAAATTGTCAATGTTAGTATTCAAACACTTATATTCTTTACTTCTAGTGGAGTATCCAAGGAATATGCCTTCATCACTCTTTGCATCAAACTTTCCATTTCTAGAATCTTTAAGAATATAGCATCTACAACCAAATACTTTGAAATGTTTTACATTGGTGAGTGACCATACCATAATTCAAAAGGTGTTGCATTTGTACCTTTTTTGACTTCTACTCAATTCAAAGTGTAGACAGCTATACTTACAACTTCTCTCTAGTACTTTAGAGCAACATTTTTCTCCTCCATTAATGTTTTGGCACAATCTATTACTATTATATTTCCTCTTTCTACAATGTCATTCTGAGGTGGAGCTCTTAGTGCCGATGTTTGTCTTTTAATTCCTTTATCATTTCAAAATGTCTCAAATTCTTTTGATCTGAACTCTCCTCCTCTATCTGGCCTTAAACATTTTAGACTCTTTCCTATTTCCTTCTCAACCCTAGCCAACTACCACTTAAACATTTGAAATGCTATAGATTTATTTTTTAAGAACATGATAATCATCATCCTAGAGTAGTGATCCACAAAAAACATTATATATCTATCTCCTTTGTAGATTTGCACTTCTATTTGGCCACATAAATCAGTATGCACTAACTCTAGCACTTCTTTGGAAGTGTAGGTTTTTCTTTTGAAACTTGACTTGGTCATCTTTCTTAATTGACATTGTTTTCACATTGTATTTCTAGTCTTCTTCACCTTAGTCAAGCCTCTGACTTTCTTCATTTTGTTGATGCTAATCAAATTATCAAAGTTGACATGACATAGCCTTTTATGCCATAGCCACACATCATCAAATCTAACAATAAGACAAGCTACATCTTCCATATCTAGGTAAAATAGATTACTCCTAGTTTGGTCTCCTTTTCCTATCAAATTTCCATCAGTGTCATAGATTTTGGCAGTTTTGTTTCCAAATTCTACTTTGCAACCTATATTGCATAATTGTGACACACTCAACAGATTATAGTTCAATCCTTCAACATAGTGTCCATTATCACATGAAATTTTCTCTGTAAGTTTAATGGAACCTTTTCATTTAATTAGACATGGAGCATCATTTTCAAATCTAACACTATTTCCATCATACTGAGTAAAGGTAATAAACTTGCTTTTGTCTCCTATCATGTGATGTGAGCATCCACTGTCTATGATCCATTTGTTATTCTTGTTCACATAGGTTACCAATTTTTTTGCCTCTTCTTCATCTAACTCATCCTTCATGGTTACATAGACTACCTCATCATCATTTTCATCAAAATCCTCTTCTTCAACAATGTACCAATTTTTGCCTTTGTCTTTGTAATCTCTGCTATCATCTTCTCTTCTATTCTTGTTCTTGTTACCTTCTCTAAAATTCTTTTTTTGTGTGCAACTTGTAGCAATATCTCCTACTTCATTGCAATTAAAACATATGATAGACATCTTACCTTTGAATTTTCCTTTACCTCTGTGAAATCTAATTGCCAGTAGTGCCTCCAATTGTTCCACACCTTCTTCATCTATGTTGCTATCACTAGATGCATACTTTACCTTTTTCTTCTTCATTTTTGGTTTCACCTCCTTAGTATCTTTCATTGATAACTTGGCCTTGAAAGTAGATTCAAGGTTCTCAGGTCTATAGTTATCAAAGTTGGACAACTCAAATGTATTGAGTCTTCCCACTATACCTTCAAGAGTTAGTTGGTTTCATGGTACACATCTTAATTCTTGTATGGCTAAAACTCTAGTAGCATAGATGGGGAGCAAGGTTCTTAAGAATTTTCTATTAACAGTGTCATCATCTAAATGACCACTCAAACTTCTTATTGCACTTACTACTTTCATTCTAGAGGCATATTTAGTAGCATTCTCACCTTCCTCCATTTTCATGTCATCAAACTTTCCTCTAAGGCTTTCTCTTTTTTCTCTATGAACATTCTAATCTCCTCCATATATATTAGTCAAGGCTTTCCACATTTTGAATGCAGAGTCACATCCCTTGATGTCATCATATTTAGCATAGTTGAGGGAAAAGGCAATCTTTAGCATTGATTAATTATGCTCCTTCTTTTTGTTCATATCTTCTACAATGGGTACAACTGGATCAACATGTTCTACTTCAATTGAGGTTTGTGCATGATCACTTATTGATCTAAGGTGCAGCTTCATTAACATTTTCCATGTAATGAAGTTATCTCTATTGAGCTTAGGAACTTCTCTCTTGGACATATTGATCTTCTTGCTTCTAGTACCTTTAAACCAAATCAGCAGATGGCTCTAATACCAATTGTTAGAAATGCATTAGAATAAATGAGAGGGGAGGTAAATTAGTTATTCAAGGTCCAAGTGTCCTAATGAAAAAAATTTCACCAAGTAAAGTGAGCCCATTAAACTATTCATGCATCCAAGCTTAAAATTTCCTACTTAGCAAGTTACTGTAAAATCTACATGCAAAAATAACACATGAAGAATCAACACATAACATAGTGATTTATGTGAAAACCCATTTTGAGAAAAACCACTAGTAATATGCTACTCAATTCTCACTCTTCTGAAATGATGCCCTATGAAAGGTCTGCCTTGTTAAAAGCTACATCACACTATTAAATGTGACCTAGTTAAAGGATTTCAACCACTCTATTAAAAGTGGGCCTAGTTAGAGAACTTTAGAAGATTCACTTGGAATGCCACCCTATTAAAGGATTTACAAATGGTTGTTAAACCAACCTAAGTCCATAGAATTTTACATTAACTAATATAATTGTTAAAGAGTAACAACAAGGGCTTTTGACCTAATACGGCTCATAACTTTACTTGCAAATTTTAGATCTCGGTTTAGCTCACACATTTTCTTGGTTTTCAGTCTCTATAGCTCTGACATCTTTTCCTCTTTTCAAGCTTCATCTCCTTGAGTTTCCATGCTCAATGTACTGATGCAAGCTCCTATATGGCTTCTTATCAAAGCAAAGTCTCTATGCTTTGTTCTTCCTACTCGACGCCTTCTCCTTGACACCCTTCAACAACTTTGCAACTTGGCAACTTAGCAACTCCTGCTTCTTGACCTGTGACTCCTCAAATAGAATTCTAGAATACTCTTCCCACTTGAATCTTCCTACTCTGAATTTTAGTTTGAATGGCTCAGGTAGGATTCAATGAATCTACCCCTTACCTTATTCCTTCTAGAAACATCATGAAGAATCCTCTTGAATTCACTCAAAAATATTTTACCTAAACCTCTAGCTCATTATCCTCATCCTCCGTCTGGTTCACAAAATTCAAGGTAACAAATTTGTCAACTCAAATCTAGAAAATCTTTGACTTTTGAAATAATGCAATAGCTTGGTACTATTGAAATTCTAGTGCTTGGCACATACTATGTTACTTGGCACCAACTACATTTTACTGGCACTTGACATCTATAGTGCATTCACTCCACATCAACTAAATTTTACTGATGCTCAGCACCTATTACTTGCTCAGAACCTTAACTTGCTTGGCTCCTTCTATTTCACTCAACATACACTAGATTTTGCATTTGCTTAGCACTTAATAAAAATTTTCTTGGCGTGAACTAGCTTGCTCGGCACCCACTAATGAACTTAATCAAGCTTTGCAAATAGCTTTGTTACAATTTATTCTTCTAGAGTTTCTAAGTGTAGCCAACATTTGTATCTTCAAGTATACTGTCAATTCATCATTTTATCATTGTCTTAACTTATCCTTGCATTTCATTACAAAACCATAACTCAACCTTTCCCTTAGGTTTTTTTGTTACATCTCATTGATTAAATCCTCTTGTAATGCCCCGCTAAGGGATCCAAAAGAATTAACATACATTTTTACTAAGTTTTCCAAAAAAAATTCTTTTTTTAAACATGAAAGATAAACCATTCATATCAAACACATAGTAGCAGAAGTAATAATAAACATACAACTAAAAACATACATAATAAGTTACATTCCTTAAGGATCCCAAGATGTTGAGTCACATTTGATCTAATTAATACTAAGTCTAACAACTACCACATCCACATGAAAGAACAATTAAAGGTCCAAAGTCCATAATATACATTTGTTCCAAATGCCTATTTGGAATGCTGAATCATCCACTATACATGTCACAAGGTATGAAAAGCTTAAAAGATTAAACATATGTAAAAATAAAGATACATCATCCTCATAGAATCTATGATACAAGTACAATAAAGTAAATGGAACCATTAACATACATGATACATCCATCCAACAATAAAGATATAACAACCATCGTAAAAGATATCCATCCATCATAAAACACATCTAAATCTAAGTGCACAGTTCCTCCCAACCATCAATAGCATCATTAGACCATCATGGGCCCTAGCCATCCCTCCATGCATAATATCCCAAATCACCGAAGAGATCATCAGTAATATCATAGTAGGAATGTCACTCCTAAAACATACTACATCATATGTAGAAAGAAATCTAACATGCTACAACATATGCATAAGAAATCTAATCATGCAAAATAAAGCATAAGAGAAGTAAATAAAATTCTCTATCACATGTTAATCATCAATATAAAAAAACATGTCAGTAAATACATCCATCATAAGATCCATAAATAGAATGAAGATAAATACCAATAAAGAATGCTCCAACCACAGTGTCTACAGATGGATCTCAAATGGTAAGAGTGAAAAAGCACTAGCACCTGACCACATGGAACCTAAATGGCCCACTCCCACCGCACTAAGGAGATAATATCAAGTCCCAAACAGGATATCAAATCACATAACAAAAGTACTCTCTAAGTTCAAGAAATCCTAAAAGTATACTAACTCAAAGGTTCTAACACAAGATGACATCTAATTCTCAGAGGCACACAAAGACACATAGGAAACCTACTATGTAAGCAGGAAAGTGTCATCAAATGAATCACGCTAGAGTTACCTTGGTAGTCTCTCAATAGACCCTGGCCCCCTAGTGATCCATATGCGTCCACTAGTATCCTCTCATATTGACGAGGCATACTATAGAATGCAAGGTCGCAATCAAGCGTTCTCTCTACTCCCATCCTAGTCTATACTAGCACTCAAGGCATGGGCAAGAACATACAATTATCTTATTAGGTTCATTTTAATCTCCATTTAGTGTAAATATTTTCACTTATTAAATAACTTACAATGAGTTACCCTGGCAGCCATTTAGAGCCCCCACCCCCATTGCATGCCACTTTTCGACACTACAAGTAGATAACCTACCCTAGGCTCATGGAATCATAAATCACAAAATCACCTCAGTCCTATACAAGCGACTGGAAAAATACCAAAAGATAATCCATAATAAGAACATCAAATCTCCATGAGCAATTGAAAAGCATCCATTGATAATCATGACCACAACATTTCTCTATTGGCAACTGAAGGTATCAATGATAATCACAATATCCATCGGTTCTTAACAAGCAATCATAAGGAATCTCAAAATAAATCACAATATCCATTGGTTCTCAACAAGAAACCAAAAAGGCATCTCAAAGAAAATAATACTAATTGAAGACTCCAAAATGGTCAAGTCCAAAACATGTCATAGCATGACATCATCAAGAATAAATCAACACTTCAGTCCCATCAAGGCAACTGGAAAGTAAACCAAGTATAACTAATCGATGACTCAAAAATGGTTAAGTCAAGTGTCTTATACACATAAATCTTAGCTTCACACAAGAAGACTGAAAAACATCAATGAGTGATAAATACAAACTTCTCATAGAGAATACCATCACATTACCATGGTTGGATTTAGAAAGATCGAGATCAAATAACATCAACATGCCATCACATTCACATAACTCCCAAGCCTCTGGTAGATGTCCTAAATAGTCAACAATCTAGTCAACCCCAAAACACAAATAGCATAAAGAACAAGATACAAACATATATTTTAGTTTGCTTTCACAATCACATGGTTAAGCCAAATATTAAGTTTCAGTTTTCATTTTCAAGTATATAAGATTCTTCATTTAATCTCCAAGTCAACCCATCTATCTTTTCGAATAAAACATAGAATTATCCCTCCATTATTTTAAAACAATTTTTTAAAATAATCATAAGATAATTTTTTACTTATTTAAATCATTGAACTAGTTCCCATTGACTTTTAGATAAAATCATTCACATTATTCAAAACATTAGAATAATACTTATCAACTTTCAAATACTTAGTTTACAATTTCCTTAAAACACTTCAAAAATATTCTTCATCGATTTTAAGTAAAATCAATCTCATTAATAATTCAATTATTTAATTTCGTTAAACACTTATTAATATCTCTTTTCTTTTAATTTTCCCTCATTTAAAAATCCATTTACTAAAATTGACTCATAATTAATTAGACTACTTCTACTATTAACTAATCTTGATTAAATTAAATTTAATTAGATTAGTTAATAAATCTTATAAAACTATTGCATAATAATAAGATTCTATTTTAATTTGAACCCTAAACCCGAATCAATTTCCAAATCTTGATTCTACTAAGGAAAGATTGCAATAATATTTTTTTAATTCCCATCACTAGATGAAACAATATGCATGCCCGAATTACAAAATTGAAGATTCATTCATAGAGAATTATTCAGACACATATAACAGACATGATGAAGATAGGAAGGGAAAAAGCGTAATAAAATATGCGAAATAATCACGAGTGCCTACCTAGACACTGATGCTAATTCTCTACGCCTCAGCAAATTGTAGAGAACCTCCTCCTCTCATAACCTTCTCCTTTTTTAAAATTCCTTCCTTCTCCAACATTCGCAATTCCTCCAAGAACCAAACCCCCCATATGAGGATGTAGAAGCCTATGAGCTTGTAGAAGCATATGAGGATGTAGTATGTCCATACACACTAGGAGAGCCTCTATATAAAGGCCTCTAAGATGCATCTAGAATTTTTCTAGAAGGAACTAGGAGATAAGCATGACAACTAAGCACATAACTTCCATGATAAGAAGATAAATATGATGAGGTGTCTAGAATGTTGTAAACACCATGTGATTAAATAATATGCTAACTCCCAAGTGCAAACAACATGTGCATAATTAGAGTGCAAACTCCTATGTTGTCAACATGACAACTCACAAGAGTTCGAATACTCTTATGTGAAAAAATATTAAAATAATGCACTTTAATTTATTCAATTTCTTTATTTAATATTCATTTGACTCCTTTTTAAATTAATTTATTAATTTTAAATCTCATGCACTCACTTTATTAAATCCACTTGTTTCATCTTAATATATTTTAATCACACGCACACATCATGTGATCTAGAATCTTTTAATAATTTTAATATCTTTTCCACTTTTAAATTTATTTTTGAAACATAATTGATAAAATAAAAATGAGCTCTAAATATATTATTATTAAATTAATAAATATTATCACGTTCTAAATTTAAACTTATAACTTTTATCTTCAAATTTAATTATTTTATTTTATTAATTTCCCAATTAATTAAATAAAATAAATATCATATTAATTTTTCATTAAATTAAACCATTAATTAAATCTTTTAATTAGGCTTAATTAATAGAAAATACAATAAAGACTCATAAAGTAAAATACAAAAACCCATCATAGCAAAACACATAGAAAATCAAACCAAAAGGGTTAATATCACGAATTACGTAATCTGATGTATTCAAAGGGTACCCGACTTAGATACTTGTCCTAATTTTCAATTAGGACAAATGGCTTAAAGGGTTGGGATTTGGACTTGAGAATTTATCTCCCCTCCCTTACCATTGAGATAATGTGATAGGGTACGCTCATCCTGACAATTCAGGGAAGTCGATACCCGGTACCTACAACCTACATAAAATTCATGCATGTACAAGGACAATATATACTAAGCTAAATAGGCAATGGCAAGAAGTGGTGCATCGTGTAGATCCTGACTAGCAGGTGACTACGACTCCCTTCCTTAAGCACATTAGAAATGTCATACAGAAAGGAAACAAACACACACACCATACACATGCAAGTATGGGGTAAGTATCCATAAGAAAACACACACAGAATAAACCATCTATCTAATCATCATCAATAACTGAAATCACTTGAATAATCATCATGCATACATGAACTATAAAGTACCAAGTAATCTCATCATATAATAAACTGAATCTAAAACAATATCTGATAATCTCAAAATAATGTTACTAATAATCATCAACATAAAACTAGCCCTAAAAGAGTTCGGCCACAATAGCAAAATGCGAACTAGGGTAGGTACTACACCTCTTCATCAATCAACTAAGTGATAGTACTTGGATCTTATAAGCAATTGTCATTCCAACAAATAGCAAGTTTGGCATCAATGACCAAATAATGATTGAAAACATTCTTTATCAACAAACTCCTTTACAAAAAATATTCTTTCTTCAATAATGATCTTTTCAATCAAATTTCCAACATGGTGAATGTATCTTCCCACTCATTATGGAAGATGAATAGTCTCTTCCCAAGTTTCTCATATCACTTCCATCTATTATTTCTCTAACTCGACAGATTCCTTATTGCACATTCATAAAATTTAGACCAAAATTATAATCATATTTTTTGTTCAAACAAAAGGTAATCATATATTTCCTTCAATAACAAACAATCAAAAATAAGAGTCAATCGTATATAATTTCCCAAACCATGAATGATAGTGTAAAGGTAACTACTACTTTCCATCATGAACATAGAAATTATAAAGAAAGAATGATCAAATTCTATATCCTTTCACGATGCTTGGTTCTTCCTATCATTAATGTCTATGCCTTCCAACATTCATTCACTTACCTATTTGACTTTCCTACATGATTCCTTTGTATGACTCCAATATTTTAGTTCCTAAATTTTCATTTGAAAGTAAAGTTAGTTAAATGAGGAGATAAAATTGCATATGCAAATGTATATATGTATGTGTATATATATGTATGTATGTATATATGAATTTATGTATGTATATATGTATGTATGTATCTATTATGGTAGGATGAAGACTGAATCAACAAGCGTAAGGATTTTCCCACCAAAAGGATTGCTATTTCATTTCAAATCCGTATAGTACTATTCTAACCCCAGACTAGGTTGAAAATAATCAATTTATAGGTGAAAAATCTTGGCCTTACAACTTCATCCTTCCATGTTCAATCAAAAAAATGATCTGAACATTACACTTCTAGATTGCAAAAAAAAATTGCAAAAAGTTGCACAACTTTTATTGCATTTTTTGCAATTTTTACAACTTTTACACAAAATTCAAATAAAAGACTCCACTTTCCTTCAAAACTATACCACAATATGAAAAAATATTATAAAACATAAAAATGGAGATTTTTGGTCAACTCACAATGTTTGACTAATTGTTGACCAACCTTTGACTTGCCTATAACCTTATTACAACATGTAAACAACTTTCCTAAATGCATGTTTGAGATTATCTAAACTATCTTGTTTCAACTTGGATTCTTATTGATCACCTTCTATACTATCCTACATGGTGTTTGACCACCTTATTTAGGACCTAGGGCCCCTACACCAAGATCTAGGATTTCTTTGTTGTGTCCTTTTGATCAATGTATATGTATGTATGTATGTCTATACAAATACATGTGTGTGTGTGTGTGTGTGTGTGTGTGTGTGTGTGTGTGTGTGTGTGTGTGAATGTAGACAATAAAATTCACTCGATAGGTAGCATGGCCACAAGCTTTTAAACATAACTATATAATGAATGATTTAGGATGTATACAAGTCAATTAGTCTAGTTGCTAATTAGATGGGTTGATTACGAATTCTTGTAGAACTATCATTAGATTAGGTACAATAAAATGAACAATTAGTTGTTCCCAACTAGCATTAATTTGACTAGTCCATTTAGACCCATTGATTATTGTCACAAGCTTTAAAACATAACTATATAAGGAGTGAATTGGGACGTATATAGGTTAACCTTACATTAACTATAAACTACAACAAAAAGGTTTCACTAGGGTATTATAGGATTGCAGTTATAGAAAACTACCTAATTCACCCTAGTGGGTGTATGAATGGCGAAGAATTGTATTAGGTGAGTAAAGCTCACCAGTGGTTATAGGAATAGAGCTACATCAAAACAATTAGAAACTAGAACTACATATTTGTTAGAGTGATTAGTTCAAGGGTCTTAATCCCATGTATACAGGCATGTAGGTAGCATGGTAGATGAGGTATGCCTCTAGTGTGTAGACACCTTGGACATAGTTAGGTACCATGGATCATCACAATGTGGTATGCAATTTCTCTGGCCTTACCTCATAGATGCAATAATTCAAAAACTTTCTACCAAGTTGAATGAAGCCTAGAATCAATGCTAATGCTATATTATTCAAAATCAATGCCAATATTTATATTGTATAATTCATTTGATTTGTTTAGATACCATCTATAATGAAGAGATAGTAGTTATTATTATTATTATTATTATCAATTATATACAACATACTACTAATGCTTGTATGTTTATATTTGCTATAATTTTATATCCCAAATATTTGCTTCGCAAGAAAGTCCACACCTAACAATGACTATTGTTAGATTGTGGTCTCAGTTCAAAAGAAATGGTGATGGAAAATGTTATTGTCCTTGCAAAAAATGCAAGGGCTTAAAGAAGTGAAGAATTCTAATCACAACAACTCAGAGACATTATAGGCAACATGATCACATTGAATGGGGAATGGATTTTTGTCCTTTGGTGAATGTGAATTTCAAACTAATGGAACATGGAGGTTTGAATATCAAAGCAAAAGGTAATGTTCCCCATGGAAGAAGATTCTTATGAGGTAGAGAACACAATTGAAGACGTTGGTATTGGTGTAGTTGATAATATGCTAGATAATAAGATTGAAGAAGATGTTACTACTGCAACTAATGAAGATGATGAAGATGATGATATTTGTGCATCTAATGATGATGATGAAGAGAACCTTGATATACCTATAATTGAAAAGGCATATGAACCCTTGTACCAAGGCTCCCAAACAACACTTCTCTTTGACGTATTCTTGCTGGTAAACTTCAAGATTGTGAATAGTATATCCAATATAGCAATCTCTATGGTATATTATCATTTTTTTCATCTTCTATGTTAGAATACCATTAATGTTCTTTATATTAATATCAATATTTTTCTATAGGTTGATAGGTGAGTGTTTGTTACCACCATCAAACATTCTACCTTGCTCTTACTGAGAATTATTGACCATTATGAAAGATATTGGAATGGAGTATCAAACAACACATGCATGTCTCAATGCTAATATTATATATCATAAATAACATGAATTTACAATAGAATGCCCTAATTGTCACATTAGTAGATATCGATCAAATCAAATAACAAAAAAGGTGCCTCACAAGGTTCTTCATTACATTCCCATTATTCCACATCTACAATGATTATTTAGTTGTACTATCTTGGCACAATTTATGGATTACCATGTATGCAATAGAAGTCAAGATGACATTATGTGAATGTCTATGGATGGTTCTATATTTAAAGACATAGAAGATAGGTGGTCAGTATTTAAACAAGAACCTTTTAATCTAAAGCTTTCATTGGTAGCAGACAATGTCAATCCATAAGGAGAGATGAGATCTATTTACTTGGCCTAGCCTATTCTTGTTATTAACAATAACATTCTTCCTTAGATGTCCATAAAAAGGGAGCACATAATGTTGGAAATGATTTTACCTGGTATTTTTCTATTTAATAGTTATCTAAATTAATTTATAAATGCAATATTGAAATGGTCATAATAATTATGTTTTGTTTATGTTCATTCAACTAGGTAAGTACTAAGTGAAAGATATGAATGTATATATTAAGCCCTTGATTGATGAATTGTTGGAGTTATGGAATGGGCTCACTATGTATGAAATCTCTAGACCAATTGGTGAAAGGAAATTTCAATTCTATACAATGCTTGTATGGACTATACATGATGCCCCTAGACTAACATATTTTGTGGTATGTAAACTTGTTAATGCATATTTTTCATTATATGTTCAAGTTGTGTGTGATAATTGTAAATATGAATTTTATTTTAAATCATATATATTTTCTAATTATAATTGTTGAAGCTTTATGATGATATAGTCTTAAATGTTTATTCTCTTGACCAATTCCATGTCCATGAGCTTGTGATAATATGATTCTAATATATGTGTTGTACATAACAGTCAGTCTCAAACTTTCTATCATTGCCTCTGACATGATTCTATTGTCACTATCATAAAATATGCCTCTAAAACTTTCTATATATGCCTCTAATATCTATGTTGCTCCTCATTGATAATACCCTTGATGTAATGTCTTGTTTTATTAAAACATGGAAAATAGGTACAAATAACTTACAAAACTCAATTACAAGAGACTTCTTTCCTTAAAGTCTCAAATAACACTTAAAATTGATAATGATTAATGTAAGAAAAATAGTCTATGGTACCACTTTTAAATGATTGTTCTTATGTTATACAATTGATATGATATATGTGAAAAATGGCACTCCTATCTCTAATACAACAATTAGGTATATGCAAGATGATTTTGGTCTATATATCTACACTTAGTCTAGTGCAACAATGTTAATATTATCTCTATTGTTTCTAAAATGACTGATAAAAATTATGCAAAGATGATATTTTATTTGAACTATGCAACTAATGAGATTAGTAGCTGTCTCTGATATGATAGTTTAATTAAGCTACAATCTATTCCTACTCTCACTATAATTACTATCACTCATAGTGATGTATTTTCTATTCTTCATTTGCTCATGAAAACTTGCAAGTGTTCTCAATGATGTTATCACTATGTCTAATTTTGATCCTTAAACATATGCAATTATCTTTAAAATATTTCTTATTGTGATATGATGATATGTTTCTCTTGATGTATTGCTATAGGATTGGTTCCACTTATAGTGGTATAATTCTTACCCTCAACATGATAATATTTATTTGGAATGACTCATGGATGGAGAGTTTCTCATGATAGTGATGTCATTGTTATTTATTATTTATTATTAAATTCTATTAGAGGAAAATTGGGGACATGAAAAAAAATATATATATATATATGATTATTTTTCAGGAGTTGATGATCTCCATACTCCTACTTCCACGAGGTCAACCAATACTCTGATATTTTTTACTACAAGATTGGCAACAAGGAGTATACAAACATCTACACCTACTACAACTAGAGATGGTAAATTTCCTTATTTTTCTACATTTTGTTGTGTGTTAAATATGATAATATTTGTACTTTCTTGTTCATTTGAGTATATTATGACATTTATTAACTTTGTTATGTGATAGGTACACCTTGTCATGCTAATGATAGAATAGATACTAGTACTACTGATAATTTACCAGCCTTTCCTAGAGCATCCTGTGTTACTTATACTGGATCATTGGAGGCATCATTGTTGATGGCCAAGAAAGATATGATTCCCTTAAAATTTTTAAGCTTCTAGGTACTTTAAAATTGTAATTACTTAGAGTGTAATTGTAGTTTACTTATTCATAACTCATTTTTGACTAATGATGTGGTGATGATTTTGTAGGAAACAATATTTTTTAAGAAAGTTTTAATGATTTAACATTGAAGATATTTGGGCCCACATTACGTAAGAGGTATGAAGCTTGATATAATTGGTTGCTACATTTTTTTGTTCTTCCTTCAACTAATTTTTTCATATAACAATTTTTTTGTTAAAAGATGGACTGACCAAGCCCCTAAATTAAAAGATCATCTCATAAAAACCTATGGAGGAGTTCTTTGGTCAAAATGTTTTGAACAAAGCCCAACTTCTAAAAAAAGCTTGCAAATATCTAAAGACTATGAGAGACTAGTATAGAAGGGCTCTAAAGCTCAACCCAAAGTACAAGCATCCTCCTATGGTGCCACATCTAGAGTAGAATGAAATCATTGAAGAGGAAAAATAGAAGAGACTAAGGGATAAAGGAATTAAACCAACACCTGACAAAAATATGTATGTGTCTCATAAACTTTGGTCACATTTATTTTCAAGAATGTTGATTCATTTTTTTTGCTTGTAACAATAGTTAGCATGCTAATTCATGGTCAAATCTTCACAAGGAGCAAAGGTTATGATTCAAAACCATAACATAATTGTCAAGAAAACCAAGAAAAAATTAACACCTTCCCTAATCCCCATATAGTGAGAATTATACAATCAATGTATTCTTCATTCTGAATTTGCATAGTATTTACTATCTAACAGTGAGTAGTTTTATTTATAAGAAGGTGAGTGCATTGTCCTAAAAGAAGTGACATGATGAACATATGCAAATACAATGGGAGGAAGTTAGAGAAAACTTCAGTGTGATGCATTTTCTACCACAACTACAAATCATTTTGAAGGAATTACATTCTCATGTTTTCTCTGTCTTTTCAATATACTATCAGTTCATCCCAATGTGAAGTGATGGAAGCCATTAACATATTTGATTTAGGAAAAACTTAGGATTTCCTTCATCAATGTTTAGGAATTAGCTAAAAATATCTCTCTAATCTATATGCATCAAACTTTGCACTAACTCACTGCACATGCATCGTAGTTGGAAAACTCAAAAAATGGAAACTCCAAATTTTAGAGAAGTCATGATCAGATTGGTGTAAAAGGAATAGATAATTGGGTAAGGTAATATTTTACTTATTACTATGGAAATAATAAGACACCATTGATGAGAAAGAATTTAGGAAGTTTCTTCATTACTCATCTCTACACAAAACTATTCACATTCCTATCAAAGTTTTGATATGTCCATTTCAAACTTCACTCCACCCTTCACATACTAGATTCTACAAAAGGCATATGAAAGATAATTGAAACAATTAAAAAGTTTTAAAATGTCCCACTATGGATTCCCTTTTATCAACACAAGCTTAACTTTCTTCTACAAGCAACATTCAAAACTCGTCAATTTATGTATTTTATTTATGTGAAGAGCGGTGCCTCTCATTGGCTCTAGATTTTATCTATACCTTTTCTCACATCCACCCACCACACCTACTTGGATTTGTAAAATTCAAATGGGTTGTTGGATGCTATCTTGGGCTTCAAATTTCAAACCAAGACTACTCAACCTTGCATAAATTTAATAGACCACGCCTTATCTCCAATCAAACAAAATTTAAATTCCTTGCACAAAGTACATAGAAGATAGTAGAATCAATCCATAAATAATTAGTTTTTAATTGTCAATATAACTTTGTATAACTTATTATTCTATTACATGATCTCTTATTTTTACATGAGCAGTTTGTTAGGAATAAGGTGCCTCAACTTTGGATAATTCCTATTCTTATTCTTATTTTTTAAATGTATTTTTTGCAAATAATGTAATTAAGTGTGAGTGCACATGTCTAGTTGGCATGTGTTGGCATCTTGAATTGTGTGTAAGGAGATCATGACTGAAATGATTATGATAGATTCCTCTGATGCGTAAGAGCTATCTTTGCAAGATATGATGATGGGTGAAGATGTGAAGACATGTGGAAATTGATCATTAATTACTATACACTCGACTCTCCATCTAGTGCATGGGGTTTGAGGTATCAGCCTAAAAAAAAATTTTGGGTTCCCACTTTTTTGAAGAACGGTAAAAACCCTAGTACAGTTGTTCTTTGGAAGTTGCCCTAAAAATATAAAGTACATGATATAAGCATTTTTAGCGTTGCAAATAGGAGAGAGTGAAAATTTTATCGTTGGTTACTAATGGATTAGTCTTCTATGTGCTAAAAGAACTTGCACTGCAAATGTGTTGTAACCTTTGTGTTGAAGATAATACATTGTGCAAGTTTTGGAGGGGTGGGATTGTTTTACCAAAAGGTTTTTCCCCATTGGCATATCTTTGTGTTTATGTGTTTTCTTTCTCTATCTATTTTCTATATTCATGGTTGACTACAATATTATTGTTTACATAATATCAAATCTGTAACTATAAGGATTTAATAAGAATTTGCACAATACTTTCCTTAAGAGATTAGTGTGGGAAGTTGTTTCCACACCTAAGTTTCCTTAAAAGTGGTATCAAAGCTTGATCAACTTTTTGATCCTAGTTGTTGGGTAGGGTTTTTTGAGCTAATCTCAAGTTGAGTGGGAGTTTTCTATAGAACATTCTAAATCTTATTTGCAGATTGAGATGGTTAGCTCATCATATGGAAAATTTGAGGTGGAGAAATTTAATGGTAGTAATTTTGAGTTGTGGAAACTCAAGATGGAAGACTTGCTTGAACATCATGATCTTGGGAGGTGGCTTCACTTGATACATGAGACCTGCAACAATATCTCAAGTAGATTGGGATCTCAAGGATCAAAAAGTTAAGGGTCTCATTAAACTATGTCTAGCTAATTTAGTTCTCCTTAATGTTCTTGATGAGAAGACCGCAAACAATTTGTTGACACGGCTTGGGTCTATATATCAGGCCAAATCTCTGGTGAACAAGTTGTTCCTAAGGAAGAAGTTGTGTTCTCTAAGAATGGAGCAAGGAGGATCTGTTATAGATCATCTAAATGCTTTTAATTTATTAATTGCATAGTTGACATCATTTGGTGTCAAGATAGAGGAGGAGGATCGATGTATGACCCTATTATGTTCTTGTTAGATTCATGGGACCATCTTGTGATGACTCTTGGAAGTACTTTAGTCACTTTCAGAATGGATGATGTGGTGTATTAACTATTATCTGAGGAGACATAGAGAAAGTCTTGAGCTCTTGCTATTTGCAGTAGATCCAATGATAGAGGGAAGTAAAATGACAACAAATCTAGAATGGGTAGATCCAAATCCCATAGAAAATCAAAGACTCTTGGAAAGTCCAAGGCAAAATGTTGGAACTATAATCAGATTAGGCACTTCCTTAAAGATTGTAAAGAGCCAAAGAAGAAGAAGAAGGCCTCAGATTTAGGTTTAGAAAAATCTCAAGAAGATGGTGATGCTTTAATTGTAGTCTTGTGTCATGTCCCCTTTTCAAATAATTAAAAATAATAATCTTTGCTAAGGCAGGTAGGCCCAAAAAGGTGAAGTTTTGGAAAAAGGGGATAATCTTTGGAAGCTAATGGACTAATAAATGAAGATTATTATTAAAATATGTTTTAATAACCCCTCTTGGATGTGAGTTAGGGTTATGCCCTCTTTTAAGGGGTTTGGAGGCACTTTGGGCTGATTCCAGAACTTGATTTTTGCTCATTTCTTTTTTGTTCTTTAGAGGTTGCTAAACCTGTGGAGAAGGAGACCCAAGAACAGGAGTTTGCAGGTTTCCAGGAAGGCTAAGGACAGGATTTTGAAGTCATTCCATGTGCATGCTCATACAAAGTTTTCCTTTGTGTTGAACAGTGCAGATTTGTGGATTTTCGGGTGTGTTTTTTGTAAGAGTTTGGTGTTTCCGGTTGAGTATTTCATATCAGTTTGGGTTGCCGCTGTATATCAGACTTTTAAATGTTAAAATAGAGCTAAAAAATGTATTTGGATATGATTATACTTCTGTGATAGATTATTAAGTTTTTGTGGTCATTCCGGGCTATTTTGTGCTATTTTCGAGAGCCCAATGAGCATTATATTTTTCCTTCATTTGGGAGCTATTGTGTGCATGTTATATAGATCTGGAAATGTCATTTTATAGGTTTTTATGCTGCTCAAATTTTTGTAAAAATTTCCACTTTCAGATTTATTAATAATAGGTGAAGCTGTGAAGCTTTTGGCACTATTTCTGGCATACCCGATTTGGGGTTTCTTGAGAAATTTGGTGGATCTTTGTGATATTAGTTGTTTGATTTTGAAAATCTAATTAGAGGCATGAAATATCATTTAAAATCAGTAAAGGGAAATTTCAGTGGTATCAGAGCCATGATCTTGCCGGCCTAAGGGTTTGTAGAAGCCTACATGTCAATTTTGACAACTACCCAGATCTTGCATGTCAGTTTTGACAGCTACCCAGATCTTGCATGTCAGTTTTGACAGCTACCCAGATCTTGCATGTCAATTTTGACAACTACCCAGATCTTGCCTGTCAATTTTGAAAACTACCCAGATCTTGCATGTCATAATTTATGGTTGCATAATTTATGGTTGCATGTTGCTTCTAATCAGATGCATGTCAAAATCTATGGTTGCATCCTACTTCTAATCATTTGCGTGTTAGTTCTTGGTGAATTTGGTGGTTGCATGTTACTTCTAATCAGCTGCCTATCAAAATCTATGGTTGCATGCTACTTCTAATCAATTGCATGTTAGTTCTTGGTGTTTGAAGAAGTTATAACCTATTTGGGGTTACACTCTACTTTATTCAGAATGGATAGGTATAGTACAGAGTCTCAGAGGACACGATCTTGGACAATTGATATCCAGAGTCAGAACAGTAGAAAGGATGGTTATTTAGACATTCGAGATAAACTTAGGAAAATAAGCCATGACATGTCTGAATAGTTGGTTGAGAACTACCATATAATGAATGACATGTTGTCCGACCCAGCTAAGGTGGATAAGTTGATTGGACTTCTATTTGGCAGATTTTCTCACAGGGTAGATGACACAATTACCAAGAACTTGCATGAGGAGTTTGAGAAACTAGCTTATAGCCAGGTTGAGGTCTCAGATTCTACTTTTCCATAGGAGGTAGTGAGAAAGGATATTACGCAGATTGATAGTAATGGTCAACTTGATACTAAAATTGAGACAATTGTATACAGGTCATTAAAGGGTGATATCACAAGTATTCAAGATGGTATAGTTACAACAGGTAGTGACTACAGCATAGTGGGTTTAGATGATGAGTATGAGGATGTTGTTGTACATGATGGTGAGATACCTAGTAGAGATGAGCAGACATTGAGCATTCATGACTTTTTTGAGAAAGAGTACCAGGCACAGTTAGATGCTTCATCACATGAGGTTGAGGCCGGTAGTACTTCACACGATTTGTCCAACCAGCTGAAAGTGAACAAAGACAGTATTGTGACTTCATTGTCTCATCATGACAGGTATGTGGAGTTAGTTGGTATTGGTCATATTACTCAAGTGAGGATTTTTCTTGAGTTACTAGTTGATTCTAGTTTACAGATATGGACTTGAGATTGTTATATTGGCATTTGGGATTCAGTTGATTGGAGATCTTTAACACTTTTTGGTAGCAGTGTTCGTCTGGGTGCTATCATGGATTTCATTAGTAGATTGCACGGTGTTGTCTTTTCTTGTGCTAGCAGCTTGTTCGATGTTGGTATTAGTTTTTATACATCGGTGTTGGGCTTTGTTCATATATCCAGTCGACCATACTTGCTAGAATGTGTTGATGATCTTTCATATTTGGCAGTGTGTACAAATGAGTCCCAGGATCATATTGGCATTGATGACATCCAGGAGGATGTAGTGGGCAGTTTTGAAGACTTAGTTTCTTTGGGTACAAAGGAGTTGGACAGTACTGCTACAATTTTTGATACTTTGTTTGTTGATATGAGCTTTAGAGTTGATTCACAGAATATGGATGGTAATAATCTAGAGACTAGTAACTTTGAGGATACTCCTTTAGATCGTGCATCAGAGGAGGTTTGTAGGAGATAGTCAAGCCAGTGCCATCATGTGTCTAATCAGTTGAGAGTTAATGAGCAAGACATTGCTATCACTTGCCAACATTTCAATGCTACTTGTCAATTGTTAGGAGTTTATGGATGGGGTTCTCCTACTAGTGATGAGCAGGGAGGCAGTTATCTTTCCTTGACAGAGTTCCACTCTTTATGGGAGGCTATCCAAATTTTTAGATAGGATTATATGCAGTTGGTAGCCGACAGAGATTATCTTATGGAGTGGGGCAGTACAACATATGATGCATTGTTGGCCAAGGAAGATGAGGTGAGTGAGCTTACTGAGTAGCTTGAGGTGACTTCTGAGATTCTTGAGAGTACATAGTTGGCTTTCAAGGAGTCATAGTTTCATTTGGCTAAGGTGACCGTGGAGGTAGAGCAACTATAGTCTTTACTAGATTCTGTACAGTCACAAGCTGTGGTGTTTGATGATCCGAGGATGTCCATGGTTGAGATTGTCAAAGATAGTGGAGATGGGGATGCATCCATCCTTGATACTAACATTGGCATATCGGGTTCATCCCCACTAGAGTCAGGTTCAGTTGAGTTGGGTGTTGCAGTAGATTGTTGTGGTATGCCTGACATGGTGGTGACCTCTAGCACTAATGGCATGAAGACTAGAGATGATGTATCAAAGACCATGTGTGATGTTGGTGAGCCGATAGTTGGCATTGTTCCTGCTAGTAATACTACTCCCTTGGCGATGTCTTTGGAGGTAGTAGTCAGTTCCAACTTGGTTAGTGATCAATTGCAGTTAGTTACATCTAGATTGCAGTCTGAGCCACTGACTAAGATTGGTGCATTCTATCAGCATTACATTGTAAGGTATGCTCATCAATTTACCTTTGATGACCATGTTGATGAGATGGTGATACAGAGATGTAATTTGGTTCCTAGTGCTTATCATCAGTTATGGGATAGTTTAACGCCTCAAGATGAGAGTTGTGATGGGCATGACATGGTGATAGGTTCTACAGTTGATAGCTTGATAATACATGACTTAGAGCAGGAGTTTCAGAGTGATGCTTCAGTGGGTGTTGCTATTGATTCTACTCCTTTGGCTATGAAATCTCCTGACATAGCTGGTGATCAGTCATAGTGGGTTGTATCACTTGTTCATGGTGAGCTGTTGACTAAGGTTGGTTTTTTTTATCAACATTATATTGCAAGGTATGTACATCATTTAGCATTTAATCCTTTTGTTGAGGAGTTGATGGCAGAAAAATTTGGTTTGGGTTCCAATTCTTGTTGTTTATCTTGTGATGGCTTTTCACCATTAGGGGTGCATGGTATTTATGGTTATGAGATAGTGGTCGGTGATCTATAGAGTTGTGTTGACTGCAAGCATTGTATAGTGTGTGGATTATCCATACTTGGTACAGTTTCATTTGGGAGCATTCACCATTGTTGCAGAGTTGGATTGTACATTCTGTATAGACCAGTGGAATGCATTGATGGTATTTACTGTGTTGGTAGTCCACTTTACTTGGGTTTTGATGTTCTAAGAGTTTGTGTCTCATGGGTTTCTGATTGTGGAAGCTGTGATTTTGGAGTTTGGTTGAGCTATAATTGTCAGTTTGATTATGGATTCCTCTTGGTCATATTGCAGAGGATATTGCAGGAGCCTGTGTTAATTGGTAGTAGTATAGTTCATGACTACATTTGGGATCCAGGTGGATTGATTGGTTTATTATTCAGCCATTGCTTGAGGACAAGCAATGTTTGGGAGGGGAGTACTTGTCATGTCCCCTTTTCAAATAATTAAAAATAATAATCTTTGCTAAGGCAGGCAGGCCCAAAAAGGTGAAGTTTTGGAAAAAAAGGGGATAATCTTTGGAAGCTAATGGACTAATAAATGAATATTATTATTAAAATATTTTTTAATAACCCCTCTTTTATGTGAGTTAGGTTTATGCCCTCTTTTAAGGGGTTTGGAGGCATTTTGGGCTGATTCCAGAACTTGATTTTTGCTCATTTCTTTGTTGTTCTTCAGAGGCTGCCAAACCTATGGAGAAGGAGACCCAAGAATGGGAGTTTGTAAGTTTCTAAGAAGGCTAAGGATGGGAGTTTTAATCCACTCCATGTGAATTCTCATATAGAGTTTGCCTTTGTGCTTAACAGTGCAAATTTGTGGGTTTTCGGGTGTGTTTTTTGTAAGAGTTTGGTGTTTCCGGTTGAGTATTTCATATCAGTTTGGGTTGCCACTGTATATCAAAATTTTAAATGTTAAAATAGAGCTGAAAATATTTATTTGGATATGATTATACTTCTGTGATATATTATTAAGTTTTTGTGGTGATTCCAGGCTATTTTGTGCTTTTTTCGAGAGCCCGATGAGCATTGTTTTTGTCCTTCGTTTGGGAGCTATTGTGTGCATGTTATACAGATATGGAAATGTCATTTTATAGGCTGTTATGCTGCTCAAATTTTTGTAACAATGTCCACTTTCAGATTTGTTAATAATAGGTGAAGTTGTGAAGCTTTTGGCACTATTTCTGGCATACTCGATTTAGGGTTTCTTGAGAAATTTGGTGGATCTTTGTAATATTAGTTGTTTGATTTTGAAAATCTGATTAGAGGCATGAAATATCATTTAAAATCAGTAAAGGGACATTTCATCTTGGCAGTGCATGCATCTGATGATGTGTGGTTGATAGACTTGGGTGCTTCTTTCCACATGACCTCTCATTGAAGTTGGTTCTCAAAGTATGAAGTTTTTGATCATGGAAAGGTGTACTTGGGTGATGATTCTCACCTAAAGATAGTTGGAAAAGGATGGGTCATTATCAGATTCCCTGATGGATGAGTAAAGGGGATCAACGAGGCAATGCACATCCCAAGTTTGGCATGAAAGCTATTATCTATAAGTATGATGAATGATGTAGCTATGCAATTTATTTTTTCTAAATATGGATGCAAGATGATGAGAGGAGCTATGGTTCTTGCTAAGGGTACTAGGAGAGGTACTTTTTTTTTATCTTGATGCATGCATTTCTCAATGTAATAGTTCTTTTATTTCAAAGAAGAGAGCATTTATCACTTCATCCCCACCATCTAAATGAGTAGTAAAGAAGATTGTGGTTATTGGTCCTGATAATAGTGCAACATGCATACCTAAGGGTGCAAACACATTGGAAGGAAAGCTTTCTGCAAAAAATATAATGCTACGGCATATGAGGTTGGTCCACATTGGCAAGAACGGTCTCAAAACTCTAAAAAACAAGAATCTTGCTGAGGGGTTAAATGATTGTAATCTTGAGTTTGACTTCTGCAAGCATTGTGTCTATGGTAAACAAAATCATGTTCAATATTACTCTAGTTCTCAAAAATCATTTTATATTTTGGATCTTATTCATTCTGATGTATTTGGTCCTATAAAAGTTCCTTCAATCTCCAATTCTATATTTTTTGTATCCTTCATAGATGATTATAGTAGAAAGACGTAGATTCATTTCCTAAAAATTAAGACACAAGTCTTTAGTCGATTCAAGGAATTTAAAGCTTTAAAGCTCTTGTAAAAAATTAGACTAGTAAGAAGATTAAGTGTGTGAGAACTAACAATGGTGGTGAGTTTTTCTCAGTAGAGTTTGAATAGTTTTGTAAAGAACAAAGTATTGAGAGGCATACGACAACTCCTTATACCCCACAACAAAATGGAGTTGCAAAAAAAAATGAATAGGACACTGATGGAGAAGGCTAGGAGTATGCTTAGTGGACCTGGTCTTGAACAAAATTTTTGGACTAAAGTTGTGGCCACTACTTACAATTTCACTTGTGAGAGATATGGTGGAAGATGGAAAGGTAAGTTTGGAGAAGGTAGATACTATAAAGAATGTTGCAGATGCATTGATGAAACCAATGGGCACATAGAATTTTAGATGGTGCTTAGATTCTATGGGCCTTTTGGCCTATATTGGTTAGTTCTTGTTTCTCTTACAAGGTGTTTAACTAGTGGGAGAATGTTAGGAATAAGGTGTCTTAACCTTGGATAATTCCTATTCTTATTATTTATTTTTTAAATGTATTATTTCCAAATAATGTAATTAAGTATGAGTGTACATGTCTAGTTGGAATATTGATGTGTCACTCCACTTGTATGTGTTTTCATCTTGAATTATGTGTAAGGAGATCATGATTGAAATGGTTATGATGGATTCCTATGATGTGTAAGAGCTATCTTTGGAAGATATGATGATGGTTAAAGATGTGAAGACATGTGGCAATTGATCATTGAGTATTGTACACTTGAGTCTCTATCTAGTGTGTAGGATTCGAGGCATTTCCCTCAAAAAAATTTTGGGTTCCTACTTTTCTGGAGAATGGTAAAAACCCTAATACGGTTTTTCTTTGAAAGTTTCCTTAAAAATAGAAAGCACATGATATAAGCATTTTTGGGGTTGTAAATAGGAGAGAGTGAAAAGCGTATTGTTGGTTGCTATTGGATTGGTCTTCTATGTCCTAAAAGAACTTGCATTGCAAGTGTGTTGTAACCTTTGTGTTGAAGATAATATATTGTGCAGGTTTTGGAGGGGTGGGGTTGTTCTACCAAAAGGTTTTTCCCCACTGGCATATCTTTGTGTTTATGTATTTTCTTTCTCTATCTATTTTTTGTATTCATGTTTGACTACAATATTATTGTTCACATAATATCGAATCTGTAATTGTAAGGATTTAATAAGAATTTGCACAATACTTTCCTTAAGAGATTAGTGTAGGAAGTTGTTTCTGCACCTGAGTTTCCTTACATAGTTTAGTAGGAAGATGCTTTAATTGCAAAAATCATTATCTATACTCCCTCTCTAGTGATTGGTCTTAATAAAATGGTGGGATCTCTTTCAAATTTTGTTAAAAAACATTTACACCACAACTTCATCTGATCACTAAATCAAAAACCTCCTAACTCTATGATCATAATCTCTATGTAAACAATGGTCAGATTCACATATTAATCTCTTCATTGGGAGTCATTTTTTTCAATTAGATCGTCAATGCTCATGATGTTGCGTAGCAAAAGCAAGGTCACCTTTGTACCTCATCGTACATCACACTTTGATAGAGGATTCAAAACAACACCTCCCACAATTTGCATATCAAACATATTCAATTCATTTGTGGATTTATATAATCTAACATATTTCTAGAAGTGTGATTGTGGATTTATATAATCTAACATTTTTCAAAGTTTACATATACATGTTATAGGACACATCAAAGGAAACATAAGATAAGAAAGAGAAGGTTGGTCAACACCATTTGGCTCTGGTGGATATATGAAAATTCACTCATGCCTTGTAAGTAGCAGTAAATAAAATTTCATATCAATTTTTTATATAAAATTACAAATAAGCAATACATTAATTATTAACAATATTGTGCAAAAACTGCAGGGCATTGAATTTAATCTAGCACCCTAAGAAGAGGACAAACAAATTGGCTTCAAGCAAGGCTATAAAGTAGTGGTTGCCCACCACTACACAGATTCCAACGGCCAAATAGGTGCAGAAGATTCTAGTGTAGCAATTGACACATAGGTAAATAGGCCAAATGAATAATAATAGTAATTAAGAACTTCATGACAAATAATCTATTTGATGTTAATTTCAAACAATGATAACAATGCGCACATGACATTTCACTACTGCCTACTACTCCTGACACATATCTTACTCATGATGATGAAGGCACGGATCCTACATATGACAAACACCTCAATGTGCATCACAATGATATAGGTACATATTTAATTTCTATTGAAAATTAATCATGTAATTATTAATAAAATGTAACATCTTAAATTGCAATTCGTATAAGCTTTATGTGATATTTTTTGAGTATGTAGAGCATGATGTTAGTGTTGAGCATGTTGAGGTTGGGGCTTAACAAAGTGTGATAGTAGATGATGTGGCACTATCAAGTAAAGAAAAATCCCTGTTATGTTCTTTACATTAATGAAATACTTATAACATTAAAAAAAAGTTTAGAATTAAAACCATTTATTTCTTATTGCAAGGATGCAGTAGCCTTGTGCTCAACGAAAGAAGAGGAAGCCTCATGCCATAAGATCATAACCACAAGAGTCATAGGATGCCAAAGATAGTCAAGATGTGCCTATTAGCCTTTATCTTCAAAAAAATAAAAAATAAAAGAAGAAATGAATGTGTTGATGGATATTTATGAATGTTTCTTATTAATGGATTTTTATGATGATGAATGTTGCTTATTAATGGATTTTTATGAGTTTTTCTTATTGATGATGAATGTTGATGAACTTTATGTCATGCTATTGAATATTTTTATGTGATTGTAATAATTGACATGTTCACGAATTATTGATGAATGTTTATAGGTATTAATGAAGTATATGTTGTGTTAATGAATGTTATGTGAATAAAATGATTGAGTGTTCACAAATTATTGATGAAATTCTATATGTATTAATTAATTGTATGTTGTGTGATTATAATGATTCAATGATATACTTCTAAAATGAATGAATTAAATATTTACTTAGTCATTAATGGGGAATTTAGAGTGATTATAATGGGGGAGAGGCCAAATGAGCTTCCACCTTCACGTGGTTGGCCTTGTTAAGTAGAGAATATGAAAGAATTCTCGAAACCAAGTGAAGCTCAAACTAAACCTGTTAAAAGCATTTTAGTTACAACTTATTTTGGTATCATATCATTATTGACTCTCACATTCATTATTGTCATTATTGTAGATCATGGGGATACTCAAACTACCTATTTTCCAACATGGTACTTAATTTTAGTGGGTGAACATAGTAGGTTCTAGGTGAATGCCTAAAAATGGCCTTAACATAAGTAATATGAATTACAACATGGTACTTTCTCTATAAGTTGTATTCAGCTTATGATTTATTGTTGATTACCAATTTCTTTTCTAGTAGAAATGGACAACATGTTGCTTTCTCTATAAGTTGTATGCAGACATGGAGCTACTCTCACAAGAGATTGTGTATCACACTTGTCCACAAAGGAGGAGAAAGTATTTGATTGTCAATATTAAGGTATATTAATCTTCTAAGTTTACTAGCTTCAAGTCTCTTATACTATCTTTGTTACTATCAATGATATTTTGATAGGTTGTTTATACTGTCGATGATGTGGAATACCCATCGAACCATCTCTCATAGTTGTTGATAGTTTGATTTTTCAAACTAGTTATCTAACATTGCAATGGGACAATGATGGCAATAATTTTAGATGATTTTTATCATCGATATATTGACACCCATCTTATTTGTTGAAATTTTGACTCTAGTTTAGAGATAGTAGTTTTTGACATTTTTGAGTCACAATTTTGACAGACAAGCATCAAAAAATAGGTCCAAATTTACTAGCTCTCTCTCTCTCTCTCTCTCTCTCTCTCTCTCTCTCTCTCTCTATATATATATATATATATATATATATATATATATATATGCATCCCATCCCATGTACTCTTTGAACCCCCTACTCCCTATCAATCTCCCCCTCTCTCCTATTCCCTTATCTCTCTCTCTCTCTCTCTCTCTCTCTCTCTCTCTCTCTCTCTCTCTCTCTCTCTCTCTCCCCCCCCCTCCCTCCCTCCCTCTCTTTCTATCTCTATTTATATCACTCTCCTCCCTTTCTCCCTCTCCATTCCCTACTCTCTCTTACTCTCTTACTCAACCTTAATCCCTCTCTCTCTACATCCTATCTCATGCTCTTTCTCTAGTCCCTTCTCTCTCTCTAGCCTTCTCTCTCCATCCTCTCTCACTCTACATCCTATCCCCTACTCCCTCTCCATCCTCTAATCTTTGTCAATCTCTACCCTCTCTACCTCTCTCCTTCCCTCTCTCTCTATCCATTCTCTCTTTGAAATAGAAGGCTTATAAAGCACATGCACACTATAGTGCATATTCACTATAGTGCATATGTGCTATTTAAGCCATGAATTTAAAAAGTCTTTAAATAGCGCTTACACACTATAGCACATATGTGTTATTACGTGCACGCACTATACAAATTATTAGATAACACCATGCCTAAGGCTTGGATTTTCCTTGGGGATTCAACCCAAAGGTTTGGAGGCTCTAAATTGGTCTGAGATGTGCTTTGCTGCAAGCATACAAAAAATGCTTGATTTTTCTTCTGTGCCCTTGTTCACGTTTCCCTTGTTCACGTTTCCTTATGGTTGACCATCGATAAAATCAAGTTACATGATATTGTAGATCTTTTTGTTAGCTATATTACCATATAATGTATTTTGAATTCATACTATTTCAAGCCTTTCAACTATAACTTCTTTTGAATGTATGTCCATTTTTTCTCAAAAACCAACATGTACTAATCAAGCTATAGATTTTAGATCATTCATCAAATTTTGAAACAAGTTTTTTTTTTAGAAACTAGACTACATTCTACACACTTTGAAAAAAAAAATATTTTAGATTAGTTTTCAATTATTTCTAGGGGAAGCACATAGATATTTCATGTTTTTGGGATGTGTCCGTTTACAAAATTCATTTTTTAAACAATACACTTTATAAAATTACCTAAAAAATATGGGATGAATTGCACAATGTTGGGTAAATTTTTACCAGACAATTAAAGAATTTCAAAAAAAAATTAAAATTTTAGGGGTCACACTTTGCACTATGTTATGTTTTTTTGTGAAAAAAATAGTACCACTTTCTATGGGCCCCTTTTTTGCGGGCCTAAAACTAAACCATTTTGAAAAAAAATTAGTAGTTTAGAAACTAGATTCAAAGGACTACTACTTTCTTTTTGCCATAACTTAAAATTTTGAGTGTAACTATCTTCAAGTAACTTAAAATTTTGAGTGTAACTATCTTCAAATAATTGTCGATGTTCAAAAATTGTTGATTTCAGAAAAAAAAAAAATGAAAAAAAAAAGGTGGCCACTTATACCCCCTTTCGACACCACAACTTTGTGCACTTACCCTACTCTTGTTTTAGGAATGAATTTATTTGCAAAATCTTTTATGCCTATAGACATATGAGTCTTTCCTAAATCTAGCATTTTTTGGCCTAGATTTATTTCCCTTATTTGTCTTTCTATAGTCAATTCCCATTTCCACTTTGAATCTTTTTTACTATATGATTCTTCTTGCAGTTCTTTGCCTAGTTCTATAGGTGTATATTTGAAATTGATCATTGTGTCCAAAACTACTTTATCTACCTTTTCTTTGTCTCCTTTATCTAAAAAATCATATTTAATATGCTTAAAAACACAAAGGCATGTTGAACTCCTAATATCATTACATATATTGTCAATATTTTGAGGATCTTGCTTGGGAACAATCTGAAACTTTCTCAAATCATCAGATTTTTTTCTTTCTCATTAATCATCAGCCTTCACAATAAAGTTCCTCCTCAGCCTCTTATTTGACCTTGCTCAATCTCTTTAGCCTCTATTTTCCTTTTCTTAGGAGACTTTCCTTTTGTCAGCTTGGTAGTCTTTGTTGTTCACTTCTTCATCTTAGTAGTTGTAGGAGATGTTGCCTTTGATCCTTGTCTAGTGACTCTTTTTTGAAAGTAGGTAGAGTAACTACTTTCTTTATACTTTTCTTGACCTTAGGATCAACAATTATAACCTTCTTTTCTTTTGGTATGTGAGGCTCGATAACCACTACCTCTTTTCATTTAGACTCAATATCTTCATCATCATCATTCCCCTGGTCTTCCCCTTTTCCTTTAGTGATTTACAAGGGTGCCTCACCAAGTTTTCCTTCTAAATCTTCAATCATTCTCTTTCTTTTATGATCCATCTTTGGAACCTTTTTCTTCATTATCATCTTAATCTTTTTAGTTTCATATGTTCCAAATGGCTTGACATCCTTATCAATTTATTGTGGCAATAAAGTTGTTACTACTATAGACACTTCATAAACATTGACTTCATATACATAGGCCTCAACCATGCAACCCTCGACACAACTATCTAAGGATAGGTGTAGTCACTGTCAACCACAAAGCATATATGATTATAATAATGATCAATTACTAACTTGGTAATTCTCATTTCATTCTTTATTTTTCTCTTAAATTCATCAAAATAACTATCCCAAATTGTTTCAAAAATCTCACCTAATTTATCAATGTAACCTTTAATCTATTTGGTTATAGGACTGGTCTTGTCCCACACAATGTCTCCAATTATAGGATATGAGTTCTATACATAAAAGAATATGCACAATATAAGTGAGACAAACTTACATGTAGTATTCTTTGATTTTCTTATGGCTCCCAGATTCTCTTCTAGTTGAATCAATTACAACTCAACCAAATCATAGTTGTGGTCCTTCTTGACAATTTTGTAACCAATAGCTATGTAAGGTACACTATTTAGTTGTCTTGACTAATAGAATTTATGATAAATCACTCTTGTTACACTTGGTAAGTTTTTCAATTACATTTCTAGCTTGACATTGCATAGTCTTCACTTCGTCTAGGTTACAGTAACTACTAACTTGGTGGATGATTGATTTTGTAATCTTCATTTGCCCATTTTCTAGCCACAACTTCATATCATGTATTTTTCTCAAAACTAATTTGATCCACTCGACCTTGAAGACCTTAGGAAAGGTAGGGCATAGGTAAGCCCTTTCTTGGCAACTACTCTATTTTCTTCCTTTAGAACTTCATTATCACACAACTTGTTGTAAGAATTTCTCAATTCAAAATCTTCAATTTCTCCAATATTTTACACGTAAAAATTTCCCACATTGTGTACCATAATAACTCATGGAGGAATAGATGACAACACTCCAAATGCATCTCAGTCATCATGATCTCTGGATAAGCCTTGAACTTTGACCGAGGACATGTATCATTTTGCACAATTTAGGCATTACTATCCTTTAATGCCTCCTTTTTTCAACTTCAAGAGATAGAAGATTCCATTGAAAACTAGCTTTTTCAAACTTTAAAAAAAAATCTCACAAAGAAATCAAACTCAATTCAAATACACTTCAAAAACCTCCAAGCTTTTGCTAATGACATGCACTAGATTGTTGGAGTTCTTTAGAATAACTGAGAGGGGGGTGAATTAGTTATCCAAGATCTAGATGTACAATTAAAACTTTTCATAGCTTAGTGAACCCATATCCATAAAAAAATTTCATCATGATTATGCAATCACTTAAATTTGTAGGTTACTGTCAAATCAACTTTGTAGAAATATTAACATGAAACATAACATATTCAATAATACATTTGACACAATGATTTAACATGGAAACCCAATTTGGGAAATAACACCAATAACATGCTACTCATTCTCACTCTTATGAAGTGATGCCCTATGAAAGGCCAACCCTGTTAAAGGTTACAATGCATACTGTTAAACGTGACTTGGTTAAAGGATTTCAATCACCCTGTTAGGAGTGAGCCTTGTTAGAAGACTTTAGATCATTCACTTGAAATGTCACCTAGTTAAAGGTTTTACAAATGACTATTAGGTCAACCTTAATCTAAAGGATTTACCCTAGATTGGTATACTGATAAGAAAGGAACAGTAAGGATTGATCTAATAACAACTTACAACATACTTGCAGATTGTAGATCTTTGTTTTAGTCCTCCATTATGCTTTCTTTCACACACTTCAGCTCTAATTACTTGTTCACCTTTCAAGCATCCATACCCTTAAGCCTTCTTTTTTTTCTTTCCAATGCAAACTATTCTCTTAGGTCACTGAATGAAGCAATATCCTAGACTCCTTGTCTTCCTTAGGTTCTTGCACATGACAACCTTTGCTTTTGACTAGCCATCTCTATAAATAGAGAATTAAGATCTTTTGTCATTCATCCCCCATCATCCATTTTAGGGTTTAGTTAGATTAGGTAGGATTCAATGAATCTACCCATCATTTCATTTCATTCCCTTCTAGAAACTTCTCCTTCAATCCTCTTTGAATTCTTCTCAAAATGGTTCATCATGAATTTTGTGCCACCAGCTCATCAACCTTATCTTCCACATGTTTCACACAATTCAAGAAATCAAACTTGTCAGCACAGATTCATCGAATTCTCAATATTAACTAGCTTCTAGTGCTTGGCACATACTTCGTTACTTGGCATCCTCTATCAAATCACTCAACATGAACTAAAGTTTACTAGTGCTTGACATCAACTAAATTTTACTCAGATTACATTGTCTCACTTGGCTTACACTAAAATTAACTTTTCTCAGCTCCAACTAATTTTCTACTTGGCATAAACTAACTTTTCTTGGAACCTACTATGTAGAATGTTAAGCTTGGCAAACAAACTTCTTTTAACTTGTTCTTTTTAACATGATCAATGTGTCCATCCTTTGCAAACTTAAGTAGATTATCAATCCACTATCATACCATTGTCTTAACTAATCCTTGCACATCTTTTCATATCATAACTCAACCTTTCCTCTAGGTGCTATTATTACCTCATTTGATCAAATCCTCTTCATCAATAAAATAAATAATAGTACTCAAATCATATAAGAAATTATCTTACTAGCAAGTAGTAAGTTTGACATCAGTGACAAAACAATGATTGAAACACATTTATCATACTTGTATCAATCTGTTTTCAACATAGATCTCTACAAACTTTGGACATATCACTTTGGAATTACCTTTGAATTTCTCTAAAAACTCTAAATCACTAGGTGAGTGAAGAAATGAACACAAAATTCATAATATACCTTTAAACAATCAAAATACCCTTGTATTTAATGTTCTTTACATGTAGTAGATATACACATAGTGTATGACAACTATCTCAACATTCAATTGCAACTCCATTATTATTTTGTTTACTATAATCTTGGTTGATACACCAACATGGTCACAAATTCATTTCAGTTCTCAATCGCATCTTACTCAACTTTTTGACTTGGTCACAATAGACATCAATACTAATGCTCGACATTAGCTATGCTCCAACTCAGTATATGTGCACTATGCTTGGTTCACACTTTATAACTTTCCTAATGCATCTCATCTCATGTAGATATGGACTTCACCTCATCACATGTTAGGAACTAAAGTATGATAAATCATTTGAAATATAGTCTCTCACATACCTTCTTTTCTTAGTTTGAGGTAGTGTGATCACCTGATCCATTGGATTGGGTGATCTTAACATCACAAGTTCTATTATTGTTGCCTTCATCATTCTTTCTCCATGTTTGATTCATTTCATTTCTTGTATGTTCTACATCAAATTTTCATTTCCGTGTGTTACATTCATTGCTAGGTGCTAGTGCTCAGGTCCTGCAGTTCTTTCTCACATGTCCAACCTTGTGACAACTATAACAAACTAAACTTCCATTCATCTAACTCTTAGTTTACCTCAGAAGTGTGTCTTGATGCAATTTACTACAACATGACCATACTTGACACATAATTGAAAATTGTATCATGTGTTGTAATCCCAACTTATTATGTTTCCTTTCTTAGGTGAATTTCCTTGATTCTTAGGTGTTCAGCTAGGCTTTTTTTTTTCTACACTCTTGAGGTCTATGTCCGTACTTTTGACAATTACAACAATGTCCTTCAAATCTAGGTGCAACTAGTGTATTGGTAGCTTTTGATCTACACTCATGTGCTTGATATCCTTTCTTCTTACAATTAAAAGAATTAATAATAAATTTAGACATAGGATTTTTGGTTACATCCATAATTTTTTATCTTTTAAAAATAATGCCTTAGTCATTGTAATTGTTAGTTAGTTACTCTTGATATCATGAGCTTGTGAAATGGAAGTTATGAATTACCAAATTGATTCATTGGGAAGGACTTGTTAGTTGATTTCTATCATTTTGGAAAAATGAATACTTATATTTTACTATGAAGATTGTGGTGGATAGTTAGTGTGACAATTATTAGTTATTTTGTTTTATTGATATTTTGATTTAAATGGAGGAACATGTTATTATTATGGAAAATGTATATTGGTTGTAGGAGCAGACAAAGGGAGGGAAGCATTACTAAACAAGATTCAAAGAGTGGGGCACCAATTTAGTCCATCTTCACACTATTAGGTATGGGCTCTAACTACCTTCATGAAGGATTTAATGACTAGGCAACATAGTATACCTTGGACAGTTATGAGCTACTTGGTCAACTTTATAACAAGAGAAATAATAAACATTTAATACCATAAAAGGATTGTTACCTCTTTTTCACTATGTAGATAGAGTATCTGAGAAGTATTTTCTAGTGTTCAAATTGTATCTCCTAACAGGGATATAATCTTTATGAGAGTAGTTAGACAATGAGAGTAGATAGTCTAATGATAACATTAGCTAGTGTGCAAATTTTGAGGTTGCGCGTGTGAAAAGTTGTAAAGACTATGAGCCTGCAATATTTTTAATTGTAAAAAGATGTAATGAATTGTATTATCTTAATGAGGTCCTATTGTAATTGATTGGAAAAGCCTCAAGGTGAACTCAATGAATTATTATGAGGACATAGTATAAAGGAAAGTTATTTTCCTTGCGATGAGATGTATGAGTTGAAAACAAATTGCATTGGATTTGTAAAGATTGGTAAATGAAAGTAAGTGATCAAAGAGATCATCATGATGTAAATTTGGAGATCTAGTATTAATATCTAAGAAGTATTTGGTGTGGTATTGGCACAATAAGAGGACAGAGAAAGAATTTGAGTTATTATGATCAGTTGCATTTCTATTATTCTTAAAGGAATAATACAAAGGCCAGTTGGATAGTGAGTTTTTTTGTCTTTCCCTTGAATTTGTTTGGATAGTATGTCCATCTACCTTCTACAAATTCTAATAGGGTTGGTACAACTCCTAACAAGGCTAGAATATCCTCATAGCGATTCAAAGTCTCCTAACAAAGATTGATATGCACTAAATGTATTTCGTTGGCTCCTAATAGAGTATATCCTCTTACATGGAAATTGTATACTAGTACATCATTTTGTGGGTATCATCCCCTCTGGGTTTTTCCCTCTAATCAAGGGATTCCCTAGTTAACATAAATGGTGTTAGTGTGTATTGGTATCTTTTTGTGGTTTTTTTAAATATTGAACACATGTTTAACGTTTAATAAGACTGGTAAAAGTTGCATTGATCTAATAACTAATTCACATCCCCCCCCCAAACTCTCTTAGTTATCCTAATAGACTTTACTTTCTAATAATTGGTGTCAAAGCATATGGTCCTTGAAGGAAAAGCTTAACATCTTAAGGCGATCAATGTTGGGTCATTTCAGAAAATAAAGTCCTAAGTTTGATGGAGTTAACTATGACAGCTGGAAAGAGAAGATGAAGACACATCTACTATGCATGGGTCCAAGATATTGGTTGATGAAAAATAACAAGAAGATATTACTTGAAGATAAAATGCTTGAGGAATGTAGTGAAGCTAAAAGAGATCTATTCATGTGGAAAATGCTTGCAAGAGAAGTATAGTTAGGTAAAATCTTCAAGATTATCCCATGAGATTTTGACATCTTTGGAATCTAATTTTCAAGGTGATAAACATTCTAAGAGAGTCAAATTGCAAAATTGGATATATTTGTTTCAATAGGCTAAAATGATGGAAGATGAATCAAAAAAATGTTATTGTTACCAATTTTCATATCATTCATATTGGTGACACTTAGTAGCTTAATAGTAACTAGGTGAATTTGCCTCTACAATACCCTATTTTTCCATTATTATGTGATCTTGATTAGATTTGTGTCCATGTCAATATTAATGAAGAGATCAATCAAGCATGTCTACATGAAAATAAAGGATCTAAATTGAAAGTACAAGGAAATGTGCATGTGATAATGATCAGTGAAATATATAGGCTCACATATGTCATGAGCATAGCCAACACATAGAGAATATTGAAAGAAAATGCAGGCATCAGAAATGAAATAAAAAAAATACAAGGTACCATACATTTCTTGAGTTATATATGAAGATGGTTGATCACTAGCTCTAGTTTCCTTCTAAAACTTGCAAGGGTTACAATGAGAGAATGAGGGAGATTAGATCTAGAAAGATCTAATGAATGTTTGATATCTTGAAAATGTCACATTAAATGCATATATTTATGTTTGATATCTTACAAATATCACATTAAATGCATACATTGAGGCTCTTGACTTTGGTTATAGTAATGACAAGGTTGATGCATAAATGCCTCTTACAACCAAGCTATATCCCACAAATGAAAATTCTATGACACATTATCTCATGAGAGTAATTTTTTATATTAGTAAAGGTTCATTCATAGAATGAATCTCAATGAATGTGGGCCTAAAGTCCTCCTTGGACACTTAGTGATTTTCTTTAATGCTCATTGCATATGCACTCCCACATGCTCATTTGATCTTGAATGATAAAGTGTGCATACTGAGATACTAAAAAAATCATTATCATTATAACACCTTGTTAAAAATCTTCAATATCCAAACATAATCTTGTCAATTTGATAAAGATTAGATGGGTCCCAATGTGGGCCCAACTAAAAAAATGTCAATTTCAAACACCTAACCCTTGAAACTAATCTACAGAACTCATTGCACTAATTAGATTTAAAATCAAACATTGATTCATTAATTATGACTAATTCTTTACCTCTTTTAGAAAGTGAAACTTTTTTGTTGAGAGCCCCTAAATCTAGCCTTAAAAACTAACAAAAAACACCCAACTTAGGGCTAACATTTGGCACATTTATTCTCTATTCCATATACTCTCACCCTTCTAGATTTTATTTCATGACAATTTTTCCAATCAAAAGATATCAATCTCTCAAGTTGTGCATTTCAATTTAGCATACAAATAACTTGTCTAAAACAAGAAAATGCATTTGGAATTAGCTTCAAAAATAAGTCAAATGGACACTTGGAAACTTGAAACTTGGGCAATTGATAAAATTTCATAGGAAGAGTATAAGTCTATGATTTGGGCTCATAATCAATAATTGGGAAAATTTGGAAAACCTCTGAAGTTTCCTTTCAAGAATCTCAAAACTATATATACTGGTAAAATAGAGTTTTTTGCAAACAGAATGGACCTAGGAAAGTGTGTAGAAGGATTCTTCAAGACTTCCAAATTGACATACTGGAAGTATTTTTAGTGTAGAATCTAGAGGTAAAATTAATTTTATCTATCTATCACAGATTTAAAATTATAACATCTCAAACAAGCCTTCCAATCACTGTGTGAATCTCATCTACATCTCAAAGTTGGAAATCGCAAATGGAATCACTTTTGAAAATTGATCAAATGGATTCATCATAAACTCAAATCTAGAGCATAACATTTCTTTGACTCCTAGAGTACAATGATGAATAAAATTTCACATTTAGGTCAAGTGAGTCAAATTTATTCAAGGTCAAACAAGGCATCCTAGATTTTTAGGCAAGTGCAACAACATGACAAAGATTAACAACCAACTTTGGGAGATACAAAACATATCAAAATGACTCGAAATATGAAACATACACTCTCTTATATGCATTCTAAACACTCCCAAAGTGTGGGTGATGAACTTAAAGCGGCTGCAAGATATTCAATTGTGAATTAGGCCTCCAAACACTATTTGACACTAAGGCAAAAATGAAGATTTGATAAATGCTCCAAATGACATCTCACGAAATGACTCAAAACTAACTTCAAACTAAGAACCTGAGATGCATTGATATTCTAAATGAATGGTGATGAGCACTTAAAACATATCATATGACTCAACATGACAACCTAGAACATAGGCACAAAAATATTTACAGGGGATCATTTAGTAAAAAAAATTGTACATGTCTCTCAAAATCTTATTAAAATTTTGAGTCCCAACTGGTTACACTCAAATTTGATCAAGATTTGGTTCATGATAACAAGTGACATAGAAATATGCACCTAAAAATTGAGCGTGATAACAAATTTCTAATTGTAGAGATATTTGTAGAGACTATCAGTTTTGGAGGAATGATGGAATGAGTATTGCATATGCAGAAGAAATAAATAAAGAATTTAAAATTTCCATGATTAGTGAAATCAAATATTTCATATATTTGTCAATATATCAACTCAAGGATGGGATCTACATAAGTCAAACTAAATATGTGAAAGATATATTGAAGACATTTGGACTAGAAGGCTCAAAACTTGTTGGTATTCCAATGATAACAAGTTGTGAACTATCCAAACAAGATGATACATTATACTAGTATATGATCAGTAATTTATAATATTTGGTGTAGAATAGACTAGATATAGCACTGGCAGTTGGGTTATTAGCAAGGTTTTCCTCTAATCCCAAAGAATCACATTTTGTTGTAGTTAAAAGAATATTTAAATATCTAAAATAAACTAAAGATTATGGTCTATGGTATGGATGTGAAGGAGATTTCACATTAAATGCATACATTAATGTTGATTGGGTAAGAAATATAGATGACAAAAAGAGCACAAGAAGTGGAGCATTCTTACAAGGTGATAGACTTGTTTTATGGACAAATAAGAAGAAAATTTGTGCATCTATGTCAACAGTTGGAACTAAGTATGTAGATGTTGTAATAAATTAAACATGAGTATTGTGGATTAAAAATATTCTAGAAGAAATATAGGATAAGATAATTGAACCAGTGATTATCTACTATGATAACACAAGTGTCATAAATATTTCAAAGAACCTGGTGATGCACTCTAAGACCAAGCATATAGCCATCAAGTATTATTTTCTTAGAGAACGGGTTCAAAAAAAAGAAGTAAAGATGGGGTATGTGCCAACAAAGAAATAGGTGATAGACACATTCACTTAGCCATTTCCTAAGGATACATTTGAGTATATAATGGGTAGGTTAGGGTCATTCCCTTGATTTGAATTAGAAAAAGATGTAGTTGATTCAATTCAAATGTATACATTGAGTATCTTTTATACTTTAAATTGATGAGAAGACAATAATATTTAGGAAGAGAAATTTAAATGGAGAATTAAATACTAAAGTTTCAAATGATTTGCATAATCAAGACAATAGGTTTGTATTGACTTGACACCTTTGGTATTGTTATCAAAGGGGTAGAGATTGATGACTTCATAAAGGACAAAATGATGAGATGAGAAAGTGATGAGAAGAAGAAAGTTATGAGATGATAAAGTGGTGATGATATGTGTAGAAAAAGGTGACCATGTATTTAATATACAGAATTGCAATGTAAGGGGGAGAATCTATAGAAGTTGATGTTAAGATATAAGTGGGAATATTATGTTTCCCAATGAATACTGTTAAACAAGTTTGTAGATGAAGTCAAGTGAAGCATAAGTATGTGTTGTCATCAATGCCAAAGGGGGAGATTGTTAGCATAACTGATAATGTCATAACTAATGGTGTGATGATTTTTGTTTAGTAATGTCATAGTGTATATTTTCTTTCATGATGATTAATTATTGTGTTATCATTTATGTCAATTATTGACCTAGTATCCTAGTATGTTGTCCAACATAATTATGGTGAGTAAAGTGTTGCAGTAAGGATTAGTGGTTTTGGTCACTAAGAGAGAATTGGAGACTCATATTAAAGTACATATGGTGATCATTTTTGCTAGGTAAAGAGTAAGATGACTAGTGAATTAAAAATGCAACTGCTAGAATAATTAGTGACAAGTGATAGGTGATTTCATTGGTCTGTGAAATTTATGTCAAGTGAAGTAAAGAAATCACAGGATAATGTTAACAAGATAATGAATATGATATGGTTACAATGGAAACTAACTATTATTACAAGTAAAGAAGTTCTAGGATGGAAATGTGACTAGTGAAGTAGTGACAAGCTTGATGAACAAGTTAAAGAAGTTTTTGTGTAACAATTATTTAGCAAGTGATTAATGATTGATGTTAATGTTTCAGTGAATCCAAATGAGTTAGTATGATCAAGTGACATGGATGTACATGTGGAGTTGATGATCTAACATTATAGTGATCAAGGACAATGAGTGGAGAAGATTCTAGAGGAAGCAACTGGTTGGTCAAAATATGTTTGACCTCTAGCATAGAATTTTATGAATTAGTTGGTGTGGTTGTGTAAATATATTTTAGCACCTAATATATTATCTTATGGTGGTTGGATCTGAGAGGGATATTTGAATTTTATAATAGTAGTACATTTAGGGTTTATCTAAGTAGGTAGAAAAGAAAATCAATATTAAAAGGTGAAAGAGGAACAATTTTATTGTTGTTGACTGTGGTCTAGTAAGTGTGATGTAGTACAAGGTATGATCTAGCAAAGAAGAACTTAAGTGTGTTGAGAAGTGAGTTTGAGCTTAAGTGGACTTGATCAGGTAGAGGTAGTGATGTTATAGAGATCATTCTTTATGTTGTCCCCTAATAGTTACAATAGTTGAAATCTGTTAATTGGGTGGATCCTTACAGGTTCTTATTGTAAGTCCATTAGTAGGGTGACACTTTAGCTAGTGTTTAAAGTCCTTTAGCAAGACTACCCCTAATAAGGTAAAGATCCTAATAGGGCTTGAGGTAAACTGCCTAACAAGGTGGCACCTAAAAATGACTTTGTAACTCCTAACAAGGTTAAACTCCTCATAGGGAATACTTTAGAACAGTACATTATTTATGTATACTAATCCCTATCATGGTTTTGATCCAAGTTAAGTTTTTGTGTAATTAGAATATCTATATAAACTTTTTTGATTTCTTTATGTGTTAAATGCATTTATGCATTTCTATTGATTTGTTTAGCAGTTGAAGATTTGGAAGATCAAAAAGTTGATTATTTGATTGATTACTAATTCCACACCCCCCCACCCCGCCTCTTATTAATCAAAACACTCAACAATACGATCATAGAGTTGGAGAATATCTTATTAAAATTTTAAAATATCAATTTAGTATGACTTAGTAAAGTGAATTTATGTTTATAAAAAGTATGATTAGAAAAATTAATGCCTTTCTTAAGAATATGTATCAACTTATTAAATAGAAAATATAAAAATTAGTTGTAGACTCAATGAAGTATGTTTATTTGAGGCTTATTTTCAAAGAAAGGAATATCATATTTCATAAACTAAGTACTACAAGTGTAGAAAGGGTTTTGAAGGTCCAATTTTTTGTTATATAAGAGAATGATGCTAGTACACTTTAATCCTATAGTTTTTTGGTAGATTAATTTTTTATTCATGTTCTTTAAAACATTTACTATTTATATGGTAGATTATTATTATTTTTCATCATAATCAATTAGTCTGAATCCCTAGACAAAGTGGATCCAATTTGATTCTTAAGCACTCCATGTAGGTGAGTTTATTACCACATACACACTTCTTGGACTTGGTATAAATAATTAATCGATGTTTCTATTAATAGCCTATTAAGTAACACCCCAACCTAATCACTTTGTATGACAACCATCAAATCAAAGACATATCATGACAAAGAGTCTAAATCCTTGAATCTTAAAATTTAATCCAAGTGAGATGTCATTTTCCATTTATGTGTTATCATGCTACAAATTTAAATTTATTAGCCTTGACCTAGAACTTGCATGGTCTACAACAACACTTAGTTCCCTCATTCTAACAATCATGTGGTAATATATTGATTGACCTTAGAGCTACAATGAACATTACAACAGAAATGAATTTAATCTTAAAAGAGAATCGAGATAAAACCAATATTTACAAAGGATACAATTTTAGCTATATGGTCATGATCAATGTTCTATCAAAGAATTGTCTATTGAAACATCTAAAAAACAAGTAAAACATAATTGAGAGAATCTAGACTAGTTTATCTTGAAACTACATGAAAACTACCATGCTTATATTTTTTTTAACATAGTTACATTAAGCGCGATTACACTAATTGTCATCTCTACTTGTGCAATATTACATTATAAAGAATACCCATCATGAACTTATAACGCACTTTTGATCTTCTTGATATTGATCCATTGCTACTTTAGTACACCAAATTTTTAGTTAGCCCATTCTTTTCCTAAACAATAACTATGTTCTTTCAACACATTCACTTGATATTTTTATATAAAGGGCAAGATATCATTTTTTTTATAGAAAATATATATGATCATACTTTCTTTTATTTTTATTTTATTATATTTGTTTTATTGGTAAGAGGTCGAAGCCAACATTCATTATTATTATTATTATGTGTTATGATTAATTATCTATTATTATTTGTTAAGCTCTAGTAGATTCGAACCCAAGACCTCCTAGATAAGAGGTCCACAATTTACCGTTGTGTTGTAGGCTCTTGCCTCATAGTCCATTTTTTTACACATAAGAAATAATCTTATAATAATTAGACATCCTATATTTGGTATCTTTTAATTGTGTTTAACTTCTGATCTTATTTATTAGCTTTTCTTTTCTTTTTTTCCTCCTTGGTTCACAGAAGCTTTTTCATACTAAATACAATTTAAAAGGCGTATCATTATTATATTCTTAACATGTGCACATATTTCATATATTAATATTTTTCTTTTGACTATATGATAATGATAAGTAGGAAATAATTTCCATACCAAGTCAAATTGTGATATTGCTATCAGTTGTGTGATAATGTCTACGTGACTACTAAAAAAATAACACATATGATCCAATAATTGAGATTTTGAAAAAAAAGGACAACATGCTATAATAATAATTTACTTCTTCTATTTCTACTTTTGTTTACTCATGCAAATCTACTTATATACTAGAGTGATATGATAGATTTTAATGACGTCCACGAGACTAAAGTAGTCTATGGGACCCATGTGTCACCCTCCCGAGTTAGGAGCAGAACTAGTCAGTTGTAAAGTTTTGGATAACTTGTCTCTCATTCTCTGAAGTTTGGTAATCAAATCCGCTGCTCTTTTCACTTGATCTTCCTCAAATAAATAGTTGAAGTCCTTGTTCTACAATATTTTTGTATAACCAAATCTGATGTCATTGTAAGCCAGGCAGTCCTTGACAAAGTGCTGCTCTGTCTCAACTATTCCCATATTACAAAATAAACATGTTCTATCTGCCCACTCATAAAAGTACGAAGGATAAAAGTGTCCACCCATCCCTTAAAATGGTCCCTACATCACTAAGGGTCGTCACATTCACTTTGTAGACTAAGTTGCATCCACAATTCTGTCCCACTCAACGAACTGTGTGATAATCTTGTTTTAGAACTCCACTCCAAGTATGCCATGTTATAAGTATGACTTTTAACCATCAACTAGTGTCCTTAAAACGCAACCACTCTCCATATTTCTATTATAATAATAATTAATAAAATGTGCTCGAACTTAAAGTGTAGACATTACTTCAGTCACAATTTCCAAAGTTTCATTCTTTATCATAGTGTCTTACACAATCAAACAGCTTGATGAACTTTGTTTCCTTGCACCAATGAATTAGTTCAATCAAACACAAAGTCAAAAGTGCGGATAACACAGGGACCGTGAAAGCCTAAAAGGCAAGGTTGCGTGGAATCCGTAGTCATGCCTAATCCAATTTCCCTGGCTTTCAGTCCAAGTGTGGTGAGAATCCTGAAACATAGATTGCGTCACAACTCATAATAATATATTTGGTCACGTATGGAATTTGAACTTTTGATTATTTGTTTTCGCTAGTACGCCTCCATGTTAGTGAAATACCCATATGATTTTGTAATTTATTTTTATAGTTAATTTATTTTTATATCAAACTATGACTAAAACTATAGTGATGAGTAAATTGTCTAAGACAACAATGGCCATAAATGAAGGGGAATTATTATTATTATTATTATTAATTATATAATGTATATCTTTCGATCATTTTTATTGGGTCTGGTCATTTTATTATTTATTATTTATTTAAAGATTAGTTTTCTTTTTCCTGATTAATTTAATCGAAAGAGTTTAGTCGGATTTTTGAAATGGTTCAAAATGTTAGATAATGTTTAATTAAGATTTAATAATATGGATTAATAATCAAGTATGAAATAAATATAAGAATATTATTAAGATTATAAATTTATAGTCATAACTATTTTATACATTGTACAAACAGTAAACAAGATGAAATTCTTGGGCTCATCATCTTGATACATTTTATCTTTTTGTTTCATGAAGGCATTTGTAAATGAGAGATTTTCTTAACTTTAATAGGGAAAATCGTTACCTCCTTATATTCCACTACTTGGCTATCTCCAATTAACATTGTTTGAACTAAGGAAACATTTTTTATATATTCTACACAATAACCTTTATTCTTCAAAGAATTCTTAAGGAAGAAACAATTTTGAGTACTTCATCGCCACTGCTGAATTTGATACATCTCTATGCTTTATGTAAGAAGATTCAAATTTTGGATAAGGAAGACTTTGATAGAAACCATGAATTCCCTCAGGAGTAGTTATTATGATATTTTCAAAATGTCATAAGCTTTTTTTTTAATCAACGCTATGTATATGAACAAGCAAACCTTATAGGATTTTGGTAGATGAATTTTGTCTATGGCTATGCCTTTTCCATTGATGTCAAAGGGGGAGATAATGTGTGTAAAATGATATTTCTTAGGGTGAGATCACTTTTTCACTTGGTATATTTTGGGATGAACAGTTTTCACTAAGTATTTTCATCAATGTCAAAGGGGGAGATTATTGGCAAGAGTGATACATTGTGCATGATATTTGAAAAAAAAAAGGGTAAAAATTTATTAAAATAGAAAGAAATACAACAAGAAGAGCTCAACAAGGAGCTCTATCCTGAGCAACAAGTTCGTCATATTCTTGCACCATCTTAAAGGGAAGTTGCCCCCTATCCATAATATTCTAGCCCAGAGCATGACTAGAAAAGCCTTGGCTAAACAATCGGCAGCTCTATTCCATTCACGTAGAATATAAGTAAACCTAATGAACTCAAAAGAGGTACAAAAGAGAATAATCCGATTAACAATAGTGGCCAGCCACCAACTAACATCCTCAAGCTCCTGCGAGGAAAACAAGTTCATCACCACTTGGAAATTAGACTCACATATAATCTTGCTCCATCCCCACAAACAACATTGTTCCACATCATATAAAATAGCCTAAACCTCATGAGATTGTTAGTGTAATCACCCTTATGTACTGAGAAAAAGAATTTAACATCACCATAGCTGCAACGAGCCACTCCCTCAATACCAGCAGGGCCTGGATTCCCTTGGGAAGAACCATCAGTGTTAATTTTTAGAACTCCATGGGGAGGAGGAGTCCAATGCCCATCCCAATTCACCTGACCTTTCCTCCAATGCTGAGGCTACCTGGACACTCTTGGAAACCTTTCACCTGCAACCCCATCCTGAAGATGAAAATTGTGCATAATATGTTGGCATTGATGAAAACTAAATTTTGTCTGCTCTTGGTCATCTTGGAGATTAGGCACTTTACTAAATGTTTTGATACTTATGAAGTTATCTATTTACTGGAGGTAATGTTTAGGACGGTCTTATAGATCATATCATATCAAAGTTATTTTGTAGAGTTAAAGGATGTAATTGTAACACGTGCATGTAGACATATGATTATGTCAATTATGTCTATTTTGGTCATCAAAAAGCTTGCAATAATCATATGTAGGAGGTATTCACTATTGAATATTATGTTGAAATTTTTATGTCAAAAATATAGAAATTTGGTAAAGATTTAGTGATATAATTGATTGATTGATTGAATTTTAGTTTTGGTAAATGATATATTTTGGTTGAACTGACATTAAATTTTATTACACTTTAGAAAGCTTTATTTTGTTAATTTGGTTAAGGATTCTACATGTTTCATATTGGTAGTCAATAGGCATGTTTTTGAGTTATGATTTCATATATGTAATTGAGTTTTGGTTGGGAAGAGAGCTTGATTTTGTGGATAGAAAATATGATTTGGAGATGTGAATTATGTGATTAGAGATTGTATTTGTTGCAGAGTTTATCGAAATTGTAAAAGCATTGTTTATGCTACCAATTATTTTGGTAAAGGATAATAAGTCCGATTTTGTTTGTATAATTTGATATTTTGTAATTGAGCAATGAGACCCACACAAGTACCTGAATCAAAGTCCAATTGTATTAATCAATTTTATGAAGTACTGGAATTAGATAAGTTTATTAAGGAGAATAAGGAAGTTCTAGAAAGAAAAAGAAAAGACTAAAGATTTATCAAAGGGATTTTCTTTTGATTTCATGAGAGAGATTGTGAGTATGCATGACAAGATTGAAACCCTAGAGGTAGATAAGAGAAGATTTTCTAGAAGGTTTGTTTATTTAAGGAATCTAATCATTCCCAAAATAGATATTTAGAGAAGTCCTGCCAAATCGGATACATGCTAAGGAGTGAACACTAGTGTACATGAACAAGTGGACCTTATAGGATTTTAGTAGATGAATTTTGTTTGTGGCTATGCCTTTGCCATTGATGTCAAAGGGGGAGAGAGAATGTGTAAAAATGATATATCTTAGGGGGAGATCACTTTTTGATTTGGTATATTTTGTGATGAACGTTTCACTTAGTGCTCTCATTATTGCCAAAGGGGGAGATTGTTGGCAAGAGTCAATACATTGTGCATGATATCATGTCATTAATGGAAACTAATTTTCATCTACTCTTGGTCATATTGGAGATCAGGCACTTTACTGAAAGTCTTGAGACTTATGAAGTTATCTATTTACCGAAAGCAATGTTCATAACAGATGTATAGATGAAATCATATCAAAGTTATTTTGTAGAGTTAGAAGATGCAACTGCAACACATGCATGCAGACATATGATTGTGTCTATTTCACAGAGCTTGAAATAACCATATGCATAGGAGATATTCACTATTGGATATCATGTTGACATTGTTAAGTGAAGAATATAGAAGTTCAGTAAAGATTTACTAGTATAATTGATTGATTGATTGAAGTTAAGTTTTGGTAAATGATATATTTCGGTTGAGATGACATCATATTTTATTACACTAATTTAGAAAGCTTTATTTTGTTAATTTGGTCAAGGATTCTACATATTTCATATTAGGAGTCAACATACTTATGTTTTTGAATTATGATTTCATATATGTAATTGAGATTTGGTTGTGAAAAGCGAGCCTAATTTTGTGGGTAGAAATATGATTTGGAGATGTGAATTATGTGATCAGAGATTGTACTTGTTGCTGAGACTTGTCAGAGCTTCATCAAAATTATAGAAGCATTGTTGATGCTACCAGTCAGTTCGATAATTGTAAAAGCATTGTGAACCTGAAATTAGCTATAATAACAATACGTTGATTGCATCACATTAAACACTTAACAGAGAAACACTTCATAGAAAATTTACGTTCAAAATTATGCTCAGACTTGCTCACTGATCAATACTAGATACCAACATATTGGCTAGTGATATTACTTGTCAGCAACTGAATAGAATGCTGACCATAGACACAAGCATCTGAAAACCCTGAAAACCTCTTGATCTTATAGATTCGGGAAGTCCAAAACGTTAAAAGAGGGATTACAAATTTATATACTTCCATCAATCTCCTTTACCTGCTTTGTAATCAGAATCTGCTAACTCTTCAGATCATGATTCTCAATCCTATTTTTTATGGCGTGGCTATCCTTCCTATAAACTGTACAGTTGACCAATTTTTTAAAAATCGAAAACATCATGAATTTTTCTGAAAATTTCAACATTTGATCTTCATGATCTGCATAGTTTGTAGTCGTAAACAACAAAAAAATTAGAAAAAAATCACTATTTTTTCATGAATCTGGAAAAAAAACAATTTGACTTTGTTTTGTCTTTAGTACATTTTGTCTGGAAATTAGCTTTCATTTTTTATTACCATGAAAATGATTAAGGAGACAAGACGACATATAGTACAGAGTATTCTAATTTTACATCCTTTAAAATCATCTGTGATAATTTTGAGTCGTTTTCAATTTATTTACAGTAGTTTGTTTGGCAGGGCTTCTGGTTATAATTAGGTTTCAACATTTCAGTATGTTTTATATTGAAGTGCTCAAAAACTTCTATGATATAGGTGCGCCGACGATTGATCTGCTTTGTCTTACTGGTAAAAAAATCACCCAAACCTGAGGATAAAACAAATAAATTTTCATTGTCTTGGGAAAGAAAAAGAAAATGGTACGGAGTCAAGTTAGAAGATTAAAATATTTGACTTTTAACGCCAGATTGCACAATTATTATACATAGGAAATAATTGAGAGATGAAAGAGATTCATAGAATATAATATCAATCAGGAACAGGGTTTGCAATGCAAGTGTCTGGTTCATTTGACTACATCTTTCTTCTCTTCGGCAATAACTTTAAGATGATAACCTAAAGGAGCTTCTGTGCTTTCTAGGCCCCCTATGCTTTTGTCCACCACAGCTATATGAGGCCATTTGCATATTCTACTGAGATTTCCTTCTAAACAAGTAGCATGAAATACAAAGAACTAAGTATTGAGTCACTGACAGTGAAATATACAGATACTTTGATATAAATGGAAGGTGGGTAATTAATACAATGACATACAAACTGCATATGGGATGCATTAAATCTTGTATAAGATCTGCAACCATGAAATTCACCTTTATATCACCATATCTCTAGCTTCTTTGTTATTATTAGGCCTTGGCCTTCCAATCACTTCTTCAAGAAAAATATGATAGATGTTGAAAAGAGGCAACACAAACTTCAAATGTGTTGCTGGCCCACAACCCATGTTTGGGTTTTGCATGAATCAGAACTCAATTAGAACAGGACGGACTTCAATTGTTGTTGCTCCTAGCATTCTCAAATCAAACATGGGGTTGTTCAAATCATCTGAAAAATAAAACTTACTGTCAGTCAAATGGAGACTACGCAAGTTTGGTCTGTTTCCCAGTCTGTAACTCACAGGCTTGGCAAAAACCCTAGAGTCCCAAACAACCAATGAAGAATCTTGTCTTGTTGTCACAATGCCGCTACACAAGGATTCATTCACATACCCATCTTTGGAATGATTCACCATAACAACGCTATCCTTGATCAAAGTTTCATTCAGGGATTTGGCTACTTGAACATCCCAAAGGCGAACAACATTACCACTAGAAGATACCAAATCTTCTGTTATGCTTCTCTCACAATTAACCTGCCATACCTTTGAATGATTAGGGTCTTGGATTAAACACTCAGGAAAACTATGACCATTCAATCCAAACCTCCCCCTACTCTGATTCCTTGCCAGACCAGAATTAATCAATCCATAGTGGCTTTCAAATGATTCAAGCCCTTTCCACTTACAGAAACCAACAGGGTTCAACATCCATAACTTCTCTCCTTTTTGTTCTTCATTGCCTTGATTAAAAACAAACCAAAAGCCCTGCGATTTGTCCCCTTTTCCCCCTTGAAAAACCAACTCTAACGAAGAAATAAATGGTGATTTATTGAGGCTTCTTTTATTTATCGAATCAGCACCCCCACAACATCTAAATCCCTCAACTAGGCTAACCTGGTTATGCCTGAGAATTTTACATGGTGAATATGACAGCAATGATTTCTCAAAAACTAGCATCATTTCAGTCTCTAAAAAACTTGCACTGCATAAACTATCAGACTCCCTTACATCACATAAAACTAAACTATCACAAAGAGAAGAACTCTTGCACTTACTCATACTCTCACTCCTGGGAATCCCCTTTTCTGTAGTAGCCTGTTCTCTGCAACTGGGCAGTTCCATTTTCCTATACATTTTGATATCATCTCTGAGAAGGGCACCATTATTCTGCCTTAATCTACCATTGCCTGAACCAGAGAAAGAAGATTGTAGCATTACTCTCACTTGGGCGCTCTTTCCCCACCAAACAAAACCAATGCAGAAAACTCTAATTCCTCTAAAGCCCCACAGAGTCATAGCCAAAGCCAGAACCAGAATCATCCAGGTTCCAAAAGCATTGGATATGGCGGAAAGCAGAGGGGCAGAGAAATCCAAAAGAGGGTTCTGGAGGCAAGTATTGGCCATTGATGCGTCCAGATAACCCATCGGAGCAGAGGAAGCTTGGAATCCAAATGCGGCCCAGGCTGAATATGATGTAGTTTGTTGGGTGTGAATAATGTAATCAACACCTAACTGCCTCGTTTTGGAGTCCAATTGTTGTTGTTATACATGGTTAGGAAGTACCCAGTGTTAACTTAGGCATCAGCGGAGGCGATGCCTTTGAGATTCCCAAAAGATGCCCACCGTAAAATTGATTCCTCCAACCCACTGTGTCTTAAATGCATGCAGTCCTTATCTTTGGGCTTAGTTTATACTTTCACAATCATATTCCTGGAGCAAGGTAGGCTTATGATCCATATATGCCCAAATCACCGTCGTGCCGTCGTAGCAACCGAAGACATTTCAGGTGTTCGGAATCATTGAGCCTTCCTATTTTTTGGCCTTTTCATCACCATTGGCCTATCATGTCCACATTTTCAAATTAAAATAATAATAAATATAAGTAGTCATTAGAATATTTTATAGAATTTATTTGTCTAATTAGTGGACAGTATATTTTTTTAATTATCATTAATACGGTTAATTTCAAGTAAATGGGTATATCTATTAGATGGAAAAATAAATTTAGTAATTAGTACGGATTGAATAACTTTATTTATACTAATATATCATGATCCTTAATAGGAGGTAATAGCTAGTATATTTCAAATTATCTTGAAAATGACTATGTTTTTATCCTTTCATTCATAATGAATCTTAGTCTTGAAATTAACTATAATATTAATTAATATTATATAATATAATTATAAGTCATGAATAATTGATCTACAATGATTTATTGATCTATTTGTATTGGACGACTCTTCTTTAAAAATTAAAAAATAAACAAATTAATAAATTGTATTAATGATGATGAATGTTATGCATTTATCATAAATAAATGATTGGGGTACATGCATCGATGTTTTAAAAATTGCAAATAAATAAATGATTAGGTTTATGAGTCAATATTATAGACACGTCAAATCACCATCCATCATTCAAACATTGGTATAATAATAATAATAAATTGTTAGCTTTCCATGCACGGTAGTTAGCGCGACTAGAGGCAAAATTGCTTCTAAGAAGTGCATACTGTTTTTTAAAGAAGCACATAGTTTATCTAAGAAAAAATTAATTTCAGAATCGTCAAAAGATCTATGGGCATGTTTATAGATAAGAATAAATTATTAAAATTACAAGTAAATAATTTTAAAAATTTGTACGTAAAGTAAGGATTTGAGATAAATTATAATAGATAAATATAAGAGTCTTGTTTAAAAAAGTTAAAATTATGTAATTTATATTTAATGATAGTATATAATACTATTTTTTTTTATAGTAAAAGTGGATACAACTATTATATTATATTTATAACTGGTTCAAGAGTTTATAGAGGAAAGAACTACAAATAAAACTTTGATTCTCTTTTTGTATACATGAAATATCAAATTACAAAAAAATTGTATGACCTTTAAAGTGAAGGATAAATTATACCTTCAACATTAAGTAGTGACCATCTCTAACCAACTTACCAAACCCCATAAATGACAGAGCATTTGACATATCAGAATCTATATAAGCAATGCCTATAACATAAATCAGTGAGCAACCCAAAACAAAAACCCATAATAGTAAACCCCCTAAACTTTCTTGATCCACTAGCTCAAGTTCCCTTAAACATCTTCCTTTAAGCACTCAATGGCGTGAATCAATTATCACCAGTTATCCTACAAACCTTAAAAACAAATTTGTACCAACTTCAACTTCATAAACTTTCACATCAATAACTCATTAACCACATCTAACATCATAATTCAAGCTTATAACTATTGAAAAGTACAATTGGAACAATTGTTATGTTGTCACTGATGTCAAACCTTATTGGTAAGACATTTGCTAATAGTATTGAGTGTCATGTCAGTTGATTGATGAAGAGAAATTGAAAAGAGTGGTAACTAGATGAACTAATGACGTTGATGAGAAAAGAGGAGTAAGTATGATGGAATTATAGTGGGCTTTTGATTAGTTAGTCTTTGGCAAGATAATGTATTGTTTAATCCTTATATAATGTAAAGAAGTCAGTTGAGTTGAAGTATGAAAGAGATGTTTGAAGAAAAGACAAGAAAATGAGTAAAACACTAAGCTTGACCAAGTGATTGTTTCATTAGGTCAATGAAGGAATTGAAGTAGAAGACTAAGGAACTTAAGAGATAGTCAAGAAAATAGTATTAGCCGAGTGTTAGTTGTGATCGAGCAAGAGAAATGTAATATGGAGTTGCAACCAAGCATAGTGAAGACAGAGCGAGCCAATGAAAGCCGAGCATTGGAAAGAACAGTAGAGACTGAGCAATCTAGTGATGACCAAGCATAAGAACATAGTGATGACCAAGTGCCAGCAAAATAACAGTTTGTGAAAGAATGGAGTTAAATGAGGCCGACATAGTTGAAATTTTGAGATGGTCAAAACGTGTGAAAGATAAGAATGGATGAGTGACATATTTAATGCAAGAATTGATTTTCTTATGCAATCAAAGACAAGGATTTGATGAGAAGTTTCTACAAGTATCAAGAAAGAAGAGGAAGAACAAAATGATGATTAGATTCGACGAATCTAATCAAACCTTAAGATGTACAATGATGTTTAAGAAAAAAAAGATCAAAGCTACCTATTTATGGAGGTACAAGGGATGTTTTAGGTTGGGCTATTGGTTGGTTGATTAGCGAATTTGTGAAGAACCTATGAAGATCAAAGTAGTAGAGGAAAAGTGAGAAGAAAACTTGAAGGGTTTCCAAGAAGATCAGAGAAGGTGTCATATCCCTCCTTTGCTATCATTGTAGACTTAATTTTTAAATTTCTATATGACTCTTCTATAGATGTGTTAGCCCTTATTTGATATTTGAAATGCAATACTTTGATATGCTGAATAATTGATTACGTCAAGTTGTAACAATTTCCTACTGGTAGTGATGATGCTTTAATTTCTCTTAGTTAGTTAATGAAATTACTTTTATGATGATGTCATATGGTGTGTCTTAAAAAGATGCTTAGTATGTCCTCATAATGATGAGATATTCATGTTAGAATATGATATTATTTATATTTAGGATTTACTATTATAAATACCCCATACTTGCATGTGTATGGTGTGTGTGTGTGTGTGTGTATGTTTTACATTTATGTTTGGCGTACCTAATTGTTGGTCTCTCTAACTATTGTTGTCTATTAGTGTCAAACACTTAGTCATTTACTAGGTAGAGTCAGATAGTCATCACTACGGTTGAGCTACTCTATATAGGCTGAGTCATGTATATAAACTTGTATATACTGAGCTCTATAGGAGCTGAAAAAGTATGTGGTCGCCAAGTACTCTCTATAGAAGCCAAGTGTAATGTCAATAGAGCAGTTCAAGTATGTTGAAGTCGAGTTATATAGCAAGTACCAAGCATAGTAGAGACCAAGTGTCAACAACATATATAGCGAGTGTCAAGTGTTAGAAACAATGTAACACCCCGCTAAGGGATCCAAAAGAATTAACCTAAAGTTTTACTAAGTTTGCCAAACAATTTTTTTTTTTTTTAAATCATGAAAGATAAACCTTTCATATCAAACACATAGTAGCAGAAGCAACAACACACATTCAACTAAAGCATACATAATAGATTACATTCCTTAAAGATCCCAAGACATTGAGTCAAATTTAATCTAATTAATACTAAGTCTAACAACTACCACATCCACATAAAAGAATAATTAAAAAGTCCAATGTCCATAATATACATTTGTTTCCAAATGTCCCTTAGTAAATTAGTTTTCAGAATGGTCAATCATCCACTGTACATGTCACACGGTATGAAAGACTTAACAGATTAAACATATGTAAAAATAAAGATACATCATCCTCATCGAATCCATGATACAAGTGCAATAAAGTAAATGAAACCATTAACATACATGATACATCCATCCATTAATAAAGATATAACAACCATCGTAAAAGATAACCATCCATCATAAAACATAACTAATCTAAGTGCGCGATTCCTCCCAACTGTCAATAGCATCATTAGACCATCGTGGGCCCTAGCCATCCCCCGCACGTAACATCCCAAGCCATCGAAGAGATCATCAGTATTATAGTAAATAGGGATGTCACTCCTAAAACATACTACAACATATGCAGAAGGAAATCTAACATGCTACAACATATGCATAAAGAAATCTAACATGCAAGAATAAAGCATAAGATGGTCCTATAAAGCAGATAACATCATCTATCACATGCTAATCATCAATATAAAGAAACATGTTAGTAAATACATCCATCATAATGATCCAAGAATAAAAAGAAGGTAAATACCAACCAGGAATGCTCCAGCCACGGTGTCTACGGACGGATCTCAAATGGTAAGAGTGAAAAAGCACTACCACCCGACCATGTGGAACCTAAATGGTCCACTCCCACTGCACTAAGGAGATAGTCTCAAGTCCCAAATAGGATATCAAATCACATAACACAAGATAACAAATCACATAACACAAGTACTCTCTAAGTATAGGAATCCTAAAAGTACACTAACTCAAGGTTCCATCATAAAGGGTCAACACCTATACCCAAAGGCACACAAAACACATAGGAAACCTACTATGTAAGCAGGAAAGTGTCATTGCATGGATCATGCTATAGTTACCCTGGTAGTCTCTCAATAGACCCCGGCCCCCTAGTGATCCCTATGCGGCCACTAGTATCCTCTCGTACTAACGAGGCATACTATGGAATGCAAGGTCGAAACCAAGCGTTCTCTCTACTCTCATCCTAATCTATACTAGCACTCGAGGCATGGGCGAGAACATACAATTATCTTATTAGGTTCATTTTAATCCCCATTTAGTGTAAATGTTTTCACTTATTAAATAACTTACAATGAGTTACCCTAGCAACCACTTAGGGCCCCGACCTCCATTGCAAGCCACTTCTCGACACTACAAGTAGATAACCTACCCTAGGCTCAATAAAAGCACAAATCCATAATCACATAAAATCACCTTAGTCCTAAACAAGCGACTAGAAAGCATCAAAAGATAATCAAAATAATCACATCAGTTCTCCACGAGCAACTAAAAAGCATCAAATGATCATAATCATGATCACAACAATTCTCTATTAGTAACTGAAGGCATCAATGATAATCACAATATCCATAAATCTCAATATCCATATCAATGATAAATCACAACATCCATCGGTTCTCAACTAGCAATCGTAAGGAATCTCAAAGCAAATAATATTGATCAAAGACTCCAAAATGGTCAAGTCAAAACGTGTCACAACATGACATCATCAAGATCAAAACAAACACTTCAGTCCCATCAAGGCGATTGGAAAGTAAACCAAGTATAATTGATTGATGACTCAAAAATGGTTAAGTCAAGTGTCTCATACACATAAATCTCAGCTTTACACAAGAAGACTGAAAAACATCAACGAATGATAAATACAAACATCTCATAGAGCATACCATCACATTACTATGGTTGGGTTTTAAAAAGATCGAGATCAAATAACATTAGCATGACATCACATCTCATAACCCCCGAGCCTCTGGTAGACATCCTATGACTGGTCAACAATCCAATCAACCCCAAAACACAAACATCATAGAGGAACAAGATACAAACACATGTTTTAGTTTGCTTTTGCAATCACATGGTTAAGACAAACATGAGGTTTTAGATTTTGTTTCAAGTATACTTCAAGTGTATAAGATTCTTCATTTAATCTCCAAGTCAACCCATCTATCTTTTTGAATAAAACATAGAATTATCCCTCCATTATTTTAAAACAATTTTCTAAAATAGTCAAAAGATAACTATTTACTTATTTAAATCATTGAACTAGTTCCCATTGACTTTCAAATAAAATCAGTCACATTATTTCACTAAAATTCAATGTTACCAATTGAATAAAATTCCCTTAATATTTAATTTCACCAGAAACAATTAAAGGATAAGTAACCATCTATTATTTAAATTATAAAAATATTGCTCTTTGATTTTCAAGAGATTCATCTTGACTCTATTAAACCAATATTACAATAACAACTTCCCTTAATTCTAAGAGCATCTCCCATTAGAATAATACTTATCAACTTCCAAATAATTAATTTACAATTTCCTTAAAACACTTCATGGACAATCATTTATTTAAAATAATCTTCATTGATTTTAAGTATAAATCAATCTCATTAATAATTCAATTATTTAATTCCAATAAAAACTTATTAATATCTATTTTCTTTTAATTTTCCCTCATTTAAAAAATCCATTTACTTAAATTGATTAATAATTAATTATACTTCTTCTACTATTAACTAATCTTAATTAAATTTTAATTTAATTAGATTAATTAATAAATCATATAAAACTAATGCATAATAATAAGATTCTATTTTAATTCGAACCCAAACCCGAATCAATTTCCAAATCTTGATTCTATTAAGGGAGGGTTGCAATAATATTTTAATTCCTCAATCCAGATGAAACAACATGCATACCCAAATTTTCACAATATAGAACATTCATCACAAGACTTATCCAAGAAGTCATCTAGCAAACATGATGAAGACAGGAAGAGAGAAAGCATAATAGAGTATGTGAAATAATCACGAGTGCCTACCTGGACATTGATGCTAATTCACTACGCCTCAAAAAATCGTAGAGAAGCTCCTCCCTTCAAAACCTTCCCCTTTCTAAAAATTACTTCCTTCTCCAACATTCACAATTTCTCCAAGAACCGAAACCCCCTCCAAGTGACTAGGAGTGCTTGTAGAAGCATATGAGGATGTAGAAGCATACGAGCTTGTCTATACACACTACGAGAGCTTGTTTATAAAGGCCTCTAAGATGCATCTAGAATGTGTCTAGAAAGAACTAGGAGATAAGCATGACAACTAAGTACATAACTTCCATGATAAGAGGATAAACATGATGAGGTGTCTAGAATGTTGTAGACACCATATGCTCAAATAATGTGCTAACTCCTAAGTGTAGACAACATGTGCATAATTAGAGTGCAAAATCCTGTATTATCAACATGACAACTCACAAGAGTTCACATACTCCTATGTGCATAAATATTAAAATAATGCACATTAATTTATTCAATATTTACTTTACTCTTTTTAATTTAATTTATTAATTTTAAATCTCATGCACTCACTTTATTAAATCCACTTGTTTTATCTTAATATATTTTAATCACATGCATGCATCATGCGATCTAGAATCTTTTAATAAATTTAATATCTTTTCCACTTTTAAATTTATTTTTGAAACTTAATTGATAAAATATTTACTAACTTAAATAAAAATAATATTATTTAGCATTTATTTAAAAATAAACTATAAATATATTATTATTAAATTAAATAAATATTATCACATTCCAACTTTAAAATTATAACTTTTATCTTCAAAATTAATTCTTTTATTTAATTAATTAAATAAAATAAATATTAAAATATCATATTAATTTTTCATTAAATTAAACCATTAATTAAATCTTTTAATTAGGCTTAATTAATAGAAAATTCAACGAGAAAGAGTTTGACAACAATAGAAAAATTCAAACTAGGGCAGGTACTACATCCACCCCCCTTAGAATTAGGCTTACTCTTGGAAGCCTACACGAATGATAATACTTAAAGAACTCACTGTGCGGGTCCCATTAAACCCTTTCCCCCTGTAGGAGGATATGATTCCATTGAGGACACTACAACACTCTTAGAGCAATATGATTCTAGTTTAATAGTAAACTGAAAACCACATTGATCCAACATTCGTTCTCTTAACAAATATCAAAATAGATCCCCTAAACACTCCAAACAAAGGATCAACATAGTACTCACAAAGACGATGAAAGGCATACTACCTTAAATCATAGATGAGAGATACATGTTTTGAAGATAGAATAAGTTTCAATTTTCAGTATTTCCCATGTTTAGGTTTCAGTATAATTTTAGGTTTGAAACCTAAGTGTTGAAGTATGAAAAATATGCAAGTTATAGTTTAAGTTTCAGTTCAACTAGTTTCAAGTTTGATGATAATTCAAAGTTTTTGTTTTGTTCAACTAGATAACAACTAGTGACGTTGAAATATACCCAGAGCTCCCAATGTTGAAACTTGAGCTCTGATACTAGATGTAACGCCTCACCAAGGGATCCAAAAGAATTAACCTAAAGTTTTACTAAGTTTTCCAAACATTTTTTTTTAAAAAATCATGAAAGATAAACCTTTCATATCAAACACATAGTAGCAGAAGCAACAACACACATCAAATAAAGCATACATAACAGATTACATTCCTTAAGGACCCCAAGACATTGAGTCACATTTAATCTAATTAATACTAAGTCTAACAACTACCACATCTGCATAAAAGAATAATTAAAAAGTCCAATGTCCATAATATACATTTGTTTCCAAATGTCCCTTAGTAAATTAGTTTTCAGAATGGTCAATCATCCATTGTACATGTCACAGGGTATGAAAGACTTAAAAGATTAAACATATGTAAAAATAAAAATACATCATCCTCATCGAATCCATGATACAAGTGCAATAAAGTAAATGAAACCATTAACACACATGATACATCCATCCATTAATAAAGATATAACAACCATCGTAAAAGATAACCATCCATCATAAAACATAACGGATCTAAGTGCGCGGTTCCTCCCAACCGTCAATAGCATTATTAGACCATCATGGGCCCTAGCCATTCCCCGTGCATAACATCCCAAGCCACCAAAGAGATCATTAGTATTATAGTAAATAAGGATGTCACTCCTAAAACATACTACAACATATTTAGAAGGAAATCTAACATGCTACAACATATGCATAAAGAAATCTAACATGCAAGAATAAAGCATAAGATGATCCTATAAAGTAGATAACATCATCTATGACATGCTAATCATTAATATAAAGAAACATGTCAATACATACATCCATCATAATGATCCAAGAATAGAAAAAAGGTAAATACCAACCAAGAATGCTCCAGCCACGGTGTCTATGGATAGATCTCAAATGGTAAGAGTGAAAAAGCACTATCACCCGATCGTGTGGAACCTAAATGGTCCACTCCCACCATGCTAAGGAGATAGTCTCAAGTCCCAAATAGGATATCAAATCACATAACACAAGATAACAAATCACATAACACAAGTACTCTCTAAGTATAGGAATCCTAAAAGTACACTAACTCAAGGTTCCATCATAAAGCGTCGACACCTATACCCAGAGGCACACAAAACACATAGGAAACCTACTATGTAAGTGAGAAAGTGCCATCGCATGGATCACGCTAGAGTTACCCTAGTAGTCTCTCAATAGACCTCGAGCCCCTAGTGATCCCTTGGTGGGGCGTTACAAACAATAAGTGTCAAGCAACACAAAATTTACATTCAATTTAGGAATGATGCAAACTTTGAGGTAAGCCATTTTAAAGCCAACATGGACATGATATTTAATATTTGTAGAGATTGTTATAGAAAGTTTTATGCATTTTATGTCACGGATCACATATCCTTATGTTTTGTAATGAATGAATCAGAAAACAAGGAAGCATGTAGAAAACTCTTTATGAGAATATTTAAATAAGGTAGAATTGGACCTAATTTATAAGAAGCATGAGCATGGTGAAGTGAATGGTGATACGAAAGAGTGAACAAGCTATTCATGCAATTCAAGTGTGAATGTGTGAACATTGTAGAAGAGGCAAAAAATTCTTTTATTCCATAACAGAACAAATGACGTAGTCAAGCAGTGAAGGACAAAAAATCTTTTTCAGATTAGAGATAAGTATCAGATTGGAAAGAGGAGATCCAATAGTAGCTTATCAAAGAAAACTGAGGATCGGGTATTGAATAAGTTTTAACATATTGAGATAGGGTAAATCTCTTAAAATAGTGGTCTTAATAGATCTTTGTAAATCTCCTAAGTGAGTCCTTACTTTGTTGTAAGTGTGAAATCTTCTAACAAGGTGAGCTATAATAGTCTCAAAATCTTTTAACAGTGTAGACCCCTCATAGTGTAGATCATTAATATGACCTAACATTATAACCCTGATAGGTTAACTTTATTGCTGCAATATTGAAGATTTGTGGGTGTCATCCCCACCCAATTTTTACCTTCATTTTGAAGTATTTCTAGGTAACCAAAATCTTTGTGTCAAGTGATTACTTTTCATGCATGTGATTGATAGATTAGTTCTACATGTTATTATAGTTTAATTAAACAAGTTATGTGTGCATAAGCAGTTTGATATGAGATGGTAAATATGGTGAATGCATTATAGAATTGTTGAAAAGCTTAAAGTGGTACATATCTTGATTCACCCCTACCACCCCTTCTCAGTATCTTAGTGTCCAATCAAAACTTCCAACAATTGGTATCAGAGTTGAGTTCTCTTGGAGAAGTTTAACAACTTGTAGTCAAGATCTTGGAGATGGAGGCATTTAGGTTGGACAAAACTATTGTCAAGCACATGATTGACATCAGGCTCCTACTACAGAAACTCGAGACAATGAGACAAGATCTTAAGAAATTGTTAGTGTAAATAATTATTATTTATACTTTACTTAAGTTTACTTAGGATAAATGCATTATTTTATTATTTCTTAGGTTAAACACCTAGGAGTTTGCATGCTCATTTGAGTTTTCATGTTGACAACATAGGAGTAAGCAACTCTAATTCAGCACATGGTGTCTACAACACTAGAGTATGCATAATCAACTGAGTTGTCATGTAGACAACACAATTTTTCGCACTCTTAATTAAGCACATGGTGTCTACAACATAATTTTACAGGACATGCCTTTGTAGGCTTATCTCTCATCATTGAAATAACTCTTGTGCTTAATGGAGGATAACCCATTCCTAGTGGACATATGCTTAGTTGTGAGGCTTATCATATTGTTTACTCCTAGACATTCTAGATGTATCTTAGAGGCCTTTATATACAGGCACCTCTAGTGTACTAATCAATCATTTTTCAATATCATATTGTTATTATGATCATACTCGGTTGGTCTATTTGTGCTAGTTATTTTGCTTCTTGCTCTTGGGTGAATTTTTCCCTAAGGCAAATTTTTACATGGTATCAGAGCTATACCAAATTCTTACATGGTATCAAAGCCATAGGAGTGTCATTTCATAGCCATTGGAGATTGATCTTGCTTTACCTCTCTGAGGACACCTCGACCCAGATCCAAAGTATTTGTAGATATTAGGAGTGTCTAAAGCCAAAGCAGACCTCACCATTGTGTCTAGAGCATTGATTCGATGAATTTTGACTATAAATTTGCCTCCCCTAGGCCATAGTCAAAATTGAGGCAAGTTTTTTTGCAAACTGGAACCCATAGGCCCAATTTACAGAATTGGTATGATTATTTCAAATCTCTAAATTTAAATTTCAGATCTGCATATTTTATCATTTAAATCTTTGCTATTTTTTTTGGATCTACATTATTTTCCAATTTTTTTTGGCTATTAGGCCAGTAGGAGAGATTTTTTGCAAGTGAAGATTGGAGCTTGTTGTTGCTAATCAGATATTGGCATCATATTCAAAAGGTCAAAAAACCCCCAAATTGACTTTTGTTTCACCAAAATCGAACATTTGAAGTGAAATCTAGAGTTAATTGATTTTTGCAAGCATGGCGATGACGATTCAAAAAAAAATAATAGAGGTGATTTTCAAACAGCAATATCTCCCTCATATGGACTCCTTTTTTAGAGAAATTTTTTTTGTTTTGGGGTAGAATTTTGTGATCTACACATTGTTGTAGGATATTTGATACCGTTGTTCCTAACTTTTTTTGCAAGTCACAAATCCTATATTTTGCAACCTCAAAGGCTTAGTATGGGCTCATCTAGACTCTAAATCAAGTTTTAGTTTTTTGAAAGTGCTTAATTTTTTGTTTACTTTCTAGACCTACAATCAGATTATAGGCTTGTGTGGATAGAAATATCACTTTTAGAAATAGGTCCTTTCTTTGCATTGTATTACTTCAAATCATTGTATTTTTGAGCTACATTGTAAAGTTCTAGAATTGAACTATACAAGGGGGTTGTACATAGCAAAAATTAGAAGTTCACTAAGCCCATTTTGACAAGTGGCCCATTGTAAATGCACTACCTATAAAGTGCCAAATCATATATTAGGGGGGTTGATTGATTATTTTTGTATTTTGGGGGGTGCATATGTTCATTGATATCATAAAGTTTTGTTCCCCATGTCAGGGCCATCTTAGACCAAGATTGACAAAGAGGAACTATCAAAAATGGAGTGCTGCACTCATTGATCATCTAAGAAGAGAGCATAAGGAAGTATTTCCTTATTTATGTTCCAACGAATTGATTTTTTCCACTGAAGAATAGCCACCTATTAACATACTTTTGGATATTATTATATTTAGTATCAGTTCTGATTGTTGGCATGTCATTAAAAAGTTCATTCACCCTTATGATATTTGGATGGCTCTTTGGAAAGAATATGGAGATCCCACAGTTCCTCTTCCAAAAGACATTATATCTTTAGTCACTTCAGCTATGGTTCCTTTAACTCTAGATGAGATCACACCTCCTAATCCTCCTATTACTTCTACCAATCTAGTTCTAGCTGCAGATGCTCCTGATTCAGTTATCAGGTATTACCATGTCTTCCTACTTTAGCTTCATGGGATGAATTCTTTCTAGACATTATAGGGTTGTTCATGGAGTCTTACATTGAAGATGTGGGAGACATCATTGATGATATCAAACTTCTTTTTATTGAGGAGACTTCTTCACTCATTTCAAGGGCACACTCTAACCCTCAACCACTTGATTGTTTTGACATGATTGTGGTTTCTTTATAGTAGTTGGAGGAGGACTCTTTTACTTATGAGGAGACATATCAATCTGTGGAGATTCTATTCCAGTTTCCTCAGACATCATATTTTTTGAGGATTCTTCCTATTAGTTGGGGAGCTTTCTATACTACACCTATGGTACCATTTCTTCCTACAAGGAGGACCATGATTCAACTTTGATGGTGTAGCTTCTTTAGTCATCAAGGAGCTTCTATCAGTGTTTGTATTCATTATTGAGGGGAGGCAACATTGCTTCTCTTCCTCTATCTTCCTATAAGAATGCGTCATCATCTTTGGAGGTTGATTTAGCGTCATATATGGACATGCTTCCTTATTTGCCACCTTCTTGTGGGCATTCACTAGATTGGTTTGTGGCATCTTCATTCATCAAGAACTTGTTGACATTTGAGCAAACTTCAAAGGCAACATCCACACCATACTACATATGGATCCCTCTTCCATCTTCCCATCCATAGTGGGGAAGCATATTTACACCTATACTTGGTGTTTATTCTTCCTCAAGGGAGAAACATTGTTTGTTGACATTGGATTTTCTTTTGCCTTCAGACACTTATCATTCAGAGATACTTCACTAAGGGGGGGATTTCATGGAGGGATTCTCTATTTTATATGCATGATGTATTTCATCATGAGGGGGGGGGGGGGGGGGGGGGTTCTTGATTACTCCATCCATTCATGCATATTTCTTTCTTTTTCTTTTCTCTCTTTTTGGGGGAGGGTTTTTCCCATGAGGTTTTCCTTCTTTCTCTATTTGCAGAGAGATTTCTTTGCATTGTGTGTTTAGCATTGCATTTGTACATGGATACCTAACATGGCCTGGTAGCCAGGACCCATTATACATTTCATCATAGCTTTTGTGAACTTAAGTTCATTCCCCTAAGTTTCACTTAAGGGGGGGTTTTAGTGTAAATAATTATTATTTACACTTTACTTAAGTTTACTTAGGATAAATTCATTATTTTATTATTTTTTAGGTTAGACACCTAGGATTTTGCATACTCATTTGAGTTGTCATGTTGACAACATAGGAGTAAGAAACTCTGATTCAACACATGGTGTCCACAACACTGGAGTACGCATAATCAGCTAAGTTGTCATGTAGACAACATAGTTGTTCGCACTCTTAATTAAGCACATGGTGTCTACAACATAATTTTATGCGACACACCTTTGTAGGCTTATCCTCTCATCATCACACTAACTCCTATGCTTAATGGAGGATAACCCATTCTTTGTGGACATGTGCTTAGTTGTGAGCTTTATCATATTGCTAACTCCTAGACATTCTAGATGTATCTTAGAGGCCTTTATATACAGGCACCTCTAGTGTACTAATCAATCAATTTTGAATATCATATTGTTATTCTCATCATACTCTGTTGGTCTATTTGTGCTATTTATTGTGCTTCTTGGTCTTGGGTGAATTTTTCCCTAAAGAAAAGTCTTACATGGTATTAAAGCTATACCAAATTCTTACAAAATTCCCTAAAAAAGAGAATGACATTATCTATTTAGGGAAAACAATTTTTGTATGAAGAAGTTGAAACTAAAGGATTATTTGAACCAATAAATTCAAATGACATGACAACTATAGATCTACTAGATAAGAAAAAACTTCTAAATGAAGAAGTCAGAGGACTGAAAAGGGAACGTGAAATTCAATCAATAAGGTTATGTGAAGTAATTGAGAAAAAGAAGAAAGCTGAGGAAGACTAGATTGTCATTGAGGAAGAAAAAAAGTTAATGGAAACTAGTTTGGAAGGAAGGATATCTGATGTACAAAATCTCACAAACACTTAGCTTGACATGATGAATCAACTAATGCTTGCAAATCAAGAGTTGAATAGGAAGGATGTGGAAATAGAAAATCTAATGTCACAAAAGAACTTATTGGAGAATTAACTAAAAACTAAAAAAGAACTTGTGGAAAGATTCACCAAGCCAAAAAAATTAATGAAATACTTTGAAGAACTTATGAGGTCATCTAGTAGCACTACTAGATTAGGACATTCATCAACCAAGCAAGGAGAATCATCTAGGAATGGAGAACTAAGAAATGCAAAGCCAAAAGGAAAACCAACATGTGATCACTATGGAAAACTTGGCCATACTGCAAACATTTGTTAAAGCAAAAAATGGTATGCAAAATCCTAAGCATAAGTTTACTAGTTATTGTTTTTATTGCAAAAAGCAAGGACATCAAATACATGAGTGTAGGTCAAGAATGAAGAATGTCTCTATTGTACCTAGATTTGAAGGTTACTATTACAATTGTCAAAAGTATGGACATAAAGAATATGAATGTAGATCATAGAAAAAACCCTACTGGACTAATCAAAGGTAGAACCATGTACCTAACAATTTATGTTCCAAATATCATAAGTTTGGACATTCGAGAAAATACTATAGAACTCATGTACCAACAAAAAATCACAACAACACCAAGGGTAAAGGAAAAGTGGATATTGAGCAAACAAGAAAGGAGATGAATCAAACGTGGAAGAAAAAGGTTGAAGATGGAAATAATGGAACAAATAGAGCTGAGATCACCCAATCCAATGGAGAAGGTGATCACATCATCTCAAAATAAGTAAGAAAGGTGTGTATGGAACTATATATTTCATGATACATCTTACATTAGTTCCTAAGATAAAATGTGCTAAAGTTCATATTTGCATAAGTAAAGATGCGCTAGAACATATTTATGAAAGAATTAGTGCAAAAGAATCATGTCTATAGACAGTGTTGAACATCAATAAAATTATCTATATTGACCGAGCATTACAATATGGAACAAGTACTTTAGAAGTTAAACCAATGAAGAGGCTAAGTTAGATGGAAGAGAGTGAGCTATATAGTAAAGATGTAGTTTGAAAGAACAATGTTGACTAAGATAACTAGCTTCCACGTACCTTAGTACATAACATTAATAAAGACCTTAAAATAAGAAAAATGAAAAATATATCAAAATTTGAAGGCATTATTTCACACCTTGCATACAGAACTCAAAGCACAGAGCGAGTTAAGTGATAAAAGAGATCTTAAGGAAATTTGAGAGAAAATTTGAGACAAAGAAGAGTGATCAAGTGAAGATCTTACTTGAGTTGAGTAATCGAGAGGAAGACAGTTTTTGTACCCTAACAAAGAGAAAATAATAGCTTCATCATCTATAGTAAAGAGTCAAAGAATAGAGGTTAGTAAGATCCAATTGGTGAAGAGTGGCTCTTGTCCTCCACCCAAATTCTATGCTATTCCTTAGATTGCAATGAAAGGTGACTCAATGGGTGCACTATCCTCGATACCACTTAAGGTGATCATGATAGACAATATGCATAATTGCTACATGTGCAAAGTTAGAGAAGTAGATGATTATGAAATTTGACAAGCATATGAGAATTTATGTGACGAGGGAGTTTTGAAGGAAGAATTCAAAATTGTTGAGAAGAAAGGGTTAACTCATTCCCTAGAATTTCTAAGAAATTTCAAGATTAAACGGATCAAGTTTGTGTTGAGCAGGATCCACAACATGAAATTTTGGCTACACAATGGACCCATCAAAATAACTAAGAAGATGACTCACAAGGTTTCTAGCTATCCTACATTGGACAAGAGGAAGAAAATGAGAAGTCTAAGTCAAGAAGAATTTCAAGAAAACATAGGTGCCGAGTGGAATGGAAGAGGGTTGTTCATCACAAACATTTCTAATCCATTGATCAAATTTGTAGTGAGAGTGATTTCTCACATATTCTATCAATCAAGAAGGTTGAACAGTGTGCCATGTATGGCAGTGGATCAAGCATGGAAGACAGTCATGAAATATTGTGAATATGATCTTGCTAAGTTGCAAAAGCAATAGTTAGCAGAAGATTTGGTAGTCATCAGGAAGGCAAAGAACTCAATGTGTAAGTTCAATTCACTTATCATGTGTATTTTCTTTTACATTCATAAATATTTTCTTGGTATTGGAAACATTATTTGGGAACAAGGAAAACTTGTAATAAGATAATCAATGAGTACATAACTCAATTGAGAGAGAATTTTGAAAATGTTATGGATAAATATTTTGAAAAATTTAGATAGAGAATTAGAATGAGGATGAGGATACCAAAAGATTTGGTAACTATTACAGTGATGTATGTTTCTTGGTAGACATGGATAATACATATGTGTAAGCAGTTAAGCCTAGAAAGGCATGGCTAACAACGTTTGACTATGAGATTGATAGTGAGATTGTGAATACAAATATTGTTGCATTATTGAAAGAAGAAATTGACAATGACACAAAACCTTTTGGGAAGCATGAAGAAGATAAGGAAAGAATCACAAAAGACATCAAGATAGCTTCCATGGAAAATAAAAGGAAGAAAATGATTGAAGACCTAGATGCAAAGCTAGGCACCCAAGGCAAGGTCAAGGAACCACTGTAGATTACACAAGGTCTAGGAGAAGATGAAGAAAATGGTAATGGTGATGAGGAAGAGAAAGAGGAAGAAGAAATCAAGGATAAAGCCCTAGTGGTTGTCACACCACCTAGCAAGAAGGCTAAAGGAAACACAAAGAAGCTAATAGTGACACCCGTCTCTCCTCCACCTCCTACTAAACCAAGGACCAGGGCAATAGTTAATGTCAAGAAGTTTTCAAAATAAAGAGTAATAGAGACTACTGAGCCCAATGAACCAAAACCAAAGAGAAGAAAATTGGTCAAAGGACCACCCACAAGAAGAATGAAAACCATTGATGAGGCATGCGCAAATCTAAGGAGATCATCAGGTTTATCCAGTTTCAGATTTGTGAAATATGAAACATTGGATAATAATGATGATAGAAAAAAAGTTGAGGAGACCATGATAGATATGATGGAAAATCAAAAGTTAGCTCCAAATAAAGTAGAAAAGAAGATACCTACAAATTTATACATTAGACTTGTTAGAAGGTAGCAACAGGTAGAACAAGAAGAGAAAAAAATTAAGGACTGACACATTAGCCAAGGTTATGCTTGATTTGTTACAAGATTAGAATGATGCATTTTTGGAGAGATATGGGAACAAATTCATTCCTAAAGTCAAAATTTTTTACGTTATTGCAAAATAAGGCTAATGTTGTGATTCAACAAAATGAGTTACTCTAGAAGAGTATTTTCAGTCTCACAACAAAAGAAAAAGGCACTAAGAAAGTTACTACAGAAGATGATGATAATGATGAGATGAGTTTAGGTGTGTAGAGTCTACAAGGAAACATGTCATGAGTTTATGTTGACACCTTTGATAGTCTAAAGATGCCCTTAGATACAGAAAAGGAGGAGCAAGAGGTATAATAAGATGATAAAGACACTAGTGTAGACATTTTTACCATAGGTCAAGAAGGACCAAAAGTGTTAGGATCTCAAATTGAGGTAAATAAGGAGGAAAATAAGATAGATTCAAGTGCTACTATTATTGTCTCTAGAATGGATGCACAAACATGACCAAGTGGTGATATCCTCTCACCATCTCCCAAAATAGTGCCTGATAGCAGCACCTCTACACCTAGAAAAAAGAAAGCAATAAATGACCTCTCTCTAGATATTGAAGTTAGTCTGGGTGAAGTCATTGAGATACCACAATTGGATTTGACAAATCTCACTCTTGATCAAACAATTTTGCTGCAAGAAACTTTGGTGAAGAAGAAGAGATAAGAAGAAATAAGGAGAGAACATCAACAAAAGCATGTATTGCACAATGTTAAAGATATTTTTGTTGAGGCATTTGATATTCAAAATTTTGATGGACAAGCCCCAATAATTTTCCAGCTTGTAAATATTGTTGAACAAATAATTTTTGGAGATATAGAATCCAATGAAAAGTTGATGGATTGGTTTGCAAATAAATTTGAGAAAAAGGTTGTAGACAAAGTTTCTACAATAATTTTTGAGAAAAAAGTGCAAGTGCAAGAACATGTACAAAACACAAAAGAAATAATTCAAAGATTATAACATTTGTATAATATTTTATGTGATGTGCCAAGATTCACAAGTGATCTTCGAGTCAATTTCCAAAAAAATTAAAGTTGAGATGAAGAAAACAAGAAACTCTCTTTTGCAACCAGTTGAATCTAGTTCACAACACTACTATAAGCTATTGGATGCTCAAGGAAAATTGGCTGAGCTTCAAGTAGCTGAAAGCAGCATGAGATCAAAATTGATCTCTATTCAAATAAATTTGATACCTCACTTGGAGGTTATGCAAAAAGAAATCAAAACAACCCTAGATCTTATCAATAAATATTACAATCTTCTAGTGGCCAATAGGTTAATTGATTTGATAGCTAGGATACAGTTGCAAAATCATTCTTTGGAATTGTAAGAATTTACCTTAGGGAAAAATTCACCCAAGATCGAAGAACTCAAACACAAGCACAATTGTAGACCAAAAAGAGTATGACCAATATATCATAGCATGTCCTAATACATCACTATGTGTTCAAATGAGTGTACACACTAGGAGTGCTTGTATATAAAGGCCTCTAAGACACATCTAGAATGTCTCTAGAAGGTGCCAAGAGATAAGCTTGACAACTAAGCACACGTCCTCCATTGTGCATGAATGTACATGCAACAATGAAAGGATAAGCATGACAAGATGTCCCACATGTGGAGATGTCGTAGACACCATGTGCTCAAATAATGTGCTAACTCCTATGTTGCAGACACTGTGCATAAATGAGGTGCAAACTCCTATGTTGTCAACATGACAACTCACAAGAGTGCACGTACTCCTAGGTGACTAATAAATAAATATTAAAATAATGCATTAACCTAAGTAAAGTTAAGTAAGTGTAAATATTAAATACTTATTTACACCAACACCCCCCCTTAAGTGCAACTTAGGGGAATATGGAAGCTAAGATGAAATGCATAATGGGTCCTGGCTACTAGGCCATGTTAGGTACCCATGTACATAATGAAATGCAATCTCTCATAAAGTGGAGAAAGAGGGAAAACCTCATGGGAAAAACCATCCTCCAAAAAGAGAGATGAAAAGACAAGATGCATGGATGGATGGAGTAATCAAGATCCCCCAATTACAACATACATCAAGTATATACAAAAGAGAAGTGGAAGGAAAAAACCCCTTAAGAGGAAAAAGTCACCCCCATAAAAGAGAAGAAGAAGGAGACAAGGTAGTCACCCCCTCCTAAATGTAAGGTGCCGACTAGTGAGAAATGCTCCAATGTAGAAGCTAATCCATGACTGTTGAATAATGCTCCTCCCCTTTGGAAGGAACAATGACAGAGGTATAGATGAGATGCTTCCGCTGGGTGTAGAAGGAATCTCAATGATATAAAATGTCTCTGAAACTTGTTCAAATGTCCTTATGTCAATACTGATGGTGGCTCCTTCCAAAACTACTGAGAAGAAGTGTAGGTCTAGCAAGGATTGATATAGAACCTATTTCAAAGAATCAATAGTCTCCTCAAATGATAAAGAAGACCTCTTACAACTAGATTGATCATGTAGAGAATGGACATGAGGGTCAGAGTGAGCCCTCACAATAACTATAGAAGGATTTGCCTCATCAAAGAGAAGTGGTATATCATCAAAGAAGTCTCCCAAATCTGCTATGTGTGACTCAACAAAAAAACCTAAAATGTCAGTCGAGAAGTTATCACTTGAGGCTGGAACTGGAAGACAAAGTGTACCTTGTTGTGGTGAAGTACATGAATCTTCACTGTGGCAATGGATGAAGTATTTTCCTCGACAAGAAGAAGATGAATATCATCAATGATATCTCCCACATCTTCAATGTGAGACTCCATGAACAAATTAACAATGTTTGGAAGGAAGTCATCGCATGAAGGTAAAGTAGGAAGACATGACAGTTCTTGCTGCACTGAATTTGAAGCATTTGTGGCTGAAATAGTATTAGTAGGAGCAATAGGAGCATCTGGAGGTGTGATCTCATCTAGAGAGGATGCAGTTGCAACTAGAGGTAAAAGATCTTTGGGGAATGGAGGGATGTGTGGATCTCCATATGTCTCCCAAAGATAAATCCAAAAAACATATGGATTAGATAACTAACATCAATAAGTGAATCCAAAATCTCCATATCCACATATAGAAAAAGAGTACTACTAATGATGGAAAAAGTGTCAACATCATAGGTAAGTCCTTTCACATATGGTAGTGCATTATGCTGACTGAGATATTTGATGACTAATTGACTCCATTCCCGATAGTTCTTTAGTGTCAAGATGGTTAAATCTTCCTCTTCCATGATGGACTAATCAATGTAACCCCCAAAGATACAAAAAAAAATCAAGGAGCCCCCCCAATGAATGATTCAATGCTTTAGAAGTGGTGCGTGTACAATAGGCCACTTGTCAAAATGTACAAAGTGGAATTCTAATTTTACTTTTTATGACTATCTTTTGAGGCATAAATCTAGGACCAAGCACTACAGCTTAGATATACAACAATTCTGAAAAGTAATCAAGCAACATAGTGTAGAAAAGGCTCTAATGCTGAAAGTGATATTTCTATCCAAACAACCCTATAATCTGAATGCAAATTTAGAAAGTAGATAAAAAATAAAACACTTTCAAAAAAAAAAAAACCTAAAAAGGAGTCTAGATGAGCCTGTATGGAGCATTTCAAGTTACAAAATGTAGGATTGGATAGGTATAGTTTCCAAAGTGTTAGGCCCATTTTCCGTTGCACCAAAAGCCATGACTGTTAGTGAACATGGAACACCACATAATTAACCACCTATGGGCAGGGGAGCGCATCGCATCACCCAACAATCTCCCCCTCGACGCGCATACCAGGTGCTTACGCGGGTCGGGAAGGCACCGGGGAGATTTGAACCCATGACCAAGCCAAAACCAGGCTCTGATACCAATTGTTAGGCCCATTTTCCGTTGCACCAAAAGCCATGACTGTTAGTGAACATGGAACACCACATAATTAACCACCTGTGGGCAGGGGAGCGTGTCGCATCACCCAACACAAAGGACTCAATTTCTAACAAATCTGTGCACCAAAACTAGAAAAGAATAGTACCAATGGAAAGTTTAGGAAATTACACCCAAAATAAAAAAAATCACACCTTATTTGGAGTCCAAATGACTGAGTTATGGCCTTAAAAAGTTGGGTTGCCAAATCAAAACTGAATCTGAAGAGGGGTTTGGGCAAAAAAATGCAAGCTTAAATTTGATGGTCAAATGGCCATCACAACAATTATAAAATGCCTGGGAATAATGGTTAGATGGTTATCAAATTTAACTTTGTGTATGGTTGATGCCAACAAAATATAGTCACCTTAGGTGATGTGGCAGGGCCGTACTGTACAAAATGTACGATCATAGCTGACATGGCATACAGATAAGGTACGAATAGATGACATGTGTTATATAGAGTTGGTGAACTTATGTGTACTTAATGATTAGGCAACATGTACAACTAGTAGGGTTGAAGAGCAGGACAATCCAAGTGTCTGCATGTTTGGTGTCTATGCTAAGCTGGCGCCTAAAGATGTTACCATAACTGTGTGGCAAGATGAAACGTTGCTATGTGTCAGAGCTACATGAGATAGAATGGGGGGCCCAAAAGAATTTTCTAGATTGTTGGGGATTAGAGGATTCCAGTGACAAAGAAAGGTTCCCATGTCGGTGATAGAAGGATTATGGGCTAGAACTTAGAACATAGTCGCTGTAGTTGTTATGCGCTGGGAGGTTGGGATAGTATGTATGGAGATGTCGCTGTTGCTGCATGTTTTTAAAAACATGTTGCTAAAAAAATTCAATGCCACTGGAGAATGGGATAATAATCCCACATTGACAACAAAATTAAACTTGATAGAGTTTAAATGTTGAAGACTGTGGGTAAAGAACAAAAGGTGTTTTTCGGTATCCAAGCTGTGAGTTGTTGGTAATGTGCTAAAGGAATATTTGAAGATGCCATGGAATATTTCATACATGTGCAAGGATGGGGTGTGATTGCCGAGTACTTATACAAAAAAAAATTTCTGCAAGGCCACCTGGCTGAATTTTTTTTTCAAAAATTCTATCCAAAAAAGTAGAGAAAAATTAGATCTCAAAAATAATTAAATAGATCTGAAAAATAACCATACCCAAATTGAAAATTGGGTCTTTGAGTGCTGATTTGCAAAATTTTTTTATCTCATGATCAACTTTGGTCTAGGGTAGCCAAATTTATAGCCAATTTTTATCGAATCAATGTTCTAGATGCAATGGCTAGGTTTGTTCTAGCTCTAGATGCTCCCAATGACAATGATACTCTCGATTCGGGCTAAAGTGTTGAAGCAACAAGACAGTCTTGAATGGGTATGTGAAGAGAGATTCTCCAAGAGCTCTGATACCATGTAAGAATTTTTCTAAGGGCAAAATTCACCCAAGATTGAAGGACTCAAACATAAGCACAACTGTAGACTAAAAAGAGTATGATCAATATATCATAGCATGTCCTAATACATCACTATGTGTTTAGATGAGTGTACACACTAGGAATGCATGTATATAAAGGCCTCTAAGATGCATCTAGAATGTCTCTAGAAGGTGCTAGGAGATAAGCTTGACAACTAAGCACATGTCCTGCATTGTGCATGAAAGTACATGTAAGAATTAGAGGATAAGCATGACAAGGTATCCCACATGTGGAGATGTTATGGACACCATATGCTCAAATAATGTGCTAACTCCTATGTTGTAGACACCATGTGCATAAATGAGGTGCGAACTCTCATGTTGTCAACATGACAACTCACAAGAGTGCAGGTACTCCTAGGTGACTAATAAATAAATATTAAAATAATGCATTAACCTAAGTAAAATTAAGTGTAAATACTAAATACTTATTTACACCAATAAGAATCAACAAGAACCATTTGGGACCATGCACTAGCTATGATCACCTAAATTCATAAACCTTTTATTGAAAAATATGGTTTGATACCACCCATTCAACCCCAATAGTAGACATGAGTGGCTAAAACAAGGGGGAATGTAATGATCATTACATATTTTGAATGGAGAAAATAAGTAGAGAATCATAGAAGAATGCAATCAAGCGAATTTAGAGTTTAAAAGTTAAGAAGGCAATCAAAATGTAGAAGATAGAGTATGACACTAAAACAATTAGACTACTTAGAGTCATGTGTATATATTATTCATTATTTATAGTTCTATTTTTGAAAAAAGTCATAGAATTAGGGAGAGTACTCACATTTGTAATGATGTAATCATGATAAAGTGTTTTTGCCACTAATGTCAAAGGGGGAGATTGTTCGTCTCTCTAACTATTTATGTATATTAGTGTCAGACACTTAGTTATTTACTAGGTAGAGTTAGATGATTATCATTACAACCAAGCTACACTATATAGGCCAAGTCATGTATATAAACTTGTATATACCAAGCTCTATAGCAGCTAAGCAAGTATGTGGTCATTGAGTATTCTCAATATAAGTCAAATGTAATGTCAACAGGGAAATTCAAGTATGTTGAAGCTAAGTTATACATATGGTATCAAGCATAGTAGAGACCAAGCATTAGCAACATATATAGTGAGCACCAAGTGTTAGTGAATAGAAAGAAAAAGGGGGATGGATTAAAAGGATGATGTGAGGGGGGAATATAGGACCTATCCTTAAATCAATTTCCCAAAAGGAAAGATCCAAATTGATCAATCGTAAGGAAGTGATCAATACACAAATGAATCAATCAATGGAGAATATGAAGAAAGAAGGAAATCCTAAAATCTAATATAGAAAGTATGTGCTTGAAATATTAAATTATAGAAGACAAATACTAACCTTAACATAGGGTGAATCTGGAAATGCTAATTTCTAATGAATTTGCACATTTTCAGGGAATTTTACATCCTATTCCAAACTGGAAATGTCGAGACAGAGAAAACCCAAAAATCTTTTGTCCTTTTTAAGGTAGGTTGAACTTGACCCAGATAGTATAGCACAATCTTACCTTGGGGCACAATTGTGCCCCAAAAAGTCAACCTTAACTAACACTGCTCTAACAAAATTTCTATTCATGGATCCCACTTGTTTGGGGAAAAGGGTATCCAAATCTGCACTTCAATTCATTGTTCCACACTTGTATCTACAAGAAAAATGGCTTGTTTGTTTGGATGAGGGGTTTGCCTTTGTTAGACCTTGGTTTGGAATCAACCTTTATAATGGAATTGAAATAGAGAATACTAGCAAGTAGTAGAAGTAAATCTAATAATGAAGCTATGATATGCAATAGATAAGCAATTGTATTTGAAATGTAAACAAGTATATTGCTATGAAAGCTTGGACTCAACAATGTAAATAAAAGCCTCCATGATTGTATGCTTGGAATCCACCTTGAGAGAAGAATGAATAGATCTTGAAGATGAACAAAGGATCTTCAAGGAAGATCACACCACCATGATGGCTAGATCTAGGGTTTGAATGATAAATCTTGAATGCTTGAACCAAATCCCTTCAAAGCCTTGAATGCCTCAATCCTTGATCTTTAATAGAAAACTTGAATGGAGACAATGACTTGGATGATTCCTTGAAAATGATTGCTTGATCTTGCTTGAAACAAGGGATTGTCTAAAATATTGTCTTGTGCATTATATAAAATGAGAGGAGGATGCTTTCTTATATACAGATCTAGAGAACAAACTTCTAGAGAAAGCTGAAATGGGAGCATTAAATCTCAATTAACCTTAACCCCTATAAATGGACCTAGATTAAACTCAATTTAAGAGTCTACCATTGTGAGACCTGAAACAACTGACCTAAAAGTGAGAAAATGGAACTTTTTGAAGCTTGATATCTTGAAATTCCTAGAACTTGAAAATTGGACCAAGGGTCAAGGATGAGGTTGACCCTACCTTAGGTTTGGGTTGAGGTCGACCCTAACCCTTTAGGTTGTCCTTGACCCATAAATTCAAAATCTTTATTTTCATAGAGAAAGTTGTTAGAAACAAGTTGGAAATAGAGACAAAGAAGCAAAATTGGGGGAAAATAACCAAATCCATGTAAAGACCTATTCAAGGTGCTTGACATGACCCCAAACCACTTACTCAAAGGGATAAATGCTCTTACTGTGGAAGTGATTGAATTTTAAGACAATACATTAAGCTCCCACTTTAGGAAGAGTATGCACTCAATGCAAACTCTTGGTAAGGGAGAAGAAAGAAGAGATCCACGTGGATTCACAATAAGATAAAATAACACTTAGCTAAGGAAAAAAGCCCCTAGGCTAAGGATTCTAACTCAACATACACACATGAGGGTGCAAAAACAAAAAGAAAACCAAAACAACACAAAAGAAAGGGTTAGAACTAAACAAACCCAAATCAAATAGCACAAGAAACCTTGCTAAGAAATATTTCTCATACTAATATCATATTTGGCAAGCTATCATAAAAGAATAAATGATTGCATAAGAAAGACAATAGAAACACTATAAATAACATAGCTTTAGGATCTAGTCCAACTAGCATGAAAGAGAAAAGAAAGAAAAGAAAAAGTGATTACCTTGCCTAGTAAGATGCCCACCTTACTATGAATCACCAAGAGAGAGGGAGAGCCAAACAAGTGGCCAAGCCTAATAGTTCACCCATAAACTATGTTTGCATTTGTAATGCATCTTCTGATAGCTTCTAGAATACCCATAGATCCACCTTCTTGTATCACCATGAATATGAAATGTGTGTCTCCTTAGGATTTAGCAACTTATATGCATTACCTTCAGAAGATTTAGCATATTGAAAATTGAAACATGTGTAGCTCTTAGGATTTAGAAACTTATGTGCATTACCTTCATAGGATTTAGCAACGTGTGTCAATTTAGGATTTAGCAACTTATGTGTGTTACCTTCAAAGGATTTAGCATACAAATTTGGAAAATGGATGTCTCTTCTGGATTTAGCAACTTATGTGCATTACCTTCCAAGATTTAGCATATAAATAAAAAACTATAGTACAAGGGAGACCCTATATATGCACCCCTCCTTATTGTGGTTGTCTACTAAACAAGGAAGAGGAAGAGGATACCTACTTTACAAGGCAAGTAGATATCCTTTTTAGCAACAATGTATACCATATTCTTAGCGAGGAATATTGACCCCTATATCTAAGAGCATAGATAATCATGAAAAGGATATGTCACTTATGGAAAAGGGATCCTCAAAGAAAGAGATCCTATCAACAAGACCCCCACTGTAGACGAGTTATTTTAGATAAAATATCATATTTCAAAGATAAATCAAATGGGAACAAAGATCCAATCATCAAGCCCCCTACAAAGAAGAGGAAGAGGAATCTTTGGAACAAGGAAAAAAAATCTAACACCAATGCAAGGGTAAGAGTTTATAAAGCATCATAATTTTCAACATAGAGAAGAGGTGATGACCTAGGACAAAAACCTCTCATATAAAAAATTATCCATAGTCAAAACATCAGTTTGTATAAAGAAATAATATTGCAATATAAATAAGCACCACTAAGCTGAGGAAAGTAGTTCCCTAGACAAAGAGAAAGAAGGAAGAACCTTTCCTCCTAGAGAGGAAGACCAGGGATACCTTTGCAAAAAAAATATCTTAGAAAAGATATCTTGAACATAGAATGATAGAAAATAGGAAGAAATAATACCAATTACACCAAATAAAAGGCCTAATGGATCCTAGGAGACTAGATGAAAATACACCTCTTGCCCCCTAGTCTAGAGACAAGAGGAGAAGAGATCTATATTATATCTGAAGGAGAGAAATTCCCTATATCAAAATTATGAAATAATTGTAAAATTGCATAAGAGTGCGATATAATTCCTATAATAGCTTGTTCACGAACATACAATTTGAAATGTCTACAATCAGCAAGTAAGTTCATATTACGATAATGAAAAGGATATTTGTACTTGGATAAGGAATCTTTCAATGTAGGTTTAAAGATTTCTTTTTTGGAATTCATTAATTCAACATACACCTATTTAACCACCTCTTGATGAATATCAGAGTTATCCAAGGTAGGTGTAGGGAAAAGTTTATGAAGAGGAGGATGATGATTATCATCACCTACCTTAACTTGAGATGTTGAACAACTAACACCATGCAAATCTAGTTTATAGGGTATATGAATGGGATACTTAATACCATGTTCATTAACTCCATGCCCTAAACCTCTATAACCTTGTTTAGTTATCATATTATATCTTGTAGTGTACAAATTATTTAAAGCTTCTACAGGAGGTGATTGATTATCGTGCTCATGAGTAAAGGTTGTATAAAGTGGAATAATAGGCTTGGAAGAAGTGTCTTTACCCTTTCATTTAATATCATTATGAACTAGAGGAGAAGGTAAATCAAAGAAGTTTTGCACATCTACATCCTGAATTATAGCTTGAATTCCATCCTAATTATGGGAAGAACAAGGATCAATAGATGGATAATTATGCATTGGATAAGGAATTATAGAACGAGGATTATGATGATTAAGAGATGATGTATCATCTACTAAATTCTCCACATAATCCAAGAGAAAAATAAAAAAATAAGTCTTCCACATGAATCTTTAATGAAAGTTTTGAATGTAGGAAGACTTGTATCAATCAAATTCACAAAAGCATAAGTGAGAATAAAATGAAAGATCATGAACATAATAAAATTAATGATACTCTCATAAACATCATAATTATGGTAAAAAGATTCTAAAAGAAGGGTAATAAGGAACATAACCACACACCAAAGAATCTTAACAATCTTCATAGTAAATGAAATGCAAGAAATGTTTTTGTATTTTAATGAATATATAGATTTTTTTTGTATTTTTGAATTTAAAATGCAAGTGCATAAACTAAATCTAATCTGAATGCAAGAAAAGACATAACAAAAATAAAATTTAACACCACAAAACATAATAGGGCACCTAATTCCACAAAAGATAAGGGGTAAGTGTGTTGGGTTCACAAAAATGAATAGAAAGAAAGAGGGGGATGGATTAAATGGATGATGTGAAGGGGAATATAGGACCTATCCTTAACCCAAATTCCTAAAAGGAAAGATCCAAATTGATCAATCACAAGGAAGTGATCAATACACAAATGAATCAATCAATGAAGAATATGAAAAAATAAGGAAATCCTATAATCTAATATAGAAAGTATGCGCTTGAAGTATTGAATAAATAGAAGAAAAATAATGACCTTAAAATAGGGTGAATCTAGAAAATGTTGATTTCTGATGTCTGTGCACAATTTTTGGGAATTCTACAACTTGTTCTAGACTAGAAATGTTGAGACAGAGAAAATCTAGAAATATTTTGTCCTTTTGAAGGTATGTTAACCTTGACTCAGATAGTGGGGTACAATCTTACCCTAAGGCACAATTGTACCTCAAAAAGTCAACCTTGACTTGCACTACTCTAAAAAAATTTCTATTTGTAGATCCCACAAGTTCGAAAAGCTAATCCAAATCTGCACTTCAATGCACTGTTCTACACCTATATCTACAAGAAAAATGGTTTTTTTAATTTAGATGAGGGGTTTACCTTGATCAAACATCAGTTTGGAATCAATCTTAATAATGGAATTGAAATAGAGAATGCTAGCAAGTAGTAGAAGTAAATCTAACAATAAAGCTATGATATTCAATAGATATGCAATTGTATTTGAAATGTAAATAATTATATTGATATGAAAGCTTGAACTCAACAATATAAATCAAAACCTCCAAGATTATATTCTTGGAATCCACATTGAGAGAAGAATAAATAGATTTAGAAGATGAACAAATGACCTTGAAGGAAGATCACACTACCATGATGGCTAGATCTACGGTTTGAATGATAAATCTTGAATGCTTGAACCAAATACCTTCATAGGCTTGAATGCTTCAATCCTTGATCTTCAATGGAAAACTTGAATGGAGACAATGGCTTGGATTCTTCCTTGAAAATGATTGCTTGATCTTTCTTGAAATAATGGATCATCTAATATATTGTCTTCTTATGCGTTATATAAAATGAGAGGAGGAGGCTTCCTTATATAGAGATCTAGGGCACAAACTTCTAGAGAAGGATGGCATGGAAGCATTAAATCCTATTTAACCTTAACCCCTATAAATTGACCTAGATTAATGTAATTTAAGAATCCACCATTATAAAACCCAAAATAGTTGACATGAAAGTAGGAAAATAAAACTTTTTGAAGCCTGATATCTTGAAACTCCCAGAACTTAAAAATTGCACTTGGGGTTGGGGATGAGGTCAAGCTTTTCCTAGGTTAGGATCAAGGTCATCTATGACCTAGGTCAAGGTTGAGGTTGACCTTGAACCTTCAGGTCATCCTTGAACCAGAATGTCAAAGTCTTCAATTTTACAAAGAAAGTTGTTAGGAACAAGCTAGAAATAGAGAGAGAAGTAGAATAGGGGGAAAAGAACTAGATACATGTAAGAAACTATTCAAGGTGCCTAACATGACCCCAGACCACTTGCTTGGAGGGATAAGTTCTCTTAATATGGAAGTGCTTCTCTTTTATGATGATACAATTAGAAATAGTAACTTGCAAGCAATACTAAATTTACATTCAAGTTAGGAATGATGCAAACTTTGAGGTAAACTATTTTCAAGCTAACATGGATGTGATATTTAATATTTATAGAGTTTTTTATAGAAATTTTTACATGTTTTATGATGAGGATCATAGATCCCTATGTTCTATAATGAACGAATCAAATGGAGAGGTGAAACAAGGAAGCATTTAGAAAACTCTTTATGAAAATATTTAAAATAGGGTAGAACTAGACCTAATTTAGAAGAAGCATGAGCATGGTGAAGTGAATGTTGATATGAAGGAGTGAAAAAGCTATTCATGAAGTTCAAGTGTAAATGTGTGAACATTGTAGAAGAGACAAAGAGTTCTCCTTTCCAGAACAAAGCAAGTGACCTAGTCAAGCAATGAAGGGAAAAAAAGTTTTATAAGATCAATTATAAGGATTAGATTGGAAAGAGGAGATCCAGTATTAGCTTATTAGAGAAAACTGATGATCATGTACTAAATCACTTTTAACAAATTGAGATAGGGTAAATCTCTTAACAGAGTAGTCTTAACATATCTTTGTAAATCTCTTAACAGAGCCTTTACTTTGTTGTAAGTGTGAAATCCTCTAACAAGGTGAGATCTAACAATCTCAAAAGATTTTACTAGGGAAGATCTCTCACAAGGTAGATCATTGACATGGTCAAACATTGTAATTCTAACAGGCTAACTTTATTGTTGTAGTAGTGAAGATTTGTGGGTATCATCCCCACCCCAATTTTACCTTCACTCTGAAGTGTTTCTTGGTAACCAAAATCTTTTTGATGTGTGATTAATTTTCATGTATGTGATTGATAGATTAGATCTACATGTTATTACAATTTTATTATATAAGTTATGCATGCATAAGCAATTTGATATGAGATGGTAAATATGGTGAATGCATTATAGAATTGTTGAAAACATTAAAGTGTTACAAATCCTAATTCACCTCCCCCTCTAAGTATCTTGGTGTCCAATCAAGACTTCTATGGTTGAGGGAGGGAGTCATAGTTACTTGCTATCTGGGATCTACACAATGTACCACTCCTCACCATTATTTGTTTAGCTTAGATATATATGCATATCTACATGCTTGTATTTTATACACATTTGCAGGTACCGAACATCAACTTCCCTGAATTCCTAGGATAAGTGTGCCCTATCACAATAACTCAATGATAAGAATGGGGAGATAATGTTTAGGTCCAATCCCAACCATAACCTAATTACTTGTCCTAAGAAGGAGGACATGTATCTAACTTTCCACCCTTTTTAAACTCATCAGTTTATTTTTGTCCATGTTATTTACTTTTGAGTTTTGGTCAATTTTGGTAATGTTGCTTTTATGTGGATTTGACTGTGGTTTATTTGGCAATTAATTAAATTATAATTATTGGGTTAATAATATAATATTGAGAATTATTAAATATTATTTGATGAAATAAAAAATATTAAAATATGAGAATATTCAATTAATTGAAAACTAATTAAATATATGTTTTAATTTCAAAGATTTAATTTAGAAGTCTAATTTGGAAAATTGGTCAAAGAGAAATTGAGAAATTAGTATATAATGATATTCAATTAATTAGAAATTAATTAAATATGTGCTTTAGTTTAAAATATTTAATTTAAAAGTATAATTTAAGAAGTTGGATAAAAAAAGAATTAAATTACTAAAATATTAAATATTAATTTATTATAAATATTTAATTAATAATAATTAAATTAGAGTTGCATTTAAATAATGAGCTTTAATCATTATTATGAAATTAAATAATAAACTATGCTTTAAATAGTGCTTGCACTGATTAATAAAGTGGAGGAAAAGAAAATAAAAGAATATTTTAATTAAAAAGTTCTTTAAGTGTGCATGAAAGGATTAAATAATAAAAGTTTATTTTAAGGAGAGGCCTTTGCATGTTCAAAAATCAGAAACCCTAGGTAGAGTTAAACTCTTCATTAAGAGATTCAAGCTCATTTCTACACACATAGGGTTGAGGGAGCAAAATTTGGAATTAGATCAAAAGAATTATTGAAAATTTTGGAGGGTTTAGAAGATCTTAGCTATGGTTTTGAGGTTTTGAATACCCATTGTAGACTTTTATTGAAAGATCTGGCTACTTTGTGTCTTCTTGGGTGCTTGCATAACACTTATTAATTTATTGTATTGATTTTTGGATAAAGAATTATGTTGTAGATTTTTAAACTTATTAATCAAGAAAACTCAACTGAGGAAAAATTGTAGAAAAATCTTTAAAATTATTATGATCGTATTATTTTAAAATCCTTTTCTAATATATAGAAAATTCGATTACAGAAAATTGGAAGAAAATAACAAATTGAACAACTAAGGTTTGAACTTTAAATTTATCACTAGAGCCATGTGATTATCATGAACGTTCTAAATAAAGATAAATATTCTTCTTATATCTAAAATAATTTGGTTGCAAAGTTTATTGGAAATCAAAAGATTAATTGATAGGAAAGATGTTGTAACTAAACTTATGCATGCATGTGAAAATAAATATATGAAAGATAGAAAACTAAGTATAGTATGGTTGCATGATTTGAGAGATCAAAGTCATGCAAAAATACTACTTGCATGTTTATTTTTATTTATTTTTAAATATAATTTAATTTTTAGATTTATTTATTTAAAAAAATTAAAAATTAAAAAATAAATTCATGACTAATTATTAATTTCTACTTTTTTTTAAAGTTATTTATTTATTTTAAAAGTTAAATAAATAAATACTATTTATTTTATTATAAATAGATTTTTAATACCAATTATTTTTATAAATCTTAGTGGCATATAACTTATTATATATTTATTAATGTAAATAGAGTTACAAATTAATAAATATATAATTGTGATTTAGTTATATTTTAAGGAAAGATCTAGTGGAGTTCACTATATAATCATCTAGGTATGAATATTTAATGTTATGAGAGAAAATGTAGATAACTTAATTTAAAATTACAATTTTAAGTTTGAGTTATCTCTAGTTGCATTTTGAATTAAAGGAAAAGTAAATATTAATATTGTACTTAAATAGAAGTCAAACTAATATTTTAGAAATGATTTTTTTTTATTAGTAAGAGGCCAAAGTCAAGATTAATTATTATTATTATTATGTATTGTGATTAGTTATTCTTAGTATTTATTAAGCTCGAGTAGAGTCAAACCCAAGACCTCCCAAATAAGAGGCTCACAATTTACCATTGTATTGTAGGCTCATGCCTATTTTAGAAATGAAATTGATATTAATATTTAATCTAATAATATACATTTATTTTATTAATTAAATCATTTATGATTTAAGATTATTTAAAATATTAACATAGATTATTTATATTAATGACATGATAATATTGCATGATATTTCATATGCATAAAGAGATTTGACATTCAAATACTTATTGATTTAAATAAGTATATTAGTATAACAATTTATATTAACATGTATATTCTTACTTTATTTTAAACACATCTTTATGGTTCAAAATAAATAAAAGAAAATGATGGAATCAAATCATATGGCTGAAAACTATGTGTTTTCTTAAATATTCTATTTATAGTCTTGTGATGTTTATTTTCATAATGGTTTTTCTTTGTGTGATGTTTAGTTGGCCAAATTAGGATGTGCACCAAAGACATTTTTGAGATTTTTTTAATGATTATTTGACTAGATGTCATGATGTACTTTATGGTTTAAATAGAGATTTCTTTTATGAGCATTTATAGGAAAACTTGAGTTTTGAGAACCAATATTATTTTTGGGTTGCTTGTTAAGGAACCAAATTTGATTAATATTACTTTTGTGATATTTGACACAACTATGGTTTGTGAGTTTTGGGAAAGTAGTCTAGGTGCATGTCTATGGGAGTGGCTTGCAATGGAGGTTGGACCCCAAAGTGGCTACTAGGGTAACTCATTATAATTTATGTAACAAGTGATAACATGGTATTTAAAAAACTTTCCTCCCCCATGCCTTGAGATATATTAAAAATATAAGTTAGATATTTTACCTCATTCATGCCTTGAGTGCTTATATAAGCTGAGGATGAGAATGGGATGATACCTTGAGAGGTATGCCCAATTTTTTCATCTTCACGAGAGGGTATTCTAGTTCCATATTGTGTCACTAGGGGGTCAGGGTCTTGAGAGACTGCTAGGGTAACCTTAGAGTTGACTCATGTGATCACACTCCATAGTATGCAGCTTGAGTCTCCTTCACATTTTCTTTATATTTTTCTTTGGTGGTGTATTTATTGGTGGTGTACTTTTTGAAAATTATTGTACATGGTGGAATCACATATTCATGAGACTTTAGTGTAGAGTGCAATCAAACTAACAATGAACTAATCTAGACACAAGAAATCAATGTTAAGTAAAGACTCCATGAACATCTCATGTTTCCCTAACTACAACTACTAAAATTTCTCTCAGACTAGCATCTTAGTGATAGTTCTAGAATGTGAGTATGCTCTGAACGTAGATCTACAAATGTCTATGCTAGATCTATATGAAAATGTAGATTAAGTGAAGATAATAACATTAGAATGCTAGAATCATGTGGATGTGTAAGCCTAAATGATATTAAATAACACTAAATGAATGCTAAAATGATATCAAAATGACATGAATTCTTTATAATAATAACATTAAAAGGGACGATAACTCTAAATGTACCTATAGTGAAGATGCCTAAAACTTGGGTCCCTTCACTCTTGAATTTCCCTCCTATTTATAGGATTTTAGAAGAGGGTTTGGGTAAGGTTTAGGATTTTACTTTTGACTTGAGGGTAATGGCGAAACTATAAATATCTCATAAGGCACCAAGAGGAAGAGTCCAATAGACTTAGTTTGTGAGAATAAAAGAGGGGTTTTAAATTCTTTTAATTGTAAAAAGGAGGATTTTCACTTTTTTGACGATAAATAACTTTATTGATTTATTATATGTTCCATTTATTTTCAACTTTTTTTTTTTTTTTTTCATTTTATGATTTCAAGAACTACTTTTCCTCTTTTTAAAGTGATTTAGGTCATTTGATTTGATAGGTGATTGATTCATTAATGACTTGATGTTACCATTGATTTGAAAGTCTATTATTTTTCTCTATTATCTGATTTTGTCCTTGATTTGCATTGCTTGATAAAAAATTGCATTGTTTTAGGTCTTTGCCAATTTTAGGGTTTCTACAAATGCCTCTCTTTGAACTAATATGCAAAGCATATTATTTCAAAGAATGTCTTGATTTTTCTCTATTATCTGATTTTGTCCTTGATTTGCATTGCTTGATAAAAAATTGCATTGTTTTAGGTCTTTGCCAATTTTAGGGTTTCTACAAATGCCTCTCTTTGAACTAATATGCAAAGCATATTATTTCAAAGAATGTCTTGATTTTCTTATTTTTAACCAATTTTATTGTTTGAGTGTCTGATCAAAGATGTTTTCTTGATTCAAGGTTGATGTAATGCCAGATTATTGATAATTTGATGTCTAATTATTGATGATTTTATGTCTGATTAGATATTGTAATGTTTTAAAATCCTTTGTTTAAAATAGCTTGCTTGGATGCCCCGATTTGGTTTCATGTTGATTTTTTGGCTAGGGTAGAACATTTTTGATATTTGGAAATTTTTTATGCCCTAGTTTAATATGGGTATACTACCCCCTCATACATGAAATTGGAACAAACAATGTGTAAAATGAGAGTCCAATTTTATTTCTAACATAATGGATAGGAAAATTGGTATGAATGTAGGTGATCAAGGTGTTTTGGAATGATACCCAGTTCAAAAATGGGTCAAAGGCATTAATTTGGGTAGATAGGGTAAAAATGTCATAAAGTGCCCCAGAGGAGGGTTAAATAGGTTAGATGACCTTTTACCCGTGTCATTTTTACACTCCCTTTTTAATTTTGGTGTCTTGGAGCTTCAAGTTAGTGTGGATGGTTATCCCATTGCCAGAGCATAGATTTGAGAGGGGTCACAAATACGAGTGTCTGACTGACTATGGTGTCTCGATAAGTCATCAAAATCCTTTGTAATTTTTTTATTATATTTTTTTGCATGATTTTTAAATTTTTTTTGCATGAACTTGCTCCATAAATGTGCAATTTTCACATTTTAGCACATTTGAGGTTTCTTTTAGTACATTTAAAATAGTTTAGCACATCTGAGACCTTTTCTAGTACATATGTGGGCCTAAATAGTGCATTTAAAATCCTAGTAAAATAGTGAAACAATGCATACACAAAAACTGTGGCATATTTATAATTCATTAGCACATTCCATTCTTTTAGCACATACAAGATTGTTTTTAGCACATATGCAGCGTGAAATAACACATTTGAAAAATAGGGTTTAATATGTAAAAATGACAGGAAATGTCAAGTTACATGTATGAGTTGTAGCACATATGTCACTTGTCTTAGTGCTTTTATTGATTGTAGTGCATTCGATTAGGTGGATAACATGTACAATGAATATGGTAGTGCTTTTACAACCTATAACACATTCTATCAATGGAATAATGCATATATGGTGGTGAATAGCACTTATGAAATTTATAGTGCATCCTTGTGATAGAGAAGAAAATGATATTCATTAAGTGGTGTATAGGAATCCTATAGCACTTATGTGTGTTTTAATAGTTCATAAACAACACAAAACACTTGTGTAGCATATTTGGTGCCTCAGATAGCACATATAGCTAGTTTAAGGTGTATCTACTAACAAAATAGTTAGATAGGTGAGTTTGACTATCTCTAGCATTATTCAGAGTGTAGGATAGGATCTTGGCATGAAAATGATGAATCTGGAATCAACCTAGATACTTGTTCACATAATGAATCAAATAATAGTGAATTTACAGTCACAAAGTGATGTGTAAAATCAATCAATTGATATTGGATAGGTAGAAAATAATGCCCCTCAAGATACTTAGTAGGGAAAACTAACATGTCCATCTTAGGATATAGAGTAGGACAAATAACTAGTTCAAGATAAAACCATTAGTTGAATAGCTAGATTTTGATTTTGATTGATGTAGGATGGTCACTTGTGATGAAAATTGATATCAGTGTTTGATTGTCTGATGGAATAGGTACATGGGCAAAAGCTAATGGTTCTAGGGATTGTACCCATGGCCATTAGAGTCCATAGGTAGAATTTATATAGTGGAGTGATAGGTGATTGATGGATGTGGATTTACATATCTATTATAGATGCCTCAATTCTGAGTGAACAAAGTATTATTGATAGCTCTGGCCAAGAGGTGGCACTTAGACCATAACACCTTCCATATGCCACTTGGGGAGATGACGATTACCCAAAGGATATTTATAGGATTCTTAGGATCCTGACAGTGGGGGATCTAGTTTATTATGATGAAGTTGTAGATAGGATAATAGTCAGAGATGTATTTGGGGATGACAACATCGAGGATGATAGTGTGATCTAGTTTTAGATGCTATAGTATGAGTTGTTGTCTATAGTGTTAGCTAGACTAATAGGGGGATTTATTTTGTTAGATAGGTGAGGATGTGAATATCCTATGGGATGGGGCCATATTATTTAGGATATGATCAACTGACCATTGATATTTTCATGGGTGAGCTGATACTAGCCCACCTCTATCATGGTTTGAATCAAGTGGTGTATTCAAAGGTAACTTCACTGTCAGAAATGATGGTATTATTAAAGATATGGACATGGGATCATCTTCCAATTACCCAATCAATTGTGTATGTCAACGACCACAAGATATGCCTTATATATACATATTCAGGTGTGATCATTCAACCCCATCTGGGCTATAGATAGAGTATTGGTGGCAGATGTTGGATGAACTTGATGAGGTTGTATGGAGGCCAAATAGGTTTACAAAGCCATGGGTCAAGGATGATGATGAGATGGTGTATTTAATTTCTTCATGATATCCACTAGGTCGAGTGCCTATAGTGATAGAGAGATTTTTTAGGAGGGTGGTCAGGAAGTTTGGCTGATGACAAGGCATGCCACAAGGATTAGCACACTACGCTCAAGTGCAATCAAAGAGGCCAGTATGGGGGCCAAAATTGGAGTATGAGGTATGCCATGAGGCCTTCATACAAATGGTAGCAACAACTTAGATATGTTATTTGAGAGATGAAGAGGTAGATGTCAGGATAGATGGGAATTATGTAAAATGGTTTAGAGAGCACCCATTCTTGAGCTACATAGATCCAATAGAGTCGATACCTAGCATTGAGGAGGAGTCAAGCAATGGGAGGATGGAAACAATGAGGGTAGATGAGGAAGAGATAGGGGGAGGTGCCAAGCTGGAGGCAGAGTGAGAGGTAGAGCTAGGGTATGGGGAAGATATGGAGGTTGAGGTCAGGCAATAGTGTTTCCATAGTGGAGGATTATTGTATGAGCCCTAGTGTAGAGGCCCAAAGATGTTGGAGCAAAGAGACCTATAGAGGTCTGTGGCTAAGGTGGGGTAGCAATGAGAGGAGGCATAGGTAGCATTGTAAGATTGAGCCAATGAGTAGATGATATGGGTCATGGTAGGACAGAGAAGCCTAGGGCTAGATTACTAGATGATGTGTAGTTTATCAAGTGATAGAGGCCACATACAAAGGTCCTAATCATAGGTGCATAGGATTTACAACCATAGGGGAAGTCATAGATACAACCATAGGTGAAACTACCACTGGATAGATTGAGTGGGTCATCAAGGGTGGAGACTCAGATTAGTGCCATGGAGGTACAGTTGGGAGTGATGGGGACATAGATTACCCAGTTGACTACTACTTTGCATGCATTTATATCTTCAATGGCATTGAGGCCTCAACCACTACCACTGTTTCCAAGGATAAATGGGGCTAGTATGAGTTAGATGGCCACAACTATTCCTATGAAACAAGTGACAGATTTGACAGAGTAGGCTCCTCGAGAGGAGATGAGTGCCCTTAGTGATCAGGGACTGACAAATTAGATATATATAGATAATGTAGGTGGTGAGACACATGGTTTATTTATGTATCATTTTGTATTGCATTTTATTGGCTTATCATGTAGATCATATATGATGAGGACCTTTTGGTGTTGATGATTCAAGATTTTTGATATATGAGTATTCAAACTTTTTGATATTCTAACTTTTGCACTTGTTGTATCATGGACTTTATATATCTAATGCTATGGATGGATGTATGTGATGGTGTGATTTAATTTATATGATAGTCATAGATGTTGATGAAATGTGGATGATTAATGTAGTGTATAGATGCTTACTGTAATAACATGATATGTGGATAATGAATGTAGAAATGAAGTATATAAATGAAATGTGATGTAATGAAATAACATGGAAAATAGAATAATGGAATAAATGATAATGAAAATGGTTTAATAAAATGATTTCATGAAAATAAACTAACAGCGATGACAAAATAATATGTGATGAAAGATTATTATAATGTAAAATGAATAAGTGATGAGGAATGAAACAAATATGAGAATGAAAATGATAAAAAATGTAAAAATGTAAAAAAAGGATGGATTAGTGAGAGAAAAATGATAAGATGATGATAATGAAGTGGAAAAAAAACTAAAGATGAAATAAATAAAATATTGAAAATGGGCAAGTGAAATGAAAGTGAAAATTGGAAGGAAATGATAAAAATAAAGATCAAAGCTTTAATATTTGATATGTAATGAAGATGGAATGAAAATGAAACAAATAATGAAAGAAAAGAGTGAAAATGAAAAATGCAAATGAACTAAATGAAATGAATATGAAATTGTATAAAAATAAATAAAAATTAAGATTGTATAAATAAGAACTAATATAAAATGAAAATGAGGCATTGTAATGGATTAAATGAGGATGCAATGAGAAGAATCATGAAAAAAATGATAGTAGGAGGTGAAATGATATGAAGAGATGTTAATCAACATTTGAAATTTGAAGGTCACAAAGGGACTTCAAGGTCTCAATGAGGATTGTGAAATATGGAATGTATAGAAGTGTGAGATGAGGAAATAGAGACTAAAACTTTTGAGATTTGAAGGTCACATAATGCAACAGATGACAAGAAAGGTGTGAGATAATGAGGGAAACAGTGACCAAAACTTTTTAGATTTGAAGGTCATGTAATGCAATAGGTGGGATGGATAATGAAGTGTAATTAATGGTGGTGGTTTTGTGACGACACAAAGTTCATAATATTTGAGTGTTAAAAGCCCATGTTGATGTAGATGTTGTTGTCTATCATTGGATAGTTGTATTGTGGTTTGGTTACCGATTTGTTGAATTATGTTGTGTAGGCTTTCTTGTGTATTCCTAATTTATGTGCCAACCATTTTTTTTGAAGGTCCCCAGGATGAAATGCAAACTAGATGAATGTAACTAACTGTCACATTCAGTAAAGAGATGCAAATTAAATGTCATCATTGAGTGCCTAAATAAAAAGTGACATAGTACAACCACCACTAGCTCATCTATGGTAATATGAATACTATATCACACCAAGAATTATGGACAAAAACAAAAATGTACATGTGGAACATGATAATCATTAAGAATAGAAGTTATCACCATAGTAAATGTAACAAAAATAAAAAAAATAGACACGTTAGATAAAGAACCTCACCTAAGATGTCATGCAAAATTGGTCGAGGTACACATGGCCTTTCAAATGAGAGGAGGTAGTTACAAGTGGACACCAATAATGCATAAAATCAAAGGATCACTGGAATAGAATAGTGAAAACCAAAAGCAAATAAAAGGTCATAGCTTCATCTTGGTACCTCTAGTCAAATACATCATCGAGATACTAGAAGCTTTTAATATTAGAAAAGTCACTATTTGCAAACTAGTAGTGCTTATAGTTGTGTGCAATAGTGTCAAGTTTGTTCAATTTTCTATAGATGAAACCATTGTAGGATTCTAGCAACAAGTCATGGGATGTGTTAACAATAATTATTTAGAAAAATACATGGTGATTATATTGGAAGAGATTTTTTGGTGCGGATAAGGATGTCAAAATGTCAGAGAAAAAAAATAAGTGTATTGGGTACTGATGTGGCAAGTTGCATAGATTGAACATATGGGAAGGCTAGTGAAGTGTAGTGCATGGAAAGTGACAACTATAAATAGATGAGTAATGCATATATGAAAGGAAGTATAGTGAAGAGATAGATAGTGAAATGGTTTAGTTTTTCGGGAGGCTAAGTAAGTGTGTATTTTGAAAGCATGTCAAGCTCACCAGATTAGTCACAATAGTAAGGTGATGTTAGCCAGGGAGGAGGGGTAAGGGAAGGATGAAGGGAAAAAAACATCTGACGTAAATCTTGTGAGCTAATGTATCAACCTAAACTCCAAGCATTAGTTTTTGAGTAGGGTGAGTCAAGTCATGCAGAGTTGGCACAAGCACAACCTAGGGGTTTGGGAGTTAGGCTAGAAGAAACTCCTTTGTTAGTAATTATGATATTTTTAGGGAGTGCAACACAATAGGCTTTCCAAGTGGAATCTGTGGTGATGATCCAATGATGTAAGCAGAGAGTATTCCTATTGGGTTGACAAAAAGCATGTCAAAAGTAGGAGAAGGCCACATGAAGAGCTGAGAGAGTGGCAGAGGATGTTAGTATAGGTGAGGTGATGCAAAAAATAAATCATTTGATTAGCCTCAAAATCTTGGGACAAAGGTTAATGAAAGAGGAGAAGGGCATATTGAGTGTGGGGGAGCCATAGCCAAAGCAACAAGCATAGTGGAGTTACAAAAAATGTTTTTGATTAGGAAAAAAAAATTTTGAAGGGTGCCTAAAACTATTTACAAATTAAAAGATATTCAGTGAAGCCCATACCAAATAAAACAATAACTTAATGTGGAACTGATCACCATACAAAAGGTGACCATAGTGGCATCACAATAGCCACAAAAATAGGTTTTGACTAGGCTCCTAAAACTCTATGATGAAAAGGGGAAAATATGTCCCCAACCATGACACACTGCAAAGAATAGTAGGCCAAAAGAGCTAGGGGATAGTACAAAGAACTACAAGCCTAAGGAGTCAGGAGAGCCAAAAATGAACAGCTACATCAAGCTTTCCCTTTTGATCCCTTCTTTTGAGAATGTAATGCCATATCAAAAGAGGGAGTGGAGGGCTTGACATTTTCTCCTTTTGCTATGGTCCATCCATCATCCACCAAACCAACAACCTTCTGCCACTGTATATTAGCAACACCACAACTAGTCCTTGAAATCCCTAAAACCAAGGAAAAGACTACACCTAGAACATCAAAAACTTCAAAAGGAGCCTCAAGAGGATCCATCATTGTAACACCAGAAGTGGAGGGCTTGACCTTTTTTCCTTTTAGTATGGTCCTTCCAACCTCCACCAAACCAGTAGCCTTCTACCACTACAAATTACAAATACCACAACCAGTCCCTAAAACCCCTGAAGCCAGGGAAAAAATTGTAGCAGAGGAAGTGGCAATAGAAACTTGAGATGGAACATCAACTTGAGGAGCCACCATTAAATCACCAAAAATCAAGACAGAAGAATCAAAAAATGGACTGGCTACAACCATAGAAGGAGCCAAAGGAGGATCCTCCATCAAATCACCAAAAATCAGGATAGCAGAGTTTAGAGACAAACCAACTACACTCATAGAAGGAGCCAAAGGAGGGTCCTCCATCAAATCACCAGGATTAGATGGTCTAATAAAAAAAAGCCGAATCCACCACCAAATTATTGTGAGCAGAGTCAACATCACTCATAGAGGGCCTTGTAGACCATGTAGTGATCTTCTAAGACCCCCTTCCACCAAGAAGGGGGCATTTTCAGTCTAGATTTACTTGCAAAGCAACTGGCGGCTAGGTGACTAGTCATGTGGCATTTCCTATAGTGGAAGGGGATACCCTCATAGTCAAGAAGGAGATTCATAGATCCAAGAGGAGAAGCCAAGAAAATAATTTTTGGGAGTCCCTTAGAAATGTCAACCTCTACTAGAATGCGAGAATACATCATTCAAAACACATTGAATGAATCCTTATCAACCATGAAAAAGCCTCCAAGGGCTTTCCCCACCTCCTCCAGACTAGGATCTACCTAAAGGTGAAGGGGGAGATTCAACAACCTAACCCATAGAGGGAACTTATTAAAAGATTCTATCAATGGGTTGAAATCATTATGCTAAGGTTTAGCCATCAAGGGAAACTTCTCTCCCTAAGTGAAACTATGGTGGAGGATGGCATCTCTATCTTCAGCAAATACAAATTTTACAGTGAAAAATTCCCTAGGTAAAGGATAAATATGGGTAATCTCTAAGATGATGGGTTCCCAAAAATGGCTAATCCATGCATGCAGATTTGACAGAGAAGGCTAGAAACCCTTAAAACAAAAGATAATAGCATTGGTTGAGAAATCAACCATATAGTTAGAGATCTCATCAACAATAGTAGGTTTTAAATCAATCTTTATCAGGTTACATACTACAATTGACAACCTCGAACACACAGTATCACAAAACCCTAGATGTATGGTCTGACAACCAATACTAGCCTCATAGGCAACCAAATCTGCATAGGAACTGCTCAAACCACCCATAGAACTAGGTAAACAAATATTCCTACCAGGATCAAGAGAAGCCCTAGCTTGGAAAGAAGAAGCTAAAGCGACCACCATAAAGTCAGGTGCAAGAATAGAAGCTAGAAGTTAGACACCAGATCCAAAGCCAAACACAGGAGTCAGAGTAGGAATCAAGACCCAAAGCCAGAGCTAGGGATAGGAGCTGAAGCCAAAAAAATTTATTAACCCTTGGTTGTAAGCACTATATGCAGAAAGCCCCACTATTTCACCAAGGGTCAATCGAAAACATTCACAATTAAGATACATAGTAGATAATAGCCCTATGGTGACTTAAACCTTGGTTGTAGGCCTTATAGGCAAGAAACTCCACCATTTCACCAAAGGGACAAGCTTAGTTATGAAAAATGTTGGCTATAGAGAGAGTACGAGAAGAAAATGTGGAACAAAAAATCACATTTTTGTTGGGGTTGATGGAGAAATATTGGGAGGATAAGATGAAAATAGAAGCAAGATGGCTTTAGGTGGTTGTGAATATAGAATGAGCATGAGTACGGTCATTGAAAGTAGAACTATGGGTGGAACAATTAGGAGCAGAGGGGAATGACATGAGGATCTAGGCTAAGTAAGTGTGAGCATAGAGGTTATAGGAGTCAATGAGGATGGTGCAAGTAGGTTTGGAAAGCCTGTAGAATGAATCGATGTTGTTGTAGGTGTAGTCAAAATCTTTTAGGGATGTGATGTAAAAAATGAACATCGTATCATTGCAGCTGTAAGAACGGTTAGCATCTAGTGAGTCAAAGGTGAGGTAGTTGTAGTAGTAGTTGAATGAGGTGAAAGAGGGTGTGGAGCACTAGAGAATGGTGACTAATCAAATGCAATAGGAGCGTGACATGGCCCAATGAGTGATCATTGTGCTTTGTATAAATAAGCTAGTGGATAATGTGTTCATGGATATGAAATAGACTATGAAAGTACATCAGGAAGCCACCTATTATATGTGGTTTTATTTTCAGTCAATCCCCTTGGAGAAGTAATGGGAGTCCCAGTTCATGGATAGAAAATTTACACAACTATTGAATGCACAATTGTGTAGTGGGAGGTTCCTAATACCAATGGATGTTGTTTGGTTGCAAGGGGGATCTATGCCAGTAGCCTCATCTTCTAGGACTGGGTTGGGGGAAATACCCCTAGTTAGAAATCTTATCTTGCCACCCCCATAAGGAAGGCTAGAATGAATGATTTTCTAGATGTTGTGTTAAATGTAATGTTGTTTTTGTTGTTGTAATAGAATTAAAAAGTGTGTCATTTGCATGACAAATAAAGAGGGTGATTGACACCCATTTATGAACAATATGTTTGAAAGCATTGATATTTATTGTCATTTCTATTTTTGACATTTTATTGATATGTTTTGGATTTTATTGTATTTTACAAATGATTTGGATGTTTATGGAATTTTAGAAAATATTTGGAAGGTCATCAATATCCCTCAAAGTGAGAACAAAGGGAGATGTAGAGGAAGGTTACCTTCACTTATGTATGGTAACCAAATGCCAATGTGGGATCTTAATGAAAGATGAGTACAAACTTGTGTAAAATTTTGAGAGCAATAGTGTACAAGGCAGAAAAAATAGGAGGTGTTAAACTACAAATTGTAAAGCACAACTATGTATATAATGATAGCCTTTACAAACAAGCTCAAGGCCAAAGTTGGGATTTTTCTCTAGGTGTGTGCTAAGACAGATGCTCATGGTACTTGTAAAATGGTGTTTGGGCCTATAGGAGGCTTTGATGGTCGAAAAAGGTGCTAGAGGGGCCTGGAAAAAAAGAGTTTGGGCCTAAAAGGAGAAATGGGGCCTTCAAAAGGCATTAGAGTCTTGAAAAGGAAAAACAAGGCCTTGAAAAAGGTGTATAAAGGTGTTATGGGGCCTTGGAAAAGGTGTTGGAAGGCCTGAAAATATGAAAAAGGGCCTTGAAAAAAGTGTTTAAGGGGCCCTAAAAAAGGTGCTAAAGAGGGCATGAAAAAGGTGGGGGAGGTCATTGCGGTCTCTCAAATGAACACTTACTTATTATGTGTCACTATTGAGTGATCATGAAAGAGCATGACATATATCAATAGTAATTCAAATGGTGTTTAGATTACCAATGTGTCCTTTAGTTGTAATTATGCATCATGAAATCATAAATACCTTTTAGGATAGCATTGATATGTTTGTTGAAGGGTGCTAGACTAATCATGGCCTATACAACATAAATAAGGTTAGCAAACCAACTTGGTATTATTGTAAGAGATAGAAGTGAGAATGCTTCAGCAATCCACATTGTGCCAAATTTTCCAAAGCCCTATGATATGTTTCAAGACATAACAATGCTACTTCTTAATTAATTGAGGTGCCCATTTATTATCTTTGTTGGAAGTAATAGGGCAAGAAATATGCCATAAAACATTTAAATATTTTCAATGTAGGCAGCCTCACCATTGATTTCATATAAAATTGATTAAGGTACGCAACCCTGTCTCAAAGGAGTAGCAATTATAGACAAACACCATCTCAACATGAAATCAACATATCATTGGATTGAAAAATACAAAACTAAATTATGCCAAATTGAAGACAATATTTATGACATGTTTGTGATCACTTGTTTGATTTTTTCATGATTGTGTTTGTTGATTTTTTGATATTTTCAACTATTTTTGATGATTTTTTGAGATGTTTTACCTATTTTTGATAATTTTTGATTTTTTTGACTATTTTTAATGGTTTTTTGATATTTTTCAATTGTTTTTTATGATACTTTTATATTTTTCAACTATTTTTAATAGTTTTTGTTATTTTCCAACTATTTTTGATTTGGTGGTAGCAAAAGGAGGATGAGAGTGAGATTTTTTGAAATAAGGAGACCACTGGAGTCATTTTAGAGCACATAAAGAGTTAAGGAGACCAAGAGTGGGTTGTGAAGGCTAAAAGGGATCTCAGAGAGCTAAATTTGAAATGATGAAGGTGAAAGGGATTTTCGGGACTTCAAATGGATTTTATGGAGTCTAAAAAGGATGTTGGGAGATATTGTTAGCGACAAATATTTGAGATGTGCATCGATTTTCCTATAATTCATGCTATGTGATATCTTAGAACATAATCAGACTCCATGTTTCCTTAGAGTCACTTATCTTCTATTTGTATCTATTTGTGCTACTTATCACTACTATGAACTATGTCTAATGCCAAGAAACCATTAAACTATAACCCACGAGTATTTTTGAATTGGGTATAGGTAGAATTAATTCAATTGTGTCAGGTAGTGTGGAGATATGAAAGGAGAAAGCCACAAACAAGCAAAATTTGAATCAAGGAGTGTTTATTGAGCCATGTCCTATTGTATTTTCACATTGAAGGACTTGTTTTGTTTAGAGAAGTTCAAAGGTATTAACTCTCACTCCTTTCAAACCAAAGGTGGTATCTCTCAAACCTTTTATACCAATTTTTTTTAATGTATTCTGGTTTTTTGGATTTTTTTTTTTTTGATATTTTCAACAAGGTGCTTTCTCAAAGCTTTAGACATAGAACCATTTGAGATGAATACTATTAATTGGTTCTTCTAGTTCTTGACCATCACAATCTAAAATTCTATAAGTACCAGTCCCAAAGGATTCTATGATAATGTAAGGACCAATCCTATTGGCTTCTGATTTTCCTTTCTTTTCCCTGGCTATTTGATTCTTGGGGTTTTCCTAGATGACTAAGTCTTCAATTTGAAAGACACAGGGCTTGACATTTCTATTGTAATATCTAGACAACCTATTCTGATGCATTTTAACATGTTCATGCACTATTTTCAAATGTTCTTCTAGGAATTCCATTTGTTCTAAATAGTCCACTATATAGTCTTTATCTAATAGGATATCTCGGAGGGTAACTCTCAAACATGGGATTTTAACTTCCAAAGGAAGAATTTCTTCACTGTCATAGACCAAGGAGAAGGATTTTGTGCCTATAAAAATGTAGACACTTTTCCTATAGGCCCATAAGTAAGGAATCAACTATAAATGAAAATCCCTACCGGTCTCATTGATAGTTCTTTTGAGGATGTTAATGATGGTTTTATTGGTGGCCTCTACTTGGCCATTACCTTGTGGATAATAAATAAATGATGAATGGTGGATTATGTGAAACTTTTTAGATAGCTTGTCAACTAGATCTATTTTTTAAAATACAAGGTGTTATCCATTAAGATGCCATGAGGTATGCCAAATTGACAAATGATATGGTTTAGGATGAATGAGGAGATTTTTTTACCAGTAGAGTCTATGAGCGATGTTGCTTCAACTCATTTGGTAAAGTATTTAGTTGCTATACTAATCCATTTATGTCCATTGGAGGAAGGTGGGCAGATTGCACCAATCAAATCAAAACCCCACTAATAGAAAGGCCATGGCATGGCCAATGGGTTGATTTCTTGTGTTGGTGCATGAATGAGGTTGCCATGGATTTGACATTTTTTACAAGTTTTAACATAGTCGATAGAATCCTTTTCCATGGTGGGCCAAAAAAAACCCATTCTAAGAATTTTCTTTGCTAATATGAATCCAATGGAATGTGGCCTAAAAATATTCACATGAACTTCTTGCAGGGAAACCCTAGACCCATCCTTTTCAAGACATCTAAATGAAGTATTGTTGAGACCTTTCCTATATAATATATCAACCACCAATGTGTAACATGTGGTCTTTTAGATGAAGTTACATTTTTGGTTTTGTGAGAGGTTAGAAGGTATAATTTTATCACAGAGGTAGATAATAATGGAGTAATGCAAAGGAGAGTTAGGGGTATTTAAGTGACAAATAAGATTGGATTCGGGTTGAGTAAACATGAGTTGAACCACCTCCTCTACTAAGAACTCATATCACTCATGTTGATCTAGTAGCTAAAGCAAGGAGGCTAGGGTAGCTATGGCATCCTATTCTTTTCTTTGGGAATTTTTTCAAAAGTAATGTGAACAAAGCATGCCTTGAGCATATCAACCATGTGCTTTTAAGGTAACAATTTCTCATCTTTGGTTTGATACATGTCCATAACTTGATTCATGACCATATGGGAATCCCCATAGACTTCAAGTGTTGTTAACTTCCATTCCAAAGCTAAGTTGAGACCTAGAACTAATGCTTCATATTCTACCATATTGTTTGTGCATGGGAAGAGTAGTTTGTAAGACTTGGGGATGGTGACACCTAAAGGCATGATGAGAAATATCATGACACTTGAACCATGATGTGTGTATGAACTATCAAAGTAGAACTTCCATGTGACTAGATTTTTCTAGAGGATGTGCATGTCTAGAAATTTTGCTAAGATAGGGTTCAAGCTCTCTATGGGTGCATCTTCCATTTGATCTACAATGAATTTTTCTTTTATAGCTTTTCTATCAATGTACTCAATGTCAAACTCACTGAGGATCATCACCCATTTGGCCAATCTACTTGTTAATGTTTTTTTGTTGAGAAGACATTTGAAAGGGTCAATTTTGGATATGAGCTTGACTTTGTGCATCAAGAGATAGTGACGTAGCTTTTGTGAAGAAAAAATTACTACAAAACAAGCCTTTCCGATGAAAGTATAATTTAGCTTATAATTGACCAAGGTGTGTCTGATGCTGTAGATAGCTATTTCCTTGCCTTAGTCATTTTCTCGTGCCAAGTGGTCTCATATTGATTTTTTTGTTAGAAAGATATAAAGAAATAATTGTTTGTGTGGCATCAAAGGCACTAGAGGCACCAAAATAGGTTGATTCATCATATAGTTCTTGAGAAAATCAAAGGCCATCTGACATTGACTATCCCATTTAAAAACTATATCCTTGTTAAGGAGATGAGTAAAAGAAACACACTTTTTTGCTAGCTAAGATATGAATTGGTGAACTAAATGAAGTCTCCCCTAGAGGGAGCATAGCTAGCTTAGGTTCTTAGGAGCTTTCACATTGATAATACCTTGCACTTTTATGAGATCAACCTTAATTCCTTTGGTAGAGACAATATAACCTAGGAGCTTTCTAGATTGTATGCCAAAGGCACATTTCTTAGGATTTAGCCTAACTTTGAAGAATTCTAGGTGTTTGAATATCTTATCCAAAATTGGTATATGGTCTTGAGGTGTGTGAGATTTGGCAAGAAGGCCATATATATAATCCTCCATAAGAGTATGCATCATGTCATGGAAAATGGTAGTCATATCCCTATGATATGTAGTGCCTACATTCTTGAGATTGAAAGATGTAATGTTCCAACAAAAGGTTCCCCATGCACAAGTAAAGGATGTCTTCTCCTGGTCTTCGAGTGCTATCCTTATTTGGTTATAACCCAAAAAACCATCCATAAGTGAGAACATAGAATGCCCTATGGTTGGGTCCATGATGGTGTCAAATTTTGGGAAGGGGAAGTCATCTTTGGGACATGATTTATTGACATCACAAAAGTCAATATAGATTCAAATGCTACTATGTTTCTTTGAGATGGGTACAATGTTTGAGATCCATAATGCAAAGGCCAATGGCCTGATGAAATTGGTATGAAGCAATTTATCCAATTCTATTTTGACCAATAATGCTACATGAGGATGCATTTTCTTGAGTTTCTATTTGACTAGCTTGGCATCTGAAGAAATGTTGAGATGATAAAGGATTAGATTTGGTTCTAACCCTTGTATGTCAACATAGGACCATGATAAATTTATTTTCCTATCTTTGAAGAAGTGAGTAAATTCATTTCTTTCCTCTGGAGTTAAGGACTGTGCCAAATAAATTATTTTGGATTCTTGCTCTATCCCAATGTTAACCTTTTATGTTGTTCAATTAGGATTTATGACCTTTCTTCTAAATATTTGAGTAAGGGATCAATCATCTCATTTTTTGGTGCCACAGTTGGGTTTTCACCATTGGATTTGTCACTTCTTTTTGTTTCTATTTTGTTGTCAAGACTGACCACAACATGGTTTGGTTCATTAGTTCTTTGATATGTTTGACATTTTTCCATGTAACTAAGATGATTGATACTTGACCCAACCATAGGCATTTCTCTTCATCCTTGTCTAGGAGATGGTTCAACCACATTAAGGTACACAAAAATTTCTTGGTCTGTGTCAAAATTTGGGATATTGTGGGGTTTGGTTGTATTCCAACTAATAAGCTTAGGATGGACTAGGGATAATGAGTCAAGGTATAGATAGTGTTCAATAGGGTTCAAAGAGATGACCTCATTTGGTAAGTTAAACATTGTATTAATTAATTCTATGACATGCACTTCTTTTAGAATATCTAGAGAACTAGAGGCATAGAATCTCTTGCTAAATTCATCTTTGACTTCTTCTAGGAAGAAGTTTGGAAGCAAAGTTTGGAACTCAGATATTTTATTATGTTCATCATTAGTCTATGGCAAGGAATTATGTGCTTGTTCTATGCTCTCTTCTGAACCATTCTATGGATTGGAATCTTGTGTTGTGGAAGTGCTTTGGGTAGGAATGTGAACAAAATCACATTCTTTATCTTGAACAAACTCTTTAGATAACGAGTCAAATTCCCACTTGGTAGAATCGTCATCGTCTTCATCATTAGTGGTGTTTGTGTATTGTTCTCTTGTATGGTGTAGATCAAAGAAGGATATTTTCAACCTCTTTGGGATAGATGCTTTGACATCATTTTCTTTGGAACTCACACCAAAGTAGAGGAAGAAGAATCTTCATGGGTAGAGCGGGATGTAGATCTAAATATCCCAACCCTATTTTTAACTTGTTGGGTCTAAAATATGCTGATAGTGGCTCCATAATGCCTTTTCCTTTTCCCAAGGGGCCTTCTCTTGGATAACCAATTCTCTTCATTAGATCATAACCCTTACCAAAAAGGTGTAGCGAGATATCAATATTTTGTATCTTTTTGCTTTCTTCCTCTAGAGTGTTTGGAGATATGTCCCTTTCTTTAACAAAGTATCCTTGATAAGTGCTCTTTGGGGTTGGCCTATGATGAGATTTAGGGGATAATGGTGGGTCAAATAATAAAATCAAATATTCCCCCACCCCTTACATTGTAGCTTGCATTTTCTATCAAATTCTTTCATTAAAAAATCCATTTTTCATAATGGGTTTGTTTAGAGTCTCTAAGTGGTTGTGGTGATGAAGTAAAAGAGCTAGGACAACCTAATTTCTTTTTGCCCTTATTTGATGTGAATAAATATTTTTTATATCAACTAGTGGATCATGATGTGTCTATTGACATAGACTGGTTGATGTCATTTTTTGAGATGTTGGTTTCTTCCTTGTTATGAGGAATAAGGGAGTTACAATATTGGGTATAATTTTGATCCCTAGGTATGGTTACCTCTTGACCCATGTATGGAAATTTGAGACATTTATGGTATGTGGAAGGGAATACTTACATATCATGGACTCATGGTCTACCTAGTAGAATATTGTAAGTTAATTTCAAGTCCAAGACTTGATAAACAATTTATTTTACCACTAGGCAGACCCTAATTGGTAGAATAACCATGTCTTTAGAGGATCTCTCCTCATCATCATAAGCTTTTATGGTAATATTTGTCTTAGGACCCACAACATACTTTGTATATCCTAGTGCCTTTACTAGGTTCAAGGTGCAAATTTTTAGACCAGCCACTCCATCAACCAAAGCTCTTTTTACTCTATTGTGGTGGATGAAGACTTCAATGTGCAAAAGAGTGTTTTGCAGATAGGTGTGAAGGACATGTTAGCTTGTGCCAAGAAGGAGACATAGTGAGGGCCAACTAGGTTACTTACCATATTTTGAAATCTATTGACATCTAAATTGTTTAGCACTAGGGCTTTATTGAGGATCTCTTTATGCTCAAGAGATATTTGCAACAACTTAAAATTAGAGATATGTGCAAGACTTTTCAATAACTAGTTGACCAGACTATATTTGAATATGGGAGCACTTGTGGTAGCTTGGTTTGGACTAGTGGTTGGCCTTGGAAAGTCTACTTTGGAGGCTTGACCTTGAGTAACAACATTTAATAGTTCCTTCTTATGTTTGTCTTTGACAACGATGACATTAATAACATCGTCAAACCTAGAGATCATGTTAATCATGTTATCATTGTTATGGGTATAGTTGACTTTGTCATTTGAGGATGAGGCTTCGTTGTTTTTAGATGATTCTCCCTTATCATGACTCATAAAAGGATTCTTGAAGGTTGTGTGATCTTCATTGTTATGAAGAATGTTTACTTCAATAGTTGCATTATCAATTAACTTTTGAATGGCTCCTTTTAATGTGTAATAATGGTTGGTAAGATGCCCTCTATTGTGGTGGTAGTCATAAAAATGTTTTTCAATCAACCATTTAGGTTTGACATGTGGTTTTTAGGGCTTGGATTCTAGTAGTATCATGAGCTCATCTTCTAAGAGCATTTGCAATTCTCTCTCATAAGTCTCTCCAATGAGATTATAGACTCTAGGTTGATCAATAGATTTGTATCCTCTTGGTAGAGGGGCTTGGTTATAAGCCACCTACTAGTTCAAGATATTTTGGTTTAAAGGAGTGTTTGCATTCCTATCATAGAAAGGAAAAGCATGATCTTCCTTTGGTGTGTCCAATTGAGCAGTCATGTTGGTGTTGCTAATAGCTAGATATTGTTAATTGGGAGGCAGGGGAGTTGTGGTTTAACATGATTAGCTTTTACCACCCCCTCATTTGTTATGTGTTTATTGCTAGTCCTCCACCATAATTTCTATTTATCACTCAATTGTTCAAATAAATTATAGATTGGGAGGAATTGTTTGAGAAACCCTTGCCATCTTTTGATATCTTGATGATGTCATTATTTATCAAGGTCTCTTTTCTACTTTGGCTGCATTTTCTAATGTGGTTTAAAGTCCTTAGGACCTTGATGTTGTAGCTAGTAGTTCATTGGCTTGGAGAGGATTGTAATGAATATATCCATTTTTTATTTATTTGGGATGTACTAATGGTATTTTGGAAAGATATGCCTCCATCTTTGTAGGAACAACTTGAAGGATTCTCTTCAGAGTTGTTTTGTATTGCACAGGTCAATCATGGTGGTCTCCCTTTTGATGTTATAGGAATACTATGAGATGAACACAATAGCCAGTTAATCAAACAATTTGATGTTGGAAGGGAGTTTTGAAAACCACTCCATGGATTTTCCCCCCAAAATCTTAGGGAATAGCCGCATGAGGTAGGTTGTGTCATGGAAAAATTCCATACTCAAAGTATAGAATTGTCAAAGACGATCTTGTGGATTAGTTGTGCTGAAATATTTATCATATTTTGGTAGTTAGATGTTTTGTGGAAATGGTGTCAAGGTAATGCTTCTATCAAATGGGAGGGAATGTATTTTCTCAAGACTAAATTTAGTCAGTTGAACTTTCCCTTGTTTCATTCTTTCCATCTTTGGTTGTAGATCTTAAAGTTATTGCATGACAACATCTAGGGATGATTCTTCTTGATCCCTCTTAAGGTTGGATATTTCAAAGTCTAAAGGTGATTTTGCACCTTGTTGTGACAATAATATAAAATAAAATTATTTATGTTGTTCGAGTACCTTTTCCATTATGTCCACAAGCTCTGTCTTTTGTTAAAAATATTTAATCTTTGTTTCAAGGTCATTTTTGCCCCATATGTTAGATGAACCCATTTTTTTGGAAGGCACTGAGTCATGTTTCTTGAACAAGGGTGATTCATTGGTAAGGGTGCTTGATAGACAATCAACAAGTGTAATAGGCTCAATGATGTTTGGGGATTGCAAAATTAATTTGATAGTTCATTTTTCTATTCTAGCACTTACTCGTATGGGTAGTCATTTAGGTTCCTTTTATTTCACATTTACACTAGCTTTACGTAGTAACATGAGACATGGATGAGAATCCTTTGATTCTTCTTTATTTTGATGGTGTTAGGATTGTTTCTAGGCCAAAATGTGTTGGAACATCAAGCTATGTTTCAAAAAGGTGATTGGGGATATTGATGATGATAAAACTCAATTTTGTGAAGTCAGGTAGGGGATGGATGTGTATTTCCATTCATTTCTAGATTGATATACAAAGTTGAGATAATGATGGCTATTGGAAAAGAGATCTAATGTGGGGTTGGAATATTGCTTGCTTTAAAGATGGTGTTCAATTTTAGGATTCCTCAGTTTTGTAGAATGTCAAGGGAAGAAAAGGGTATGCAAATCTATTGTTTGTTTATGAATATTGCATGTGCAGATAGCTTCTATTTTGATATTTCTCTTAGATGCACTATTGGAACATTCAAATATGTTATTTAGTACTTTTATGTACTATTTTATGATGTGCCAAGCTTTGTTATGCAGGGTGTAAGCATTGTTATATATGTAGATATGCTATTTCATTCCTCAAATGCATTGTTTGTTCAATCAAATGCACTATTGTATCAGTCAGATGCATTGTTTTATCAGTTAGATGTGCTATTACAAGATGTAAATGAATTATAGAAGTGGTTAGATGTGATATTCTAATATTGGATGCATTATTTTAGGGTATACAACAATGTTCATGTTTGTTTTAGTGTTGGTTTGTAGTTTCATTCGAATTGGCTTGTAGTCTAAACTTTGTTAACATGTTTTAAAGGAAGACATATTCAAGATTAGTCAATTATAGAAATGACAATGAAATAAACCAAAACACACACACCTATAAGATGAAAGAACTTCCTCAAATGCTAGTGACTAGAAGGTTTTAATGTTTAACCAATAGTGTTCAAATTTATCTCTCTTGTAACAGAGAGATTCCCACCAACACAAAGGAGGTTTAGCCCAATCTCTTGACTACTAGAGGAAGGCTATGTTTCAAACATGATTGACTTGAATTTGATTGAATGCAAGATGAAAGGTGTTCCCTCTCATTGGCCTTACTAAGAAAAATGTTAGGAGGTAGCCTTTCTATGGCTAGATAATTTGCCTAGTGAAAAGTGGGAAAAGAAAAATTGGAAGAAGGTTTGAGAGTTTGATCACCCTAAAAGAGTGAAAGAATATCCCTACTACTTCAATCTCTTGAACATGACAAATAGGATTGTTTAGTTATGAGCCTTTTACTATAGAAAATAGGAGGCCCCTATTTAATCTATGTTTTTGTTCATTCCCATCTTGATTACTACTGACCCTTACAAAAGGTTTGGCATTCTAATCAACTTAGTGAGTTGAGCACATAGGCCTACTTCCAAACAAATTAGTGAAATAAAAATTCCTACTTAAGCTAGGTTATGAATTTAGGAATGCCAAAATCTAATGGATAAGGGTTTAGACCTACATGATTTGATGCTAGCAAAGGCTAGGAACATTTTTTAAATTTTTTTCATTCCCTTCTTGTGACTTTAGTAGCCTAGGAGTTCCTATTTAGTCCAAAAGAGACTTGTAAACAACCAACAATTAGATTTGCAAGTTAGACATCGTAGTTAATAGCTCTAATCTGATGTGCTATAGAAAATTTTATATGTATTATAGAAATGTGAAAATGCACTATAAGACCAATAAAAAAGTGCTAATTAAATAAGTAAATGCACCACAAAATCTAGTAAATGTGCTATAAAACAATGCGGATGCGTTACATAATACTTCAAATGCATTACATAACACTTCAAATGCAATACATAACAATTCAAATATATTAAAAGATAATACAAAAATGTTAAAATAGTGTTCAAAAGTTTGAAAATGTAAGAGAAGTTTTAGATCCAGTGTTTACAAGCTTAGGAATGTCTTTGAAAGGTCGATGCTCATGTTACAGGTCATTTTAAGTGTTGTGAAACCTGTAAAAAGTTAGACCTATACAAGAAACTAGGGAAATACATAGATCTACAAGAAAAATCAAAGATTAGATACAAAATTTAAAGAACAAAGAGGCTTTAAGATGAAGCCCCATGGTAGGTGCCAATTTGAACATGGTGGAATCAAGTATTCATGAGACTTTAGTGTAGAGTGCAATCGAAATAACAATGAACTAATCTAGACCCAAGAAATCACTATTAAACAAAGACTACGAGAACATCTCATTTTTCCCTAACTACAACTACTAAAATTACCCTTAGACTAGCATATTAGTGATACCTCTAGAATAGGAGTATGCTATGGATGTAGATCTAAAAATGTCTATGCTAGATCTATATGAAAATGCAGATTATGTGAAGATAATAACACTAGAATACTAGAATCATGTGTATGTGTAAGCCTAAATGATATTAAATGACACTAAATGAATTCCAAAATGATATCAAAATGACATGAATTCTCTATAATAACAATGATAAAAGGGATGATAACTCTAAATGTGCATTTAGTGTAGATGCCTAAAACTTGGATCCCTATGCTCTTGAATTTACCTCCGATTTATAGGATTTTAGAAGGGGGTTGGGGTAAGGATCAAGATTTTACTTTTGACTGGAGGGTAATGGTGAAACTATAAATATCTCATAAGATACCAAGAGGAAGAGTTCAAAAGAATTAATTTTTGAAGATAAACGAGGATTTTCAAATTCTTTTAATTGTAAAAATGTGGATTTTCACTTTTGTGAGTAAAAATGACATTTATTAATTTATTATATGTTCCATTTATTTTCAACTTTTGTCTTTTAATTTTTCCTTTTTTATTTCATTTTAGGATTTCATGAATTGTTTTTCCTCTTTTTAAAATGATTTAGGTCCTTTGATTTAATAGGTGACTGATTGATTAATGACTTGATGTTATCATTGATTTGAAAGTCTGTTGTTTCCTCCGTTATTTGATTTTTTCCTTAATTTGCATTGTTTCATCAATGTTTGCATTGTTTTAGGTCTTTGCCAATTTTAGGGTGTCTACAATTACTTTTCATAGTTTATTTATTGTGAATTTTGGTGTAAATAAGTATTCACTATTTACACTTTACTTAAGTTTACTTAGGCCAATGCATTATTTTATTATTTATTAGGTTGACACTTAAGAGTTTGTGTACTTTTATGAGTTGTCATGTAGAAAACACAATTATTTGCACTCTTAATTAAGAACATGGTGTCTACATCATTATTTTTCATGCTAAATCTTTGTAGGCTTATCTTATCATCATCTCACTTAATCCTATGCTTAATGAAGGATACTCCACTCCTAGTGGACATGTGCTTGGTTGTAAGACTTATCAGTGTGCTAACTTCTAGACATTTTAGAAGCATTCTAGAGGCCTTTATAAATAGACACTCCTAGTGTACTTGTACATTGAATTGAATATCATATTGTTATTTTGATCATACTCTGGTCTATTCTATGCTTGTGCTTGAGCTCCTTGATCTTGGGTGAATTTTTCCTGAAGAAAAATTCTTACATGGTATTAGAGTTGAAGGAGATTCTCTTCACAGAGCCATTGAAGACCTTTGTTTCTTCATCTCTCGAAGGGACCCAATTCAGATCTAGAGCATCCATAGACATTGGGAATGTCTAGAGTTGAAGTGAACCTTGCCATTGCATTCAGAGTGTCAATTCAATGAAAATCAATTATAAATTTGCCTATATTGGGCCATAGTCAATTTTGAGGCCATTTTTTTTGCAAATTGGCACCAAAAGGCCCAATTTGCAAATCTAGTATGGTCATTTATTAGATCTATTAATTTATTTTCCAAATCTGTATTTTTTTCTTCTTTTTCAAAGCTATTTTCAAAAAACATTTAGGCTAGTTCAGCCTACAAAGAAATTTTTTTGTAGGAACCAAGCGATCAAACCTTGGCCCTCGTAGAGAATATTTAGGTAGAATATTCTATATTATTCTAGTAGGCTTGAAGCTACATGGTCTAGCCAACATAACACAGTGGTAACATTACAAATTCTAGCACGATAAGTTCAACTACAGCAGAAACCTCTCAAAATTCGGTGACCTCAATTGTGATTTACACCTTGTAGCCTTCTCAATTTAAATGCTGTAGAAGCTTGAACCCAAATGAATGTGGGATTTTTGATATCTCATTCGTCGAAAATGTTTTTCATTTAAATTTGGCACTGACAGTTGTTGAATGGTATTAACAATCCCTTGCCAACCTGCACTTATCCTAGCACTGCACATTGCCTTGTCGATGGCTAAACTCTGATCCAATGTTCTACAACTGTGTTAGTTTCTGGCATTGCCTCTTAAACAATGGCACCCACATAACCAAAGCTCTGGTGGTGTAAATAGGTAATCTAGTGCCCAGTTTTTGTTGACTCCTTACCACATCCTCTACCTCAGTGTACTGTGCCTACCACGTGGCAAGAAACCCTCACACGTAGACAACTCACTATACTGCCAGCTTAGCAGAGTCAATGGATCCTAGTCAGTCAAAGACCTAGATAGGTTAGCAAGACAAACTGCCATGTTAGATTTGTACCTATAGTTAGCACTGACATGTCAGTAGCTTCTGTATGGCTTCCATATGCCAATTTGTACTACCATGTCACCCAAGGAGGTTATTTTTTGGTGAAGTCAGAAATTCATTGTCTTAAATTTGACAACTATTTGATTGTCATTTGGAGGCAAAATTGAATTACTATAATGGCCATTTGACCATCAAATTTAACCTCGTATTTTCCTTTCTAGACTCCTCTCCACATTTAGTTTTGATTTGATAGTCTACCTTTGAGAGGGCATAACTCAGTCATCCAGACTCCAAATCAAGCGCAATTTTTTTTGATTTTGGGTAAAATTTCCTAAAACTTTTAGTGGTGCAATTCGTTTCTAGTTTTGGTGCACAAATTTGTTAGAAATACTATTTTTGGTGATTGTACCTGTCCAATCTTGCATTTTGCAACTTCAAACACTCTGTACGAGCTCATCTAGACTCCAAAATAGGTTCTAATTTTTTTGAAAGTGCATATTTTTTCATCTACTTTCCAAATCTGGAATTAGATTATAGGCTTGCATGGACAAAAATAGAATTTTTAGAAATAGGTCCTATTTTTCTGAGCTACATTGTAAAGTTACATATGTGTACTCCATAAGGAGGTTGTAAATAAATAAATTAGAAGCCCACTTTTTCTATTTTGATAAGTGGCCTATTGTAAATGCACTACATATAAAGTGCTAAAATATTTTGGGAGTTTTTTTGATTGAGTGAAGGGGGGGGGGGGGGGGGGGGGGTGTATTGTGTTTTGTGTCTCCTTGATATTGTGCTCTTGCATTATGGGTTCTTTTTCAAAGTTAACTCCACCTAACTATGCAACTTGGAAAGAAAACATAAAGGAACTATTTGATGCAAGAGCATCAAGCTTGAATTTTTGTAGATTTATGCTTTTCATGGTTAAGAATGTGTTTGAGACACATTAGAGAACCTTTCATTATGATTGCATAGAGATTGGATGGATTGAGTTGAAGTTTGAGTGATTTTACCTTGCTTCTGGATATATGTTTTTTAGGTGCTTGTTGTAGGCCATGTAACTAATTTTGTACAATGAGTTAGAGGATGAAAATTTCAATAATTTAAGATGGCCTAGATTACTACCTAGGGTTCAAAGTGTGAGTTTCAATTCATTCAAATCTAGGAGATATTGCTATTTTACTCTAGTATCAATTTTTGGGTATTTATATGTTGTTGGAGGTTGAATTTTGGCATTTAATTTATATATGGGTATTTAATTTATATTATAGGCTGACTTGTGGCTTATATTGGTATAATTAGTGGTTATGGTGGAGTCTTTTATTTATTCATGAGGGAGTGATTCATTCATTTGGATGAGGAGTGAGTGTGGGAGTAGTTGAAGAGTGAGTTTTCCTGAGTTTGTAAATAGAGCATCGAATGTGAGGTAGGTTATAGTAGGATTGAAATGGAGTTGTGAATGTGTGGACATAGCATGAAATATAAGGTAGTTTAAACTAGGATCTTGGATGAAGTTGGAGTAGAGCTAGTAGCTGTGGCTTGGACAACAAGGAGATTTCTTAGTGGGCTTCTGAGCACAAGTTGAGATCTTCTTTGGAGGTTTCTACCAGAGTGTGGATCTAGACTAGCTATGGTTTGGATTGGATCTTGAGGGAACTTGTAGAATTATTATTGTAATTGCTATTGCATTTGGCCATAACAGGGAAGGCCTTATATCCCAACGCATTGCATGTAATCAGTTATATTTTATGAATGAATCATTGTAATTTGGTATCAGATCTTACATTGTTGCTTCTTGCTATTATGTTTCCACTGTGTGGCTATATTTTTGGGGGCTAGGACATCTCGTTTGAGGATTCTCCTACCTTGCACTATGTCACCATTGGTTGAAAAATTACTATGTTATGTAACTGGTACAACAAAAAAACCTCCTGCTGATGTTGATTAGGCTAAAAAAGAAGAGTAGGAATCCAAACAAGAAATGGCCTTAGAAATCTTTCTCAAGAATATCTTAGAACCTTTCAAATATCATGTTAGGAAACTTACCAATACAATAGAGGTCTCAGCTAAACTTGAAGCATTTTATGGGACCATAGATGAAGATATGGCCTACACCATTGAGGACACACTTCTCAAGTTTGATCCTAGAAATTTTGACACCATCAAAGATTATCTTACCCAAGTAGACATGTATAGGGCACAACTTAAGGATTGTGGTGAACCCATCAAGGATGGAATGATGATCAAACATGCAATGACTCATCTTCCACCTAAATATTCTCATTTTTCTTCCAGTTATAATTCTCACAAATTAACAATGGGTAGTGCCTACACTAAGCCTTCATTCAAGAAATTTTTAGAAATGATGGCCTTATAACATGACAATTTCATGAGTATGGGAATTCTCAAGTCTTCCAAGACCAAAACCTTGGTAGCTAATGAAGGCAATTCAAAATTCCAACAAGAAGTAGGAGTAGTGGAAGGCTAAGCTACAAGATGACACACAAAAATCCTCCTCTAAACAACAATCTTCCTCACATCAATCTTCTTTCACTCAAAAATCTTCCTCATAACAATGCAAGTCTTTTTCAAAAATAATCAGAAGGGGAACAACTCCAACAAAAGGGAGAAGAAAACTTGTGCCTATTGTAAGAAGAATGGTCATGATGAACATGAATGTAAGGATAAGAAGATTGATGAATTTCTAAACCTAATGAGGAATCACAGAATTGATGAACCAAATACCTATAAGGATAAGGGATCTTCAACCACTTTAAAAGGTAAGGGACAAGATTTGGTAGCAAGTACAAACAATGCTGAGGAATGGGTTCTTGATTTAGGAGCTACACATAATATGGGTGCTTCAAGGGAGGATTTTTCCTCTTTAAAACCATCAAATGTATGTTACATCTATGTGGGTAATGAATCTCAAGTACAAGTTGAAGGGAAAGGAAATGTTGAGTTGGACAATGGCATCTTCAAGAATGTTCTTTGTGTTCCTAACCTTAGCACCAACCTTCTCTCCATCTACTAGATAACTCACTATGGATGTGGCAACAAAGTGGAGTTCCTTCTTGATACAGTTGTGGTGAAAAATCTCAAGGATGATTCCATGGTGGCAGTTGGAAAGGCTAATCATGAGACAAGAATTTACTCTTTTTCTCAATTTGTGCCTAAGTCCACTTCCCTTGCCTTGTTGACTCATTCAAATTCACAAAGTAAACTATGGCATGAGAGATTTGGACATCTCAATTATCACTACCTTCAGCAACTTAGTAGCAAGGATATGGTCATTAGTCTACCTCAAGTCAAGTATTTAGAGGGTGTATGTCTAGGTTGTGAAGCAGGCAAGCATTTCGAAGAGAAATATGACAAGAGGAAGTCTTGGAAGGCTATTATTGTTCTTAAATTGGTTCATAGTGATGTAGCTAGCCCATTTCCAATACCATCTTTTGGTAAGGCTCGCTATATTCTCACCTTTATTGATGACTTTTCATGCTACACTTGGGTCTTTTTTCTTGCTCATAAGAGTGATGTATTTGATAAGTTTATCACCTTCAAAGCTTAAGTTAAGAAGAAATCAGGGAAAGCCATCAAGATTCTACAAATAGACAGGAAATATGTCAACTCTAGGTTTATTGACTTATGCACTCATAAGGGTATTGGTCATCAATATTTAGTTTCCTACATGCCATAGTAGAATAGTGTTGCTGAAAGGAAGAATAGAACCCTTAAGGAAATGACCACTTGTATGCTTCAACATAAGTCTCTAGATCAAGTGTTTTGGGTAGAAGCCATCTGTTGTGCCAATTACATCTAAAAAAGAAGGTCCCATAAGGCCTTAGATGGAATTACACCATTTGAGGCTTGGTGTGTCAAAAAACCAAGTGTAAAGTACTTTAAAAAATTTGGTTGTCCAACTTGGGTAAGGATACCTCCACAAAAGTGAAAGGCATCAAAACCTCAAAAGAATCCTTGTATATTTGTTGGTTATGCTGACCATCTTAAGGCATACAAACTCATGGATCTAGAGATACATGAAATATTTTTTGAGAGGAGTGTTCACTTTGAAGAAACTTGTCCAAGTTTGGCTTCTTCAACTCGTCCTTCTTCCTCCTTTGTGGAAAGTGATCATAGTGATGGTAGTGACTTGGAAGATGAGATTCCGTCAACTTTGACTCACAAGACATCACCTTCATAGGGTCTACAAATAGTTGAGGACAATCCTTCTTCTTCCACTAAACCTCATTGGGCACAATAAACCCTTGATTCAGTAGGTTCATTGATGGGGAATCCTTCAGACACTTGGAGGACAAGGTTGCAACACAAATCATTTCCACATTCTTATATTTCCATTGCTTTAGATCCAAAGTCATTTAAGAAAGCATCAGGGATTCTAGAATGGGACAAGGCTATGGAGGAAGAATATAAATCTTTGATGAAAAATAAAACTTGGGACTTAGTTCCCCTTCCTAAGGGAAGCAAGTTGGTTCCATGTAAGTGGATCTATCAAACCAAATTTGTAGTAGATGGAAGTGTGGATAAGCATAAGGCTAGAATAGTTGCCAAAGGTTTCTCATAGGTTCTAGGTATTGACTATACTAAGACTTTTGCACTAGTTACCAAGATGAACTCCATTCACTTGACACTAGCTATTGCTGCAGCTCATGGTTGGGTTGTACATCAAATAGATGTAAAGAGTGCCTTTTTGAATAGTGATCTTCATGAGGAAATTTATATGGAGCAGCCATAGGGGTTCATATAGGATTCTACTATGGTTTGTAGATTAAAGAAGTCTATCTATGGTCTGAAACAGGCTCCTTGGGCTTGGTATGCCAAGATAGATTCCTTCCTACTCTTAGAAGGATTCACCAAGTGTCATTATAATTCATACATCTACATTCTTTAGTGGGATGACTCACATTTGATACTTGTGCTTTATTCAGATGACTTGATCATTATAGGAAGTACTTCATCCATCATTGCCAGTGTCAAGACCTATTTGCATGATAGATTTCCTATGATAGACTTGGGTTCACTACATTATTTCCTTGGTATTGAGATCACACACTCTTTAGCAAGGATCACACTTTCTCAACCCAAATATGCTCTTGACTTGCTTTCTCAATTTCACATGAGTGATTGTGAGCCTACTCCTACTCCCTTTCTTTCAGGTGTCAAGTTAGAGGCCAATTGTACCACTCCACATGTTGATGCTACATTATATAGACAGTTAGTTGGAAGTCTCATTTACTTGACACATACATGCCCTAATATAGCTTTTTCAATTGGCATGGTTTCTCACTTCATGCAAGAGCCACATGTGCTTCATTGGAAGGCCACCAAGTGCATCTTGCACTATAAATAGGGTACACATACACATAGGATACACTATGAAATAGGTACAAGACTTGAGCTAGTTGGATATATAGTCTCAAACTATGCAGGGGACCTTGATTCTCACAAGTCTAGTTTCAGCTTACATCTTTCACCTTGGTTCTGGCCCCATTTTTTGGCAAAGTAAGATACAAAATAATATCGCTCTTTCTTCAACTGAGGTTGAGTATCAAGGAGCTATCAATGTAGCTACAGAGGCTTTTTGGTTATAGCACATCCTAAAAGAGTTTGGATTTGATCTACCTAAACCTATTGTCATACATTGTGACAATCAAGGTGCTATTGAGATCTCTAAACATCTAGTTCAACATCAATGGACTAAACACACTAAGGTTCATATGCACTACATCAGAGAGTTGATACATGAGCAGATCATTGCATTACAATATTGTCCTACAATAGAGTAGGTCATAGATATCTTCACCAAACCCTTGACTAAGGTCAAGTATATTCATTTGTGAGATCTCTTGGGGGTACAGGATGTTGTAGAAAGGGGAGTCCCTTGAATTCTCTCTTGTTTCTTTTGGGAGGGATATTTTCCTCATATGAGATCTTCTTCTCTCTCATCTTCCTTATTGTACTTATCTCTTCTTTTGGAGGATGGTTTTGCCCATGAGGTTCTCTCTATTTCTTTGCTTTATGAGAGATTGCATTTCATCACATTGTATGTAGAGCATTGCTTTTGTACATGGGTACCAAACATGGCCTTATAGCCAAGACCCATCATGCATTTTTGAGCTTAAGTGCATTCCCCTAAGTTGCACTTAAGGGGGGGTGTTGGTGTAAATAAGTATTCACTATTTACACTTTACTTAAGTTTACTTAGGTCAATGCATTATTTTACTATTAATTAAGTTGACACTTAAGAGTTTGCATACTTTTATGAGTTGTCATGTTGACGTCATAGAAGTAAGCAACTCTAACTCAACACATGGTGTCTACAACACTAGATTTTGCATAATTAACTAAGTTGTTATGTAGACAACACAATTATTTGCACTCTTACTTAAGAACATGGTGTCTACAACCTTATTTTTCATGCTACACCTTTGTAGGCTTATCCTCTCATCATCACACTTACTCCTATGCTTAATGGAGGATAATCCACTCTTGGTGGACATGTGCTTGGTTGTAAGACTTATTAGTGTGTTGACTTCTAGGCATTCTAGAAGCATTCCACCTGCCTTTATAAATAGGCACTCCTAGTGTACTTATACATTGAATTGAATATCATATTATTATTCTGATCATACTCTGGTCTATTCTGTGCTTGTGTTTGACTTCCTTGATATTGGGTGAGTTTTGCCCTAAGGAAAATTCTTATAGTGAGTTATTATTTATTGATTGGATGTTAGTTATCATTGACAATTAACTTTTATTAATGAATGTCAGTTATTCATTGGTGTACTTATTGTTGCTAGCTTACCTTTATTGATGACAGTTGTTATTTGTTGGTTTTTTTGCCTATGATACTTGACATTTATTTGGAGGTGGTTATATCTTTTTGGTTTTGATATTTTATTTGTACTTGGTATTTTTTGTTGATTTTGGTATGTGATGTTGGTTGGATGAGTGTCTTTTTGACTTTGGTTATCTTTTCTTTATCAATAGTTTGTGTTACTCTTGAGGTAGCTTTGGCTATTAGGATCCCTTTCCTAGGATTATCTTATGATTTTATTATCTATGTGTGGATTATACATTATCTCTCCTATAGGATGAGAGTGGGATCTTGATTAGTTGAAAACACAATTAGGAGGCAGTGTCTTCTTACCATTTGGGTCACCCTTAGAGTGGCACATGTTGGATGCTTATTGATACAATTATACCATTATCATTCTTATTATTATTTTGGAGACTTATATTCATTTGATGTATCTATGTATCATGTGTTTTGAGATCCAACAGGATATTGCATTGTATGTTGGTTGGATGAGTGTCTTTTTGACTTTGGTTATCTTTTCTTTATCAATAGTTTGTGTTACTCTTGAGGTAGCTTTGGCTATTAGGATCCCTTTCCTAGGATTATCTTATGATTTTATTATCTATGTGTGGATTATACATTATCTCTCCTATAGGATGAGAGTGGGATCTTGATTAGTTGACCACGCAGTTAGGAGGCAATGTCTTCTTACCATTTGGGTCACCCTTAGAGTGGCACATGTTGGATGCTTATTGATACAATTATACCATTATCATTCTTATTATTATGTTGGAGACTTCTATTCATTTGATGTATCTATGTATCATGTGTTTTGAGATCCAACAGGATATTGCATTGTATATTGATGTACTTGTATTTATTATTGCATACCCTATGAAATGAGTAGTGGATGATGTTATCTAAATGTACTCTATCATATTAGTTATTTTATGTATGTGTATATGAGACTATGTATGTGTTTATTCATTTTATGATTATGGACATTGTAATTCAGAATTAAACTTATTAATGAAACTTTCTTAAATGTGACTCAATGCGAAGGAACCCTTCAAGAATGAGATATGTATTGTAATTTTATTTGTGTAAATGTTGCATATGTGTATATTATTTCTGCATTATTAATTTGATGCCATTTAAACTTTAAAAAAATAGTTTCATAAACTTTGTAACATATTAGATTTATTTCTTTTGGGTCCTCGAGAGGGGTGTTATAGAAGGAGAACATGATGAAGTCTAGTCAATGAAACAACCTAATCCAAATGGAGATATAAATTTGTAAAGTGAGTTATGTTTTGCAGATGAAACCTACTATTACATCCTAACCATTATGGCTATCAAAATCCTTTAATCACTATTGAATTAACAATCATTTATAAATCCTTTAATCAAGGTGGCATTCTAATGAAATGATCTAAAGTCCTCTAACTAGGCCACTCCTAATAGGGTGATTAAATCCTTAACAGGATCACACCTAATTGTGTGTTTTGTAACCTTTAATAGGGTTATCTCTTAACTGATGTCACTTCAAAAGAGTGAAAAATTAGTAGTAGTTATTGGTGGTTTTTTCCAAATTGAGTCTCTGTATTAAATCCTAGTGTCATTTACTTGTGTGAATGTTTTTTTATGTGTGCTATTTTATAGTTGCTTATTTTTCTATTAGTTGGCACATATACATAACAAAAAGATAAGTTATGAACATAAATTTAAATTGTTGAAGAGATTCTATATAGATCGAGTGGTTTAATGAGATTTTTTAAGTTGTTTTAAGTTAGTAAAAGTTGAGTTGGTGCATCTAGACTCGAGGATAATATATTGACACCTATTCCCCTCTCAATTATTCTAATCATTCTAACAATTGGTATCATATCATTTGGTACTTGTAAGAAAAGTTTAAAGGGACGCAAGTCAAAGATCAAGATGTACAAGAGATAGGTTCCTAAGTTGAACAAGGAGAGCTTTCCAACATGGTAGCATTTTATGAAATTGCATTTGTCTAGAGTTGGAGATTTTGGAACATACTACCTAAAAAATGGATACATTGAAGTACCTAAACCCATGCAGGGATAACTTTAAGAAACCTCCCTTTGAAAAAAAGTATAAAATCACGAAGAATCCAACATTATTTTTGGGGGAAAATATTAATATCTATTTTCAAATGAGAAAAAAAAATGGCGATTTTGTTTCGATCATATGAAAATTCTATAAAACCTTGGCCAATCTTCAATTATTGAAGAAACTCATGACCAGAAGTACACATACCTAGAAACCATAATTTTACATTATCTAAAACTTAGTAACACTTTTTAATAATTGTTAAATGATCCTAAATTAATGATCTAGATCCTATTTCACACCAAAATGTTGAAGGAAAACAAGTTATAGAAAAAGTCTTCGAAATAATGACACTTGTCTATAATCAAATGAATTTTGGGCCAAAGAGTAAAAGGATAAAAACTTACTGGGAAAGTCTTCAGAATAGAAGCATATAGAAAGTATATGTACTTAACGTATAATCTAACTTAAATATTTGATTTACTATGTGGAAAGATTAAATCCCATTGGTCAAGTCATCAACAAATAAAAAATAATTATGTATTAGTATTAGTGATTTGTCTAAGAATGGGACCCAATATTCATAAAGTGTGGGCCATATGAACACCCTAAAAGTATGATTTTTTTTGCCAAATTCAAGGTCCTCAATGACTGAAATTTTCTATTTGGTGAATATTCACCACTAAAGGTATCCCTGGACCCATATCTATTGAGAAAATAAAGAAGAAGTAGGAACACAATCAAATGATGATAGATTTGGCATCTACATTGAGTTATGTTGAATTTGATGATGTGAAGGAATGCACTACAACAAATAAAATATGGTATAAGTTGGCATTAATTCATGGAGGAGAAAAAAATGTGTTGAGAGCTAAAGTTGAAAGCTTGAGAGGTAGGTTTGATGATATGAGAATGAAAGAAGGGGAAACCGTTGCACAATATTTTGGTCGAGTGAAGGAGGTTGTAAATGCTATTAGAGGTGTTGGAGGAATCATATTTGATGAAACCATGATTAACAAGGTATTAAGGACTTTAATTCCTATCTATGCAATTATAAAATCTACAATTCAAGAACTGAGGTGTTTGTTTGGTAATGATCTATCCTTGAATAGTCTAATTGGTAGACTAATTGCATTTGAGTTGTCAAATTTTGATAATTATTCATGTGCTAGTGTTGAATGTGCTTTCAAGTCTCAAATAACCTATGATGGACCTACAAGATCAAGTATGTGGTTAGTGATAGTGAATTAGATGATGACATTGATGATCTTGGAGCATTATTGGTAATAAAACTACCAAGAGGAAAAGTCAAATACAAAGGTAAACTTCCTATTATCTATTTTACATGTAACAAATTTGGTCATATTGTAGTGAGATGTATTGAAAAATATGAAAAGGAGGAAAGGAAAGACAACAAAAATAGGTATAGGAGATAGAAAAGAGAAAACTAAGGTAACAAAGACTACAAAAAAAAAAGGTAATGAATCTAGTTACATTGCCGAGGAAGAAGGTTCTAATAGTGATTGTAATAAAAATGATGAAGAAGTTGTATATCTAGCAATAAAATATGATTCTGATGAAGATGAGAAAACTACTTTAATCTCTCATGTGAGTAAGAATGACAAATGGATAATTGGTAGTGGTTTCTCACATCATATGAATGGTGAAAAAAGTAAGTTTGAAAATATAGAACATTATAATGAAAGTAGTGTTAAGTTTGGCAATGATGCACCATGTTATGCGAAAGGTAAAGGATCAATTAAATTGAATGATAAGGTCAAATGCGACAATACATATTGGGTTGATGGATTGAAATATAGCTTGTTGAGTGTGGTACAAATAAAAAATTCAAGGTATTGAGTTGAATTTCAAAATAAAAAGGCCAAAATCTTTGATGCAACTAGTGAACTAATTTGAAGTGGAGAGCAAACAAGAGGTAACTTGTTCTATCTAGACCTATTTGAAGATACTTTTCTATTTATACAGTATGAAGATGTTTGGTTATGGCATAAGAGGCTATGTCATGCAAACTTTGAAAATTTGGTAAACATTAGTAAAATGAAAAGAGTAAGAGAGTTACCAAGATTAAAAAAACCTAATAAAGTGATGCAAAAATAACATCAAATGGGAAAAATGAGAAAGTCTAGTTTCAAGAGAAACACCTATTTTGTTGGTTTTTGATTTAAAAAATTTGTATTTAAAACTAGGGAAACAAAAAATAGAATATTACCTAGGGTTTAGATACTTCGTATGATTGGTATACCCTATATATTCATGGACCAACTTAACACAGAATTAATGCTTTCTATACTTTTGGTTCTGCTAAACCAAGGTAGGTTAACCTAAGGATTTGACATCTTTTATAAGTAATTCTCTGTACTAAAAACCATTCAAAATAGAATTTGGCCTTGAAACTTCTTCAAATTACAAAATAAATGACTAGTTAATAATAACTAACAATGAACTTGATAGATTAATGCAACAAGTAATGACCAACTTTACACTTCATTATGACAATAACTCTTCAATGATTTTGATTTATAAAATGTGTTCATGCTAAGACAAGATTGATATTGCTTGATTTCTTCAAAAAAAACTAAAGACCAGTGCCTTAATCCATTGTCAAAATAGACTCACATCAGTTATAATTTAGATCTATTTAATTGACTTGCGATTTAGAAAATTTGAAAATGATATACAACTCATCGAATTACATTTTAATAAAATGAAACTTGTTCATTCATCCTCAAATTCACAAAAAGCATGAAATAGGAGACCCTGTAATGTTTTCTTGTATTAACTTCTTTGAAAATAATATATAGTTTTGATATGATACCTATGATAGAGATATAAGATTAACTCAAAGTTCTATTAATCTTCAAACTTCTATATAGAACAAGCTAAATACATCAAATACTTAACAAAAACCTCGGACCGACTCAAAATTAAATGTATATCACAAAATAAGAATTCATACCCTTTTTCTAAGCCTTGGGAATCCTTTTATAGAAGTAGGATTGCAACAAGCTTTAGGATGGAAAGGGCTTATACATTTCAAGTTACAACTTGTGACAATGTTGTTTCATAATAAACATAACAACAATAAGAGAAAAATCTAGAGATAACCAAAATTTGGATAGATGTCATTGTAGATGTTTAGGATCAACTTTTTTGTTTGCAATGTGATACTAGAAATAGCAGGTGAACCAGAAAGATAAGGTATCTCATTAAATTATTTATCCTTTCTCCCTTTGCTAATGCATCTTCTTCCGACTTGTTTAATTGTTGTCTCTAGATGGTAATGCCTTGATTTCATCTATAACTTCCCATATTATAATGTAAGTTTTGATGTCTAGTTAGGTGGCTCCTCTAATAGTGTTCATCTCATTTAGATATTTGTTCCACTTTGAATCCATTATAGCTTTAATCTCTGCAACAATTTTACCCATTCCCATTTCAATTTTGTATAGGATGTCAATCATATCATATATTGTCATTATAGTAAGAAACAAACCTCTTGTGCTTCAAAAAAATTCAAAAGAGGTAGACCACTCCTACCATTATTTCAAGTTACCTTCATCATCAATGATTTTTGGCACAAAGCCAAGTGTACCTTTAACAATGGTTTTCATTTTATTTTAGATTATTTGCATCTTTCCCAAGAAGAAATTGTCCAACTCCTTAACCTTATTTATAAATTTCCTAGTTGGAATAATAAATTCTTTTGGCAATTATTTATTCTATGTTAACATTGGAACAAGTTTATCAAAGAATTTCATATAGGGACCCCATTTAGTAAATAGAGGGGAGAAAATAGATAGAGCCTTTATGAGATTTTTTTTAGGACACTTATCCTGTGGGCAAGCATATTTTCCATTGTTCTTATCTCCACCTTCTTATCTATTTCTTTTTCATCCACATCCATGTCTATTGGATGATTTTCAATTATGCCCATGTCTAACACATTTCCTTATGTTTGTGTCTCTTTCTCATTGACCTCTTGTAATGCCCCGCTAAGGAACCCAAAAGAAATTAACCTAATGTTTCACTAAGTTTGTCAAACAATTTTTTTGGAAGATAATAACAACAAGAGCTAAAATATAGTTGAATAAATAACTCACATACATACAACCATCATAAATATATTACATCTCTTAGGGGTCCCATTATGTTGAATCACATTTAGGTTTATTAATATTAAATATAACACATAACCAAAATCTACATCATGGAATAATCACAAGTACAAATCTAATAAATAATATAAAATTACAAAAGATGCCAATTGACATAATTAGAATGAATAATCATCTATTGTACAAGTCACAGGGTATGAAAATATCAAAGAATATACATCATAAATAAAATACACCATCTCATAAGATCTCTGATAGAACAAGTATAGAACAACTGAATAATATTATCCAACACAATACAAGATTAGAAAGATATGATCATCTACACAAGGACATTTGATAATGAGATCTCAATGGTATAAGTAAAAGGCACTACCACTGGACCTCATGGAATCTAAATGGCCCACACCCACTACACTGAGGAGATAAACTCAAATCCCATACAAATGTCAATCTCAAAAGTCATAACCAACATCTAGGTCAAGGAAACACCTAAAAAAAACCATCTCAAAGGTACCAAGACAAAAGTATCATCTAATCCCAGAGGAAAAAAAGACACATAGGAAATCCACTAAGTAAGTGGGCAAGTTTCATTGCATGAGCCAACTCTATGGTTATCTTCGCAACCTTTCTAGACTCTACCCCCCTAGTGTCTTTATACAACACCAATATCCTTTCATACAACCAAGGCATACTAATGAAGCATGGTCACAACCAAGCATCCTCTCTAGTCCCATCCTAGCTTTTACTAGCACTCAAGGCATGGGTGAGGAAAAAATTGACTCTTGTTAGTTAATTTTAAAACCATTTAATTAAATTCTATCACTCATTTAAACAACTTACAATGGGTTTCCTAGGTAGCCAATCTAGGATCCAACTTCCATTGCAAGCCACTTCCCAATGTACACATAGATCACCTACCCTAGGCTCATAAAAGTACAAATCATACAATCAAAATTTAAACCTCAATCCTTTACAAGAAACTATAAAGAACCTATAGATGAAACATACTATTCATCTTAGTCCTTCACAAGCAACTGGAAAGCACCTAAAGATCAAATCTCAATATCACCTCAGTCTTATACAAGAAACTCAAAAGCACCAAAAGTTAAAACACAATAATCACCTAAGTCCTATACAAGTAACTGGAAAGTATCCAAGGATAACTAATCAAAGACTCAATGGTTATATCTAGAAATCATACCATGCACCTCAATTCTATACAAATGTAATGCCCCGCCAAAGGATCCAAAGAATTACCCTAAAGTTTCACCAAGTTTGGTAGCATTTTAAAAAAAATTTATGAAAGTTAAAACCATTTACAACTTATACAAAAGCAATAGCAAAAAGCAAACATAACATTCATAATAGGTTACATTCTTCATGGATCCCTTAACATTGAATAACGTCTAAATCGACTATTCATCTAACATCACATCTTCATGAAATAATAATGATACATCCAACATACTTAAACAATATACAAGTGTCCTTTAAGTAATTACATTTCAGATTGCTCAATCATCCACTATACATGTCACAGGGTATGAAAGGCTTAAAAGAATATACATCCATGTAAATAAACTACATCATCATACTAACTGTCATGGCTTTGATAGTTCTTCATCTGATACCTTGGAATTCTGAGATTAGTTTACTTTTTTGTTTAGTTTGGTACTTGTTAAAAGTTACTTTAAATTCTAGAATTATCATGTTAAATTGTTCAAGAATTCAGAGGTTACTTAAAATCTGATTCTCAGAACAGATGTTTTAATATTTTCAGTATTGTGTTTTATTTAGAATCTTATTATCTGAATCAATCTGGATTTAGGAATCAAATTTTATGAATTAATGTTAGTATGGTTTCAGTTTTACCTTCGTCTGATTCGTACTTTCAAATTTTTGTATAAGGTGGCTTTAAAATTTTGCAGCACCTTGAATCTATTGTTTGCCAGTTTTTAAGTATATATATATATATATATATATATATATATATATATATGTATGTATGTATTTATATTTATAACATTGTATAATTATATATATATATGTATATAATATGCGTGCATTAGTATAAATAATTATATATATATGTGTGTGTGTGTATAAAATTGTTATGTATTCGTGTGCTTGTATTTATATTTATACAAGTTGTAAATTATATGTATACATATATGTATACTTATTAATTAGTAAGCAATATTAATTTTGCTTAGGATTAATCTTAATATTAATATTAATGTTGATACAAATATTAATATTAATATTGATACAAAATATTAATATTAATATTGATACAAATATTAAAGTTAGATTAGTACCTAATACTAAATTAATGTGAGTTAGTGCCTAAACTAATCTATGGCATGGGATTTAACTAAGTCATAAAACCTAAAACTAAAGCATTGCCTAATTTAATCGATGCCTAAACTAAAGCTTGGCATGGGGGTTTTGGGTTTTGGTTTATGGTGGCAAGGTTAGTGGGTTTTTATGGTGGGTAGGCTCTTCGAATGTCGAGATGGTACTTTGGCTACCATGTGTTGGAATTTGCATTATTTTTGATGTTTGTGTTAAATTCGTAGTTATGGGCATTGAATTGCTTGTTTTGGCTGTCGAGTTAGCTAAAGCCTAAGTTCAGATCGCCATTGTTGGGTTTTAGTTGGGGATTATGGAAGCTCTGTTGAGCAGGTTTCTCTACACTTTCATGGGGAAATTGATGACCATTATGGAGATTATCATTTCTTACCAGCATTTTAGAGGTTCACGATTTCATTTTATTGATGGTTTTGTTGTCATTTTGTGGTTTCACTTTTCTCAGTTACTGCTATTAAGAAAGTTTCATTGGTATCTCTGTGTCTAGATTTTGAGGGTTTGAAGGCTTGGGCTGAGATTTTGGAAGAAGAGTGTTTTTCCAGGCAACATCTTTTGTGTTCATTTCACATTTATTCAGGCAAGGGGCTTTTCTTACTCTATCCTCTATCCATTTTTATGTTTTATTTAGCTATGGTGATTTTTGAATACAAAAGTTGTTGATTAAGAGGAATTCAACCAACTCTAGGTGTATGCAGTATTTAATGTTTTCATTGTTGAATTTCGTGTAAATCCAGAATTGGATGCACGAATGTAAGAATGTAAAAATAAGTTTTTATGATGTGTATATACACTCAAGCATGGATATATGTAGAGCATGGCTCTGTGTGCGATACTTAGCTTTGTGTATACCCATACTTGAGTGTGGTAATGGAGATTTTGTTATGGTAATTTTGTTTGTATTTGGGTTTTGTAGTTTAATATGTATGTTTGTGGTTGTAATTCATGCATGTGCTTTTGAAATAATATATGATTATCAGCTATTAAAAGAGTTGAGCTCTGTGTGTACCCTAGTTTTGGTGTTTAATATTTTGTTTAATATTTACAACTCAGCCACGGTTAAGAGTTTATGGTGACATTCGGTCATGGCCGCGAATTTGCAGAGATATTATTTTGTCAATGGTTAAGAGTAAGTTATTTTGTCAACGGTTTGCAAGTTAATAGTAACACAATCATTTTATCGAACGGTTTTATGAGTTGGAGTTGGGGATTTAGTTATGTTTGATGTCATGGGTTTTAGGTAATGTGTTAAATAGATATCATATTTTTGAAATAGTAGTTTTGTGAATTATACGTGTGAAACAAGACATAGGTATTATGACAAACAGTTAGTAAAAATCTTGAACAAGATTGGTTTTACATTTGATAGCATAATTTCATTCGATTATCGACGTGCTGGAAGTTGTATTTAATCCAATCGATACTTTGTTGACTATGTATGATATTTAGTAGTCATATATAACTGCATGAAGATTAATCAATTTTGCAAACTTTAAGTTATGTTGATAGTTGGTGTAGACACCTAAAAAACCTTTAGAAAATTATTTATTAATTAATTAATTATTTAATTAATTAATTTATTTTTATGCCATTAAATCCCTTTATCTTAATTAAAAATATTTAATTAAGAAATCCCTCCCAAAAATGTTTAAATCTTATTTAAACATTATTTCCTTATTTATTAATTATTTAATTAATAAATTGACCAAAAATCCCAAAATAAATAATTTATTTATTTTTTTCCCAAAAGTTGGCCAATTTCCTTAAGACCAATAACCTCTTCCAAAATCTTCTAATCCTTCTTTAATTTTGATTAAAGGCTAATCTCATCATTTCCTACCCCTAATCCCAACTCAAAATATTTAATCAAGATTAAATATTAATCCTCATGTTTATTAAAAATATTTTAATAAATATCTCCTCAACCCAAACCCTTGAAATAAATAAAACTTTATTTATTTCATAAAATCTTATCCTAGGAAGTTCTAGACTCTTCTAGAAAGTCTTCATCCTCATCCAAAGCCTAGACTCTTCTAGAAGATGTCTTTAACCCTAATCCTAATCCCCTCCTAACCTTGTCACATTCCCTAAACATGGGTTAAGACTTGCTAACTCAAGCCAAAGTTAACAAATATCTCCTCCTTCACCCACCCTCATTAATTGCAATCCACTTGCCATCCACTTGCCTAGTCCTAAGCCATCTCTAACCCTTCCTCTAATCATTTGCACAAGCCTAAGCAAGCTTAAAACCTTCCTAATCAAGTCCAAGTCAAAATTTCTCTCATCACCCTCAAAATATCTCAACCACAAAACTTTATAAAGCCCACAAAGTCATAAATGTTCTTACAAAGCACTTATGAAGGGTCTTTATAAAAATTTTATCCCTTGAGCCTCCTTTGTTGACTCATCCTTCCCCTTTCCTCCATCCTCTCACCATGTGACATGTGTCACTCCTTGATTGGTTGTAAGAAAGCAAAATCTATGTGCTCTCCTCTCATGCAATCTAAGCCCTCCATGAGCTTTTTCCCATCCTTGCATCTTAGCCCTCAATCCCTCAAGCCTCTTGCCTATAAATTGGATCCTTCCCCTTTGCAAAATAATACAATCCATGAAGTAAAGTTATAATGCTATTTTGAGAGCCAAATTCATACTAAAGCCATCTATCCACACCAAAAATCCACAATCATCCATTGAAGCCTTTGGAAGCATATTGAGCATACATCTTATCCATTTAGATAAAGCCACTCAACAAGAGAGCTTCTCATTGAGAGAGCCCATTAATGGCTCATATTTTCAATTGAGAGTTCATCTTAGTCTATCTTGAAGTTTATGAATTTTGTTTAGTTTATAGAAACTTTATTTAAATTTGGTTTCTATTAGCATACTAACATTGCTCATATACATTTTGGCACGCCCGGTGGGACCCCGCATGGGTCATCTTCATTAGCTTTTTTAGTCAAGTTTTGTATGTCATTTGCTGATTTTGGCTAATTTTGCTTGTTTTTGTGATTGGTAGGATTGTATAAATTGGTTTTGTAGGTCCACATGAGCATGAAGAAGACAAAGGAACTCATAGTCTATCTCATAGTATTTGCAGATTTTTCAAGCTTATAGGTGGACAAAGCACTTGGAATTCTTCTTCCTCTTATTGTCTATATTCTTCTTATTCCATCTACTTCTTCTTCTTCTTCTTGTGGGAGATCTTGGCCATTTTTTTTTTAAGAAAGAAAAATCATACACACTTCTTTTTAGTGCTTAAAATGAACTCCCAAGTCATACTTAAATCCATTAAAAAATTAAAAATTTGCAAAAAAGAAAAAATCTTTTAACAAGTGAAACTAAACCAATCTAATCATTTCCATCCTTGCAACATCAAGGTTTTAGATGCATTCATGCAAAGTTAGGAACACTTCATTTTTGGGAATTTAAAAAGAACTTCAAGTTTCCATTTCAAAAGGTTCAAAATCAACACTAAGTGCACACTAAAATCTAAATCAAACTCAAAGCATCAATCAAGGATAAAATGAACCTCATTTGCAAATATGTTAAAGTTCTTTTAAAAATATCATGAAAGCTAAGAGTCCTAAATGGTTGCCAAAATTGTCCTAAAAAGCTTTGTTATTTGTTCCAAACAAATGTCTTGTTGCAAAATCTTGAATGTTTCTTAGGTTTTTTATGCATCAAAATAATCTAGGAATATCATTTTTGGGCTTAAAACATGCAAACTAGAACACAAAATCTTGAATGAAAAGCAAATTCCAAAGAGTCATTTTCACTTTTGAGTCCAAAAACAATCTTGAATGATCTAAGGTTAAAACAAAGCACTTCAAAGTTCTTAAAACAACACACAAAATCTCAATCTTGAATGCTCAAAGGAAAAAACTTGAATGTTTAATCACTTGTCTTTGAACGCATGTTGCTAAAATCACTCTTGAGTGCCATGGATTAAAATCAAAGTTTGTTTTTTTATGAATGCATGATTAAAACAAAAAATCCAATCTTGAATGCCATAGATCAAATAATCGTCTTTTGGAGCATAAAAAGAATCTACATTTTTGTAATCTTTTAAGTTATAAAAACAAATAAAAAATGCTTTGAGTGAGTTTGTCATTGGACTCACCCTCTTTAATCACCCATCAATTTAACCATTGGTTGCAATCTCACCACCATCTATGGGGATGGGTCCACCTAAGAGGGTGTTAAGTGCTCCATGCAAATCAAACTCCACTCACTTGGGTTTTTAGTGGTTTTTCTAAGTTAGAAAATTCTTTGAATGTGCATTAATCTCGCTCACACTTCATTTGGGCATAAAAATTGGACAAATCTTGACGTGGAGGGCCTCCGAGCGTGCGCTTGAAATTGAATCTCACACACCTTTGTTTTGGGCTTAAAATAAACTCACACTCAATCTTGAATACCTTAAAGAAAAATCAATCGATACTTGACGTGGAGGGCCTCCGGGCGCACGGGTTTACCTTCTTGTTGACCCTAACTCTTCTTCTTGTTCGTATTCTTCGATCAATTTTATTTTTGTCGACACTTCAAAGTTGGAATAAAAATTGTATCTTAAACATGAGTGCTTGCAAAGTCTAGATCAAAAAACTTAAGCGTCAGTTGGTAAAAGAACAAGCGTGTTTTTTAGCCCAAGATCATCCAAGTCTTATCTCCCCTTGTCGTCTTTTGAGGCCATCTTGGGTGCATAAGATTAGGATCCAAAATCTTGTCTTAGCTTTTTAGGAGGCCTGCTTGGGGATTTCATCACCCCTTGGGATGACCTCAACTCCAGCGTTCCGGCGGAGTATAAAGATCGGGAGGTGAATCCAAAGACACCTCTCTTGGGATCAAAATTTTGTCACTCGGGCTAAGCCTCAAGGAACTTTATACCCTTGAGAAGTGAAAGAGGAGAAGTGGGTTACCGCTCCTCTCGGCTGTGTGATATCTTTTTGGTTTCATCTACGGATTTGGGCCTCACGTACCTTACGTATATCGAGGACTCCCTAGCTATAACAAATTTTATCCTTGTAGAAAGCTTCCTAGGATGTTGGTGTGTTTGACGTGATTGCTGAAAACTTTTGTCTGCTTGTTTGTTCATAGTTTTTGAATGAATGTTTGCCAATTTTGGTCAAAATCCCAAAAAAGAAAAATTCTCCCAGCTCAAGGCATACTTAGTGTAGTCACTGCCTCATCAGAAAATCATCCAAGCTCCCCCGATGCAACCGAATCTATCTAGTTCTTTGCCTTAGAACAATCCCAAATCCAAAGTCCATCCAAATCATCCCCCCAGCCAGCTAGCAACCCAATCCAAAATGACCCAAGCCTTTAAAGAGTTGTTGTTACTCTGCTAGAATTTGTTATCGAATCAATCTAACCAATCCACCAGCCTCACCACGGTTATCCTTTTGACAGAGCTTTGTCTAGGGTAATCTAGCTTTGTCACCTATTATCCCTCATCACCTTGAGCTAAAGGTTGGGATCCACAAGTGATCAATCTCATGTCATGCCCATAGGATCATTAGTCTATTCTTAAGTTGACACAATCTCCACCAATCTAGCACATAGGAAAGAAAAACTCTCACTTTTTGACAGCATGCCCTTGAAGTCTTCCATCCACAGGAAAGGCAAAAATCTCCAGCCAATCCTCCTTAGGTCTGTCATACAACTTTGACTCTCCCTAGGAAATCTTTCATCAGCCAATCCAAAATCTGTGCTTAACCCAAATCTAACCATGAGCTTCCATGTTCATCCATACACAAGACCCCATCCCCATCAAACTCATCATCAAAGCATGAAGTACCAATCCTATCATGATGTGTTTGGTCGCATTGTCCTTTCTCCCGCCACCTCCTATTCCAATGATGATGAAAATCTTGTTGACTATGATGGGTATATTGAAAGCCTTAGAAACATTCCCCCAAGCATCCCCCAAAATCCAAGAGTTATTCCAAACTATCTAGTCATGCCATCTGATATCCCAGCTTCCCCTCCATCACCCAATCAACCAAGCTTCCAATCTTCCACCCCCATCACACTAGCTATTCCTGTCAATCCACCTCCACCTTCGACACACGAGTCTCCAAGGAATCTCCTAGAGGAAATATAAGAAAAGTTGCCTCCAACAGTCGATAAGCTATGTCATCTAATCCAACCATGTGAAGTAGTCAGTGATGAAGCTTCCCCATCTATAATATCACCTCCATATCCCATAGCTATCATCCCCATACCATCCATCAAATTGCTTAAAATCATTCCACTTTCCACAAGCATCAAAATCCCACCACCTATCAAATCCCTCCAAATCCTATCCACATCACCTCCAAGCATTTCCCAAATCTCTCGTAATGACCCTTATGCATCCATCTTCTACTCACCCATCTCCACTATTGAATCTCCCATCTATCCATCCGCTGCCTTTGAAGAATCCATCCCTTCACCTCCTATCACACCATCCACTCCAAACCAATCCTATCAAGATCCTGCCCAAAAGCATGTTGACATCCCCCAAAGCATAAATGAATATATCATCGTACCATGTCTTCCATCCATAGTGCAGTCACCATCTCCTCCATCTCCAAAACCTCAAGCCATATCTCCTCCACTACAAGATATCTTGTCATCCCACCAGCTACATCAAGATCCTATCCTTCCATCTCCCCCACTCCATGCTTCCATCTTACCACCTATCCAAGCTATTCCACCATCTATAATCTACCCTCTTGGTTCACTTACATTCATCCACGGTGGCCCTCTCTCAGCAAAAGAATTAAGAATAGTATCTCCCCATTGCAATACACCTAATAAATCACTTCTACCATTTTCTGCAAGCAAAAAGTTTCCTCAGCTTGTTCAAATGCTCAATCGATGGCATTATCAAGGTCAAGGTTTAGGACCACAAGAGAAAGGAATCAGAGAGCCTATTATTGCACAAAAAAATCTAGGATTTCATGGTCTTGGATATGTATCCAAAGGCTCACCATCTAAAGGTGTTAGTACACCACACCCCCAAACCAAGCCTATCTCCAAGCCCACCATGCCAGCCTCCCATCACTCCTTCAAGAAATCTTATGTCATCCCCCCTCCACCATCTTTGCAACCCAAAACAACCTACCATATCCCCCCTTCATCTGCTAAATCCATTTTGGGTCCCTATGTCCCAAAATCTACCATCCTCCCTCCTATTAGCCATCATAAAAATCCTATTCCATCCATTCCTATGCAAGATCAACATTATTTCCTTATTTATTAATTATTTAATTAATAAATTGACCAAAAATCCCAAAGTAAATAATTTATTTATTTTTTTCCCAAAAGTTGGCCAATTTCCTTAAGACCAATAACCTCTTCCAAAATCTTCTAATCCTTCTTTAATTTTGATTAAAGGCTAATCTCATCATTTCCTACCCCTAATCCCAACTCAAAATATTTAATCAAGATTAAATATTAATCCTCATGTTTATTAAAAATATTTTAATAAATATCTCCTCAACCCAAACCCTTGAAATAAATAAAACTTTATTTATTTCATAAAATCTTATCCTAGGAAGTTCTAGACTCTTCTAGAAAGTCTTCATCCTCATCCAAAGCCTAGACTCTTCTAGAAGATGTCTTTAACCCTAATACTAATCCCCTCCTAACCTTGTCACATTCCCTAAACATGGGTTAAGACTTGCTAACTCAAGCCAAAGTTAACAAATATCTCCTCCTTCACCCACCCTCATTAATTGCAATCCACTTGCCATCCACTTGCCTAGTCCTAAGCCATCTCTAACCCTTCCTCTAATCATTTGCACAAGACTAAGCAAGCTTAAAACCTTCCTAATCAAGTCCAAGTCGAAATTGCTCTCATCACCCTCAAAATATCTCAACCACAAAACTTTATAAAGCCCACAAAGTCATAAATGTTCTTGCAAAGCACTTATGAAGGGTCTTTATGAAGATTTTATCCCTTGAGCCTCCTTTGTTGACTCATCCTTCCCCTTTCCTCCATCCTCTCACCATGTGACATGTGTCACTCTTTGATTGGTTGTAAGGAAGCACAATCCATGTGCTCTCCTCTCATGCAATCTAAGCCCTCCATGAGCTTTTTCCCATCCTTGCATCTTAGCCCTCAATCCCTCAAGCCTCTTGCCTATAAATTGGATCCTTCCCCTTTGCAAAATAACACAATCCATGAAGTAAAGTTATAATGCTATTTTGAGAGCCAAATTCATACTAAAGCCATCTATCCACACCAAAAATCCACAATCATCCATTGAAGCCTTTGGAAGCATATTGAGCATACATACTATCCATTTAGATAAAGCCACTCAACAAGAGAGCTTCTCATTGAGAGAGCCCATTAATGGCTCATATTTTCAATTGAGAGTTCATCTTAGTCTATCTTGAAGTTTATGAATTTTGTTTAGTTTATAGAAGCTTTATTTAAATTTGGTTTCTATTAGCATACTAACATTGCTCATATACATTTGGAACTGGGAAGAGGCATTTTGTTAAATAGTTCATGTGGGTGTGTAAATTGGTATTTTGGAGTTTTTGTGTGTGACATGGATTGAATTATTAAGTATGGTGATTTTGATTTGGAATTAGGAGTTGAAACACGACAACATTGTTAATGTTCTTCTGTTTAAAACTTTGTCAAAACTTGAACATTGTGGAGTCTGTTGAAGTATTTCGATAGGATTTATATTCAATGTTTTATTTTGAAATGAAGATTTTTTTTAGGAATTAAAATTTAGCAAGAGAAATAAGTTTTATACATATCTATTGTAGATTTGAAGTTTAATTTGTAAGTATTATATATTTATGTTTGTATTTATATAAAATACATCTGTATATCAAGTGTATATGTGTGTGTATATATATATATATATATATATATATATATAATATAGGTATAAGTATATATTTATTTTCTTATGAATCGAATTGTTAGATTTACCATAGATATATAATTTGGAAATTATTGTGATTACTGGTTTTGGAAATGGAAATTGATTAATTGTTTTATAATCTGACATTCGTAAGTAATAGTATATGTGTATAGTTTTATTATTATGTTTGAAAATGAAATGTAAATATAATGAATCTTAGAAAAGTCAATTCCTTACTATTTAATTGAATATACCTGTTACATAGTTGAAAAGCGTGGTTACAAATATGGTTTCATTTGATACTTTGGAAGATTAAAAAAAAATGGTTTCATATGATATTTTTGTTTGCTAGTGCAATTGTTATATTGAAGCAAATGAAATAAGTGCATTAGTTGGAATTGGAAAAATAATCTAAGTTTTCTTCCAATTAGTATAACTAGATTTATGTGTATGTTAGATTATGCAAGTGTGATCCTTTAGATTGGGTGGCTGTCATAAAGCGAGTAACTTGTGGTGATAGAATTATGTTGCCGGATGCCCTCCGACACTAGTCTAGATCCTTATGGAAAAGTTTATGACAGTTATTTAATCAAGTGGTAATATTTAAAATTTCATGGGTTGGGAATCATATAATTAGATAAGAACAATATGGTTTCACCTGACATATTGAGTTCTACGAGTGGCTGAATGTAGATTCTTATGTTGACACCCATGGACTATTGGATCATTACCTTGTCATATTTTGTGCAAGTTTATTTCTGCATATCTACGTGTAAGAAATTATGTACTTGCTTTATATTTGAATGTGAAAAGAAAATTGTATTTTTAGCATATCTGTTATATGGATTAAATGAATATAGTTTTGTCATAAAATCTAACATGCAGGTTTTCTGGAGATATTATGGTTGTGTTGTTTTGTTTTCAGGTTCGAGATAGGGTTGGATATGGACTTAGAAGATAATGATTGTTTACATTTAGAACCAATGTTAATTTGAATGTATTTAAGTTGTTGTACTTTTAATAAAAGAGTATAGATATGTTATATACTCTGATGTATTATTTTGAAATGTTACATTGTTGATTATTAGTACTTTGTTGTACCTATTATATAAAGGTTAATTTGTAATGGAGATTGGTTATAAAAAATTTTTTTGTTCAGGATTTAATCTATTATGTATGTATGGAGTATTGTTGTATGGTTATTTGGTTATGTGTTGGTTGAGGGTATTACACTAACTCTAATCCATGATGCAATAACATAAATGAAACCACAAATCATACATGATACATCATCACAAGAGATAACCATAAATCATCAAACATAATTATCTAAGTGCACAGTTCCTCCCAATCGTAAATAGCATCATTAGACCATCATGGATCCTAGCCATCCCTCCATGTGTAACATTCTAAATCACTGAACAGATCATCAATATTAACATAGTAGGAATGTCACTCCTAAATCATACTACATCATATGCAAAAAAAAAAAATCTAACATGCAAAGTAAAGCATAAGATAACATCATCTAACATATGCAAATCATCAATGTGAGGATACATGTCCACCATCACAATCCATGAAGATAGATGCCAACAAAGAATGCATCAACCATGGTGTCTCAGACGGATCTCAAGTGGTAAGAGTGAAAAAGCACTACCACCTGACTGCGTGGAACTTAAATGGTCCACTCCCACCGCGCTAAGGAGATAGTCTCAAGTCCCAAATAGGTTATCAAAATCTCATAGCATAAATACTCTCTAAGTCTAAGAATCCTAAAAGTATACTAACTCAAATGTTACAATCACAAAATGATATCTAATCCCAGAGGCACACAAAGACACGTAGGAAACCTACTATGCAAGTGGAAAAGTGTCATCACACGGATCATGCTAGAGTTACCATGGCAGTCTCTAAATAGACCTCGGCCCCCTAGTGATCCCTATTTGGTCACTAGTATCCTCTCATATAGACGAGGCATACTACAGAATGCAAGGTCGTAACCAAGCATTCTCTCTACTCCCATCCTAGTCCGTACTAGCACTCGAGGCATGGGTGAGAACATACAATTATCTTATTAGGTTCATTTAATCCCCATTTAGTGTAAATGTTTTCACTTATTAAAACAACTTACAATGAGTTACCCTTGGAGCCACTTAGGGCCCCAACCCCCATTGCAAGCCACTTCTCGACACTACAAGTAGATAACCTACCCTAAGCTCATGGAATGATAAATTACAAAATCACTACAGTCCTATACAAGCGACTGGAAAGAAATACCAAAAGATAATCCGTAAAAAGAGCATCAAATCTCCATGTGCAAATGAAAAGTATCCATAGATAATCATGACCACAACAGTTCTCTATTGGCAACTGAAGGTATCACTGATAATCAAAAGTATCCATTGGTTCTCAATAACCAAAATATATCTCATAATCATACTGATTGAAGACTCCAAAATGGTTGAGTCAAAACATGTCACAACATGACATCATCAAGAAATAAATCAACATTTTAGTCCCATCATGGCGACTAGAAAATAATCCAAGGATAACTGAGCGGTGACTCAAAAATGGTTAAGTCAAGTGTCTCAAATACATATAACTCAACTTCTCTCAAGAAGACTAAAGAGCAATAACAATCAGTAAATAAAAACATCTCATAGAGCATACCATCACATTACCATGGTTGGGTTTATAAAAATCGAATTCAAGACATCATCATGACATCACAATCATAACCCTCGAGCCTTTGGTAGACGTCCTAAAACTAGTCAACACCAGTCAACCCAAAAATCCAAAACAAGAAGCATAGAGAAAACACAATGCAAGCACATGTTTTTGGTTTGCTAAAATTACATAGTTGAATTGAGTATGGAGGTTTCAATTTCAGTTTGCAAGTATACTTCAAGTATATAAGATTTATCATTCGACCAACTAGTCAACCCGTTTGTTCCCTTGATAGCATTATCCTTCCATTATTTAAAATTACATTCTAAGAATAACTAAAGGATAAATATTTACTCATTACACTAATCTTCATTGCTTTATTAACTAATCTTAATTAAATCAATTAATAATTAACATAGGTATGACTCTTTATCATTCTAACAATACTTAATTAAAACTCAACTAAATATTACTAAAACTTAGGTCTCTTAATTTAATAGTTATAATATTTAAATCATCACTAATAACCATTAAAATATCTAAATTCATTATTCAAGTCATTAGAATAAAACTTATCAACTTCGATGTAAATACTTTACAACTTTGTTAAAAGAATCGGTATTAGCATATCAACTAAAACTCTATTACATAACATAATTATTAATTAAATTTAATTAATTCTCAATTAATTAATTAAATTAATAATTACATAACCATACCAATGACCCAATGAATATCAGTTGATTAATAACTAACTATAATTTATAAGTTAAAAGTCAACTATAATCCAATTCTCCAATATTAATAGTTCAATAATGACTTGTTATTATGTAATAACAAGTTATATTGGAAATCTTATTAATAAATCTATAATGACTACATTCATCATTCTTTCAATGAATACTAATATTTCCTTAACAAACTCGTATTATTGATAATCATTTAGACCATTATACTAATATTTGTTAGTAATTTGCTAGACCCAACAAACATTAATAAAAAATAAACTCATCAAAACTATTATTAATTGATCTAGAGAAACCTTACAAAAACTTCATTAGTTAATATTTAACTAACTCTTAGCACAATTAAGGTATATCAATAATTTATACATAATAATTCAAATTGTAACAATGTTATAATATAACAATGACTCCTTATCAATTTAATAATACTTAATTAAATCTTAATCCAATATCATTAAAATTTAAGTCTCTTAATTTAAATCATTATAATAATCATCATTAAACAACTATTATAAATTACTATCCCTTAATTATTTAATATATATTAAATAGTATACATCAAATAAATATTAAAAGTCAACCATTTTCCAATCCCTAAATATTCAAATTAATAATTCAATATCTCTTTGTGATTAACAATAATTGACAAATTATTATTAAATCGACATTACAAATTTAACAATTATCAACATAAACATTTATAAAGTAACAAATATTAAAATCAATTAATGGATACACACACACACACACACACACACACACACACACACACACACACACACACACATATTATTAAACCACATATTTTAATATACTTAATACTTATACATACATACATACATACATACATACATACATACATACATACATATACATACATACATATACATACATACATACATACATACATGAAAAGCTATTAATAATCTGAATTGCATCATATTATAAAATAGTGTATATTTAAAAAAAATTTTTTTCTTTGCGATTTAACACATGGCGCAAGCTTTAAAGCCGCTGCCACTTACATATACATGGTCGTTCAGTCCTACCTCTGTTGTAGGTACGGGCTGTCGGTGTTACATATATAAAAGGGGACGGGTGGGGTAAACCCCCCCCTCAAAAACACATTTATATATATATATATATATATATATTCTTTTTTTTAAAAATTTTTTTTTCAAAACGTATTTCGCATGCTCAATCCGAATTTTTCATAATGTATTTCGATTGCGATTAACATTTGATTTTTCAATAAATAAATAAATAAATAAATAAATATATATATATATATATATATACACACACACAGAGATTTATTAAGCACTACAACATAAACATATATATGCGTGTGTGTATATATATACATATACATACATACATACATACATACATACATACATACAGTTATACACACACACACACACACACACACACACACACACACACACACACACACACACACACACATATTGTATGCACCTTAAAATGGTCGCTTAGACTATGGGCTCCCATTATTCAATTTATCAATTTATCAAATTTCTTGAATCAATGGTTTGCAATATTTTATTAAATCAATTTAAATCAATTTCCTTGATCAAATTCAATTATTCTATTTTTTCCAAGGTTGATCATTTTATCCTAAGTTTTATTTAATTAAAAGAAAATCTCCCTTTTAATTAAATAAAATAAGTCTACATTTAATTAAAAGAAAACCTCTCTTTTAATTAAATTCATCCACATTTAATTAATTAAGAGAAAAACCCCTCTTTTAATTTAATTAAATATTTCTCTTTTAATTAAAATTTTTTTCTCTCTTTTAATTAAATAAATTAAATCCATTTGAAAAAAAGAAATAAATTAAATAAAGATTAAATAAATATTTTATTTATGTTTTCTACACTTAAATGCACATATCTCTAAGTGGGACTTATCTTTATCCTCTTTCCACTTTCTTCTCAACCACTCCTCTTTTCTCATTGGTGGAATTTTGTCTCACATGGATCAAACTCTATTATCCCATATTGGTTGTGAGAAGCCTCTCACCTTCATATTTTTCTTTATAAGGGAGAGCCCTCTCCTCATTTTAGACATTCGCAATTCATCCACAATTCATTCACAATTCATCCACAATTACGCTATTGTTATGCTACAAGTTTGGAGAGCAATTTTTGAAGGAGTTTGAGCATCAAATATTTTTGTGGAGAACTTCTATCTTCTTTTCTTATTCTCTCATGCATCCATGGCTTCCATCATGAAGTTTCATCCTTGCATTTGCATATTATCTCAGAGTCATCTTTATTTTCATAGATTAGTATTGCATTGTTATTAGATTTCCTTTCTTGCATTGTTTTTCATTGTTATCATTTGGATTAGTTTGCATTTTCATTTGCATGCATATTTTTTATCATTGAATCTCTTGTTTCATGGTGTACTTGCATGGGCATGAACTAGGTCAAACTGAGGGCCTCCATTGCAAACCCTTGCACTCCATGAATAGAGAGCTATGAATCTCCATTTGAGACCTCATTCTTGAGTAATTTTAGATATAATGACTCATAGGAGTGTGCTTACATTTTAGGCATACATTTTTGGCGCCCAACATAGGGCAACCCACCTTTGCTGGTTTTTATGCAGATCTGTTTGTAGACTCAAAGAAACCCTAGATTTGAAAGATTTGATCATATATTTCAAACGGCTAGGTATTTTGATCTAAAACATTGTTTGCAGGGTGGTGATATATCTAAAAAGCTTTGGTCCAATTTTCAAATTTTTTCGAAACATTTTTTTATTTTTTATGATTTTTCCTTGATTTTTCATAAAAAATCATTTTTGGGAGTAAATCAGCACATTTTTTGGAAAAATTTACATTTGCGGAAAGCTCTTTGAATTTTAAATAGAGTTGGTTCTTTGTCTTTTGATTTTAGAGGTCATATTAGGGGTCAATAATTCAATTTATAAAAACTATTCTATTTTGATAAAATGACTCCCTACGGCACAAATTAAAAGCTCTTTTCAAAATTCTAACATTTTTGAAAATTTCTCTGATTTTTGATAGGGGTCACTTTTCTATATTTTGAGTTTTGGATCTGATTTCATATCATGTAGATCCAATCTTTATGACTAGGTCAAAAATCAATTGAAAAAAAAAAGCATTTAATGAATAGTTTGCATTTCATTTTTACAATGAATCAATGCATGATGTGGGCTTTCATTTGGGTTAATTACTGATTATTATCAGTCTTAAAATTTAGATTTTTAGAGCTAACCTTAGTTTTGCATGAGTTGGACATATATTGCATATCTTGTGTTTGTTTGTTTTGTTTGTTGCTTTGTTCATTGCGAGTGAGCGTTCAAGCATAAAAAAAAGGTACACCAAAAAAAAGGCGCATTGCAAAGATTATTAGGTATTTTGTTTGAACTCTAAAACATTTAGATTTGGGATTAAAATTAAACCTCTCATGTATTTGGCTTGAGTGTTTTACATGCTTTCATAGAACACATTTCAATTGATGCTCTTAATGGGAAATGAATGAACATAGATTTGCTTTCATACAAGTTTGTGTAAGTGAATGCTTGTGTTTAAATCTTAAGTAATTCTTGGTTCCAATATCAAATATCTCATTAAGTGATTGAGGGCATGGATTCATTCCTTGTTTACATAGGGAGTTGAATGCACCACTTTGTGGACTCACTCTATGTTTACTTGGAAAGTTAAATATTCCATTGTTCAACCCTTTTTCATTTGTCAGTAGTATTGAATACTAGTCTTAGATTACTTGTGATTGATCTAGATTGTTATCTTGGGTTATTGGACTCGCTAATTTGTCAGCCCCTCATTTTTGCCCCGTGGTTGCAAGATCAACGCCACATTAAGGGGGAGGGGTCTATAAAAAAGAAGCGTTAATTGCTCCACTAGGCAACCTTTTTGTGCTTTTTGGAACTCACTTGTTTTCTAAGGTGTGGACTCACTTTGAGTTTGTGTGAAGGGTTAAATTTTCCACTTTTGGAATCACTTCACATTCTCTTGAAGGGTTAAATGTTTCATTTTTGGACTCGCTTCACATTATCTTAAAGGGTTAAATGTTCCACTTTTGGACTCACTTCGCATTTACTTGAAGAGTTAAGTGTTCCACCTTTAGTGCTCTAAATACTTTTGATAGTGAATTACTTAGTTTTTGTTTCTAGGAGGCTTGCTTGGAGATTTCATCACCCCTTGGGATGACCTCAACTCCTGTGTTACGGTAGAGTATAAATATCAGGAGGTGAATCCAAAGACACCTCTCTTGGGAATTGAGTTTGATATCACTCTTGGCTAAGCCTCAAAGAACTTTATACCTTTGAGAAGTGAAGGAGGAGATTTGGATTACCGTCTCCCCCCGGCTGTGTGATTTTAGATTCTTTTCATCTATGGATTTGGGCCTCACGTACCTTTCATATATCAAGGACTCCTTTTAGAAAGCCATGTATATCCTTGTAGACAACTTGATAAGGTGTTGTTGTGTTCTAAGTGCCTACTAAAATATTGTCAAGAACATACACAAGTAGAACCTTTAAGGAGTAGAAATACTAAATCACTATACTTGTTCATGCGCAAGGTTTCTTTGCCCCTTGCTCATTGTTTGAAGACTGTTTGCTTGAAATCCTGTTTACTATCTTGTGTGTTTGGTTCATGATAAAGAATCTATTGATACATCTAGTTGGATATTTAAAATGAACAAAATCTGAGTTCTTGAGTTGAGACTTTACGATCAAATAACTTTGTTATCCCATTATTTCTAGTCTCCCTAGGTTGCTCCTATTTGGATTAGGCTACTTACCCCATTGTTAGAAGCCTTTTTACACCTTAGGTTATTGTGCTTTGACCTCTTGAATTAGTAGTCATTGATTTCACAAGAGATCTTGTTTGGAGTTGGTGAGTTAGAAACCGTCCTTGTTGAGAAAGATATACACTTGGATCCTTTGATATTATGCTTGGAGAGTCTTAGTAATCTCTTGTCCATCCACTTTCATCAAAATTTAATTTTAATTATTTATAATTTGGGTAAATCATCCTCCTGATCCATATGTGCTAGGGTATTCACCCAAAGTTGTGGGCACCTCTGTGGCAGTGTTGGTTTATGCTTATTAAAAAATTCTATTTTATCACATCTCTTGTGGACAAGTGAGTGTTTTTACTATCTTAGTTTGGTACCAACATTTCTTAGGGTTATCCTATCAACTAGTACCTTTTCTTTCATGTTTATTACAAGTGCTATCACATGTTGCTCAACATTCAAATGATATCAAATGGTATCAAATTTCCCAAAATGACTCTTGGTCTTCTTTCTTCTTCATCATTCATGTCTTCCTAATCTCCCATTTCCATTCTTCCTCTTCTTCATGTCTTCTTGATTCTTTTTCTCCTATTATTATATAGTCTACCTTCTTCTATTCATCCTTTCTCTTCTTCCATGCTTGATTCTTCTTCTTCTAGAACCATGGATGTTGATTATCTTGTTAGGGACCCTCACTTGAGAGAAGATTATCTTGACCTTCTTGCTGAATTTGAAAATTGTTGTCGCTCCAATAGGTACATGGATGCTAACATTGCGGCAAGAATGTTAAAAAAAATGGATAAATCAGACACCTTTTCTAGGATCATGTGCAAGATCAAATTACAATATCCTTCTTTCAAATATTTTCCGTCTTCCAAGTCTTATCATGATTCTTCTAAATATCATTCAAATTCCTTATCTTCCAAGTCTTATCATGATTCTTCTAAATATCCTTCATATTCTTCATCTTATAAGTCTTATGATAATTCTTCTAAATATCATTCACATACTTCATCTTCTAAATCTTATCATGATTCTTCTAAATATCCTTCATATTCTTCATCTTCTAAGTCTTATGATAATTCTTCTAAATATCATTCACATACTTCATTTTCTAAATCTTATCATGATTCTTCTAAATATCGTTCAAATTCCTTATCTTCTAAGTCTTATCATGATTCTTCTAAATATCATTCAAATTCTTCATCTTCTAAGTCTTATGATGATTCTTCTAACTATCATTCACATTCTTCATATTCCAAGTCTTACCATGACTCTTCTAAATATCATCCATCTAGGTCTTCACCTACTTCTTCTTCATGATATCATTCTTCTTCTACTTCTACCAAGAGTCTTATTCCTCTTATTGAGATAGATCATAATGAACAACATGAAAAGTCTTGTGATACACTTATCTATAATTCCTCTAGTGACAATGATTATGATGATGATGATGATGACTATTATACTCTTACACATCCTAAAAGTCCTTCCAGTCCTATGTTTATGCTTAAAGGGGATGAGTCATAGAAAGATACCGATGGTAATCCACATGAATCAAATTTTGAAAACAACATTGATAAATTTTGTGAACAATACCTAAATGATAAATCTGCATTTTTTGAGGAAGAGAAAGCATTTTTTTCAGCTAAAATAAAATATCAATGGGATAAGAGTTCCTCTTCTAAGAACCCTCATGCTGAAAATAAAGATTACACCCTTGAACAAGATCATGTTAATGTTGAATCTTTGTCTTTTGATGCTCCCCTTTCATCTTCTACTTCCTCCACTATCCATACATCTCTTAAAGATTTTGAGTCTTTCAAATCTCCTACCAATCCTTCATCCAACAAAGACCCTAATGCTTTTCATGTGGTTCCCTATAGTTATCCTCAAGGGTTACCTCTTAGAGAAACTCAAGCTAACCTTCACTTGGCTATAAATACTTTCAATAATGCTAAACCTAAAGAGCATAAGCCTTCATGCACTATAACACCCACTTCAGCTAGTCCTTCATCATCTATTCCAAAATCTTCCATACAATTCAAACATGCTTCCTTCTCCTTAAGAGTGGCTTCATGTCAAGAGGACTCTAAAAATGATAAAGAAAAGAATATAAAGAAAGATCAAGATCAAGAACCTTCAATGCCATCCAATTATTTTCATGATGTCTCTGATATGTTTCATGGTTTTTTTGATCCCTTATGCCCTTTCTCATTCATTCCACCATGTCTTAAGTCTTCTCCTAAGCAAGATTGAGATACTGCTTGCACCACTAAGCTTATTGATAACCAAATTGACCTTAATATACTTGCTCCTTCCAAAGATGATACTTTCATTAAGGTTATTAAAAATGATGTTACTTATAATGTTGAGCCTATTGAAAATCAAGAGAACAATTCTATGCTTATGTTATCCAAAGATCCTTGTCAAGATCAAAGTCTTCCATCTTCTTGTTCTACCACACCATGTTCCCTTCCACTTTCTACTCTTCCTAAGTCTTCTCAAGCTTTAAGTAATCCTATAAAAGAAGTTGCTCCTATTCAAGATATTCATGATCCTGTTGAAAATCCTAATGCTCACTCTAAAGATGCTGATGTCCTTGATTGTGATATAGATGTTGATGAACTTATTGATTACCCGTTTGCATCTTCCACATCCATTCTTGGACCTCCTCCATCTAAGCTAATGACTTCACATCTTCCTTCCATCTTGGGTCCTTATGTCCCTTCACTTTCCCCTCCTAAATCTCCTAATTCTTCATCCATCTTGGGTCCTTACATCCCTCCCTCTCCTATCTTTCCTCAAGATCAACATAGACGCATATCCTTGAATCCTTTTCATCCACCCACTCACCTAAACCAGTCATATCATTCTTCTTCTTCCACAAGTCCCAAGTATTTTGAAAGTAACCTGAATGTTCAATACAAGAAAAAGAAGCAATTCAAGAATCCATATAAAAAATACCACCATGTCTCCTCTAATCGACATGGGGGCATAAAGTCAAAAGAGATATCTAAGAAAAAAATTATAAGAAAAGTATGGTTTCCAAAATCCATCATTGAAGATATTATCACTAAATCGTCAAAAAGAAATGAAAAGAGGCCTATGGCTATATGGATTCCAACGCCTCTCTTGAGAAAGTCTAATGTTGAACAACAATTGAAGTTGACATTCAAGCTTTCAAATAAGTCCACTTCATCTTCTTCCAAAAGCATTCTTCCATTCCATGTGCCTAAACCGCAACTTCTTCTATCCACTCACCATATTCCTTCACATATTCCTTCATGCATGTTTTCTCTATCCTCTCGCCACCCTTCAAGGTGTGTGTTGACGTTGATCTTTCTTTCATTTCCATCTTCCAGTCTTCCTCACTTGCATAAAGCCATATCCTCCATTTTTATTTTCCATCTTCCTTTCCCTATCAACATCTTTGAGCATGCCATTTCAACTCCTTTTCATGTCATGGTTTAAACTTTCAAAAAAAATTATCTATAAAGCTTGAATTCTTCCAAAAAACTTCAAAAAAATTGAAAAAAAATGAAAAATTGAAAAAAATTGAAAAAAAATTGAGAAAAAAAAGGAAAGAAAAAAATAAAAAATTTGAAAATATGCCTTGGTGAAAACCTCGCAATCAGGCACCTTGGTAGAAAAAGTAAAGAGAAATAAATTCATCCTATGGTGAAAACCACTCCCTTGTGGCATCTTGGATAAGTACCATGATGAAAACCTGACAATCGGGCATCATGTGTAGTTCTTCTACATCTTTCATCCATTTCATCTTCTGTCTTTGATCTTGACAATGTTGATATATACACAAACATTTGGCTATCTTGTGAGTTATCTTATGATGATCATGTTTTCATTCCTTTCATGTTTAGCCTTCATATTTATTTTCCTCCATTCATTCTAGTCTTTCGCTATCCTTTATCCCTTTGGTCTTGATCCAATAAGAAAAGCATAAAATACGATGCTATGAAGTCTCTTGACATGTCTACTCCTTTGGATTGCATCTTTCCCACTTTTACATTATGCTTTCTTGAATTATCGTATACTGGCCTTTCATTTCTTGTCCAAATGTGCTTTGCATGACAGTTTTTCCCTAGCTTGGGTACTCTTGAGGAGTCAGTCCTTGAAGATCACTTTCACTTACTTCATGCATTCCTTGCTTATCCATCACATCCACTAGTTCGTTGCTCCATCATGTCCTCTACCTTGCTAGACATTGGAATTGCACGATGTGATGTTACTTTAGAGTTTGGTTATTTTTTCTGTCTGGGGGCATCTATGTACATATTTATTGATCCTAAAAAAATACCAAAAAAATATATATTTAAAAAAAATTCAAAAAATTTGATATATTTCAAAAATCCAAAAAAAATGATATATTGTAAAAAGTCTAAAAATTGAAAAATTTCCTGAAAAAATGATCTTCTTAGTGACAACCTAGCAATAGGCACTTTGATGTATCTCCAAAAAAAATATAATCCAAAAATACAAAAAAAAAATTCAAAAAAAAAAAAAAAAGTGCCTTGGTGAAAACCTAGAAACAAGCGCCTTGGTAGCAAAAAATACAAAATTTTTTATAAAAAGTCCTAAAAAAAGAAAAGAAAAAAAGAATCCAAGTGGTGAAAACCTAGAAATAGGGGCTACTTGAGGCCTTTTCACCCCTATTTCTTAGCACATGTCCTTGACACTTAGCCTTTCTCCATCATGCCTTGTCCTTGTTACCTTGGTTTGGAATTGGTCTTTGTCTAGGGGGCATAACTATGTTAGCTTTGGTCTCTTCGATGCGTTAGTCTTTAGGACACCTCACAAATGATGTTTTTCAACACCTATTGACATCGAGTGTTTTTCAACACTTATTGGTTTGGTCTTACCCATTATCATCATGTGATCTTCCCTTCCTGCAAGCATTTGATCCTTATCCTCGGAACTCAATATCAGTTAACACACTTAAATTTTTAAACACAAGACTTAATGCTTGACTTATGTCATCATTTTTTCTTTGTGTGCTGACTATTATTGATTTTTGTAGAGTGTCCTTGTCTGATAGGTCTCTCCATGATGCATCGCTAGAGGACTTGGGGCATGGGACATGTTTTTATTTATTTTTTGCTTGTGGGTGTGGTCTTGAAACTCTAGAGTGTCTCTTGTTGTCCCCTTGAAACACTTAGGAGATTTGAGGCATCATCCTTTATTGTTTTTGCACAACCATTCTTATGGTCATCTTGGCATCTATGCCTTGATGCAAGCATGGTTTTGCTACATTAATTTGGGTAAGCTAACATCAAAGTCATCTTGACCATTATGTCTTTGATGCTTATGTTAGAATCTTTCCACATTACAATCTGATATCAATTACATTCATATCTTCATAGTTGCACTTGTGACTAGTGATGATTGTGTGATTTTTTGATGTCTGTTAATAATGGCCCAATCATAAAAATAAGTTCTTTTACATTCTCTAATGAATGATGAATACAAAAATCCTATGTTACAGTTGCTCTTTTGCAAGTACACCATTGCATTTTCATGTAGCTTGCATTTTTAGGCTTCATGTTAGTTTGCAGTTTTAGGCTACATTATGAGTTTGAGAGGGTTCTCCCTTCATCTTTATTGTGGACTTTTAATCAATTGTGGTCATGTTTTGATCTTCATTTCCTTATCTTCTTTCATGATCTCAATCAAAATTTATATCTTAAACAGTTGATTGATTTTGGGGCATTTTCTTTTCTTCTTTCTATTTCTTTCTATATCTTTCAAACTTCTATCTTCCATTTTCTTTTCTTCTAAATCACCTTTGGGGCATAATATTTCATGCTTGATGATCTACCTTGGTTCTATGATTCTTATATCTTTCATCTTACATCAAGAACCTTATCTTTTGTTCAATTTGATCAAATTTATCAATTTGCTGTTTCTCCTTTATCTCATTTCGATTTTGATCACGAGGGGGTAATAATTATCAAATTCAATCTTTGATTCAATTTTATCAATTTTATCCTTAGTCAAATTTTTTTTTTATTCTTTGTCCTGATGTGTTCCCGATTCAACCACACATCTGGGTTGTTTTGTGATCCCAAATCGACCTCACACTTCAATTTCTTTCTTTGACTACATGTATTCCCAAATCGATCACACATTAGTCAAAGAGGGGCAAATGTATGCACCCTAAAATGGTCGCCTAGACTATGGGCCCCCATTATTCAATTTATCAATTTATCAAATTTCTTGAATCAATGGTTTGCAATATTTTATTAAATCAATTTAAATCAATTTCCTTGATCAAATTTAATTATTCTATTTTTTCTAAGGTTGATCATTTTATCCTAAGTTTTATTTAATTAAAAGAAAATCTCCCGTTTAATTAAATAAAATAAGTCTCCATTTAATTAAAAGAAAACCTCTCTTTTAATTAAATTCATCCACATTTAATTAATTAAGAGAAAAAACCCTCTTTTAATTTAATTAAATATTCCTATTTAATTAAAAGAATTTGCTCCCTGTTAACTAAATAAATTAAACCCACTTGAAAAAAGGAAATAAATTAAATAAAGATTAAATAAATATTTTATTTATTTTCTCTACACTTAAATGCACATATCTCTAAGTGGGACTTATCTCCTCTTTCCACTTTCTTCTCAACTACTCCTCTTTTCTCATTGGTAAAATTTTGTCTCACATGGATCAAACTCTATTATCCCGTATTGGTTGTGAGAAGCCTCTCACCTCCATATTTTTCTTTATAAGGGAGAGCCCTCTCCTCATTTTAGACATCCGCAATTCATCCACAATTACGCTATTGTTATGCTACAAGTTTGGAGAGCAATTTTTGAATAAGGAGTTTGAGCATCAAAGCTTTTTGTGAAGAACTTCTATCTTCTTGTCTTATTCTCTCATGCGTCCATGGCTTCTATTATGAAGTTTCATCCTTGCATTTGCATATTATCTTAGAGTCATATTTATTTTCATAGATTAGTATTGCATTGTTATTAGATTTGTTTCCTTGTATTGTTTTACAATGTCATCACTATTTTTCATCTCCATTTGCATGCATTTTGGATCCTTGAATCTTTCATTTTATGGTGTACTTGCATGGGCACAAACTAGGTCAAGTTGAGGGCCTCTATTGCAAACCCTTGCACTCCATGAATAGAGAGCTATGAGTCACCATTCAAGACCTCATTTTTGAGTAATCTTGGATATAATGACTCATATAAGTGTGCCCACATTTTAGGCATACATATATATGTATGCAGATTTGAACATATATGTATTTTTATAAAAAGAGAACATAGTTTTTAAATAAAAAGGGCTATCTTGTCCTATAAGTTAAGAATTTTCATAAAGTAATTGTTATCTAAATTTACTCATTAAGTCTTTTAAATAGGTTTTGTCCGTACGCATCTGAAAACCCTAACCTTGTAGTTTCCTCAGATCTATGCATATGAGAATTCCTTATATAGAATTTAACTACCCATGCATACAACCAAGATATTCAACATATGAAATCCTCAGAAAGCATTCAGAAGACACGAAGAAAACAGGAAGTGCAAGAAGCGGAAATAGCATAGGCGAAATCACAAGTGTCTACCTAGACACTGATGCTAATTCACTTCTCCTCAGAATCTGCAGAGCAGGCGCCTTCCTTCTCCAATGTTCCTCGGGACCTCCAACATGCTCTTTCCTTCTCCAACATTCTCGGGTCCTCCAATAATGCTCTCCAACGCTCTTTCTAAGCTTCTAGGAGTGCCTGAATATAAAGAACTCTCAGGAAGCACCTAGAATGTCTCTAGAAACAACTAGAAGGTGTTGACAACTAAGCACGAGTCTTTTCCAACCTTCTAGATGAATCACAAGGTTGTAGACACCATGTGCTTAATTTGTATGCTAACTCTTGTGTTGTTGACAACACGTGCATAATTAGAGTGCAAACTCCTATGTGAATAAATAATGCACATTAATTAATTTAATAGTCACTTTACTCTTTTCAATTTAATTTATTAATTTTTAAATCTCATGCACTAACTTTAATAACTCCACTTGTTTATCTTAATATATTTATATTTTAATCACATGCACACATCATGCAATTTAGAATCTTTTAATAATTTTAATATCTTTTCCACTTTTAAATTCATTTTTTTTTGAAACTTAATTGCTAAAATATTTATTAACTTAAATAAATATGATCACATTCCAACTTTAAAATTATAACTTTTATCTTCAAATTTAATTATTTAATTTAATTAATTCTCTAATTAATTAAATAAAATAAATATTAAAATACCATATTAATTTTCCATTAAATTAAATCATTAATTAAATCTTTTAATTAATCTTAATTAATAGAAAATACACCAAAGACTCATAAAATAAAATACGAAAAACCCATTATAGCAAAACACATACAAAATCAAACCAAAAGGGTTAATATCACGAATTACGTCATCTGATGCATTTAGAGGGTACTCAACTCAGATACTTGTCCTAATTTTCAATTAGGAAAAATGGCTTAAAGGGTTGGGATTTGGACTTGAGAATTTATCTCCCCTCTCTTATCATTGAGATAATGTGATAGGTTACGCTCATCCTGGCAATTCAGAGAAGTCGATACCTGGTACCTGCAACCTGCATAAAAACCATGCATGTACATACAATATATACTAAGCTAAACAGGCAATGGTAGGAAGTGGTGCATTGTGTAGATCCCGACTAGCAGGTGACTACAACTCCCTTCCTTAACCATATCAGAAACGCCATCCAAGAACAAACACACACACCATACACATGCAAGCATGGGGTAAGTATCCATAAGAAAACACATGTGATAATAAACCATCTAACTAATCAATAACTGAAAATAATGTAATAATCATCATGCATACATGAAATGTAGAGTCTACGTAATCTGATCACATCTCAACTAAATCCATAGCACAATATCTGATAGTCTCAAAACAATGTTAGTAACCATCAACATAAAACTAGCCCTAAAAGAGTTCGACAATGATAACAAAAATGCAACCTAGGGGTAGGCACTACAACAAGCAACTAGAAAGCACAAACAAGTACCAAAAATATTGGCTCCTTATTTAACAATGATTTCAACTACCTTTTATGATGTGAGAAAACCTAGGAATTAGCTAGAAACCATTATAGTTAATCTAAAAATAAAAAGGGGCCAACTAAAAAGATATCAGAATCTTATTTACTTTGAATTCTACAAGATTTAGGTAGGTTTATCTTAGAAGTTCAACTTCATCTACTATTCAAATCAAGATTTATAACCTGAATTCCAATGATAATAGATTATTGAGCCTTATTTCTTCCAATTCAATGATCTTAGGAAATGAGAACTGTATATGTGGAAATGTGACCTTAGATCTTCACATACACATCAACATGGTCCTTACCTGCAAGATCATCCCAGAATGAACATTGAATTTTCCATCCAAGAGGTCCAACAAAGTGACCTGTTGCCTTCTAATTAGAGGGATTTTTCCTATTTACTCTCAAACCAAGAAGTAGGCAACCAGACCCTTTAATACGAAGGATTTTATGAAATAATATGAAAGTTTATTTAAGCTAGATGATGTGCAGTTTAATCTAATAACAAGTAAAAGAGAATGAAACTAGATGGATGCATTTTAATCTAATATGACATTAATGCTAAGCAATTCAAAAAACTATGATAATATTGAGTAATTGAGTATGAAATTTGACAGTATTTTGATGCAATTCAAATTCCAACCTCCTAAATGAGGAATTAGAAGCCCCTTAAATAGAATTTCTAAAATCAATTAATGGTTGAGATCAACTCAAATCGATGGTCAAGATTGAACTAGAGATTGAGTCAGGATGGAAGATTCCTAGTGTAGGTGAGGTTAACTAGATTAGATCTTGAGTGTAATGAAAAGTTAACTAGAATTCACCCAAGTGTGAGAATAAGTGGATTAAGCCAATTCTAGTTTGAAAGGCAGATCACTTGGAATTCCCATTCTTGAATTGGAGAGATGAATTTGGAAGGTTATTTAATTTAATAAAAATGAGACATGTCATCATAAATGCATATTCCCATTAATTGAATAATTAAATTCAATAATTAAAATGAGAGCATTATTAAATAAATAAATTTAATTCCTTAGTACATTAGCCTTAGGAGATAATTTAATTTAATTAAAGTATAAACACTTAAAATTAAATCAAATCTTAATCAATAGGTTTAATGTAGCTAATCCAAGTCAATACTTTAGGAATTAAAAAAATAGCATGATTAATGCAGATTAGGGTTTTATGCATTTGACAATTAAGTCAAGTAATGAAAATCAGAATGAAAATTACCTAATGAAATAGGACTTTAGGGTTGACCAAAATAGACCAAAATTGGTTGAGATGACAATGAGCCAATTTTGGGGTATTACATTTTGCCCCTCTTTGAATGAATGTGAGAGCAACATGTTCAATTCAAAGAAAATTAGAAAGCATAATGCACAAATCAAGAAATGAGATTGATTCTGCAATTTGATGATGCAAAAACCAATTGATAAGATTTTAAAGATTATCTCTAGAATGAAGCTTAACCTTAAGGGATCTAGATAAACACCTAGATACCTAGATTGAATAAGCTTTTAAAGATTATCTCCAAAATGAAGCTTAACCTTAAGGGATCTAGATAGAACACATAGTTACCTAGATTGAATAAGCTTTTAAAGATTATCTCCAGAATGGAGCTTAACCTTAAGGGATCTAGATAGAACACCTAGATACCTAGATTGAATAAGCTTTTAAAGATTATCTCTAGAATGGAGCTTAATCTTAAGGGATCCATATAGAACAACTAGAAACCTAGATTGAATAAGCTTTTAGAGATTATCTCCAGAATGGAGTTTAACCTTAAGGGATCTAGATAGAACACCTAGATACCTAAATTGAATAAGCTTTTAAAGATTATCTCTAGAATAAAGCTTAACCTTAAGGGATCCAGATAGAACAGCTAGATACCTAGATTGAATAAGCTTTTAAAGATTATCTCGAGAATGGTGCTTAACCTTAAGGGATCCAAATAGAACACCTAGATACCTAAGCACAAAAGATAACAAGATCCAATGATGAGTTTTAGAATCATCTCTAGAATGAGGCTTGATCCTCAGGATTCAGAGTTTAGAATGTCTCGATACCTGTCCATCGAACTCTGACAAAGACTATTATAAGATATGATTAACTAATGAAAGGATGAAATAGATGATGTAGATGTTAGATAGAATAGGGGCAAGATGCCCCTAGTGATGAGATGCTCTGAGTGATGAGGATATAAGATGAGAATAAGATGCCCCAAGCAATGAAGATTCAGATCAATTTGAAATTCTAGTCCAATAATGTAATCATCCTACCCCCTCGGGAGAAAAATTGAAAGATGACACACTAGAAATATGATGGAAAGCAATATATTAAGAGCTATGGAAGAAATCTATGATTAAGAAGGTTATAGAAGAGATCTAAATTATTAGAAAAAAATTGGAGTCAATTCAACATGATTTCGAGGTCCAAAAGGCCAAGTTTGACCAAAAGTTGACTAGATTTGAACAAAGTTTACTTGAGTTGACTTTTTCCTAAATTTTTAGGAAAATTTGAAGAAATTTTGAGTTGAAAAGATTCCAAGATCCACAAAATATCAAATTTTTTTTTGGATTGCACAAGCATTTGATCGCGTTAGTCTCAAAAATTTAAAATGCGATTTTGAGCTGCTTAAGTGTGTTAGATTTTAAATTTGATCCCAAAAATGGATTTAGAGTTCAAATTAGCTTGGGGGGATTTGATGCAAGTTATAGAACTTAGAAAAATTAGGTCAAAACCTATATAATGGCCCAAAGGGTTATTTTCAAATCATTTTTTCTTCTTGTCTTGAGTAAAGAAGAGAGCTCTAAGGTGAGAATGGCAATTCCCGTGTGTATGCATCGATTTGAGTGCTCCCAATGACACGGTTGGTCAATGGACTATGGACCTTCATTGAGTAGTCAAAATTCCCACTTTACATAAAGTTTTACACACTTTTCTAGGCATTTTAAGCACATTTTTTTCATGTTCAATTCTCGGTCTAGCGATCCTTGCACAAGAATTTCATTCCTTGTGTGGACCCAATCTTTCTTCTTGCAAAGATAAAAAAACTGGCATTTCTTCACATGCATTGGTGAGGAATCTCACCTGGGAGATAGCCACCTCGTGTGCAAGATGCATGAGATATTGGGTGGATCTTCAGCAATGTTTTGTCATTTATTGTGTGCTAGTAAGTGCACCAAGTTGTGGTGCCAAAAGGGGGGTATAAGTGGACAACTTTTTCCTAAAATCAACAATTTCTGGATTTCAACAAGAATTTGAAGATAGTTACGCTTAAAATTTTAAGATATGAAAAAAACAAAAGTCATAGTCCTTTGAATCTACTTTCTAAACTACTAATTTTTTTTCAAAATGGTTTAGTTTTAGGTCCTCAAAAAAGGGGGCCATAGAAAGTGGTACTATTTATTCCAAAAAAACATAACATAGTACAAAGTGTGGCCCCCCTAAAATTTTAACTTTTTTTTTGAAAATCTTTAATTGCTCCAATCAAAAGTTACCTAACACTATGTAGTTTATCCCAAATTTTTTGGGTAATTTTATAATGTGTATTTTATTTTTAATGAATTTTTTAATCAGACACATCTCAAAAATGTGAAATATCTATGTGCTCCCCCTAGAAATGATTTAAAACTAATCTAAAATCAATTTATTTTTTTTTCAAAGTGTGTAGAATGGAGTCTAGTTTCTAAAAAACTAAGTTGTTGCAAAATTTGATGAACGAGCTAAAATCTATAGCCCAATTGGTACATGTTGGTTTTTGACAAAAAAAATGGACATACATTCAAAAGAAATTATAGATGAAAGGCTTGAAATAGTTCAAATAAAAAATAAATTATATGGTTGTGTAGCTAACACAGAGACTTACAATGTCATGTAACCTGATTTTATTGATGCTCAACCATGAGGAAACTAGAAGGAGAGCACACAAGAAAAATTGATGATTTTATGTATGTTTGCAGCAAAACATGTCTCAGACTAGTTTATAGACTCCAAAGCTTTGGGTTGGATCCCCAAGGCAAAGCCAAATATTAGGCTTGGTAGAATGTAAAGCTTTGAATAGTGCGTGCGCCCTATAGTGTGCACGTGCTTTTTAAAGCCTTTTAAATTTACTTTTAAATAGTGCGTACATGCTTTGTAAATTTTTTTGAAAAGTACATATGTGCTTTAATGCATACACATTATAGCACATACACACTATGGATTCACACAGCCATGCCATAGTGTGTGCGTGCTATAGTGCATACGCACTATAGTGCGTGTGCGCTTTGTAAAACTAGAATGAAAAAAAAAGGTGTCATCTTTTTGGAACCACAACTTGGTGCACTTATAGGAATATATTTTCTCGCATGAAGATGTGAAATCTCACATGAGAAAGTGTTTTCTTGCACAAAAAACTAGTGTCATTTGCAACATTTTAAAGTTCAAATCTTGTCATTTCATCATATTTTTCGAGCAAGAACTAACTATTTGCCTGTTGTCATTGGTCGTATGTGAAGATTATTTTTGATGACATTGGATTCAGGTCCCATTACCCACCATATGGAGCTTTTTGTGGAGTCTCGATTATGCTAATATGGCTCATATAGAAATGCTTAGGCTATCACATTTATGCTGGATCCTAGTAGTGCTAGTGAATCATAGCTTGCTAACTGCATTGGTGGAGCATTTTCATTCAGAGACAAACACCTTCCACCTACCATAGGGAGAGATCGCCATCACCCCTGAGGACATCTATAGGATTCTACACATACCCTTCCATGGGCTGAGGGTAGTGTATGATATAGTACCAAGATTAGGTAAAGAGGCATTGTAGGCCATCTTTTAGTGAGAGTTGGCTATAGGCTAAGCCATCACATGGGATGAGCTTGTCCATACATATGACCCTACACACAAATTAGATGCAGTCTTGGTCATCTTTATCAGCTATTTCCCTATGTCAAACAGAAGGCAACACAGATTAGAGTGCACTTGGGGACAAATGTTGCAATAGATGCTAGATGCTCCTAGAGATTTGGGTGGGGATGGTGCATGTTTACACACATGTTCCACAAGATGCATGCGATTGTCTACCACGAGTGGAAGAGTATGGCCCCTGGACTCTATGTTTTTTAGATCTAGGAATGGGAGCACCTACCAGTCACGAGGCCCATTTTTGATTATGCAAAAGAGCCCACAGAGCCATACATTTGTAGGTACAACTTGTTGACCCAGACAAGTTTGAGAAAGACTGAGTAGTGGAGGGTCCATCTTGATGACCTAGTATCTATCATATGGCAACCTTGAAGAGAGACTGAGGATTGGGATGATGCTCCTTGGGAGTTGAGCCAAATGTTTGCATTGTGGCCACTGATAGGATAGGCTACATAGATTATTGAGAGATTCCCCATCACCCATGTATGGTAGCAGTACGGGCAGCCACAAGAACTTTCTCAGGAGTATTGCTCATATGCCCAGTTGGATAGAGATTTGGAGTAGGGGTGGTTAGCGAGGATAGACCCAAGGAGGTCTATGATTGATGCACAAAACCTAGTTGTGATACGGTGGGACTATCTACTAGCTATAGCAGATGTTGGGATGACGCCTGCCTATCAACATATTTTGTCAGCCATCCCTTCTCATAGTTTATAGATCCATTAGAGATGGCAGATCTAGGACCACAAATACCTTAGTAGGTACCACCATAGGGACCACCACAACAACCACCATAGTAGCTACCATAGGGACCACCACAGTAGGTGAGACATTGGGTCAAATTTCCCCTTAATAGATGGGGTTAGATGTAGGTGCTGGTGGTAGTGGGATAGAGCAGGGTTGGTGGTAGAGATTGCATACTAAGGAGTAGGTGTTAGCTGAGTAGCTAGATGAGGAGATACAGGACTAGCCTACTATCGAGCCTTAGGATGCATTGAGGTGAGCTAGAGAGTGAATATGACAAGCCTCTCAATAGCTAGGGGAGCTGCAAATTTAGGTAGCTGTGAGAGACACTTAGATAGCTGAGTGGGATCATGAGATCCTTAGACTGCGAGAGTAGTTATAGTTAGTAGAGTGGAGGGCAGAGTAGTAGGATAAAGTTTGACTACAAGTAGCCTAAGTAGCCTATTACTTTGTAGCTTATTCCATAGTTGTGCCCAATGAGGCTCAGTAGGTACCTCTATATTTGTAGTATGCTTGGGATTTAGGACATGCACGACCACTAGCTAGGTCGAATATGCGTCCACCTCCTCCTCCTCCTCCTCCTCTAGGAGGTGAGGGAGTTAGATAGAGCTAGACTTGATTTTTTTTATCTCTAAGTTTTTGATCTGGCTATGTATCGATTGGTGTGCTAGCACCATTTTGTATCATTTTTTATTGACAATGCTCAAATAGCACTCATTTTTGTACTGAAATATTCTTCAATACCTATATAAATATGAGATTTTGAGTCAAGTACCTTGTGTACATGTCATTGTCATTGTTTGTCTTTTAATTTGATGTACATGAGATTTTTATACTATGATTATGAGATGCAAAAATTGATGCGATGTATGGATGCATAGTTGATTTGATTTAAAGATGTTGTATATATGAGATAGATAATGAAATTATGTATGGAATAAAAATGTGAATGGACTAACACCTCATATAGTGTTTCATGTTTTTTCTTGATAGTGAAAGGTATCCCTTTGAGGATCAAGAGGATGAAACAAAGAACCGAATGATTGTGCAACCATTAAGAAACATGATACTTTGAAGAGACCAAAAATCCCACATCACAAAGAAATGAAGTAGATTTGCAATCAAATCATGTGTGTAGCAAAGTGATGTATGCAACACAAACCTATGGCAAATGCAACTGTAGGTCTGGCTACCAAGCCTCTTCAATTTGCATCACTGAGCATATAAAAAAACTCCATATGTCATACAATTCCCACTAACATTGCAATAATGGGAATATGAATAGGACATATGTTCTAATTTTGTTGAGATAAAATATAAGCATTTGAGGCACAAGAAGCCAGAATGACTAGAACATTTATCCCTTGTAATTGAGAAAGCTTACATAAGCATCAAAGCATAAATGCTAGGATGACTAGAATGTTGCTTGCATCTAGACACACCATACACACAAGAGATCCATCTTATGCTAAGTATTTAGTAAGTATTCTATCTATAATGACCCTTGCATTCATAACCTAAGACAAAAGTGTGCTAGATATACTCGTAGCGACCCATATGTTCACTTAGCAGGATGAGTATCAATATTTACTATAGCATGAAGAGTTCACTCCAACAAGAAAGGAGAAGAACCAATGTTATTGATGTATCCTTATAAAAGGAGTCAAGGTACACACGACCATCCAATATGAGATGAAGGCTCTTACAATGGACACCCCTCTTATATGGATGATTCAAATTATTAGAACTAAACCACAAAAAGAAATCAAAGAAAAGATCATGCCCCCAATCATTGTTTCTCTAGTCAGAAATGACATCATTGAGTTGCCCAAGGAGACATGATGAAGGGAAAGCAAAACAAACAAATAAAAAGCTTAGCATATCCAAATAAGTATATCACTTTGAGTTTTGTGTTTTTGATGTCAAGGGTCAATTTTTAGAACATAGATGAAATGAATCTCTTCAATAGGGTGACAATAGTAGATAGACATAGTCAAAACAACTGGTGACTAAAATCAAAGAGGGGTCTTCCATAAAGGGGAATCTCAGAAGTGACACAAATGATAGTAGGTAGATGCAGTGAGAACAACTTGTGACTATCATGAGAGAGACTTCATGAGAGGAATCTCAAAAGGTGACATGAATGACAATAGGAAGAAATAATGAGAACCACTAGTGATTGTTGCAAGAGAGACTCCATAAGAGGAATCTCAAAAAGTGACACGAATGACAATAGGTAGACACAGTGAGAACCACTGGTGACTATCACAAGAGAGACTCCATGGGAGGAATCTCAAAAAGTGACACAAAAGATAGTAGGCAAACACAGTGAAAACCACTAGTGACTATTGTGAGAGAGACTCCATGAGAGGAGTCTCAAAAAGTGACATGAATGATAGTAGGAAAACATAGTGAGAACCACTAGTGACTATCGTGAGAGAGACTCCATGACACTGCAGGGTAGTGCCCCCAAGTTCTATCAAGATTTAATCCATGGATACATGAGCGAAAAGAAGGAAACTAAAGCAAGAAGTGAAAGTATGAAAGAAACTGTATAGAAAGCCAGAAGATGCATTGCAAGATGGAACATTGGGAACAAGAGGCACTTGTTTACTAGGTTTTCACCTTCTTGGTAGAGACTCTATTTTTTTGCTACCATGATGCCTGTTTCCTTATTTTCACCAATGGCACTTTTTCTTGTTTTTCAATTTTTTTTGTATTTTTATCATTTTGATTTTTTTTTAGTATTTTTCTCTTTTCTCTCTCTTTTTAAAAAAAAAAGTTTTTCAAAAGTTTTTGATATTACCAAGGCACCTATTGATTGCTAGGTTTTCACCAGAGTAATGATTTTCTTAGGACTTTTTACAATTTTAAGAATTCTTTTTTAGGACTGTTAAGAATATACAGAGAGCCTCTAAGATCAAATCAGTTGTAGAACCACTTCAGGTGGAGAGTGTTGATGGGCTCCTTGAGCACTTCTCCCTTAGTTGTAGAAAGCTAGTAAACACCAAATCTGTACACTACAGTGATTATGTAAGGACCAAGCTAGTTATTTTTAAACTTCCATTTTTGGACCCTTTGTTGTTGATTCTTTGAGTTTTCTCTTAGAACAAGATCACCCAGCTAGAAGTCACATGGCTTAACTTTCTTATTATAGCTTCTAAACATACACTACTAATAAACTTGAAGATGATCACATGCCACTTATCAAAATTCATCTAGTAACACTAACTCTTAAAGCTAAGATATTCTATAGTCTTCATCAGTAATGTGGACCTTCATGAAGATTCTTAAAGTGGGTATCTCAACCTCAATTAGAATCAAGCATCTACTCCATAAACCAAAGAAAAGGGCGTTGTACCTATTAGAGTTCTGATACTTGCCTATAAGGCTGGGTTAATCTAGAGGTGCTAGTGCCTTCCAAATTTACTAATTGTGCAATGTAAGATCTTGAGTATCATCTTGTTGGATGCCTTTACTTGACCATTACCCTGGGGGTAATAGATAGAAGACTAGTGTTGCATTATTCTAAACTTTTTGCATAACTCCTTGAGGTCTTTTTTTTAAAACTATCCTCCATTGTCAGTAATGATGGAGGCTGGTACACCATACCTACATATGATGTAGTTTATGATAAAAAGACATACAATTTTTCCATTTGCTATGGTGAGAGGTACTATCTCTACCCACTTCATGAAGTAGTCTGTAGTTGTAATAATGAACTTATGTCCATTAGAAGAACATGGGTGAATCTAACCCACAAGATCAAAGACCCATTGTTGAAATGGCTAGAGTGTCGTAGATGGAATCAACTCCCTAGTTGGAGCATGAATTAGATTCCCACGGAGCTGGGATTATTTGTAGGACTTGGCATACTTGATTGCCTCTTGCTCCATATTCAACCAGTAGTAACCAGCTCTAATAATTTTATGAGCTAGTGTTAAGATATTTAAGTGAGATCTTGAAATACCCTCATGAACGTCAATTAATGCACATTTAGACTCTTCAAGTTCTAGATACCTAAGGAGTGTTTTATTGAGACCACTCCTAAATAATTCATCAGTAATAATGGCATACCATGATAAGGTGACATTTTTCATTCTGGGTTAGATTGTCTAGAATAGTTTGGTCACAGAGATAGGAGTAGATGTGGTGGTAGTGAGATGAGTATTTTCCTACAATAGAATAGATCATCCTAGATTTAGGGGTATCATAGGCAGGGTAGAGTAACATTTCCACTAGGAACTCATGGTAGAGATCATTTTTTGGTATTTGTAGCAAGGAAGCCATAGTAGCCATGGCGTCAGTCAAGTCTTTATTGTCTGCTCGAGGAATTTGTTGAAAAGTTATATGAGAAAAGTATTTCTTCATATCATCAACCATGCATTTGTAAGGGATTAATTTCTCATCCTTTTTCTGGTACTCATCAGTAACTTGGCTGATTATGATCTGAGAGTCCCCAAAGATGTTTAATTGATTTACTCTCCATTCAGTCACAATCTTCATTCCATTAATTAGAGCCTCCATACTTTGCACTGTTGTTTGTACAAGGAAACAAAATCTTATATGCCTTGGGGAGTGAATACCATTTTGGTGTTATGAAGAGTAACCCAACACCAGATCCCTATTGTGTGAAGGACCCATTAAAGAACATCACCCACATTTGGTTTGTGAGTGTTAGAATTGACTCATCAAGATAATCAATGTTCATCGAGAGAAGACTCTGCATAGGTGCATCTACTAGCTGATTTGCAATTGATTTTCCATTGATAGCTTTTTTCTCAACATATTGAATGCCAAACTCACTTAGTATCATGACCCACTTAGCTAATCTCCCTGTTAGAGCTACCTTATTAAGTAAGTACTTCAATGGATCAATTTTATCCACCAATCTTGTAGTGTGGGTGAGCATATAGTGTCTTAACTTTTGGGAAGAAAAGACAACCACCAAGCAAGATTTCTCAATGATACTGTAATTCATCTCATAAGAGATCAATGTATGATACAGATAGTAAATAGCCCTTTCCTTGTTATCATTGTATTCTTGAGCAAGTAAGATACCCAAAGAAGTTTTTGTGATAGAGATGTACAAAATCAGTGGCTTCCCATAAATATGAGGCATAAATATTGGTGGATTAGCAAGATTTTTTTATTTGTGTCAAGCTTTTCTCACAATCTTGACTCCAATTATATTTCACACCTTTATGTAGAGTCTTGGTGAAAGGTTGTGATCTATCCGCCAGCTATGAGATGAATCTATGAATAGATTGAAGTCTTCCTTGTAAGGCTCTCATTTGACTAATATTATGAGGTGGAGGCATATCCATAATTTATTTAACTTTTTCTAGATCCACACTAATTCCTTTCATAGACACAATGTATCCTAGCAGTTTTCTTGATGTGATGCCAAATGCGCATTTCTTAGGATTAAGCCCGAGACTAAATTTTTCCATGCAATCTAGGACAAGTCCCAAATCTTGCAGATGCGTATTGCATTTTTCACTCTTGACCAAGGTATCATCCACATAGTCCTCCATGGTCTTATGCATCATATCATGGAAAATTGTAGTGACTACTCTCTTATATGTAGCACCAACATTTTTCAAGTCAAATGGCATTATGTTCCAATAGAAGGTTCCCTATGCACATGTAAAAGTTGTCTTTTCCTGATCTTCTAGTGCAATTTTGATCTGATTATAACCAAAAAATCCATCCATGAGTGAGTACATCTCATATCTTGCTATCATGTCCACTATCATATCAATGTAGGGAAGTGGAAAATCATCCTTAGGACATGCTATGTTGAGATCATGGAAGTCAATAAAACTCTGATAGATTTTTCATTCTTGGAGATTGGGAGAATATTGGATATCCATTCAACATAATCAATAGCACAGATGAAACTAGCTTTCAGATTCTTCTCCAATTCAACTTTGACTAGCATTGCAACATGAGGATGCATTTTTCAAAGTTTTTTTAAAACAGGTTTAATGCCTAGTGTGATGGAAAAATGATGCATAATGAGATCAAGATCTAGTCCTAGCATGTTAGAATATGTCCACAAAAATTTTATCTTCTTCTCTCAGAAGAAGGCAATGAATTCCTCTTTTTCTTCTGGAGACAGTGATTGTGCTAGATGTATCATGTGAGGATGCTCTTTCGTGCCCACGTTGATCAGCTATCTTGGCTCTATTAACATTGATGATCTCTCCTAAAAATGACTAGGAAGTGCATCAAATATCTCATTTTTAGGCACCTTAGAGAGGTTTTCACCCTTGGATATGTCTTTTATTTTTACTTTTTTAGGTTCTAAAACTACCACAATGTGGTTTTCACCATTAGACCTTCATTTTTTATCTTTTTGATTGTATGACTGAGGTATTTGATGTCGGATTCAGTCATGTTGACACTTTTTTTGCTGGTGGAAGATGTTACTAGTTCAAAAATGTTTAAGTAGCAGGCAAGAGCATAGTCATTCTGGAATGTGGGGACTTCACTAGATGTACTAGAATTCCAGTCTATAAGCTTTGGATATGTGAGTGAAAGAGTAGTGGTGGGTTTGATTACATTCATAGTATAATCATTAAATGTTGGGACCAACAATTTGAGACCTAAAGAAACTTTGTCCACAAGTGTGTTCGAATGCCTCTGAGCACTAACATCACCAATCAAAGAATCAAGGACACTAGTTAGATTGGACCTGTCCAACCTAATCCTAGATGCTTCACCTACTTTGAGTTGGTTGTCATAGACATGAACTTGGTTGATGTCTTTATCTATAGTTGCTTCTGAAAGGCAGTCAAACTCATATTCCTTAGAATTAGTGCTACATAGTGACATGCTATAGAATTCCCCAACAGTGATAGGGACATACTCTCCTTCATCATCTATATTTTTACATAGGTACTAAATGCATAACACTTGACTAGAATCTCCTTGTTTTGAATGGGCATGGTGTAGACTAGTATTGTCCTCAGAAGAATCACTAGTACTGACATGTGGCACAAAGTCATCAAGTTTAGCAAAGAATTTAGCAGGATTGTGCGGAATAGGATAAGGATAAGGATCCTTATCATCAGTATTATCTTATTGAGTATCAAACTCAGCTTGTGACTCATTTTTGGATGAACTCTCATGCTCTGGTATGAATTTGTTAATCCCTAAATGGAAACAAACCTTCTTAAAGCCTAGGCTAGATGTATCTTTGTTTCCTCAAGCTATTGCTTTGATAGGATCAACTAGACTATTGTTATTGCATCCAATAGGACCAGTTCCCTTATAGCCAAAGCACTTCATAAGTCTAAGACCACGGCCATATTTCTCAGGAGTGATCTCATGAGCTTGTTCTGTAAGGTCAACCAAAGTCCCCTCTTTGTAAAGCCACATAGCAATGGCTTTGTTTTCAATTTCATCCTCTAAGGAGATTGTGGCTTTCAAAAAAGTACCATTATACTTGGTTTGAGGTGTCAACACAAATGGCTTCTTTGCCTTAGATGGTCTCCCATAATGATGGGGGGACTTAGGAAGAGATGTCAATGACAATGCTGGTTTGATGTGGTATTCACCCATGCTAGTTTCTTTTAGCTTGAATGACTTCTCAATTTACTTTAGTTTGTTATCATGATAATTAGTAGATTCCCTTTTAGTAGGTACAAAATTCTCAATAGCTTTTAGCATATTGTAGGTATAGCTAGTACTTGTAGGGATAGTGACTTTAGAGCCATGAAATGTGAATTTTATGCATTGATGGTATGTGGATGGCACAACATGCATCTCATGTATCCATGGCCTTCCTAGTAGAATATTGTAAGCCAAGGGAATGTTGTGGACCTAAAAAATGACATCCCTTTCCATAGGACCAGCATGGAGGGGCAATACCACAAGACCTAGGGACATTCACTCGACTTCATCATATGCTTTGATAGTGATCTTGTGACAAGAATCAATAGACTCCTTAGAATTGTCTAATTATCTAAGCAAAGAAGTCGAGACAATGTTCAACCCATCTCCATTATCGACAAGAACTCAATGGACACATGTCTGATGTATCATGACCTCAATATGTAGAGGTTGGTTGTATGGGTGACTCAATGAATTATCATCCTCCTTAGAGAAGGACATATAGTAAGGCAAGGTCAAATTACCTACCATAGATTGAAATTGCTGAAGATCAAGATCTTGAGGAACATTTTCCTTAGTGAGGGCCTTGTTGAGAATCTTTGAATGGGTAGGCAAGATTTTAAGCAGCTCAAAGATTGTGATTTGAGCATTAGTTCATTTTAATTGATTGAGAACACTATAGCTAGTGGCTGCTAAATTTGTTGCAAGTTGTGTACCTTTGCTAGATGGACCAGCAAGGGTTTTATCTTTGGGCTATTCAAGATTAGGAGTAGAAGGTGTAGGGCCTTTGAGTAGCAACTTGGTAACAATGTTGGCATAATATTGCAAAGATTTATTGTCAACTATGTGGGAAGTAGGGCCTCTCAAGATAAATGGTATCTTAAGTTTATTGTTATCTTTCTTGCCCTTGATGGTAATAATGTCACAATACTCAAAATCCATAGGTTCAACCATGTTGATCACATTATTATCATTAGAGTATGTATAGTTGACCTTGTTATTAGATTTTGGTTTTGAGCTCTCTCCTTTTTCATAAGATAGGAAGGGCTCCTTGAAAGCCTTATGATTTATGTCTGTCTACCACAATGTCACCATCATCAATCATGTCCTGGACTTTGTGACACAAGTTTATGAAGTTGCTAGTTTTTTGTCCCTTATTTTGGGGGTACTCATGGAATGTGGTTTCATTCCACCATGGCGGGCATGGTTGTGGGTCATAAGGGTGAGAATTGTCCAATTGTGAAATGATCTTGTTTTGTAGCAAGGTCTTGTAAACCATGTCCAAAGGTTCACCAAGAGGTGTATATTCTCATTTAGGGCATGTAGCCCATGAGCTTCTTGGTTTATTTCTATATGTCTTATTGTCAAGAGGAGGTTTCTTAGCATTATTGGCTGTGTTGAGACTATCTATGAGATTAAAGGCTACCTTAATAGGTTTAGGAGTGACATTGTCAACAACCCCATCATGTACAATTTCTTAATTCTTGTTGATACACTTGGGTTTGTCCTTATTAGATGCAGATCCCTATTTTGTGACCTTCTGAAGGGTAAGTTCACCCTTCTTCATGAATTGCTCTATGTGAATAGCTTATGTGACCATGTCCTCGAAGGTGCATGGACCTTGAAGTTAGACTCTATACCCAAAATTAGGTAGGAGATTATTAGTGAAGATGTCAAGCTTTTCCATTTTAGGAATCTTACATGAATATTTAGTATAAAGTTGTCTCCACCTCTAAAGTAATGTGAGTAAATGTTCACCAACCTTCTACTTAAGATTACACAAATCTCAAATGTTAACAAGGTGTTGAATGTTATGAGAATACTACTAGACAAACAATTTGGAAAATTCATCAAACGTTTTGATACCAGGAGGCAAGTGTGAAAACTACTCCATAGCCTAACCACCTAGACTTCTTGGGAATAAACACATGAGATATGTCTGATTATGCATAAATTCTATAGACAAGGCACCAAATTCCTACAAATGATCTTGGGGATCGGTAGTTCCAAAGTATTTATCATACTTAGGTAACTCTACTCCTCTTGGAAAATGAGGCATGCCTATACTTTTGTCAAATGGGAATGCACAAAGAGTGTCTAAGGTGTACATTTTCATAGGTTTTCCTTTGTCATGCATCATTTTAGGTAGTTGGTCTTGCATCATTTTTAGTTTTTTTTGGAGTTTCAAAGTTTTAGTTTCCTCTTCAGGTGTGATGATAGCTTCCACATTGAAATGATGGGGTAGCTTAGCTCCCTCTTGGGCAAGTTTGAGAAAGTATTTTTCTTTCTCTTTGTTAAGCAGGATTTTTAGGAACTTTTGAAAGTTTTTGTCTTTATGACACTTTTCTATGTGTTCAGGAAGTATTTCCACCTTTTCTTGTTCCTCATTAGTAGAATGTTTTTTTTCTTTGTCATTCCTAGGTTGGTCTTGGTTTCTACTATGTTCACCATGTTCAAGTTTGCAATCAACCATTGTATGAATGTGAATGGTTTCAGTATGTTTTGATTGGAAAGGTCCTCTAAATAAGAATTCAACTACCTTGTTTAGAGATGTGGGATCTTTGCTAGTTTTAGGATCCTCTTGATACAAAGGGAACCTGTTTTGTTGTAAGTTTATAGAGAATGTTCTCTGGATGTGAAGTCATCTGACAGGTGATGGAGATTGTGAAGACTCACCATTGGAAAAATTGGCCATAGACTGTATAAAAATTAGAATGTGACCTCTCCCATGATTATGAACCCTAGTTCTACCTCATCTAAGTCTAAGGGGATAAACCACATTTCCACTTCTTTTTTCCATAGTCATAGACATCGAAGGGAACCAAAATCTTTGATAAGGATCACACTAGAATGTAGTCTCAAAAAGGTGAGATAAGAGTGTAGCATACTAAGGTATGAGTAGTTTCAGTAAGTGCTAGAACAACCAAAGATTATGACTATCATGACATAAAGAAAAACCAGCACTAAAGGACAAGAACAAGGTAACTGAGAGACAAGACTAGTTGTAATGTGGATCACAAGTCATCAGCTAAGCAAGATGCCACTATTGTAGACTATTTGCAAACAGAAAAGAGGTAAACTGCTACAGAAAATAGACCAGACTAAGAGAACAAGTAGCTCAAATATATTATTTTGATACTTTGGGTGCAAGATTTCATGCAAATATTCTCAAAGACATGTACGAGAAAGTGTAAAAGGCCAGGTGAAAATTTAAAACAATAAATTTGTACTAGAAATCTTGCATGAAGACCTATATGGGAACATACAAGGAAATGCTACAACGATAAGATGTAAAAGGACAAGGTTTGCAATATCTTACACAAATTCTTGTGGTATTGCATGAAGACTTGTATAGATCTGAGTGAGGAAGTGCTGAACAAAAGATCCTCTCATAAAATTTTGAAAAATTGGGCACAAAAATAGAGACCAGGTTAACAATAGAAACTAGATTTTAAAGAGAATTTGAAGGTTTTAGATTTTTCTAGATAGATTTTTGGTTGATTTATTAGATTTCAAATAGATAGCAAGGTCAGTTTTCAAGTTGTTATACAACATTTGGTTTTAAACAAGACTAGTAGGTTTTCAGAAAGACATAGGAATCAAGCAGTAGTCAAATACAATCCAACTGAGGACAAAGCAAGTTGGAGGGATGGTAGAATCTTGAATTTAAGTTTGTTTAGATAGGTCTAGACATGTTTAAGAATTGATAACAAACATGCTTTATCTCTAAAACCAAAAATGGTAGAGAAGGCAAAACCTTTGTCCCACAACTTATGCGCATGCATGTACCTCACACAATCGTGACACCCACTAGGGGGTGCCTATGTTTTTTGTGTATTAAAATGCCTCAATAACATAAATGCTAAATGAACACCCTTGTGGTAGGGGTCAAGTGTGAATACTACCTTCCAACACCTAGTAGAATGCCTATGGTGAGTTCTACAATAGAGATTCTTCCCCCTTCTTGCACCAAGATTATGCCCCCTTTTAGAGGTGAACCAAGTAACCTCTAACTAAAGATTTTTACTTGGCTTCCATTCATGTTAATCCTTAATTTCTCTACAAGTGGAGTTGAGACCAGTAGCCCACACCAACATTTGAAAGTGCACACACTTGCTTAGCAAGATTGGGGCTAGCATTGGCCAGTGCAATAGATAAAGCCTCTCCTTGATATGCGATATCAAGAATGAAGGTGTGGAAATTAATACGGATTTGGAGTCTTTCTCTAAAAAGCTTCTTTATTATAGTGAGTTGGAATCTGCAGTAGAAGGAGTGCACTCACTTGGGTTGTTCTCGAAGGTTGGATCACTCCAGTAGGCCCTCTAAGGGTTGACTTAGACTGGTGTTTCAGATCTAAGGGTCTAAGTTTCTAATTCCCCTCAAGGGGAAAGCACATACTTCTCTACCTTATGTTAATCACTGACTTAGTTTAATTGATCTAGACTTATCCTTTCTAAAGATTCTGATTCTCTAAAAGGAAATCATCATCCCATCATAGAAGAGGATTCACACTAAAGAGTCACTAAGTTGCTTACCTCCCTTGGATGCCATCTTTTAGAGGCTTCTAGGTTTTTGATTCACCCTTGGTCATGACCTCCAACTGGTGAAGAGCATACTCCCCTATTCCCTATCTTGCACCCTACGAAGTTAATAAGGCCTAATAAAAATATGTTTGGAAAGCAAGAAAAAGACATAATGTTTTATGTGGGTTTCAAAATTGGTCCTCAACAATTATATCTTTGATAGCATCCTATAAACACACAGTCAGTTCATGTTTAGAAAGTTTGTGTGAAAAAAGGAATCTTCATTGAAATGTCCTATAGACAACTGTTATGCTATAGAAAATTAGAAAACTGAAATAAAGATGCTTCAAAGACCATGCATTAATAAAATGAAATGATAAAAAAATTGAAAATTTGAATTTTAAATATGTTGTTGCAAGATCTTGCATGAACTTTAATGCAGATCCACTTGTACTCTTACGTAGCCCTACATGAGAAAATGAGGTGTCGCATGAGAAACTGCACAATGGGGCACTTTTTTGCATGAGAAAGTACAGAGAAGTAGGCAAAATCCTCAAATCTTCATATTTTTCAGACAAAAATCTAAAAGTTTGTATGTATAGGTACAATAGAGTGACAAAAATATCAAAAAATAAGATAAACAAGGCCAGAAAAATGTGACCTCGAATCTTCACATACACTTCAACATGGTCCTTACCTGCAAGATCATCCTAGAATGAACACTAAATTGTTCATCTAAGAGGTCCAACAAAGCATCCTATTGCTTTCTAATTAAAGGGATCTTGCCTATTTACTCTTAGACCAAGAAGTAGGCAACTAGAAACTTTAATATGAAGGATTTTATGCAATAATATGAAAGTGTATTTAAGATAGATGATGTATAGTTTAATCTAATACCAAGTAAAAGAGAATTAAAGTAGATGGATGCATTTTAATCTAATATGACATTAATGCTAAGCAATTCAAAAAGCTATGATAAGATTGAGTAATTGAGTATGCAATTTGATAGTATTTCAATGCAATTCAAATTCCAACCTCCTAAATGAGGAATTAGAAGCCCCTTAAATAGAATTCCTAAAATAAATTAATGATTGAGATCAACTCAAATGATAGTCAGGATTGAAGTAGAGATTGAGTCAGGATGGAAGATTCCCAGTGTAGGTGAGGTTAACTAACTCAGATCCTAAGTGTAATGAAAAGTTAATTGGAATTCACCCAAGTGTAAGAATAAGTGGATTAAGCCAATTCCAATTCGAGAGGCAGATCACTTGGAATTCCCATTCTTGAACTAGAGAGATGAAATTGGAAGGTTATCTAATTTAATAAAAATGAGATATGTCCTCATAAATGCATATTCTCATTAATTGAATAATTACATTCAATAATTAAAATGAGAGCATTATTAAATTAAATAAATTTAATTCCTTAGTACATTAGCCTTAGGAGATAATTTAATTTAATTAAAGTATAAGCACATAAAATTAAATCAAATCTTAATCAATAGGTTTAATGTAGTTAATCCGAGTCAATACTTTAGGAATTAAATAAATAGCATGATTAATACAGATTAGGGTTTACTACATTTGATAATTAAGTCAAGTAGTAAAAATCAAAATGAGAATTTCCTAATAAAATAGGACTTTAGGGTTGACCAAAATAGACTAGAATTGGTTGAGATGACAATGAGCCAATTTTGGGGTACTACAATAATCAACTATTTTTTCAAACCCTAGACACTATGAATCAAGTACAAGCTAACATTTCCATAGTTAGTTAATAGAAATATAAAAGATTGATTGATTTATAGTATTCTGCATCATTTAAAACATTCCATTTAGATTAATTCAAAAGGATGGCCAGTGCCTTATCCGTTGGGCTAAAATCATAAAGACAATACACCTACTTTTTGGATCTTATCTCCCAGTTTGTGTAGAGATTTATCTATATTCACTTCTAGATCTTATACTTATCATATCTTTAACTTGCCTAAAACCATAATGTTTTCTCAATTTTCACTAAGAATTTACATGATCCATTAGATCATTAGTAAAAGAAAAATGAAATTCAACTCATATTGAATTACAACTAAAACTCAATAAACTTTGCTATCAAATTTTTAAAGATCAAAATAGAGAGAAGGAAAGAGACAAGGTCTAGAGTGAAATCAAATCTCAATATTCGTATTCATTTAATTTGAAGTGTATACAATTCAATGACAATCTCCATCAAAAATAACACAATATACTAGAAATTGTAACTTTGCATTCAATTTTGGAATTGATTTACAATATGCATGGACTGACTTAGAAATTACAAAGACTCGTGTAATGAATGAAATTTAGACCCTCCTCTAGCCTTGGGACTCATATAATGTGAGTTGAAACAAGATTCAAGCATAGAGGGAAAGGACATCTATGCTTAATACAAAAAGATTTACATAAGAGAAAACTATCATTATTACAAAGATGCTTGATAAGAAGATCAAAATTGGTGTTTGTTTGCCTTTTGTAACAATGGATTTCTCATTGATTTTCTTGTGGTAAGGCCAACTCTATTCTAACAAATTCTTGTAGAGTCACTACTCTTGATGATTGATCATGTTCCATTTATTATTCTCCAAGCTTCGAGACCACTTGGCTTGTACGTGTTGTATCAGGCTCTGATATCTAGATATTTATAACAATTAGTTTCTCTTCTGCTAGATCATTAGTTTGAGTGGCAATGTCCATTATTGTAGTTTGTTGCTTCTTTTCCATATCTTATATTTTAATTTCTTTATTAACTATTTGTACCCTTTCTATGGTGACTTCTTTATCCACATTCTCCCATTCAACTACCATTTGCAACAACTATGTTGCTAGGGAATATTTTTCCATCCACTTGTCAAAAAGTGTGTCATTTGGCTAATTGAAGCTCAAAATTTCCTACTCTCTCTTTAGGATATCCTTACCAATCTTCTTTATTTCAAAAAATCATGCTTAAATGAATCAAAAATAATTTTCATATGCACAATTTTCTTAGTGGTTCTAGCAAACCAAATGTAATTCTCCTTACTTATTACTTTGTTTAGCCTAATGCTCATTAATTCTCTTAATTCATTTCCCCACTCTTCCTTATCTTTTATCTAAGGTATTTTTTAGTGGAAAATATTCATAATTTTTCAAATTTTAGAAGTTTTTGCTAGTAATTTGGCTAATAATTTAAGATTTAATGGAACCTAAATTGCCAGATTTTTATTAAATTTAGTTCTAAAACATTTAAAATTGCCCAATAATTTATTTTATTAAAAAATTTAAACTCAAAGATTCACCACAATATTTGATACATGATTAGATTTGATTCACCTAAATATTATATTTTATCGAAGAAATTAAAATTAATTCAACAATAATTATCATAATTACTAGTTACTTTAGGGATATATTACCAATATTTAGTTTTCACTATTGATTTAAAATATAATGTAATTATCCTCATAATTTTCATGAGATAAAACATGTTCAATTTTGATTTGTAATATTACATGACGATTAGCAAACTTCCTATTATTATTGAGATTCACCAATAACTTCTACTCAAAAATTATGATTCCAAAATAATTCACCAATGTAAATAATATTTAAAACTAAAAAAATTAAGAGATTTGCTAATAAAAATAATTTGGTTTTTCAAAATAATGAAAGATTCACCAATAATTTATATCATTTTTTGGAGGGGGGTTTCTTAAAATTTACCTTGCTTTTATCCAACCTATTCCTTTAAGTGCATGAGAGAAAATGTCAAATGTTTTGCCAAAATATTTCAAAAAAGTAGTTATTTATTCTCCTTTGTAGTAAGTTCTTCTTATGATAAAAATCAAGGAGATCATCACTCTAATCAAATGTTTTCTCTATCTAATCATCAAAGTGATCAATAAAAGAGAAACATAAGGTTGTTATATAATTATCCACATTGATCCATTTACTCAAAATTGGTCTTAAAAAACCTTCACAATCATTCAATTTATTCCATATTTCCACTAGTCTTAACAAATCCAAGTAGAACAAGACCCAACCTACCCTATCTACTAGGTAGAAAATTGTATTCTTGATTCTATTTTCATGTTGGAATCCCAGTTCCACATGTAGTGACCATATTTTGGCTTTTTCTTCTTCAAGCTCCTCAACTATGTAGAAATTTGGCCTTTGAGGTGTACTAGGAATCTTAACAATTAGCACTATGTTAAAACATGTAACAAGGGGAGAAGGAGCATCAATTATATGTTTTTGATAAGATAAACAGGTTTTATAGGGACCTTGAAACCGAAAAGTAGCTATAGTAACATGGCTGAAAATAAGCAATAGAAGCCCAGTCAAATAAAAACAAGTCTAACAACTGATAATAAGCACAAGGCCTAGCCAGAAATAGAGGCCAATAAAAAGGCCAGAAAAAAAACCTGTCTTTTAATAGAACTTAGTAAAAGCTAGAACCAAAAGCTAGAAAAGATATAGCAAAAAACAAAAATATAGAACAAGAGGGCTACTCTTCATTCTTCCTCTCGAGTTCCTCCATGGCTTGGGCTGCTTCATAAGTCTTTTGGTTCTCCACGACCATCTACTCTTGGGCTTTTATGTATCCTAGTCCAAACTGGTGTAGGTGATATCAATGGTCATATCTTCATTAGACCTGGCTCTACCTCTGTCCTTACCATCCTCACCAAATAGTAGGCCTCTGTCTTTAAGCACACCGATTAAGGAGAGACTATTTTCATTGATTGAATTGAGGAGAGTAATCATCTGATTAGCCAAGTTATGGTTGTAGTTTTCTAGATTTTGTATTCTCCTCTCAGCTAGACTAACTCTTTCCTCCTAGTCCTCTAGGTTCTCATGATTTTTATTCTTCGTGTTACCCTTCAACTAACCAACCTTCTCTCTGACCCCTTCTAGCTCATGATATAGCCACTTGATTGATCTTAAATTATTAATCATGTTGGTACAAGTGTTCTTCAAAAGATTATTCCCATCTTCCTAGCATTATCAGTGATAGCCACAATAGCTACGTCAGTGAGCTCTTCACGCTGGGTCTATTCTTGGTTAGCCACCATAACTTGAGGATTCATAGCTTCTCTTAAAATTCCCATCTTTGTAGTCCTAACATTGAAATTCCTCCAAGCTTTTCTCCTATATTTGACTAGCACTTCCCCCTCTTTACCATTGATATCATCCTTTTCCTTCTCCTCAAGATGGGAATGGGGATGGACAGGGAAAAGAGGGAGAATCATAACTTTTGGCCCCTAATTTGAAACCCTCTCATCATTTGTACCATCCCTCTTCCATTTCTTCCCAACATGTGTTACCATTTTCTCCTCTTCCTTCTCCTTACCCTCATCATCTGAAGCCATGTCCTCCTCATCCTCATTATAGTCCATCTCATCTTGACCAAAGATTTTTTGGCCATGATTCCTTGGACTCTTTCTACTTGGGGTAATTGGAGAGGGTGACTTCTTATCTTGTCCCTTAATTTTCTTTTCAGATGAATTATTCCCCTCCCCCTCTGAGTTTATGCTCTAAATGTCATTAGAATCAGAAGAGTACCTAGAGCTACCATTATTAGCTTCCACTTTCAGTGAGGGATTGTTGCTAATCATCTAAGCTTTGAAGTGCTCATGAATTAGCAGTAATAATCCCTCATGAAGAGTAGGGTTGACAGTAGGTTTCTTTTTTAGAACTAGACATTTCCTTACTCATAGAGGTTAATAAATAGTAAGGGAGAGAGATTTTTCTATCATGACAAAAATGATTTAAAAGAATGAAATGATGGGTTCTTGATCAAACCTAGGATCTAGTGTAATATATTCAATGACGACATGCAAAACATACCTCCAGAGCTTCTTGATGGATTTGTTACATAAAACATCTCACTTTTAACCAATTCATTCATTTCTTTAATGCTCTTCACAAAATCCTTCACTGCATTGGTTGAGAGTTTTTTATCCCTAAAAAACTTGAAATCCTCCATCGAAATCTTAGTAACTATAGTGACAACCTCCTCTATGATCATAAAAGAAATACCATTCACCTTAACCTTGCTGTCCTTCCATGAATTCACCATGCCGTTGGTGACCTTAGGATCAAATCCATGAAGTTTTGCAATGTAATTTGCAACTCCTCCCTTTTCTAGCTTTTTCCATAGTTTTCCCCCATTTCTCCATTTTTCCGCTTCCCCCACTGACTCCTTTTTGCAGCATTTTCCCACCATCTCTTCACTTTCAACTCCTACAATTCTCATATACTTAGAGCTCTGTAACTCCTTCACAGATGAAATATTGGCTCTTTTCCTTTGAAGAGCACCAAAATATTTTATGTTATAGAAACACAGGTAGCAAATGAAAATTTCAACCCACAAAATGTGTCGAAAAGACAATGATAACCTTAGCTACTTTTGATTTCCAAAAAAGCCTTTTATGACTTGTACTCGTTCCCCAATTCCATAAATAGTCATAATTGCAATTAGATCTCCACTGTACACCCCTAGATTTTTTCTAGGTCGATAAGGGTCTTGGCTTCTACTGGAATATTCTTTCTCAATTTCCATGTAATCAACTTGTTTGATCCCACACCTTTGTTGGCAAACCAATTGCTTCCCTAAACACATGTGCAATGTAGACACTTTCAAATTTAGCAAGTGTATCATGTGTCTCCTCAATTAAATTGGTAATTGACCAAGATGGAAGATTTTTTCCATTTATACAATTAATGATATTTTTAGAGTCCCCTTCTAACCAAAGTTTACTTATTCCAACTTCTAAAGCTAGTTTAACCACATGACATGCTGCTCTGGCTTCAGCAAAATGATTGGTTTGGATTCCCAATAGAAGAGAAAAAGCCATGACTCCTTCACCAAAGTCGTTTCTTATTATTCCACCACTTTCCAAAGGACCTAGATTTCCTTTAGATGCACCATCAAAGTTGGCTTTATACCATCCCTTTGGGGCTTGGCTTGACTATCTGCCTACTTTTCTCTTTCCAAATTGTTTCCCAAATTGTGCAACTTTTTTTTCCAACTGTTAGATTTTCTTACCTCTTTCATCATATGCTTCTAACACCTTTTCAAAATTTTCATTTAATTCCAAAAATTTTCCTTTATCTTTGGTTGCTACCACTACACTAGAGTCATCCATCTCTTTATTTGTTAGGGCCACCTTTTCACTATCTACCTCCTCAACTCTGTAGACCATGAGACTGCCTGTATGATTAGAATCTGAGACTTCCTAAATTTTGGCCTTGTTGCTCCTTTGGATGGACCAAATAACCAAGGATTTATGGTCATTACTATACTTAACCTTTTTATGGGCTTGTAAAACCTCATCCTCAATTCTAAATTAGGTCTCTTTTTCCTTCCTAACTACATCAAAAAACATTGCATTAGCAATGTCCCATTCTAGAAATATTATGATTCCTAATTATTTTAGCAATAGCCTTCTCCCCTCAAGGGTTATCTATCCAAACTCTTCCATGAGGCTAGCTTCGACCTTTGGTTCAATGTTATAATCATGTCTATATAGTTGTTTTACATTTATTTTCTTGAATCTAACCTCAAAATTCTCAATATTATTCTACCAACTAAATTGAATAAAAGTCCTAGATCTAACAAAATTATCAACATCTAAAAAATTATTTGATTCCTATTTGACCACAGGATCAATTTCTATTCCTCTGAAGTCCTTTACTATAAGGTATAACAATGGCATAGGGGTCTTTATAGGTGCTTACTCTTCTACTTATGCTGCAATGATCAAAACATCCCTTTGGCCTCCTATCTTCCTTATTTTCTCCCTCAAGGAGTCTTCATCATCTATGTAAATAGGGGTTTGTGTAGGAGAAAACCTTAGATGAGGAGCCTTATTCTAATTTCTACTTCTTTGCAATAAGTACAGCAGGTGGGGTCTTTGAGAGTTGTCTCTTGTAAAGGGGCACAAGTTGTACACTAATGTTTCTTGCCACCATATATCCAACCTTTCTCTATAATGTGTATTTCCTTGGGCTTATGATGGCTCTCCTAGTCAATAAATTTTCTATATCAATAGCTTGGTCTAGATAGGCTTGAGCAAAAATGGCTTTCTTCTCATTTAGGGTTTTTATAAACCCAACAAAATTATTCATAAACATGTTAATTTTATTACCCCAATATATCACATCAGCTAGGGGATCATATTTATGCTCTAAAGTATAAATAAATTCAAGAATCCCACTATATACTTTCCATTTTTCTTTCCTAATGTCTTGTTCTTGTAATGAAAATTCATTCCTAATTACATCTTTAGGAAAGTCAACAAGATGTTCATATAACTCAGCTTTTATTCTATCTTTGAACATATCATAGAATCCTTTAGGATCAATGAAATGGGAGTAGGAATGAGCCATCTGATACCTATCTAGAAATTTGCCTAAATGCTTCCATCCTCCTTTAGTAATGAAAAAATTATGGAACACAGTGAAAAAGGAAAAATAGTACCTCTGAGTCTATTGAGGAGCTTCTTATCTTTAAGTCCTCCTATCTATCATAAGAATTTTGAAATTCCAACCTTCAGTGGCACTTGATAGGGCAAGACATTGGGCTTCCCTTGGAAATTGTATACTTAGAACATAGTGTGGATTGAATATGGGATAATGTCTCCCTAATTATGAATCACTTTCAATCCTTTGGCATGATCCTTGGGTCTGATTAGCTATAGAAATGATTGAGGCATTCTTAGATTGTCTCCACTCAATAAAATCCTTAACTTAGAAGCAAAATATCTATCAAATCTAACAAAGTTAGCATCATTGACCTCATAGGTCATATCAACACTCCATAGCTAAACTAGTAATTTCTCTCCATCCTTCTCTAGCTCCAACTTCATCTCCTTGGAGAAAAAAGAAAATCCTTTGGTGAAGCATAGACATCAACATAGAATTGTTGACATTGCAGTCAAGTTTTTTTATTAGTGACAAATGCACTTATTCAAATGGTTCTAGTATCTACCGAGCTTATTTTATAGTTAACACTATTAACCAAGTAATTCAAGCTCTACTAAGTTCTACAATTGCTACCAAGTATTAGGAACAATATTTAGTTTATGTCAAGTAGTTTTTACTAGGTTGGTGATTATCAATGTAAACTGAGCTTCTTAGTGTTTACCAAGTTTCTTAGTACAGAGCAAGTTCTATAGTGGTTACCAAGTTCGTAGTTTTAGTGATGTGAATCTATTATTGACCAAGCCGCATAGTGTCAATCAAGTGATTCAACTTATACTAAACTCGTAATTATAGCATTGAATGAGCTATGTAGTGTGAATCAACTGATTCAGTTTATATGTCGAGTTTCTCAATATTCATCGAGTCACCAGTGTAGATTGAGTTCAAACTACTTGCAAGTGATTAGTATAAATCGAGCTCCTATTTCTACCTAATGCATGATGATGCCAATAATTGACAATGGATGTTGATTATCAGAACCTCACCAATTTTGTCTTCAGAACTTGAGTTCTTGCAATTGGGCTGACTTTGTGCATTTTGGTGAAACTTGTATTGTAGCTGACTTTATTGAATTTTAAATTGGATTGGTATATATGTAATGTATTATAATACATCTAAGGAGATATAATATATGTGAATATTTATATGAAGAGAGAAAAGAGAAAAAGTGCAAAGTAAAAGGCTACAACAATATAAGGAGCAACAAAGATTTATCTATCACAACAAGGTGATCATTACACTCAAATGAATCTCATTCAGAAAATCATGTTGTAGATCAGAGATCATCCATTGGTTCATCCTAATAGGTGGAACATTTAAATCCTTTCACAAAGTAGACTTAATAGTCTTTTGTAAATATTTTTACTGAGTGCATACTTCATTGTATGTTTGTAAATCCTTTTACAAGGTGGACCTAGTAGTCCTTATTGCTCCTAATAGGGTAGATAATTATAAGTGATCATTGTAAGACTTAACAAACCAACTTTATACTATAGTACTAAATATTGTGGGTATCATCCCCACCCTAGTTTTAATTTCTATTTGGATGGTTTTTGGGTCACCAAATTGTGTGTCAAAGTGTTATGAATGTTTTAATACTTTCAATTTTTCATGCATGCAATTAGATCAAAATACACCTAAAGGATTAATTGGTAAATAAAGATTAAGTTTTATATGTTACTTATTCACCCCTCCCCTCTCAGTAATGTAGCCTATCATATATTTCCAATAATTTGTATCACAACTTTATGGTTCTCAGAGAAGAAGTCTAATAGCTTGAGGAAAGATCAAAGGCAATGGAGGTATTCAAACTTGATAAGGCTATTTACAATGAAAAGCTAGATTTGGAATTGGCTATTAGGAAACTCAAGAAAGAAAAGAAGCAACTCTCTTACTCCTTGAAAAGAAGAAAAGATCTTGCGATTTGGATGAATGGAAAGCTCTACATTGAAGAAAGAATTGAAGGCATCCATTTAGAAAACAATTTAGATGAAGAAAATGAAGCAATTAGAGAAATATTAGAAAAGAATGGTACACTTCAAGAAGAAGTAAGAAAGCTGAAAAGAGAACAAGAAATTTAGTCAGTAAGATTGTGTGAAGTCATGGAAGAGAAGAACAAGACAAAAGAAGAGTTAGAAGGAAAGAATAATGAAATTTAGAATCTATCCCTTGAAAAATTAGACTTCATTGATCAACTTACTAATGAAAATAAATAAATCATGAATCTAAGATCAGAGAATGAAAGATTGAAGAATGATCTAAACAATGAAAAGAAAACCAATGAGAGGATGATGAAATCTCAAGAAAATATGGATCAACTAAATGAGAAAATACATTATAGAAAAAAGGGAAAAGCAAGAATTGGATATAAAAAAGAAGGTAAATCATCCAAGCAAGGAGCTCAAAAGAATCAAAGATATACTTGCAGTCACTATGGTAAGATAGGTCATACATCAAACAAATGCTGGAGCAATGGCAGCTAAATTCAATGTAAAATGCTACAATTATAACCAACATGGTCATAGAGCTAATGAATGTAAAGAGAAACCTAAATTTGAAGGAAAATGTTACAAATGAAAGAAGCATGGGCACAAATCTTTTGAATGCAAAACTGAGGTATTGAATCCAGCAAAACAAATTGTAAAAGCTATATTTGGTTGGGACTATAAAACTTGGTGTAGATGTCACTACTATGGATAATTTGGACACATTGGAATGAATTTTGTAAAACATAACTTGAGGACAAGAGACACCACTAAAAGATGATTTATTTGCACAAAACTTAGACAGCTTGCCAAGAACTATATGAATATTGGAAGGATTGAAGATGAATAGAAAGACAAGGTTGACAACATCATAAAATAGATGAGACAACAATGGATTCTAAAATATTTTGAGAATGCAAGTCTAAGCAATGAAGAACACTTCACCCAAGAATTTGGTGACTCAAGCATTTCTACTTGATCTCCCAGAAGGAGAACTAGAACTAGGATTCTGAAGCAAACATCTTACATCAATTCCAGTTAGCTAGAAGGAAATATTCATATTAGTATTCGAGAACTAAAGGGATCACCAAGAATTTAAAAAAATTCTAGGCATTAACAAGGGAGGTTGGGATGAAAGACCTTTCTCAACAAGGTTGTGAGTTACTAAACTGTTGTGTGGACACTAAGTCATGGATGACTTTGTCTAGCATTTAATCCGAGCTGAGTGGAAAATAGTTTTTCATCAACCAAGACATCATACCATAAATTTATGGTAATAGAAAGAAAAAATTTGATAAAAAGGGCAAAGTAAAATTTATTTGACATCATGAATTTTCAAGAGCTATTTGCTAAGAGTGATTTCTATGCAAATTATTGTTGAATTTTTTCGCATTTTCTCAAACCCTACCAAGCAATGACATCCTCTAGTAGTAAGACCAAGAAAGGGTTAGAGATGTTGGTTCAAGGAATTGAATGGAAGGAACTTGATTTAAAACTTAGTCCAACTGTTGGAAAAACCCTTGATCCCACTAGAGCACAATCTCAGATTCCATGAAAGGTACTTTTGGTAAACAATACTTGTTTGCATTTTCAATGTTTTATCCACAACATAGGAACCCTAGAGATGGATGAGTCTTTGTAAAATTTTTGCGTGAATGGCATGTTGAAACCATAACATCAACATCTGGAATTGAAGGGTTTGACCCACATTCCACACATGCCCTGAGATTTTTAGATTAAGTGGATAAGGTTTATGCTCAACCGAGTGCATAATGGGAAATTATGGTTGTAGAAACCTATTTTGATAACAAAGAAAATGATCCATAGGATCATAGGACTTCCAATGCTAGCCAAGAAAAAAATGAATAACACCCTAAGTCGGGTAGAATTGGAGAAGCAAACCCTTGCAGAATGGGATAAAAGAGGAATGATGATTAGTTGTGTTACTAATATGGAGTTGAATTGGAATACATGTAATTGCACATAAGATATATAGCTCCAGTCATCTAAAATATGTATCATGTGAAAACGTAGATCTTGTATTCAAAGTGGTCAAGAACAACATGTCATTTGACCTTGCCGAGTCTAAGTGACAAAGAAGTAAAAGAATCTATAAAGAATAATGAATAAAAAATTACATTGAGATTTAAAACTTATCTAATATTGATCAATGACATTGAACATGTGGTGAGGAATGGAAAAAACACATGGAAAAATATCTACAATCTTCATAAATAGAGTGATTTTGTTGTTAATGTTAGTGATAAGGATGATGATGATGATATAAATGACAAGGAAGAGAAAATTGATGGTGAAGAGGTAACACATAATGAAAACATAGATGATGAGGAACAAGAATAGGAAACCACTTAGGAGAATCTCCCAGAGATTCAGAACATTGAGGAGACTGACCCTGAGAAGATTACAATAGCGGTCATAGCCTCACTTCCTCATTCTTTGAGCAAAGCATTGATGACATCTAGCTTAGAGAAAGCTACTATAGAATTAGTTGTGTCAAACATTACAAATACAAGTACTCAACCAATCTTTTCACTTGTTCAATTCAGCCCTTCATTAATAGAAGTGACCAACACTTCATCTATTGAGCAATTAGTACTTCCTCCTCCATTAGTTTTGGTCACTCAAGGTATTTCTTCAATAAGTGTAATATCTACTTTTACTACCAGTCCTTCTATTTCTGCCATTTTTTCTATTCCAAGCATGCAAATAATAAGTACTAAGATAGTTGAGAGAAAGCCTCAACCAAGTACAATGGTGTCTAGTAAAGGAAAGAATAAGGAAGAAGAAATTGATCTTGATGAAGATAAAGTTATCCCATATTGGGATATCGTCAATCTAAATCCTAATCAGATGCATATAGTAGGAGGGATACTATAGAAGAAAGCTAAGAAATAGAGGCTTAGAGAGGAATGCAATAGAGAATTTCAAGTGCTTGAAGATGCAAAGAACATTCTTATAGAGGCACTCAACACTGAGGTTACAATTCTCAACCAATTTTGGCTTAGCTAGCAGAAGTGGTCCAGAAATTCAATGAAGATTTGAATGGACAAGAGAAATTTTTGTAGAGAGTAAAGAAGAAATTTGAAAATAAAGTATTGGAGTTACTAGCACAAAAGTTTGCAATAGATCAAGTAGACTTGTCTACTATTCTAGGTTCATTGGTAACCTCTACAAATAATTTAACTTCTCTATTTAGTAAACTCTATGACAAATCTATTTTTACATAGGAAATGAAAGATAAAATATCCAAAATTGATGAAGATATGAGGGCAAGTGCATGATAGTTTTCACTTGATTTGAGTTACAGTTCTACTCACTATACAGAGATCAAATTTCTAAGAAATATGTAGGTAGAATTACTAAGGGAAAAGGCTAGGATAAGAGCTATATTTGTAGATGTAAAAGGCATGATTCTTCATAACATAGATGCATTGCAGAAAAATATTGCACATGCTAAAAACCTCATCCATGATAATTATTTCTCCATTTCTTATCACATCATAGAATTATTAGCAAAAGTTTAGATTGCATTGCACACAAGCAAGGTGTTGCAAGAAAACTAGGAGAAGACAATGACATTGATACTAAAGGTACATTTTGATTTCTTATCACATTTTGGCATAAGTATATAAATACACCTTTGACATTTATGTCAAAAAGGGGGAGAAGATATATATTATAAAGGGGGAGAAGAAGCATATTATATAAAAGGGAGAAGATGTAATATAAGATGCAATAATGAGAATACGTATATAATGTAAAATATATTGAATATATATGTGTGGGGGAGCAACATCATATTAGATACATGTACAGGTATTCAGATAAACATATCTTACAAAAGAAATTTTGAAAAATTAAAAAACAAAGTACATTACTGAGTTGAAGACACAAGATGAAGAATAAAGATTTTTTTTTTTTTTTTTTTGAGAATTCAATTTTTGATAAGTGTTTTTGTCACCAATGCCAAAGGGGGATATTGCTAACACTACAGTCAAGTTTGTTTAGTAGTGACACACATACTTATTTAGATGGTTAGTATCTACCAAGCCTATCATATAGTTAACATTGTTAACCAAGTAATTCAGGCTCTACTGAGTTCTATAGTTGCTATCAAGTATGATGAATAATATTCAGTTTGTGTCAAGCAGTTTCTACCAAGTTGGTGATTATCAATGTAAACTAATTTTCTTAGTGTTTACTAATTTTCTCAGTGCAAACCAAGTTCTATAGTGGTTATTGAGTTCACATTTTTAGTGGTGTGAATCCAATATTGAATGATCCAAGTAGTGTCAATCAAGGGATTCAGTTTATACCAAGCTCATAGTGATAGCATTGATTGAGCTATGCATCATGAATCAACTAATTCAGTTTATATGCTGAGTTTATTAGTATTCACCAAGTCACTAGTGCAAATTGAGTTTAGACTTCTTGGAAGTGATTAGTATGAATTGAGCTTCTATTTCTACCAAATGCATGATGATGTTGAGCATTAGCAATGGGTGCCAAGTATTAAAACCTCACTGAGCTTTTCTTTAGAACCTAAGTTCTTGTAACTGGGCTTGTTTTGTGTATTTTGGTGAAGCTTTTATTGTAGCCAACATAGTTTAATTATAAATTGGATTGGTATATATGTATGTATTATACTACATGCAAGGAGATATAATATATGTGAATAATTGTATGAAGAGAGAAATGAGAAGAAGTGAAAAGTAAAAGGCTACAATAGTATAAGGAGCAACACAAATTTATCTATCACAACAAGATGATCATTACACTCAAAGGAATCTCATTTAGCAAAACAAGTTGCAGATTAGAGATCAACCACTAGTTCATCCTAACAAGTGGAATAATTAAATCCTTTCACAAGGTAGACTTAACAATATTTTGTAAATCTCTTTATTGAGTGCATACTTCATTGTATATTTGTAAATCCCTTTTCAAGGTGGACCTAGCAGTTCTTATTGCTCCTAATAGGGTAGAACATTGGAAGTGATCATTGTAAGCCTTAATAGGCCACCTTTATACTGTATTACTAAAGCTTGTGGGTATCATCACCACCCTAGCTTTACTTTCTATTTGGAAGGTTTCTCAGTCACCATATTTTGTGTCAAAGTGTGATGAATGTTTTAATGCTTTAATTTTTTCATGCATTGAATTAGATCATAATACACTTGAAGGATTGATTGGTAAATAAAGATTAAGTTTTATAAGTTACTAATTCACCCCTTCCCTCTCAGTAACTTTTCCTATCATACATTTCCAACAAGAATATCAATAAAAGGGTTTCTTCACTTTATCTTGGCTAATACCTATTAATCCACTATGGATTTCCTCTACTAAAAATGTAGCAAAATAAAAAATTGAATTCATTCCATACTACAGTGTCTAGAAAATGATGAAAACTATGGATCCTTGGATGTGATCCTGCTCATCCATCCCAAAAAATTGCAAAGAGAGAAATACTAATTTTGTGCCTTAGGATTGAATTATTTCTTTAGTAGTGGCTCTGGGGAATTTACTATAACTAGGGGTAGATGCCCTATTTTCACAAATTGCTCCCAAAGTGGCCCTCTCCTTAAGGATACCCTCTAGGCATCATACCTAGCCTGTAGATCCTAATGATCAATTTTTTGATGTAATGCATGGTTAAGGTTTAATCTAAAAACTTCCCTAATCACCTTTGGTACCACCCTAAAAATATTGTCTCCCACATGAATCTTGGCTACCCTCAGCATGAGTTCATATCTTTTTGTTATCATTGTTTGGGGGTCATCATCTAAGTAAACACCAGGAAAAATTATTTTTTAATGTTGAATTTCCAGACATTGCTTGGAGGAGTGTCATGGTTTCTCTTAGAGAACCATTTTATGAATAACTCCAAACTTCCAATAAATATCTCTACATCCCTTAGCCAAATTTTTAATCCTATAAACCCTTACTGACCTACAACCTAGGGTTTTTTTGAACTAATTCTTCCCCCTTAGTTGTTTCATTAGTGGATAAAGGCAATTGTTCTAAAAATCATCATTTACATTCTGATGTTGATAGTCTACTTTCCCAGAAAAATATCATTAGAGAGACATCTTAAAAATTCCAACTCAATTCAAAAAATGATCTTTAAGAGGATGTCTGTACTTAGTAATAAAAAAGCTTACTTCAATGAAAAATATTTCTACAAAAATTCATGTCTCAAGGGAATCAAAATATAAGTTATGGTTCTTTCTATGCTTTGAATTCTTTATCACTTGGTATTGAATAATGAATTGAATTATCTATTTTATGCAGAATTCTCCTCACAGGAACTAGCATTGATCAACATTAATCATTGCAACTATTAATTTTCAAGTAGCACCAAAATTTTTAAATCTAGCCATTGATTTTTTATGATCAAATGGTGCTATTTTAAATATTAATGGTTGTGTTCCTCCTTTGACAAGCTAGATAGGGGCCACTATGTTGCTTTCTCACTTTAGCTAAAGTTTGATCATCTTTAAAAAGTGAGAAACTGATAATCATCGATCTATATTTAATAAATGATTCTAAATAATCTTTGTTGTAAATGTATTTATTTTTTCAATTTGGGCCCACTAAGACATGCATTGAATGCTCACATTCTCACTTTGGGTAACCTCATGCAAATTCACAAAGTGAGAATGCGACAGTTATTGATCATCTGATGATCTGATGGTTATGATAAAACAATTATGTTTCCTTATATTTTGTATCCTTAGAAAATTAAAATGTGCCACCTAGAACCTCATACTGATAGAAATATTTTACAACTTACAACTTAGGCTAGCCCTACCATTTCCATGTCTCAAAATCTTGCATTCTCACTTTGGTTAATCTTCATACATCTTTAAAATGTGAGAAGGCGATGAGCGTTGACCTTTATCTAATCAACTCCTTGGAAAATGCATTATTTTATACTAGTTGAAAACCAAAAGAAGGGGCCCATAAGGATAGGTGTCAACTCATCACTTTCTTGATTTAGCTAAGCTCCATGCAACTTTTAAAAGAGAGAAAGTGACAATTGTCAATCTATCTTTAATCAATGATCATGAAAATGACTCATCTCGAGTTAAGAACTTGAAATAAAATAGTAGGTGGGATAGCCTTATTGGAATTATTTAGAATAAATGAGAGGGGTTGAATTAGTTATCCAAGGTCTAGATGTACAATTAAAACTTTTTATAGCTTAGTGAACCCATATCCATAAAACATTTTCATCATGCATAGATCTATTAGATCATGCAATCACTAAAACTTGTAGGTTACTATCAAATCAACTTTGCAGAAATGTAAACATGAAGAATAATAGATTTAATAACACATTTCATACAATGATTTACTGTGGATATCCAGTTTGGGAAAAACCAACTAGTAACATGCTACTCATTCTCACTCTTCTGAAGTGATCCCTTATGAAAGGCTAACCTTGTTAAAGGTTACAATGCACACTATTAAATGTGACCTAGTTAAAGGATTTCATAGGAGTGAGCCTTTTTAGAGGACTTCAAATCATTTACTTGGAATGTCTCCTAGTTAAATGTTTTACAAATGACTATTAGGTCAACCTTAATTTATAGTATTTACCTAGAATGGTACAATGATTAGAAAGTAAGAGTAAGGCTTGATCTGATAACAACTTACAACTCTATTGGTAGATTAAAAATCTCTATTTTAGTCCTCCATTCTACTTGGCTTTTTACACACTTTAGCTCTGAGAGCTTGTTCAACCTTCAAGCATCCATACCCTTAAGCCTTCTTTCTTTGCTTGCCAATGTAGTCTCTTCTATTAAATCACTGAATGAAGCAATACCCTAGACTCCTTGTCTTCATTAGGTTCTTGTACATGAAAACCTTTTCTTCTGACCAACCATCTCTATAAATAGAGAACTAAGATCTTTTGTCATTTATCCTCCATCATCCATTTTAGGGTTAGGTTAGATTAGGTAGGATTCAATAAATCTACCCATCATTTCATTTCATTCCCTTCTAGAAACTTCTCCTTCCATCCTCTTTGAATTCACCTCAAAATGGTTTATCTTGAATTCTATGCCACCAACTCATCAAGCTTATCTTCTACATGGCTCACATAATCCAAGAAATCAAACTTGTCACCTCAGATTGATCAAATTCTTTATCTTTTTCATAGTGCTGACACTCAACATTAACTAGATTCTGATGCTCAGCACATATTGCATTACTCAACATCCACTATTAAAACACTCAGCATGAACTAAAGTTTAATGGTGTTCAACATCAACTAAACTTTGCTTGACTTACACTATTACACTTGGATTACACTAAAATTAACTTTTCTTCACTCCAACTAATTTTTTATTCGTCTTACAGTAACTTTTCTCATCACCTACTATGCAAATTTTTAAGCTTGGCAAACATACTTTGTTTAACTTGTTCTTTTGAACTTAGTCAGTGTAACCATCCTTTGCAACATTAAGAAAATTATCAATGCATTATAATATCACTATCTTAACTGATCCTTGTACTCCTTTTCCATATCATAGCTCAACTTTTCCTCTAGGTACTATTGTTACCTCATTTGATCAAATCCTCTTCATCAATCAAATAAATGATAGTATTTAAATCATATAAATAATTGTCTTACTAGCAAGTAGCAGGTTTGACATTAGTGACAAAACAATGATTGGAACATAGTTATCACACTAGTATCAATCCATTTTCAACAATCTCCTTCTTTGAAATTGATGGAAAACCAAACTGATCAAACTTAATTAGTACAACCAACAAAATACCAAAAAGAAAATAATTCTTTGTATTGAAATCTCTCCCTCTATTAGAAACTTACATCTTCTGAAAAGATTACAAAATTTTTGTTCTGATGAAGAGATAATCAATCAACTCATCCTTATGACTCCCTATGGACCACTTCTTATTTCTCATTTACATTAACTCCCTCTTTACTAGGTATTCATATTTCTTTTTTATTTTCTTTCATCTCCCTCAGCACTCATAATATCTCCCTCAACAGAACTAGGAAAATCAGGATTGCTCCCTCATTTCTTTAGATTTGTTTATCTTTCTCTCTCTTTAGGATTTCTCCCTTAGTTTGTCTTTCTCCCTCTTTTACAATAATGCCAAAGACTTCTCATCTTAAGATATAGATATAAAGATTTATAGTTTCTCCTACGATCACCTAGCTTGTGACTGAATTGAAACTCCAACTCTTTGATTACTTTAGGTAGCTCCTCAAGTAAGATCTACTTCATCAATCTTTAACATATATCAATCAACTTGTTTGATGCAGGGCACTCCTCATGCTTCTTAGATAGCCTTTGATAGGTGTATCACCTCTAGTTCACCTCTTAGATATTCATGAGCATCCTTAGGTAATGCTTTTGTGAAGATATAAGCTATTTTCTCTTTTGTGTTAACATATTCCATCTTCACCTCTTTACCTTGACACTTGATTGCAATGTACCTACATCACAAAATTATTTGATATATTTATAGCACTTGTATTATCACAGTAAAGGATCATGGGTTTAGTGATTTCTTCCTTCATTCATGTGAGTAGTTGTTTAATCCATACAATGTTTGAACAATTTATTGCAACAACAACAAATTTAGCTTCAACAGTAGATTGAGAGATATAGTTTGTTTTCTTGCTAGCCTTTTTCCTAAGAAAAATGGTCGTCCACTGGTGCTCTTTCTACCATCAATATTTCTAGCCCAATCAGCATCAGTGTAGGATCTCAATTCAAATTTCTCATTTTTCTTATAGTATAGACCATAGTCCTCAGTTCCTTTCAGATATCTCATTATTCTTTTAACTATCATCAAATGATTCTCCCTTGGATTAATAGAGAATCTTGCAACTATCCCTATAGATAATGCAATATCAAGTCTACTATGTACTACATATTGTAAATTTTCATTCATGTTAGTTTATGGTGACTGATCAGGTAAGTACTATACATGACAACCTTTGCTTCTGAAAAATCATCTCTATAAATAGAGAATTACGATCTTTTTCCCTTTCATCCTCCATTTTCCATTTTAGGGTTAGGCTAGATTAGGTAGGATTCAATGAATCTACCCATCATTTCATTTCATTCCCTTCTATAAACTTCTCCTTCCATCCTCTTTCAATCCACATCAAAATGGTTTATCTTGAATTATGTTCCACCAACTCATCAAGCTTATCTTCCACACAGCTCACACAATCTAAGAAATCAAACTTGTTAGCTTAGATTGATTTAATTCTTGATAATTCTCATAATGCAGACACTCAGTATTAATTAGCTTCTCATGCTTAACACATACTACATTACTTGACATCCACTATCAAAACTCTTGGCATGAACTAAAATTTTTGAATTCTCAAAATCAACTAAACTTTTCTCAGCTTACACTATTACACTTGGCTTACATTGAAATTGACTTTGCTTGGCTTCAACTATTTTTTTTGGGCTTACACTAACTTTTCTTGGCACCTACTATGCAAATTGTTGAGCTTGATAGACATACTTTGTTTAACATTTTCTTCTAAACTTAATCAGTGTAACCATCCTATGCAACCTTAAGTAGATTATCAATGCATTATGATATCACTATCTTAATTGATACTTGTACTCCTTTTCCTCAACCTTTCCTCTAGGTGCTATTGTTACCTCATTTGATCAAATCCTCTTAATCAATCAAATAAATGATAGTACTTAAATCATATAAGCAACTTTCTTACCAACAAGTAGCAGATTTGACATCAATAACAAAACAATGATTGAAACACATTTATCATACTTGTATCAATTTGTTTCCAACAAACCCGAGGAAAACCTAAGCTTGAAAAGGAGTCATGCACTAGGGTACAACATATTTTCATGAAATTATTCAAAAGGCTATGTAAAAATTATATATTAAAAGGATTTTCACAAGTTTTAAGGGCTTGGTTTAAAAATTCCTGTGCATATTTAAAAATGTGAACAATGTGAACAAATTGATGCAAGGGCTTAGAATCCCTTGTAGATGCAGACCACATACTTGAATAAAATGACAACTTGTTCAAAGAGAAATACATAGACAAGGGGAAAAAAAATTATACAGAGAAGACAAACACTTATGCACATGGATTTACAAAAAGTACAGACCTAACTACTGTTCATTGAAAAAGAGTACATTTAAGAGAAATAATTCTTCAAGAATTATCCATGAACTGGCAATTCAAGAATGTCACCTGATAGTTCCTTTAAAATATAATAATCTTCACCCCATGTAGAATCAATTAAATAAGGGCCTAACCAAATAGGATAAAATTTTCCTTGTTTACCCTTATCTTCAATTCTTGAATTCCACATTAAAACTAGGTCTTTAGGTTCAAATTTCCTTGCCACTACTTTCTATCATATAAGTCTGCAACTTACAACTATAATTTTACATTCCTAGTAGAGGCTTCTTTTCTAGTTTCTATTATTCCTACCAACTCATCCATTATCTCCTACATATCATCAATAATATCATTATCATACATTTGGATGTAGTTATATAGGCTATCAAGTTTTTTTGAGCATCCTTACTTGGATTCCATATACAAAGTCAAAAGGTGAAACACCTATTTCCTTCTTGGCAGTCACTTTGTTAGCCCATATTGCTAAATGTAGCTTGAAAACTCATGCTTTCTTATTATCATCCAAGGTCCTCTTAATGATTTTGAACAAGTTTTTATTTATAGATTCAACTTTTCCATTTCCCTATGGATGATATTGTTGACATTAAGGTCAATTTATCTATCAGTGACTCAACACTTAGTCAAATGGTTACATTGCTATCGACCTCTACAGTTGCTACCAAGCTTATCTTTCATCCTATAGTGTTAACCAAGTGTTTTAGTTTCTTCTGAGCCAAGTAGTCAAAATGTAGTATCTATCAAGTACCTTAGTCAATTTACATTTTCTATTGAGCTTCAAATAATATATATAGTGCAAACTGAGTATAACAGAGGCTATCAAGCTATTTAGTAGAACTGAAGAAGATTGTAGTGTTAATTGAGCTCTAGTATGTTAACAAAGTTTGACTATATCTATCAAGATCACATTGTTAATAATGTGAATCTAGTGTTGATTGAGTCATACAATGTCAACTGAGCGATTCAATAGCTACCAAGTTTCTTAGTGTTCACCTAGTTACACAGTGCTGACTGAGTTCAAACTATTTGGAAGTGATTATTATGGACCAAGATTCAAGTTCAATTCAGTGCCAAAGATTTCCAAGTATTAATAGTATTTTCCATGTATCAGGATATCACCAAGTTTTTCTTTAGAACACAAGTTACAATAGTTGGGCCGACTTTGTGAATTATGATGAAATTGGTATTATAGCCAACTCTAGTAAGTTGTTAATTGGATTGATATATATGTAATACATTGTATCATATCCAAATATGATTGAAGAAGATTATGAAGTACACAAGTGTGAATTAAAGAAGGATACAAGAAATATAAGGGATAATAAAGATTTATCTATAATAGTTAGGTGAACATTATAATACAAAGGTTCTTATTCAACAAATCAAAGTTGTAGATAAGAGATTAGCCATTGGTTCATCATAACAGGTGCATCAATCAAATCCTTTAATAGGTTATATTTAATAGTCTTTTTCTAAATCTCTTAACCAAGTGCATGCTTAATTGTATGTTTGTAAATCCTTTAACAAGGTGGACCTAACATTCCTTATTGCTCCTAATATGGCAAATCACCATAAGTGGTTACTTGTAAGCCTTAACAAGCTAACTTTATATTGTAGTACTAAGGCCTATGGATATCATCCCCACCCCAATTTTACTTTCTGATTGGAAGGTTTTTGGGACACCATATCTTGTGTCAAAGTGTTATGAATGTTTTATTACTTTTTATTCTTTCATGTGTGTAATTAGATCAAAATATTATATGAAGGATTATTATAAGATAAAGTTTTATTGGTTTTTGATTCACCCATCCCCTCTTAGTAACCTTTCCTAGATTATATTTCCAACAATTAGTATTAGAGTTATAGGTTCTCACATCAAAATTTTGATAGGTTGAGATAAGATTAGAGGTAATGTAGGTATACATACTAGAAAAGGCTATTAAGACTAAAAAGTTGGATCTAGAATTGGCCATTGGACAACTGAAGAAATCAAAGGAGCAAGTCTCTCAATCCTTGAAAAGAAGGAAAGCTCTTGCATTACAAATGGATGATAATATCTACATTGAAATAACAATTGAAGACTTATGCCCAGAAAGAAATTCAGCTAAAGCTGATGCAACAATCAAAGATCTATTAGAAAAGAATTCCAATTTTCAAGGAGAAGTTAAAAAGTTGAAAAGAGAGCAAGAAAACCAAGTAGTTAGATTATGTGAAGTCATGGAAGAAAAAAACAACCAAAAGAGTGATAAAAGAGAAGGATAATGCAATTCAACAACTATCCCTTCAACAAGTAGACTTTATTGATCAAATCAATGATGAAAATCAAGAGCTTATCAATCTAAGGATAGTGAATGAAAGACTATAGAATGATCCCAACATTGAAAAGAAAACCAATCAAAGAATGATGAAATCTCAAGAAAGAATGAATCAATTGAATGAGAAAGGTAAGTATTGACAAAAAGGTAAAGCCAAGTTAGAATATATAGAAGAAGGTTAATCATCTCAACAAGGATCTCAAAAGAATAAAAGGCCTACTTGCAATCATTATGGTAAGATAAGTCATACATCAAAAAAATGTTGGAGTAATGGTAAAATAAAATTCAATGGAAAGTGTTATAGTTGCAACAAGCACGGTCATAGAGCAAGTGAATGAACAGAGAAACCTAAGTTTGAAGGAAATTGTCATTATTGTAAGAAACAAGGATGCAAATATTTAGAGTGCAAAACCAAAAAGTGGAACCCAAAAGAACAAATTGTGAAAGAAATTTTTGGATGGAATTATAATACATGGTGTAGATTTCACTACTATGGTGAGTTTGTGCACATTGGAGCAAACTTTGTAAAACATCACATGAGGAAAAGAGATACTAAAAAAAGATGTTTTATTTGTATAGAACTTGGATATCTTGCCAAGAATTGTATGAACACAGAAAGAATTGAAGATGATAAGAAAGCCAAAGCTAACAATATTAGAAAACAAATGAGGTAGAAATGGGTACCAAAATCTCCAAAGAATGCCAGCTAGAATCATGAAGTGAATGACACCCAAGTCAATGAGTTTGGTGACACAATCACTTCAACTTAGTTCCCTATGGAGATTACTAGAACTGTGATTTAGAAGAAGTCATCTAACATCAGCTCTAGCTAGGAAGTAGAATGATCCAATAAACATTCAAGATGCACAAAGGATCACCAAGTGATGATGGAAATTTAAAACCTTACTGAGATATATTAGGTCGTATGACCTTACCGAGTGAGGTTAGAATACACTAATATTATGGATGCAGATGACAAATTGTTGGTGACTCTAATGACCTATGAATGTCACCCAAGCATTAAAATCCAAATTGAGCAGAGGGATAGTCTGTCACCAAGAAAATATAGGTACAAAGAATTAATGATGATTGAAAAGAGGAAATTCATTAAAAGGAAGAAATTGAATGCATTATTTCCCTACAAATTTCTTGGGCTATTCATGAAGAGTGAATTTAGAGCCCCTGAGCGATTTGAGTATTTGTTGAAGACTTCTCAAGTTTATACTAACCCTACAGATCTATTGACATATTAGTCAAGTTTTTTATTAGTGACATACACTTATTTAGATTGTGTATAGGTACCAAGCTCATGGTTTTGTTTATAGTGTTTTCCATGCATTTCAGTTGCTATAGAGTCCTTTGGACAAATTCCAATGGGCACTAAGTAGATTCAGTCAGTGTGAAGTCTAGAAGTTTAAATCATGCATTTTAGTATAGACTAAGTTTACTAATGGTTACTGAGAATTGCAGTTTCTATTGAGTTCATAATTCATGTGATGTGAAGCCAATGTTAATCGAGCTACTCTATGCTAACCAATTGATTCAAGTGTTTGTCGAGTTGCACAATATCTTCCAAGTCACTAATTTAGACCAAGTTCAAGACTACTTGAATGTGATCAATTTGGACCAAGCTTCTATGTCTAACCAGTGCATGATGATGTCGAGCATTAACAATGGATGCCAAGTATCAGAACCTCACTGAGTCAGTCTTCAGAACCCAGGTGTCTTCATGTGGGCCAGCTTTGTAATATTTGTGTTAACTTGTATCATGGCCAGCTTTATAATTATGTAATTTGGATTGGTATATATATGCAATGTATTGTACCACATCATTGTGAATATAAGTGTATGAATAGATGTAATGTGATTATGGATGCAAAAAGTTCAAGTTATGAATGCAATAGAAAAATAGAAAATTGTAAAGGCCATAACAACATAAGGAGCAACAAAGACATATCTATCATAGAAAGGTGATTAATACACAAAGGAATCTCTTTCAGCAAATCCAATTGCAAATCAGAGATCTACTACTGCTTCATCCTAATAGGTGAACCAATCAAAATCCTTTAACAAGGTAGACCTAATAGTCTTTCATAAATCTCTTTACCAAGTGCATACTTCATTATATGTTTGTAAATCCTCTCACAAGGTGGACCTAGTAGTCCTAATTGCTCCTAATAGGGTAGATCATCAAAAGTGATCAATGTAAGCCTTAACAGGCCAACTTTATGCTGTAGTACTAAAGTTTGTGAGTGTCATCACCACGCTAGTTTTACTTTCTATTTGGAAGGTTTTTGGGTCACCAAATCTTTGTGTCAATGTGTTATGGATGTTTTCATGTTTTCAGTTTCTCATGCATGCAATTAGATCAGATGTGATTTATTAAGTACTAATTGAACTATTGAGTTAAGAGTTAAAATTGTTAACATTTTAGAAGTCACTGATTCACCCCTCCCCTCATAGTAATTTAGCATAGTCTTGATTATTTCCAATAATTGGTATTAGAGCATTATGGTTCTCAAGAGAAAGTTTAACAGCTTGAGCAAAGATCAAGGATATGGAGATATTTAGACTAGAGAAAGCTATTGACAATGAAAAGTTGGATCTGGAAATGGCCATTACCAAACTCAAAAAAGATAAGGAGCAACTTTCCCAATCCCTGAAAAGAAGAAAGGAACTTGCAAATCAAATGAATGATCATCTCTACATGGAAGACAAAATTGAAGACTTTCACTCTTCAAGAAGCTCCAATGAAGCAATTAAAGAACTCATAGAAAAGAATGGTTCTCTACAAAAAGAAATAAGAAAGCTAAGAAGAAAACAAGAAATTTAGTTGGTAAGGTTATGTGAAGCCTTGGAATAGAAAAACAAGATAATAGAAGAGATGGATGGAAGGAACAATGAAATCTAGAATCAATCCCTTCAACAAGAAGACCTTATTGATTAGCTCTCCAATGCAAATGAGGAAATCATGAATTTAAGATTTGAAAATGAAAGAATGAGGAACAATCTAAATTTTGAAAGGAAAATCAATGAAAGAATGAAAAATTATTTGAATTCTAAAAGATAAATTAATGAATGAATGAAAAATGATCTAAAATCTAAAAGAAAAATCAATTAAAGATTGAGGAATGATCTAAACTCTAAGAAGAAAATCAATGAGAGAATGATGAAATTCCAAGCAGACATGGATCAACTAAATGAGCAAAAACTCTATAGGAAAAAAAGAAAAGTAGGAATTGGATACAAAGAAGAAGGTGAGTCCTCCAAACAAGGTGCTCAAAAGAATAAAAAACCTACTTGCAATCACTGTGGTAAGATAGGTCATATATCAAAAAAAAATTGGAGGAATGGAAAAATAAAATTCAATGGAAAATGCTACAATTGCAATTAACATGGTCTTAGGGCTAATGAATGCAAAGAAAAATCAATATTTGAAGGAAATTGTCATAAATGTAAGAAACATGGACACATGCCATCAGAATACAAAACAAAGACATTAATCCTATAGAGAAAATTGTGAAAGCAATATTTGGTTGGGACTACAATACCTAGTGTAGATGTCATTACTATGTAGAATTTAGACACATTGGTATGAATTGTGTTAAACATCATATGAGGAAAAGAGACACCACCAAAAGATGTTTTATTTGTATAGAACTTGGTCATCTTGCCAAGAATTGTATGAATACTGGTAGAATTGAAGATGAGAAGAAGTCAAAGGTTGATAATATTTGAAAGTAGATGAGATAGCAATGGATTCTTAAGTCTACAAAGGATACTACTCCAAGAAATGATGGTCAATTCACTCAAGAATTGGGTGACTATACCACTTCTAATTAAGTTCTCAAGGAAGAATTAGAATCAAGCTATCAAAGAAAATGTCTAAATCAGTTCCAGTTCAAAGGTGACAAAGATCCAAATATGTATACAAGATACAAAGGGATCACTAAGAAAGATCGATATCAGTTATTACCAAGTTACCTTCTCTACTGAGTAAGCTTGGGTCATAGACTCTACCAAGCAAGGTCGAGAGTAACAAATACACCTATGGTTACCAAGTCGTAAAGATGTAGCCAAGTAATCAATGCCATGTAGTGGATGATAGTTTGTCAACATATCTACTTTCATACCAAGCATTAATGGAATTTTTTTATCAAAAGACATGACATTGAATTTGTTTCTTACCATCAATTTTCAAGTGCTATTGCAAAGAGAAATTCTCTATGCAATCGAAGTGACTTTAGCAAATTTCTAGCAATTTTTTTTTGAAGTTCTCTCAACCTATCAAGCAAAAATGGCATCCAACAATATCAAGGTCAAGTGAGGGTTTTACATATTGGTTTGTGGAGTTGAATGGAAAGTGTCAGATTTCAAACTCACTCTAGTGGTTGCTAAAACCCTAGATCCAAGTGGATCTTAATCCCAAATCCCTCCTACGGTGCTTCTTGTTAACAACATTCGTACTCATTTCAAATGTGCTATATAAGAAATTGGTACTCTAGAAATGGATGATGCCTTAGGTTAGTTATTTGTGAATAGAACCCTAAAACCTATGCATCAACATCTAGAAGCAAAAGGGTTGAGACATATCCCTCATATGACCCAAGAATTTCAAATAAAATGGATTAGGTTTATCCTTAACTAGATGCATAATAGACAACCATAAATAGAACAACCAATTCTGATAATAAAGAAGATGATTTATCAAATCATTGACCCCCTATGCTAGCCAAAGCCAAAATGACGAAAACCCTAGGTCGGACAGAGTTGGAAGAGAAAACCCTAGTTGAATGGGACGATAAAGGTATGAAAACTAGTAGTGTTGTAGATGCAAAATTGAAATTTGGAATTCATGTTATTGTGCATAAAATATATAGTTCAAGCCAACTTAATAGTGTGCCATGTGAAGCCGTAATTTGGCATATAATGTGGTTAAGAACAATTTGTCATATGACCTTACTAACCTATTATTGAGGTAGATCAACAAAAAAATGGAAAGTATTAGAACATCAAAGAACAACCCATGCAAGTTTGATTCATTGTCAACTTGCCTATTCTTTTATGTATAGAAGTTCTTTCCTTCTAAAGGCACTGTAGTCTAGAGAAAAGATGTGCCTACATTTTACCAAATAAATTAATATGTTACAGAAATGGGTGAGAATTACAGCAACATCATGGACAACTACTTCAATGTATTCAAGGAGAAAATGAACAATAGGTTCAAGATTCTAAAGAATTTAGTTGAAGATTATAAGGATGATGTTTGCTTCATGGTAGATAACTTGACAAGGTGTATATCTAGGTAGTTAAGCCTATATTTGCATGGGTGAAACCTCTTGGTTATGAGGTGAATATTGATGAGACAAAGGCCATCATTGAAGCCCTTGTCAATGAACCTATTGATCCCAAGGCCCCTTATTTTAGAAGTTATGATGAAGCCAAGGCTAGAATACAAATAAAACTCACACAGGTGATTAACAAAGGAAAGAGAAGGATAAAAAAGCTAAAATCAAGTGCACTATTAACCTAGGGCAAAGGTGAGGATGTGGAAGATGCAAAGGATGAAGAAGAATCTAAGAAAGAAGAAGAACCTTTAAAGAAGAAGGGCAAGGTGATCATCACCAAGCATAAAAAGCCATCCACTGCAATCTTCATAAGGAGGTCACGAAAGAAAGGAGGTGAAGTTTTATTCAGTAGACCTTGACCCACCTTCTAGGATAGGCTAAAGAAATTAGAAGAAGGGCTAGGAATAGTTTTTTTTAAATCATTAAAATATGATATTAGGACTAAGGTTGTGTAGAAGCAAGTTGAAGATCCAATGCTAAATAAAATGGGTAAATGGAAATACTCTCTAGATCAAATAATTTCTCAAGTTCCCAATGAACTATTAGAAAAGATTAAGCAAGGATGGGATTTTGCTATGCAAACAATCTAAGACATATATGCACAAACCCTAAGGTAGTTATTATTGAGCATATTAGATGCTAAGGCAAAAGAGTCATTAAGGAAAAATGAAGAAAAATTGACTCTAAAATTTAATACTTTTTTCATTTTGATCAAAGAAATTGAGCATGTTGTTAGGAATGCTACAAATACTTGGAAGAATGTCTATCATCTTCATAAACCAAGTGAATTTCTAGTTGAAGTAAAGGATGATGATGATGAAGAAGAAGATAAAGAGAAAGAAGAGGAAGAAAATGTTGAAGAAGTGACTCATTTTGATAATGAAGAAGATGAAGAGGATCAAGAAGCTACTGAGGAAGAAAAGCAAGATGATGAGGAGACTAACCCAGTCAAGATAGCTGCAATAATCATTGCCTCACTTCCTCACTGCCCAAGCAAATCATTGACTACATCAAGTATGAAGACAACTTCAGCAAGTTTGATTGTGACTACTAATGATACATCAAATGTCCAATCACTTTTGCCCCAACTCAGCTCAGCACATCACTAACAAAAGTGTTTTTCACTTCATCCACCGAGCTATAGACTCCTTCTTCATCTATCGAGTTGAGTACTTCAATTTTCACTTCTCCAATTTTGACTTCTGTAGTTTTTGAGTACATCAGCGGTAAGCTCTCCAATTTTGACTACTTTAGTTTTGGGTACTACAATTTTGACTTCATTAATTTTGAATTCTTCAAATATTTTGATAAGTATTCCATCAATTAGTATAGTATCAATTTTTACTACAAGCCCAAGTATGTCTACTATTGTTTCTATTTTAGGTATAGATGTAATAAGCGCAAGGACAATTGAGTGTAAGGTTCAACCGAGTACAACATTTTTGGGAAAAGGAAAAGAGATAGAGGAAGACATTGATTTAGATGAAGAAATAGTAATCCCCAAATGGGATATTTAGAAGCTTACTCTAGACCAAATGCACACATTTGGTGAACTCCTCTAGAAAAAGGATAAACAAAAAATATTAAGAGAGGAAAGTTATAAAGAGTATAAAATAATTGAAGATGCCAAAAATAGTTTGACAGAGGCAATAGGAATTTGAGGTTGATTCTTCTCAACCTATTTTGTATCAACTAGTAGAAGTAGTCCAAAAATTCAATGAGGACACTGATGGACAAGATAAGCTAGTTGAAAAGGCTGAAAAGAAATTTAACAATAAAGTGTTGGAGCACATTGCTTAGCAAATAGCCACTTACCAAGTTGCACTTTCTACAGTTTTGGTCAATCTTGAGGCATCCTATTCAAATGTGTCATTTCTTTTTGGGAAATTATGTGATGTCTCTAAGTATACAAAGGAAATAAAGGAAAAATTGTCCAAAATAGATATAGATCTAAAGACAAGTGCTCAATAGCTACAACTTGACCCTAGTTCAAGCTCTACACATTTCAAGAAGATTAGATTTTTGTCAGACATGCAAGTTGAATTGGTAAGAGAAGAAGCAAGGATTCGATCAACATTGATTGACATACAAAATATGATCCTTCCAATCATGGATGCAATATAGAAACATGTTTTATATTCAAAAACTTTGATCCATGATAATAACTTCTTTATTGTGGACCATATGATTGAACTATCAATAGAGGTGCAAATTGCACTACATACATGCAAGGTCCTACAAGAAAATCAGGATCAAATCTTGGCAATCACTCTCAAGGTACATTCTGAATTCTTATCCTATTTTTGTGTTTCAGTGTAAATAAGCTAGAATAAATCTTTGGCATTACTATCAAAAAGGGGGAGAAAAGGTATATTGAAGAAAGCCATATGTTATGAGGATGTAAGTCATGTACATAAAGTGACACATAGTATGGGGAAGAAATATGCTATGGTGGAGAACTTGTATTAGTAAGACATGTTGTCTATAGAAAAAGCTATATACTATACTATATATACCTTACAAAGATCAATTTTGAAAAATCTCAAAAATATAGTATACTCTAAGAAGCTAGTATCATGTTGTGATGAATACAAGGTATTCAATTTTGGCTAATAAGTGTTTTTGTCACTAATGCCAGAGGGGGAGATTGTTGAAATATCTATCAAGTTTGTTATTAGTGACATACACTTATTTAGATTGTGTATAGCTATCGAGCTCATGGTTTAGTTTATAGTGTTTTCCATGCATTTTAGTTGTTATCGAGACTTTTGGATAAATTATAGTGGGCACTGAGTAGATTTAGTCAGTGTGAAGTCCAATAGTTTAAACCATGCATTTTAGTATACATCAAGTTTATTAGTGGTTACCAAGGATTGTAGTGTCTATCGAGTTTTTAGTTCATGTGATGCAAAGCCAATGTTAACTGAGCTACTCTATGCTAACCAAGTGATTGAAGTGTTTTCCGAGTTGCATAATATCTACCAAGTCACCAGTGTAGACCGAGTTCAAGACTAGTTGAAAGTGATTAGTATGGATTGAGCTTCTACATCTACCTAGTGCATGACAATGCAGAGCATTGATAGTGGATGTTGAGTATCAGAATATCATTGAGTTAGTCTTCAAAACCTAAGTGTCTTCATGTGGTCCAATTTTGTAATATTTGTGTTAACTTGTATCATGGTCAACTTTGTAATTTTGTAATTTGGAATTGTATATATATGTAATGTACTATACCATGTCATTGTGAATATGAGTGTATGAATGGATGTAATGTGATTGTGGATACAAAAAGTTCAAGTTATGAATGTAGTAGAAAAAGAGAAAATTGTAAAGACCATAACAACATAAGGAGCAATAGAGACATATCTATCATATAAAGGTGATCAGTATACAAAGGAATCTCTTTCAGCTAATCTAGTTGCAAATCAGAGATATACTACTACTTCATCCTAATAGGTAAACCAGTCAAAATCCTTTAACAAGGTAGACCTAACAATCTTTCATAAATCTCTTTAACAAGTGCATGCTTCATTTTATGTTTGTAAATCCTCTCACAAGGTGGACCTAGCAGTCTTAATTGCTCCTAATAGGGCAGATCATCAAAAGTGATCAATGTAAGCCTTAACAAGTGAACTTTGTGCTGTAGGTCTAAAGTTTGTGGGTATCATCCCCAACCTAATTTTACTTTCTATTTGAATTTTTTTTGGGTCACCAAATATTTGTGTGAATGTGTTATGGATGCTTTCATGTTTTTAGTTTCTCATGCATACAATTAGATTAGATGTGATGAATTAAGTGTTAAATGGATTATTGAATTAAGAGTTAAAATTTCTAAAGTTTTAGAAGTTACAAATTCACCCCTCCCCTCTTAGTAACTTAGCATATTCTTGAATATTTCCAACACAAGCATGGCATAGTCAAGTAGAAAAGACAAGAAAGTATCTTAAATGTTAGTCTGAGGAGTCGACTGCCAGGTATCTACATTCAAGTTGAGTCTAGCAATTGTAGAGATGATCAACCTAGCTAGTGTATAGTCTCAAATTCTACCCAAGGTATTACTCATGCATGAAATCCATTCATTTTACCACTATTCCATTTAGGAAATTGGAACCCTAGAGATGAATGAGTCATTCAATGAATTATGTGTGAATGGTGTATTGGAGCCTGAACATCAACATTTAGAAACTAAGGGTTTGATGTATTTCACATATGCCACAGGATTTTTAAGTCAAATTGATTAGACTTATACTAAGCCACGTTCATAATGGATAATTATGGTTGGATCGACCCATTTGGATTACAAAGAAAACAATTCATAGAATCACTAGTCTACCAATGCTAAACAAAGAAAAAACCACCAAAACCCCAAGTCAGGTTGAATTGGGTAAAAAAATCTTGCCGAGTGGGATGAAAGCAGTACAAAGCTAAATTTCATAATAGAAATGGAGCTAAATTTTGACATACATGTGATTTCTCACAAGATATACAACTCTAGTCAATTCAAAAACATGTCATGTGAATTTGTTGATCTTGGAAACAAGGTGGTAAAGAATAATCTATCCATCAACCTTGCCAAGTTGATGTTGAACCAATTCAAAAAGAACATGGAGAGCATCAGAGTGTCAAAGAATAACCCATGTAAGTTTAGTTCCCATTTCACATGTCTATTCTTATTTGTTAAAAAAAAAAATCCCTTCCAAAAGTTCTATAGTATGGAGGAAGGATGTTCCAATTTTATATCAAATCAATGAATATATAGTAGAAATATGTGAGAATTTTGATGGCATCATGGATAATTATTTTAAAACTTTCAAAGAATAGATGAAAAATATGTTTAGGATACCCAAGAAGCTTGTAGAAAAATATGACCAAGATATATGTTTCATGGTTGACTGTGACAAAGTACACATTCAGATAGTCAGACCTAGAATGACATGGGTTAAGTCTCTAGAATATGAGGTTAACATTGATGACACTAAGAATATCATTGAAGCTCTAATGAATGAGCCTATGGATCCTAAAGCCACCTATTTTACAACATATGATGAAGCAAAGGCAATAATTGAGCTTGAGATCAAGCTACCTCAAGCAATTAACAAAGGAAGGAAGAGGATAGAAAAGTTAATGAAAACAAAAAACATGAAAGTTTTCCTCTCATGCTGAAAAAAGGAAAAGGAGATAATGTAGATGATGATGATGAAGAGGATGAAGCTTATGAATCTAAGAAAGAATAGCCTCCCAAGAAGAAGAGGAAGGTCATTGTAACCAGACGTACCAAATTCTCTCTTGTTGTATTTACAAGAAGGGAAACCAAGTCCAAAAGGAAGTTGAAGTTAGGTGAAGATGAATTCAAACAAATTATTTTTAAAAGATATTCACCTACACTCCAAGAAGATTGAAGAGAATGGAAGAAGGAACTAGTATGACATGTTTTAAGTTTCTCAAGTATGAGACAAGGAATGAAGAAGATAAAAAGAAGATTGAGGATACTCTTGTGACTAAATTTGGAAAATGGAAGTACTCACTGGATTAAATTTCACAACAAATTCCTAATGAACTTACAAAGGAAGTAAAATCAAGATGGGAAAATGAAAAGGAACTTGTATGGCATGTTTTAAGTTTCTCAAGTATGAGACAAGGAATGAAGAAGATAAAAGGAAGATTGAGGATACTCTTGTGACTAAATTTGGAAAATGGAAGTACTCACCAAATTAAATTTCACAAAAAATTCCTAATGAACTTATAAAGGTAGTAAAATCAAGATGGGAAAATGAAAAGAAAACTATCAAGGACATCTTTGAACAAACTTTGAAGTAAATCATGCTAAGTCTAAGTGAGAAGGAAGTGAAGGAATCCTTGAAGAAAAATGAGAAGAAGTTCACTCTCAATTTAAACACATGTATTATATTGATTAAGGATATTAAATCTATGGTGAAGATACCTACTACTACATGGAAAATCATCTATCAGCTACACAAACCCAGTGACTTTGTTGTGCACATTGATGAAAAAGATGGTGAAAATGAGGAAGAAGAAGTAGAAATAAAAGACAATGAGATATATGATGTCAATATTGGTAATGATGAGGAAGAATAGGAAGCTACTAGAGGAAGCCTTCTAGAAATACAAAGCATTGAGGAAACAAATGTAGAGAAAATTATAGCAGTAGTCATTGCTTCATTTCCTCACTCTCCAAGAAAAGTGTTAGTTTAATTAGGCTCATAGAAAGCTTATATCAAGTTGGTTATGGACAACACACCACTAATACACCAAGCACCCAACCAAGCTCTAGATTTGTTTTGCTGAGTGTTACATTGACTGAAGTGCCCAACACTTCATCTGTCGAGTAGCAAGTTCCTCCATCCTCAAGTTTGACAAAGCAACAACAAGGTATTCCTATTGTCAGTGCCATTTCTAAATTTATTGCTATTCCATCTATTTCTACAATTATTTCTATTCCAAGTGTATCCATAGCTAGTGCATTGATAGTTGAGAGTCAGTCTCAACCAAGCACTAAAGATTTCAATAAGGATAAAGAAATTATTTCTACCATTCAAAAAGAAAAGGGTAAAGAAGAGGAAGAAATTGATCAAGATGAGGACATTACTATTCCAAATTGGGATATCTCTCTCCTCACTCCTCATCAAATAGATACCCTAGGAGAACTATTAAAGAAGATAGATACGAAACAAAATTTTAGAGAAGAGAAGAATAAAATCCAAATCCTTAAGGACATAAAGAGCATATTTGTTGATGCTCTGAGTATTTAGGCTGATAGTATACAACCTATTCTAGATTAGCTAACTAAAATTGTCCACAAATTTAATGAAGATCAGAATGGACATGAAAAATTACAACAAAAAGCTGAAATAAAATTTGAGAATAGATTATTGGAGCAAGTTGCACAGAAAATTGCAATAGATCAAGTAGAATTATCTACTATTCTTGTTTCATAGGAAAAAATTGTAAGTGATCTTATTTCACTATTTGTCAAATTGTCTAACATATCTATCTTTACAAAGGAGATCAAGGATAAATTATCCAAGATAGATGAAGATATGAAGACAAGTGCACATCAGTTGTTACTTGACCCAAGTTATAGTTCTACACACTTCACAAAGATCAGATATCTAATAAATCTATAGGAAAAATTATTGAAGGAAGAAGCCATAATCAGGGTCACACTTGTAGAAATTTAGGGCATGATTCTTCCAAACATGAATGCATTGTAGAAACACATTGAACATGCAAAGACTCTCATCCATGATAACAACATCTCCATAGCTGACCACATGATGGAATTATTAGTAGAAGTTCAAATTTCCTTGCATGCAAGTGAGGTATTACAAGAGACTTGGGACAAGACTATGGTACTAATTCTAGAGATACATTCTGATAGATATTATACACCTTTGGAATTTATGTCAAAAAGAGGTAGAAGATATAATATATTGTATTATTGTATAAAGAGGGAGAAGATATTGTAAATGGAGAAGTATACTACACTCTAGATGTATGTATATAGGAGAGATATATGTACGGGGGAGTAGTATAGTATTATGTAGATACATGTATCTAAGAAAAAAGTATCTTTACAAAAGAAATTTTGAAAAATTAGAAAAATAGGGTGTTGAGCTATAGAAGCTGGAAGTCAAAATTGAGTTGAAAGTAAGAAATGATGATAAAGGATTTTTTTTTTTACTTATAGTTTTGAATGTTTATATTTTTGGTTTGATAAGCGTTTTTGTCACTAATGCTAGAGGGAAAGATTGTTGACATTAAGGTCAATTTTTTTATCAGTGACTCAACACTTAGTCAAGTAGTTACACTGCTACCAAGCTCTATAGTTGCTATCAAGATTATCATTCATCATGTAGTATTAACCAAGTGTTTTAGTTAGTCCTAAGCCAAGTAGTTAGAATGCAATATCTACCAAGAACCTGAGTCAGTTTATATTATTTTCCAAGCTTCAAAAAATATGTATAGTACAAACTAAGTGTAGTAGAGGGAACAAGGCTATTTAGAAGAAGTCAAGAAGATTGTAGTGTTGACCAAGCTCTAGTATGTTAACAAAGTTCTACTTTATCTACTGAGCTCACAATGTATGTGAATCTAGTGTTGACTGAGTCATGTAGTGTCAACCAAGCGATTCAACAACAATCGAGTTTCTCAGTGTTCACTGAGCCATACACTATTGACTAAGTTTGGAAGTGATTAGTATGGATCGAGCTTCAAGTTCAACCAAGTGCCAAAGTTTTTTGAGTGTTGATAGTGTATTTGTGTATTAGAACATCATCAAGTTTTTCTTCAGAACCCTAGTTACAATAGGTTGGATGGCTTTGTGAATTATAATGAAATTGGTATTGTAGTTGACTCTAGCAAGTTGTTAATTGGATTGGTATATATGTAATACATTGTATCATATCCAAATATAATTGAAGAATATTATGAAGTACATGAGTAAAAATTGAAGAAGGCTACAAGTAGTACAAGGGACAATAGACATTTATCTACCACAAAAAAGTGATAATTGTAATACAAGGAATCTCATTTAGTAAATAAAAGTTGTAGATCAGAGATCAACCACTAGTTCATCCTAACAAGTGCGTCAGTCAAATCCTTTAACAGGGTACACTTAATAGTCTTTTGCTAAATCTCTTAACAAAGTGTGTACTTCATTGTATGTTTGTAAATCCTTTAACAAGGTGGACCTCACAATCCTTATTGCTCCTAACAAGGTAGATCACCAGAAGTGGTCAATTGGAACCCTTAATAGGTTCACTTTATATTGCAATATTAAAGCTTGTGGGTATCATCCCTACCCAATTTTACTTTCTAATTGGAAGCTTTTTGGGTCACCATATCTTGTGTCAAAGTATTATGAATATTTTATTGCTTTCATTCTTTCATACATGCATTTAGATTAGAATATTATATAAAGGATTAATTGTAGTTGAAGTAAGATAAAGGTTTGGTTTCTAATTCATCACTCCCCTCTTAGTAACCTTACCTACCTTATATTTCCAATAGATATGGGGATGATGTTGATCATACAATACAAAACTTATCACAAAAATTGACAAATTATTCTAACCTAAAACACATGGAATTATTAGTGACATTTCTCTCAGGACACCCAAATATTGTTATAATGTTGTTTAACATAAATTTATTCACCACTTCAATAGTAGCATTCCTAGTAGGAATAGCCTCTACCCATTTTTTAAAGTAGTCTATTACAACTAGTATATATGAGTAACCAACACTAGATTTGATTGAAATATCACCTATGAAATCCATACCCTATTTCTAAAAAGGTGCTTGTACTTCCATTTATTTCAAAAGAGTGTTCCCAAAATTTTTTAGCTTTCCTACAAATCCCTGGCAAGAGTCACACTTTTTGACCAAAATCTATGCATCTGTGAATAAACTAGGCCACTAGAAACCAACACTCATTATCTTGTGGGTTTTGGTCTTTGCCATATAGTGATCTCCACATACTCCTGAATGCATATCATTTAGTACCTTTTTTGACTCCTTTTGATCAATGCATTTCAAGAGTATCTCCTCAAAATTCCTCCACTATAGACTTCCACTAACAATAACATATCTAATGACATGAAACTTAATAGTTCTCTTTTTATTGTCAATTATATGGGGTGGGGCTTCATATGATGCAAATAATGTATCACATTTTTATACAAATCACATTGATCCATATCGCATGTGTCTGACTTGAGGTCTTCACGTCCAAGATTTATCTGATTAGCATTAGAATTTGATTGAGCCATCAGTTTTATTAATCCTTAACCTCTCACTAACATAGTGATCTAGATTTCACTATTAAACTCTTGAATCCCATTTATCCATCTACATCTTCTGCCAACTACCTCCTACTAAGAGAATATATACTTGATTGTTGCACTTGGCACAAATGAAATAACAATAGCACCAAATAAATAGAATCTAAAAGTTTTCATAGATTTGACCAAAGCATAAGCCTACTTTTCATTGATTTCATATTTAAGCTCTATAGGTTGAAGGGATTTGTTGAAAAATGCTATTGGTTTCTCATAGCCTTCCTCATTTTTTTGAAGTAAAATGACTAAAATAGTGTGAAAGGATGCAAAAGAAAAAAATGTGCATGGGCTTCTCATAGTTTGGTGTCCTGAGAACTAGTGCATTTTTTTATAACATTTTTGATCTCTTGGAAAGATACAATAGGTTCACCTTCCCAATTGATGGTCATTCCTTTCTTGAGCATTTTTGAGATTGGTTTACTAATCTCAACAAAGTTAGTTACAAATATCCTAAAAAAATTTACTTGTCTAAAGAAATATTGTATGCCCTTAATATTTTTGGGCTTAAGGACTTTGTCAATTACTTCTACTCTTTCAAGGTCTATTTTCACTCCATATTTAGTTACTATATGACTAGGTAATTTCCCTTCTATCACTCCAAAAGTACATTTCTTTGGGTTTAATGAAACCCCATACTCCAATGCTTTGATAAAAATATTCTCCAAATGTCTACAATGGTACTCATCCTTTTTTGAGTATGCAATTAGATCATGTTGATAAAAAAACCATAAATTTGTAAATATATTCCTTGAATACAACATTCATGACTCTTTGGAATGTTGCTTATGCATTTATTAGGCCAAAAGGTATCCTAACATACACATAAGTTCCCCAAGGAGTATTGAAAGTTATTTTAAATTGTTCTTTCTCATCAACAAGGACCTAGTTATATCCTAAAAAACCATCCATCATTAACATCAACTCTGAACTAGTAACTTGCTGTAACATGGCTTCCATGTTGGGAAATCCATAACTATCCTTTAGAAAACCAATATTATGGTTTCTAAAATCAACACATAGCCTAATATCCCCATTCTTTTTTCTAAATGGTACTAGCTTTAACACCAATGAAGAGTGTCTAATTGTTTTGATGATCCCTCCATCTCTTGCTTCATGAGTTCTTCTTGCATTTTTGGGGCTAGAGTGGGATTTGTAGACCTCTATTTTTTTCTAAATGGCTTAACATGTGGGATTTGTAGACCTCTATTTTTTTATAAATGGCTTAACATTCTCTTTGAGAGGCATTACATGTTGAAAAATATCTTCCCTATAAGCCTTAAGGTCATCATATAACTATGAAAAAATATGCCTAAATTTTGTCAGTAGATCAATCAAAGACTTCCTAATTGTAGGGGATAAAGTCTTACCATTGTATACCCTTTTAGGAGATTCATCAATGCCAAGATTGATCTCTTCAAGCTCCTATGACTTCTAATCTCTTACTTCTGAATGCACCCTATCATGGTTGTCAAAAACACTTCTAAAACCACCAGTCCTTTAGGTACCTTTATTATTTTTAATTGCAAGATCTCTTAGCCAAACATGGTTTCCTTTCCATCTACTGTTTCAACCAAAGCACTATAGTCCAACTCTTGGCCATGGAACTTATCCTTATTTAGAAGGAAATTTAATATGTCTTTTTCATCTTCAAACACTTGCCAATTTTCTACATTGTCAAGGATAGATGGCCTATTCTGCATTTCAACTTTAAACACACCAACAAATGATATATTATCTAGTTTAATTGCTACATTGGTCAATAAATTAACCATATTTTTGTGTCTTCTATCCATCCAAGAAATGCCAAAGGCATTAAATGCTTCTATTTGGTCCCAAACAACATTCCTATACTACTTTAGCCATTTATTCTTGGAAGCATATGTCTCCTTAACCTGAGACACAACTGGCTCAGAGTCACCAATAACATGTAGTTTCTGAATTCCATAACTTGATGCCACTTTTAATCCCAATAAAAGTGCCTCATATTCTACAATGTTATTAGTATATGTAAAATTTAGGGTAAATAAATACCTAAAAATGTTCTTATCTGGAGATATACAAACTACCCCAACCCCTGACCCTTCTTTAGAATTTTCTCCATCAAAATACATAGTCCATAGGTTTTGAGAGTCCACACAACTAGTTACTTATTGTTCAATTAGTGGGGAAGATTTATCAGTTTCTTGAATGACAAGTTCATCATTGAAAGCATTAAACTCAATATCTAGAAAACATGTAGCATCTTTATCAATATTGTCTTCAAACATATGAGTGACCCTTGGTTCTCTATCAATTTTGATAGCTTTATCTTCTATGTGAAAAGTGGCATACAAAAAGTCACACTATAGGGTACCTCCCATTGAAGCACTCCATTTTCTAGAGAGTAATATTCCATAACGTGGAGGAATATCAACTACTAGGATAGTCATAGTCAACTCAACATTAGGGTAGGTAGCTAATCTAAGAAGGCATTGATTGTACAGATGATAGCACCTCTCTTACATCCATTGCTTTACACCTACCCTATTTGGTATCTACTTTCAAACCAAGGGCTTCCATAACTTTGAAAGGCATAGCAATGTTTGATGCTTCTGACTCAATCATGCAATTTTAATTTTTTTTTCCATTTATAACTAGACTAAGAAAGAAAGGATCAATATTTTCTATGTAAGCTACAGATGAATTATCAAAATACATCTGAGACATATGTGACATCAATCCTTTGTCTTCTTTTTCTTTTATTATAATAGGTGTCTACTACATGATTACTAGTTCTTGTTCAACAACATTACTAATTCCTATCTCACCTAACCAAGATAAAGCCTTATTTTTATGTTCCTCTATTCTAAATATCTTAGATAAGGGAACTTTGACAGTGATTTGTGAAAACATTACAATCATATCAACAAGATTAGAGACAATAGGTTTAAAAAATTTATCTCTAATTTCTTGTGTTTGAACAACAAGGTATTCCACTTTCTTGATGACATCATAATCTGATTTCTTTTCTTGTACATTTACCTTGATTGTTTCAACTCCTTGATATTGTACTTTCTTTTTTGGTTCCCAATTTTTGTTCTTACTATCCTTGATCCTAACTATTAGTGGATTGTCCTTTTTATTTTCATCATTTATTTTACGAGAAATGTCTTTAATGAAAATACTAGATAGCTTACCAACAACATTGTTAACAATTATGCTTCTCAAATTGGAAGTACTATGCACTTGGGTTATCATTTTTGTACTGATTCTATCAATCTCTTCATTTGATGGTTTTCTCAAATTAATGTGATCCACACCTATCAACTTATTGAACATCCTATCTTCATCATTTGAAAAAACTTGTTGATGGTTCAACTAATACACATTCCTTTGATTTACAACTTCATTTTAGAATCTTCTAAATTAGATTTCTCACCATCATCACACAAATTTTTCATATTACACCCTACATCCTCATGATTTTTTTCTTCCTCTCCTTATTCATTTTGTTCTTGTTGATTTTTAGAAAAGGACTAAGCAACTGCACAATAGTTAGGAGAATGAGGGGATTGACACATAATACAACAAGGAACGTCATCCATAATGTTCACATAATTTATTTGTAGTGGATCTAGTGTAATTTTATCTTTAGTGCCTTGAGTAGGATTGGGAGTAGGTTTGCCATCTTTTCACTATGTGGTACATGCATAATTCTACATCTTAGACTGCCTATTTTAATGGGTATTAAACTAAGGTTTATCACCAATTCTTTTCTTATTCACATTATTTACTGGTGGATTCAAGTTCTTTAGTAGGTTTAAAACTTGTCCCATTGTATCATCCTCAGGCTTCTTAGTTGTAACAGATTATTCATCTTCTTTGTTGTTTCTCCTAGGGTTGAATAATTTTGGGTCATCCCTTCTTCCCAACTTACCAGATTCTTTTCTATTGTTTTCAATAATTTACAACCATTTTATAGGCATCCCTCAATGTTCTAGGATCCTTTTCCCTTAGAGTATATGTCATCTTATTTTCAAAAGCATTAAAAATAAGTTGTGAGACAAACATCTTGCCCTAATCTCATCACTTGACACAATTTATACATCCCCTTTTGGAATCTCACATTGAAATCAAATATAGATTCATTTTGATTATTCTTTATGTTGTTAAAATCATTCAACATAAAACTAGCATTAGTGTTGTCACTATATTGCTCCTTGAAAAGCTTCTCTAAGTATCATCAGCCAATCTTCTAAACCAATCCCTAGCATATTTAATAAGAGAGTGAATAAACAACTTGGTTACGACATCTTCACGCTCTACCTCATAGTCATTAAGCATATATATAAATTTTCTTAGGTACTATTCATAGTCACAACATTATTTTCTGAAAATTTTAAAACCTTGTTGCTCAAATCATTTAAAATTTAGGATTAGGGAAACAAGAGATGCCTATGAAGGAAATTTTCTTATATTTATCCATGTAAATAGGTCTTCTTTGAAAAATTGCAACATTTGATGTGCTCAGTCCAAATTCTTGGTTTTGTATAGGGATTTGAGGTTGTTGGAAAATATATATTTGACTAGTGGTAGTTACTAAGGAGGAAGCAAGTGCTAACTAACATACATTTTGGTTAGCCACTACTAGTCCACAAGTTGGAATAGAGGGTGCAACTTGTGAAGACAAGTTTGGCCAAGATGCTGAGGAAGAAGTGCTTTTAATGAAATGCATTTTTCTTCTAGTCTCAGCTACATGGGCCTCATTTTCAACTTTCTCAAGTTCTTTGGCCAATTCTTCTCTTTCCTTCTTGGATTTTTCTAAGTCTAGATCAAGTTTAGACATGGAAAGACTTGTATATTTGTTAGGAAGAGCTTGGGGCACATTTATTTGAATCCCTAATACCTTTTTCTTTCCTTTATTAGGATTCTTCATAGTTAGGTCTATGGCATTAGGTTCAATAGGCTTGTTGGGTTAAGTTTGGGACATGAAAGGCCCTTCCTTTTCTTTTAGGAAGCATTCTTGTTTGTGAACTTTGGATCTCAAAGCTTTAACATCCCAAAAAACATGTGAATGTAACTTAGATGATCTTTCTTCTAACTTCTTGTTCTTCTCCTTTAGAGAATTTTTCCTTCTAATTAAGGATTCCCTCTCTATGAGAGCATTTATAGTGACCTATTCCTTTTGTTTCTCCAGACATATGTGTTTGGCATCTTTTTTAGCAACCTTTTTTCTGATAACCTCTATTTATGTGAGCAAATAATAAGGATCTATAGTCATTGTTTCTAATTCTATAGGGTCACTAAAATCAATAAGATTTATCTCAATGAAAGGAACATGACAAGGATGATATCTACTTGATTGAACACTTCTAGGTCTGGGATGGTGATTTATTCCTCCTAAATCACAAGATCTAAAAGTAGTATTGCCCATGGATGAGAACATTTTTTCTTGGTAAGGATGCTCTTCATGAAAAGGTGTAACAATAAGATTACCTAGAAGCCTAGTACTCTTAGGTTCTGAGCTATGGGGTAAGACTTCTTTATGAACTATAGGCTAGAACTAAAAATTATCTCTGGGTTTCCATGCATGACTTGTTTCTCCTTTTTTCTTAGGCAAATTATTCTTACCACCCTTCGATAACTCTATATATAGAGGGATATCTAAGTTTTCCCTAACATATGATATTATATTTTTTCTTCTATTAGTCATTCTTCACTTTATTATTAGCACTAGTTAACAAAACCTAATACCAAGTCACCACCCACTAGGGGAAAAACCTTTTAATAATGGCTAAAAGACAAGACTCTTCATAGGAAAATTATATCTTAAAATAGATTTGATAGAGGGACCCAACCTAGGTAATTTGAATATTTTATACTTTGGGAATGTAAACTCTATGTGGAAAATAAGGAACTTGTATGCATACTATATGTCATATAACTTCTATGGTATTGGGATATTTATAAGTTCTCAAGGTTTGTCACTCAAATTTGACCAGAACCATAACATGACTAATAAAATAATAGTATATGACTATAGATATGTGACTCACAATAGTGACTCTAGCATTTTAGAGTTAATTTCTTTGATAGGCTCCTTTTGTTGGATCCTAATTTAAAAATGATTTTAACTACCATTTATGATGTGAGAAAACCTAGGAATTAGCTAGAAACCATTATAGGAAATCTACAAATCAAAAAAGGCCAACTAAAAATACATCAAAGTCTTATCCACTCTGAATTTTGTAAGATTCAGTCAAGAAAACCTTGAGAATTCAACTTTACCTACTCTTCAAATCAAGATTTATAACTTGAATTCCAATGACAATAGATTATTGAGCCTTATTTCTTCTAATTCAATGATCTTAGGAGATGATAACCAACTATTTTACCAAACCCTAGACACCATGAATCAAGTACAGGATGACATTTTCACACTTAATTAATAGAAATATAAAAGATTCATTGTTTATAGTATTTTACCTCATGCAAAACATTCTATTTAGATTAATTCACAGGGATGGCTAGTGTCTTCTCCATTGGGCTAAACTCATAGAAATATATCTCACACTTTATGTAGAGATTTATCTATATTCACTTCCAGATCTTATACTTATCATATCTTTACCCAAAACCATAATGCCCTCCCAATGTACACTAAGCATTTACATGGTCCATTAGATCATTAGCAAAAGAAAAATAAAATATAAATCATATTAAATTACAACTAAAACTCAATAAACTTTTCTATCATAACTTTAGAGAACAAAATAGAGACAAGGAAAGAGACAAGGTCTAGAGTGAAATCAACTCTCAATATTTGTATTCATTTACTTTGATGTGTATTAAATTCAATGACAATCTTCATAAAAAATGACACAATATACCATCAACTATAAACTTTGTATTCAATTTTGGAATTGATATATAATATTCATGAACTAACTTAGAAATTACAAAGACTCATGAAATGAATGAAACTCAAACCCTCCTCTAGCCTTGGGAACTCACTTATATAGTGTGAGTTGAAACAAGCTTTGGACATAGAGGGAAAGGACAACTATCATCAGAATAAAAGATTTAAATAAGACAAAAATGCCATTATTACAAAGATGCTCAAGAAGAAGACAAAAATTGGTGTTTGTTTTCCTTTTGTAATAGAAAGGCTCTCTCAATGATGGAAAGGAAATCTCGTCAAGAGGAACAATATTTTTTTAAGACTTCACAACTTCACAATCAATTCAACAATTTGCACATTGGTGGTGGAAATAACTCTCTCCACAAAGTGGGAGAACATCTTCACAATCTCCTACTCCTAGAGGAAGGAAAACTTCAAGACATGATTATTATAGGAGACCAACACCTCCTAGAGTTTCAAGAAAACCTTCACAACAAGCTCATCATGGTTCACAATATGGAGGTGTTAGCTCCAACTTTGAATATAATTCTTATGATTTCATGGCTATACCACAAGATCCACATTTTCAACAACGTATGGAAGCTTATATGGACCAAAATAGAGATGCATGCTTTCAACATTTAATCAATAAAGGTGCTAAGGTTCCTTACAACTTTGATATGGATAAGAAGATTCAAAAGCATGATCCTTCCATAAAAGAAGAAATTTATGAATTGAAGAAACAAATGAAGCAAATATCAGCACCCAAGAGTTCTTTTTCACTAGATTCAATTTGCCCTAATCCTTTTGATAAGAGAGTTGACATGAAAGATTTTCCTAGAAAAGTTGAGATTCCCCAATATGACAAATATGATGGAAATGGGGATCCAAATGATCATGTGTGTCAATTCTATACTATGAGTTTTGAGTTTCATCATGAAGACTCATATCTTATGAGATTATTTCCAAGGAGTCTTAAAGCTCAAGCCATGGAATGGTTTACCAATATAACTCCTCCTGTTAAGACATTCCCTGAGTTAATTCAAAGATTTGTTGAACACTTTTCATACAATCTTTCACGATCTGTCTCACTATTGGACTTATGTCACACAAAGCAAAATCAAGGAGAACCCTTTGTTACTTTCTTGCAAAGATGGAGACGACAGTGCTCTCGTTATTCTAGGACTATTCCTGAGAAAGAAAAGATTGAAATCCTCATTAGTAATATGGTTCTTGAGATGAAGTATGAAGTTAAGAAGATGGTTTTTGAGTCCTTTGATACCATGATTGAAGCTGCATTTAGAATTGAGGATGTTTTGAGAGAGCAAGATATTTTGACCAAAAATGGAAACAACAACAATAATGGTCATAATAACAACAACAACAAAGATAAAGGAAAGAACATCAATTGGAATAAGAACAAACAAGTGGTCAATGATGGAGTTGTGGATTCCTCAAATCCTAAAGACCAAGTTGTTCTCCATTTGGCTAGTGCTAATCAACATAGTAACAAGCCAAGATATCAAGAAAGGCCTAAAGGAGAGAAACATAACTTCACCCAATTGGGTGAGACATATGAAGAGATATTTAAAAAAGCTCCTTGCATGTGATCTTGTGCACCCTTATGATGCTGCAAAGTTCTATATACCTAAAGTTAAGCCATGGTGGTGGGATGAGAAGGCTTATTGCAAGCTTCACAATGGCATTGGACACAATATTGAAAAATGTGGGAGATTCAAGCATATTGTTCAAGATCTTATTGAGAATGGAAAACTTAAAATAGATGGACTAAATACCAATGCTGATCACACAGCATTCAAAGAGCCTTTGCCCAAATATGAGAAAGGGGAAGCTTCCCAACCTAAGAATGGCAGGGTTGCAATCAATTACACTTATTCAAATGCAGAAAATGTTATCAATATGCTTGAGGTTGTAGAAGAAAGTGTCAACATGATGGAAGATAAAGATCCCAATGGTTATAATTTAAATTTGAATTCTCCTACCTTTGGTGAAAAACCTATGTTGGTGTTAAGGGGTACTCACTCTAGAGAGTCATCTCAAGGTCCCCTTGTCATTAGAGGGCCCAATTCAAACCAGTCAAGTAAACCTAAGCAAGTGTCTTCTCAAAGTCTCAATGCTGTTACACGAAGTTAAGGTCCCCTTGTTATCAAAGGACCTAGTTCAAACCAACCAATTAAACCAAAACAAGTACAATCCAAGAATGTTCCTTCAAAACCGATGGTTAATCTCGAGTCAAATTATAATCTTGTTGATCAATTGCAAAGAACCCCTGCTCAAATTTCAATTTTTGAGCTTTTAGAGTTGTCTCCAAGACATAAACAGGTTCTTGAGGATGCTTTGTGCATGGAAAATGTCCCCAATAATTTAGATGTTGATCAATTCCAAAACATGGTTAATCATATTGCAAGCCCTCATCATCTTTTCTCTTCGGAGGAAGATGATAAATCTTTGAGTCATCCGCACAATCTTGCCCTTCATATTGAGGTTATGATACATCGGACCCGTGTTAGGCGTGTGTTGATAGATGGGGGTGTTGGGCTTAATATTTGTTCTTTGAGTCTTTTAAAGACATTGGGTTATTTTGAACATGTTATTGATAGCAAAAGAAGGATTACTATCAAAGCTTATGATGAGGTAGAGAGAAGTTCAAAGGGGTTGGTTGTCCTTCCTGTTAGGATTGGCCCCGTGGAAAAAGATGTTTTGTTCCAAATAGTTGATGCTGGACCCCTTGCATACAACATTTTGCTTGGGAGACCATGGATTCATGATATGCAAGTAGTACCATCTACTTATCATCAGTGTGTCAAGTTTCCTTACAATGGAACAGAGATATGCATTCTTGGGGATAATACTTTGTCTATCAACTCGATTTCAGAAAGTACTCATGTTCCCCTTAATAGACAAGCACATGATTTTAATGCAGTTTTAACTGATTGCAAGAACAAGATTAAGTCCATAGACTTTGGCATGGGGGGATATCAACTCAACTCCCTCACTACATTACCAGTTTCACCTAGGTCTTATGGTAAACCTTCACAAGAGATGAAACCTTCTTCTTCAGCTATGACATTGTTTGACACATTTGTACAGTCGTCAGTGCCTATTCAAGATGAGAAAGAAGATGTGGCTATTAGAGATTGGATTTATAGAGAAGAGAAGTATTTGCAAAATGAATATTTCACTCCTTCACCTAATGCTTATGGAAGAGGGTATTCTTTTGTCAAGAAAATGGGTTATCCTAGACATGGTCCTCTTAGTAATAGATTGGATGCTAGAGCTGAACCTCTTGATCATCAACTTTTTGGATGCAAGTCTAAGAAGTCAGTTGGCCTAGGGTATTTGGATCAAAGTAAGAATGTTTCTTCTATCCTTGATAAGTCAGATAGTGAAGAAGAACAAGAATACATACCTAATTCAGCAAACCAACAAGATATGTGTGAAGATTGGGTCCCTTCTACTAATCTCCTTTGGGGAGATTCAAATAATCTGGTATCTCATGAGATAGTTGCCAATTTAGAACAAGAAAGCGTGACTCTTGATGATATTGAAGCTTCCACATCTAGACATCCCAAGCATTCATGGTGTAAGCATCCTAGTCGAGACTTTGAAACAAATTCTAATGAGTATGAATGGGATTCTTTCTCAGAATCTTCCACAGTTGATATGGATGTTGATGTTGTTCATACATATAGTTCTCAAACTAAGTTAGTCAATGAATCATATGTAGGATTAGAGGATTTGAACTTGCATGTTGCCTTAGTGGACGATTCTTCGCTTGTGAGGACGAATCTTGATTTGGGTAGTTTAGGAAGTTACTTGACAGACATTGAATCTTCAAACACTAGAGATATCATCCATATTCACAATCTTGAACCTGTCATTGATTTATCCCTTGTTCATCATGATCTAATTGATTGGTCCCAATGCAACCAAGAACCTGAGATCTTAACATTTCAAAATGACTATGAAATAGCCTGTTATTTGAATGCCATTGAACCTGTAGTCTCTTCCACCAGTGAAGCAACTGCTAGTATGACAGAGCCAGATATCAAGTACCTTAGTCGCAAAATAAAGATAAAAGAAAAGAAAAAGAAAAAGAGTTCTGATGGTGAAAACCACTATGTGGCAGTGTCAGAACCAAAAAAAGTAAAAATAAAGGACGTATCCAAGGGTGAAAACCTCTCTGAGGCACCTAAAGATGAGGTACTTGATTCTCTTCCTAGTTATTTTCAAGATAGATCTTCAGTACTTATTGAACCAACACAAGCAGTCAATTTGGGTATGGATGAAGCTCTGCAAATGGTACATTTGGCTCAGTCTTTGTCATCACAAGAAAAAGAAGCTTATACTAAATTCTTACAAGAAAAGAAGATTAGTTTTGCATGGACTTATTTAGATATGCCAGGGTTGGACACTAATCTTATTATGCATCACTTATCCATAGCTCTAGGTGTTAAACTAGTTAAGCAAAAACTAAGAAAAATGCATCCTCACATAGCTCTCTTAGTCAAGGAAGAATTAGAGAAAATTCTTGCTACAAAATTCATAAGAGCTATTGCCTATGCTGAATGGATATCAAACATTGTACCAGTTTTAAAACATGACAAAACCATTCGAGTTTGCACAAATTTTAGAGATGTTAATAAAGCATGCCCAAAGGATGATTTTCCACTTCCTAATATAGACATGATAGTGGATATGACCGCGGGTTATGAGATTTATTCCTTAATGGATGGTTTTTCTGGATATAATCAGATTAAGATAGCTCTTGAAGACCAAGAAAAGGCTACATTTACATGTGCATGGGGTACCTATTGGTTGAATGTTATGCCTTTTGTATTAAAAAATGCAAGAGCTACCTATCAACGAGCTATGACAACTATTTTTCATGATATGATGCATAAAAACATGGAAGATTATGTGGATGACACCTTGGTCAAGTCTAAGAAAAGAGACACACACTTAGATGATTTAGAAGTCATTCTAGATCGTATGGAACAATTTCAACTAAGGTTAAATCCTAAAAAGTGTGCATTTGGAGTTACCTCTGGCAAATTACTAGGATTCATTATTTCAGCAAAAGGGCTAGAGGTGGATCCAGAAAAGGTTCAAGCAATTGTGGATATGCCACCTCCTAAAAACATTAGTCAAATGGGGATTCTTCAAGGACGTCTTCAATCTATATGGAGGTTTATTTCACAATTGGCAGATAGAGCTCAACCTTTCAACAAGAACTTACATAAAGGAGTCAAATGTGTATGGAATGATGAATGTCAATGGAGCATGGACCAGATCAAGAAATACTTGGCAAATCCTCCTATTTTAATGCCTCCTATCCCAGGAAAACCACTTATCCTATATGTTTCAGCAACAGAATCTGCCTTGGGGGCATTATTAGCTCAACTTGATGAACATGGGAAAGAAAGAGCAATATACTATATTAGTCATACTCTTGTTTCATATGAGGTTAATTACACTAGTATTGAGAAAGCTTGCCTTGCAGTTGTGTTTACTTCCCAAAAGTTGCAACATTATATGCTTGCGCACACTATACACCTCATAGAAAAAATAGATCCACTCAAGTACTTACTATGTAAGGCTGCCCTCACAGGTAGACTTGCTAAATGGATGATGATTCTTTCAGAGTTTGACATAGAGTACATCGAGCATAAAGCAATCAAAGGACAAGTTATAGCAGATCAATTGGCTGATTTTCCACTACAAGATGATGCACCTATTCAAGTTGATTTCCCAGATGAGCACCTCATGTATCTGACTGAAAGAACATGGAAGATGTTCTTTGATGGGTCTTTTATGCAAAATGGTTCAGGAGCTGGTGTGTTGTTTGTTTCTCCTCATGGGTACACAATTCCTAAATCTTACAAGTTATTATTCCCATGTACAAACAATATTGCTGAATATGAAGCTTTAACAAATGGACTTAAGATGGCCATAGAATGGAGAATTACAGAGTTACACATCTATGGAGATTCACAGCTGATAATCAACCAAGTCAATGATGATTGTCTAACAAAAAATGATAAATTGGTCCCTTACAAGAAAATGGTTGATTCCTTGAGACTCTACTTCACATTTGTCTCATTTCAACAAATTCCTCGAATAGAAAATAAGGCAGCTGATGCTATGGCTACACTTGCTTCACTTCTTCAATTAGAGCAACATGAATCAAGATTTGAATTATTGGTGGAAGAGCTACATCACCCTATCTATGATTCTCAAGAAGGTCATATTATTTGTACCCTTGTTGGTCATGAGTCATCTCGTTATGGTGCCATTTACTCGTACATTTGTGATGGGATTATACCTGAAACCTTTAACCAATCTGAACGCAGAAACCTTATTCGAAATGCCTCTCATCACTCCCTTATCTCTGGTGATTTGTATAGGAAGGGTCTAGATGGAACACTTCTTAGATGCTTAGAAAAGGATGAATCTGATCAAGCGTTAGTTGACATCCATGAGGGTATCTATGGTGGACATTCTAATGGTCTTGCCATGGCTCGAAGATTGCTTAGGGCAGGATACTATTGGCCCACAATGTAGATTGATGCAGTAGCTTTTGCAAAGTCATGTGAAAAATGTCAAAAACATGGTAACCCGATACATACTCCAAGTAGGGAGCTCATTCCTTCTATATCTCATTGGCCATTTCAACGGTGGGCCTTTGATCTTGTTGGGAAAATTCATCCTAACTCATCATCTGGACACAAGTTTATTATTACTGCCACTGATTATTTCACTAAATGGGTAGAAGCTATCCCACTTTCTGTTGCCTCTGGAAAGAAAATTTCTCTATTTATTTTGAATCATATTATTTGTAGATATGGAGTGCCTTCTGAGATTATCACTGACAATGGAGGTCAGTTTAAAAATAAGGACCTTAAGCAACTCTGTAAGAAGTTCAAGATAAAACAACATTGGTCCTCTATTTATTTCCCACAAGGGAATGGTCAAGCAGAAGCATCAAACAAAACCATTCTTAAAATCTTGCACAGAACAGTTCATAAGAATGGTAGAGATTGACATTTACAAATAAATCCAGCTTTGTGGGCCTATAGAACGAGTATTCGCACTCCTACTGGGGCTACTCCTTTTTCTGTTACATATGGTGCTGAAGCAGTGTTACCTTTAGAGGTTGAAATTCCTTCACTTAGAGTTTCTCTCAAAGGTCTAGTTACAGATGAAGACTACCGTGCCATGAGACTTCAAGAGTTAGAACTTTTAGATGAGAAATGCCAAGCATCATTTGACCATATGAGAGTCTATCAAAAGCGCATGTCAAAAGCATTCAACAAAAAGGTTCACCCTAGAGAGTTTCAAGTGGGAGATCTTGTCCTACGTGTGAATCATAAGAATCAACAGAATAGAGATCAAAAGGGTAAGTTTGAACCTAATTGGCTTGGACCTTACATTATTACAACAGCTTTTGGTTCAGGTGCCTATTTACTATCTACAACAGAGGGAGAGTAGCTCCCTGATCCTATCAATGTCTTGCACTTGAAGAAGTTCTATCCATAATGCCCATTCTGTCTAGGGGTATCTTTGTACATATTTATTGATCCTGAAAAAAAATTCAAAAAAATTGATATATTTTAAAAAAATCCAAAAAAATTGATATATTTTAAAAAAATCCAAAAAAATGATATATTGTAAAAATTCTAAAAATTGAAAAATGTCTTGAAAAAATGATCATCTTAGTGACAACCCAGCAAAAGGCACTTTGATGTATCTTCAAAAAAATTATATATTCCAAAAAAAATTTAAAAATTATAAAAAGTCCTGAAAAAATAAAATAAAAAATAAAAATAAAAAATCCAAGTGGTGAAAACCTGGAAGCGGGCGCTACTTGAGGCCTTTGCACCCCTGTTTCTTAGCACATGTCCTCGACACTTAGCCTTTCTCCACCTTGCCTTGTCCTTGTTACCTTGCTTTGGAATTGGTCTTTGTCTAGGGGGCATAACTATGTTAGCTTTGGTTTCTTAGATGTGTGAGTCTTTAGGACACATCGCAAATGGTGTTTTTCAACACCCATTGATATCGAGTGTTTTTTAACACTTATTGGTTTGGTCTTACCCAGTATCATCATGTGATCTTACCTTCCTGCAAGCATTTGATCCTTGTCCTCAGAACTCAGTATTAGTTAACACACTTAAATTTTTAAATGCAACACTTAATGCTTGACTTATGTCATGATCTTTTCTTTGTGTGCTGACTGTTATTGATTTTTGTTGAGTGTCCTTGTCTGATAAGTCTCTCTGGGATGCATCGCTAGAGGACTTGGGGCATGGGACATGTTTTTATTTGTTTTTTTTTTTTTTGCTTGTGGGTGTGGTCTTGAAATCTAGAATGTCTTTTGTTGTCCCCTTGAAACACTTAGGAGATTTGAGACATCATCCTTGACTGTTTTTGCACAACCATTCTTATAGTCATCTTGGCATCTATGCCTTGATGCGAGCATAGTTTTTCTATATTAAATTGGGTAAGCTAACATCGAAGTCATCTTGACCTTTATGTCTTTGATGCTTATGTTAGAATCTTTCCATATTTCAATCCAATATAAATTGCATTCATATCTTCATAGTTGTATTTGTAACTAGTGATGATTGTGTGATTTTTTGATATTCGTTAATAATGGCCCAATGATGAAAATAAGTTCTTTTACATTCTCTAACGAATGATGGACACAAAATCCTATGTTACAGTTGCTCTTTTGCAAGTACACCATTGCATTTCATGTAGCTTGCATTATTAGACTTCATGTTAGTTTGCATTTTTAGGCTGCATTATGAGTTTGAGAGGGTTCTCCTTTCATCTCTATTGTGGACATTTAATCAATTGTGGTCACATTTTGATCTTCATTTCCTTATTTTCTTTCGTGATCTCAATCGAAATTTCTATCTTAAACAGTTGATTGATTTTTGGAGCATTTTCTTTTCTTATTTCTATTTCTTTCCATATCTTTCAAACTTCTATCTTCCATTTTCTTTTTCCCCACTTCTTTTCTTCTAAATCACCTCTGGGGCATAATATTTCATGCTTGATGATCTACCTTGGTTCTATGATTCTTATATCTTTCATCTTACATCAAGAACCTTATCTTTTGTTCGATTTGATCAAATTTATCAATTTGTTGTTTCTCCTCCATCTCATTTCGATTTCGATCACGAGGGGGCAGTAATTATCAATTTCAATCCTTGATTCAGTTTTATCAATTTTATCCTCGACTTTTTCAAGTTAAAATTTATTTGTATTCTTTGTCCTTATGTGTTCCCGAGTCGACCACACATCTGGGTTGTTTTGTGATCCTAAATTGACCTCACACTTCAATTTCTTTCTTTGACTACATGTGTTCCCAAATTGATCACACCTTAGTCAAAGAGGGGCAAATGTATGCACCCAAAAATGGTCGCCTAGACTATGGGCCCCCATTATTCAATTTATCAATTTATCAAATTTTCTGAATCAATGGTTTCTAATATATTCAAATCAATTTCCTTGATCAAATTTGATTTATTTAATTTCTAAGGGCCCGTTTGGTTGCTGGAATACAACAGAAATAGGAATACGAAATTAGAATATGATTTGTATTCTTTGTTTGGTGTGTAGAATAAGAATAGGGAATAGGAATACGTATTCTCATTTTAACCCCAAAATAAGCTTTTGTCCATTCCAAAAAATACCTGTAATTGGAATTGCTATCGTTGCATTCATTTTAACTTTCTCAAATTTGATTAAATTTTGAAATCCACTTTGACCTGGGGTGAGTGCTGGAACTTTGTTTTCAATATTTTCAAATATTTCAGCGATTTTCCAATGGCGCCGATTGCATCTTCAGAAATAATTTCAAATGGCATCGATTGCAAGTTAACCCTATTCCAATTTAAGTTTGCATAACCAAACAAAGGATAAACAAGATTGGATTGCATTTTTCCATTCATATTCTTCATTCTCCATTCTCATTCAAATTTTCTATTCTAATTCTTAATTCCTACGCTTGCAACCAAACGGGCCCTAAGATTGATCATTTTATTCCAAGTCTTATTTAATTAAAAGAAAATCTTCTCTTTTAATTAAATAAAATAAAATCCCTATTTAATTAAAAGAAAACCTCTCTTTTAATTAAACAGTTCATCCACATTTAATTAATTAAGAGAAAAACCTCTCTTTTAATTTAATTAAATATCTTCTATTTAATTAAAAAGAACTTGCTCCCTTTTAATTAAATAAAAATCCCACTTAAATATCTCTTTTGATGAAAAAAAGAAATAAAATAAATTCTTTTTATTTAATTTCTCTACACTTAAAAATGTGATCTAAGTGGGATTTATCTTTCCACTTTCTCCTCAACCACTCCTCTTTTCTAATTGGTGGAATCTTGTCTCACATGGATCACCACTTTCTTCTCAACCACTCCTCTTTTCTAATTGGTGGAATTTTGTCTCACATGGATCAAGCTCTATTATCCCATATTGGTTGTGAGAAGCCTCTCACCTCCATAATTTCCCTTATAAGGGAGAGCCCTCTCCTCATGTTAGACACCCATGATTATGCTATCGTTATGCTGCAGGTTTGAAGATCAATTTTTGAAGGAGTTTGAATACAAAAGCTTTTTGTGGAGAACTTCTATTTTCTTGTCTTTTTCTCTCTTGCACCCATAATGGGCTTTTAGCTTAGATCTTGCATTTATAGATTAGATTTTGATTTCATAGATTAGATCTTCTTTTCATGCATATTTGAAGATCATGGAGACTAGCATTCTTGCTTTTCCTCTTTGAATCTCTCATCTCATGGTGTACTTGCATGGGCACAAAAATAGGTCAAACTGAGGGCCTCCATTGCAAACCCTTGCACTCTATGAGTAGAGAGCTATGGATCGATTTGTGAGGGCTCATTCTTGAATTTTCTTACATGTAATGATTCATAGAAGTGTGACAACATTTTAGCACACACTACCAAACTAGATGTAATTCTCCTTATTTATTACTTTGTTTAGCTTAATGTGTTGGAGTTCTTTTAGAAAAACTAAGAGTGGGGTGGGGGGGTTGCGGGGTTTGAATCAGTTATTCAAGGACGAGATGTACAAATAATTTTTTTCACAATTTAGTAAACCCATAAAACATTCTTAACCATGCATGCATTCATTGTGTGTTAACTAAAACTAATATGTTACTATCAAATCAACTTGTAGAAATGTAAAGCATGAAACACAACATATCCATCAGCACATTTCACACAATGATTTAATGTGAAAATCAAATTTGGGAAAAACACTAGTAATGTACTACTCCTTTCTCACTCTTCTGAAGTGATGAATTGTTAAAGGCCAACCCTGTTAAAGGTTATAATACGCACTATTAAATGTGACCTAGTAAAGGGATTTCAGTTAGCCTACTAAAAGTGAGCCTTGTTAGAGGACTTTAGTAAAGAATTTTTTAGTGACTGTTAAGTCAACCTTACTCCCAAGGATTTAGCCTATGCTGATACAATTGTTAGAAAGTAACAATAGAGCTTTGATCTGATCTAACTTCCAACCTTACTTGTAGATTACAGATCTCTATTTAGTCCTCAAATTTGCTTGGCTTCCAATCTTTGCAACTTTGAGAGCTTGTTCACCCTTCAAGAATTCATCCTCTTTAAAACTTCTAGCTCAGTACACCATTGTAGACTTCTTCACTTGGGTCACTTGATGAAGCAAAACCCCTTTTCTTCTCCTTATTAGATTCTCACATAAAACTCTCTAACACTTTGCTTCATGACCAAAAATTTGTACATATAGGAAATTAGAATATTTTCTTGCTCATTATCCATCACCAAAATTAGGGTTTTGATGGATTAGGTGGGATACAATGAATCTACACCATATCTTTTCTTTTTTGTAAACTCCTCTTAGAATCCATTTGAGTTCACCTCTAAAATGGTTTACATAAGATTCTATGCCACTAGCTCATCAATCTTATCTTCCTCCTGATTCACAAGTTTCAAGAAAACAAACTTGATGACTTTTATTTGGCAAATCTTCAATCTTTTTCATAATGCAATAGCTCAGCATTATCAACCTTCTAATGCTTGCCAAATACTGTGTTACTCGACTTCAATAGAAAAATCACTTGGTATCAACTAGATTGTATTGGTACTTAGCATCAACTAAAATTTACTCAGCATCTACTAACTTGCTCGACATCCACTAGAGTTTTCTTTCACTCAGCTCCAACTAAATTTTTGCTTGGCTTAAACTAACTTTGCTCGACACCTACTATTCACTTGGTCAAGCTTAGAAAATGAACTTTGTTTAAATTTATTCTTTTGAATTTTCTAAGTGTAGCTAGTCATTTTTTAACCTCAAGTAGCCCATCAATACATTATGTTATCAATGTCTTAACTGATTATTGCACTTTAATACATAATCATAACTCAACCTTTCCTCTAGGAACTTTTGTTACATCTTGTTGATCAAATCCTCCTCATCAATCAACTAAGTGATAATACTTGAAAAACATAAGCAATTGTCTTGCCAACATGTAGTAGGTTTGACATTAGTGACAAAAAATTGATTGAAACATATGGTTTTCTACAAAAATCTTTCTAATCAAATGATATTTTTCAATCAAACATCAACATAATGCTCATTAATTCTTTCAATTCATTACCTCACTCTTCCTTATCTTTTATCCTACCTATGCCTTTAAGTGCATGAGGGAAAAGGTCAAAAAAATTGCAAATATATTTCAAATAATACTTATTTATTCTCCTTTGCAGCACGTTTTGCTTATGATCAAAATTAAGGAGATCATTAGTCTGATCAAATGTTTTCTCTATCTAATAATTAGAATGATCAATAATAGAGAAAGATAAGGCTTTTATAGAATTATCCATGTTGAGCCATTTACTCAAAATTGGTCTTAAACTAGCTTCACTATCATTCAATTTACTCCACATTTTCACCAATCTTGACAAATGCAAGTAGAAAAAGACCCAACCTACCCTATCTACTAGGTACAAAATTGCATTCTTGATTTTCTATTCATATTGGACTCCTAGTTCCACATGCACTGACGTTATCTTGGCTTTTTCTTCTTCAAGCTCCTGAGCTATGTAGAAATCTAGCCTTTAAGGTGTACTAGGAATCTCAACAATTGGCATTGTGTGAAAAGGTGGAATAGGGGGAAGAGAAGAAACAATTCTAAGTTGGCTCAACTGCCTACCTTCACAATTGGCTCTCTAAGAGTTGTCTCTTGTAAAGGGGCACATGTTGCTCACTAATGTTTCTTGACATCACATATCCAACCTTTCTTTGTAATGTGTATATTTTTGGGATTATAATGGCTCTACTAGTCAATCTTTTTCCTATCTCAAAAGCCTAGTCTGGATAGGCTTGAGCAAAAATTTCTTTCTTCTCATTTAGGGTTTTCATAAACCCAACAAAATTATTCATAAACATATTAATTTTACTAACCCAATATTTCACATCAGCTAGGGGATCATAGTTAGGCTCTAAAGAATTAATAAATTTAAGAATCCTACCATATACTTTCCATTTTTCTTTCATAACATCTTGTTTTTGTAATGGAAATTCATTCCTAATTACATCTTTAGGAAAGTAAGCAAGATGTTCATACGATTTAGCTTTTATTCTATCTCTGAACATATCATAGAATCCTTCAAGATCAATGAAATGGGAGTGGGAATGGACCATCTAATACCTATCTAGAAATTTTCGTAAATGCTTCCATCCTCCCTTAGTAATGACAAAATTGTGGATCACAATGAAAAAAGGAAAAATATTACCTCTAGATCTACCTAGGAGCTCCTTATCTTCAAGTCCTCCTATCTTCCATAGGAATTCTACAATTCCAACCTTTAATGGCACTTGATAGGGCAAGACATGCGGCTTCCTTTGGAAACCATATACTCAAAACATAGTGGAGACTAAATATGGGATAATGTCTCCCCAGTCGTGACTCACCTTCAATCCTTTGGCATGATCCTTGGGTCTGATTAGTTCTAGAAATGATTAAGGTATTCTTGGATTATCTCCACTCCATAAAATCCTTAACTTAGAAGAAAAATATCTATCAAATCTAACAAAGCTAGCATCATTGACTTCCCAGGTCATATCAACACTCCATAGATGAATTAGTAATTTCTTTACATCATTCTCCAACTCCAGCTTCATCTCCTCGAACAAAAAAGAAAATATTTTTCTCAAGTATATGTACATCAACATAGAATACTAGAAAAATCCACTTTTTCCTTTTTGATACCTATCAGTACAGTATGGATTTCCTTTTCTAAAAACTTAGCAAAATAAAAAATTGAACTCATTCCTTAGAAAAAGGGTTTATACTGCAATATTTTTTTATACTTTAAAAAAGGGTTTATACTGCAATATCTGGGAAATGATGAAAACTATCGATCCTTGGATGTGATCTTGCTCATCCATCCCAAAAAGATTACAGAGGGAGAAATGCAAAGTTTTTTCCCTAGGATTGAATTATTTCCTTAGCAGTGGCTCTGGGGTATTCATTGGAACTAGGGATAGATGCCCTATTTTCACAAAGTGCTCCTGCAGTAGCCATCTCCTTAAGTATACTATATGGGCATCATACCTAGCATTTACATCCTCTAGGTAAATTTTATATTGTAATGCATGGTTAGGGTTTAATTTGAAAACTTCCATAATCACCTCTAATACCACCCTAAAAAGATTGTCTCTTGCATGATTCTTGACTACCCTTACCATGGGATCATATCCTTTTTCTATCATTGTTAGGAGGTCATAATTGAAGAAAATGCCATGAATAATTAATTTTCTAATGTCAAATTGCTAGACATTTCTCAGAGGAGTGTCATGCTTTCTCTCAAAGAACCTTTTTCTAAACAACTAAAAACCTCTAATAGATGTCTTTACATATCTTAGCCAATTTTCTTTATCATATAAACCCTCATTGACCTACAATCTATGATTTTATGGAACAAATTATTTCTCCTTATCTATTTCATTAGTGGATAAAGGAAGTTACTCTGTTGATAATCTACTTTCCCAGAAAAATATCATTGAGGGGGCATCTGCAAATTCCAACTCAATTAAGAAAATAATCTATTAGAGGATATCTACACTTACCTATAAAACTACTTACTTCAATGAAAAATCTATTTGCAATAATTCACAGCTCAAGAGAATCACAATCTGAGCTCTGGTTCTTAGTACATTTTGAATTCTTTATCACTTGGTATTCAATAATGAATTGAATTGCCTATTTTAAGCAAAATTCTCCTCACACAAACTGACATTGATCAACATTAATCATTCCAAAAAGTCAATTTTTACGTAGCAACAAAATTTTGAAATTTGACAATCAATTTTGTATAATTGCATAGTTTTGTTTTAAGTGGTAATGGCTAAATTACCTTTTGACAAGCTAGACACATGTCACTATGCCACTTTCTCTCTTTAGCTATAGTTCAAGCATCTTTAAAAAGAAAGAAAGAGACAATCGTCAATCTGCATTTTAATCAATGATTCTGAATCATCTTAGTTGTCATTGCATTTCTTTTTTGAATTTGGACCTAGTAAGACATGTGTGGAATGCTTGCATTCTCACTTTGGCTAACCTTTGTGCAACTTTAGAAAGTTAGAATGCAACAATCATCAATTATCTAATGATTTGATCATTATGATAAAATAGTACCTTTCCTTACATTTTGTATCCTTAGCAAATTAAAATGTGCCACTTGGAACTTCATACTAGCAACCTTATTGGAGATACAATAGGGAAAGTAAAATTTGAGAAGGGGGTGGGTGAATTAGTCATTCAAATCTTCAACCATAAAATCATTCACCGCACATACATCTCATAATTTGCATGTAAAATAAAATAACTAGCTAATCATTTTCATCCATAGCATGAAAACAAATAAACATTCACACATATGATACAAGATATGATTACCCAAAAACCCTCTAATGAGAAGGTAAAATTGGGGTGGTAATGACACCCACAAATTTTTACTACAACAATTGTAAAATGTATCCAATGAAGGTTACAATGCTTGATCATAAAACATGATCTACCCTATGAAAGGCCTACCCTATTAAAGGTTTACAAGATTGTTAGATCTTACCCTATTAAAGGATTTCAACACCCTATTATGTGTGCCTAGTTAAAGGACTTCAAATTACAATGAAGTAAGCACTCTATTAAAGGATTTACAATAGCTAGTTAAGACTACTCTATAAAGAGATTTAATTGATTCACCTATTAGAATGTCTCAACAATGATCTTGTGGTTAGCACTCTTCTACTAGATAATAGATCACCTCTTTGCATGTATCCTTGATCCTCTTCTGATCAAATGTAACTCTTTTTTCCTCTAACTCCTTTCCTCTATTATCCTCTAACTAATTTTGCAATTCATACAGTTGGTGCTCAAAATTGTGCCCAAATTTTGAGCACTATTGAAGAAATTGAGTCCTATAAAAGCTTTTAAATGTGCATGTACCCAGCTATTCTTTTGAGCCCTATGAGGTGTTTAATACTTCTAGCACCTTCCATTCAATATGTCCACTTGTTTTATGAAGTTAAATTGTCGTTTTGAGCCATTGCATGAAGCCCCATTTTGAACAAATTCCAAATTTGTATTTTTCACCTAAGTGTCAAATAGCAATAGGAGGCAGTGGCTGCAAGTGAATATCTCACACCCAATAATGCGTCATGACCCACCACTTTGGGAGTATCTAGTGTCCATACTTGAGAGCCTATGTTTCAAATTTTGAGTCATTTTGAGTTTGTTTGACTAGGTTTTGAATCCCTCAAAGTTGATAGTTTACTGTTTTCATGTTGATGCACCTTGCACATAATTTTGGGAGGCCTTGTTTGACGAATTATAATTTTGACCCAATTGACCAAAATGCTAAATTTCCTTTTGCGTTGCATTGTAGATGTCAAAGACTTGTTATGTTTCAAGTTTTATCTCATGAAAAATCTATTTGATCAATTTTCAAATGCGATCCCAAATGCAATTTTATCTTTTTACTGGTGTCAGCATTTGCAAATTTGTCAGTACCCACATTCGTGACATTATAACTCCTAATCCATGATAGGTGAGATCAAATGGATTATACCATTGTGTTTTCCTCTAAAAATACTTTAAGTGTGCCAATTTTCACATCTTGATTAATCCATTTGCACACTTTCCTAGGTCAATTCCATGTGCAAAAATTGTTTTTTTGCCATTGTTTCAATCTACAAATTCTAAGTAGCCTATTTTGATCATTCGCCATTTGCACCCAGTTATTCATCATGAGCCCAAATCATAGACTTATATTATCCTCGTGTCAAAGAATCAACACTCCAATTTTTGTTTTCCTAAGTATACATTGGCCCAGTTTTCAAAGCCAAATTCAAACCTAGTTTATTGTTTTCTAATGTGTTTGCTTGTAGGCAGTTCTGAGAGGTCAACTTTGACAATGAATATCTTTTGACCCCAAATTTTTCATGAGACAAGATTCAACATGGTGCAATTTTGTGGTATATAGAATTAGTGGGTCAGATTTTAGGTCCTGGTCAAAGGTTTGGGTTAGTTTTTAAGGCCATTCAATGGACCTCCTGGTGCAAAAATGGCAGGTTGCAAAAAGGGTTAAATGAGTTTCAAATGTTGATTCATTGGTCAAGTTTGATTTTAATTAGTATCAATTGATGAATGGATCAGTCACAATTGTCAGTTGATCAAAAATGAAATTTTTTAAAGCCAGACCCGCTTTGGGGCCTAGCTAAATTCATTAGAGTTGTGACCGCCAATGATGTCGAATTACAAACATGGAGTTGAGGCCAAAGGCATTGAATTCCCTTAAGCTACCTATTAGAGTAATAGCAATATTTTTGGGCTCCGTAAGATTGAAGATCCCATGGAGAAGATTAGGTCAAGAACCGATTTGAGAAGAGGGGTAATTTCAAGTCGACACATGTCAGTTGCAGAGTAGATCTAGAAATTCCTTCATCCTATATCTTTCTCATACTTTCTCATGGCATAGGTTCTATTTTTTTCACTGTGAGACCATAGGTTCCAATTTTTTGGAGAGAAATTGCTCATGACTATGTTACCAGGTTTTGGTTCTAGTCTTGATGTATTCCCAATAATATGACACCATTCTTTTAGCATAATTCTCTTGTGTGAACAACATTAAGAAGGATAATATAGATAGTTCAAATATATTAGGTTTTTCTATGTTTTCATTTCTTGCATATGAATGTATTATTTCAAGGAAATTAATACAAAGAATAATAGGTTGAGTTTCATCTTGAATCTTGTATCCTTTATTAGTGATCTTCAATTTTTTATAACCTTTGAACAAAGAGCTTAGGTTGTAGTTGCAGTTCCTTAAGGTTGTATGTTATTTCGTTGTTTCTTATAACTCAAGGGGCTATGTAAATGATTCAGGGAAATTAATAGGGTTGTAAGCTTACTAATGGCGATATCATTTAAGAATGAGATCTAGATTGAACATGAATGTTTATTTACAAGGTGAATAGATAGGTTCTATTTATAAATATATAAATATGTATTAGATATCCATATGTATGCATTTGATTCATGTATTTTCCCAATGGATTAAGCACTGGTCAGCTACAGGATCATTAGTTCTTATTGCTACATACTTGAAGTTTTGCTGAATTCAACATTATTAATCAAACATTCTTTCCCTTTCATGTTGAAGAACCTAAATGTGATACCCTCACTCAACTTGTGAATATCATAGAATTTGCATTTAGCTACTGTAGATCTATGTCATTGCATATGTGTTAGGAGATAGAAGGGCTTTTATGTACTTTGTTAGATTCATGAATATGTTTTTGCACTGGTACCATATCGATTGAATTTGAGGTCCACCCACCTAGGTTTTGCAGAGCTTGAAGTGAAGAAGGGTCAAGCCTTATAGTTGGCCTAATGTCTGAAATGATGTGTTGAAGATGGGAGTTAGCTGCACCTAGATGTGTCATATTCTCATCGAGGTAATTGGAAACCTACAATATTTTCAAACACCAACAAAATGGCAACTTTTTTGGGGACATAAGAAAAGAACAAGAATCTTTGCAGGAAGAATTTTCTTAAACAACAAGATTATGAGATGTTTTCCATTTCTCCATTGATGTTTCATGTTTCCCAATTTCCTTATTCATTGACAACAAAAGTTTGATTGAATTGAATGAAATTATAAGATCAAAGTCATTTGGCATTTTTATATGTTGCTGTCAGAATTCAAAGTTGTTGTCAAGGTTCTTTCACATTGTCAAGAGTATGAAATTCCTAAAGTGTTCTTGAATAAAGTTTTTAAATACTAGTTGTAAATTCTGGACCAGCTTGTTTTGTTTTTCAAATTTGATAAATATTTTCTCACTAAGTGAGTGGTGACTCAAGGTCAAATATCTATACTAGTGCTCTGTGAATGTGAAGGTATTATAATGGAAACAATAGTCGGAATGCAAATTTGAAGTATTCACCTCAAGTTCTTGACAATGGGTGAAAGATTTGTATGAGATGTAGTGCACAAGTTAGATGTTGTTGTCTCCTTCCTTTGATACACTATAATAGACATTATAGGTTGTACCACTATAAATTGAGCAGAGGCTATAGATATTTATTGTGTTTGTGTGTTTTACCCTAAAGATACCATGTCTGCCTTCTCAATCTCATCCATACTCACCTATACAAGATGACTACATAGTTGTTCTTTGGTGGTGGAATCTACCAATATCTTCTTCATATCTTCCTTTGTTAGGGGATTTATGTTCTAAATGATAGTATCATAAATATACTTGATCTTTACTGTATTTGTGTCTACATATAACCCATGTTATGGACTGGCACTTAGTACTAGTATATCCGATATGCTCTATTCTATTTATTGCTCAACTTCATCTGTTGCCTGTGTATCTGCATTCTTTTTAGCACCTTCTACACATACATCTTTTTTGTGTCATCTTTAGTAACCTCAATTATTTCTTACTCATCTTTGTCTATACCTACCTCAAGAAGTGTCTACTTAATTTCCTTAGGTGTTTTTAGTCCATACATTACTTTCCATATTTGGGTGGGTTTCTAAACAACATCCTCAATGTCATTTTGTAAAATACTAAATGCTCTATATTTATGAGAAAATTTCCCTATGCACTTCTTAATGGCCTTTGTCATTGTGGCCTTATCCAATTATGGCATCGCACTTTCTAGTGTAGCCTCTCTAATTTTCCTTTCTATATTGAGACTAAACTACCCTTTTTGCTCCACTTTGACATATAGACTCTTGGGTATAGAGTTGGCAAGCTCAATTAGAGTCTTCTTGGATGTTTTTGTCATGGTATATATTGAAACTTCTACTTGGTTCATGTCAACCTTTCCAATTTTATCAAACTCAACATGTGTCAATCTAGATAAGTCAATATTATTCTTTATATTCTCACACAAGTTGTCCAAATTAGAAGAAAGACTATGACTTACCACTTTGAATTGGTTGTTGTTATCATATTCTACCCTTTCCTCATTTTATTTGGTTGAAGAAATATATTGTCTCCTTTGCTTCTTCTCATATTGACCTTCCTTGTTAGTTTTCCTAGCTCTCTTTCCCTTTGGCTTTTCTACTTCTTGAGCCTTCTTAGCAATAGCTCTTGTGCTAGCCCTTGTAGTAGGAACAATAGGCTTAAGTTGTGTAGGTTTTAAAACCTTCTTTGGTTTTCTTACTGCTAGAGCTTTAGCCTTCCTCTTGTTCTTCTTCATGGCTACAGGTGCTTCATTGGCTCCTTATGCCTCAACACCTTCTTCAATGTATGCTTCCTCTCCACCTTCATCTTCTCATTGACCTTGAGTTATGGCCAATGGTGCTTGGGTAGGTACATATTCACCTTGATCATCATCATCATCTTAATTTTCTTCTTTTTCTTCATCTTCTTCTACCCCTTCACCAAATTTTTCTTTGAGCTTCTTAACAATTTTATTCTTCTTCCTTATTATAGAGGATGTCTTCAAGTCCATAGTTATCTTAGATTTTTCTACATCATAATTGTTGGGATTATAGATGGAGTAACTAAGAGGGGGGGGGGGAGATGAATCAATTACTACTATAACTAATCCACAAATCCCTTAGATGTCTTAAATAACTAGTTACTATTGATACTCAGTAAACATTAAAAAAATGTTGTACCTCGGTAAATTAACTTGTTACTGATCTTTAAGCATTCATGCATGCAATTGTAAATAAAATGAACACAAGAGACACTAGATTTAATGTGGAAACCTAATATAGGAAAAACCACCAAGTAACTAGCTACCAATTTTCACTCTTATGCAGTGAGCCCTGTTAGGAGCCAACCTTGTTAAAGGTTACAATACACACTGTTAGGTGTGACCCTGTTAGAGGATTTAATCACCCCATTAGAAGTAGCCTTGTTAGAGGTCTTTAGAACAAGTCAACTAAACTGTTACCTTGTTAGAGGATTTACAAAATTGCTATTAAACCAACTCTGTTAAGAGATTTGAAATCATTGCTACAATGACTAGAAAGTAACAATGAATTGACTTAAATAGGATGCAACTAAATTTGCTGATTACAAATCTCTATTCCTCAATGATCTCTGATCATCCTTCAAAATTCACTTTCACAATAATTAGTCTTCCTTCTCATTCATATTACATATAATCCATCACTAGCACTTACAATTTGCAACTTGACTTCTCATATATACCATTCAGATTATCAAGTCAAGTCATTCATAAGTTACATTTATCAATAAACCATACATGAGTTGGTTACAAATATTACTTTAAACAAATAAATGTTATTTCATAAATCAATGAAATCCTTCATTGGCCAACCCTACTTGGTAAATACTACTTCCAGAAATAATTTTCTGAGTTAACCATCTTAACTCGGTTAACATTGCAACATCCACAAAATCCTTTGGCTGTTGAGTTAACTTGGTAAGAACTAAATTCCTTCACTGTCCATGAGAGCTCCATAAGAATTATTTCTGCCATATTTCCCTTTGATGATCGAGTGATCTCGATAACAACTGAATTTCTTTGTTTAACCATGAAAGCTTGGTAACAATTGTCTGCTCGGTAGACACTGTAACCCTTCTTTACTAACATTTTGAGCTTGGTAGGCTCTATCTTTTTCCTTGCTGACCATCTGAGCTCGGTAGGCTCTATTTTTTTCCTTGCTGACTAACTGAGCTAGGTAGACTTTGTCTGATGACTACTATGACATTTTTGTAATATCAAAGACAACACACAATTGAGAAATTATATCCAACAATCTCCCTCTTTGGCATTGATGGCAACACAACATGTCATAGGAGAATGAGATTTGAAAACAAGTCTTTACTGACAGAATAGTTCACCCTCTTCCACAAATACAGTAATCTCCCTCTTTCATAATAATCTCTCCATCTTACACAAACTCTTATTATTTTTGCAAATTTTACAAAGATATGATAGTATAATCTCCCTCTTTGACAACACATGCCAAAGACAACACAAATCAAATGAATAGCATTGTTCCTAATGTACTGATTCATATGCAATATCTTAATTACTTTACTGCATCAACTAATAGATCTTCAATTTTGTTCTTGTTGATGCATCACTAAAACTGTATTTTAATGAGCTTCAAATAGGGGAATGACCCTAACTTACCTCTTACATACAAGAATGCATCCTTAGGTAAAGGCTTTGTGAATATGTTAGCAATTTGTTCCTTTTTATGGACATATTCCAATTTGATTTCCTTTGCTTGTACCAATTCTCTAACAAAGTGATACTTTATAGAAATATGCTTGGTCTTTGAATGCATCACTAGATTCTTGGATATGTTAATTTCACTTGTGTTGTCACAAAAAATAAAAACATGTTCTTTTATTTTTTGCTTCATACCTTCCAATAATTGTTTGAACCATACAATGTTTGAGTAGTTTACTACTACTACAACATATTCAGCCTCTACTATGGACCCGGATGTATAGTTCTGCTTTTTACTTGTCCAAGAAACCAACCTCTTTCCAAGAAAGAAAGCTCATCCACTTGTACTCTTTCTGTCATCAACATTCTTTGCCCAATCTGCATCAATGAACACTTTTAAATCCATATTTCCTCCAAGTTTATACCATAATCCATAATCTTTAGTTCCTTTTAAGTATCTCATGATCCTTTTGATTGCCATCATGTGATTTTCTTTTGGTTTTGCTAAGAATTTTGCTACAATTCCTATTGCAAGAGAAATGTATGGTCTTGTGTGCACTATATATTGCAAATTTCCAATCATAGATCTATACAATGTCTGATCGACTTCCTTTGATTCATCATATGGTAAGTTTTAATCCAATACACATAGGAGTTCCAACTAGTTTGCAGTCTTCCATACCAAACTTTTTCAGTATCTCCTTGATGTATTTAGATCGAGTGATGTAGATACCATTATTACTTTGATGAATTTGAAGACAAACAAAGAATTTGATTTCTTCAAACATTGACATTTCAAATTCTTTGTTCATTTGTTCTGAAAATTCTTTGCAAAGATCATCATTTCCTGTGAACAAGTATCATCTACAAATATTTCTATCAAAACAATCTTATTATCTAGTCCTTCCTTGCAGTCTTCCATACCAGACTTTTTCAGTATCTCCTTGATGTATTTAGATCGAGTGATGTAGATACCATTATTACTTTGATGAATTTGAAGACAAACAAAGAATTTTATTTCTTCAAACATTGACATTTCAAATTCTTTGTTCATTTGTTCTGAAAATTCTTTGCAAAGATCATCATTTCCTGTGAACAAGTATCATCTCCAAATATTTCTATCAAAACAATCTTATTATCTAGTCCTTCCTTGATGTACAAACTACTATTGTCATTAGTTCTTTGAAACCCAATCTAAATAAGATAGTTATGTAGTCTTTCTTACTATGCTCTAGGTGCTTGTTTCATACCATACAATGCTTTATGCAATTTTTAGACCATGTCCTTTTTGTCTAGATCAACAAAACCTTCAAGTTGTTCAATGTAAACCTCTTCATCCAATATGCCATTGAGAAATGCTGACTTGACATCCATCTAATAAAGTTTGAATCCTTTGTATGTAGCATCTGCTAGTAAGGTTTTGACACCTTCCAATCTTGCAACAAGAGCAAAAATTTCTCCATAGTCTACAGCTTCTTCTTGAGAGTATCCTTTGCATACTAGTCTAGCTTTGTTCCTTGACACCTTACCATCTTCATTTAACTTCTTTTTGAATACCCACTTAGTTTCAATCACATTCTTGTCTTTGGGTCTAGGTACAAGAGTTCATGTTTTATTTTTCTCTATATGTTCTATCTCTTTATTCATAGCCTCAATCCAACTTTCATTGTCTAATGCATCTTTGACATTTCTAGGTTCAAAATCAGCAAGTAAACAAGTACTTTTCAACTTACTTCTTGTCATTGTTCCTTTTGATTTATCTCCAATGATTTGATCTGGTGCATGATGCTTCCTGACATACTTGGCTAACACAAGCTCCTTGTCTTTTAAGTGACTTGCATTGTTATCCTTCTATGCTTCAACTTGTGGTTCTGATTTTGGTTGCTCAAGCTTGGTAGGTGTTGATTCAGTAGCTTATGTTTGCAACTCAAGTTCTTGCAACTCGGTAGGTATTAGCTCGATTTGAACTTCCTACAACTCATTTATTGAAGACTCGGGAGTTGAAAATTCTTGATTGATAGGTGTATTTGACATTGTATTAGGTTCAATGTAAACAAATCTCTTGTAATTTTTAGGTTCCCTTTTGCTTTCTTCTTCAGTTCTTTATGCAAATTCATCAAATTTCACATGTGCACTTTATATGACTTTGTGAGTTGATAAATTCAAACATCTATATGCTTTACTTTTTCAAGAGTATCCCAAAAATATTCCTTCATCACCTTTTACATCAAATTTACCTTTTCTAGATTCTTTCAAAATGTAACATTTGCTTCCAAATACTTTTAGTTAACTTACATTGGGTTTGTAGCCATACCATAACTTATAGGGGTTTTGAATGAGTCCTTTTTCAATTGTACTCAGTTCAAAGTATGAAATTCAGTGCTAATAGCTTCCTTCTAGTATTTGGTAGCAATATTTTTCTCAATCATTAAGGTTCTTGCATAGTCTATGATAGATCTGTTCCTTCTTTCTGCTATTTCATTTTGTTCAGGAGTTATAGGTGTTGAACCCTATCTTTTGATTCCCCTTTCAATGCAAAAGTTATTGAACTCATGTGAAATGAATTCACCACCTCTGTCAGACCTTAAGCATTTTAGTCTTTTGCCTATTTCTTTTTCTACTCTGGCCAAATACCATTTGAAATTTTCAAATGCTTCTAATTTCTCTCTTAGGTACATGACAGTCATCATTCTTGAATAACCATTAAAAAAAAAGAATGATTTTTTTTTCACTGGTATAACTTTCAATGCCAATAGGTCTACACAAATCAGTATGCACAATTTCTAGAATTTTTTCAAACTAATAGTTCTTTCTTTTAAAGCTAGTCTTTCCCATTTTGCCAATTTGACAATTCTTGCATAGACCAACCTCAGGTTTCTTTATGTTAGGAATGCCTCTTACTTTCCTAAATTTACTAATTTTTATCAAGTTGTCAAAGTTTACATGACATAACCTCCTATGCCATAACCAACTTTCTTCAATTTGAGCAATAAAACATGAACATTTACCAAGTTCAAGATAAAATAAGTTACCTTTTATTTGAGTACTTAATCCAATCAGCTTACCTTTGCCATCCAACAATCTTGCTTTTCCATGCATGAATTCTACTCTAAATCCATTATTGAGTATTTGTGCCACACTCAATAGATTGTGCTTTAGTCCTTCTACCCAATAGGCATTATCACATACAAGTTCCTTGGTCAGTGGGATTCTTCCTTTTTCTTTTATACAACAAGGTTCATTGTTACCAAATCTTGCACTGCCACCATCATAGTCTTCAAAATGTTCAAACTTAGTTTTATCATCAATCATATTATGAGAACAACCACTATCTATAATCCACGTATCATTTCTGCTCATATGAGAAATAAGTGTCATTTCTTCATCATTATTAGACTCATCTTTTACAACAATGTAAACAATTTCATGTTCTTCTTCATCATCAAAATCATTAGAATCTTTAGCCATGAAACATGTTTTCTTACCTTTATCTTTGAATTATTTGAAGTCTTTCTTGCCATTGCACTTGTGACCTTTCTACTTATTTGGGCACTTAGCAGCAATATGTCCAATTTCTTCACAAGAAAAATAGATTAGAGGAACCTTACCTTTGTATTTCCCTTTGTCTCTTGAATATTTCCTTGCTAGCAAAGCTTCAACCACCTCAAGATCACTATCTGAACTCTGTTCTAATTCTTCATCATTGTCTGATGAGGATCCTTTATCTTCTTGCCTTTTTTTTTGAGTGAAAACTTGGCTTCAAATCTGATTCAATGTTCTTGGCAGTTGGAACATAATTATCATAGTTGTCTAGCTTGAATGCAGTCAATCTTCCAACTATGGCCTCTAAATTTATTGTATGATTATCTTCACATCTTCTTTTTTTAATTGCAGAGACTCTAATTGCATAAATAAGAAGTAGATTTCTAAGAACTTTACTTATTACTGTCTCCTCGTTGATATCTCCTCCAGATGCTTTGATTGCACTAACACATGCTTTAACTCTTTCAACATATTTTGCAATGTTTTCATCCTCTCTCATCCTCATTTGATCAAATTGTCCTCTCAAACTTTTTTCTTTGGCTCTTCTCACATTATCATCTCCTCCATAGATCTCTTTTAGCTTGTTCCACATTTCAAAGGCAATTTTACTATCCTTGATATCATCAAATTCTTCATAACTTAGAGCAGATGCTATATCTATCATGATGTTGTTGGGAGTCTTCTTTTTAGAAATATCAATGACAGATAATGTACCAGTAGGTTCTGCATATTTTTCATCAAGATACTTCTATCCAATAGAAGCTAGATGAAGTCTCATCAATCCCTGCCATGCTGAGAAGTCCTTGTTAAGTCTTGGAATTTCCCTCTTGTAAGGTATCTTGATCTTTAGCCTAGATCTTTGAAATCTTTTCATGAAAGCACCAAGAGCTCTGATACTAATTGTTGGGATTATAGATGGAGTAACTAAGAGGGGGGGGTGTGAATCAGTTGCTACAAAAACTAATCGACAGATCCCTTAGATGTCTTAAATAACTAGTTACTATTGATACTTGGTAAAAATTAAAAAAATATTGTAACTTGATAAATTAACTTGTTACTGATCTTCAAGCATTCATGCATGCAATTGTAAATAAAATGAACATGAAAGACACTAGATTTAACGTGGAAACCTAATATGGGAAAAACCACCAAGTAACTAGCTACCAATTTTCACTCTTTTTAAGTGAGCCCTATTAGGAGCCAACCCTATTAAAGGTTACAAAACACACTATTAGGTGTAACCCTATTAGAAGTGGCCTTGTTGGAGGTCTTTAGAACAATTCAATTGAGCTATCACCTTGTTAGAGGATTTACAAAATTTTTGTTAAACCAACTCTATTAAGAGATTTGAAATCACTGCTACAATGACTAGAAAGTAACAATGAATTGACTTGAATAGGGTGCAACTAAATTTTCTGATTACAGATCTCTATTCTACTCTTATTAGATCCTTTTTGATCAAATATATCTTTTTCTCTCCTCAATGATCTCTAATCATCCTTCAAAATTCACTTTCACAATAATCAGCCTTCCTTCTCATTCATATTACATCAAATCCATCACTAGCACTCAGATATTCGCAACTTGACTTCTCATATATATCATTTATATTATCAAGTCATCTCATTCATAAGTTACATTTATCAATAAGCTATATGTCAGTCAGCTACAAATATTACTTTAAAAAAATAAATGTTATTTCAAAAATCAATGAAATCCTTCATTGGCTGACCCTGCTCGGTAAATACTACTTCCAAAAATAATTTCTTGAGTTAACTGTCTTGACTCTGTTAATATTGCAACATCTACAAAATCCTTTGGCTACAGAGTTAACTCTATAAGAACTAAATTCCTTCATTGTCCATGAGAGCTCGTTATGAACTATTTCTGCCATATTTCTCTTTGAGGACCAAGTGAGCTCGATAACAACTAAATTTCTTTGTTTAACTATGAAAGATCGGTAACAACTATCTTCTTGGTAGAAATTGTAAACCTTGTTTACTAACCTTCAGAGCTTGGTAGGCTTTGTCTTTTTCCTTGCTAACCATCTGAGCTCGATAGACTCTATCTTTTGCCTTGCTAACCAACTGAGCTTGGTAGACTCTATTTGATGACTAATATGACATTTGTGTAACATTAAAGACAACACACAATTGAACAATTGCATCCAACACATAATTACCAAAGGTTGTAGCCTTCTTATCTACTTCTTCTGCCAACAAAGTAGTAATTTCTATAAATGCCTTATCCATATTTATCTCATAACCTAGAGGCCTTAGCCATCTCACTAGACAAGTCTTGCTTTTACAAAATGTTAGGAATTGTTCTAAAGTTTGGTTGTCTAATCACATTACTGACTAATTAAAATTTTAAAACTTCCTTTCCATCTTTAACCTTTATAGTAGAAGAACTAGATGCCATATTGATTACCTAGGGTTACAAAAATTCAAACAATGTAGCTCGGCACATGATAAATACCTTTACAAATATTTTAAATGGTGTCAAAGAATGGTTGAATCTAGTTTGCAAATGCTTGGAATGATCTCTTCAATTCACCTTAAGCTCTTCATGCTCTCTCCAAATTTGAATGATGTCAAATAAGTCAAAAATAGATCATATAGCCCTTAAAGATTTACAATTATTGCTTAGTGCTTACACAACTATAAGCTCAGCTTCAATAATAATTCTATCTCAGTCAAATTTCATGTAATTTTCTTCACACTTGACAACCACTACAAGCTCAGCCAATACTATCACCTATGATAGCTCAACATCTACTAGATTTCACTTGGTAGCTTAAGTGAAACTTTTCATGCTTGACATATGAAACCTAACAAACTTAAAGATTTCTTCTAGGTTCTAAACAACACTTTGCATCTTTCTTCATGGATATGTAATCATTTTATAACTAAATCCTTGGAACTAATGTATGGCATATCATTTAAATATCAATGCCACACATACCTCTTGATTTCTTAATTGGGGGTGATGTGATCGCATTTGAACTTGGTGTATTGTAATATTCCTTCTTCTTCCATGTTTTGTTCATCTATACTTTGACTTCTTCAACATCTACCTTTCCTTTTCATTTGTTGAACTCACTACTTGGTGCCTTTGACTTTGTTGGACAATGTCTACTTATGTGACCAATCTTTAAGCAACCAGAACATGTAGTTTGACTTAACTATCTACTATAATCACTTTTGAAATCTGTACCTATGTAATTATCAAGAACATGTCCATAGTCTTGATAGCAATGAGAACAATATCTAGTATTATAATCCCAATTATAAGAGTTTCCATTATGCTTTACCTTTGTCTCCTTGTTTAATGATCACTTGGGCTTAGATTTGCAATCATACACTTTATGTATGTACTTCTAACAATTATATCAGTATGCTTTAAATCTTTGTATGCTCATGGTCTTGGTTATGCATTCATGTGCCTAATTTCCTTGCTTGTTACACTTGTGGCAATGAACCATGAACTTCTGCTTAGGATTCTAATTTGTAGTCTTGCTCCAACAAACATTAGTAGTATGTCCTAATTTTCCACAATTATGAAAAATAAGTTTGGATTCCTTCCCTTTGTTACTTCTTTTCTCACCACTTTTAGATATTGATTATCCTTCTTCGGTGCTAGTGTATCCTATTCTATTAGTATCATCATTAGATCTAGGGATCTCATCAATTTTTCAAAGTACTTGATGGCTTCACTTGGTTTCTTGAAACTTTCAGCAAACTCCTTTTCCCTTCTTAGATCATTACTCAATTATTCATTCTATAATTTTAGGGTTGTGATCGCAATGTCTTTACCATTCAATTCATGATTGACAATCATGACTTGATTCATTGTCTATAATTGCATGCTAGCAATCCTTCCTACTTTTGATGTCTTCTCTTCTAGTCTATTGGTTAGTATCCTTTTGTCATCTTCAATCATGACTTTGTCCTCTTTAGCTTTCTTGTTCTACTTAGTCACCTCACATAGCAATATTGGTTGGACTTTTTGTTCTATCTTAAGATTTCTGACCTCTTCATTTAGGGCTCCATCCTTTTCCATTAGATCTATAATTGCAAAATCAAATTCACTTATGTTTCCATCTCCAAACAATTTAGTATTGTCAATCTCTTGGTATTGTGTGTCATTCTTTTGAATAGCTATCTATTTCCTTCTCTTCAATGATCTCTTCAAATCATCTCTTGCTTCATTTAGCTAATGTAGGGCAAGCTGGATTTCAAACTTTTGATTATCAATATTCTTTCCCAACTTATAGATTTCCATGTTCAAGGTCTTTCCTCAAAGTTATAAAGTTTTTGTTTCGAAAGAACCAAGGCTCTGATACCAATTGTTGGAAATACAATAGGGAGAGTAAACTCTAAGAGTTGGGGCAGGGGGGGGGGCGTTGGTGAATCTATCCTTCAAAACTTCAACCATAAAATCATTCACCACACGACCATCTCAAAATTTGCATGTAAACTAAAATAACTAGCTAAACATTTTCATCCATAACATGAAAACAAATAAAAATTCACACATATGACACGGAATATGATCGCCTAGAAACCCTCTAATAAGAAGGTAAAATTGGGGTGGGGATGACACCCACAAATCTTCACTACTATAGTTGTAAAGTGTATATAATGAAGGTTACAATGTTTGATCATGAAACATGATCTACCCTATGAAAGGTCTAACCTATTAAAGGCTTACAATATTGTTAGATCTTACCCTATTAAAGGATTTCAACACCCTATTAGAAGTGTTCCTAGTTAAATGATTTCAACCTATAATGAAGTAAGCACCCTGTTAAAAATTTTACAATAGCCTATTAAGACTACTTTATTAAGAGATTTAATTGATTTACCTATTAGAATGTCTCAGCAATGATCTTGTAGTTAGCACTTTGCTATTAGATAAAGAATCACCTCTTTTCATGTATCCTTGATCCTCTTTTGATCAAATGTATCTCTTATGTCCTCTAATTCCTTTCCTCTATTTTCCTCTAACTGATTCTACGATTCATACACTATGATCACTATTCCTTAGTCACACCTCAATGCTCTATTTTTGCATGCAAACTTCTCTCTTCACTCACACCATGTTTAAGGGTTTACCTTCCTTAATAAGATCTTGGTGAGTAGGGTTAGGTATGAATCAATAATTTTAATTCATTCATCTAGCTACTCAGTTCATCCCTTTGATTGATTGGTTTCTTGTATTGCATAGGTATTCTCAATTAATATTCATTCTTATCATTTGGGATTAGAAAATAGTCCTTAAGTTGGCTCCAAAATGGTTTACATAGTAGTTTGTACCATTACAAAAAACTATGTCAAAAAATGTTTTACTCAACATCAACTACAACTTCAATGTTGTCACTTAGTATCTAAGTGACTTGACACATATTGACTGCTCGTCACTTGAGTGACTAGCCACTAACTATTTACTCAACACATATTGGGTGTCTCACTTTGCATGAAGTACGTTCTAACTTGTAAATGACTTAAGTGTACAAACACTCATATGTCAAAACTAATCTAAGATCAAAAAACCTTTGGCAACTTACAACCTAGGCTGGCCCTACCATTTCCACATGTCAAAATCTCACATTCTCGCTTTGGTTAATCTTCATACATCTTTAAAATGTGAGAACACTATGAGCATTGATCTTCGTCTACTCAATGACTTAAAAAAGGCATTGTTTTATACTAGACTTAAAAACCAAAAGGAGGGGCCCACAAGGAAAAGTGTCAACTCATCACTTTCTCACTTTAGCTAAACTTCATGCAACTTTGAAAAGTGAGAAAGCAATGATCATCAATCTTCCTTTGATCGATGGTCATGAAAATGAATCAACTTGACTTAAGAACTTAAAAAAAATATTGGGTGGGCTAACCTTAGGAAAACCTAAGGTTGAAAATGAGTCATGCACTCAGGTAAAGTAGGTTTCCATGAAATTATTTAAAAGGATGCATGGAATTATATAATAAAAAGATTTTCACAAGTTTTTAGGGCTTTATTTAAAACTTCCCATGCATATTTGAAAAAGTGAACAATGTGAACCAAATTTTAAGAACCTAAGGTACAAATGACATTAGGAAAAAAATAATTAGGGAATTTTCTAGGGCATAATCAACCAAAAGATACACGATCCCTAATTACAAAACAAGAACTGGATTTTTCACTACAATTTTGTAAAAAAAATTAAACATGTGAAAACTAGGCTAATAGAACATATCTCATCGTAGAAACATGTGACACATCACCATGGTTAGGTATAAAAGATCATATAAATAACATTATCACAAAAAAAATGACCAAGCCTCTAGTAAACATCATGATTTGGTCAAAGCACTAAGTCAAAAGCCTGAACCCCAACATGAAATGTAACAAATATCTCATCCAAAATTTAAACAAGTATTTTCATAGTTCATTTTTTTGGTTAAAAAGAAACATAAGATTTTGATTTAAAACAAAGTTCCAGTTTTGGTTTCCAAGTATTATTGTTTATAGAGTTTTTTATTACAATTAGGGTTCACATTTTCATTTTAAGTCTTAGACTTACCAAAGTTTCTAGAATTTTCCCTTTTTACAAATCAATGATCATTTAATTAAATCATCATTAGATTTAAAATAAATAGATCAACAATACCTGATTGATAAACAAAAAACTAAATTCCAATCCCAGAATTCTCATATTCATCAACTAAGTATGTTTAAAAATAAAAGTGATTAGTTTTAAATAATTATTACTAATTTTTAAAAATAATAATAATAAATTATTAATAAAAATATATTCATTTATTAATATTAACAATTACTATTCACCAATAATAAAATACTAATTATTAAATAATGCAATATCTTTTAATATAATTAAATTTAATTAAACTAAAACATATTACATTATAATTTAAATTTTAAAAATTTAATTTTAAAAACCTATAAAACTAAAATTCTTTTAAAGATACACATTTAGGGCTCATCAGCTGTAGTAGCTAAACTATTGTTGGTAGCCCTAGCCGCCTTCGCAGCTAGTAGCTACATCATTAGAGGAAGGGGGATGGGGGGAGTCATGGTCCCTGATCTCCTTTATATATATATATATATATATATATATATATATATATATATATATATATATATATATATATATATATATATATATATATTCATATATTCTAAAAATATATATAAAAACATAGAATCAACCCCATTAAAAATTGCTTTAACCAAAAAAATTTAAATTGGAAATATCAAACAACACCCTTTTTAATTTTATATTATACATACATACATACATACATACATACATACATACATACATACATATATATATATATATATATACATATTTTAAACCAATTTTATAATAATCTAATAGGGTAAATAATCTAAACCAGTAAAAAATAAACAATTTAAAACTAGACTTCCTTTCAAACCCCATCCCAAATTCATGTTTTTTTTAAGCAAAATCATTTATCTAATCTAAATTTGTTCATAGACGTTTTCAAAATGAAGAACAATAAATTCGCCATAAGGGTTTCAGATTAAATCATAGACAATTCAATAATAGAAATTATTTTTCTCAAATAAGGGTTTTGACCCAATTAAATTTTGAAACAAATCCATCAATCGTGAAGAAGACAAAATAATTTCATAAAAGAAAGTACTATGCAAATCTCAAGAGATCCTACTTGGATCTAATGCTAAAAAATGGATGCACAAAGCTTGTAAGTGAATTCTTTTTCTTTTGAAAACCCTCTTCTCAAAGATTGGCTCCTCTAAACCTTGGTATGGAGAAATGAACTATGATTTCCTAATAAAGAGCTTTCCCCAAATTAGGGCTCCAATTGTGCAATCACAAGAAACCCATTTTCCTTAATTACTTTTATTATTTTAATTTCATTCACAAACTTTTTGCAATTAACTAAAATAATCTTTATTAAATCAATTTCTTTCTCTTTTTAATTAATTCTCAAGATATTTTTGATAAAATATTTATTAACTTAAATAATAATAATATGTAGAGTTTATTATAAAAATGAAAATCATAAATATATTATTATTAAATTAAATAAATATGATTAGGCCAAAATTATAAATTTCATTAAATATTTTAAATTTGATTCTTTTATTTAATTAATTTCTCAATTAATTAAATAAAATTAAATACTAATATTTCTTTGTAATATTTTCATTAAATTAAACCATTAAATACTCTTTTAATTTGATTTAACTATAAATGAAAATCACATCAGACCAAAATATTAAATATGACAACTCAACTGAAGACAAATAACATAATCAAACTCTAGGGTTAGAATCACAAATTCATGTCACTTGACCAATTCAGACAGGTAAACAACTTAGATAATTGTCATACTTTGTAGGACAATTGGCTTAGGTTAAGATTTAGACTCAAGAATTATCTCCCCTCTTTTACCATTGAGATACTATGATAAGGCACACTCATCTTGGCAAGTCAGGGAAGTTGATGCTCAATACCTATAATTTGCATAAAATCCACAAATGTACATACTCATATATTCTTAACTAAACACACAACTACAGGAAGTGATGCATCCTGTAGATCCAAACTAGCAGGTGGCTATGACTCCCTCCCTCAATCACATTGGGAATGTCAATCATAAAGTTAAAAAAACAAGTACACCATACAGATGCAAGTATGGGGTAAGTAATCATAGAACTATATATAAATAATCCATCTGCTATCATCATGAGATAACTAAAAATTACTAAATGAACATGCATATATAATCATAAAAATAATCTTGAACACATAAAATGACTAAGTAACTCATGTAGCTCATCAAATAGATAACCTGAGTATGAGATAACATCAAATCAAATGCAATAACCAAGTACTACTAATCATAAACAAAATCATAAAACATGCCTAAAAGAATTCAGCAATAATACATAAAATTCAACTAGGGGTAAGCATTACACCTCTATAATAAGTCTAGCAATAGCCTTCAATGTTTTTCCCTCATTTTATAGAGTAGCATTTCTCTATTCCAATACATATGTCTTCTTCAATTCCTCTTCATATTTCTTTATGGTTTCTATATATTTTCCATAAACTTGATATAATTTCTCTTCTAGTAAATCTATTTTACTCTTTCCCATAACTGACATTGTATTCATCAGATTAAAAATATGATATCCAGAAGTGGAACTAGCATCCCAAAAAATCACATTTCCTTGTGGTGAATCTATGATATCCATCATTTTTTTAAATCAAATTCTGGAGCAATATTCCATATTGCCATTATTTGGGCATCAATTTTAAAACCAAATCCCTTTAACTCTCTAGTTAGCCTAACATCTTCAAAAGATATAGATCTTTCTTCTCTCCCAATCTAATGCAATATGAAAGGTGAACTCATTTCCCAACCAGGGAACAATATCATTCCACTAGTTCTTCTTGTAGAGACCTAAATCTGATTACATCACTAAGTAATCATATTTAGTCATCTCCTAGGACATTATTGATTAAATATTTATTATTTAGTTAATTAATCATCATCCCCTAGTTAATTTATTTATTTGATTAACTATAGTCCAATTGATAAAATCAAATGATAACCCAAAATCAATTTATCAATTAAATCCCTATTCCTCTATTAAATTAAATAAATTCTCAAATCTATTTAATTTAATCCCACATCCCTTATTTATTAAATAAATTATTTAATAAATTATCCAAATCCTTAAAAACATCCCCAAAACCCTACCTTTACCCCTAATCCAACCCATTCACCCATACTAACCTCACTTAGCCACCTAACTATCCCATCCCATCAAAGCTAAGCCATGTACCCCCTAACTCCTTTCCTAAGCCAAGTCTAATACCCCTCCTAAACATGGGCACAACTTTAAGCAAGGGTTAAGACTTGCTAACTCAAGCCAAAGTTAAAAAGTCTCCCTTATCCTCTTCCATCCCTATCAAAGAGCATTAATGGTTCGTACATGCCATTAATACCTCTTACATTCCATTAATACCTCTTACATCCCTCTTAAAGCCTCTTAAATCACTCTTATACAATCATCCTCCCTCATTACTCCCTTTGACCAAGCCTTTTCCCATCCCCTCACACTCATCCTCCTTGTGACAAGTGTTACTCTCCTATTGGCTCAAAACAAGCATAATTCATGTGCTTCCCTTTCAAAGCATCTTAGCCATCCATCACCATTCTTCTATCCTTGTGTCTTGACCCTCCATTTCTCTACCCCTTAGTCTATAAATAAAGCCCTTCCCTCTCACAATCCATCAATCCACTTTTATGCAAACTTATAATGCTCCACTAACCACTCCATCATAGCTATTTTACACCATCACCATGCTAAAATAAATCCACACCTCCATTATTGAAACCCTCACTCATCTATACACTTGGTAAAAAACCCCACCTATTAGAAGCTTAAGAACACTATGAGCATACATTTGCATCCATCAAGGACATATCTACATCATCGTAGGTTATACCATAAGGAGCCTACTGTTCTTGGTTTTCCTTCCTTGTTGTTGATAACCTTGGTCCTATCTAAGTGAGCTTAATTAGTGTTTTGAATGCTTTTATTAGTTAGTATTCCTTTATTACACTACTAGATTAGGTGATACACTTCTCACAAGCTCTTTGACTACTTCTATAGTGCATATTTTTCTATTAGGATCGTATTCTTGTAGCTTTCCCACAAGTTTAGGAACCTTTTCATTTGAATCACCTAGCTATAATTGCAATGTCAATTCAATTTTCTTTAATTTAAAAAGAAAGCTTTTGAATTCTCTAGTTGTGATAAAGTCATCATCACACATCGATTCTAGTGCTTTTATGATTCTATCATCAATCATCTTTGCCTCAAGCTCAATCTTGTTAGGGATCCTCTCATTTTTAGTGGCTTGCCTCATAAAAATCCATGCCTTAAATGATCAAAGTATTCTCTCCTTCTTGGCATGATTTGGAGAGCCTTTTCCCTAACCTTATTAGGTAACTCAATCAATTTCTATTTATTTTTTCCTCCTTGGGACCATGCTAAGATTTCTGGTTGGTCCTCTTCCTCATCAACCTCAAGCATAATGTACCACTAAGGAGAGTCAAGCTCCAATCTATTTCTCACTTCTAGAGGCACTTGGGATATTATTTCTTGAAAATTCTAGATACATTTATTATACCTATCCAAGTATCTTTCTTCATGATAAAAACTCTTAAATGAAAGGTCGATCCTTTTATATCACTTCTTCAATTGCCATTATTTCTCTCTATTTCATAGTTCTATCTCTACATTCCTCTATTACAAAAAAATAGTGATGATATCCACTTCCCATATTTTCTTTCTTAGGGTCAAATTGTATCCCCTCATTTGTCTCAAGGCTATTCTGACAACATCATCAAGATCATATGTCCTTGCAGGCCTAGATGGAAACTTAAACTCCCTAATGAATGCATCAAGTTCTTCAATTGCATCTTTTCCCATATTAAAATCTCCTATTCTAAAATTCCTATAGAGAAAAGTCCCCATTCAAATAGCAGGCCCTAAGTATTCAATGTTCATCAAAATTAATTGCCAAAAAAACTCAATAATTCCCAATCCTTTAGGGACATATTTGGGTAGAAGATGAGGTGGCTATGTGAATCCATAAACACTTATTATAGAACAATTTTTCAAATAGAAAAATTTTTCCCCAGTCATGTGCAATTTTTCTATCCTCATCATAGCCCCTAGATTGTTTAAGCAATTTCCTCACAGCCCTTGGGACTCTCTCATTCACATCACCTAACATGTTTAAAATAATATATACAAAATTATTGTAAAAAGAAAGAGAATTCTCATAAGGGTAAAAAAAATTCCATACCTTTGTCTAATGCTGTACAAGTAGATTTTCTCCCATCTCCTATGTTTCTTCAATAAAACTTGGGTTAATATACCCCACAGTTTTATATAGGATCGCATGCATCAATAATGAGTATTGGTGAGACTTAAAATTCTTCAAGTCTCCTTGCTATGCAAAAACAATCTCATTTTGGATGACATTTATTAAATGGGTGAAAAAATCATATCCAACATTCTTTTGTTGGCCTTGTATATCCAATACCATTATATATAGAGAACCAAGAGAATCCATAGTCCCATCTAGTCTCATAACTTTGTTCAAACCAATGATAGTGTATTGGAGATATCTTTTGAAGTATTCAAGGGGCATGAAATCCCCTACCTTTTTAAGAATCTCACCTTCTCCTTGTTGGACATAAGGATATGTTTATTCATGACCCTTCTAGTGAGAAAAGTCTTTTGTGTCTTGAAAGTTTCTTTGAGTTTCTCCAACTCAATATTATAAGTTATTGATCTTCCTAAATCAAAGACTTCTATGAAAGTCTCCCTATCTAGTGCATAAAATATAATTGTATCCTTCTTATTAAATGCATGGCTCACTAGATTACTTGTAACCTTTAGCATGTCTACATCAAAAATAAAACTCTAGCACAATTAGCTTACCCAAATTCCTATTCCAAGGATTTGCAATTCGAGGTTTGCAGACCCCATTGTTGTAGAAGAACAAAATGATTCATTTCCATTTGTTTCAAGCACTATTGTATCTCTGTAAAAAATATATGGATCCTTTGAGACATAGTAATTTGTAGACTATGCATTTGAGGAACCCAACAAGAAATACACCCATTCATTTGTGAAAGGACTAGGGATTTTTGTCTTCCATTTCATGACACTGGCCAAAAAAATTTCAACATCTATTTGAGCAATTAATTATTCTTTTCCTATGACATTATATACAATTCAAATATTTTGTTAAAATTTATACAAATCAAACACTTTATCAAGCTCTCTCCACAACTCTCTTCTTTGTAATATCAACTTCACTAAGACTGGTGATAGGAAAATTGTTACATAAAACCATTTAATGGCTTTTGTGAGTCAACAGTGAAATTAATAGTGTTTAAGGCAATATACATGAAATCTTTCAAATTTCCAAAAAAACACTTGCATCTATATTTTACAGCATTTGTCTACTAGTCATCTTTCTACCAACACTTAGAAAATTACCCTTTTCATAAAATAACCATGCTTTTAAGAGCAACAACATAGCATTAGCTAGTTTTCTTCCCTATCTCTACTTCTCACTAGTTATCAATAGTTTAATAGCTCAAGCCACGATGGTGCAAAGACTCAATAACCTTTTCTCTTTACAACATCATGAGTCTTTCATGCCAACATATTTTTCTCACTATGATGTTATGTGTAGATCTTATCTCCACCTCATAACTCATGTTTTCCATCCAAACTTTGGATTTGTGAAACAATCAAAGTCATTTTATTATCTCATTGCTAGGTCATAATAGTTATAAAAGATATAAATCATTGAGGTAAAAATCTAGCATCAATGCCCATTTTATAGTTGATTGCCACACTATAGCCCTTTCCTTATTTTCCTTCATAACACCCAAAAAAGTGGTGAACATTGTTACATTACCCTTTTTTTTGCTTCACAACACTTTGGTTAGCTTACACCCTTAACCACAAGATCCAACATGAACAAATCCTTTGCATGATAGGAATTTCCTATTACATTGCAACTATCAATTCAGACCATGTTCTCAACCATGCGAAATCTTGAATATGGTTAATCTCCACATCTCCACTTAATATCAACACTAAGAACTTAAAACTATAAGGGAGCATTGCAGTTGAATTTCAATTGATCTTTTCTTCTCCTCCTTGAAACTTATTATGTCATAGTTATTTTTCCAAATCATTCCATGTGGCATGGTTATGACCTTCATAACCCTAGAGATCTTGCATCAAGAAGTCTTTTATAGCATTGCTAGCCAAGTGGAACCATCCATATTAACCTTGGAGACATTTCAAGAACCCTCTAACAAACTATGCCGCACCATCATGATCTCAAAATAGTTAAGAAATATTAGACCAAAGATATGGTGTCTAGAAGGAATCATGACATCACAACTTGAAAATAGCATCAATCTTCTTCAAATCTGAAAAAGCACATATAAAGGATTGACTTAAGGATTTAAAAAATAGAAACAAAAAATAATAAAAGAGAAAGGAATACATGACAAAAATAGGGCTTCTCTAACAAAACATCTATAAAAAAGAAATGTAAACCCTAATTTCACATATTTAAACTAATTTTTTATAGTAAACTTTCAAAATTTTAGAATGGTGGAAATACAAGCCATCATATTCTTCCAATGATATTTTGGAATTGGCTCACACTAAGTTATGTTGTCCTATTGGAGTGTAAAGGTACAATGGTGAAAAATACCTTATTTTATTTGTTGATTACTTCTCTAGAATGATGGCTATGATGTTTCTAAAACAAAAATCTAATGCATTTCAAAAAAATTAAGTGTTATTTGGTTAGAGTTGAGAAGCAAGTAGGAAAGAGTCTAAAGTTCTTAAGATCATATAGAGGAGGTGAATTCATATAAGATGGGTTCAACATATTCTGAAATGGAAAAGTAATTAAGAGATAGATGAGTGCACCAGGGACTCCATCACAAAATGAGATAGTTGAAAGAAGGAATAGATCAATCATGAATTATGCAAGAACATTGATGATGGAGATGAATGTTTTACAAAAGTATTGGATAGAAGCTATGAGTATTTCTATTTGTACATTGGACCAATTTCAAGTCAAGAAAGGTGCATACATAAATCTTTTTGAACTTTGGTGTAGATATGCACTTAAAGTCAATTTTTAAAGTTTTGGAAGCAAGTGTTAAATTTTGAAAGATGAAAGGAAAGGAAAAATTGACACAAATAGTAATGAAGATATGTTTCTAGGGTATTCCACTAACATCAAGGTGTACAAGTATTTTAATCCTAACACTAATAAAATTATGAAAAGTGCAAATATTAGAGTTGATGAATTTGCATAAAATAATGAAGAGGAATGAAAGAAAGAACTTGAATTTTATAGAAATTTTGTCTAAATCTATGAAGGTGAACCTAGTACTTTACCTAAACCAAAGAAGGAGGCTACTAAGAATCAAAATTTAGGAAATATTAAGGTTCAATAGAAAAATTTTATTGAGCAGCATGTCATAGAAGGTGAGTCATAAAAAGAAGAGGTCGAACATCATAATGAGGAGGTCAAAAACTAGATAGACAATGTTGAGTTGCAAATAGAGATACTTGAAGAAGATGAACCAATTATAGCAAGAAGAGAGAAGACCTAAACCTATCTTAGGAAAATATGTAAGGAGGAATCATACACTAGACCAAATCATTGAAGACAAAGATTCAAGATTCACAACAAGAAGAAAGTTGAAGAATGATACATGTTTATACTATGAGTTTGAGCCTAAGTCAGTAAAAGATGCTTTGGAGAATGAAGATTGGATTAAGGCAATGAATGAAGAAATAAAATAAATTGAGAATATATAGACATGGAAATTAGTACCAAGGCCAAAGGATATGAATTTAACCAAAACCAAGTGGGTTTTTAGAAATAAGCTAAATGAGAAAAGTGAAGTCACAAGGAATAAAGAAAGACCAGTTTGTAATGGATATGCACAAGAAGAAGGAGATTATTATGGAGAGACATTTTTCATAGTTAGAATATTAGAAGGAGTGAGAATTTTTTGCATATAATTCTTACAAAGAATTCAAAGTATACCAAATGGATGTCAAATTTGGATTCTGCATGGAATCTTGGAACAAGAAGTCTATGATGAACAACCTAAAGGATTTGTTGATCTTAGCAAGATGAATATAGTATATAAGTTATACAAAGAACTATATGGTTTGAAGAAAGATCCTAGAGCATGGTATGAAAGGTTACACACTTATTTGGTGAAAATTGGTTTTTCACTTGAACTAATGACAATAGAAATCTATGCTTGAAAAGTGAATCTAAAAGTAAGATATTGCTAGCTGAATTTTTGTTGTGCTATCATCTTTGGAGGAAAAGATATGATGTGTAAATCATTTTCTAATGAGACAAAGAAGGAATTTGAGATGTCAATGTTTGAAGAGATCAACTTCTTTTTTCATTTTCAGGTTTATTAGATGAAGAAAGGTATTTATATTACACAATCAAAGTATATCAAGGAGATATTAATGTCCTTTGGAATAGAAGACTCGAGACTAGTTGGAATACCTATGGTTGATTAGACATAAAATTTTAGCTTATCACTTTCTTCAGTAAGGAGATCAATTTCTTCAAGTACTTCTTCAAGGTTCTTCATCAACTATTCCATATCCATAGGGATCTTACTCGAGCTATTAAACCTCTTCTGAGTAACTATGCTCTGATACCAATTGTAAGAAATAGGAATTACTAGGATGGGATGAATTAGTAATTTACAAATTTTAGTCACCAACTAGATATTATTTCTTACATTAAACCATACATAAAAAAGTAATAGATTAATGCTAAATACTAACAATAACCATGCACAAAGATAACTCATAACACCATATTTTGTTAACTAGGGAATCCCTGGCCAAGGGAAAACCTTGGTGGGGATGATACTCACTAGATAATATACTGATATATAAATTCCTTGTTAGATGATGGACCTTGTTAGGATTTAATGAGAAAATTCAGTATAGAGAGTCCCTTTTAGGAGACTTCGAATCCTTTTTGGCAGATTCCAACCCCATTAGGAGTTATTCCAACCCTGTTAGAGTTGTAGTACAGTAGATGCAAGATGAACCCACTACTCAAACATGCACTTCCAATTACAAGAAGAGCTCACTACCCAAACAAGTAATCAAACTTCTAGAATATAGATTATTTCTTAGTTTCATCTTGGATCACAAAATAGCTTCACAAACTTCACATATATCACTTTCACAAAAGTTCACATACAATTGCTCAACACAATTTCTCCAAGATAGCACACTTGAATTCGCAAGATGTCCTTTGCATAAATATCATTCCTTTATGAAAATTTCTACTAGGTTGGCTAAGACCACAATACACTTTTCCAACTTAGAGTAAACATGTAGGATGTCGGCCCTAATTGGACAAGTAATTATTTTGTAAACAAAATAATTCCTTTTCTTTAATGTTGTTTTCCTATTACATTGCTAAAACATGATTATCTCTTTTCCATATAGTCCATACTAACTTCCAAGGTTATACACATCTCAATCAACATATATACTATCTCCATCTATCTTTTAAAGTCATAATATGACATTAGCAACAAGTTACAAACAAAATAATGCACTATTGTATACCAAATTCATATGTAGACAATTTTCCAAGTACCAAAAGCTAAGTATCTTTTTTTTTGAGGTTTCCTATAAGCATATACATCATGTGTTTCCATCAATGAAAAAAATTACATATCTTCATTAGCCAATTATCAACAATCTCCCCCTTTGGCATTGATGGCAACAAAATAGGGAAAATTGGAAAAGTAGCCTAATCTTAAAATAAATAACACATTAACATTACATCTATTACAATTTGTCCATTTTACACATGCTTCCCCTTACAATATGATTACATACATTTTATTTACTTAATTTACAATATTATTATGTACTTCTCCCCCCTTGTGATCAACAACAAAGGTTAAAATGTCGAAAGTTGTCCATCCGTTGTCAAATTTTCTATAAATATCTACCTTAAACTGATAGTATCTTCTTGCAATCATCAAAATTTGCTTTTAGACTATCCATACCTTTTGTCCACATATCTTTGGCTAATTCAATAAAGGTGAGAGTTACACATAAGGCATATCATGCAATCTCAACCGCATTAAGGTTGGAGTATAAAAAGTTAGAATAAGTGTCCTTGGCCTTGACACATTCCTTCAACTATTTCTCAACAAAAGATATTTTCAGAGTAATGGACTCTCTAAAATTTGATACTCTCTTCCTTTTTTTTCGTTTCAAATTCTAGTTTCCTGAAGTCACTTTGAATGCTAGCCACTTGTCCTTCAAAATCATCAATTTTACTAGCAGTATGTTGTAACTGGCTAGATAGAGCCTCTAGCTCACTCATCTTTCCTCCAATCTGACTGTCAATATCCTTAGTCAACTTGTGAGATAGAGTACACTTAATGTGCAATATTTTTCCATCCTATTGAGACTTCTAAAGTTCCTTGATACAAGTATCAAAACTTAACAAATCATTCTTAATATTTTGACAAATGGTGCTAAACAAGTTAGCATCATGTGAGATTTGTGCCTTAGATTTTGTAACATCCAACAAATTTCTGAATTCTTCATCAAAAGACTTTAGAACTACATGTACCCTCTGTTCTAGACTTTTCTCTATGTGCTACACTGCTAGAGTACTATGTAATATGTCAATGGCCTCCATCAAGGTTCTCTACAAGCTCTTCATTGTCTTATTCTTTGAATAAGTTTTGATAAAGATGAGATCAAGTCAATTTGATCATCATCATCAGTTGCAAGCTATCAAGAAAAAATAGAGTAGATAAACTAAAAGGTTTAGTTTCATCTTCCCTTTGCTTGTTTTTAGTTACCTCTTTAACTCTTCTTTCTTCTTCCTCTTTCTTTTCTTTTTCCTTTCTTTGTTTTTCTTTCTTCTCTTCCTCTTCTAATATCCTCTTCTCATCTATTTGTCTCAGTTTTTCCTCAATATCCTTGGTATGAGGTTTATTCTATTTGAAACCTTCAAATGGATTTCTATCATCAATTTTAATGGTAACATTGGTCTAATCTATCTGCATTATATCATCGCTCACTAACATTTTTGAGGTTCTAGGTGCTGGTGAAGATGCTTATTTGGACTCTGTCAACATTTGATTTATGGCTGCCATATTTTCACTTATTATCTTATCTTTTTCACCCACTATCAATAGAAATGGTCCTTCAATTCTAGTTATAGTTGTTTCCATCCAACAATTAGAGGGCTCTATTGGCAGGACTAACACCTTAAAATTCTATAGAGCTTGTAGATCTCATTTCCAAAAAAAAATGAAGGCAACTAGCTCACCCTATCTCTTCTTTGTTTCTTAAGTAAGGCACTAGATTGTTTAACAATCTCTTGAATTCTTCTTCATGATTAGTCTTGCATATTGTTCTTAACATAGACTTCTAAAGTTCTATGTCCTCTTCTCTAGCTAGTGCCTTCTTTTCTATGAGTCTATCATAGACATTTTGGTTGATTGTGCCTTTAATATCCTTTAGTTTCAAATTGTTGGCTATAATGTATCTCATAGTAGAGCTATCAATTTGATCTTTCTCAAAGTTGTTATATAAATCATAAAATTTATTCATCTAAAAAAAGTTGCCTTCATTAGCAGTAGCTAAGTTTATCTTCTCTATCTTTAGCTTCTAGGGTTGCTAAGCTTTTTGCACTAACTGCTTTGAAGCTATTACCTTGTCTTCCTATTTAACTTCTTGTTCTTCTTCTTGTTCTTCGCTAGACACAACAATTGTCAACAATGTATTTTGGCTCTTTCCTAGTCTAGTGGCTTGTTATTTGACCCTTTTAGTCTTTGCGGTCACAGCTTCCACTAATCTCTCAAATTTTCTCTTTGGTTCACTTGTCTAAATAGCTAACACTACTGTAGAAGGAATGCTTTGTTCTAAAGATGTCTCTACAATAGATACTAAGAAACATTTCACATTCAATACAACTTGCTTCATGGTTTTCCTAATTTTTTGTGACTCACTCTCAGTCATACCAACCTTTGATAAAGCTTTCTTCATTATAGTTTCTATCTTCTTTTCAGATGCCTTCTCCAAGGATGCCTAACGATTGACTGGGTAATTTTATCATAAGTTCCAATTTTGTATTCAACTTGGTCCTTCTCTGATTTCAAGAATAGATCAATATATCAAACTATTGTTTCATCACTCAATTCATAACCTAAGGGATCAAGAAATATTTCTTGTTTTTATACTGCTTGAATATAAGTAAAATCTTTATCCACCATAACATAAATATCTTTCTTAAATCTATCTACAATTATAGGTGGAATTTTGAATCTTTTCCTCATTTCATTCTAAGATGTTTTTGTAATCAAATTCCCACTAGCCAATATTTTATCTACTGGATATCTTCTACACACTTTTGTGATCTTCTCCATTGTACACCTCTCATTTCTCATAATCTCCATGACTAAAAAATATGGAAATCTTTTAAGTACATGAAAGAATATGTAATTGATCAGTGACTAAAATCTAAAAACACCATTCTTAGTTCTCTTAATCTTTTCTAGGTTTTCAAGAAGTTGCATTTTAATATTTCACTAAGATTAACTTGTTCCTTCTGAACACATATCTTATAAGTTGCATAGATGAATCTGACTGAAAATTCATCAATATTTGAACTTTCACATATAGAGTAGGAAATGATTCTACTCAAGAATCTTGCATCATCTTTCTTAATGTTGTTGATCACCATGGCCTTTCCATTATATATTGCCTTTGTGTAGCTCTCAACTTTCTTCCTAACCATTTTCTCACCTATAGGTACACTGTCTGGTTTACAAAGATTGATTACCTCATGAATAAGGTCGACTAAGATATCAACTACAATATCTCACATCCATAATTTCCCATAATTTATTCTACTTAGTATGATCTGTGTCCACTCATCGGTGACCAATTCTTAGTAGAAATGATATTTGAATAGGTCTAGTTCCTTTAAGTGTTCAAATCCAAGTTTCACATTCATATCATGATTAAAAATTAATTCCATATCCTTGTTCATATACTCACTTCCAATAGATTTAAACTTACTGGTAAGATAACTTCCTACACCTTCCAGATATACTACATTGTTCAAAGTAATGGATAATGTTGAGTTAGGGTTTCCTTCTATGGGTTTCAAGGAAACAATCTTCAATTTTAGTCTATCCTCATTCTCAACATTATGAACTACTAACATATCCATGCTTCTACAAAACTTTAGGGATAGAAAGAATAATGGAAGAAACTTTAGAAATAGAAGGAATGATGGAAGAAACATTAGAAAAGATAGAAGGGACTTAAGAAACAGGAATGATGGAAGAAACTTAAGAAACTGTACTTATGAATTTTTTCATGATCTTCTTTTAATGTTTCAAACTCAGAATCTTCTTTACCAAACTTGCTCTAAGATCTGCATTCTCAATCTTCAAATCAGTTTCAGCTTTGCTAGGATCATTCCTCAAAGTCAACTTTAGATTCATAACCTTAAATTCATGCTTCAAGATCTTGTACTCTACCGTTAGCTTTGAATAATCATCATCGCTAGTTTCAGATTTAGTAGATTCAGGCTTGGATTTGAGATGTTCAACTAATCTCTTTCTTTAGTAAGGAGATCAATTTTTTCAAGTGCCTCTTCAAGCCTCTTCATCAACTATTCCATATCCATAGGGATCTTACTCATGCTATTAAGCCTTTTATGAGTAATTGTGCTTTAATACCAATTGTTAGAAATGGAAATTATTCAGGGAGAAGGGGGAGGGGGGGGGGGTTAGTAATTTACAAACTTTAGTTGCCAACTGGATATTATTTATTACTTTAAACCATATATAAAAAAGCAATAAAATAATGCTAAAAAATAACAATAACCATGCATAAAGATAACTCATAACACCATATTTCGTTAACTAGGGAAACCTTGGCCAAGGGAAAACCCCAGTGGGGGTGATACCTACTAGATCCGATTAGGAGTTAATGAAAAAATTCAATATACAGAGTCAATGTAAGGAACCTTTGAATCCCTATTAGGAGATTCCAACCTTATTAGGAGTTGTAGTTGTTGATATCTAATTGAAAAGATCATTTGATTAGAAAGATTATTGAAGAAGACTATGTGTTTCAATCATTTTCTTGTCACTGATGTCAAACCTACTACATGGTGATAAAACAATTTCTTATATGTTTCAAGTACTATCACTTAGTTGATTGACGAGGAGGATTTGATCAACAAAATGTAACAAAAGTACCTAGAGGAAAGGTTGAGTTATGATTATGTAATTAAGTACAAGAATTAGTTAAGATAGTGATAACATAATGTATTGATGATCTCCTTTAGGTTACAAAATGACTAGCTACACTTAGAAAGTTTAGAAGAATAAAGTTAAACAAAGTTTATTTCCCAAGCTTGACCAAGTTGATAGTAGGTGATGAGTGAAGTTAGTGCAAGTCGAGAAAAAAGTCACTTGGAGCCAAGTGAAAGTAAATTCTAGTGGATGTCGAGAAAGTATATGCTGAGTAATTTTCAATTGATGTTGAGCACTAGTAAAATCCAATTGATGACAAGTGATTTTACAGTAGATGCCGAGTAACACAATATGTGTTAGCATCAGAAGATTAATAATATCGAGTTGCTACATTATGACAAAGATCAAAGATTCGCCAAATAAAAGCTGACAAGTTTGTTTTCTTGAAACTTGTGAATCAGGAGGAAGATAAGTTTTATGAGTTGGTAGCACAGAATCTTATGTAAACCATTTTGGAGGTGATTTCAAATGGATTCTATGACAAGTTTCTAGAAAAGACAAGATATGGGGTAGATACATTGTATCCTACCCAATCCATCAAAAACCCTAATTTTGATGATGGATAATGAGCAAGAAAAGTGTTCTAATTTCCTATATGTAGGAATTTATGGTCATGAAGCAAAGAAGTTAGAGAGTTTTGATGTGAAAATATGATAAGGAGAAGAAAAGGGGTTTTGCTTCATCAAGTGACCCAAGTGAAGAAGTTTGTAATGGCGTGCTAAGCTAGAAGGATTAAAGAGGATGAATGCTTGAATGGTGAACAATATGTTAAATCTAAAAAGATTGGAAGCCAAGTAGATTTGAGAACTAAATAGTGATCTATAATCTACAAGTAAGGTTGTAAGTTGTATCAGATCAAAGATCTATTGTTACTTTCGAAAAATTGTATTAGCCTAGGGTAAATCCTTTGGAGTAAGGTTGACTTAAAAATCATTGAAAAATCCTTTAATAGGGTGGCATTCCAAGTGAATAGCCTAAAGTCCTCTAACAAGGCTCACTTTTAATAGGGTGACTGAAATCACTTAACCGGGTCACATTTAACAGTGTGTATTTTAACCTTTAATAGGGTTGGCCTTTAAAAGGGCATCAATTTAGAAGAGTGAAAAAGGAGTAGCATGTTACTAGTGTTTTTTCCCAAATTAGGTTTCCATGTTAAATCATTGTATCAAATGTGTTGATGGATGTGTTGTGTTTCATGCTTTACTTTTTTCCAAGTTGATTTAACAGTAACATGTTAGTTTTAGTTAATACAAAATGAATGCATTCATGGTTGAGAATGTTTTATGGGTTCACTAAATTGTGAAAAGTTTTATTTGTACATCTAGACCTTGAATAAATTATTAGTTATTCTAAAATAATTCCAACAATTGGTATCAGAGCCATCTTCTTAAGAAGATTAGTTTTAAGGTACTAAAAGAACAAAGATCAAGATGTCAAAAAGAAAGGTACCCAAGCTCAATAGAGATAACTTTCTTGCATGGAAAAGTTTGATGAAGCTACACCTTGGAGGACTTGGAGATTATGCATAATCTTGCATCGTAGTAGAACATGTTGATCTAATAGGAGCCCTAACTGCTGAAGATTTGAAGAAAAGAAAGAACACAATAAGGCAATGTTGGAGATTGCCTCTACCCTAAGCTATGCCAAATTTGATGATGTCAAAGGCCTTAATAGTGAAAATAAGATGTAGGATTCCCTAGACACCATATATGGAGGAGACAAAAATATTCAAAGATCCAAGTCAAAGAGCTGCAGTGGTAAGTTTGATGACATGAGAATGGAAGAAGGTGAGAATGTTGCTCAATATGTTGCTAGAATAAAAGAAGTTGTTAGTGAAATAAAAGGTGCTACTAGTAAAATAAATGATGATACTATGCTAAGTAAAGTCTTGAGGACATTTTTGTTTGTGTATGCCATTAGAGTATCTACAATTGAAGAGTTAAGATGTAGACTAGGAAATGATCTAACCCTTGAAGGTTTGGTAGGAAGACTCACTACTTTTGAGCTATCTAATTTTGATAACTATAGACCAAAGAGTATTGAGTCAGCTTTCAAAGCAAAATTGTTATTGAAGAATTCTAAGGAGGTAAAGTAGAAGAAGAAGAAAAGAAAGATAAAGTATGCATCTACTGATAGTAACATGGATGAGAAAGACATTGAACAATTTGAAGCATTGATGGCTAGAAGATTTCACAAAAGAAAAGGAAAATTTAAAGGTAACTTACCCATTATTTGTTTCAATTGCAATGAATTTTGTCATATTGCTGCAAGATGTACACAGAAGAAGAGCTACAAAGAAGGAACCAAGCACAAAAAAAGAAGAGAAGATGATGAAGAGACTATAGAGACAAATGAAAGAAGTCATGCTAGATTTTTGATCAACATGACTCTGATGAAAATGATGATGAAGTGGTATATGTTGTAATGAAGGATGAATCTAATGAGGATGAGGCAACTTCACTAATGAGTTGTGTAAACAAAAATGATAAATGGATCATTGATAGTGGGTGTTCACATCACATGATTGGAGACAAAAGTAAGTTCATTGCCTTAACTTGTTATGATGGAAATAGTGTAAGATTTGGTAATGATGCACCATGTTTGATAAAAGGAAAAGGGTCTATCAAACTCATAGACAAGATTTCATGTGACAATGCTTATTATGTTGAAGGATTGAATTATAACTTGTTAAGTGTGTCACAATTTAATAATTTGGGATGAAAAGTTGAGTTTGAAAATAAATAAGCCAAGATATATGATAAAAATGGAAACTTGATTGGAAAAGGTGATCAAAATAGAAGTAATATGTTCTATTTGGATATAGAAGACACTTCTTTTTTTATTGCAAAATTTGATGATGTATGGCTTTGGCATAAGAGATTATGTCATGTAAATTTTGATAATCTAACTAGCATCAGTAACATGAAAAGAGTTAGAGGTTTTCCTAAGTTGAAGAAACCAAAAAATAAAATGTGTAAACAGTGTCAGTAAGGCAAGATGACAAAGTCAAGCTTTAAAAGTAAAGCTTATAAAGCTTATAAAGAAAATACTTGAAATTGTTCATACTAACTTGTGTAGACCTATTGAAGTGTAAAGCTACAAAGGAGATAAGTATATATGCTATTTGTTGATGATTACTTTAGGATGATGACAATAATGTTTCTAAAAAAAAAATTAGATGCTTTTCAAATGTCTAAGTGGTACTTGGCAAGAGTGGAAAAGGAAACATGTAAGAGTCTAAGATGGTTTAGATTAGATAAAGGAGAAGAATTCACTTAAAAAGAGTTTGAGATGTTCTATAATGACAAAGGAATCAAGAGACAAACATCTACACCTAGGACCCCTCCAAAAAATGGAATTTCTAAAAGAAGAAATAGGTCTATAATAGATTGTGCCAGAACACTCGTGATGGAGAAGAATGTTGCTCTAAAATACTAGAGAGAAGTTGTAAGTACTCTTGAATACACTTTGAACCATGTGCAAGTCAAGAAAGGTACTCATTCAAAACCTTTTGAACTAATGTATGGATATCCACCTAATGTGAAATACTTTAAGGTATTTGGAAGAAAATGATATATTCTTAAAGATGTTAGGAGAGGAAATTTTGATGTAAAAATAAAAGAAGGTATATTCCTTGGTTACTCCACAAGAAGTAAAGCTTATAAGTGTTTGAATACTAACACTAAAAAAATTATGGAAAGTGCAAATGTGAATTTTGATTTTTTTATAGAAGTACATGAGGTTGAACCTACAAAAGAACCAGAAGAATACAAATTATTTGCATACTATTATGAAGGAATGCCTACTAAAGAAGATGGTATAAATCATGTTGCAAACCAACAACAATTGTCAACAACTATTGAGTCACAACCTCTGAATGTTGAGTTGCATTTAGATGCTAAGTTGTAGAATGAGGAAAATGCACAATTTGACTCTAAGATTAACATAGATGAAAGAGATGTTGAAACACCTGACAGAGATGTGCACAGTGATACTAAACCTAAAAGATAGAATGAAGTTACAAGAATTGAGCCTAAACTATCCAGATATATCAAAAGACATCACCGTATAGATCAAATCATTGGAGACAAAGATGCAAGGACAATGACAAGAAATAGATTGAGAAGTGAATCATGTTTGTTAAGCATTAAGAAACCTAAGACAGTGAAAGATGCATTGGAAGATGATGATCGGTACAAAGCTATGGAATAAAAAATTCAATAGATAAAGAAGAACAAGACTTGGAGTCTAGTTCCTAGATCAAAAGAAAAGAATGTGATTGGCACAAAATGGGTATTCAGAAACAAGTTAGATGAGAATGGTGAAGTGACAAGAAATAAAGCAAGACTAGTTTGGAAAGGGTATGCACAAGAAGAAGGAATTGACTATGGTGAAACATTTGCCCCTATTGCAAAAATGGAAGGTGTAAGAATTTTTCTTGCTTATACTACATAAAAAGGTTTAAAAGTTTATCAGATGGATGTCAAGTTTGCATTTTTGAATGGCATATTAGATGAAGAAGTATACATAAAAAAACTAGAAGGTTTCATTGAAAAAATTAATAAAAATATGGTATGTAGACTACATAAAGCCCTATATGGATTGAAACAAGCACCAAGAACATGGTATGAGAGACTTCATACTTATCTTGTTAAAATTGGATTTGAAAGGATAGATGATAACAACAATTTGTACATGAAGACAGATAAAGAAAGGTATATTGTTATCTAAAATATTTTTTGATGATATCATATTTGGAGGACAAGATGCTTTGTGTAAGGATTTTGAAAATTAGATGAAGCAAGAATTTGAAATGTCAATGTTTGGTGAGATCAAATTCTTTGTGGAATTACAAGTATATCAAATGAAATATGGTGTATATATCACTCAGTCAAAATATGTCTAAGAGATATTGAAGACATTTGGATTAGAGGATTCAAAACCAATAAGTACAGCTATGGTGATTGCACTCAAGCTGTCAAACAATGATGATTCAGTTGAGGTAAATCAAACATTATACAGATCCATGATTGAAAATTTTTAATATGTAGTACATAGTAGACCTAATATTGCATTAGTTGTGGGGATAGTTGCAAGATTCTCTGCTAATTCTAGAGAGAATCACTTGATGGCTATGAAAAGGATAACGAGATACTTAAAAGGAACATAAGGGTTTGGTTTATATTATAAGAAGAATGAAAATTTTGAACTAAGATCCTACACCAATGCTAATTGGGCTAGAAATATTAATGACAAAAAGAGCACCAATGGAGGAGAATTCTTCTTAGGCAAAAGACTTGTTACATGGACTAGCAAGAAGCAGAGTTGTACTTCCTAATCAACTGCTGAAGTAGAGTATGTTGTTGTTGCTATTATTTGCACAAAAAATGTATGGATCAAATAACTACTTAAGGGATTGAACGAAGAAATCATAGAACCGGTGACACTTTATTGTGATACAACAAGTGCTATCAATATATCAAAGAATCCTATAATACATACAAAGACAAAGCACATTGCAATCAAGTATCATTATGTAAGGGAATTGGTTCAAGATAAAGAGGTGAAGATGGAATATATTAACACAAAGGAGAAAATTTCTGATATCTTCACAAAAGCATTACCTAAGAATACTTATGAGTATTTGAGAGGTCAAATAGGGGTGATACCCCTATCAAGGGATATGTAAAATATAGAGGGAGTACCCTGCATCAAACAAGCTAACATTCATTTCATACAAATTGATGTAGAGTATCTTACTTTAGGAATTTCCTAAAGTAATTACGGAACTGGAATTACAAATTAGTCACAAGCAAGGTGATAGAGGGAGAAAAATGAAGAACCTACAAAAGCCTATACTTGCATGTATTAAACATGCCAAGTGTTGAGTATACATCTTTGGCATTGTTGTCAATGACGGAGAAAGTACATTAAACTGATCAAGTGCAAGAGGAACAATGGGGAGAGTATACCATTCGGAGATCAAAAGATTAAAAGAAAGAAAGGGGTAGAAAGCTGAAAGGAAACAAATTAGGAAGGATCATATATAGAAGGAACTCAGAGGGAGTTATATTTTGTAACCTAATTAGAAGTAGGAGCTAGTAGTAGAGGGAGAAATTTAAAATACAAGTTTTCTTTTTGGTATTGTCTTACTATTTTAACCTAGTTAGTTTGATGGAACAAGATGTTCATCATTTGTTTGGTTGGTTGATCAGTTTGGTTTTCCATCAATGCCAAAGAGGGAGATTGTTGATATCTGATTAAAAAGATCATTTGATTAGAAAGATTGTTGAAGAAGACTATGTGTTTCAATCATTATTTTGTCATTGATGTCAAACTTGCTACATGTTGGTAAGACAATTGCTTATATGTTTCAAGTACTATCACTTGGTTGATTGATGAGGAGGATTTTATTGACAAGATGTATAAAAAAAGTACCTAGGGGAAAGGTTAAGTTATGATTATGTATTGAATTACAAGAATCAATTAAGACAGTGATAACATAATGTATTGATGATATACTTGAGGTTACAAAATGACTAGCTACACTTAGAAAGTTTAGAAGAATTAAGTTAAAAAAATTCATTTGCCAAGCTTGACCGAGTGGACAGTAGGTGCTAAGCAATGTTAGTGCAAGCCAAAAAAAATTTAGTAGGAGTTGAGTGAAAGAAAATTCTAGTGGATGTTGAGCAAGTTAGTAGATGTTGAGTAATTTTTAGTTGATGCTGAGTGATTTTATAGTAGATGTCAAGTAACACAGTATGTGCCGAGCATTAGAAGATTGAAAATGTTGAGTTAGTTGCATTATGAAAAAGATCAAATATTTTCCAAATAAAAGCTAAGTTTGTTTTCTTAAAACTTTTGAATCAAGAATAAGATAAGTTTGATGAGCTAGTGGCACAAAATCTTATGTAAACCATTTTGGAGGCGATTTCAAATGGATTCTAAGAGAAGTTGCTAAAAAAGACAAGATATGGGGTAGATACATTGTATCCTACATAATCCATTGAAAACCTTAATTTTGATGATGGATAATGAGCAGAAAAAGTGTTATAATTTCCTATATGTAGGAATGTTTGGTCATGAAGCAAAGAAGTTAGAGAATTTGGATGCAAAAATATGATAAGGAGAAGAAAGGGGTTTTGCTTCATCGAGTGACCCAAGTGAAGAAGTTTGCAATGGCATACTAAGCTAGAAGACTTAAAGAGTATGAATGCTTGAAGGGTGAACAAGCTATCAAAGCTACAAATATTGGAAGCCAAGAAAAGTTGAGGATTGAACAGTGGCCTATAATTTGAAAGTAAGGTTGTAAGTTGTATCAGATGAAAGCTCTACTATTACTTTCTAACAATTGTATTAGCCTAGGATAAATCCTTTGGAGTAAGGTTGACTTAACAATTATTGGAAAATCTTTTAACAGGGTGGCATTCCAAGTGAATGGCCTAATGTCCTCTAACAAGGCTCACTTTTAATAGGGTGACTGAAATCCCTTAAATAGGTCACATTTAACAGTGTGTATTGTAACCTTTAACAGGGTTGGCCTTTAATAGGACATCACTTTAGAAGAGTGAAAAAGGAGTAGCATGTTACTGGTGGTTTTTCCCAAATTGAGTTTTCACATTAAATCATTGTGTCAAATGTGTTGATGGATGTGTTATGTTTCATACTTTACATTTCTGCAAGTTGATTTAACTGTAACATATCAGTTTTAGTTAATACACAATGAATGCATGCATGGTGGGTTCACTGAATTGTGAAAAGTTTTATTTGTACATTTGGACCTTGAATAACTAATTCACCCCCCACCCAGTAATTCTAAAAGAATTCCAATAGTAGTATAGTAGATGCAAGATGAGCCCTCTTCCCAAACATGCACTTCCAATTACAAGAAGAGATCATTTCCCAAAAAAGTACTCAAATTTCTAGAATATAGATTCTTTCTTAGTTCAATCTTGGCTCAAAAAATAACTTCAAAAACTTCACAATTATCACTTTCACAAAATTTCACATATAATTGCTCAACACAATTTCTCCAAGATAGCACATTGGAATTCACAAGATGTCCTTTACATAAATATCATTCCTTCACACAAATTTCTACTAGTTCAACTAAGACCACAATACCCTTTTCCAACTTAGAGTAAACATCTAGGATGTTGGCCCTATTTGGACAAGTAATTATTTTGTAAACAAAATAATTCCTTTGCTTTAATTATGTTGTCTCATTACATTTCTAAAACATGAATATATCTTTTTCATATAGTCTTTATTGACTTCTAAGGTTATACACATCATCATCAACATGTATACTATCTCCATCTAACTTTTCTAGTCATAATATGACATCAAAAAAAAGTTACAAACAAACTAATACACTATTGTATACCAAATTCATACTTAGACAATTTTCTAAGTACCAAAAGCTAAGTATCTTTATTTCTAAGGTTTCTTGTAAGCATATACATCATGTGTTGCCATAAATGACAACAATTACATATCTTCATTATCCAACTGTCAACATGGACACACTTTTTTCTAGGTAGGAGATTGATTTCATGGACAAGAGAAAAGAAAAATTATATATCTCAATCTACTAAAGAGGTTGAATATGTTGCTATAACAGTTTATTTTTCAAGCATTGTATAGATCAAGAAATTGTTGGAGGTATGAAGGAAGAGATCATTGATCTTATGGTGATATATTGTGATAGTACAAGTACCATAAACATATCTAAGAATTATGTGATGTATAGAAAGAAAAAATACATTGTTATCAAGTATCATTACATGAGAGAGCTAGTTTAAGACAAAGAAGTGAGACTAGAATGTGTGAACACAAAGGAAATACCTAAGGATGGTTTTAAGTATCTAAGAGGTAAGCTAGGGGTGATTCCTCTATCTAAAGAAAACTAAGTTGAGGTGCAACATTGCATCAAATATGATGATCAACATATCTTACACATTGATATAGACGGTGACCCTTTAGGAACTCCCTAAAGCTATAAAAGAAAATAACATAAATATGAGTAGATGAAGCTACAAGAAGTCATGAAGAAATGTCATGAATCAGGAATTGATATTCAAATATCAATTAGAACAATGACATGAAGATGATGTGTATTTTGAAACAAAAGGGGGAATGGATGATGTCTTTGGAATTGTTATCAGAGAGAGAGAGAGAGAGAGAGAGAGAGAGAGAGAGAGAGAGAGAGAGAGAGAGAGAGTATTATTGAGTTACCATCTAGAGAAAGAGGGATAAATATTATGAAGATATTTTTTTTCAAAAGAGGGAGACATATGAATTTGGAGATGTAATAGTGATAATCATAGAGAGAGAAGTGTAAATGAAGAAAGTGGAAGCATATTAGAGATGGCATATATGAGAATTAGAATGAAACTAAGAGGATGAGATTTAGATTGAAAGTAAGGATATTAATGAACATCTACTACAAAATATAGATTGAGATGATAGTGACTAATAAACTTATATATTTTTCAATTGTATGGTAACTTGAGGTGTTGTCATCAATGCCAACGAGTGATATTGTTAGAAAGTACAATTGGAATAGTTTTTATATTTCCATTGATGTCAAACCTTACTAGTAAGATATTTTCTAATAGTTTTGAGTGCCATATCAATTGATTCATGAAGAGGATTTGAAAAGAGTGATAACTAGATGAACTAATGAAGTTCATGAGAAAAGACAAGTATGATGAAATTACAATGGGCATTTGATCAGTTAGCCTTTGGCAACATAATGTGTTGTTTAATCCTTATATGATGTAAAGAAGTCAATTGACTTTAAGTATGAAAGATATGTTTGGAGAAAAGAAAATAAATTGAGTTAAATATTATGCTTGACCAAGTAAAAATTTCACTAGGTCAATAAAGAAATTGAAGCAAAAGATTAAGGAATTTAAGAGATATCCAAGAAAAAATAATTAGTCAAGTGTTAGTTATGTACAAGCAAGAGAAAGATAATATGGAGTAATGACTAAGCATAGTGAAGATCGAGAGATCCATTGAAAGCCAAGTGTTGGAAAAAATAGTAGAGACCAAAAAATCTAGTGATGACTAGGTATCAGCAAAATAAAAATTTGTGAAAGAATCAAGTTTTGAGGTTGACATAGTTGAAATTTTAACATGGTCAAAATGTTTGAAAGATAAGAATTGATGATCTCATATATTTAATGTAAGAATTGAGTTTGTTATATGATCAAAGGTAGGGATATAATGAGGATTTTTTAGAAGTATCAAGAAAGAAGAGGAAGAACAAAATGATGATAAGATTTGATGAATCTTAACAAGCTCTAATATCTATGGTGGTGTTCAAGTGGAAAAAGATCAAAGAAACATATTAAAGGAGGTATGAGGAATGTTTTTAGTTGGGTTGTTCGTTGGTTTATTATTGAATTTTTTAAAAACTTGTGAAGAATAGAGTAGAAAAGGAAAAGTGAGAAGATTGGTGAAGTGTTATTTCTTGAAGGGTTTTCAAGAAGATCAGAAAAGGAGAACATATGTTGAATCTATTCAATGATCTAACACAAGCCAAATAGAGATCTAAATATTCAAAGTGAGTTGTATTTTATAGATCAAACCCATTGTTACATTCTAACCATTATGGTAGTTAAAGTCCTTTAATCAATGTTAATCTAATAGTCATTTGTAAATCTTGTAATCAAGGTGACATTATAATGGAATGATCTAAAGTCCTTTAACCAAGCCATTCCTATGAGGGTGATTAAATCTTTGAATAAGGTCACACCTAAAACTATTTTTTATAACTTTTAACAAGGTTGTCTCTTAACCAAGCTCACTTCAAAAGAGTGAAAATTTGGTAGCATGATATTTGTATTTTTTTCCAAATTGGGTTTCCATGTTAAATCTTAGTGTCATTTACTTGTGTGAATGTTATATTCTGCATGTTATTTTATAGTTGTTTATTTTAATGTTAGTCAGGACATGTATAGAATAGAGATTTAAGTAATGAACAAAATGTTAAGTTTCTAATGAGATGCTTAATAGACCAAGTGGTTTAACGAGATTGTTTGAGTTGTTTGAAGTTAGTAAAAGTTGAATTGGTACATTTGGACCTAAGGATAACTAATTCATCCTCCCTCTTAGTTATTTTAATCATTCTAACAATTGGTATAAGAGTTTTTGGTGCTTTTAAGGAAAGTATAAAGGGACTCAAGTAAAATATCAAGATGTATAAGAGAGAGGTCCCTAAGTTGAACAAGGAGAAATGTCCAACATGGAAATGTCTGATGAAGTTGCTAGGATTTCAAAGACTTGTTAGGTCCACTCAGTTAAGATATTTTTCTACTACAATGGTTAGAAACTAACTATGAAATGATTTTTTATGTTTTAGAAACCTTTCTTCTTTAGATTTATGCTTCACTCTATCTCTTCCTTCTAATACCTTTCTATCTAATTCACACTCACACACTTCAACTTAGCACTTCCTCTACTTGATCTTCACAACATTATTCTACTTGGTTCAACTTTCTTCTTCTTCTTCCACTTCTATTTACATCAACAACAATCACCAATGATCAACAAAAAGAAACATCTTGTTCATTCCTTTAAATACATAATGTTTTCCTTTCTAGAATCGTGTAGATTTTCTCACTTAAACATAGTTGTAGATATCCATCAAATTTGAATTTAATATATCTAAAAACTCATAAAATAGTCTTCCTTCTTGAACTTTGTGTTGTATTTTAAATTTTTAGATCTTCTCCATTAGATCTTCTTTGAATTTCTTCAATTGTTGATATCATAGCTAATTGTGTCCTTATCTTTTAGTCTTCTCGAATATTCTTATGTCAACCTTAGATTAATATTTTTCAAACTTTTTATTTACATTCATACTCAATGAACATTATAACTTTATCAATCAATACTTGACTTATTGTACACTTCAATTACTTGGTTAACACTAAACTTTAGCTCTTCTTTGTGAAGCACTTGATGATAAGTGTAGTAGCTTAGTTAATATTGTATTCCTTCATTCACTATCCAATCTATCTTTCATATACATCTTGCTCAAGATCATGTAAAGCAATCAAACCAATATTATACTATTAGACTCTAAATCATTCAAGTGCCCATTGAATACCATACACTTATCAATACTTTCACTCATCATACTTTCTTCAAATCCTCTTTAGTAATCAAATGATATGAAAATCTAGTGAATTAGCATAATTTCTAACTAATTAAGGCTTGACATCATTGAAAAATAAAAATTTATATGACTCATACATTCTTAGCATTATCAGTTGGGGCTAACAAACCTACCATTTAATACTCATTGGAAACCACCTATCCATTCCATTTTGATAGCAAGATGTTTATGCCTCCTTTCTTTAAAGGAGTAGAGATACCAAAATATGAAAAATAATTGGGCACATCTTATTCCTAAGATCATTTGAGTGAGTTTGTTTCATTATCTATGGAGTTAGTACATGACCAAACTTACCTCATACACTTATTTTCATGAAGCTTAGGTAGATAATCAATGGAATGGTTCTCAATTACATACTAGGATTAAAGCTTCTAAGGTACTTGTAATTCTATTCATACAACAATACTCATACAATGTAAAACATCTAGTTAGAATGATAGATCTTTGCAACATCAAAAAGACAATGGGAGAATCCTTCCCAATCTTCCTTTAGAGATGGATAATAGAGAATTCTAAATACTCCCAACAACTTATTGAAGATGAAAAATAAGAAATATTAATGGCTAACCTACTACCTGAGTTGGGCTTGGTAGAACCTTGAAATGTATGTCAAATTTGATATTAAGAGTTGATTTTTTCTACTTTGGAGAGAAGTGTAGGAGGTCTAAGAAATAGAAAAAAATTGGGGTTTTGCAAGTATATTATGAAGGGTGGTGCAAAATGGTGATATATCACCAAATTGTAAGGTGTAGATAAAGCATAGTTCAAAAATGTATTTTTCCCTATTTTGGGAGAAGTTTCATATGGGTAGTGTGAAGTCATGACTTCACAATAGGAGTATGATGAGTCTTGAGAAATGGATAATTTCCAAAAGTTTGCATGGGGTGTTGTTAGGAGCCTATAAATTGGAAAATTTTGAGTTTTTACAGCGATATTGCCACCAAATTATAGGATGTGTTTTGAGTGTGCCTCAAAATTATGAAAAGGGTCTTTGTTACTTTAAGGGTTGTTGTAATTTTGAATGGGGTAGCCAAATAAGAATTTGAAAAGAAGAAATGATCATTTTCAAGATATCTTATTAAGTAAAAAGACAATTCTACAAGTTTTAATTGGAAAAGACATAATAATTGTACACATGCAAGCCAAACATGTGTGGATTGTGGTCCACAAGATTTATGAATTAATGAGTCATCAAATACTATTATTTTATTGAGGCATCATTGCAAGTCAATTGTGAAAAAAAAAGTTTATTGTATATCCTCTAATAAATTCTTCAAAGTTGTAAAAGTTTGGATTGTAGGTGTGGGTTTTCTAGTACAAGAACATCTAGGAGGCTGAGTACCAAAACTAGTCAAACAAACTAATATTTCTCTTGAGGAAGAAGATCAATTTTATATTATCAACATTATGTATGTAGTTTCATAGAATCATAGAAGAAATGAAGATAAATATGAGATTAAGTGGATAGTAGCAGAGTAAGGAGAGCAACTAGGTGATTATGCTTACCTTAATGAAATGTTGGACATGTTCCTCGACATTCTTCCATATGTTATTATGAAAGTCTCTTTTTAATATATGTAAATATTATGTGTAGTTGTGATTAGTTTAAGTTAAACATTTTTGAAAAGGTATGAAGCCAATGTTGTACCTCTTCACTTTGTATAAGAAGAGGTAACCATACCATAAAAAAATATATCAATCATCATATAGAAGAATATAGCTAATATGTGTGTACAAATCAAGGCATAACACAAAAATGAATTATTTGTACAAATTTTGAGTGGATACTACAACCAACCATCATTCAATCATACCATTTTTTAAGTTAATATAAAAACATTGTTTCCTTCCCAAGAATTGTGCAAAATAATTTTTTCATCTATACTTAATAGATCATCCTCTTGGATTCATATTGCTATTGATAGATTAAAATCTAACACCATCCTTTGATAATTAAAATTCACAAGAAATTTATTTTTTTATTCATTTTGTCTTTCAAGGTTGAAGTTAAAAATAATTGGACTAGGGTTTGTGTTAAAGTTGTTTGTATGGTGATTGATGGTGAGCATTGGTCACCTCTAGAGGGTTTGATGATCTTGAAGTTGGTCCCAATTTAACTCTATTTTTCCCACCTAGAATAAGGAACTTATCTAATATAATATCAATAAAGTCTATTATTAATTTAAGTTGGTGGAATTCTTCTTCATAGTCAAGTGCTCTACAACTTTCAAATTCATACTCATTCAAAAAAATTAAAATAATTCTAAGTACTCAAAAATATGATTTTTCCTTGAGAATAAATTTCTATCTCAAGAATATCAATAAGTGAAATCTACCTAAATAATATTAAACAATTATCATAAGGTACACCCACCTAGGTTAGAAATCCTAAAGAGGAGAGGTTTTGATCATCGAGTATCAATCTTAGTCTTTGGCCAATTTGTGCTGGATTACCCAACATTAAATGAGAAAGACTCACAGGTTTTCCAACCAATAATTTATGGAACCAACAAATTAGCAATTTTTTTGGGGAATGGTTCACAATAGAAATTATGAAGATACTTAGAATTTTCAATTTTGTAGACTAGAAGAAGTGAAAGTTTTTGAAGTGCACTCTATTCGAAGAAACCTAGAATATATACCAATATATCCTTGAGAAAGAGGTGGTGTCTCAATGTAGAATATTATGAATGATTAAACTTGTTACTTTAAAATAAAGGAAAAATATAGGGAGTGGTCTATAAAGTACATGTGGGAGATTTGTCCATGTAGGAAAGGATTTTCTAGAGTGGACTCTAAAGAAAAAACTAGAAGAAAAAGAACCAATCCCTTGACATATTGCATATAGGGTACAAGAGATTTGATGATAGGAAAAATGGACCTTTTACAAAAGATGGTGAGTAATCTAGTGATAAGACTTCAGAAAGGGAGAAAAATCCTTTCTATAACATAAGAACCCTTGATAATGAAAAATCAACAACAAACTTGATGATGAAGAAGGAGAAGATGATGAAGAATAAAATGAAGAAGATTCTCACAAATTGGATGCATCTTTTCAAATATTTTTTACTATTTTACCAAAATAGGTAGCTAAGGCCTTTAGGTGGGTTCCTAGTGAGATCCTTAAAAGAATTGGCATAAAATGAGATGAAATTGTTACTCCTAAAAAGATTGATGATAATAGAAACAAAGAATACAATAAATCTACTAAATACAATCCACCTTATACAAAAAAAGATTTCATTTACAATAACTCACATAAGAACCTCCTGTATGAAAGAAGTAGAAGAGAGGAAACTAGTGGACATTGGAGATAGGATTAGAATAAAGGAAATGAATGTCACTAAAATGGAAATTGCAATGGAATGAATATAAATAATATAATTAATATTTAGAATAATAAAAAAAACATAGAAAACAATCAAAGGGGTAAAAAACAATGTGAATTGAATGCTAGACAAAGGGGTAGAACTCCTAAGGTAATTCAAAGATACAGGTAGCTTGATTTGATAGGAATTATGGGATATCAAAACCCTATAGAAAATTAGATATTAAATGCATGTTGATATCTCTAACTATTGTTGTTTATCAATTTCAAATAGTTAGTCATATGCTAGAAAGAGTCAAACAATCATCACTACAACTAACCTACTCTATATAGGTTGAGTCATGGGATAGACCTATATATAATCATGTATATACTAAGCTCTATAGTAGTTAAGTAAGTCTATGGTCACTAAGTATTTTCAATGTAGATGAATCTAATGTTTACCAATAAATTCAAGCATATTGTTTCTAAGTTACACAAAGGTGCTGAGCATATTAGAGACTAGGTGTCAACAACATATACAATGAAGGTCAATTGTTAGAGACAATAAGTGTTGAGCAATGAAGAATATACATTCAAGTTAGGAATGATACAAACTTTGAGGTAAACCATTTTAGGAAAAATATACAATATATTTGATACTTTTAGAGTTTGTTACAGAGATTATTACACATTCTATGATGTCTATCATAGATCCCTATGTTCTAGAATGAATGATTTAGATGGAGAGGCAAAACAAGGAAGCATCTAGAAAACTTTTTTTGAAATATTCGAATAGATTTGATCTAGACCTATCTCAAAATGGGAGAAAGGAAATATAGATGAGAAGGAGAGAACACGCTATTCATGTGATTTAAGTGAATGTGTGAACATTGCAGAAGAGGCAAAAGAGTTTTGTTATTCCAGAATAAAGTAAGAAACCTAGTCAAAGTAGTGAAGGGCATAAAAGCTATATTAGATCAAAGATCATATTAGATTGGATAGAGGAGATCCAAGAAGAGATTATTAGAGAAGAAAAAGGATCAGGTATTGAATCAATTTTAATAGATTGAGTCAAGATAAATCTCTTAACAAAGTGGTCTTAACAAATCTTCTTAAATCTCCTAATAATTTTTTTACTTTTTTGTAAATGTGAAATCCTCGAATAGGGAAAGATCTAATAGTCTCAACACATTTTAATAGGGTAGACCTCTCACAGATTGGATATGGTCAAATATTGTAAGCCTAATAAGTTAACTTTATTACTATAGTAGTGAAGATTTGTGGGTGTCATCCCCACCCTAGTTTTACCTTCACCTTGAAGTGTTTCTAGGTTATCAAAATCTTTGTGTCATGTGATTACTTTTCATGCATGTGATTGATAGATTATATCTATATGTTATTATAGTTTGATTTTATGAGTTATGCATGCATAAGCAATGGATATGAGATGGAAAATGTCGTGAATGTGATAGTATTTTGTAAATTTAAATTATTATAGATCATGGTTCACCCCCCTCTTAATATCTTGGTTTCCAATTAAAACTTCCAACAATTGGTATCCGAGTTGAGTTCTCTTGGAGGAATTTAGCAACTTGGAGTTTAGATCTTGGAGATGGAGGATTTTAAATTGAAAAAAGTTATTGAAAAGAAGGTGATTGACATCTAGCTCATATTGCAACAACTTGAGACAACCATAAAAGAACATAAGAAATCCCTAAAAAGGAGAAAGGAATTGGCTATTCAAGATAAAAAACTTCATTATGAAGAAGTTGAAACTGAAGGAGTATTTGAATTAGTAAATTCAAAGGACATAGCATTTGTAGAACCACTAGATAAGAACAAAATACTGAAGGAAGAAGTCAAAGAACTAAAAAGGAAACATGAGATTCAATTAGTAAGGTTATGTGAAGTAATTGAGCAAAAGAAGAAAGTTGTGGAAGAAAAGGTTTTTGCTAAGGAAAACAAAAGACTAATGACAACTAGACTTGAAGAAATGATATCTAATGTAAAAAAGCTCACAAACAGTTAGCTTGACATGAAAAATCAACTAATGCTTTCAAATTAAGAGTTGAATAGAAAAGATGTGGAAATATACAATCTAATAGCACAGAAAGACTTACTAAAAAATGCACTAACAACATAGAAAGAACTTGTGGAGAGATACAACAAGAAAAATGAAGCAATAAAATACTTTAAAAAATTTATTAGGTCATTTCACAACACTATTGGCTCAGGACATTCATCTACCAAGCAAAGAGAATTGTCCAAGAGTGAAGAATTGAGAAACACAAAATCTAAAGGCAAACCAACATACTATCATTGTGAAAAATTGGGTCATACTATGAACATCTACAAGAGTAAAAATGGTAATTAAAATCCTAAGCCTAATTTTTTTGGTTATTTATTTCACTATAAGAGGCAAGGACACCAAATACATGAGTGCAAGTCAAGAATGAAGAATGTGTCTACTACACCTAGATTTGAAGGCTATTGTTAAAATTATCAAAAGTATGGATATAGAGCATATGAATGTAGATCCCAGAAAAAACCCTATTGGATAAATCACAAGCATAAAAATTCACCTAAGACTTTATGTTCTAAATGTCACAAGTTTGGACATTTAATAAAATACTATAGGACTCAAGTACCAACAAAAAATAACAACACCAAGTGTAAAGGAAAAGTGGGCATTCATCAAATAAGGGAGGAGATGAATCAAACATGGAAGAAAAAGGCTAAAGATGGAAGTAGTGGAACTAATGTAGTTGAGATTACCTAATCCAAAGGAGAAGGTGATCATATCTTCTCAAACTAAGAAAGAAAGGTATGTAAGGAACTATATATTCAAAGATACATATTACATCAGTTCTTAACATAAAATGTGCTAAAGTTCATATTTATATAAGTAAAGATCCATAATAACATATTTATTAAAGGACTAGTACAAAAGAATCATGTACATAGTTAATTCCAAACATCAGGAAAATTATCTATATTGACCAAGCATTGCAATATAGATCAAGTACTTCATAAGTTAACCTAGTTTGAAGGCATAATGTTGATTGAGATAGCTGGATTCCACCTACCTAAGTACATAACATTAATGGAGACCCTAAATCAAGAAAAGGAAAGTATATATTGAAATTTGAAGATGATATTTCATACCTTGCATTAGAACTTGAGAGAATAAAACGATTTGAGAGAAAAAGAGACCCTGAGGATATTTAAGAGTGGATCTAAGGCAAGAAGATTGATCAAGTGAAGATTTAACTTGTACCACGTTATCTAGAGAAAAGAAGCCTATGAACCCTAATAGAAAAAAATTGAAGCTTCATCATCTATAGGAAAGAGTCAAGGAATAGAGGTTTGTAATGTTCAATTGGTAAGGAGTGATGCTTGTCCACCACCTAAATTTTGTGCTATTCCTAAAATTCCAATGAAAGGTGACTCAATGGGTGTGTTATCCTTCACACCACCCAAGATAATCATGATACATGATGTGTGGATTTTCTACATGTGTAATATTGGAAAAGTGGGTGATTATGAGATTCAGGAAGCTTATGAGAAATTATGTGATTAAGGATTTTTAAAAGAGGAATTCTAAAATTTTGAGAGGAAAGGATTAACTTGTGCACTAGAATTCCCAATTTTAAGATCAAATGGATCAAGGTTGTGTTGAGCAAGATCTATAATGTGAAGTTTTTTGTACACAATGGACCAATTGAAATAACCAAGAAGATAATTCACAAGGTTACATGAAAAATCTAATCTTGTGGTGTCAATCTTGGGTATTTCTCTCTAGTATATGCTTGGTAACCTCTAAGAGGTTCTTGTTGGTTGATTCTACTACTCCATTACCTTGTAGATGGTAGTCACTTGAATATTTATAGGTAATGTTTCTATTGTAAGCACACTTTAGTAGCTGGATAAAGGAAAACATTGCACCATTATCACACACAAGAGTGAAGGGCATCCCAAATCTAATGCAATTTTCCTCCTCAACAAATTGAATCATTGTGTCCATCTTGTTGTTTTTCATAGAATGACCTTGGACCATTGAGAGAAATAATTTTTTGTAGTTAGCATGTACTCCAATTGATGAATTGAGGTTTATTTCCTCAATGAAATCATATGTCCATTCAACAAATGGTCTAGCCTCAAAATTTGACTAAAGGGGAATTGCATGATTTCTCTCTTTGGAATGTGTATAATTTCCTGATGTGACTGTGGACATCCTTAAATAAGTAAGGCCAATGATAATTGACCCTAAGAATATGATGGGTGGTGGCACTGATAGAGCCATGTCTAGTCTTAAATTGTTTGTTGAACTCATCAATTGTTTTTCTTGCTTTCTCTTGATGAAAGTATCTGAGGTATATCCCTTCAATGTTATGAAAAAAAAGAGTCCCACCCTTAATCACTTAATGTGCACTTTTCAATTGAAGTGAAAAATTATTATGAGATGGGAGTCCCCTTGGACACTTATTATGTAGAAAAAGTTACACAAAATCCGCATACCATAGTTCTTGAGTTAGAGTTTCTATGATGTAAGTGTGGCATTTTATCTATAGGTTTGTAGATGATATGAATTTTGATAGTCCTTTCTGACATGCTTGTTGCATGGGCTGCATCTTTAAATTATATTCTTGGATGATGGTCATCCACTTTACCTATCTCTAACCATGTTCACTCTGCATGAGAAATGTCTTGACTACTTGGTCTACTACAATTGTGTATATCTTTCTCTAAAGAATATAGTTCCAAAAAAAATTATGACCTAAACAAGGGTGAACTCTTATTTCTTGAGGGTGGAATGCCAAACTTTGACATTTTTGAAGGGAAAATTCATGAAATCAATGGGGCCCTCCTCTCCTTCAACTTTTTGGATTAATACAACAATGGAATAGTGCACATAAGTTAAGAAATAGATGTAGAATGAAAGAACATAGTCAAGTCTACACAAAACTAGAGATTCCATTATAACATGTGTTATCTGGAAAAATACATGCTTTTCCTCTACAATATACTTAATTTTACTATCCTTTTTCATCATTTTATTTAAGGGTTTCACAAGCTCAACAAATCTTGTGATGAAATGTTAGAAAAAAAATTGTCTTTCTAAAGAAAGATCTTAGTTCTTTATTCTTATTAGGCATCTATACATTCAATGGAGCCTCTACTCTCTTAGGTTCAATGGTAATACCATTCCTAAAGATAGTATATTCTAATAGTTTTCCTTTAGTGACCATAAATATGTTATTTTTTGATTTCAAGGAGATACTGAATTGACAACATCTCTTGCAAATTTTGGCAAGGTGGATAAGGTAATAATGCCTATCCCTAGAAAATATTATCAAATCATCCATGTAGATGATTAGGAACTTATTAAATAATAGCTCAAAAGTTGTATCCATTTATTTTGGAAATGTGGCCCTATTGATTAGTCTAAATAGAATTCCCTTATAGGAAAATATCCCCCACTTAGTTGTGATCATGATTTTATTGTAACTTAAATATACATCCAAGAAGGACATCATTTGTGTTCATTTATAATATCAAGGGCTTTTTCATGTGAAGAAAAAAGATGGTTATCTTTCATTAATGCCTTATATAGATTCCAAAACTCTACATAACCTAATTTATCCACTCTTCCTTTAGACTAGGACCGAATTATATATCTATGTGGCATGTCAGACGAGAAATATTTTCCCTAAAAAAATATTTGGACTGCTTGATGAATCAAGGGCTCGATAAGGGGATTTACTAGTCACTGTTTGTGGTTGAATGGTTTAGTATTTGTCTTGAGGAGTATATTATGTGTCATCATGGATCTACCATAGGTTTTCAAATATTCATAGCTCTATATAATCAAATTCATGTCTTCTTAGAGGACTACAAGAATATTCCCCTTTTCCTTGAGAGAGGAGGAGATTCCAATGAACACATTTTTCTCCTTTATGTTTGTCCTAAGGTTGACCCTTTTGCATTTCCCTCTCTTAAAGGAGTGAAGAGGTTTTTCTTTGACCTAAGGGTCCAAGCCTAAGATACATTTAAGGGATATCATCATCTTTTAGGTGGTATTCATAGAGAGATCAAGGATTTTTCCTATGTTGTTTTCATGTCACAAATCATAATGTTCTTCCTGTTCTAGGATATGATCTTCAAAAATGCCACTATTGGTCGAGAAGGAAAGAATATGACAGTCTTCATCAAAGACTTGGAAGTGTTTAATATTATCTATGATGGATGGGGTTGCCATAATTTCTACCAATAATTACCAAAGGTGATAATTAGTCATGGTTCAAGGGTGTTGGCAAGCAACAAGGGCATTGGGGACATAATTGTGCTTCTATAGGATGACTTTAATGTTGAAGGTGTCAAAGTTTTTAATGAAGCCCTAAAAATGGATATAGTTGGCCACCAAAAATTTATCATGGAATGCATATTAAATCCAAACTTGTTTGGCAATGAGTTTTGAATCATTCAGCTCCCAGAGGTGAGAAATTCTTTTCCCTATAGAAAATAAAAGACCTAAGACAAAAGCTTCATATTTGAATATGTCATTTGTACATTTGAATTAAAACTAATATGAAGTGAGGAAAGATATTCCTCTTGGGTCAATTAATTATGTCTCCACACCTAATTAAGTTTTGGTCCATAATCCATCAAAATTTAGGGTTCATAGACCATCATCTATGGGTAAAGGCTTTAGGAGAGAGGTAGAGGGTAAGAATTGGGGTGGAAGAGATTCCAACCTACCCTCCAAGATTGGGGACATGGAGGTAGGGGTTACCTCCAAATGTGAGATGTGATGGGTCCCTTGGTGGTTGGCCCTTTACATATGATCATTGGAGTGATGAAGGGCACTCCAATTAAAACCAAAAACACCCAACACAAATACATAAATAACAACAAATTGAGAGAACAAAATAGGGGATTCTTATTAACTCCAAGAGCATGGAATTATAGGATTAATAATTACAATATGAAAACTCACATGGGTGCCTTCCTTACAATAGTTTGCAAGAAAAAGCTATGATTATCACCCAAAACTTCCCTAGACAACCTATAAGCCTTCCTTGTATAGGAATTTTTTACCACTCGAGAAGGTTCTAAACTCTAAGCCCTAACTATTGAGGTCAACCAACCTCATGTTATATTATTTTATTACACTTTATTATTGATCTCAAATTGGTTTTGACAAGTGAGTCTTGATACACATAAGTCATTTACTTAGTTCATGCCAAACAATTAGTACATGTTGACTACGACATGTATAAGATAGAGCATGCCAAGATCATAGTGAGTGCCAAGTTACTCAAGTGTTGAGTAAATAGTGTACGTCAAGTGATATGAGAGCCAAGCAAGCAATGCATGCTGAGTGATTGAGATATTGAGACACAGTATAGAAATTAGTATATGTGGAGCATTAGAGACTTCAAATGCTGAGTAACATATGAGAGGATGGAGAAAATCCAGAGAGATTTTTTATGGATGGGAGCTGAAAGGAATAAAAGGTACCCCCTTGTTGCATGGGAAAAATTTTTCCTCCCTAAGAAGAATGGAGGTCTAGGAATCAAGAAGCTCATTCACCTCAATAAGGCCCTCCTAGGAAAGAAAATCGGGTGCATCTTTAGTAGCATGGGGGAATGGAGAGACACTATAGTAAATAACTATATAAGGAGGCCATCTATTTAGTTCACCCTCTTCAGTGAGGATATCCCAAGAGGTTCTGTTGTTTGGAATGGTTTCCTAAAAGCCAGGGACTTGGCGAACTCAAAAGTCTCCTGGAAGCTGGGTAATGGGGAGGACATTCTATTCTGGTCTGACAGTTGGCTTTCTTAGGGCCCCCTTATGAACAATCCTAGCTATGGATTTTGGGCTAATGATTGCATCTACCTTTATGGGCACAAAGTCAGCAATTACAGGACCGAATAGGGTTGGAGGGACCTTTCTATTATCTCAGATGACCTCAAACCAATCATGATCATGCTTAATTCCTTGTCCCTTAGCAACAATAAGGATGAATTGGTTTGGAGGGATAATGTCAATGGGCTCTATTCGGTTGCCTCTGGGTACTCTGCTTTATGGAGCTTAAAAGAGACTCCCCTTTGGTCGAGGGCTTGGATCCCTGGCCTCATGCCAAAAGTCAACATGTTTTTGTGGTTGGCTCTTCAGGACAAAACTCTAACCCATCAAAATCTTATCAAAAGAGGTCATATCTTGCCCAACAGATGTATTTTGTGTAAAGAAGAGTTAGAGACAGGCAACCATATGTTCATCCACTATTCTTTCTCCAGAATAGTTTGGGGTATCCTCACCCAAGACTTAGGCCATAGCCAGTGCATTCCTTCTAACCTTCTGGACTTTTTCTGTAAATGGCATGGCTTGTTCAATGGGACTGTCTTGTAGGAAATTAGCTCCTGGATCCTACCCCATTTTTGTTGGAGCATATGGAAGGAGAGAAACAATCAAATTTTCAAAGATAGGGAGGAACTGACTTTAGTTGTTGGGAGGAAGATTTTCAATAACATAAAGGAAAACTTTTCTATGAGGAAGGGGGGAGAATTTGAGACAAGAGGCAGGAAAAAGGAGAAGGTAAAAGAAAGATCGAGGAAAAGACAGGAAGCCAAGTGGCTTCTCCCCCCTGAAGGCTAGCACAAAGCCAACTTTGACGGAGCCTCCAAGGGCAACCCTAGCTCCTCGAGTAGTGGAGGTGTGATAAGGAATGAAAATGGATATAGTATTGTGGTTTTTTCTCTCCCACTGGGATTCCAAACTAATCATTTTGTGGAAGCAAACGCCATGTGCAATGTTGTAAAACTGGCTTTTGAAATTGGTGTTACCAATTTATGGCTTGAAGGGGACTCGAATAACATTATAAAGTGCATCGTAGGAAACTCACATCCATCATGGACAATTCAAAATCTAATTGATGAGACACATGAGACCCTCACCAAATTTAATAGAATCTAGGTCACTCATATCTTCTGAGAAGCAAACCTAGTTGCTGACAGGTTTGAGAACATTGGGGTCAGCACAGACCAAAAAATAGCTTGGCATCCCAAAATTTGTTTGCTGGCAGACGTTAAAAGTTTGATCGACTTGGACAAGATCTAAGGAAGTATAAAGAAAATCAAGCTATAATTATGATTATGAAGGTTTTAACAAATAAGGGTACTTTTCAAAATGGAAGCATGGGAAATCATAATTGCAATGATTCATTATTGATTAATCAACATGCTTTGTGGATTGTTTTTTGCACTCACTTCTAGAGCAATAGTAGGGTTATTTTTCTCTATTTATTGCTTAGTCTCGAAGGTCCCTTTCAATCACAGAGTGAGGAGCACATGAGTAAAGAGGGTGTGTAGTGTGCAAAAATGGTAGGTGAAAGGTGCAGAAAGGAGCCGGTGGGAGATTTTGAGAAATCAAGAAGTAGGGAGAAAGTGTGGGGAAAGCTAGAAGAGGGTGGGGTTACCAATTATATCATGAAGTTGCATGGATTCAATTAGGAGGTGATCAAAATTATGGTGGGGTCCTGGAAGGATGGCAAGGTGAAGGTGAACGGGGTCTACTTTCGAATAACAGAGGAGGTGATTGCGTCTATCATCAAAATCCCTATCTAGGGTTTTAAATTCTTCAGGGATAAGAAGCTCTCAGCCAATGCGGTTAGGGACTTTGTGGAGAGTGAGAAGGAACTGAAGGCACTGAGAAAGATTGACACCTACTATGTCCTCGACTCCATGAAGAAGTGGTGGAGGTATGCTCTGAGAGTTGTTATCAAGTACATCACATTGGACCCTAGGTTTGATAGAGCTCATACCCACAAATTTGTTATATTGAATCATTTCTAGCATAATGTTAATATTTCCTTTCCATATTATCTGTTAACATCAATGAGCAAGGTAGTGGACAACTTCAAAAAGAAGCCCACCATAAATTTGGCTCTGCACGAGGGGCTGCTGTTGCTTATCCATGAGCACTTCAGGGCTCAAACTATAAACATTTCTTTCCCTTAGGAAGAGAATGTGGAGTCTAGTAGTTCTTGTTACTCCTCTGATTTGAAAGATATGTAGAGCCTTAGCTCTAAGGAAGGAGGGATCTCTTCTTTGAGGAAATTAGTGACCCACCAAGCTAATAAAATGCCCTCCCCCATAACCCCTAGCAGAAAAAGCCCTAGGGATCATGGGCAGAAGCCTCCTGAGAAGGATGAGGAGGGAGATAGCGATGATGAGGAGGAGCCAAAGTTTGAGGAGGTGGTTAAGGATACATAGGAGTAAATTAAGGATGAAAGTGGAAGGAAGAAACACAAGAGGGAGAATTTGGAGGAAGTGCACTCTTAGTTTGAGGAGGCATCAATGCTACCCCTATCTCCTATCCACCTCCAAGCCTAACCTAAGGAGTAGAAAGAGGAGAATATAGGGAATGCAGAAGGGGAAGTGCAGGTCAATGATAGGAGTAAAGATTAGAAAAACTTTAATTTCAGGACTTTGAAGATGGGCATCTTCAAGGAGGCCATGAATCCCAAAATCCTTGTGGAAAATCAAGATGAACTATAGCTAGAAGAACTCATTGACCCGATGATAGTGGCTATTTTGACAGAGCCAAGGAGACAGGGATGAACCTCTTGAATAATGCTCGTAACAATATGATTGACAATTTTATATCAATCAAATGGCTTTTCCACAAGCTGGAGGAGGTCAAAGAATAGGTGAGACATATTGAGGCAACAAGGAATGGGATGGATGCTAACAAGAGGACGGATTCGGCTGATAGGCTTAGTCTAGTAGAAAGAAGGATACACAACATGGAGAACTACAGTCACAACCTTGCAAATTAGATGTTCTCTTTGTTAAGCTCCATTAACAACAACATCATCTCTCTTACAGGTTGGATCAAAGACAAAGAAATGTAGGATGATGAGGAAGAAAAAGACAGGGAAGAAGCCAGAATAGAGGATGACTCTACAAAGGACAACACCATTCCTGATCAGGGCCAGGGGGGCCAAAGGGCACAAAAACTAGAAGCAGAGGAGAATCAACTAGCCTTTGAGGCTGCTCAGGTTATGCAAGAGCTGGAGCAAAAGAATGAGGAATAACTCTCGCATGTTCTTTTTTTTTTATAATGTCTTTTGGCTTTTGTTTTGGCTTTAGGCTATGGGAATACTTATCCTTTTTCCTGGTCTTTTCTTAGAACTTTACTTTTTGGTTGGGATTTATGCTTATTATCAGCCTCTGAACTTATACTTCTTTGACTGGGCTTTCACGATTATTATCAACCTTAGATTTTTTAACTATTGGATTTCAAGCTACCTATAAAACCTGTTTATCTAATCAAAAACATATTTTCTCATAGTTGTTGCTAATGGCACAAACTTCTATGTAAATCATTTTAAAGTTGACTTACAGATTGAATTATGATATTTTGATGATAAGGATGAATCTTAAGTTGGAATCCCTATAAAGGACATGTGTCCAACCAAGAAAAGGGAAGGTTTAAGTGGAAAAATAGATGAATCACAATCATTGATTCATACCTACCCCTAAGTCACCTAGATCTTCTTAAGGAGGAAAAATCCTAAACTTCATATGCATGCAGAAGGAGTGAAGTGAGAAGTTTGCATGCACAAATAGAGCATTCATGGTGGCTAAGGAATTGTAAAGTGAAATTGAATTGTAGAATCAGCTTAAGGAGAATAGAGGAAGGAAATAGTATATAGTAAAGAGACATCTGATCAAGAAGGATCAATAATACATCAATTTAGAGGTGATCTATCATCAAGCAACAAAGTGCTAACTATAGGATCAATTTTGAGTCATTATAATAGTTGAATTAGTTAAATCTCTTAACAAAGTAGTCCTAATGTGCTGTATTGAAATCCTCTAACAAGGTGCTTACTTAAATGTGAGTTAAAGTCCTTTAAGAAGGTACACTTCTGATAGGGTGTTGAAATCATTTAATAGGGTAATACCCAAGAGTCTTTGTATGCCTTTAATAGGGAAGACCTTTCACAAGGTAGATCATATCTCATGATCAGACATTGTAACCTTCATTGGATACACTTCATTACTATACTAGTGAATATTTTTGGGTGCCATCCTCACCCCAATTTTACCTTCTCATTGGAGTGTTTCTAGTTAATCATATCTGGTGTCATATATGTGTAAATGTTTACTTGTTTACATGATTTACATGTACATTCTTTACATTGTATTTCAATTTACTTTTTGAATGTATGAGATGGATGTGTGGCGAGTGTTTTATGGGTCAAATTTTAAACTACTAATTCAACCTCACCACCACAACAACTCTCAAAAGTTTACTTTTCCTATTGTAATTCCAACAATTGGTATCAGAGCCTAGTTCTCTAAAAGAGAAGCTTTTTCACTTTGTGTAAAGATCTTGAAAATGGAAGTCTAAAATTTGGGAAAGATCATTGAGTATCAGGGAAGTGAAATACAACTCATTCTATATCAACTGAATAAAGAAAGAGAATAATTAAAGAAATCTTTAAAGAGAAGGAAAAAAATTACTATTGAGGAGAATGACACACAATACAGAGAGATGGATAGTACTCAAATTTTTTTTATTGGAGACTCTAATGAATTTGATGCAACAATTGTAGATATAATGGAGAAGAATAAAGCCCAAGCTAAAGAAATTAGAAATCTCAACTTAGAGAAAGAATCATAGCCCATGCTACTATGTGAGGTGACCAAACAAAAAAAGAAAACTATGAAAGACAAAGCCATGATTGAAGAAAACAAAAGAGTTTTGACCAATAGACTGGAAGAGAAATCATCATAGCTAACTAACATTTCTAACATGCAATTGGATACTTTGAGTCAAATGATGAATGCCAACCATGAATTGAATATCAAGGATATTGAGATAACAACATTAAAGTTGTAGAATGAGAAATTGCATGACCTAAAAAGGGAAAAAGAATTTCCTAAAAGTTTCAATAAACCAAGTGAAGGCATCAAATATTTTGAACAAATATTGAGATCCCATAGATCCAATAATGATACATCTAGAATGGGATACACAATTAGTAAAGAAGCAGAGTCATCTAATAGTGTTGAAGAAAGGAGCAACCAAGGTAAGAATTCCAAAACTACTTGTTATAATTGTGGTAAGAAAAGACATACTACTACTATGTGTAGGATCAAGACTGTAAATCAAAATGCCAAGAATAAGAGCATGATTCACTACCATAAGTGCAACAAATAAGGTCATCAAGCACATTAATGTAGAACTAAGACCATGCACACACAAATATTTGATGGATACTATTACAAGTGTTAGAAGTATGAACATAGAGCTTTTCGTTGTAGATCCAAACCCATGTGGTCATTAGACAGGCAAACAAACGTAAAGAACAATGGAAACTCTTACAACTAGGATTATAATAAAAGGTATAGTTGTCATTATTGTCAAGAGTATGGACATTTCCTAAGAATTGCATTAGAACAAACTTCAGAAGTAACTACAAAAGGTAGTCGAATCAAACCACATGTTTTAACTATTTGAAGTTTGGTCACATCAGTCAATATTTTCCAACAAGGTCAAAGGTACCAAGTTGTGAGTTCAATAAAGGAAAAGGCAAGGCAGATGTTGAAAATGTTAGAAATGATATGAAAAAGACATGGAAGAAAAAGGAGGATTGCAGCACATCAAGTGGAGAAGGGATCACTTCACCTAATGGGTCAGGTGATCACACCTCATCAAACTAAGAAATCAAGAGGTATGTGGGACTAATATTCAAAAGTTATATCATACATCAGTTCCAAAGGATTTAGTACTGAAAACTCTACATAAGCTTGAAAAAAGATGCAAGATGTTATTAGGAATCAAAGAAATTTTTTACTTTTTTCATGTTACTACCGAGCATGAAAAGTTTCCTATGATTGCCAAGTCAAATGCTAGAGTCAATGGATGTCAAGTGAGCCTAAAATTAGTTGATGTCAAGCTTACAGCTATGTAAGCACTCAACATTAATTGTAGTATTTCAAAAGGGTATTTGATTGATTTTAGCTCATTTTTAGATCATTTCAAAATTGAGAAAGAGCAAGAAGAGCTAGAGGCAATTTAGAATTCAATACAAAGCATTTGTAGAAGATTTGAATAACAATTCAACACCATTTCATCAAATTTTGCAAGGTATTTATCATGTGCTAAGCTACACTATTTCTTATTTTGTAAACCCTAGTTTCACAAAATGGCATCTAGTTCAAAAGGTGTTGATGGTAAGGAGGTTTTGAATGTTCAATCAGTTAGTAACAAAGTTAAATAACCTATTTTTGAAGCCATTCCATACATTGCATGTACAAACAAGATCCCTTTGGTGCACTATCTATGATACCACTTAAAGTTTTAATAATTTAGGATGTAAGAAAGTGTTCAATTGTAAAATTGGGAGTTTTTGTGACATGGAAATATGAGAAGCATATGGAAGATTTTGTGAAAATATTGTGTTAAGGGAATAACTTAAGATTTTAGAGAAGAAAGGGTTAACGCGTGCCTTAGATTTCCCTAATTTTTTCAAAAATGAATGGATCAGGATTGTACTGAGTAGGATAAGTAATAGCTCACTATGGTTAGACAATAGGCCTACCAAAATCACCACAAGAATAGTCCATATGGTAATAGAGTATCCAACCCTAGATTAGCCTAAGACTATGAGAAGTGAGTCAAAATAAGTTATTGAGAAGAACATAGGGGTTGTGTGGAATACAAGGGGAATGGCAATTGACACCATCATAGATCCGCTGATAGATTTTGTAGTAAGGGTAAATGCACATAAGTTTTACCAATCAAGAAAATTGAATACTGTGCCATGTATTATAGTAGATGTGGGTTATAATATTGTGAAGAAGGATCATACATATGATCTTGCTGAGCTATAGCTACAACAATTGATTGAAAATCTAGGAGTAATAAGGAAAACAAAGAGTGCTCAATGCAAATTTGGATCTATTTTGATATGTATCTTCTTTTATGTTCCAAACACATTTCCTACATTTGGCACTATGGCATGGAAGACAAATAGGTCTATATCAATTCAAATAAGAGAGTTCATTGAATAGTTAGGTGATAATTTTGAGTCATTAATGACTAGTTACTTTGAGGACTTCAAGCAATCTATGAAGAAAAGATTAAGGATTCTAGCATCATTAGTTGAAAAGCATTATGATGATGTTTGTTTCCTAGTTGATTCTGATTATACATTTGTTCAAGAAACAACTCCAAGAGTAAGATGTCTATGACCATTAGGCTATGAAATTAATGTAGATGAGGCCTCTGTAGCAATAACATCATTACTTGCAAAAGATATAGAAAAAAATGCCAAAGAATTTGGTAATTATGAAATAGCTAAATCTAAGATTACCATGGAGCTAAAGACTACCTCTATCATCAAGAAGAAGGAGAAATTAGTTAAGAAATTGAAAGCTGAATTTAGTGAAGGTGTTGAGAAAGAAGAGGATGAAGGGGAAGAAGACACTCAGATCCAAGCACTACTTGCATTAGCACATGGACTAGGTGAATACCAATAAGAGGAAGAAGTAGAAATTGTAGTAGGTTTCGAGGAAGAAGAAACCAAGGAAGCATCTACTCCTACTGAAAAGAAGAAGAGAAAGGCTAAGGCACAAATAGTGACAAGATCCAAGAAGATTTCAAAAACAAGCTAGCCCAAACCTATAGCACTTACCACAAAGGCTAGTGCACATGTCACAACACAAAAGGCTAAAGAGAAAGCCAAACCTATAGAGTAGGAAGAAAGAGAAAAGAAAAGACCAAAGAGAAAGTACATTTCTCAAGCTAAATCTAATGAGGAAAGAACATAATCTAATGACAATAGCCAATTCAAAGTTTTGAGTCACAATCCATCTTCAGATTTAGATAGCCTATGCGAGAATGTTAAAAATAATGCATATTTATCAAGACTTTCTCACATTGATTTTGACAATCTTGGAAAAGTTGAGCATGATCAAGTAGAGGAGGCAATATATGCCATGGTGGAAAATTTTAAGAAAGCCCCACTAGATTTTGCTAACTCAATGCCTAAAAGTTTATATATAAGAGTTAAGAAAAATGGCATTATTGTTTAAATGTAGAAAGGAAAATTAGGGAAACCTCACTTGCTTAGGTTATGTCTAAATTCAATAAGGAACAAATTTCTAAAGCCATGAAGAAATATGTTGTTAGATTTGCACCCAAATATAGATCCTTCAACATATTACAGAATAATATTGAAGATGTTGTAAAGAAGACCACACAATTTTAGAAAGTTAGATATGGGCTAGCTATAGTGAAAGAAGGAGAACAAGAGCCTATTGATGTTAAGGATGATGAAGAAGATGAAAACAATGAAGGCACAGTTGAGGGAGGAATATAAATGAATATAGATGACCATGCAACAACTGAGGTAGAACAACAATAAGAAAAGAGTGTACAAGATACACAATTTCCAAATGTCAACCCTCAACAAATAACAAGTGTAAATACTAAAATAGTTACAATAAAGGATGTTTCTAATCTCACTACTCAAAATATCAATCCCCTAATAGAGGAAGATCTAAAAAAGATACTTGATCAAACTACATTACAGGCTAAATTGTGTGACAACCCTATTATAGTGAGTGTAGATGAAATTTAGAAATTTTTGACTGACACTACAAGGGATGAGCTAAATACACAAGAACCACCTACCATCAGCCCTCAAGTCACTAATGTACAACCTTCAAATAAAGTGCCACAAGCTACACCAAAAAAGGTTGATATAGTTGAAGCAGATAAAGTGGAAAATCAAGCCACAACTAATACATTGAGTCAATTAGGTCAAATAGAGTTATATGCACCTCCAGCACAATTTCAAGGTGTAATCCAAAGTATTTTGATAGAAAAGGACAAGCCTAAAGAGACTGAGTTGACACCAAAGTTGAAGGAGAAAAGAAACCATTCAAGCCCTAGTAACTTTACCATAATTTGGAACTCCTTCCAGTCACACTCTTCATAGACCAAGCATAGATGCAACACCTTTGCAATTTTTAGTATTGAATCCAAGTTCATCAAAGGTAGAAGAGGTCATAACATATGGAAATGTAAGCCTAGATGAAGAGATTATTTTACCAAAATAGATTATGACACAATGAAAATAGAGTAGATGAGTATACTACAAGAATCCCTGGCCAAAAAGAAACATCAAGAACTTCTCAAAAGGGAGCATAGCCAGAAACAAGCTTTGCATGATATTAAAGACATCTTCCTAGATACATTTATTTTTCCTACTCTAGATGAAACCAAGCCACTAATTGAACAATTGACAAATATAGTGGAAAAGGTAGGTGATGTAGACCTTGACACTAATGCAAAATTATTAGAATGATCTAAAAAGAAATTACAAAGTAAAGTAAATGAGAAAATATTTGGTGATATAGAACTAACACAAGTTGCATTTAAAACTAAAGTAGAGAGTGTGAAAAAGGTATTTGAGAACATTTTCTCACTATACACCAAAATATGCAATCCCACACTATTCACACAATAGACAAGGAGTCACATTTTGAGTTTAGAAAGTAAAATTACTTCATTAGGTGAAAAATTGCCTATGACTCTAGCTCAAAGTGAAAAGCATTTCAGAACTTTATTCAAAACCCAAAGTTAGTTAGCAGCATTATCTATAGATGAAGCCAATATAAGGGCCAAAATGATTAGCATGCAAACAACATTGGCTCCTCACATGGAGATTTTGCACAAGGAATTCAGATATGTAGAAAATCTTATGAAGAAAGACCTTAATCTTTCTACATTAGAAGGCCTAGTCCACCTTTCTGCTAAGCTAGCCATCCAAATTAAGTCTTTAAATGTAGCTTGTGACAATTGGGATGTAGCTCTCCAAATTATTCTTGAGGTCCATAAATATTTCTTAGACAAACATACTATCAGTGTATAGGCCATTGACATCAGTGTTAAAAAAGGGGAGAAATTAAAAAGGGAGAGAAAGTGTAGCAAAAGCCAAAGGGGGACCCAAAGGAGGAGAAAGTCAACTTAAGAAAGGAGAGAAAGAGAGAATGGGGGAGCAAGCGAAGAATAGTATGGAATATCTACTTAGCATGAGTAATATTTTGATTATAGAACCAGATCCAAACAACTTAAGGGGAGTATAAGATTTTGAGGTATATGTTGTTGCAAAATTTTAATATTTTCAAATTTTATACATAAGCTAAATAAGAGACATGTTATGCTCATAAGAATAAGGATATCAATGCATGACCAAGTGTTTTTGACACTAATGTCAAAGAGGGAGATTGTTAATCTTAGATTGGTTTTGACAAGTGAGTGTCTATACACTTAAGCCATTTAGTTAGTTCATGCCAAACAAGTAGTAGATGTTGAGCACAACATATATAAGATAGAGCATGTTAAGTTCATAGTAAGTGTCGAGTCACCTCATGTGCTAAGTCACTCAAGTTTCAAATAGATAGTGTATGCCAAGTGATATAGAAGACAAGCAAGTAGTGCATGCAAAGTCATTTAGAAGTCAAGTCACAGTATAAAATCAGTATATGTCAAGCATCAGAGACTTCAGATGCCAAGTAACACAATTTTTTCATAGTTGTTTGTAATGGCACAAACTACTATGTAAACCATTTTGAGCCAACTTATAGATTGAATTATGATATTTTGATGATAAGGATGAATCTTAAGTTGGAATCCATATGAAGGACATGTATCCAATCAAGAAAAGGGAAGGTTTAAGTGGAAAAAAGGATGAATTACAACCATTGATTCATACCTAAACCTAAGTCACCTAGATCTTCTTAAGGAGGAAAAACCCTAAATTTTGCATGCATGTGGAAGGAGTGAAGTGAGAATGTTGCATGTGCAAATAGAGCATTCATGGTGGCTAAGGAATTATAAAGTGAAATTGGATTATAGAATCAGTTTAAGGAGAATAGAGGAAGGCAATAGTATACAATAGAGAGACATCTGATCAAGAAGGATCAATAATGCATTAGTTTAGAGCTGATCCATCATCAAGAAGAAAAGTGCTAACTATAGGATCAATTTTGAGTCATTCTAATAGGTGAATCATTTAAATGTATTAATAGAGTAGTCTTAACAAGTTGTATTGAAATCCTCTAACAAGGTGCTTAATTGTGAGTTAAAGTCCTTTAACAAGGCACACTTCTAACGGGGTGTTGAAATCATTTAATAGGTTAAGACCTAATACTCTTTGTAAGACTTTAACAAGGAAGACCTTTCATAGGGTAGATCATGTCTCATGATCAAACATTGTAACCTTAATTAGATACACTTTATTACTACATCAGTGAAGATTTGTGGGTTTCATCCACACCCCAGTTTTACCTTCTCACTTGAGGGTTTTTGAGTAATCGTATCTACTGTCATATGTGTGTGAATGTTTACTTGTTTACATGATTTAGATGTACATTATTTACATGGTATTTTAGTTTACTTATTGAATGTATGACATGTATGTCTGGTGAATGTTTTATTAGTCAAAGTTCAAACTACTGATTCACCCCCCACCTCTGTCAAAATTTTACCTTTACTATTGTAATTCCTACATAAATTACATAGAATAAGCTCAAGACAATTCACAAATTAAATTTTTGGATGGCCCACTTCTGGAGACACTCCTAAAATTGTATTCAATTTTCAATGCTCATTGGTCAATTTTTCCATGTGCATCATGGCATCGAAAAATGGGTCAAATTTTTCCAAAATATGGCATCGATCTTCTAATTTTTTACACTAGCTTACATTGTAGTTCAATGAGGTTCCTATAACATCGATGATGTCCTTATTGAAAGTTTCATCAAAAATTTTCATTGAGTATCAATATTTTGACCATGTTGGTATAAAAAAAGAGGCCAAATGCTCATAAAATGTAGCATTAAATATCTTATTTTTTATGGTGGCTTAGATTATAGTTTGATGAGGATGTTACAAAAGTGACGAGATCCTCATCATAAGTTCCATACAAATTTTGACCATTTTGGCATCGAAAGAGACTTGGTTTGACCTAGATGTTATGTCCATGACCAAGTCCTCATCAAAAGGTTGACAACGAGAGTCAAAATTTTGATAGCAATAGTTTATTTTAAGAATAAAATAAAATTTGGTTTACAATTATAAAAAAAATTGTTTCAACTTTTTTTTACCAAGAAGAATTTAATACATAGTCAATTTGAAACTTTGATACAATACTAATTAAAAATAAACTTTATCACTGCTCAAGTTAGAAGTTTATCATTTGAAATATGTCATTGTTATCCTCTAATGTACAAGATCAAATATTATCCATATATCATCTATATGAAGAATCTATAGATCAACCATTCCTCAATCCAATTCTAAGAGTAAGAATAAGATGCAAGGAAAATTTATGATACTTAAATGAGACACCACATTTCCTTATCAACAATTTCAAGCACGCCAACATTTTGACTAAATGATTTATGATCTTCTTGTTCATGTTTGAATTATATCTTATCTATTGTGCATCTAAACATTCATCATATAATGTTATTACAAACATATAGTGAATTGAAATAGAAAACAATAAATTAGATTTGCAAACTTTATCACTGTTTTTTTTTAAAAACCATTGTCATGACTCAATTTTAGATTTCCTATAAATATTAAATAATGATTTAAAAAATTTTTTTTTGACATACCTAAGCTCTCATAAATTCTATTGAACCACTTGGAAATATAGTTCTAAATATTGCATAAGATGAATCAAATGTTTACTTGGATGTCTTCTAGTACTAAAATGCCTATGGTAAAGAAGTTTGCATTAAGACATTATAGTTGCCCACTTCTAGTGTCTCCTCTCATGATAGAGCAATCCTACCTAAAAAAAAAAAATCTACCTAATATCAACTCACTATAATCATTACTAAACAACACAATATTTTTGGACTATATGCGAAAACATTTTTTTTGATCTAACATGACAATAAAAAAATCTTTACTAGTTTTCACTATGAAAACATATCTATTTGAAATGTCAAGGAGAAAAAAAATGATTTTGTAGTCTCTATTATATTTTGAAAGATTTTGAAAAAATAATTTTGAGGATTATCCCAAGTACACACTTGGTGTTTTTTTGGGATAACAAATAGTCAATACTAACTTCTAGGGGATGATTGGTTTGAATAGGATCTACTTAAACATAAATGTAAAGATCTAATTAAGGACCACAAAGTAGGAGGAAATAAAAAAATATCTTCTAATGATAAGAGAGGAGAGGCTAGGTTCCCAAGAAAGAAAAGTGGGAATTTGGGGATAAAGAAAGAAAATAAGACATCTCAAGATTATGGGAAAAATGGTCGACATGAACCTAAAAAATAAGCAAGAGAAGTGTTGTGTATACAAATATGAATATGAGAAAGTGAGAATCACAATATTCTTATAATTGGGAAAAAAAATCCTTCTAAAGGAACCAAAAGTTTTATAAATTTTAGAATATTAAGGGTTCAAACACCCATAAAAAGAATAGGTTTGTCAAAGTACAATTAGAAAGGATACATACAGACATGTATTTATCATTTCATGAGGTCAATTTCATATAAGTTGAAAGAGTATATTATCAAGTATATAAAAATAATGGTAATCTAAGTGGGGTGATCAAGTGATGCCTCTTTTGGCATGGAAACTCTATGAAGACCTCAGTTAATTTTTTGTTGAAAATATTTTTAGTGGTATGAATTATATTTATTGTAAAATTAGGAGCCTTTCCTCCAATTTATAGTTTCTATTGAATAATGTATATGGATAGATTCCATCATTGTCAAGATATAAATTTGGTTGAAAACAGAATGAGAAATTTAAATAAATTTGTGGCCCCAAGATTTGTTGACATGGGTGTTTAATTTGATACTAAAAGGGTATACAAGGAGATGTGGTGCTAACAAAAAATTAAAATCCCAAATAGACTTTGAGACTAGGATATAAAGGAATCATTTGATAGAGACAAGTTTTAAAAATTACAACTTTACTTGGACCAATAGATATATTAGATTCATTAATGCTGTAGAGAAATTAAAAACATTCCTTTGGAAGCGGGATTCATATGTCTTCTCCGTAAGGCTAAAGGATGAAATAGTTACTTGGTAAAGATCAAATCACTATCCAATCCTCTTGACTTTTGTGTGGGATAAAATATCAATATGACATCTTTCAAGATTAAAAATGTTTGGATAAAGAATCCTAATTTTGTTAAAGTTAATATATAACTAATCTTCAAAATTAGTACCAAACTAAAGCAGTTTAGCATCAGTTAAAAGGATAGAATTAAAAACAATTTAAGAATATTTTTTAAACAAAAAATATGACTAAATAAGAGTTTAGAATATTTAAACAAGGATGTTATCTTACATGGAATTAATGAGGAAATTTGTTAAGCTAAAACATATTAATGCAGGAATATGTAGAAACTATAGCAATGGGGGACATGTTTTGGAGATGGGAATATATAAATTTTAGGTAAATGAAGGTGATAAGAATTCAAATTTATTCATTAGAGTTAAAATATTAAATATCAAGAAAAACTAAATGACGTTGAATGATAGCTTTTTAATGAAGAATATGGAGGTAATCTAACAATTGATATTTATTAATTAGTGAGATTTTTAACAACTACATGTTAGAAATGCTTTAGAATAAATGAGATGGGGGGGATGAATTATTTATTCAAGGTCCAACATGTCCAATTCAAACTTTTTCACTAAGTGTAGTGAGCCCATTCAACCATTCATTCATCCAAGCTTTAACATTCCTATTTAGCAAGTCACTATAAATCAACATGCAAGCATACCACATAAAATATCAACACATAACATAGTGATTTACATGGAAACCCAATTTGGGAAAAACCACTAGTAACATGCTACTCAATTCTCACTCTTTTGAAGTGATGCCTTGTGAAAGGCATGCCCTATTAAAGGCTTACAACACATTGTTAAAGGTGACCTTGTTACAAGATTTATCCATCTTGTTAGAAGTGGGCCTTGTTAGTGGACTTTAGAACATTCACTTGGAATGCCACCCTATTAAAGGATTTACAAATGGCTATTAGGCCAACCTAAGTCCATAGGATTTTTCTTCTATCCTAACTAATACAATTGCTAGAGAGTAACAATTAGGGATTTGACCTAATTATAACATACAACTCAACTTGTAGATCTTAGATCACTCTTCAACTCTTTACATTGTCTGGCTTTCAATCTTTGCAACTCTTGATAGCTTGCCCTACTTTCAAGCTTAGTCTCCTTGAGTCTTTATGCTCAATGTACTAGTGCAATCATCTCTTCTTGACCACTTGCTGAAGCACAAGCTCTGTGCTCTATTCTTCCTTCTCGTAGATGTCTTCTCCTTGACACCCTTCTAACCACTTCACAATTTTGGCACTTTAGCAGTAGTAGCATTAGCAACATTTGCTTCCCAGTCTATGACTCCTTAAATAAAAGTCTTGGAGCTCATTTTTCACTTGATTCTTCCATTATTTAATTTAAATTCATATGGATTAGGTGGGATTCATTGTATCTAACCCATATTGTGTTTCCTCTAAAAATTTCTTAAATAATCCTTTTGAATTGACCCAAAAATGGTTTATATAGAATTTTATGCCACTAGCTCATCATCCTTATCCTCCAACTAGTTCACAAAATTCAAGGCAACAACTTTGTCAACTCAAATTTGGCAAATCATCGTCATTTAAAATAATGCAGTAGCTCGGCACTATTGAAATCCTGATGCTCGATGCATACTATGTTACTCGACACCTACTATGTTTTTTACTAATGCTTGGCACCTGAAGTTCACTTAGTACCAACTAAGATTTTTTGATGCTCAACACCTAATACTTTGCTTAGTACTTGAACTTCACTCAGCACACACTAGATTTTCCTTTTGCTGACTCCAACTAAGAGTTTTCTCAGCTTCAACTAGCTTGCTTGGCACCCAATAATGAACTTAGTTTAAGCTTTGTAGTCAACCTTGTTACAACTTATTCCTCCAATGTTTCTAAGTGTGACCAACCTTTGTGTCTTTGAGTATGTTATCAATACATCATTTAACCATTGCCTTAGCTGATCCTTGCACTTCATTACAACATCATAACTCAACCTTTCCCTTAGGTTCTTTTGTTACATCTTATTGATCAAATCCTCTTCATCAATCAACTAAGTGATAGTACTTGAATCATATAAGAAAATATCATTCCTACAAATAGTAGCTTCGACATGAATGACAAAAAAATGATTAAAAACATTATTTTAACAACAATCTCCCTCTTTGATCTTCAATCTTCTTCTCACAATGATCTTTTCAATCAAATTTCCAACAATCTCCCTCTTTGGCATTGATGGAAAACCAAACTGATCAACCATTAGACTATTTAACCAAATGCTAACTAGGTTAGAATAGTAAGTCAAATGCTAAAAAGTAATTGTACTACCATCACCATCAATTTTCACATCTCCCTCTACTATCCTGATTGCTTCATTTATGCTTCTCCCTCTTAGCTACTATATCTTTTCTTTGTTCTCTCCCTCTATATGCATTGCTCTTCTTTTGTTGTTTTGATCAACTTCTTCATCTTTTCTACCGTTGATCATTTCTATCTACTTCTCCCTCTATCTTCATTTGATCAATTTCTACATTTTTCTTGACATTTCTCCCTCATACTTTTGATCAAATGTTGTTGATCAGTTTCTCACTACTTCTCCCTCTTTGACAACAATGCCAAAGACATATTAGCATCTTATCATGCAAGTGCATCATTTGCAAGTTCATTCAATTTCTCCCTCTATCACCTTGCTTGTGACTAATTTCTAACTTCAGCACTTCAATTACTTTAGGCATGAATCCTAAAGTAAAACATCATCTTTATCAATGTGTAAAATCTTCAACAATCAGCTCATTTGATGTAGGGTTCTTAAGTACCCTTGGCTAGGGGTATCACCCCTAACTTACCTCTAAGATACTCAAAAGCATCTTTAGGTAGTGCTTTTGTGAAGATGTCAACAATTTGTTCCTTTGAGCTTACATATTCCATCTTCACTTATTTATCTTCCACCAATTCTCTTACATAGCGATACTTGATTACAATATGCTTGGTTTTAGCATGCATTATAGGGTTCTTCGATATGTTGATAGCACTTGTATTATCACAATGAAGTATCATAGGATCATTTACCTCTTCCTTCATACTTTGCAACAACTATTTCATCCATGTAATATTGGTGTAATTGATAGCAGTTACAACATATTCAGCTTCTATTATGGACTGTGAGGTACAACTTTTCTTTTTGCTAGTCCATGTAATCAATATTTTTCCCAAGAAAAGTGCTCCTCCCCTAGTTCTTTTTTCGTCATCAATGTTACCTCCCCAGTCTACATCAGTATAGGTTCTTAGTTCAAACTTTTCACTTCTCTTGTAATACAAACTAAACTCATAAGTTCCTTTTAGGTACCTCAGTATTCTCTTTATTGCCATTAGGTGATTTTCTCTTGGATTTGTAGAAAATCTTGCCACTATTCCACTAGTTAATGCAATGTTTGGCCTACTATGGACAACATAATCCAACTTTTCAATCATTGATATATATAATGTTTGATTTACTTTAGTTGATTCATCATTCTTGGATAACTTATGTCATGTTGCCATTGGTGTGCTAACTAGTTTTGACTCTTCTAATCCAAATGTCTTAAGTATCTCCTTGATGTATTTGGATTGGGTCACAAATATGCCATTCATCAATTGATGTACTTGCAAACCAACAAAGAATTTGATTTCTCCAAACATTTACATTTCAAACTCATGTTTCATTTGATCAACAAAATCTTTGCATAGAGCATCTTTTCCTCCAAATATTATGTCATCATCAAAGATTTCCGATATCAAAATGTCTTTACTTTTTTTGCCTTGATATACAAGTTGTTGTTGTCATCTATCCTCTCAAATCCTATCTGCACAAGATATTTGTGCAGTCTTTCATACCATGCTCTAGGTGCTTGCTTCAAACCATAAAGTGCTTTCTACAATTTGCAGACCATGTCCTTGTTCTTGTCATCAATAAATCCCTTTGTTTGTTCTACATAGACTGCCTCTTGCATTATACCATTCATAAAAGTAGACTTCACATCCATTTGGTAGACTATGAAACCTTTGTATGTAGCATATGCAAGTAGTGTCCCTACTCCTTCCATTCTTGCAATAGGGGAAAAATTTTCCTAATAATCTAGTCTTTCTTCTTGTGCATAGCCTTTGCAAACTAATCTATCTTTGTTTCTTGTTATCTCACCATTCTCATCAATTTTTTTTCTAAACACCCATTTGGTACCAATTTCATTCTTATCAACTAGTCTAGGAACTAGGGTCCATGTTTTGTTCTTCTCAATCTAATCTATCTCTTCTTCCATAGCTTTATACCAGTCATCATCTTGTAGTGCTTCTTTATTTATTTTGGGCTCAACCTTGCTCAGCAAACATGATTCATTTTTTAGTCTATTTCTTGTCATAGGTATGGCATCCTTTTCACCAATGATTTGATCTATAGGGTTATGTCTTCTCACATACTTGGCTAATCTTGGTTTTGTCCTTCTTTCCATGTTTGATCCTTCAGCTTCAAAGTCATTTTTTTCTTCTTTATCTAGTGCTTCATCATTCCTCTCATGTATACTATTTTCAGAATCAAAATGTGCATTTTCTACATTCTACAACTCGGCTTCTGAATGTAGCTTGGCATTCACTGGCTGTGACTCAGCTAATACTGAGATTTGTTGTTGATTCTTAACTTGATTTGAAGCATTGTCTTCAACAATCATTCCTTCATAGAAGTATACAAAAGATTTATAATCCTTTGATTGCTTTACTTAGTTTCATCGACGTGAACTTATGCATACTCATCAAAGTTTACATTTACACTCTCCACAATTTTGTTGGTGTTAGTATTCAAACACTTATATGCTTTGCTTCTATTGGAGTATCCAAGGAATATGCCTGCATCACTCTTTGCATCAAACTTTCCATTTCTAGTATCTTTAAGAATGTAGCATTTACAAAAAAATACTTTGAAATATTTTACATTAGGTGAGAGACCATACCACAATTCAAAAGGTGTTGCATTTGTACCTTTCTTAACTTGGACTCTATTCAAGGTGTAGACAACAGTGCTTACAGCTTCTCTCCAGTACTTTAGTGCAACATTTTTCTCCATTTTCAAGATTCTAGCATAGTCTATCACTGATCTATTTCTTCTTTCAGCAATACCATTCTGTGGTGGAGTTCTTGGTGCTGATGTTTTCTTTTTGATACCTTTATAATTGCAGAATATCTCAAATTCTATTGATATTAATTCACCTCCTCTATCTGACCTTAGGCATTTTAGATTCTTCCTTCTTTCCTTCTCAACTCTGGCCAAATATCACTTAAACATTTGAAATGCATCACATTTTTGCTTCAAGAACATAACAGTCATCATTCTTGAATAGTCATCTACAAATAGCATTATGTATTTATCTCCTAGGTAGCTTTGCACTTTTATTGGACCACATAAGTCTATATGGGCTAACTCTAGTACTTCTTTGAAAGTGTATGTTTTTCTTTTGAAACTAGACTTGGTCATCTTCCCTAGTTGACATTGTTTTCACATTGTGTTTTCAAGTTTCTTTAGTTTAGGAAACCCTCTAACTTTATTCTTCTTGCTGATGCTAATCAGATTGTCAAAGTTAACATGACACAACCTTTTATGCCATAACCACACATCATCAAGTCTAACAACAAGACAAGTTGCATCTCCCATATCTAGATAGAACATATTACTCCTAGTTTGTTCACCCTTTCCTATCAAATTTCCATCAATGTCATAGATCTTGGTAGTTTTGTTTCCAAACTCTACTTTGCAACCTACATTGCCTAAATATGATACACTCAACAAATTGTAGTTTAGTCCTTCAACATATTATGCATTATCATATGAAATTTTCTCTATGAGTTTAATGGAACCTTGTCCTTTGATTTGACATGGAGTATCATTACCAAATCTAACACTATTTCGATCATATTGAGTAAAGGTAAAAAACTTACTTTTATCTCCTATCATGTGATGTGAGCATCCACTATCTATGATCCAATTGTCATTCTTATTCACATAGGTTACCAATACTATTGCTTCATCTTCATCTTTGTCTAATTCATCCTTCATGGACACATAGACTACTTCATCATCATTCTCATCAGAATCTTCTTCAACAATGTAGGATCTTTTTCCTTTTTTCTTATAGTCCTTGCTATCATCTTCTCTCTTGTTCCTGTACTTGTTTCCTTCTTTGTAATTCTTCTTCTATGTACATATTGCAATAATATGACCTACTTCATTGCAATTGAAATATATGATAGGGAGCTTACCTTTGAATTTACCTTTGCCTCTATGGAATCTCCTAGCAAATAGTGCTTCTAACTGTTCCACATCTTCCTCATATGTGCTACTATCATTGGATGCATGTTTTCCTTTTCTTCTCTTCTTGTTTGATGTCTTCTCCTTAGTCTATTTTATTCTCAACTTGGCCTTAAAGGTAGATTAAAGGTTCTTAGGTATATAGTTGTCAAAATATTATAATTCAAATGTAGTAAGTCTTCCCACTATTCCTTCAAAAGTTAGTGTGTTTCCTTGTACACACCTTAGCTCTTGGATGGTTGAAACTCTAATAGCATAGATAGGGAATAGAGTTCTTAAATATTTTCTATTAATAGCTTCTTCTTCCAATTGACCACCTAGACTTCTTATTGTACTTACCACTTCTTTCATTCTAACAACATATTGAGTAGCATTTTCTCCTTCCTCCACTTTCATATCATCAAACTTTCCTCGTAGGCTTTCTCTCTTTACTCTTTGGAAATTTTGATCTCCTCCATAGATATCAGTTAGGGCTTTCTGCATCCTAAATTTAGTGTCACAATCTTTGATGTCATCATATTTTGCATAGCTAAGTGTAGAGGTAATCTCCAACATTGCTTGATTTTGCTCCTTCCTTTTGCTCAAATCATCTCTAGTAAGAGGTTCAGTTAGATTTACATGTTCTATTCCAATTGAGTTTTGTGCATAGTCACCTATTGATCCAAGCTACAATTTCATGAGACTCTACCATGTAGCAAAGTTGTCTTTGTTGAGCTTGGGAACTTCTCTCTTTGACATCTTGATCTTCCTACTTCTAGTACCTTGAAACTAAATTAGCATATGTCTCTAATACCAATTGTTAGAAATTCTTTAGAATAACTGAGAAGGGGGGGGGAGGGGTTGGGGTAAATCAATTATTCAAGGTCCAACATATCCAATTCAAACTTTTTCACTATGTGTAGTGAGCCCATTCAACCATTCATTCATCCAAGCTTTAACATTCCTATTCAGCAAGTTAATGTAAATCAATATGCAAGTATAACACATAAAAGATCAAAACATAACACAGTGATTTACGTGGAAACCCAATTTGGGAAAAACCACCAGTAACATGCTACTCAATTCTCACTCTTCTAAAGTGATGCCCTATCAAAGGCTTGCCTTGTTAAAAGCTTACAACACACTTTTAAATGTTGCTTTCTTAGAGGATTTATCAACCTTGTTAGAAGTGGGCCTTGTTAGAGGACTTTAGAATATTCACTTGGAATGCCACCCTATTAAAGGATTTACAAATGGTTTTTAGGCCAACCTAAGTCCATAGGATTTTCCCTCTATCCTAACTGATACAATTTCTAGAGAGTAACAATTAGGGATTTTGACCTGATTACAGCATACAACTCAACTTGCAGATCTTGGATCACTCTTCAGCTGCTTGGCTTTTATTCTCTACAACTCTTGACAACTTTCCCTCCTTTCAAGCTTAGTCTCATTGAGTCTTCATGTTTAATGTACTAGTGTAATCATCTCTTTTTGACCACTTGTAGAAGTAAAGGCTCTATGCTCTATTTTTCCTTCTCCTATATGTCTTCTCCCTTACACCCTTCTAACCACTTCACAATTTTGGCACTTAAGTAGCAGCAATATCAATAGTATTTTCTTCTTGGTCTATGACTCCTTAAATATAATTCTTGGAGTTCCTTTCCCACTTAATTCTCCCATTCTTTAATTTCAATTCATATAGATTAGGTAGGTTTCATTATATCTAACCCATATTTTGTTTCCTCTAGAAACTTCTTGAATAATCCTTTTGAATTCACCCAAAAATGGCTTACATAGAATTTTGTGCCATCAGCTCATCATCCTTATCCTCCAAATATTTCACAAAATTCAAGGCAACAACTTTGTTGGCTCAAATTTGGTGAATCTTCATCATTTAAAATAATGTAGCAGCTTGACACTATTGAAATCCTGATGCTTGGCACATACTGTGTTACTTAGCACCTACTACATTTTTACTGATGGTTGACACCTGAAGTTCACTCGACACCAACTAAGATTTTCTAATGCTCGGAACCTATGCTTTGCTTAGCACTTGAACTTCACTCAGCACACACTAGATTTTCCTTTTTCTCAGCTCCAACTGAGAATTTTCTCGGCTTCAACTAGCTTTCTGGGCACCCACTACTGAACTTAGTTTAAGGTTTGCAGTCAACCTTGTTACAACTTATTCCTCTAATATTTCTAAGTGTGACCAACCTCTGTGTCTTTGAGTATTTTATCAATACATTATTTAACCATTGTCTTAGTTGATCCTTGCACTTCATTACAACATCATAACTCAACCTTTCCCTTAGCTTCTTTTGTTACATTGTGCTGATCAAATCCTCTTCATCAATTAAATAAGTGATAGTACTTGGATCTTATAAGAAAATGTCATTCCTACAAATGTCAGGTTTGATATCAATGACAAAGTAATGATTGAAAATATTCTTTTAACAACAATCTCCCTCTTTGATCTTCAATCTTCTTCTCACAATGACCTTTTCAATCAGATTTCCAACACTATAAGGGATAATATTTCCTAGCACAAATATAAATCAAAGAAGATATTTTTGGCTTAGTCACAAAAGAGAAGAAAAAAATACTTATGGTGCATTTCATCAACAAATAAATTAGGAAAATGCACTTTTTCCACTTTATCCAGCCAAGACACCATATTTAGATGGTTGTTTGATTGCTTTCTTTAAGAAGTGATGGTGTCTATTTAGCAATGAGGTAACAAGGGAAATTTAAGAGTCAAGATCTTCAAGTAAGATTTTCAAATAGCTTAGTAATAATTTATTAACTATTATTCCAATAAAAGAACATGTTAGCTCATTGTATATGAGTATATGCAAATTCCACTTTGTAATTATCTCTATAAGATCTTAGCCAAATTAATAGTGAATTAGCTCAAAATCATACTAGACCAACTAAATAGGTTTGGCCTAGACAAATTGATACTAGAATGGGTTTGCATTTCTTAAGAGGTTGTGCATTTAACCATTTAATCAAAAGACATGTAATGTTGGTCAAACAAGATACCATAAATGTATATGAAAAAGTAAAATGGAGATTCTTATAAACTATTCTAGAGGTCTTTAGGTTTCCTAAAGAATATTGTAGTTGATTTATGAATGGATTGCACATCCTAGATAATCAATAGTTTTGAAAGGCTCTCACAAAGGCTTCTCTGAATCCTTAAAAATCCATTTCAAACATATTCTTTGTCCCCCTTTCTCTTATTGCAATGATCAATGTTACAGGTAGATCTATTAATAGAAACTTATCTAAGGGGAAACTATAAGAGATCAAGGTTACCACCAATTTTCATCTTATCTCTTTCTAGTATTTAACTTATAATACAATAGATGTTCTCTACCTTAGCCTTTATCTAGAATACTTTGGAGACAATTTGAGGTAGTAAAAAATGTACAAAATGAGAAAAATGAAAAAATGTTTAAAATACCTGATTTATTAATATTTTTTAAGTTTCATAAAAGTACATTTTTAGAGGCCTTCAGAGAGAATTCAAGGTTGAAATTATCATCAATCCCTTAGCAAAATTCTCTAGAGAAAGAGTGTTGAGGGAATGATTATATAGCTATTAAAGACCTTTCTAATGATGTATTTTTCTTGGAATTTTGAATAATGAATATAATTTTATGATCTTACAAAGTTGTGGAAGAAAATTATGAAAAAAGAACAATTTTTACCATGATTGTGAGGCTCTTCTTCTTTAAAATCCATCACTTTATTTAAAGTGAATTCATTGGAGAGAGTGTCATGTGTTAACACCACAAATTTTGTGAAGGAAAAGGGAAGGTAAATAGTCAAGAAACTTTAATGTGAGTGCATCACATGTCCAATTTAGGGCCAAGTTGGTTGTCATACTTGCAGTTCTTTCATACTTCAAGGAAAATGTAAGTTTTTCATCAAGTGGTGATCTTGAGACTAATATGATCTAAAAGTACAATCACCTTTGTGCATAAAATAAGGAATTGTTGTGAGTAGAGCTAATAATTCATTACCTCGCAATGGAAATAAGGTCTAAAAAGGCACAAGTGGTGTCCATATTACATGCATTAAAACAAAATAATGATATGGATATCTATCTATTGAGATAGTTGTAATAGTCATCACAATGAGGCTTCCACTACATGCATTTGTAAGACCCTTCTCAGTTGTAGTTTTGAGATTTCATTAAAGGATGTAAATCTATTAAAAAAAATGTGCAAGAACATTGTAAAGAGGAGTTCAATTAAATCTAGAAATCTTGTGTCATACTTGTGTAAAATATCAAGACCATAACATTTAAGTGAGAGCTTCTTTTTTTTTTGGTGCTTCGAGGATATTTTATTACATTGTTGCAACCTAAAATGACTAAACTTCACACTTCAAAGTTTCTTTAAATTTGGAACTAACCTAACCAATAATTAATTCAATTAAGGTCATCACAAAATTATCTCCCAACAAGAAATTAATCACTTATCTTGTTAGTGATCTTGAAAATGCTAACTCTTGGTGGTGATTATCTACAGAAAAAATTGAACACTGTTTGTATTGTGTAGAGACTCAATAGTTAAGGATCCTTTATATGGAATCCCCTTAATCCTAATGCCTTAACCAAAAAATGAAACCACAAGAGTAGGATATTTTCATGAGCCCTAAATGATAATTCATAATGACTATGACAAAACCCTCAATAATATATTAATATCAATTTATATATATTCAATAATAGTCATATTTGATGAGATTTATATCCTTATGTATCAATAGTAATTAGATATTATTTAATGTTAATTGATTAGTTGAAAATTTATTTGATATAAAAATCATTAATCCAAATGTTTAGAATATAACTATGGGAATACTACCCAAAATAATACTAAACCAACCATTATATTCAGAAAACCAATATAAAATGCCATGTTGGCCTATTAACTAAAAGGTGGGGTCATGACATTATATGGAGTATGACTCTTCACATGAGTCATACCAACCTATTTATAGGTGGTACCCCTAATCACATCAGGGGGGAAGAGTGAATACCATCATGTGGGGAAAGAGTTGACTAGACAATGAACACAGGTGTCGAAGAAGAATAATTCTAATTCTATATAGCCATCGAACAAAGAAGTTTATAAAAGACTTGCAAGTCATAGTTGGGTCTTACTTGTCCAACATTTGATAGACTATTGGATGTAAAGTAATAGGTTGATAATTAATCATGAGCCCCATTGGAGGAGTTTGAACCTTCTTTTATTGGAGGTCACTCCATGTGGAAGAAATCAATGAACTTGACTAGAATAATAGGGCATGGATAAGGTAAGCCTTGGACTTTCTAGCCAACTCGATAAAGAGCTTGTGTATTGTGAGAAGCTAAGCATATAGACAATGTAATGTTAGATAATATGTCTTACTTTTAAGAATGATATTTATAAATGATTAGTAAATTGGGATGTAACATATTTTTTTTTATGAATTGTGTTGAGCATAGTGATTATATAATATGGTATGAATTAATGTCTTTAATTAGAATGTTATATATATATATATATATATATATATATATATATATATATATATATATATATATATATATAAATATATATAAATATAATAGTGATCAAAATGATTTATCTAATGCTTTGTTTCTTCACTACACTACATGGAGTTGGTAAATGGTGTTGTGTGGGGAGGGGTAGAGTAAAATTAGAGGAATTATGGTGTCGAGTGCCCTATGACAAGTAAATCCACACTCTCCTTGGGATGGTATAAGAATGATATAAGGGATTTGGATTAAGGCATATCAATTCTTAGAAGTGTTATTAGTTATATATATCTACTTAGTTTAAATTATTATTAGACTTTGATTATTTATAGCCTCTGAGAAAGGGGTCATCAAAAACCTATAAATTCATCTCCTATAAAGTTGCCTCGATGAATAAAAAGTTTTAAGTAATTAAATGACATAGGGGTAGGAAATAATAGCCTTATATGGTAAGTTTGACATTATGACATTTTATGGAATAAATAAAAACTTTATCCATTTGTAATCATAACTTCAAATTTTAGTGTTGGAAACATATATGTTCAAATTTGTAGAAAAATTTTGTTGATGATATTGTGTTGGACTATCTCTAACTTGTATTTAGAAAAGGTAATTCTATGGACTAAACTTTTACTTTTTCTTGATCTAAAAATGATGACAATAGGGTATGATGTGACTCTTTTTTTTTATTAGGCATCAATTCATTATAGCTTGTTGATGAGAAAATATGATGTAGAGATCAAGACTTAGTCTAATCTAACCTTTCTAATTATCTGGTCAAAACTAAATGGGTAGGTGATGATTCATTTAGTTTTAGCTTCACCTGATTTCAAGAATACTTTAAATCTCTACTTAACAACACTAACCATGTGAAGGTGGAAGATTATTTTGCCCCTCCCCCCTATAGACACTCTAAATTCCCCATTAACATCTAATTGCATGTTTCATTCATTCATTTATCCATTTATGAACTATAACATTCAATTAGTATAATCACATAACATTCACTTACATGACATAAAATTCATGAATATGGAACATTCATCAATAATTCATTAACACATCAATCATTATAGACACATAACATTCATTAACATGACATAAAATTCATTAATATGTAACATTAATCAATTATTAATTAACATGTTAATAATTATAATCACATAAAATTTAATAACATCACATAAATTTCATTAATATGCAACATATATCAATAATTCATAATGACAATGCTCTTGCATTATCAAAAAAGGTTTATAACAATCATTTCTTTTTTTGGTTTTTCTTTGATTTTTTTAAGGTAAATTCTAATTGGAACATCAATATCTTTGGTATTCTCCTCCTCTTGTCATCTTGATCTTATGATATGATGCCTCATCATCTTCTTTGGAGCTTGACATTGCTCCACCAAAGGGGGGTCCACTACAATAACAAATAAATGGGTTAAAATTCACGTGTTTTATTAATGTCACAAGTATTTCATTAATAAAAATAATGTAAAAGGGATTTTTCTTTACCTGACAATGCCACATCATCATGTTGGAAATATAAGGTGGGTAAGGTTACTAAGAAGGGAGGGGTGAATTAGGAACCAATAAAACTTTATCTTACTTCACTAATTAATCTTTCATATATTATTTTGATCTAATTGCGTGCATGAAACTATAAAAGAATAAAACATTCATAATACTTTTAAATAAGATATGGTGAGCTAGAAACCTTCCAATTATAAAGTAAAATTGGGGTGAGGATGATACCCACAAGCTTTAGTAGTGTAGTATATAGTTAACCTATTAAGGCTTATAATTGACCACTTTTGGTGATCTTCCCTATTAGGAGAAATAAGGATTGTGAGGTCCACCTTGTTAAAGGATTTGCAAAAATACAATGAAGTATGTACTCAATTAAGAGATTTAGCAAAAGATTATTAGCTCTACCCTATTAAAGGACTTGACTAGTGCAACTATTAGGATGAATCAGTGGTTGATCTCTTATTTGCAGCTCTAATTTTCTTAATAAGATTTCTTGTATTACAACAATCACCTAACTGTGATAGATAAATCTCTATTGTCCCTTATACTATTTGTAGCCTTCTTTAATTTGCATTCATTTACTTCATAATTTTCTTCAATGACACATTTAGATATGATACAATGCATTACATATATACCAATCCAAATAACAAATTATTGGAGTTAGCTACAATACCAATTTCATCATGATTCACAAAGTCATCCCAACTACTATAAATCATGTTCTAAAGACAAACTCAATGATGTTCTGATACATAGAAAACAATATCAACACTCCAAAAACTGTAGCACTCAGCTGAACTTGAAGGTTGGTTCATATTAATCACTTCTAAGAAGCTTGAACTTGGTCAACACTATATGACTCGGTAAACACTAAGAAACTCGATAAGTCCTAAATCATTGGGTTAACACTATTTAATTTGGTCAACACTAGATTCAATTTTTTAACACAATGACCTTGGTAGATATAGTAGAACTTGGTTAACAAACTAGAGCCTGGTTAACACACTAGAGCTTGATTAACATTATGATTTTCTTCACCTCTTCTGAATAGCTCGATAGCCTCTGCTACACTTGGTTTCTACTATACATAGTCTTTGAAGCTCAATAGACACTATGTAGCTTGGTAAAAACTATAAACTAACTCAGGTGCTTGGTAGACACTACATTTTGAATCACTTGGTTAACACTACTAAGTGAATGATAAGCTCAATAGAAACTATAGAGCTCAATAGAAATGTAACCAGTTGATTGAGTGTTGAGGCACTGATAGGAAAATTGAGCTTAATGTCAACACATCTACAATTACATTTTTTTGAACCCCAACCTCAACATTTTGAACACTAAGATCACACTCCACTCTATCACCATGACATCCTACATGCACTAAAATATTTACAAAAATGTTACATTAATTGCAATTTAAGATGCTAAATTGTATTAATAAGTACATAACTAATTTTCATAAGAAAATAAATACCTCCATCACTATTATGCACATCAAGACCTTCATCATTTGTAGGTTTTGTGGCATGATTAGAAGCATGTAGTGAAATTTCACATGCATTGTTATCATTGTTTTCTTTATAAAATAAAAATAGTCAATTTATGTTTGAAGTTAACATCAAATAGATTATTTATCAAGTATTCTACTTGAGTTATTTTTCATTAATCCTATTTAACTATGTGTGAATTGGTGTACCAAAATTTTCCCTTTGGGCATGGGATTATATGCACTTGCATGCAACCACAACTTTACAACCTTGCTTGAAGGCAATTTTTTTTTCTTCTTCTATGGGTGCAACATTAAATTCAAAACCCTATAGTTTTGGCTTAATATCATGAATATTGAATGTATTTATTGATTAAGAAATTCTTTTTGTAATTATATATTAAAAAATGGATTAAAATTTTTATATACTACTACTTACAAGTCATATGTGAAGTTTCATATATCCACCATAGCCAAGATGGTGAATTTTCATATATTTAGAACCTTGGCCATTCCACCTTATTATAATAAAAATTTGTTAGGTAAAAATTAATTGAAGCTACATGCCTTGAATATAGTATAATAAAAGGGTTAACTTCTAATTTTTAGTTATTATTCCTAAAATCACTTCATTTGATTCTTCAGAACCACTTTTCTCTTCAAGTTTTTCTATTAGCTCTTGGCTTTCCCCCAACTAGTTCTTCATAGACTTCTTTCTTTGGTTTTAATATTCTCCCAACTTGTCTTTTAGATTTTTAATAAAGTCAATCATTTCATCAATTTTTTTTTCTGTACTTCATGTCTTCTATATGATCTTCCCTCATGTTGTCAAGCTTGCAGTTATTAGGGTCTGAGCTCTCATACAAATTTATGGTCCAAACCGATATTGTACCAATGATATGAACCTACACACCTTTTATGTATATGGGCCCAAATAGTTTTAATGTCATTTTATAAAGAATTTCATAAAAAATATCATTTCCTACAAAAGCATCATGGGATCATTAGTCCAAAATGAGTTATGAATAAGTAAACTATAATTACACTATAAATATTAAAAAATTTAAAGTACCTAGAAGCTTAGGTACTTAACTAAAAATGATGATGCTTGAAATGATCTTATACTATCAACATAGGCCAATCCAAGAAATAATGGTAAATTATCACTACTACTAGTCCTTGTGCTATCTTGGTGAGGCGTATTTGCAATGCACAAATCTAATCAATGACTATGATCAAATGCACCCAAGAAATTACAAATAAAATCATAATTTACACAACAAAATATAGAAAATCAAGGATTTTCCAACTCTAGTCAAAGCAGATGTGGATGTTTGCATGCTCCTTATTGTTGACCCTACAATTGACAATCTCAAAGTGGTGGTTGTCCTCAAAGGAGAGTTTTGCACTTCATCGTGACCTAAAAAACAATGATATATATAATGCCCTATATTTTTTAAATATATAACTAATTAGTATACATAATGGATTATTTAGATATAGTCAAACACAAAAACAATCATCCATACAATGTTTGTCCTTTAAAACATACAACTAATCAGACTATTAGTCAATCTCAAAATGGTTGACTGAGGAGAAAATTGAAAGGTTCAAGAAATAAATGACTCAAAATGAAATTTTCTAAATGGACTTATAGGTTTCAAGGATTTCCAAAAGAGCTAAGAACCAAATGAGAAAAGAGAATATTGTTTTCGCGTATCAAAAGGCTTGGGTACTTGATCATATTTGTGGAATTAAGAAGATATATTGTATCCAACTAGTAATGAGGGAAAATACATAAGTGAGAATGGTGCCATGACTCATGAGGAACAAGTTAAAACTATAGCTTTGAATACACTTGTAACTAGACATGATGATTGTAAAATGAATAATAGTTTATAATCAACTAAGGTTGATGATGTGGAGAAATAGTTGATTGCTATAGTTTCTTCACATATTCCCTATTTACCTCAAATAGGTAAATAGTGAGGAACAAATGCATCATGATAGATTTTTTAGTCCTATGTCATATTCATGGTATAATAAGAGAAATTTAAGGGATAAAGATTTCTCTTAAATCAAAATTATCAAATCTTTTAAAATATTTCACATACTCAAACTAGGGATTGGAAGGAATTAAATTAAAAGGAAAAGAAAATTATCTTTTTGCCTCAAGCTTCATAGGTATTGTAAAGTATGCAATTTATGTGATGATGAATCTTATTAAATGTAATCAATATAGTATATCCTAAGATGAATTACACCTTATTAGTTTCACCATGAGTGAAGGAGGCAAATGCTTACACTCAAATTGAATTAGTAGGTCCCTTCAATCCAAACACAACGGCTAGTCATTCCAAGAGAATTACTCTGAAAGGAATATCATTAATCTCAATTCTAGAACATTTGATTCAAAATTATGTCAATCTTCTTTGACAAAAAATGCTTATCGGTAAGTTTTAAAATGATCTTCTCCTTTTTTCTAATATGGCTTTTGAGAACTAGAAAGGTTTATATGATATCTTCTAGGCAAGTGAAAATGAAAAGTTTTCCATAGCCGTATTTCATAATAATTCTCAAAGGGAATTACCTCATAATAATAAGGAATTGTTTTGTCTATAATTAGGCCTTTTCACTATGCCATGGATTCCCAATTTTTTATTAGTTCAAAACCTTATTTCTTTCTTTCCCAACTAGATTAGTTTTTTGCAACTCCCATTAGAATTTAGGGATCCTAAAATTATAGAATTTTTAGAAAAATAATTGGGCATTTTCATAACGCATGATTTGTTCCCATGTGAATATCCTCATAAAAATGCCAGAGTATGTATTCTCATTGACCAAAGAAAGGAGTTTCCATCTTAGATGAATGTAACCTCAACATGGGGTTCACAGATACAACAAATTATGATTCAAAATGAACCAACTATCCACAAATATCAAGATAAGCTTAGCCATTTTAATATTGAATGTCAAAGGGATCCAGTATCTAAAATTGATATATGTTAAGACCATTGTTCTCAACCATAATCCTTCTCTATTTCAAAGGTATTAGGTAGATATTTTGGGAGGATTTTTAGCCGGATTGAGCTTTACAACCTCCATTAGAAGTGTGGTAGCTCAACTTTTTGGTTTGAATTTTTGCATAATAAAATTCCTTTGTCTAGGTATAAAAAATTTAGATTGTATCCATTAATGGTGAATAGGATTTATGGTCTTTGGCCATCCAGATTTGTTAACCTTTGAAAATTTGTTAAAACCCTTTGTCTTTTTTCCTTTTGTAATTTTCGGGCGCAAAACCCTTTTAAAAAATTGGGCAAATTTTCTATTTTCTTTTGAAAATTTTCCCATGCTCTCAAGTAACCTTTCCTCTTAGGTTCCTCACTATCCAATTTGATTGGATCTACCATTGTCACTACCTCACTATGAAGAGTTGAGCACTTTTCACACATAGCGAGGTAGTGAATGCCAATTTTTTTTTAAAACGAGACTGTGAAATGAAGGCGCAATGGTTGGGGATTTACTTTTCAGCTGACTTTTCAGTCATGTGCACCTTGTAAGTACTATCAAAATAGGAAAAGGGACCTAGTAGAACCATCCAAAAGTCAGTGCTAGAATAAAGGTATTTTTGATGCCTCACTATCAAAAAAACTAAGCATCTTGTCATTAGCGAAGTAGTGAGGTGTCATGAAATCAAAGACATGGTGGCCTCCAAGTTCCTCAATAACCATAGTCTATCCAATTGGCATGAAAAGTAATAATTGCTATTGTCAGAAGCAGCTAGTAGGGGCGATGGTGATTTGATGGGTTTTTATTCTTATAGCACTGAGTCTTATGAAAGTCACTAGAGCTCGCTACCTCGCTATCAAAAAAATTTGACATCTCGCCATTAGCAAAGTAGTGAGGCGCCATGAAAAGAATAGCCCATGGGACCTCAAGCAATGTGGAAAGGTGACTAGGATTAAAGGTAAGGTCTTGTGGGGTGCCAGTAGTGCAAAATTTTCCTGTGTCATCAGTGCCCTGGACCCACACCCCATTCATAAAGCATATAAGGGATCACATTTGTCAGATCAGCTATAATCAATGATCCTTGCCATCTCGCTATGAAAAGTTACGCGATGTTTAGTCTATGCGACATGGAGAGTATGGGACCCACCACTCTTTAGAGTACTGATGCAAGAGCATCCAGAGGTATAAGGGCAATCTTGTGTCACCCAAAAAAAATACCTAGACATAGTTTCTATTTCATGCATTTTCATTTATGAATACCCATTTGGGTCAAATAAAGGTTCCAACTCTCACAATTCCACTATTAGTGTTCTGGGATAGAGTTTTTAAGCACCTTGGGATACATGTAGATGCCCAAAAAATAGCACTATGTAATTGAGCCATAATTATGGTGAGCTAGAAGGTGTAAATTGGAGGTATGATTAAAATTGTAATTTAGAAAATTCCAAAAAAAGAATCATGTCAAAAGGCTGCACAGTTTGAAAGTTATCATAGTTTTTTCAGTTTCTGGAGACCTCCTAAGAATGCTTCAAAGTTGAGTTTGAGGTACTAAATGACCTTGTATGGGACCAAAAAATGGGGGATGAGAAAAGCTGGTCCGTAGGGCTATAGAGCACTCTGAGAGCTTTTTGAAAATGTGAACAATTCATCAATCGGAGCTATGGTTCAAAAGTTATGCCTCCTGAAAGTTTGGGTACCATTTTTAGATTCTTCCAATTTTGGACTGAGTTCTAAAGTGACTTCTGGAGCCTTCTATTTTGGTAGTGGATGCCAACTAGCACTTTGTAGAATGTATTCCTAATCCTTAACCCTTTGGGGTCTATATAAGAACATTTTTGGCATTGTAAAAGGCAGTTCCGAGTGGAGATTGAGAGAAGGTACTAGAAGAAGAAATTATCTCCAGATTTATACTATTGTAAGCCCATAGGGCATGTTTTGGAGTCTATTTTCTCTGTACTAAGTGTATTAGCATATTTTCATAGTTAATAAAGTTTCCCTTTCCTATTGTGTCCATTCTATTCTTGGCTTGTGTCTCCATCAAGTACATTGTGTGGTTTCTCTACCTTTGATTTGGTCTCAGATCAATGGCTGTCACTATCTCGCCATGAAGAATTGCTCAGATGATATGTATAGTGAGGTAGTGAATGAGGGCCCACCACTATTCTTCTAAGAAATGCAAAAATGTATCATCCACAAGAATAAGATTGAATCAATGGTTGTCGTTGCTTCACTATGGCAAGGTGCTCATTCTTTATGTATAGCAAAGTAGTGACATGTTGACATGTGTTCTTAGTCGCTAGTGGGTCTAGACGAAAGTGCCATCAGGGAAGGAACTATGTACGTGGGAATTTTTCATTGGATTGACTAGCCAATTTGTCAAGTGGAATGCCAAGTTGTCTTTCTTTGTATCCCATGATCATAGGATTTTTAAAGATCGACAACGTAGATTTAAACACAGAAGATGGTACCACTTTGTGTATTAATTAGATATGAAAGCTTTGCATGTGAGGAAAAATAGAGTATAATATAGAAGATTTTATCAATTTTACCTTATGCAAACAAAGATTTTGAGCTTTTCCTAAGCAGAAGCAATTACTGAAGAAGATCATGTTGAAGTTTGGCAAGATTGTGAAGCAATTTGTTTGCTAAAAATTTGCAAGAATATAGAGGAAAACAAGGAAAGAATTCAAGTAAGTAATCCTACTACAATTTTGGTAACCATTCCAACTCTGTAAAGCATAATAAAACATGCCCCAAAAGAAAGGGTTTTAGGTCAAGTAAATTATTTGGATAGAAATGTACATGATGATTTGTTTGAGTTGCTTCCTGAGTCTACTATAGAGATAGTGCAAGTTAAAAATTTGACCTCATTAAACCCTAGGTTGAGGATAGCAGATGGACTGTATGATAAGGGTAATTGGGTCCAGGATGCTCAAACCTCGCAAACTAGTTTAAATTTGTTCAAGAAATGGTTTGCAGAAAGGAAACTATTTGCCCCACATGCCAATATATGGAATTTTAACCTAGGAAAGCTAGTTGTTCCCAGTGTGTTTATAGATTATGATCTCCTTGAGGATGTGGCAAAAAGTTATGATCAAGCCACTAGGGTAGTGAGAAGAGTAGATGGTGAAATTCTAATCACCATCAGTCCAAAAGAGATTAGGGAAGTTTTTCATTTGGGACCTCTCACTAGGTATCATGCACCCATTAATTTGATAGATTTAGAAAAAGAATACATGTCTAAGAAGGACATAGTTAGACAAGGTGCACTAAAGGCCCACATCGGCAGAATTGGAACCCTACCAACAATAACATCATCCTCTAAAGAACCTTTCAAGAAAGCATGTTTCAATGCTAGGGTAGTAGAGATATACAGGACCCTGTGCAAAGTTTTTGGAGAGGGTGAAGAAGATTATGTCCCTATGAGCTTCATGTATATGATCACTCAAATCACCTCTTTTGGTGTGGAAATAATTTTTGATTTTTCTTCTTACCTAGCTGATGAGATTCACAATGGATTGGTTGGGATTGCTAAGGGAAAAGTGGAGAAGGTTTGGAGCCAATACTCCCTATTGATGCACATGTTTTTATTTAAGGGGGCTACATACTTTGGTAAGGAAATGGTTTTGAATAGAGAACAAGAGGGGGAAGCACTTCCAGTTCAATTGTGGAGTGCAGATATGACTGGGGAAGCATAAAGTGCTAGTTTTGTTAGATTTGACAAGTACTTTGCCTCCAAATTGAGGTGCCTCATATTAGGAGACAATCCTAGGATCCCTAAGGCACTAATGCACCTTGTTAGGCCTATGGATAAACATAATATGAAGGTTTCACATAATTGGGGAGATATCATCCCATATTAAGTTTCAAATATTATCAAAATTTACAGATTCAAGGGAACACCTCATGTACTACCTTACTAGGTGCCCTCAAAGTTAGGAGTAGCTGAATTCTTATGGCAGTTGGGAGGAGTAGAAGAATCCTTTTTGCACAAAAGGGGAACAAGATCAATTTTTCCCACTTGCACAGTAGCCCACCAGTTTATGATAACCAAGGAAGGATGGGTTTCCCTTTAAATTTTTTTGGATCAGTATAAGATGGTAGCATCTTACCATCATTTATGGATGCAGAAGGTTTCTTTCATTTGGCTCTTAGGCATAGGATCAAACTTCATCCAATTGAGCATGAATTTTATTTCCCTGAAGATGTAATAAGGAATGAGTACTCTCTGTAGGAGCAAGAAACAAACAAAGAAAAATGGAGAGTCTATTCAAAAGTTTTGAGTTTCATTAATTGTTTTGACAAAGATTACAACCCTCTAAGTAATAATGTAACTACTACAGATAGAATTAATAAGCTTATAAATACATTCCCTGAAATAATGGAGGTGATGAATGAGAAAAAGCAATATTTCATTAATTCTTTTCCAAATAAGGCTAGGGAAATAATGAGAAGACTAGGTTTCACTTCTAATATAGGGGCAGGCCCACTAGTTGTTCAAAGAAGGTTAGGATATACTATCATTTGGGGTCAAAGGCCTAGTGTGGATAAAGGAAAATAGATAGTTGAATCTACTGGTGTTATTTTTGAAGAAAGGCCTCTTGAGCCTTCTCCTAAGAGGAGAAAGATAATAAGGGAAGAGGAACCACATGATGAGAGTTACCCACCTTCCCAAACCCCCATGAGAAATTAGGAGCAGCAACTCACTAATGAGCAAATTGAACAAATTGGATCACAAGGGGGAGTTTTTTTTACCCAACTAGAAATTGATGAAGGGAACCCCCAGGAGCCTCATGTGCCAAGTTTTGACTTGACTATAGCAGATTTCAAAGGAAGAGAATTAGATCCTATTTTGGAACAAGCAAGTCAGCAATTTTTATCTAACAACAGTTTTGTAAAGTCTAGGGCTTTCCACCAATTTGCTTGGAGGGAAAACATGCACATTTTTTAGGAAAGATGTAAGAATATGAAAATAGAACATCCAAAAATGGATGAAGCCTCCATTCAAAATCAAATAAAGGAACAAATGATTCAAGAGTTCCAGAATATAACCCCTGAAGAAGGGAGACATATGGTAAAGGCTGAAAATATTTTATTATTGCCCAATTGGGACATTTTTGATGCCTTTATTTTCAATTTTGTGTCAAATAATTTGGGATTGCAAGATCCAAATAAAAAGGAGTTCTTAGGAACTACATTTAGTAATAGCCAAGCTGCTCTTGTCATGTGGTCATTGAGAAGAGGATCCAAGGCTACTCCATCACAGCCTGATGATTCAGGACTAATAGGAAGTATTGAATTGTGAGGAGAGTTTCCGATACCTCACATGTACAGGCAGCCCACATGAATGTAGATTACTCTCAATTTTCCTTGGCTACTACAAAGAGGGAGGAAAAAGAAATGATTAAGTTATAGAGCAAGTATGAGCCAGTTGTGGATGCCTACAATAAAGAGGTAAAGAGGAGAATTGAGCTTGAGAACAAGCTAATGGGAAGGTCCACAAGACTGAGAATAACATACCCTCGCCCCCCAGTTGAACCCTTCAAATCCACCCCCCTCATACAAATACCAGATACACCCCAAAGGCTAGAATATTATATTGTTGAGGACTTTGAAGAAGAAAAGAATAAACTATAGGCTTTACATGTGGAGTTGAATGTGAAATATGAAGAAAAATTAAGAAAAGCTCTCACATATTTGGGGGATAAAATTGAATGACCACTAGTTTATGATCAGTTGGCTAGGGTGATCAGTATCTAGGAGGAGTTGAAAACCAATGATGAGGCCTTAAAATCCATTGTGAATAAGTGGGTAAGGAGGAAGGAGATAACATTTTTATGTTATTCTGTTATAAAAACCTCCTATGATCAAATCGAGAAAACTTTTGATATTGTTTCCGATCTTGCTGATTTTGACAATAAAAGGATTCATTTACAGAGAATAATAGTAGGCTACTTGAACAAGTATAAGAGCCAAAAATTTAATTTGTTTCCTCATGCCCTAGATAAAAGAAATAATTTGAAAAAAAAAAAGATGAATGGGCGAAGGAACTTGATGATATTTTTTGTTTAAGGATTAATAAAATTATAAATGAAACATGGCATGTGTGGTGGGCCACAACAACTGAAGAAATGGTGAAGGCCAAAATATTCTTTGATTCTTTAAAATAGGAATTTTTTGCTATCGATAATGAGGCTGAGTATGTGTTAAAAAGACAAAGGGATATTTTGTAATTCAATTGGCTAGATGATACATCGTTTGACAAGTGGATGGTAGAAATAGCTCCTGACAAATAGTTTGATGAAAATGAAACTGACAGTGATGAGGTGCAAGGTGAGGAGATCTAAATTATTGACACCATCACTACACAAGGCCAACGGGAAGAAGAAGAAAAGAATAATTAGTTACTTTCAATTGCAGGCTCAAGCCCACAGGATGCTGATACAATCAAAGAAGAGAAAAAAGTAGAAGTTACTCCCACCATATAGGATAAAGATGGTGAAGACCCACAAGTGGAGATTAATGTGCAATCATAAAAAAAAACTTCATCATTGGCTAGCTTGGCAATTGCATATGAAGAGGAATCAAAATAGTAGCCAAATCAACAACAATAAAGGATGTGATAGAAGCAGACCCACCAAAAGGAATGTTTGATCTAGACATCTTCTATTACCCACATTTTGTCATTTTATAATAGGTGTATGTAATTATCTCTTGTAAAGGACACTTTCCATTTTCTCTTAGCCTGAAGCTTGTTGCATCTCACACTATATAAGTGAGATTCTAGGGCTAGAGAAGGGTCTAATTTTCTAATGCTTAAGTGATATACTTAGTTTGTTTTCAGTCCAATGTTTGAGGCAAATTTTAATATGTATCTTCTCTATTAGTTCTAGAGAACATGAATATAGAATGATCTCTATGTTTCTTCCCAAGGTCATTCTGAGTTTACTGCAAATGTATACAATTTTCAAAGAAAATGAATACAAATTATGAGCTGTCCCCATATCAGTTCTTTCTAAATTTTGTCTCCTTTTAGTTACTTAGCTATCTTGAGATTGTATGAGTAAAGGCTTGTACAATTGAATGTAATCTAGTTAACTTGTATATCTGTTCACCACTGCTATTAAGTCAATGAATTAAGTAGAAGCTTTGATGAATTTGATAAGGTTGCTATAGTACCAGGAAGGATATTTTGAATGATGAATTCTGATAAGAATTGCTAATAATATTTGTTGTAAGGCAACATTAGATCTATGGATTTGTTGTAGACTCTAAACCCCAATGGATTAGGCACTGGTCAAAATTGATTCAGTTGACAAAGAAGTATGTCATGAATGGGTTTCAAATGAAAAAATATAATCAATTCCACTTTTATTTCTTGAAGATCTTCAAAGTTGGTCTGTACTTGTTTGCATGAAATGTTTTAGCTTTAGTTAGCCACTATTGCTGAGAACACGTGTAGATCCATAGAAGAATTTTGGCCAGATGTGTTATATGGGATGTGTTTATCAAATTGTCAAGAATTATGCATGTATTTGAGGATTTGAGTTGAGAATCAGAATGAAACTAAAAAAATTCTCATTTAGTGTTTCCCAGTCTTGAATCATACCTGGGTATACCCACCCTAGTTTTACAGAGCCTAAAGATTAGAAAACCATCCTTGGTTTTGTTGAAGTTGGGTCCAAATGGTTGGAACGTATAATTTTTAATAGGAATTGGCTAATCCTTAGAATGTGTGAGTGATATCATTTTGATATTGAGCATTTTGTTGATTCAATAGTTTTAAAACACCAACACAACTAATCCTTTCCTCCCTAAGATATCTTAGATGAATATGAATTTCCTGATCCATAGCCCACAAGAATTTTCTTTCTTAGACAAAATCAAAGGTCAACCATATGAGTCTAGAAAAATTGATTCTATCCTTATCAAACTAATTGATTAGCTTATAAACAATTTGGCTTCCAAAATTATTGATGAAATAGAAAAATAGGAAGGATTAACCATGATGGATGAGCCAACTTTAAGTAAAGATGTATAGATTATTAATCATAACATATATCCATGGGAACCTTCAAGCTATAAATTTGGCCCCCAGTTGTTCCTTTCTAGATCTTGGACAAATGAACAAGTATCTCTTTCACTAATTTCTATCCCCTAGCAGTTGGGTCATATTCCATTAAAGCACTTTGCTAATGACTAGAAGGCTGGACCTAGAATAGTATATGATGTAGATTTATTGTTAGAATCCTTAGTCTTACAAGTGGAAGATGAGAAGCTTTCAGAAGAAAACTAGGAGGATCACCTATTTATAAGATCTAAATTAGAGATAGAATTATCAGATGAATGGGATGTAATAGACCATCAAGAGTGTTCAATATCTCAAGAAAACTTAGAGCTTTCAGAGATCACAAAATTCATACCTAATAAAAGACTCAAGGGCAAGCCATCAAAAGTGGCTAAATTAAAGGAAGAGATATCCTTGGGTAGTTCAGTTAATTCTCAAATTTTAGAGATCTCCCAAGAAAAGAAAGGAGGAAGTTGTGGCTCTAATTGCCAAACAACTAAATGGAAGTAGGATGGCCACAAGCTCTCTAAAAGGTGAATGAGGATTTTAACATGGAATGTTAGAGGCATTAATGCATCTAACAAGGCTCAACTCATGAGGGATTAGATCTTGGTGGGTAGTGTAGATATCATGTTACAAGAAACAAAATTAACAAATGATCATGGGAACAAACTTTTCAAATTATGGAAATCCTAGGATTTCCTCCAATATTCTTCCTCAAAGGCATTGGGTGGTCTTTTCATCCTTTGGCTAAACTCAAAATATCATATTTCTCTCATTTTAGTTAGTTCAAATTAGATTGTAGTGGAGGTTAACATCTTCTCTATCACATTTTCCCTTGTCAATGTTTATGGTCCACTCTCTATTACTGGAAAAAAGCACATTTGGGCTTCAATATCTCAATTATTTATAGGCCTACAAGGACACAAGATTATGGTGGTAGTGGAATTTAATGAAACTTTAAAAAAATTGGATAAACTAAGAGGTTCAAATCCATCTCTAGTAGTCACACATGACTTCAAAGATTTCATTAAGAGTAATCTACTTCTGTATTTTGTCTCAGCCAATGACAAAATAACATGGTCTCACAAAAGAAAAGTTCTATGTTTTGTTGGTGCAAGACCAGATATATTTTTGGTTAGTTTGGAATGGTTAGCTAAACATGGGTTTTTTCCTTCTATAATTCTAACATTGAACATGAAAGATCACTTAGCAGTAACAGTGGTAATCCATCTCCAACCTTCAACATTCAGACCTAGAGCATGTTTCAAAATAGAAAAAATGTGGTTCAAGGACCCAAAATTTATGTCTCATCTTCAAGTATGGTGGGAATAGTCTCCATGTGTGGTTGGACCTCATATGTTTAGATTGGCAAATAAATTATCCTTCATTAAAAGGAAAATTAAAGAATGGAATAAGACCTCTTTTGGCAATATTTTTAAATAAAAATCTAAAATTCAAACAAAGTTAGATGAAATCAATGAGTTCGTAATCAACAATGGCATTACACAAGAAGTTTATGAAGATCAAAAAGACTTTTCTTGGCAACTTGAAGAAATCCTAGTTAGACTAGAAATTTACTAGTAACAAAGATCGAAGTTATGGCTTCAAGAGGGGGGCAGAAATACAACATTCTTTCACATGTCATCCAAGGTTAAGAGACACAATAATGCCATTTTTAAAATCAAAGATAATAATGGCCACTCCCTCACTCAACTACATGACAATTAGATGGAGGCAATCTAATTTTCCTCTAACCTTCTCATAGATGAAGGAGGTTTTGACCCTTAACAAATAGAGGAGGTTATTAATTGCATTCCAAATTCGCTCTCTAATCAAGATAATCTAGATTTGCTGGCCCTTTTTTCCTTGGAGGAAATTAGATCTTCTATCTTTTCCATGGACATAAATAAGGCTTTGGACCCAAATGGCCTCACTCCATTCTTCTTTCAAAAATGTTGGGACCTCATCGGAAAAGATATATTAAAAGCACAGGAAGAATCTAGAAAGAATTATTGCATTCCTAAGCAATTCAATAACACTTCTCTTCTTCTAATTCTCAAATCTCAACAACCTTCCACATTTGCAGACTTCAAACCAATAAACCTTTGCAAAACAATTTCTAAGATCCTTATAAAGGCAATCTCTTGCAAATTAGGAAAGATTATCCCTAAAATAATATTAGAATAGCAGGGGGGTTTTGTTCTAGGGAAAGACATGGCTAAAGGAGCACTCATAGCACATGACTCACTACATACAATCAAAGAGGAAGGTCTTCCATCAATTTTCCTCAAATTAGACATGAAAATTTTCTTATGATAGAGTAAATTGGAACTTCCTCAAATTAGTTATGGAGAAGATGGGCTTTGGGAAGAAATGGATTCAGTGGATTTTCTCATGCATCTTAGGAGCTAAATTTTTCATCATGATCAATGGTACACCATGTGGATTTTTTTCATACTCCCAAGGGGTCAGAAAAGGGGATTCTCTCTCCCCTTTCCTCTTCATTATCCTAGTTGAAGGCCTTAGTAGGATAATAGAAAATAAGATAGTAAATGCAGTTTGTGAGGGCATTAGTATAAGATCTTCTTTGTCAATTTTGCATACCTTATTTTCTAATGATTCTTTATTATTCAGGAAAGGTTCTATTAGACAAGCCAAGGTTATTAAGGATACTCCATTAGAATATTACTTGGCATCAAGTTAGAAATTAAATGCTTTCAAATTGAAGATCTTCCCTTTTAATCTAAACCCTAAAGTAGGTGGAATTATCAAAGAAATCTTTGGTTTTTCCTTATCACAAACATGAAGTAAGTACCTTTGGATTCCTTTCTTCCAAGGTAAGGTTAGGACCTCCTACTAGGAAGGCATTCTAAATAGAATCAAGGATGGAGTTGCTAGCTAGAAGGCTAGGTGGCTTTCCATGGCAAGTAGATTGTTATTGGTCAAATCAGTTTTAAGTTCCATCCCAAACTAAATCATGTATGTTTTAATGGATCCTATTGGAGTAATGGAAAACATAAATAAATGCTTTAAAGACTTCATATAGAAGAGAAACATGGATGAAAAGAAAAAAATTCACTTAATCTCATGGGAGACCTTATGTAAACCAAAATCTTTTGAGTGATTGATCTTCATAAGCTTCTAGAAAGAAATATTAGTTTGGGGGTAAAATTAGCTTAGAAACTATATGAAAAACATCATGGCCTTTGGACTAAAATCATTAGAGTAAAATACTTACATTAAAAGGATCTAGAAAGGATTTTCTCAATCAAAAAAACCCTCCAACAAGTTTAGAAATGTGGAACTTCATTATCAAGAGAAGATCCATCATACTTCCTCATCTTTCTTGGGTCATAAATTCAAGAAACATAGCTATTTTCTGGGAGGATTCCTAGAATTTTTTTCCCAAACTATCTTCTTCCCCTAATCTACAAGGATTTAGGATCATTATGGAGCATCATTGGAGTACTAAAGTGGTAGATTACATTAATGGAAATGGACAAACACAAAAATGAAAAGATCCTTCTACTCTATCTTTGACTATAGATGAAAAGGTAACAATGAGGAATATTTTTAGTTAGAGAGTGGTACTTATGAGTGGATCAAATGATTATCTTATCATGAATAAGAGTAAAAGTGGAAAATACAAAGTTCAAGATGACTATAGACACCTAGTCTTTATGGGTGACCCTCCCAATTCAATTTTTAGGTTTTCCTAGCATGATGCAATTCTTCCCAAAGTAGGAGTTTTCTTATGAATGGCTATTCATAATATATTTCTCTCTAGTTCCCATCTTTAAAAAATTTGAGATAGCTAACACTTTTATGTGTGTCCTTTGTGGCAATCAACTAGAAGATTCAAATCACCTTTTAATAGGATGTGATTTTTCTCATGAAATTTGGACATGGTGTCTTGGGAAATTGGGTTAGTGAGGCCCATTCCCTCAATCTAACATTCATCTACTTCAAAAATGGCTGATCCTTCATCATGACTCTTTTTTTTAGTGATTTTGAAAGTCATCCCTATTGTCATTATGATTATTTTTTCATTAGTGAGAACACTTACTCAATTTTGTGTGATTACTGAGCATCTAGTGGTTACCTTGTAAACTTAGCAGTTTAGCAGTTTACACCGAGTAGACAATGGCTACCAAGTAAATATAGGCAAAGTGAAGTCTAACAGTATCTATCAAGCTTCTTAGTATCTACCGTGCTTCACAGTGTCTACTGAGCAGATAGTTTATGTCATGAAGATTCAGTGCAAATAAAGGGATGAAAGATTCAGTGTTTACCAAGTGAAGCAAGGTAAACTCAGTGTGCAGTATCTATTGAGTGACACTACATCTACCGAGTCACCAGTGGTTACTAAGTTTAGAACTGCATCAAGTGATTAGTATGGGCTAAGCCTTCACTTCTACTAAATGCATGATGATGCCAAGTAATGCAATGGATGTCGTGCATCAGAAGGTCATCAAGTCAGTTCAGTGAACTCGAGTAATTTACTATTGGGCCAACTCTATAATTTGTTTGTGTACTTTTATTTTGTCCAACCTTGTAATTTTGTAAGTTTCAAAGGTATATATGTAAAATGTATTGTAAGATATCAATCATAAAAATAATGAGATGATAAAAAAAAATGAATAGCAAAGTAATGTGAAGTATATGTGAAAGATTATCAGTAGTAGTTCAAGGAACACAACAAGATCAATTCAGAGACTGAAAAGTTTTATCCATCACATGAGGTGATCAGTGCATAAGGGATCTTATCAGTAATCAGTTGCAAGAAAATCCATTATTAGGTGAATCAGTTTTTCTAAATCCTATAACAAGGTAGACTTAATAGTCTTTGTACAAATCTCCTAACAGAGTGCATACTTCATTGTATGTTTTCAAATCCTCTAACAAGGTGGACCTAGTAATCCTTTGTGCTTCTAATAGGGAAGATCACCAAAAGTGGTCAATGTAAGCCTTAACAGGCCAACTTTATACTACAGTATTGAAGTTTTATGGGTGTCATCCCCACCCCAATTTTACTTTCTATTTGGAAGGTTTCTAGGTCACCAAAATCTTGTGTTCTCTTATGTAATGATTATTTTATAACTAATGAATGTAGTAGCATAGATGAATGTGTGGTAAATTAATAGCAAATTTTAAGGTTACTAATTCACCCCTCCCCTCTTAGTATCTTGTCATATCCTGAATATTTCCAACAATTGGTATCAGAGCTTTATGGTTCTGAAGATAGAAGTTTAGCAACTTGAGCAAAGATCTAAGGATAGATGGAGATATTCAGACTTAATAAGGCAATTGAAAATGAAAAGCTAGATCTAGAAATGACCATGGCTCAACTCAAAGATGCAAAGGAGCATCTTTCCCAATCCTTGAAAAGAAGGAAGGAACTTGCAAGACAAATGAATGACCATTAGTATGTTGAAGAAAATATTGAAGACCTTTTACCATCAACCAACTCAGATGAAGCTAATGAGGCAATCAAGGAACTCTTAGAAAAGAATGGCTCTCTGCAGGAAGAAGTAAGAAAACTTAAAAGAGAACAAGAAATCCAATCAATCAGGCTATATGAAGTTTTGGAACAAAGAAATAAAGAAAATGAAGACTTGGAGGCAAGAAATAATCAATCCAATCAACATGAAGACCTCATTGATCAAACCTTTGGAGAAAATGAAAAAAATTAGGATTCTCAAAGCACAAAATGAAAGAATAAGAAGTGATCTAAATAGTGAAAGTGAAATTAATGAAAGAATATTGAGAGAACTGAGATGTGAAAAGAAAATTGTTAAAAAATTAAAGAGTGACCTAAATACTGAAAAAAAATCAATGAAAGAGTAATGAAATCACAAGAAGACATGAATCAACTGATTCAGAAAAATGAGCAGAATATTCATAAGCAAAAAGATAAAGTGGGACTTGGATAGAATGAAGAACAAGGTGAATCTTCCAAGCAAGGTGCAAAAAGGAATCTAAAACCCTCATGCAATCATTGTGGGAAAATTGGTTATACATCAAATAAATGCTGGAGCAATGGAAAAGAAAAATTCAATGGAAAGTGCTATAACTATAATTAGTATGGTCACAAAGCCAATGAATGCAAGGAGAAACCAAAATTTTAAGGTAATTGTCACAAATGCAAGAAGCATGGTCACAAGGAATCTCAATGCAGATCCAAAACATTCAATCCAACTGAACAACTTGTAAAGGCAATATTTGGATGGGACTACAATACCTAGTGCAAATGTCATTATTGTGGAGAATATGGACACACTGGTATAAATTATGCAAGGCATCATCTAAGGAAGAAAAAAACTACTATAAGGTGTTAAACATGCATTGAACTTGGTCATATAGCTAAAAACTACATGTATATAGGTAAGATTGAAGATGAAAAGAAAGCAAGGGTTGACAACATAAGGAAACAAATGAAGCAACAATGGATTCCTAAATCTACTGAAGATACAAGCTCAAATCATGGAAGTGAAGTCACTCAAGAAGTGGGTGACTCCATCCCCTCAAACTAAATTCCTAAAGAATGAGTTGGAGTTGTAATCAGCAAGGAAATCATAAGCAGTTCCAAGAAATGTGAGGAATGCAAAATGATCCAATTAGTATTGTAGATACACTGGGATCATAGAAAATTTATCTTTCACTGAGTGCATCAGACTTCACCAAGGTAAGATTGATTTTAGACCTTACCGAGCAAGGTTGGGAATAAAGGAATTTTGTTTGTCTACTGAGTTGATACTCATGCCAAGTTAGGTTAGTGGATGATAGTCTATCACACACTATGACAACTTGGTACCTAGCATTAATGGTGAACCTTTCATCAAAATGGGAAAAATTCAACTTTATTTTTCATCATATCCTTAGAGCTAAGAGATTTCTAGGTGCATTCAAGTGACTTCAAGCAATTTTGAGCGAATTTGCAGTGAAGAAATTTTTTAAAAGATTTCCATCACTTCCCGAGAAACAATGGCTTCAGCAAGCACAAGCACCAGCAAGGAAAAATGTGGAGTAGAAATGTTGGTCAAGGGTGTAGAATGGAAAGCACCAAACTTCAAGTTGGTTCTCGCAGTAGCAGAGGCACTTGACCCTAATGGCACATAGTCGCAAATTCCACCAAAGGTACTTCCAATCAATGATATTTGAACTCATTTCAAGTGTTCAATTCAAGAAATAGGAACCCTAGAAATGGATAGTGTGTTAGAAGAAATGTGTGTTGATGGCTCACTAAAACCCAATTATAAACATTTGGAAACAAAAGGGTTGACCCACATGTCTCATATGCCAAGAAGCTTTCAAATAAAATGGATTAGATACATCCTTAGCCGTGTTCACAATGGTCAACTATGGTTGGAGCAACCCATACTGATTACCAAGAAGATGATTCACAAGATTACTAGCCTTCCCATTCTTAGCAAAGCCAAATCTACTAAAATCCTAGGTTGAGATGAACTACTGAAGAAAACCCTAGCTGAGTGGGATGACAAAGGCTTAAAGGTTAGCACTATTGCCAACATAGAACTAAGATATCAAATTCATACGATTACTCACAAGATTTACAGTTCCAATCAATTGAAAAATGTGTCATGTGAGGCCATAGACCTGGCATTTAAAGTTGTGAAGAAGAACTTGGAATATGACTTGTCTGACCTATTGCTAAGGCAACTGAACAAGAACATGGATAGTATCAGATCATCAAAGAATAACCCCTATAAATTTGGTTCATTGTTGACATGTTTATTCTTTTATGTACAAAAATTCTTTCCCACCAAAGGTTCTATCACATGGAGAAAAGATGTCCCCATTCTATATCAGATTAATGAGTTTATAGCAAAAATGGGTGTTAATTTTGCTAGTATTATGGATAACTATTTTGAAGACTTCAAGGAAAGGATGAACAAAAAGTTTAAGATTCCTCCTAAACTTGTTGAAGATGACAAAGATGATGTGTGTTTAATGGTAGACTATGACAGAGTATACATTTAGGCAGTTAGGCCTTGAGTTGCATGGGTAAAACCTCTACCTTATGAGGTAAACATTGATGAAACTAGGGATATCATTGAAGCACTGGTAAATGAGCCAGTAGATCCCAAGCAACCAATTTTTGGTACCTATGTTGAAGCAAAGCTAGAATTGAATTAGAGATTAAACTTCCCCAAACAATAAGCAAAGGTAAAAGAAAGGTTGCTAACTTAAAAACTGCTACCAAGCCTTTAATGATTACCAAGGGAAAAGGTGAGGACAAAGAAGAGGAGCAAGATCCTAAAAATAAAGAGCAAGAATCAAAGAAGGAGGTAGAGCCAACCAAGAAGAAAGGAAGGGTTATCATCACAAAACCCCCAAAGGCCTCCACAATTGTTTTTACTAGAAGAGGCAAAGCTAAGAACAAAGATGAAGTAGTATTCAGCAAGCCCCAACTTACCTTCCAAGAAAGATTGAAATAGATGGAAGAGGGAGCTAGCATCACTAATTTCAAAGCATTAAAGTTTGAAACTAGAACTAATGTAAAGAAGATGCAGATTGAGGAGTTGGTACTTACCAACATGGGAAAATAGAAGTATTCCCCATACTAGATTGCCCCTCAAATCTCAAAAGAATTGTTGGTAAGATTGCAATCAAGGTGGGAGTCAGCCACTCAAACAGCAAATGACATATATGAATAGTCCTTGAAGAATCTTCTACTAAATCTTACTAAGGCAAAAATAAAGGCATCCATGAAGAACAATGAAGGTAAGATGATGATTAGATTTCACACATATTTGATTCTAATTAAGGATATTGAGCATGTTGTAAGAGATGCAACAAAAATGTGGAAGAACATCTATCATTTGCATAAGCCTAGTAATGATCTAGTTGTGATCAAGGATGATGATGTTGTCGGTAGTGATGAAGAAGATGAAAACACTCCAAGTGCTACTGATGATCAGGCACTAAGGTCTAATGATGAAGAGAAATGGGAAGAAGCTAAAGAGGAAGACAAGGAGGAAGATGATGAAGAAGATGACCCAATGAAGATTGCAAAACAATTTATTGCTTCCCTTCCTCACTCTCCACCTAAGACAGCCACATCATCAGGGATGGAGACAATTTCAGCAAGATTGACTACATCCACATCAGAAACATCATCTACTCCTACTACCCCTCATCTCCAAGCATCCTCTATGCAAGTAACAATTACTTCATCTACCAAGTTGTAGCTTTCTTCATCAACACCTGAGAAATCAGTTATAGTATCATCAATTGTGTCAACCTCCTCTGCTCCATGTACAATAAGTTCTATAGTTCATTCTACAATTTTGTCTGCCACTGTTAGAACTCCAATTGTAAATATTCTAGTTTGTACATAATTTTTGGGAAGCACACCAATTTTGGGCACAATCTCGACTTCTCTCAGTTTTCCTCTAGTCGGTCCAATTCAATTTTTTTTTGCTAGTCCAACTATGTCAACTATTGTCTCTGTTTCCAAATCCAAGGAAGTACACACTGAAGTAAAGTCTAAGACTCCTCTAAAACTTTTTCTTACTAGCAAGAAAATTAATGAAGACATAGACTTGGATAAAGAAATCATTATTCCAAAGATAGACTTGGACAATACCTTAGCCAGTGAAATGAGAATGGTTAGTTAGCTTCTAGAGCAAAAGGCAAGGCAGAAGCAACTCAAAGAAGAAAAGGAAAAAGAATACACCATAATAAAGAATGCTAAAAACATAATTACTAAAGCCATTGGTGTTGATGTTGATTCATCTCAACACATTTTGTTGCAATTAGAAGAGGCTGGAAATAAGTTCAATGAGGATACCTCTGAGCAAGAGAAACTCATTGAAAAGGTAGAAAAGAAATTTGACAATAAGGTGCTTGAGCACATTGCTTAGCACATTGAAATAAAGCAAGTTGAATTATCTTCAATTTTGAGCAATCTTGAGCAAGCATTTACAAATGTAACATCACTTTTTGGTAAGCTTTGTGATGTTACTGAGTACACCAAAGAGATCAAAGAAAAATTAAATAAGTTAGATGTGGAAATGAAGGATAGTGCTCAAAAGTTATAGCTTGACCATAGTTCAAGCTCATGTCATCACATGAAGGTGAAATTTTTTTCTGAAATGCATGTAGAGTTACTTAGAGAAGAAGCCAGAATCAGGTCTACAGTGATTGACATTCAGAATATGATTCTTCCAGTCATGGATCAAATGCAAAAACATATTGCCTATTCAAAAACATTGATTCATGACAATAATTTTTCAATAGTAGATCATATGATTGAACATTTTGCAGAAGTTCAAGTGCTCTCTCCACCTACAAAATTTTGCAAGATAATTGGGATAAGACATTGTCTCTTATTCTCAAGGTACACTCTAATTTTCTCTCACATTTTGGTGTCTCTATTTAAATTTATTGTATTTACATTCTTTGGCATTATTGTCAAAAAAGGGGGAGATAAGATTATTGGCATTGGGAGTATGATATAAACAAGGAGTAAGAGAGACATATGTACAGATAAAAGCTATGCATGCCATATGTATGGGGGAGATATGTGAGATATGTAAGATATGTATATAGAAGATTTACAAAGATCAGTTTTGGTAAATCAGAATGTCAATTAACATAAGTTTTTGTTCATAAGTATTTTTGTCACTACTACCAACAAGGGAGATTGTTGGCATTCTGATTATTTTGTCATTAGTGACAACACTTACTCAATTCTATGTGATTACTGAGCATCAAGTGGTTACCTTGTAAAATTAGCAATTCAACAATTTACACCAAGAAAACAATGGCTATTGAGTAAATATAGACAAAGTGAAGTCTAGTAGTGTCTATTAAGCTTCTTAGTATCTACCATGCTTCACAGTGCCTACCAAGCAGATAGTTTGTGTCATGAAGATTCAGTGCAAACTGAGCAATGAAAGATTCTGTGTTTATCGAGTGAAGCAAGGTAAACTTAGTGTGAAATATCTATCGAGTAATTAGTATGGACTGAGCCTTCACTTCTACCAAGTGCATGATGATGTTGAGTAATGTAGTGGATGTTATGTATCAGAAGGTCACTGAGTCAGTTCAGTGAACCTGAGTTATTTACTATTGGTCTAACTCTGTAATGTTTTTATTTACTTGTATTTTGGTTGACCTTGTAATTTTGTAAGTTTGAAAGGTATATATGTAAGATGTATTGTAAGGTATCAATCAGAAAAATAATGAGATGATTAAAAAAAAAAAAGGAATAGCGAAGTAATGTGAAGTATATGCAAAAGATTATCAGTAGCAGTTTAAGGAACACATCAAGGTCAATTCAAAGACTGAAAAGTTATATCCATCACATGAGGTGATCAATGCATAAGGGATCTTATCAGAAATAAGTTGCAAGCACATCCACTACTTCATCCTAATAGGTGAATTAGTTTTTCTAAATCCTCTAACAAGGTAGACTTAACAGTCTTTGTACAAATCTCCTAACAAAGTGCATACTTCATTGTATGTTTGAAAATCCTCTAACAAGGTGGACCTAGCAGTCCTTTGTGCTCCTAATAGGATAGATCACCAAAAGTGGTCAATGTAAGCCTTAATAGGACAACTTTATACTATAGTATTGAAGTTTTGTGGGTATCATCCCCACCCTAGTTTTACTTTCTATTTGGAAGGTTTCTGGGTCACTAAAATATTGTGTTCTCTTGTGTAATGATTTTTTTATAACTAATAAATGCAGTAGCATAGATGAATGTGTGGTAAATTATAGAAAATTTTAAGGTTACTAATTCACCCCTCCCTCATCAGTAACTTGTCATATCCTGAATATTTCCAACAATCCCAACTATAGTAACTTGGTGTTTATGGTGGGAAAGGAATAAAAGGATTTTCAAACATCAAAAATCTTCAATTAATCAAGTATTTATCCTTGTGTAAAAATATATTTTTAAGATGGTCTTTGCTTATGTTTCCAAGGTAAAAGCCTTATCTTCAACATTTACTTGATTTGACAACTCTGTTCTAAATAATTGGAAGTACATAAACACTCTTCTTAAGGGGGTTCTTATTGGGAAACTCCCAAAAAAATTGATAAGGAAAAGGATTGTCAAACTTTCGCCTACTCCTCCTTATGTCAAACTAAACTTTGATGGTTCCTCTAAAGGAAATCAAGGAAAATTGGGCATTGGTTTATTATTCAAGAGGGTTGATAGATCCCTAGTGCAAGTAGCTTATTTTAGATCTTTGGATGGATCAAAAAACCTAGTTGAAGCAAGAGCATTCATCTTTAGTATTAAATTGGTAGCCAAGCTGAGTAATATAGACATGCATATTGAGGGTGATTCACAACTCATAACCTCATACCTCATGTTCAAAAAAATATAAATTGGGAACCTCAATATGTATTAAATGAAGTCTGGAGGCTCCTTCCAAAAAAATATTCATTTAAAGTTTCTCATTGCAACAAAGAAGCTAACAAATTTGCAGACTAGCTTGCCAATAAGGGAGTTGTATCAGATGATTTGGTAGGATGTGAAGATTTTGATATAGCCACATGGGAGGAGATTCCACCATTCCTAAAGTTTGAATGTGTAAATGACTAAAATATGGACCCTCTCTCTAGACACCTTGGAAGTTAGGATCCAATTTTTTAAATATTTTTTAGTAGATTGGAAAGATGCTTTAGTTTTTTCAATCTCACTTTGTGGGTTTCTACATTTTTTGTGGTCTTTCCATTCTGGAAGTGTCAAAGTTTTGATCAAGTTGTCATCAAATCTCTTCAACATAGAACTTAGGTCAGTTGATGAAACCTATGACATAGTCTCAAAGGCTTGAAGGCTTGGGTATATCTACTATGTCTTTGATATTTTGATGTATAGACTTCAAATTTTTGATATATATTTTTTGATGATTATTTTTTTTTGAAGTGTAGTTATACTTTAGGTAGCTATATCATTTCCTTTTGGACTAAGAAAGAGGTTTTTCTTCCCTACTTATTTCCCTCTGGAGCTCCTTGAAGTAGTTTATTTTAAAAATATATAAATTAATAAAAATATAATGGCTTAGCCATTTTTTCCAAAAAAAAAAATAGCGTATTTTTTTCCTCATTGAAATGATAGAGAATGTTGGAAAGTAAAATTGGAATAATTGTTTTATTGTCATTGATATCAAATATACTAATGAGACATGTTGCAAGTTGATCCAAATGTCATATCTATTCAATTGATGAAGAGGATTTGAGAAGTTGCTCATAACAAAAGCACCTAGAGGAAAGGTTGGGATATGAAAAGAAAGCTACAATAGATGTTTAATTAGTTAGACTTTGGAAAGACAAGGTTATTGTTTATATCATGTTGATGTTCAAGTATTTACAATACAAGTTGGGATATATCATTTATGTAAATAATGACCAAGGAATAGAGTAAAAGATCAAAGCATTCTGAAGTGTGTGTTGAGTGATTCTAGTGTTGACTGAGATCTAGTACAAGCTAAGAAATTTTAGTGTTGACCAAGCATCATTATTGATTGAGTGATAGAGTTGATGATGAGGCAGAAGTTCTACAGTGACTAGGAAAATTTAGTGATGACTGAGTGTTAGAACTAAATGATGGTCAAGTAATAGTATTTTGAATGCAAATGTGAAATCATGATTTCTAGCCAACTCAGTTGATTTCTTGGGATATTAAAACCATATTGAAGATTATATTGATGAGTTGGATCATTTAATTCAAGGAGAGGATTAGGTATCACTCCTAATGAACTAATTTGATTGAAGAGAAATTTCTAGAAAAGAAGAAGAAGATGAATAGATACAATGAAACTATAGGATCAGATCATAAAGCCTAAGATCTATGGTGATCCTAGAAAATAGAAAACTAGAAATACCTATTTAAGAAGGAACACATTTGAATTTTGGAGTGCATAAGGGTGAACACATAGGAATAGAGTATGTGAAAGAGTGTATGAAGAAGGAAATATAAGCATGAAGTTGAGATGCAAAGAGACAAAAAAAGGAATATGTGTGTGTTTCCAGTAAGAGGAACAAAGCTGCTAAGGTAGATAAGAGAATTGGAGTAGAATATTTATGTTTTTAAAGAGTGAAACCTTGAAGGGTTGCCAAGTAGATCAAAGATAGAGATGATAAGGAAGGCTTATCAGAGACTCAACACATGATCTGAATAGTGATATGAAACTACAAAAGTGAGTTGTAATCATACAAATCAAAACCCTATTATTTTCTTTATAATAATTGTAAAAAGTTTGTATTTAAATCTTTTTATTCAAAGGTTGACCTAATAGTCATTAAAGAAATTAACATTCTAAGTAAATTCTTTAGCAAGGTGACATTCTAATGGATGATCAAATTCCTTTGACAAGGACATTTCTAATAGAGTGATTAGTTGGTTCACATTTAACAGTGTGTATTGTAACCTTTAACAAGGTTGGCTCCTAACAAAGCTCACTTGAAATGAGTGAAAAAGAGGTCACATATTATTGGTGGTTTTTCCCAAATTGGGTTTCCACGTTAAATCCTAGTGTCAAATGTGTGTCGAATGTTTTATATTGATTTATATTTACATGTTTATATTCAAAAAATCTATTATAGTAGTGATAACCCTTATTTTCACTATTCAATTTTTTTGGAGATTTACTATGAAAATACCTTGAAAACAAGTTGTATTATTAGGGTTTATCCTATATTATTGTCATTTTTCTAGTGAAACCCTAATCTAGGTATTTTTTCCCTAGCCTAGTGTGAAATTTTTCCCTAGTAGGATATTTTTATGTCCTTAGAATTATGTCTTTACCTTTTTATGGAGAAATTTCTATAAATCTATGATCAATTTTAACCTTTACCCTAGGTTGTATGTTTAGGTGGATAATTGTATGCCATTTTTATATTTTCTATCTTTCATTATGATCTTACAATCAGGGTTTTGGCATCCAATTGTAAGCCTAACTTTTCCTTCTTTTGATGTTATGAAGTAAAGGCTAGTAGAGGATCGTAAAGGTAAAGTGATGGGTCTCCCAATGTAATGGTATCCTTTGTAATTGTAACATCATGGGTGTATGTTTTGAAGTGTTCTATCTTACAATCATCCCATGTCATGTCATCATAGGTGTGTCATGGTAAATGGAAAGTAATATGATGATACACTAATATAAAAGGTGTATGAGCGTAAAGGCAACAAAGGGAAATCTCGACCATACAAAGGAAGTAGGATCATTACATCATAAGAACATAAGATTTTGAGGTTTTAAAGGGTTATGATACTATGATAAATGAAAGATTATGTAAGTGTAAGTGTTCCTAGACAGACTTTCAAAGCTATGAAAGTAAGGGGATTGTAAGATTCTAAACAAGGATATGTGTTAGAATGTGTTGTCTAAATGGAAAGTTCTAGTTGGTTGAAGGTACTGACTATGATAGTAGAGTTTCAATTTTATAGTAACTATTAGATCTTGAAGATCTATGGTTGTCACTTTCTCAATTCACAAAGCTATACAAAGATTAGCCAAAGAAAGAAAGTGATGTGATGACATATGGATAAAAATTGGGGCAAGGTGCATGAGCATAAAAAAATTGAGACACGTAGCAATTTAATCTTCCAAAGATATGAAGAGTAGTAGATCATGAGATTGAAAGAGAAAATAGTGAAGGTTTTCAAAGCCACAAGATAATAGCTAGCATATGGTTAGGAGTCAGAGGTAGTGAATAAGAGATAAATTCCAAAGTTATAAAGAGGCTTAGTTAATGATGATTGTAAGATCACATAGGCTAAGATACATGATGGTGATGCTATGAAATGGTTCATAAAATGTTGTATGTAACATCATACCTAAGGAGAAGACATTGTAGTTGATGTGTTGATCTTGCAATAAAGTGTTAATTGTAAGATTGTAAGAGACTTGAAAGAAACCCTCGATCATGTGTGGAGGAAGTAATCGTAATATTATAAAGGCCAAATTCGTTGTCTGAGATGATATGAAGAGTTTGAAATCCAAGTGAGTCATAATATCATAAGAACCTTAAAATAAGACATGATAGCACTTTTTGTGCTTTTTTGAGCTGGAAAAGTGACTTGGGTTCTCAGCCAATGAAGTTTGAGTAACATACAAGGAATTCTAAGCTAGATATTTATGTTGATGCTCCATTGAGGTGATAGAAAATAATAAGTTTGAAGATTGTGCATGCAGGAACTTAATGTACACCATAAAAACATTTTCTAGGAGAGTAATAGGTTACCATTTGTGGAAACAAAATATTTTCAGCAGTTGTAGAGCTTTAAGTGTGAAGGATTCATAGTTTTTAGTGTTAATTAGAGATTTTTAGTATTTTAATTCACATTAAATATGTTTGATAAAGAAGTTGAGGAGATTCAAGCCATAGAAATGGGAATAACAAAAGCTTCTACATCCAAAGGAAGGAAAACAAGGTAGAGAAAACCAAACAAATTTGCAAATAAATGGATCAAGTTATTTAAAAAATCCTCAAATGCCATCTCTATAAATGATCATGATTTTCAAGACCCTAACACATTTTCAGAGAAACTATATGCCCTAGTGTCAATGGGTATGACTTATTTAGGTATTTATATCATGATAGAATGGATAAAATCCCTGTCTACAATCCATGGAGGAAGAATCTGGAAAAGCTCATCTTTCCAGATGTATTTGTGGACATTGATTTGGTAAAATCCCTTATTATGTCATATAATCTAGCTACCAAATCATTCCATAGACATAATGGAAACATCCTATCTACATTGGACCATTCTTTTTTCATTGAAGCCTTTGGATTAGATGATACAATGAGTGAACCATTGGACCTGGTTGACCTTCAAGAAAAGTACATTGGACCATGCTTCTTTCATTGAAGCCTTTGGACTAGATGATGCAATGAGTGAACCATTAGACCTAGTTGACCTTCAAGAAAAGTTTGAAAGGAATACAGAAGCTTATATAGGAAAATCAATATCCCAATGGACCTCAACAAGGTTGGGGACTATCCAAATAAAATAGAGAAGATGATGCCTCTAGATAAGTTCAAGAATTATTTTGCACAAATAATGTATGGTGTCCACAAGGTGGTAGGAAAAGATGGATCTGATATGGTATATGGGGAAAAGTACATTGTGGCCAAGGATGAATAGGATGCATACCATGGTGGATAGTATGACAATGTGTACTATATTCTAGAAAAGATGAAATAAAATATTGGGATGGCATAGAGTGGAGAGGTGGAAAGTTCTAAATTCCATCATTACTCATTATTGATACACTTGATCTTATATAAGAATGTGGGGTATATTAGCCTAGACTTTATTGATCAAACATCTTATGCTAATGGAGAGCTTCCATTTCAACTGTGGACATGGGTATGGTATAGATTCTATCACTACACTGACTCTGTTCCCCTTCTCAAAAAATTTAGTTATTTTATTATGAAGATATTAGACCCTAGTTACTTTAGGGCTCCTGAGATATTGAAAATTCTTTTGAGATCAACACTCCTCCCTAAAAATAAGAGATTAGATGACAATTTGGGAGACATTTTCTTATTCCTATCTTTTTCCCTCATAAGAGTCTCTAGTTTTCCTCAACCACCCAACATATTGCCCAAATGTATCCCTCCTAAATAAGCCATTGTTGAGTTCATGTGGAAATTGTTCATGGTTAACAGAGAATACCTAGGGCCTAAAGTGCATAGAGGCACATTTTTGTGTAGATATTTTAGAATACGAGACTTTTCAATTGGAAAAGAATCCTTGGAACAAATCCATTCTTTCTTTCACCACTTTAATTTATCAACTGCTCCCTATAGAATATATGACCCAAACAATTGGATGAGGAATACCTTGAAAGAAATTATGAATTATGTTTTGCTAAACATAAAAGAATTAACACATGAGGACCTAATTCCAAATATTGTAGCTAAAGGGGAGGCTACTAACAAGTTAGAAAAATTTGATGATGTTTTGATAGTGGAAAGGAAGAAAAAAAGTGTATATCCAAACTTTAAAAGTTTTTATATGGACATCCCTTATCCAAAAAGAATAAAGAAGATGGTGAATGATCATGATGGGATCATGGCACAAATGCCAAAAGGGCCAATTGGAGAAGATGAAAGGGTAAATCTTGATAGCCTAGAGCCAAATGTAACCTTGGAAGTTGAAGAAGATGAGCCTGTTGAAGCTTCATGGATTTGTTAGAATATATAGTCCACTAATATAACTTAGAGGTTGGGGGGGGGGGGAGAGGGGTGAAATAATTATCCAACTAATATCACAATTATCAACTTAAAAAAAACTTAACCATATGAGTAATATAAACTGAAACCACAACAAGATACTCATACACAATAACACTAGATATGTTAACTAGGGAAACCCTTGATCAAAGGGAAAACCCTAGTGGAGATCCCACAAGATGATGTACTAATATAAATATTCCTTGTTAGAGGATGGACCCTATTAGGATTCTATGAATACATTCAGTATATATGAGTCCCTTTTAGGAGACTTTGAATCCCTATTAGGAGATTCCAACCCTGCTAGGAGTTGTGGAAGATAGTTGGACCCATTGCCCAAATAGCTTCAAGGGAAAGACCAATGAACCCACTGTCCACATGATCTTTGTATTATTCCTTGTAGAATAATAGGATAATACCATACTATTCCTTCCTATTTCTTTCTCTTGTCAACTAGAACTCTACTCCTAATCTTTTAACCAAATCACAAATCTCACATCCAATAATCCCTTGGATCATTTACTCATATTTAGTAAGCACTTTTCTCCTTTTTGCACTTTTTACTTCAACAATGATCACAATACTTGAATTACACATTAAAATCAAGGAAAACATCTTTCTTTTATACCATATCTTCATAATAATTCCTTGAGTCATCCTTGAGGCTTTCCCAATTAATTGTAATTAGATAATTAATTAATTACAATTACAATAGCACTATTGACTCACAATCTATATTAAACTTCAAACATGGGATAGTAGGTCTTGCAAACTTATTGACATCATCAGTCAATTGTCCTTTACCATTGCCTAACTACACATTTCTTCATTACATCTCAGATGTAAGATAACCAACAAACATCAGGGACTTCTTTCTCAATACTCTACCTTTGAATTACTCTTTATAAATTAGGTAAATCTTTCATATGTCTTTGACTCAAAAATCACACACTTGACCACATCATCAGGACACTATGCAAAATATGTATGTAACTATGGAACACCAGATAATCAAACTATTGTCTGTACCATCAAGGTCTCTATCTGCTACTCAACTAGTCTTTATAGAAACTATGCTATATTGACATTAATGACAAACACAATCATGAATGCAACATGTCAATACTCTCTAATGCTTAGGATACACCCCAAAGTAGTATCATCATAATTCATGCTAACAATATCCCCCTTTGGCATTGATGGCAACATAGATGAAAAAACATCTAAGTTCCAAGAATACCAAATAGTGTTCTATTGCTACTACTAACCAACATCAGTTGTCCACGTGCTAAAAAGAATCTCAAACACAATAGATGCATGTAGTTCTTCTTAGACATCAATTTTTTACTTCACACTAAATAATTCACAATACATTAGGTGTGCATTCCTGCTTCCTTTCATGAATCTTTCTAAATCTCTCTAAAAAGATATCTCTCCCCCATACTTAGGAGATACTCTCCCCCATACCTTAGGAGTTATTTTTCATACATATTCTCCCCCATTAACATCAATGTCAAAGATCTCAATCTAAATGATACAACATACCAATTGGTAAATGCCAATTTCTAATATGTTGTACCAGTTCATCAACTAGCTTAAGTGTCCAAAGGCACTATTCAATACCAAATACCAGGAGTCCTTGGTAACTTAGATCATCAAAAATACTTCCCCATACAAGAAGCATCAACATTTAGTCCAAGCTAACAATAGTGCTCTGTACCACTGGACTGATGCACTCTATGCATCATCTACTCAAAAGTAGGCAAGGGCATAACCCAAAGCATACCTCTCGAGTAATCAAATGTGTCTTTAGGAAAAGGCTTTGTAAAGATATCTACAATCTGATCTTTAGTACTCACATGCTCAAATTTGATCTCCTTTTTTTTCTTTCTCTCTCACTACATAATCCTTAAAAGATATATGGTTAGTCTTATAATACAATATAGGATTCTTATACATACTCACTATACTTGTGTTATCACAATAAATGATAACAAGTTCTTCAAACTAAATTTTGATATCCTTCAACATCTTCTTCATCGAGATAACTTGATTACAATTATTTGTTGCTACAACATACTCTACCTCATGGATACTCTACAAAATACAATCTTGCTTCTTACTTAGCCAAGAAACTAATCTTCCTCCAAGGAACAATGCTCCACCACTGGTGCTCTTTCTATCATCCATACTATAATGCCTCGCCTGGAGATCCTTGGAAAAAAGGGTGAAATAAAAGCCAAGAATTTTTTTTTACAAGTATGAATGCACATGACAACATCATACAAGGATCACAATGATTGCAACGGAAGACTTCACCACAATCTTGACAACCAACAAATCTCCAAATGCCACTACCAAATTGACACACACAAACAAGTCAACAATGACAATGCACATGATGAGGGCTCAAGTAATCACCACTCATCAACAAAACACCAATGTTGGAGTAGAATGTAGAAACCAAAAATTTGGCTAAGCCTAAAATCCTGAAGCCCTAAAAATTGGCTAAGTCTAGATTTCTGAAGCCCTAAAATTTCCTAGAATCTTTATCTTATCTCCGAGAGGTCTGAAACCTATCTCAAAAGATTTGTTGCATATAATAAAATATATCTTAATTATAAGGAATTAAATATATGTCAACTTATACTTATATTTTAAACCCCAAAGGACTACAACAAAAACATGCAAAAAGGACTGGAAGGAAACCAACCTGAATCCCAAAAGCAACAACACAAGGTTGAAGAATAGAAAAAAGGGTATCCAAAACAACTTCAAAAAGTTCAGATCAAATTGAAAAGTTCCCACTACCAACCCGCACAGGTTTTCACAAAACCCATGCGATACTTTAATACAACACTAAAAAGTATCGTGCGACATTTCTAAAGAAGGAGGGAAACACTTTCAGAGTTTGAGCGATACTTTTCTCAAGGGTGTGCAATACTTTTAGGGTATCGTATGACATTTCTCAAAAGGAGGTGCGTTACTTTCTAGTATCGCACGACATTTCTCTAAGAGGCGTGTGATACTTTCCAGCATCGTACGACATAATTTCTATGGGCATGCGATACATTTTTATGTCACACTATACTGATAAAATCTCGTCCATAGAAACATAAAAACACTTAAGGAAAACACAAAAGGGGAAAAATAGAGAAAAATTGAGTTCAGAACCTCCACAACTGGGAGTACCGAATCCACATAGATCGAGGAGAAAACACTCGAGTGCATAATCAACAAGATGCCAAGATCAAGAAGGAGATACATCTACCATCTAAAACTATAGCAGAAAAGAATGTACTGAAATAAACATCACAGTGAACAAAAGCAACATCGCAATGTACAGAAATAACATCATAATAAAAAAATAACCAAATTAACTATGTGGTTCCTCCCAACCATCGGTAGCATCATAAGACTATCATGGATCCTAGCCATCCCCTGTGCATAACATACCAAGCCACCGATCGGATCGTCGGTACTGTCATAATAGGGATGTCACTACTAAACATGCTACCAACATAAGCATAAGGAAATCTAACATGCTACTAGTAAAGCATCAGATAATCGTACAAGTAGATAACATCACCTATTACATGCTAAACATCATAATAATGAAATCTAACATGCTAAACCAATAGGCAATAGATAAACTAATACAACAATTCACATCATCTAGGCATATGCTAGGCATCATAATATGGGAATGCATAAAATAAACTAACATCATATAAACATGATATCGAATCATTCCAATGAAAGCATAAATCACAAGAAAGCATACTTTGAAACTTAAAGCATGAAGTGAAAACATCCATCAATGGTCGCACTAGGACAAGAGACTACCTCTCTACACTGGTCCCTAGCAGTGGTGAAGGTAGCTACACCTCCCAACCACGTGGAACCCATAGGTCCACACCTATCATGCTGATGGAGATAAAGATTCAACCACAAAATACACAAAACAACATCCAAGGCTGACACTCACACTAGACAGTATGATGGCTACAACCAAGAGCTTAAGATAATGCAATGAGTACAGGTCCTGGTCAAACACTCAATAGGCTACTAAGTAGGGACTAACATCATGGAGAGTCACTTGGCATCGACAAGCCCAAGCTTGGATCGTGTGTTTCAACTCCTCAACAAAGGGCCCCGCACACACATTTTATTATCTTAAGTTTTATTACCAGTCACACATTTTCTTTAATTATCACTTATTTAAAACTTCCTCTGCCAACCCTATGGGACTGAGGTCACTAGGCTGTAAGATAGAAGCCCCCTCAATATGCTACCCTACCCTACCCATGCTCATTCTATGACAAGTGCCCATGGGCATGCATACTCTCATCTCAACCCCAATGATCATAACTTTTGAAAGTACCACGAAAGGTCAGGCCTCGCAAGTCACCCAACAAATGTACATGCACGTACTCGTGTGTGGCACACCACCATCATGAAGATCAAAATAAAAGGACATGAATGAGAACACAATGCAAAGAAAAAATCCAACTAAAAGCAACATAGGAAGGATGGATTCTACATGAATCCCAAAGTCAATAAAACCATACATCATGAAATCACTCAACCAGCCTCAATCCGAGAGTATGGATTCTACACAAATCCCAATGATGCAACAAGACCAAACATCATGAACTTACTCAACCAGCCTCAATCTGAGAGTATGGATTCCACATGAATCCTAGCACTCATGAAACAAAAGCAAAGGTCTAAAAGAAATAATATTACCAAGTATAAAATCACTCAACCGAACACAATGTTAGGAGTATGGATGCAACATGCATCCCAATGCAAAAAAAAGTGCAATAGTGGTCTGACTAATGTCCAAATGGGTCATCCAAGTCCATGACCTACATTGTGCCAAGAAAACCCAAGAAAATAGAGTGGCACATAAAATGAGGTAAAAACTCCAAATTTTTGGAAAACTTTGAAATTAAAACCCATTTGACCTTTGGGCACAAAAACTCCAAAAATCCAAAAATAAATGGAATTAAACACCATATGCAAAAATGGCCAGCATAACGGTATAAAATCCCAAACCCTCATTTCAAAAAATAGGGAAATGTTCATACCTGTCCAACCGAGTAGAACTAACATACAAAAATGGAGGGGAACACTATTTCTCAACCTCCAAACAAATGGCTACCAAAAACAGAAGCGGAAATGGAGCCGAAATAATAAAATGGGAAAGCCCTACCTCACATCCAAAAGGGAAAAATGGGAATCTGAACCAGAAAATAAAATGCTCGTAAAAGTGGTTGAAAATTGCGACAATCCAAAGTTTCACCGAGCTAGATTCAACGAGCTCAACCTCACAACAATCCCACACCCGTAGCTCCCACAACAAATAAAACAATAAATTCTCATGAAAAGGATTTTGGGTTTTGCTCTCCAACTTTCTAATTCAAAAGTGAGAAGTGAGGAATTAAATTCCTTTTTGGATATTTATTCGCTTTTCGAGAGAATAATCGATTAGGGAAAATAACTAGCCAACCTAGTTAAACCCCGAATCGACCCAAATGAAAATAGGCTATTCTTATAAATAGGAATTCATCTATGGAAAAGCTGCTAAAAATTAAAATAAATCAATTTAAAAGCTCGAAAACCCAAAAAAACATAAATTTCTTAATAACTTTCATGACAATGCGAACCTCTAAATGCATAGACACGCTTACTAATCTAATCACATAATGCAAATGAGTTCAAATTTAATAATCACCAAAAGTTTTAATTTAAACATTTAATTAAGGATACATTGACCATATAAGGATGACATTGGTAAAATATGAATGGAAGAATCACTAACCCCATGTGCACTGTTAGGGATATAAATCCTGCACACTAAACAACATGATCAAGTGAAATTGCATATAATAACATAGCCGAAGCAATAAATGCATTAAATCACCTAATTTAACCATTTATTTAATTATATTAAAATAATCTATTTACATCACTCACGTTCGCATAAAGCATAACAACGCAGAAATGAAGTAAATAACCATAGCATTAAATCCATCACCTAACATAATTAGAGGTATGTCCAAATACTAGATAACCAGATATCATCATAAAACACACTATCACCTCAAAATTGCATCATCACGCAATATGATTAACTGAATGGCATAGAATTCTAATATCTATGATATTGAAACAAAGGTATAACATCTAACCCTTAGGTCATCTCAAATGTAAACATAACATGAGTAACAAATATCTCTCTAATAAAAAATATAACAAGGTAAATGACCGCAACACATAACCAAATAATCCAATATGAACAATCCATTCTAATTACTTAAGCATTAAATAATGATTGATTAAAGAATTAACAAAAAGACACTTAAAACACATAAGCAAACATAGTCATAAACATGACTACCCACTGCTACAAGAACCTAGTCCAGTGTAGCATGGTTATAGTACATAGTGCAATCTTTGCACACATCTCAAGGTAGTCACGAAACAACCTCATGATACCCCATTGATCTTGGTAACGACTGGCACAAACTTCAATGAACCATAAATCACATCATAATCTCATAGATCAGTCAAGAGCATAATCAAAGCAACTGATACAGAAACATAAATCCAAACACCTCGATGGTGTAGACCACTCAGGGTCACAATCATGATCCCATCTCAAAAAAAGATCAATAAGGTTGCATCCATCAGGATGACTTACAGAAGTCAAATGGGAGAGGCACTACACATACTTCCTACCCAATCTATATTAGTATATGCACATAAAGTGAAATCACTCAATCTATCATACCAAATTCCATAATCAGATGTCACTTTCAAATATCTAAATATTCTCTTTACTACTATAAAATGATATTCCTTGTGATCATCTTGAAATCTAGCTACAATCCCAACCACATTTTCTATATCTAGTCTAGTGTGAGTCAGATACTACAAACCTCCAATCATGGATGTGTACTTCTTCTCTACTGTAGGTGTCTCATTTTTGTTGGATAACTTGTGACTAGTTATTATAGGTGTACCAATAGGTTTGCAACTTTCCAAATCAAATCTTTTCAACAAGTCTTTCAAATACTTGGCTTGTGACATGAAAAATACCATCACTATTATATACAATCTACAATCCTAGGAAAAAAATCATTTCTCCTATCATGCTCATTTTAAACTTATTCTTCATCTCTTTAGCAAACTTATCACTTGCTTCATAATTACCTCCAAAAATAATGTCATCAAAAAATATTGCAATAATCAACAAACCATTTTCAACTTCTTTCAAATACAAGTTATTGTTTGTTGTACCTTTAGGAAATCCAAGCTTTGCCAAATAACTATCCAACCTTGCATACTAGGTTCTAGGTGCTTGCTTCAGACCATATAAAGATTTATTTAATCTATATAATATGTCTTTGTCTTCAGTCAAAGGAAAACCTTTAGACTGCTCAATAAATACATCTTCTTGAAGTTCTCCATTCAAAAAGGTTGATTTAACACCATCTAATAAACCTTGAACTTCTTACTTGTTGCATAAGCTAGGAACATCCTTACTACTTCCATTCTAGCTATAGGTGCATATGTTCTCTCATATTCTATGCCTTCTTGCTATGAATATCCCTTGCATACAAGTCTAGCTTTATTCCTCATAACTTCACCTTGCTCATTCATCTTGTTTCTGAATACCCATTTGGTTCTTATCACATTCTTTTCTTTAGGTCTAGGAACTAACTCCCATGTATCATTCTTCACTATTTGATCTAATTCTTCCTTCAATGCTCGAATCCAATCATCATCTTTAACTACTTCATTTGTGCTCTTAGGTTAACTTGATATATTAGACATATCTCCTCATTTGCTATGTTCCTTGTCATCACACATTTGTCTTTGCATATAATTATCTACTCATGAGGGTGATTCCTTGTCAAATTCTTGTTAGGGGTATGAGTTGACATTTCAACTCTTATCTCTTCTCTCATTTCAGATCTTTGCTCTCCTCTTTTCTCAATAGTTAGCACATCATTCTACAAATCATTGTTAGTCTCAAAGAAAAATTCAACATTCTATCTAACATTTCCAAAATTATCCTCTTCTTCATCTAAATTATAATCTACCATCTTTTCTTTAGTTCCAAACTTTTCATCAATACATACATTTGTGCATTCAACTATTTTTTCAGTTCTATAGTTGAAACATCTGTAAGCTTTTATTTGCAATGAATAACCAAGAAAGATACCTTCATCGCTTCTTGGATAAAACTTACCAATGTCATCATCTCTCTTAATGTAACATTTTCTCCCAAATATTCTAAAATACTTAACTAATGGTGAATGACCAAACCATAGTCCATAAGGTGTCTTTCTCATACCCTTTTTGATCTATACTATGTTCAAAGTATATATTATTGTATTGATTGCTTCTCTCCAAAATGTCTTAGAAACATTATTCTCGAACAAAATTTCTCTTGTTTCTTCTACTACTAATTTATGTTGTCTTTTAGTAATCATGTTTTTCTCAATTTAGGTGCAGATAGCTTCCTTTTGTACCATTCTCTTCACAAAATATGTTAAACTCTGTAGAGGTGAATTCTTCTCCTCTATCAGATCTCAAACACTTTATCTTAACAATAAATTCATTCTCAATTATATTCTTAAATATCTTAAACTTCTAAAAAGCTTCATATTTCTCTTTAATAAATTCTACCCACATCATTCTAGTGAAATTTTCAACAAAAATGATAAAATTGCTTCCATCATAAAATCCTCTTATTCTAGAGGGATCACTCAGATCTGTGTGAATGATCTCCATCTTCTCTATTGATGCAGGAGCATAAAGCTTCAATTTTGGTGGAATTATTCTTTTCATAGTTAGGGATGTGTTGGAGACACATTGGGTAATCTTTCCTCATGAGCGTGTAGAGATTGGAGTTATCATGTTGAAGTTTAGTTGTTTTACCTTGCAACTAGAACTTTAGTTTTTGGTTTCTACAGTCTACTTGTGGGGACATAACTAATTATCCTTAATGAATATAGGATTTAAATTTCATGGATTAAAGAGGACCTAGATTAATACTTTATTTCAAAGGATAAATTCCTAATTCATTATAAGTTGGGAAATATGACCATTCTTCTAAGACATTGATTTTTTGTCAGTTTACGTGTCAAGTTTATGTGTGTGACTTTCGTGATGCATGAAAATTTATCCTTGAATAAATAACCTTTTCTTACTTGGTTTCTTGAATAGGATATAAAATACTATATGTGGTCAATTTTTCAAATCTTTATTCAATCGGAGTGGGGAGATATTGTGATTTTTCTTGGGTATCAAATTTTGGCCAGTTTTGCATGAAACATGTGGAATTTTTGTCTTGCACAATTTTGTATGATGAAATGGGATCTTGTTAAGAGAGAGACATGTTATTGGGTCATGTGTGAACCTCAATATAACTTTTCTTTTTTTTTTGTTCATGTTTGTTATAGTTTAGGTTTACTCTTCCAAGATGGACCTATATTGTAATAGAATGCTTGACTAGCCAACTTGTGGCTTAGCTAGCTATTTAAGGAGGGATTGGATAGTTCCTTAAGAAATAAGAAGGAGAAGGTGATTTAGTTTAGAGTGGGAGCTGGAGAAAAAATATTTGAGTTGAAATTTGGAATGTGAGAAGAGCTAGTGGTTGCAATTTAGAAATAAGGAGGTTGCTTGGTGGCTTATAAGCACAAGTTGAGATCCTCGAGGTTTCTACTAGATTTTTGTTATGTTATAGATTTGGGATAGCTAGAATGAGTTGGATTTTGAGGATATTGAAGAACTATTGTAATTTCTTTGTATTTATCCATAATTGAGAAGGCCTTATAGTGCAACATATTGATTGTAATTAGTTATTTTATGAATGAAGAGTTGTGAATTGTTATTAGATCTTGTGTTATTTTTCATATTTTCTTGTGTGGTTATTTGTTGAGGGTTATGAAATCTCCATTAGGGATTCCCCTACCTTGCACTATATCATCTTTGGTAGTGAACTTCTTGTTAGGAAATGATACTTTCTTCTGCTTAGCCAAAATACATTCCTTACATACAACATTAGTAGGCTTTATAATCTTAGGCAAGTCTTTGACTGCAAAAGTGCTACTAACTTTCACATTATTATCAATTTTTATGTGAAAAAATCTTCTATGCCACAACCAAATATTATGCACTTTATCTATCAAACATGTCATTTCACTAGGATTCAACTAAAATACATTATCTCTAGATCTAGTTCTAGTTCCAATCATCTTACCATCTCTATCTTTGATAATGCAAGTCTTCTTAGTGAATTGCAAGAGATAACCCTTGTCCACTAACTGTCCAACACTCAGAAAGTTATGCATCAATCCATGAACAAAATAAACATCACCAATATTAATTTTTCCATGAAGAGTAATGGATCCAATTCATGTTATATGAAAGGTTGCATTGTTACCAACTCTAACAATACCTCCATCAAGATTATTGAAATTTATAAACTTATTCATATCATGAGTCATGTGATGTGAACAACCACTTTTAATTATCTAGTTATATTACTTTTCCACTTGGGAGACTAGAGTTCTTTCTTATTTAATTTCTCTATGAAGATCATCTTCCTTGATAGCCACAAATCCTAATTCATCATCACTTTCAATTTGACCTTTTTCATTAGATTCATCATCTTTATTTGCATACAAATAGTCTCTATCTATATCTCTTCTAGGTTTGAATTTTCCCTTATACTTTTTCTCTCTTTTAGGATATTTAGATGCATAGTGACCAAATTCATTACAAGTCCAACATTTAAATATTTTCTTACCATCTTTTTCTCTTCTCACAAGAAGGGATATTTCTTCCTCAATCTTCTTGTCTTCATCAAATTTGATACAACCAAAAAAATCTCCACTTGTTATTGCACTCCTTGTCAAATTAGGTCGAATGTTTAGGGCACTAAAAGTTTTTTTGACACTTTCTAATTCTCTAAAATATCTTAGATCTACTTCTACTAACACTAATCTTCCAAGAAAAATTTCCTTTGTGAAATCCTTAGTGTAGGGCATTACTAGCTAAATCATCTAAGCTATTGGCATGAATCTTGCTATCAAACTTTTCAAGATCTTCTATTTGAATTCATCATCTTCCTTGGTTCCACCATGAGACCAAATCCCTGTAATAATTTCTAATATTCTACCAACATAACTTCTTACTTATTCATATTCCATCATTTTAGAATCTTGAAATGCACATATCCAATTTTTTAATCTCATTCTCATCGCTTGATCATCACCTTCAAAAGTAGATTCTAATACTTTCCAAGTTTCATAAGATGTTACAAGTGACTTTATTTGACTATATTCATTCCCTAGAAGAGTTTTTAGTAAAGCTTCTCTTGTTTTCATGTTATAGATGAACAGATCTCTCTCTTCTTCATTGTATCCTTTGAGATTTTCTTCTTCAATGATTATCTTCTTTCCCTTTGTCATGATCCAATATCCTAGACCCATGCACAAAAAATGAGTCTTCATCTTCTCCTTCCAACTATCATAGTTAGCCTCATCAAAACTAGGACTATCCTTTCTAAAAATATTCACCATCAATCTTCCAAATTTTGTTAAGCTTATCCTTCAAGGACCTAATACTCTAATACCAATTGTTAGAATATATAGTCCAATGATATAGCTAAGAGGGTGAATCAGTTATCCAACTAATGTCATAATTTTCAACCTTAAACAAACTTAAACATATGAGTCATATGAATTGAAACCACAAAAAGATACTCATGCACAATAGCACCATATATGTTAACTAGAAAAGCCCTTAATCAAAAGGAAAACCCTAGTGAGGATGCTACCCACAAGATGATGTACTAATATAAATATTCCTTTTTAGAGGATGGATCCTTTTAGGAGTCTATGAATATATTCAATACATATGATTCCCTATTAGGAGACTTTGAATCCCTATTAGGAATTGTGCAAGATAGCTAGACCACTACCCAAATAGCTTCAAGGGAAAAACCAATAAACCCACTGTCCAAATGATCTTTGTATTATTCCTTGCAGAATAATAGGATGGCACTATATTGTTCCTTCCTATTTCTTTTTCCTATCAACTAGATCTTTTCTCCTTTTGATCTTGTAACCAAACTATAAATCTCACATCCAATAATCCCTTGGATGGCTTATTCCATTCAATAAGCACTCTACTCTTTCTTGCACTTTGAACTTCAGCAATGATCACAGTACTTGAATTACATATTACAATCAAGGAAAAAAACTTTCCTTTATACCATATCTTCATTATAATTCCTCAATTTTTCCTTGAGGCTTTCCCCATTAATTATAATAGGATAATTAATTAATTATAATTATAATAGCACTGTTAGCTCAAAGTCTATACAAAACTTCACATATTTGATACTAGGGCTTGCGCACTTGTTGATGTCATCAATAGACTATCCTTTGTAATTTCTTAACTGCACATCTCTTCATTACATCTCAGATGTAAGATAGCCAAAAAAATTAGGAACTTCTTTCCTAATACTCTATCTCTGATCTCCTCTCTGTAAATCAGATACAACTTTCATATTTCTTTGACTCTAACACTGTGTACTTGACCATGTCATCAGGATACTATGTTAAACATGTCCATAACTATGCATCAACAAAATATCAAACCATTCTACACACCATCATGATCTTTGTCTTCTACTTAGCCAATATTTATAGAAATCATGCTATGTTGATGTTAATGAAAAACATAGTCATCAATGCAACATGTCAATACTCTCCAATACTTAAGATACTCCCCAAAGTAGTATCATTAGCATTTATGCTAACAGGGTTACAAAGGGTAACAAGAGATAGAAATTAGTCCACATACCTAGAAGGGTGAAACAAAGGACACTTCAACTTATGCCTGGTAGAAACTAATATTTTGTTGATTTGAGGTAGAGCTATATATAGGATAGGGTCAACGCAGCAAAGAATTCTCTGACTAGCCTAGAATTAGCAACAAAAAGATTGGATGATAGGATCATCCAAGATTAGTAATTTATAGAACATGATGAATTCATCAAATCCACTGAGTTCAAAATCTTCCTCTACAAAATAAAATAGAGTGAACTATTTTTGAAGATGAAGCCAATAGAATGTAAAGAAGAGAAGCAAGAATTAGTTGGCAAGCTTCATGTCTATGATCCAAAGAGTAAGGTGATGACTCTTGAAGAGGCTAGAGACCTAGTATAGAGAAATGGTATGCTTATAGTGTCTGGCTTGGATCTAGAAAAAGATTACATGCTTGACTAGATAAGGAGACAAGAGAATGCAATATCTTATGAAGCATATGGAGTTGATGGACTTTAGAGGGGATCAATATTTAATATTGATTCAAAGTATCTAGTACTATGGATTATGGATCCTAAAAAAAATAACCTTAAGTTAATGGATGTGTAGAGCACAGATCAAGGAAATATGATAGTCTAGACTATGCAGGGTAACTCATGTATAGAAATCTCCATTGCAATGAAACACTTCTCATTCATGAATGAGGCCAAAGTGGAGGAGATAGAGATAAGACTAAATAAATCTTTCCATGGCTATATAGATTTTAGGAAACTCTATGAGGAAGATCTTAGGAAAAGCCATGTCTATAAATAGTGGATAGAGAAATTGGAGGCCAAAGCTCGAGGGCTAGAGATAGAAGTTGCATATTTGAGAGAGAAACTAACTAATGTAGACAAAAATAGTGTATAAGGAATCCAAGAGAAACCATCCATGGTCATAATAAAAATTTCCACTCAAATTATAAAAGTGGAACAAGTAGAAATAGATCCAAAAAGGATGAGCATTGATGCTCCATCTCCACAGTAGGGTGGTGAGGTGAGGACAACTATCTTGAAAAGCATCATAGGCAACAGAGTAGAAACTTTAAAAAAGATATCTTTTTATCTCTTTACAAGATGTTAAGCATGTTTACAATGAAGAACTTGCATGGCTATCACCCACTTTTCATCTATGGGGGGAATATGTAAAATTATTGGAGAGACTAATCAGGTTGATGGCAAAGAAGCTAGATTTTCCTAATAAAATCATCACAATAAAAGATGGCCTAGACACAATGAGAGAACTAATAGGCTTCTTTACTAGAAATTTCTAGATTATACAAGGTAAGATGAAAATCTTATCACAAGGTTCGAGCCCTACATTCCCCCAATTTTGGATGCTAATAGTAAATTGAAGGATTGGTAGGAGTGGTTAGATTCTTTTGATTTAGTGCTAACTCAAGTAAGCACAACATTAGTTTTTTTAGATGATGGTAAGATCCCTTTCAATAACCTAATTGATTCATTATTCAAGGTTGATATAGACTTGAATAAATTTTCATTAGAAGAAAGGGCCATAATAGATGTCATGTGGAACAAGACAACAAAGGATTTAGATGAAGTTAAAGTAATTGAATGACCTAGAAAAAGGAAGATATATGTATGGGAGTTGGTTGGCGAGATCAAGGCTCTACTGGTGGAAAGTAGTTGAATTTTTACGTGACTAAAGATAGTAGAATACAAAAGGAATTAATTTAAAGACTTCTATAGTAAGTATCAACTACTGATTTCATAACTACTTTCCTACTTTTGTTTGAATGCAGAGAATGTTTTAAATGTAACATTTCATACATATCTAGCTACTCATTTTTCTAGTAATATTTTAGGTGTCTCCTCCCATCTTAAGCTTGTTGCAATCCTTCTATATAAGGATTTGATGTGGAGTGAGGATCCAAATTCTATATAATTTTTAGTGTTAATACTATTTGCATTTGGTCCTATTTTGTGTTAATTATATGTTGCTTCAATTTTGCAATTTGAGAATACAAATGAATCTAATGATAGTTTTGTCATGACTTGAGTTATTCTTGAGTTATCAAAATAAGAATGAAATTAGGGTTAACTATTGAAAAATTTAATTTCAAGTTAATTAAATATGTCTAGAGTTGCTACTTTGACTCTATATAACAATGGATAAGATACTAATCAATTAATTTAGTTACAAGTTGATATGTTCATATGGTTGCACAATACATATATCAATCAAAATTAATTTTCCATTTATGTAATGAAGAAATAAATTTTTGGTCCTTACTTATTTGTAATAGATTTTCCTCTGAGTTATAGTTAGCTACTATAATCAAGGAGTCTATTGCAAGTCCAAGAAGAATATTAATCATTTTTCTACTATAGGGGATAGATTTGAAAGAAGAATATTGATGAGAAAATATTTGAAGGAGAAACTCACAAAATAAGTCATATCCAAATCCCTAAGGTGCAACTACCTTGGCCTTGCAAAGACTAAAGTGTAGAGATTCTTTGTACTATGTTGAAGTTGGTCTAGATTTGAGATTAATCCTATTAAATATGGGATCTAACTAGTCCTTAGGCTTGTTTTTATCTTTTGCTTCCTAGTATTGTGTTTAGTGCAACTTGGTATTTTTTAAAACACCAACAAGATGACAACTTTATTGGGGATTTGTGTAAGGAATGTTGTCATAAGAGCTATAGTCTCTAGTGTTATTTATACATTTCTAGTTTGAGCATTAGTCATTGTTTCTGTCAACAAATCTTGAGAATCTAGAAGGTTTTCAATACCATAGGAAGAACATGATGTGGTTTTTCAATAGTGTCTTCCCTACAAAGTAGAGTTGTATTACCTAGTGTGCAATGCTAAAAGTTTTCTAATTGGCCCTCTATGTTAGATCCATTTTTGAAAGTCTTTTCTCGTGATACATTCTAGTCTCTAAAGCCATTTTAAAATACTTTCCCTTCATAGGGTGTTGACTCAATCAAAAGGTTTTGTAGCTAGTGATGTCTATTTCAAATAATTTGAACCAATGGTAGATAAGAGGAAAACTACTCAAGTTTTTACAAAGGCCAACCCAAAAATACCATTGTACACATAATTACCTTCTAGGGGTAGAAAGAACCAAGCTAAAAATAAAGTAGATTCTAATGCTATGTGGAAGCCTAGGGGTAGTGTGTCAGCCCATTCACAATACCAACTTCTAGTAGAAGGAGAATCATCTTCCTTAAATTTTGGTTCAAAAACTACCATACTTTTGGGAGAGATTTTCACAACCCCATTACAAGAAGAGATATTTTATCATGACAAAAATGTGTCTTTTGTAGTGGATATCCCTTTTAGACTAGCTGTAGTGAAGGAAATGAACCATAGGTGGGGATATAAGGGTAATATAGATGCTAGACTCAATCCTAGACAAGTTCCATATGTGGAAAGAAATCTAATGGATTTATTCAAAAGCCACTTCTGTAGAACTAGAAGAATTATTTTTAGAAATAGAAATTCTTAGGAAAAGGGTTGTTGAGGAAGAGGCCAAATGCATGTGTTTGGAGAAGGAGAATGAATAGAATACTGTGAATAATCTTATTAAGAGAGACCACTTTCTTAGAAGAATGAATGCTCTAAAGGAGACGATTAAGAACTTGGAAGAGAGATCCTCTAAACTGCATCAAAATGTATTTAGGGTTGTTGAAGATATGAGGTCCAAATTCCATGAGAAAGAGCACCTTCTTAAAAAGAAGGGGGGGCATGTTATCTCACAAGTCCAACCCTATAGGCCTATTGAACTTGAGGTTGTAGATTTAACTATGAAAAATCCTTATAAAGGAAAATAGAAGGTTGTGGGGATATAGATAAATGAGCCCTAGGTTCTTCGTAGGAAATTTGCAAGCCTTGTCATCTCTAAACTTGAACTAAATTTAGAAAAGGCCAAAAAAGAGATAATATTTAGCCAAAGAGCTTGAGAAGGTTGAGAATGAATCCTAAGCTGTTGAGATTAGAAGGAAAATATAGTTTATTAAATCTAATTCTTCCTTAGCATCTTGGCCAAACCTATCCTCACATGTTATTCCATTTGTTCCTACTTGTGGACCTCTATTAACTTGCCAAAATATATCACAGTTAGACCCTACCTCATCCTCTACTATAAGTACTTAGATACTTGTTACTTAGCAAGTTCAGTAGCCTTAAATCCCTATACAAAACCAAGGAGCTGGATTGAGCACATCAAATGTTCTAGGTTTTCAAAGAAGACATATCTCAATGGAGAAATATCAGAAAATGTCTTTCATAGGTAGTCCTAGATTTCCACATCCTATTTCTAATTATCTAAGAGACAAGGTTATTAAATTTCAAGCAATATTGTTGTGACTGGTGAAGAGCACCTAAGAAAATTTATAGATATGCTTAGTTACTATGAGGTAGAGCATGAAGATGTAGTAATAAAATTATTTGTTCATTCTCAAATTGAAGATTCTAGGAACTAGGTTAGGAGGTTGCCTGATGATAGTGTAGGCTCATGGAATGACTCAAAGAATCTCTTGAAAGAGAATTATGGTGACAACAACAATGCTAGTTTTATGTTGAATGAGTTTAAAAACATAAAGAAGAGTCCAAATGAGTCTACATTTAATTTTAATGTGAGATTTCAGAAAGGGATGTATAAATTGTTCCATGTAATGAGACTTGGTGAAGATGTATGCCTCACAACTTACTTTAATGTATTTGACAGTAAGATGACATATAATCTAAGGGACAAGGATCCTAGAATGTTGAGGGATGCTTACAAAATGGTTGTAAATATTGGAAATAACACAAAAGAATCTACAAAGTTAGGGAGAATGGATAACCTAAAGCTATTCAATCCAAGGGGAAATAAGAAAGAAGGTGAAAAATCTATTACAACTAAGAAGCTTGAGGATGGTACAATGGTTTAGGACTTAGATCTACTTAAGAAATGGAATCCACTAACATACCATACCAATAAGCCAAATACTGGTGATAAGCTCCAATTCAACAACAATTATAACAACTAACCTAGCATACAAAACTACCCTTATACAACACAACAAAAAGATGGTAAACCCATCCCCAATCTTTCTCAAGGTAGTAAAGATAAGGGTACACCAGATCCATTACAGGGGAGTTCTATGATTATGATAGATGATGTGTCATGGTGCATTATATGTCAATCTCCTCATTCTCCTAACTATTTTGCAATTGTTCAATCTTTTTAAAAAAATTAGCAAGAAAAAAATGAAGAGGGAGAGGAAGAAGAGAACCATGAGGATGTAGCATGAAACATGATAGATCAATGTGATAATGGTGAGGGATATGATATAGAAGATTCAAAAAATGATGTTGTAAATTAGAGAAATGCATATCAATTGCACCATCAACAAGTGTTTTCAGATGATGAAGATCAAGAAGAAGATAGGACATACAACATGATGTCAGACATGGATCATATGAACTCGAGAAAACCATCAAATGAGGAGATTGACAGAATCACTATAGAAATGATAGCTCAAGTGCACAATACTTACATTCTAAGAAATAGAACTATTAACAATGTTGTTGGTAAGCCATCTAATATTTTCATTAAATATATTACTCATAAAATGGATCATAAAAAATAAAAAGGACAATCTAGTAATTGTAAAAATAAAAGGTACTAAAGGTAAGAAATGGGAACTAAAGAAAAAAGTGCATTTTCAAGAAGTTTAAATAGTCAAAGCCAATATACAAGAGAAGAAGTCAAGTCCTAATGTCAGCAAGAAAGTGAATGAACCTGTTGTTCAAGAGCAATTAGTTAGAGGTAATCTTCTAGAAATATTTTACATATGATCATGTTGATATGATTTATATGTTGTCTAAAATTACTATCAAAGTTCTCTTATCTAAGATGTCTAGAATAGAACACAAGAATAAGGCCCTTATTTGGTTAACTGGCATAGGAAGTATAATGTTGTTGAACAAGAATCATCAATATTGTACCAAGTACTACTTGTAATAAAAGACAAGGAAGAAATTGGAGTTATGTCCCAAATACCCCAAATGTGCTTGGACAATTCATCTGTAGCTTACATAGAAGATATTGATTCTTTCTTTATTTGTTTGGTCATAAATGGTAGAATTTTAAAAAATTGCATGATTGACTCAAGAGCGTCAAACACTATTATGCCTTTCAACATTATGGAAGCTCTTGGTTTGAAAGTAGATACCAAATAGGGTAGGTGTAGAGAAATGGATGAAAGGGAAGTACCTATCATAGGTACAATCAATGCCTTACCTTTTAGATTAGTTACCCACCCTAATGTTGAGTTGACTATGATTATCCTAGTAGTTGATATTCCTCCACATTATGGAATGTTACTCTCTAGAAAATGGAGTGCTACAATGGGAAGCAGCCTACAATGTGATTTTTCATATGCTACATTTCACATAGAAGATAATACCATCAAAATCGATAGAGAACCAAGGGTCGCTCATATTTTTGAAGAAAACATCAACAAATATTATACATGTTTTCTAGTTATTGAGATTAATACTTTTAGATCTGTACTTGTTATTCAAGAAATTAAAAAATCATCCCCACTAATTGCACAAGAGATTAACAAGTTGTATGGACTCAAAACTTATGGACTATGCACCTTGATGGAGAAAATTCTACAGAAGGATCAAGAGTTGGAGTAGTTCTTATATCTCCATATAAGAACACTTTTAGGTATTCATTTACCTTAAATTTTACATGCAATAATAACATTGAATGATATGAAGCACTTTTATTGGGATTAAAAGTTGTATCTAGTCATGGAATTAAGAAACTACATGTTATTGGCGACTTAGAGATAATTGTGTTTCAAATTAAGGAGACATATGCTTCCAAGAATATGAGGCTGAAAAGGTATGAAAATATTGTCTGGGACCAAATAGAAGCATTTTATTCTCTTGGTATCTTTTGGATGGATAGAAGTAACAACAAGATAGCTAACTTATTGGATAATGTGGCAATCAAGCTAGATGACATATCATTTGCTAGTGTGTCTAAAGTTGAGATGTGAAATAGGCCATCTATTCTTGAAAATGTAAAAATTTGACAAATATTTGAAGATGAAAAAGACATATTGAATTTCCTTCTAAATGAGGATAAGTACCATGGCCAAGAGTTGGATGGTAGCATTTTAATTGAAATAGCAAATAGAAAGGAAACCATTTTTCTCCAAGAGATCCTACAATTAAAAACAAAGTACCTAAAGGACTAGTGGGTTTAGAAAGTGGTTTTGACAATCAGGATATAGTGCATTTAGACCAAAGATAAGAAGCCATAGAGATTAAATAGATCAATCTTGGCACTATTGTATCTCCTAAAAATATATACATTGGTAGGACTTTATCCACTATAATTTGGAAGTCTTTAGTTGATCTAATGAGAAAATTTAGACATGTTTTTTCAAGGACATATGATGACCTCAAGGCTTATAGGGAGGATCTTTTTCATCATATAATACCTCTCAAAGAAAATGCTAAGCCCTTTAGACAAAAATAGAGACTTGTAAATCCCACTCTAGCCCCTAAAATGTAAGAAGAACTCATGAAGCTAAGGGATGAGGGGATAATCAAACCAATCAAACATTCTTCATGGGTGTCAAACCTAGTACTAGTTAGTAAAAAGAATGGGGATATTATGTTGTGTGTTGATTTTAGAAATCTAAATAGTGTATCATTGAAAGATAATTATGGACTACCCAACATGGAAGCTATGTTGCAGTAAGTCACTGGTTTAGAGTTGATGTTAATGATGGATGGTTTTTTAGTGTATAACCAAGTCCTTGTTGAAGAGAAGGAACAATTCAAGACATATTTTACAACCTCTTGGGGAATTTATGTTTACATCAGGATGCCCTTTGGCCTGATTAATATAGGGAAAATATTTTAAAGAGCCATGGATGTAACATTTAAGGAATATATTCATAAATTAATGGTTGCATATCAGGATGAACTAACTACATACTCAAAAAAGGTTGAGGACCATTGCAAAAATTTATAAAATGTTCTAATCAAAGCCATAGAGTATCGAGTTTCTTTAAACCAAAGAAATGTACTTTTGGAGTGATAGAAGGGAAATTTCTCGATCATATAGTGTCCAAATAGGGAGTGAATATTGACCCTAAAAGAGTGGCAGCAATAGATAAGGTGGAAAAACCCAAGAATATTAAAGGTATATAGTATTTCTTTGGAAAAATTAATTTTTGAAGAAGATGTAAAACTAATTTGTTTGAGATTAGCAGACAGATCTCAAAAATGCTCAAGAAAGGAGAAACTATCATTTAGGAATATGAACTTGTTGTTGCCTTCCAAGAGATTAAAAATGCTATTAAAAATGCACCAATCCTTAGGACACCATATTATGAAAATCTCATGCATATTTTTTCTTTTGCATCTTTTTATATTATAGAAATTGTTTTGATATAGAAAAATGGAGAAGGCTATGAGCAACCAATTTCATTCTTTAGTTAAAATCCCTTCAACCTACAAAGCTGAAATATGAAATTAATGAAAAGAAAGTAAATGCGCTTGTCAAAGCTATCAAATCTTTTAGGTGCTACCTAGTGGGTGTTATTGTCATTGCATTTGTGCCTAGTGTAGCAGTCAAAGATATTTTTTCTTAGCGAGAGGTATCTGATAGAAGGTGTAGATGGATAAACAAGATTCAAGACTTCAATATTGAAATCCAAATCACTAAATTAGTGAGAGGTCAAGGATTAGCAAAAATGATGGCTAAATCAAACTTAGATGCTAATCAGATAAATCTTGTATGTGAGGACCTCAAGCTAGATACATGTGATATGGATCAGTGTGACTAGTACAAAAATGTAATACATTACTTGCAACATATGGAAGCTCGATCTCATGTGACAAAAAGTGAAAAAAGAACTATTGAGCTACATGCCAATAGATATGTTATCATTAATGGAAGTCTATGGTGGAGGAATTTTGAAGGACTACTCTTGAAGTGCATTAATCACAAAAAATTAGAGAAAGTACTAAATGACATGCATTCAAGGGTATGTGAGGGTCACTATATGGAAAACACTACTACCCACAAGATAATGAGAGCTAGTTTCTAGTGGCCTAAGCTTATTTAAAGACGGATAGATCTTGGTTAGAAAGTGTGACTCTTACTAGAGATTTCTAGGAAAATTAAAATTTTCTAAGAATTTTCCTTTGAAATCAATGGAAGTATAGGCACCCTTTCAGCAATGGGGAATGGATTTCATAGGTGAAATTTCAACCAAGTCTAGTACTAGTTATTCCTAGATATTGGTGGCAATAGATTACTTCACAAAGTGGGTGGAGGTTATTCCTACTAGAAATGCTATTAGTAAGGTGGTTAATAAATTTATTCTAAATAACATCATAACAAGGTTTTGGTATCATGAGAGAATAGTGATTGATAATGCCATGTACTTCAAGACTAAAGAATTTATCAAGTTTTCTGACAAGTATGGCATTTTCAAATCAACATCATCACCCTATCATCTACAAGGGAATGGAAAATTTAAATCCACAAGTTACAGCTTGTTGAAATTCATAAAAAGGACTTTGGATGATAACAAGAAGGCATGGGATTCTAAGTTGCACTTAGTAGTCTATGCTGATAGAGTGACTATAAAGAAGCTAATAGGTGTTTCATCTTTTGACCTAGTACATGGAATCTAGGCTAGAATGCCACAAAATAACCTGATAGGTTTATATAATTGCATTAAAATGTATGATGATGATATCATTGATGATATTTAGGAGAGGATGGATCAATTAGTAGGGTTTACTAAAACAAGGAAAGAAGCCTCCACTAGGAATGTAAAACTATAGTTGCAAGCTAAGCATTTATTTGATAGAAAAGTAGTAGCAAGGAAATTTGAACCTAAAGACCTAGTTTTAATGTGGAATGCAAGAATTGAGGGTAATAGTAAACATGGAAATTTTATCCTATTGAGTTAGGCACTTATCTAATTGATTCTACATGGGGAGAAAATTCTTATTTCATAAAAGAACTATCAAGAAGAATTCTTGAATTTCTAGTTCATGGGAAATTCTTTAAGAAGTACTTACGTTGACAATATTAAATTTTGCCTACTTTGTCAAGTGTTTCTCTCAAAAGTTGTCATAAGCTATCATGTATGTGGTCTGCTTAACCCAGAATTTCTAAATTCTATCACGGATACAATTAATCTATCATCTCCAAATAGAGCCATTGATAGCCCTTATTTTCATTATGCAAACCTTTTGGAGATTTATTATGAAAATACCTTGAAAAAATTTTGTATTGTTAGGATTTTTCCTATATTGATGTCATTTTTCTAGTGAAACCCTAGCCTAGAAATTTTTTCTCTAGCCCAATATCAAATTGTTCCCTAGTAGAATATTTTGATGTCCTTAGGGTTATGTCTTTACCTTGTCATGGAGAAATTTCTTAAAAATCTGTGATCAATTTTAACCTTTAACCTAGGTTTTATGCTCAGGCAAAAGATCATATGTGTTGTGTTGTCATTTTGTACGATGCTTAATGACAGGAATCCTTTCAAACTCCTCTCTTGAAAAGCTAATATAGGATCAACTTCAAGGTTCTAGGCAATCTTAGACCTACTAGAATCTACTCAAATGAAGATAAATTTGTATGTTCATGAGGAGACCTTTGCTAGTTCAAACCAATATTAGAAAAGATGTTTGATCTATTGTTTTAAAAATTAACCACAAAAGAGATATATTTTTGTTATTTTTTGTTTTATAATGAATACAATTTATCAATGCAACTATATGAATTCCTATTTTAACCAAGTGTTAGCAAAGAAAATAATAGAGATAAGGTAATGAGAGATTTAAAAAAACAACTTGAAAGGGAAATTCTTAATGGACATAAATCACCGTAACAACACGTATATGAGTTAAGTCATCAAAAAGATTGGGTAGGAAAGCAATGAAAATAGGAGTAGCACTTCCTCAAATCCACTAACGCAATCATCGATGGGAACTCAATAATAACTAAAAAATGTTTTACTTCTCATTGAATCGTAAGGCAACAAAAAGTGCACTTATGCAAGACAAGAAGGTATTCAGGAACAATAAGGTGATCTTTTATCCAACTTGGTACATTAGCAGAATTTGTTAACATGAGGAAAACACTAGAACCAAAAGATCATCCAATAAAATCAACATAATAAAGCCATTGGCTCCATTATTATTCATGAACATGAATTCACAAAAATAACACACTACGGCAAGAATAACTACACTCAGAATGAGAGCACCAATAGTATACATTATTACACCAAAATAACAGTTTGATGTACATATTACATCCATGTATTTATAAAAAATCATCTCCTCTTTTTGTGTTGAGAGTGACAGCTAAAAAATTGCAAACACCTATGCTAAAAACTAATAAAACAAATCTAATTATATACAAAGTGATTCTCTAAATGGTGCTAAGTAGGTCTCTACCCTTGTTTATATCAATTGATGGGTGCATAACCCTTTACATGACTTTAAAGAGAAGAAAAAAGAAGTACATAAGGAGAAGGAAGTTTCAAGAGGATTTGAGATTCATGGGAAGCTTGACCTTCTCTAGGCATTTTTGGGAGTTGAACTACTGTCAAAATGTGTTTCCAATGCATAGAAAGCTCTAAATTAGGAACTAGTAGTTAACTATCAATGCACTATTACTTCTTAAAAATTGTTGGTGCACTTCTATGAATAGCACACTTGCACACCTTATGCACCTATGCACCTTAGTGATAGGTTCCAAAAATCTAAAATTTCCCAAGTATCAAAATTAAATTTCCACCATCTAGATTTTTTCCTTCCTTATCTAAAAGTGATGGCTAGATGTTTTCTCTTGAATTTCTCAATAATCTCCACTACTTGGGAAGCTTCTAGAAAATCCAAAGCTTCATATTTATCTTTAATTGTTTGCTAGTAGTTACTAACCTCCATATAGGTTTTCACAAAATCCTCTAATTTAGTGTCCTATTCCAATGATAACTCTTCACTCTTAAATGGTTGCCTAATATCTTATTCAGATGAAGCATCCTTGAATTTTCTTCAAAATTTTTGGACAATTGATTGCACTAACTTGACCTTTATTTTTTACTCATCCTCAAAAATCTCAATGGTAGCAGCATTGTAGTACTTTTTTTCTTCTAAAATTTTCTCTCGAGTCTAGTCTCTTAACCTTTAAATATCTTCATGAAGTCCTTCCATTCCCTTATTACCAACAACTATTTTCTCAATCCAATCCTCGAGTTTATCAAGCTTTTTTTCTATATACACCTCCATGAGTGTATGAAACCTTTGATCTTTTATTAATGTCAAAATCTATAAGTCTTTCACCCAAGTATGTACATCATCCATTAACCCAAAATCTTGGTTCACTATAGACACTAGTTTATCCATACTCAACTGAATGTAGTGCAATAGGTTCAAATTTCCCTGTATTATCTATACATCCTTCTCCTCAAAATTGTTATGACATTACTAACATGCTCCCAAAAATGTAACCATCTGAACCATCCTCTTTTCCTTTCTCTCTAGTGTTGTAGCAAGAGTGATCTCCAAATGATCCAAGTCTATTGGGCCCACTATTCCACACAAATAGCCTCTTATAAGCTCTTTTTTCTTCTATAGCATTAGCATCTCAAACTTATTTCTATCCATATGCTTGAACACTTATTTTACACTTGTAGTAATCAGTACTTTGGTGGTTTCTATTGTGGGCCTTCCTAATAGGACCTCCTTGATTTGGTAATCATTAGGAGTCAAATCCTTAGTGTTAGAATGTGGAGGAGGGATGGATATATGTGCAATCAATTCCTAATCTTAGTTCTTCACAATGAAGGTCAATGGTTGTGCATCACCCATAGGTGGCTCGGGCTTCTATATGGCTTTTACTAGCCCATTCATTCCCTCCTAAATATTTACATTCAACTAACCCTTCTATCAAACCATGACCTCCCTCTTTATCCAAGTGGGTTTAGTGTCTAATGGGACTCAAAACTGCATTCCCATTTTGAGTGCCAATCTAAACTTGAGTCAATTTGAGTCCCTATAAGTGCATTTAGTGCATGTGTACCCAACTATTATTTTGAGGCCTATGAAGTGTTTAATATTTCTAAAAAAATTTATTTATCATGTCGATGTTCCCCATGATGTTAAATTTTCATTTTGAGTCATTCCATGAGGTTCCATTTTGAGCATTATTGAAATCTGCATTTTTTCTTAAGTGTCAAATAGCGACAAGAAGCCTATTTTGTAATTGAATATCTTACACTTGGTTATGTTTCATGATATTCTGATTTGGGAGTGATTTTTATAAATATTAGTGAGTCTATGTTTCAATTTTCAAGTCATTTTGATATGCATTGACTAGGTTTTGAATCCCTCAAAGTTGGTTGTTTACTATTGTCATGTTGATGCAAATTGTTTAGAATTCTAGGAGGCCCTATTTGACTAGTTTAACTTTGTCCCAGTTGACTAAAATGAGAAATTTTCTTTTACATTAAATTCTAACAATCTGATAGATGATATGTTTCATATTTGAGCCTATGAAAAATCTATTTTGTTGGAAATATTCAAGACTATGCTAAGTTACTGAGAGGGGAGGGGTGAATCAGTAAATTCTAAAACTTTAACAATTTTAATCAAATAATCCAATTAGAAATTGATTCATCACATCTAATCTAATTGCATGCATGAGAAACTAAAAACATGAAAGCATTCATAACACTTGACACAAAGATTTGGTGACCCAGAAACTTAAAACTTGGGTGGAGATGATACCCACAAACTTTAGTACTATAGCATAAAGTTGGCCTATTAAGGTTTACATTGATCACTTTTGATGATTTTCCCTATTAGGAGCAATTAGGATTGATAGGTCCACGTTGTAAGAGGATTTACAAACATACAATGAACTATGCACTCAGTAAAGAGATTTATGAAAGACTGTTAGGTCTACCTTATTAAAGGATATTGACTGGTTCACCTATTAGGATGAAGCAGTAGATCTCTAAATTGTAACTAAGTTTTTTGAATGAGATTCATTTGTGTATTGATCACCTTTTTTTGATAGATATGTCTCTACTACTCCTTATATTGTTATGGCCTTTACAATTCTTTATCTGTTGTATTCATAACTTGAACTTTTTGCATTCCTCATTCATATGCATATTCACATTTGCATCGTTACATTGGATATGATACAATACATTACATATATATACCAATCCAAATTACAAAATTACAAAGTTGGCCATGATACAAGTTAACACCTATATTACAAAGTTGGCCCATATGAAGATACTTAGGTTCTGAAGACTGACTCGATGAGGTTCTGATACTTGACATCCACTGTTAATGCTTGGCTTTGTCATGCATTTAGTAGACATAGAATCTTGGTCCATAATAATCACTTTCAAGTAGTCTTGAACTTGGTTTGCACTAGTGACTTGGAAAATATTGTGCAACTTGGCAAAAACTAAATCACTTGGTTAGCACAAAGTAGCTCAATTAACACTGGCTTCGCATCAGATGAACTATGAACTTGGTAGATATTGCAATGCTTGATAACCACTAATAAACTTAGTGTATACTAAAATGCACAATTTAAATTTTTGGACTTCATACTAACTGAATCTTCTTGGTAACTACTGGGATTAGTTCAAAGGACTCAGTAGCAACTATGGAACTCGATGGCTACTAAATTACATGGAAAACACTTTAAACTATTCAATGAGCTCGTTAGTTATATACAATTTGAATAAGTGTGTGTCACTAATAACAAACTTGACTGATATGTCAACACATTTGACTAGTTTTCAAATGTCATTCCAAATGCAATTTGTAAAGTTTTACTCATGTCTAAAACTATAGATTGATCAATAGCCCTGTTCGAGATGTCATAAATTTGAATCCATGATAGATGAGTCCAAATGGATTGTACCACTACATTCTTCTCTAAAAATTCTTTAAGTGTGTTAGTTTTTGGTTATTGACCAATCTGTTTACACAATTTAACAAGTCCATTTTTTTTGATAAAATCAAAATTATGCTAATGTTCCTAGTTCTACAAATCCAAGTACCTCACTTTGAATGCTCGCCAAATTTTCCCAATTATTCTTAATGATCTCAAATGATAGATTTATACTCTTCTCATGGTAGTAAACTAATATCCCTATTTTCATGGTCCCAAGTGTTAGTTTGACCTATTTTTAAAGCTAAAATTGAACACTTTTAATTATTTTCTGACATGTTTACTTGCGGACAATTTCATGGAGGCAAATTGTATGGTCAATATCCTTTGACCCAGGGGTTGTCATGAGAAAAAATTTGATAGGGTACAAGAATGTGGAACAAAGAATAAACATGTCAATTTTTAGGACTCGATTAGGTGTTTTGGCTAATTTTTAAAGCTAGTCTCAGAGGCTTCTAGGCAGAAAGTCACAATTTGCAAAAAGAGGTGAAATGAGTTTTAAAGTTTTATTTAGTAGTTGAGTTAGATTTCAATCAATATTAGGTGATCAATTGATTGGTTTGAAAGGTTAGGTGTTTTAGTTTGAACTTTTTTTTAGTCGGACCCACTTTGGTGCTCAACTGATTTCATTAGATTGACAAGATGTTGAGGACACATGTAATGGAACTCCTGTAGCTCCAAGTCCAATAAAATCAATAGAGTACAAAAATTTCAAAAAGGTATACAATGCAGTCTCATCAAGGACATATTTTGCTCCATCTTTGCATCCTATTCATCGTTACACACTAGGACCACTATCTTAGATGAGAGTTAAAAGGGCATTTGCCAAGAAAGGAGGGTGCAACAATAGGTAGCTGGAGGTTTACAAAATTGAAAGAGCACTTTAATTCCAAGATAGAAAGATTGAAGTTGAAGCTAGAATCCCTAGGAAATTCCTTATAATTTTCATTGGAAAGGAATTTCTAGATGTGGGATCCATTGTCTTAGTGATCACACATGCTTATTATTTAAGAGAAATGACTTAGTGCAATCAGTTTTTCCTAGTTCCAATCATCAACATGAAATGATTTTGGAAGCCTAAGAATGGTGCTAGTAAACACTCACACTATGTCAATCACTCAAGAAATTTAAGAGGATGCAAATTGTGGGCCTTTCTAAGTCTATTTGCAAGAACCTCAACACCTTAACATAGTTCCCTAATCCAACAAGAGATGAATAGATTTTTCTTCAAGACAAATTCATGAGTTTGATTAAGGAGGTAGTCACCACATATTCGAAGTGGTTTCCATGTCATGTGGATATGGTTAAAGTGTGACCATGAAAAGAACATTTTTTTGTGTCAACATTTAAGATGTGAGTCAGGATTACATCGAGCTATGTCCAAAATTCAATCATCAGTGTCACCAAGGGATACATATGATTCTACAAGAAGGTTGTTATACCCAAAATAGAAATGGATGAAATTGAATATGATTCAATTGCTTTTAAATTATGAATCAAGTCTGAAGTATGGTATCCATTTGGGGAAGAGTCCAAACAAATTATGAATTGGGTATCCACTTGTGAAGTATGTATCTAGGTATGTAATGAAAAATCCTCAAATTCATATGGATAGGTAGAAGCTAAGGAGAAATATGGAAACCATGAGTGTCCAACTCAAGGGAGATGTTGAAATGGGAGAACTTGGAATGGAAAGGGGAGATAAGACAAATTTTAAAGCTAAATTACTATAAAAAGGATAGAGATCCCAAGTATGTAGAGGAGGCCTAGTTATGATGTCCTTCTAAGAAAATCCTGAAGTGAACTCTTCATGATAGCAATATGGGATCTGCCAGCAACTTGCAGTTCTAAGTGACAATTACCACATTACTAGTGATGAAGCCAGTGGAGTAATAACTTGCATGAAGCTATAGGGAGTGGCATTTCCAACATCCAAAGAAAGAAACAATTTTTAGTCCCACATTGGGCAAGATGTAGTTTCCAAGTGTTTTTAAATACCAAATTACTCACTCCCTAAATTTCTTTAAGACACAAGTGCTTTTGGAAGCACAAACCTCATGTGGGGGGCCCACTTATAGATAGCTAGCTAGTGGTTAAAATAAATTGAATGGCCAAATCGAAGATGGAAGGATGAAATTATCAAGCACCACATGGTGATCAATTGCACCTTCGCAATGATAACTATGTAGTTAGAGGATAACCATGCAATAGCATAAAAATGCTAAAGCTAACTACTTCACAAGGTCATGACATGAAATGCTAGGTCTAGGAAAACTACCCCGACCATGCAAAAAAGCATATTTCACACCATCACAAGGCTTAACCATTGTTAAGAAGAATGTTAAAGGGTTTCAACACTGCAAAAGGCCTATGGCAAATGATTGCTTGAGTTAAGGTGAGGTTAAGGTTAAGAGCTTGGATGATGAAAAAAGGTGAGACATGGAGAGAACCTGTTGATAGGAAAATGGTGAGGTTGCAAATTTGGTGAATCATACATTGACATATGGTGCCCAATTGTAGGTCAACACAGTGATAAAAAATGATTTTTATTCAATTTTTCATGTACAGTCCATGATTTAAAAAATTTGGAATGGTTTGAGATATCCTATAGTCAAAACTATATGAAATTTTAAAATTTTTATTTAAATGTTTGAACATTAAGTTGGGCTTGGAAATTTCAAATGCATGCTAGAGGGGCATTTTTTTCCAAAATGTAGAGTGCAGTATACCCTTGGAATTGGGAGAAGATGAGCTTTCCATATATGTAGTCAAAAAATGTATAGGTATTCAATGGTAAGAGTTATAAGCATATTTGTGATTTATGGAGCATTCTCAATAGAATCAGCAAAATTCACGATGGAGCATCAAATTTGGTTAGAACGTAGATATGGGAATTTTTTGGCTCCATATTTGGAGGAAAATATTTTTAAGATATTTTTTTTTTCCTCTAAAGGTCATTTTGGTAGGTATTTTAGTATCAAATTTAGTATCTTAATCAGTTACATGTTTCTATCATTTTGAAGATATTTTCAAGCATTCTTCAGCAAAAAAGAAAAGATCTAATTTTTAGCTATAGAAAGAGGGTAGAGATAAGTTTTTCATCAAAAAGTGGAAAAATTTCAAGTGGACAAATGGTAGCATCTGATCTAATCCAAGAATTCTTCATGTCTTCTTAATCTATTCTCTTCTCTTTCTCTAAGGTTGGTCCTAGTCTTTTAGAAAGTTTTTAGAGTTGTTATTCCACCATTCTTCAACATTTCTCTCATGTAATGAACAAAAATTAATGAGAATACAATGATAGTATTAGTCTAATGAATTGCCTCTAAGTTAATTTCATGCATCCTTTATGTATTTGTTTTAAGGAAATGAATGAAAATGCAACAACATGTTTATCTTTAGTCTAAATCTTGTCTCTTGTTCATGTTTTTTGTTGTCTTTATGATTTTTGAACAAAGAGCACAAATATCAATTGAATCTATTTTATTGTATGTTTTGGTATGTTTTCCTTGTGATTCAAGGAGTCATGTAAATGCTTGGTTTACCATAATGGGGTTGAAGATTTCATGAAGGGATAGGTTGAGTATGAGATTCAAAATTGATGCAAATGTTTGATTCACAAGGTAAATGGATAGATCTAGAAGTCCTGATAAATGAAATATTGCATTAATTTCCAAGGATGTGTGTTAGTGATTTTTGGAATTGCCCAATAGATAAGGTGTTGATTAACTACAGGATTGATATTTTTTTTTGTTCATATCTTCGTGATGTTGAAGTCAATATTATATTCATAATCCTTTTCCATTTTTGCTAAAGAGCTAAAAAGAGTTTTCCTCACTTAACTTATCAATTTCATAGGTCATGTCATTAGCTATTTCACATATATTTTCTTTGTATAAGCATATAAAACTCATAGGTATTATATGTTTTATGAGATTCAGTTGTATGCTTTGATACTAGTACCATATGAAGAATATGAGGTTTAACTACCTAGGTCTTATAGAACCTAAAGTAGAAGGAGTATAGCCTTATAGTTGGCCCCAATATCTAAATAGGTATGTCACAGATGGGAGTTATCTACCCCTAGATGTATTATGTTCTCATCATTATTCTCATCATTGGGTTTTTGAAACCTAACATTTTAAAAAACAAACAGTGCCCATTGGAGACATATATTTGACTGAAGAGGGGGTTTGCATAGTAGGTCCCTTTACCTTATTAGTCCACTCTGGAGCCTTTTCTCAGTGAGTGAGATTACTAGTATAGCTAAAAATTAGATCTTTTCTTTATTTTCTTTTCTCTGGAGCCTTTGCCAAGGATGTAACCATGCATGTATTGGCATAGTCTCCCTATAGTTATCCCAAGTATCTATTTTTGCTATTAATTTGGGCATGACTATATGATCCAAAATGTTACAAAGTATTGAATCTAGTAGTAACTTCTCTCATCTCTCCAAAAAATGTAGTATAGTTTTAGGGTTCGTTGGCTCCCAGGAATTTGTAGTAGTTATTCTCACTATTGGAAGAATAACTTTAGTGAAGAGTTGAGTGAAAGGAGTTGAAGAAGAAAGTTCTACTTCTCTGTAAATGCCATAATCATGAGGCCCATTTCCTTGTAGAAGCCTTTTCTACAATGACATTACCTCTAAACCATACAAAGGATGTTTAAGTGTTTTTCAACCTTGAAACACTCTTATAAGCAATGACAAAGAAAATGTAGATGCAATACATGAAAAATTCCAAGGTGATCATGGAAAATACTAATATCTTAATATCTTAAATGCAATAAATTAGAGGGTAAGAATCTTGTGAGAAGTGTGTTTTCTTTCAAGATCCCATGCACAAAAAATTTGAAAGGAGAAAGAAGATAAATAATGTACACAAAAGCCAATAGAATGTTTAAAACGAAAAAAAATAAGAAACTAGCATTTAAGATATTATGATATGATGGTTTATGAAAATTTAGATGTTATTTCCAAGGTGATCATTATAGAATAACAAAGAATTTAATTCCTGCTATAGTTTGGTCAAACAAAGATGAAGTTTTGACACAATAATGACTCATGTTTAACACCATTCACTCACACATGGATAAATCAATAGATGGCTAAGTTGAAGGAAAAAATAATTCAATTAAAATATGAACTAATAAGGAATCATGTGAATAACTCCCTGATTGTTCAAGAAAACAAGAAGAAGAATGGAAGGAGTGACAAGGAGTTACAAACAAGAGGAATGAAGAGGAAGTAGATAGAGGACAAGGGGCATAGGTTTTTTTATCCTTGATAACTTTCAACTTCACATTGTGTTATAACTTTGGCATAGGTGTTTGATCCTCAATAGCTTTCATTTCAACATTAAATTTTTAAAGATTGTTCAACACCCTCACTTGTGGAACTCTCATGTCAAGCACTTTCTATACTATTTCAACACCATATTCTTTCTTTCTAGCTAATAGTTCTTTAGGTGCATTTTGTTGTAAAACATTAATTTTGTAAAACTTTTTGTATTGTTTCAACACCAAATATTTATTTCAAAACCATATGTGTAGATATAAACATTATGTACAACATCTCCTATATTTTTGAAGATATACACATTAATTGAACCAAATATTTCTTTCAAAACCATGTGTGCAAATATAAATATTAAGTATAACACGTCCAATATTTTTGTAGCTATACACATTAATTACACCAAATGTTTCTTTCAAAACCATATGTGTAGATATAAACATTAAGTACAACATGTCCAATATTTTTTTAGATAGACATATTCATTACACTAAATGTTTTTTCAAAACCATATGTGCAAATATAAACATTAAGTACAACATGTCCAATATTTTTACAGATATACACATTAATTACACCAAATATTTCTTTCAAAACCATATGTGTAGATATAAAAATTAAGTGCAACCAACTCAATAAGGTTACATGAATAAGTTATTCCTGTAAAGAAGGATCATGTTAGATAATACAAGGGAGTTTGATCAAAATAGGGAGACAATCGCTAGATTGTTGTCTAACTTTCAAAGACTAGGTGATGATAAATGTCATTGTCCTTGCAAATGTTGTAATGGCTTAAAGACAAGAAGAATCAAAATCAAAATAGCTAAAAGACATTGTTGGTAGAATAGTCACACTGAAGGGGGGTTTGATTGTCATCAATTGGTAAGTTGTTTGTTATATTTTTTCACAATTAATATACTTATGTACCACAAAATGAGATTTTAATTATCATCATTTTTATATAGGTCAATCTCCCAAGGGTAGTACATGATATAGACCAACACATCTTAGAGAAACATAAAAGTGTGAATGTGGAGGAACATAGAGGTGTGAATATGAAGGAACATGGAGATGTGAGTATTGAAGGAGAAAAGCATGGTCCCATGGAAGATGACGATCATGTTCTAGAAAACACATTTGAAGATGATGGTATGAATGCATTGATCCATGGCACATTTGGTAGTAGTGTTGTTGTTGTTGCTGATGATGATGATGATTATGATGATGAGGATGACATTGGCCTGTGATCCATGATATAACTCTACTTAAGAAGGAAAACATGGACCTTTATGAAGGATCCCAATCAACTCCTCTCTTTCTTGTATTGTTGTTGGTGAATTTGAAGGTTATGAATAATTTATTCAACATAACAATGTCACACATGCTATGGTTTGTGATATACATCATTATAGTGTATAAAAGGTGAAGTATGTACTATTAAAATTTTTTATACCAACAACTAATATTTTTTTCTATAGATTGATAGGTGACTATTTGTTACCACCATCAAATGTTCTCCCTTGCCTGTACCAAGAATTATGTGCCACTATGAAACATATTGGAATGGAGTATCAATCAATAGATACTTGTCCTCAAGATCATGTAATTTATCATAAATAATACAAAAATCCAATTGAATTCCCTAAATTTCATACAAGAAAATATCAAGATGATCAAGTGATAAAAAAAGGTGCCTCGCAAGGCTCATTACATCAGCATTATTCTACATCTTAAACAATTACTTAGGTGTAATATATTGGCATAATTTACTATGGATTACCATGAATGTAATAGAATCTGAGATGACATTATTTGAATGCCTATGAATAGTTCAACATTTAAGGACATAGAGGAAAAGTGGCCACACTTTAAAGAACCTTGAAATCATAGGCTTTCTCTGGCAACTAATGGTGTCAATCCATATGGAGAGATGAGATCTATTTACTCAGCCCAACTTGTTTTTGTTATCAACAATAACCTCCCTCCATGGATACCAATAAAGAGGGAGAACATTATGTTGGAAATGATTATTCTAGGTATTTTATTATTTTATTATTACCTACATGTAATTATAAGTCTTTTAGTGAAATGACCATGATAATTATCTAATGTTGTTCATTCAACTAGGTAAGTACCAAGTGAAACATATGAATGTATATATGGAACCTCTTATCAACAAGTTGTTGGTATTATGGAATGGTTTTACTATGTATGATATCTCTAGACCAATTGGACAAAAAATAATTTCAATTCCATGCAATGCTTGTGTGGACAATTCATGATGCCCTAGGGTTGCCACATTTATGTGGTATGTTATGTTAAAATCTAGTTGTACACAATAATATAAATCAAAGAATGAACATATTTAATCCAATTATATCATTATCTTGTAGGTCTTAAAACAAAGTGAAAATTTGCATGTCCAATGTGTGGTCCAAAGATGAAATCTCATCATTTCAAAAGTTTAAGAAAGTAGGTGTTTGATGAGAATAGACACTTCCTCCACAAAAAAAATAAGTTTCGAAGTGCTAAAAAATATCTTTTAATTGGGAAAGAAGAGACTACATAAAAGCCACAAAGAATTGCACCTCACTAATGGCAATTGGTGATGGAGACACAACCCAAGACCATAATGAATACATAGGAAAAGGGAAATATTATTATCAATGGAAAATGTCCTATGAGCTTACAATAGTATGATTTTGGAGAAAGAAATCCTTTACACAATACCTCCTCTCTAACTCCACTAAGAACTACATTTACAATGCCAAAAGTGTTCTTAAATAAGCCCCAAATGGTTTAGGGTTAGGAATATATTATAGAATATGCTAGTTGGAATCCACCACCAAAATAAAAGGTTCTAGAAGTCACATTAGAAGTTGGTGTAAAATTAGAAGAATCCAAAAATGGTAGCCCAACTTCTGGGAGACATAACTTTTGAACTGGGACTCCGATGGACAAATTGTTTACATTTCTAGAAAGCTCTCAAAGTGCTCTACAACTTTATGAAGAAGCTTTTCTCATCCCCTATTTTTTGGCCCCATAAAATGCCATTTAGTGCCCCAAATCTAACTTTGAAGCTCTCTTAGGTCTCTAGGAAAATTAAAATTGCAATAACTTTCTAACCATAAAGCCTTTTGACCTAATTCTTTTTTTGAAGCACTTAAAATCAGAAGTATAATAATCCCTCCAACTTAAACCCTCTAACTCATCATAATTTTGTCTTAATTACAAAATAACCCTTTTTCTACATTTATATGTATCCCAAGGTGCTCAAAAACTCTAACTCAAAAAACTAATAGTGGACCTGTGAGAGTTGGAACCTTTATTTGACCCAAATGGGTATCCAAAAATAAAAACACACTAAACAAAAACTATCTCTAAGCATATTTTTGGGTGATACAAGATTGCCCTTACACCACTAGATGCTCCTGCATCAGACACCTAGTGTAGATTGAAAAGTGACCCTATCACTTTATGGTAGAGGAAAACCCAAATGGGCAACCTCTGTTGCTGATATCTAAGTTGAGTCCTCTATTGGTCATCCTTTCCACTTCACCAGGTACTGTTCATACTACTTTTTTTTGGTACTCCTACGCACATGATTATCTAGAATCTCTTTTATCTCCTCATTCTTAGAAGTAGGAATTGGACATGGCTCTGCAATCAAGCCCTCATCTGCACCATCATCATGATATTCTATTAAGTCTACAATGTTGAAGATAGGAGAAATGTGAATCCCATCTAGAAAATCCACCTCATATGCATTTCCTAACTCATGTTTCTTCAAAATTTTGTAGGGGCCAAATTTCTTCATCTTTAGCTTGTTGTAAGTACCCACTAGAAATTTTTCCTTTTGTAAGTGTACCATAACTAGATCCCCTACTTGGAACTCCTTATGTCTCCTCCTTTGATTTTCCCTAGCTTTATACTATTGATTCATCTTAGTGATGTGCACATGGACCTCCTCATGTAGGTTCTTGATATGTTTAGCAAATTCTTCTGCCTCGGCACTTGTCCTCTCCCCTTGCTCCATCTTACTTAATTCTAGTGTAGTCCTTGAGCTACTCCCATACACAATTTGGAATGGTGATCTACTAGTACTCCTAGTTACAGAATTATTGTAGGAAAATTCTACTTGTGGTAGAATCAAATCCCATCCCTTGGGCTTATCTCCCACTAAACACCTCAACAAATTGCCCAAACTTTTATATGCCACTTCTATCTATCTGTCAGTCTGTAGATGATGTGTAGAATTGAACTTCAATTATATCCTCAACTTCTTCCATAAAGTCCTCCAAAAATACCCCACAAATTTAGTAACTCTATCATAAATAATACTCTTTGGGAGACCATGTATTCTCACCACCTCTGTGAAAAATAAATCTGCAATATGTATAGCATTATGAGTCTTGTGGCATGGGATGAAATGTGCCATTTTGGAGAACCTATCAACCACCAAAAAAACTGAGTCATTTCCCCTTTGTGTCCTTGGCAATCCAAGAATAAAATACATACTTATGTCCTCCCATGGCTTCAATGGAATAGGCAATGGCTAATAGAGTTCAGTATTCTAACTAAATCCTTTGGCTGCTTGACATACTTGACAACTTTGTACAAACTTCTTCACATCCTATGATATTTGAGGCCAAAAATAATATTCTCTAATAATGGAAATGGTCTTATCTCAACCAAAGTATCCTACCATCCCCCCACTATGTTTCTCCTTGATCAAATTTTTCCTCATGGAACTCCTTGGAAAGCATAATTGATTGCCCTTGAACAACATACCAACTTGAATCAAATAATCTAGCCACCTAGTTCTATCTATAGTAATAGGTTCTTTACAAGCCTTCCATGCTTTAGAAAAATTAGGATCCTCAGGGTACATAGTCTTGAGTTCATCAAACCCAACCACTTTAACCTGCATTATTGCTAGCAACAATTGTCTCCTACTCAATGCATCTACAACCCTATTAGACCATCCACTTCTATGTTTCAACATAAACATATAGCTCTGCATGAACTCTACCCACTTCAAATGTCTCTGGTTCAATTTACCTTGGCTATTTAGGTACTGCAATTCCTATTGATCACTATACAAGACAAATTCTTTTGGCAATAAATAATGCTTCCATTTCTTTAAGGCCTAAAGGATTGCATAGAACTCTTGATCATAAATAAAATACTTTTTATCTGCATCATTCAAATTTTTGCTAAAATATGCAATAGGCTTACCTTCTTCACTCAATACAGCCCCAATAGTACTACCACTAGCATCATAATCTACTTGGAACACTTTACTAAAATTAGGAAGTGCCAACATAGGTTATTCTATCACCTTCTTTTTCAACAATTCAAAACTCCTTGCAGCTACTATAGTCCACTTGACTATAGTCCACTTGAACTCTTTCTTATCCCCCCTATTTATTTTAGTCAGGGGTGCACATATGCCACTAAAATTCTTAATGAACTTCTTGTAAAAACTAACTAGACCATGAAATGATCTCACCTTGGTAGAAAGCCTTGGAGTAGGCCATTCCACGATGGCTTTTACCTTCTTTGGATCCATCTTGAGACCTTCAGATGATACAAAAAACCCCAAGTAGACTAACTCTTTTTTTACAAAGCTACACTTCTTCAAATTAATCAACAATTTATCTTCCCTCAACCTTTCAAGGACACTATGAATGTGCAATAAATTTTCATCCAAAGTCTTTCTGAAAATTAAAATATCATCCAAATAGATAATAACAAATTTTCCCAAGAATTTCTTTAATACCTCATTTATAAGTTGCATGAAGGTGCTTAGCACATTGGTCAATCCAAAGAGTATGACTAACCACTCACATAGACCATCCTTGGTCTTGAATGTAGTATTCCACTCATCTCCCTCTTCTATCCATATCTAGTGATAGCCATTCTTGAGATCTATCTTTGTAAAGTATTGAGCTCCACTCAAGTAGCCCATAAGATCATCCATTCTTGGCAAAGAAAACTAATACTTGATGGTTATTCTATTTATAGATTGAGAGTATATGAACATTCTCCACTCTTAATCCTTCTTTGGTGCCAGTACTATAGGTACTACACATGGACTTAGGCTCTCTTGAATCAAACCCTTCCTCAATAGCTCCTGAACTTGTCTGTTTAGCTCCTTAGTTTAAGTAGGAGTCATCCTATGAGCAGCCTTGTTAGGCAAACTAGCTCTAGGGATTAAATCTATCTTATGATTGATTTTCCTTACTAGTGGCAACCCTTCTGGAACATTATTAGAGATGACATCTCCATACTCACTTAATAGGCTTGAGACTTCAATTGGAAATTCACTACTACCTTCCTTAGCTCTTCTAGGAATCAAAGCATAACACATACGCTAATGTTTCATACCATCTAAAAAATTTCTTCCATCAACAAGACATATCCTAGCACTACTGCATACCTTTTCACCCTCTTTTATCAAGGGCTTTAGTTTGTGGTGAACTTCATCCTTTGTCAGAGAGTATCTATTTGCATGACCATCATCTAGAGCATGCCTATAAAATTTCCATGGCCTTCCCCACAATAAATGGTAGACATCCATTGGAATAATGTCACAGAGAAAATCATCATGGTAACTCCCAATATTGAACTTCACCAAACATTGTTCATTGACCAAGTCCTTATGATCATCCTTTACCAAAGCAATCTGATAGGGTTGGGGGTGTTTCTTTATCTTGAGCTTTAGCTTAGGGACCATCTTCTCAAACATCAAGTTGTCAGTGTTGCCACCATTAATGATCACATCACAACACTTATCCTCACTAGTATGAAAAAAACTCTTCCTTTGTCTAGGTTTAGTCTCATTGCTTAATAAGACCCTTTCATTTACTAGAAGCTCTCCTCTTTTTGCATCCTCTAAATGTGATGATTGTGCATCCTCATCCACATGAGAAACTCTTGCTTGACCATCAGCTCTCCTATCTATCCTTCCTTGTCATTGAGGGCATTCAAAGGCATGATGACCTTTATTGTAATGAAAATAGGTACCATAGAAGCCTCCTCTCCCTAATCCTTGTCCACATCCTCTACCTCTTCCTCTCTAATCTCCAAAGTTTTGATCATGAGAGCAATTGAAACCCTTATTTCTCTAGTTTCTACTAGTACCCACATCTTCATTTTTCTTTTGGGTCTCATTTTGACCTCCAAATGACCTACTATCACCCCTTCTTCCTTGACCACACCCTCTTTGCCTTTTGTCAAACCTTTTGTTTAGGTTCTCTTCAACTCATAGGGAAAATTGGTATGTCTCTTAAATGCTAGTCATTCTAACCAAACTTAACTCCTCCTAAATGCTAGGCCATAACCCACTAAGGTAACATGCAACCTTCTCCTTATTAGCTTCTATATGCCCTACCCTTATAAGAAGTTGATAAAATTCCTTCGTATATTCCTAGACAAGTTTTCCTGCTTGCTTTAACCCTTGCATTTTCTTGAAAAAATCAATCTCATAATCAACAGGAATGAACTACTTCTTTAGTTTGTCCACCATGCAATCCCACCTTGTGATTTTCTCCTTTCCTCTTCTATTCCTTTCAACCTGAATCTCTTTCCACTAAATTTTTGCATGGCCTTTCATTTTAGCCTTTGCAAACTTAACCCTCTCTAGGTCCCTGATATCTTCATACTCCAAATACTTCTCTAGTTCATTGATCCAATCGATCAACTCATCTGAGTTTGGAGTTCCTAAAAACATACCCACATCAATTCTAGGTCTTTTTCCAAGCTTAGAAATGGCCCTAAAAATCCTCTCCTCTACCTGATTTAGGACTTCCCCTTCATCTTCCCCTTCCTGTCCAATTTCTTCTTCTTCATTTTCTTCCTCACTTTTTTTGCATGAGGCAACATTTAGTCCTCTAAAAATCTCCTCCTATAATGCTTGAACTTGTCTCTAGAGAGCTCTAACCTTAGGATTAAAAGCTCTTTCCCTTCCACCAATTCCTTCATGGAGGCATCTTCTTGTCTCAAACCTACAACCTCACAGTCCTGGTGCAAATTGCCTCACAATTGGCATTCTGTCTACACAATCAGGAAAACCTACTCTGATACCACTTGATGGAGACATAACCCAAGACCAAAATGAACACACAGGAAAAGGTAAATATTATTATCAATGGAAAATTCCCTATGGGTTTACAATAGTATGATTCTAGAGAAAGAAATCCTCCACACAACACCTCCTCTCAAACTCCACTGAGAACTACCTTTACAATGCTAGAAGTGTTCTTAAATAAGCCCCAAATGGTTAAGGGTTAGGAATACATTCTAGAATATGCTAGTTGGCATCCACCATCAAAAAAGAAGGTTCCAAAAGTCATGTTAGAAGTTAGAGTAAAATTAGAACAATCCAAAAATGGTAGTCCAACTTCCAAGAGGCATAACTTTTGAACTAGAATTCTGATTGATGAACCATTTACATTTTTGAAAAGTTCTCAAAGTGCTCTACAGCCCTATGGACCAGCTTTTCTCATCCCCCATTTTTTTAGCCTCATAAAATTCCATTTAGTACCCCAAATCTAACTATGAAGCACTCTTAGGAGGTCTCTAGGAAAAGTAAAACTACAATAACTTTCTAACCATAAAGCCTTTTGACTTGATTCTTTTTCTAGAGCACTTTAAATTACAATTATAATCATCCCTCCAACTTACACCTTCTAACTCATCATAATTTTGGCTTAATTACAAAATAACCCTTTTTCTACATATATACATATCCCAAGGTGCTTAAAAAATCTAACCCAAAAAACTAATAGTGGAACTATGAGAGTTGGAACCTTTATTTGACCCAAATGGGTATCCAAAAATAAAAAACACATTAAATAGAAACTATCTCTAAGAATTTTTTGTGTGATACAGGATTGCCCTTACACCACTGGATGCTCCTGCATCAATTGGAATATAATAGAATTTGAATTCAAGGTCATCAAGGCATCAATATTGACCACCTTCCAAAGGGACTAAAATGTTATCCCAAAGAATTTAATAGGTTTTCCTACTATGAGAAGCTACAAATTGTGCATTTGTTTGATACCATGCATATTGGAAAGAATGTAATAGAGACACTATGGAAAATATTGGATGGAATGCATGACAAAGAAAAACTTGCTAAAATTTGTAGTGAAAATCATGATTCCAATCATGCAATGAAAAATATCATTGAATCAAATATAAATAGATACTAGATTAATACAATTGCACTTCCTTGGTTATTAAAGAAAAATCAAAGTAATGCCATAAAAGAAGTCATACAAAAAATGAGATTTCCTACAGGATTTGTTGTGAATATAAGCAAGCTCATATCAAAGAAAATTGAATTTGGCATAGGGCTAAAAAATGCATGATTGGCATACCTTCATCAAGGTAAGTCACGGTCTTTTGTATTTATAATATACCTATCAAATTGCATTTGATTTTGATTGTATTACATTAGAAAATAATGAAATGATCAATTGACAATTGTTACAGTATGTGTTACCCCTATCGCTCCCAAATGACTTCAATAATAATATCAAACAAGTGATATATGATCTTCAAAAATGCATGAGGTAAGAAGTGATATTTATTCAATATAGTAAATAAGTAATATATTGTAAAGTCTCATAATTATATGTTTTTGTTTCTTGAATCCCTTATAGGTGGTTGTCATCTAAAGAAATTCATAAAGAATATATTAAATATTGAAACAAAAGAATTCCTCTACTAATGTATGAAATGAAAAAGTGTTTACCTTCAACTTTTGTCAATGCACAAGAACACTACCTCATACACCAAGTTGAGGAGATTGAATTGTGTGGACCTATACAGCCTAGGTCAATGTGGATGGTCGAGAGACACTTGAAATGTTTGAATGGTTTGGTTTGATAAAAAGAATGTCCTAAGGGTTCTATGATTGAGGGGTATATAGAATACTAGATGATGGTGTACGTTACTCAATGCTTCTTAATCTTGTAGCAAAGACCCACATATAGATTGCATTTGGGATCTCAACTCCATTAAAAATTTTGAAGGGGAGTACTTGGTGGGGAAAGGTAGATTTAAGAAACTAAAAAGTAATAAACTATGAGATGTTATTGTACTTAATTAATTCTCAACCTTCAAAATAAATCTTTTCTAATTCATATATTTACTTTTGTACAGATGGTATAGATTGGGATGCAATACATTTGTTTATTGCAAACAATCAAGATTGGATGATGGTATGGATTGAATGTTGTCAAAATTCTACTCATGGATTAAAATAGGAATCCATATCTTCATTGGTTAAAAAATATCATTTTAATGGAGATACTAATGTTACATAAAAGGAAATAGATTTAGCATATGGTTTAAGAGATCTCTAGGCACTTATAAGTTTTTTAGTCAACCATATGTTTTTGAACTCGTGATGGAATAATTTATACATGCTTGACATAATTGTAGGTGAAATACCACAAGACTATGTTTTTTAATGGTTATAAATTTTGTATCAAAGATTTGGATGACATGAATAGAACTTGTGATTATTGGATAAGTGTAGTCTTCTAGGTGACCAATATTTCATCTAGAAATCACTTACATCCTCAATAATCTCAAAATGGGATAGTTGACTATGACTTTAATTCCTTCAAATTAGTTCACTTCATTATCAAATGGTATAAATTATGACTCAATCAATATGATCTTGATAGAACTATTATTGTCATGAGAATGGATTTCCAATGATTAATACAAGGTTGTTTGAGCTAGTTGGGGATGAGCCCTATGTTCTTCCAAGCTAATGTGAGAAGGTATTTTACTCAAAGGTTCCACATAAACCAATTTGGTCATTTGTTGTTAGACATGATCCAAGGGAAGGTCGATAAAGTATAATGTGATGGAAGAAGAAGATACTGAGGAAGAGGAAAAAATGGATCATGATTGAGAGTTAGTCGATGATGCTCTTGAAGAAAATGATGCTGCTACTGATCATGATCATGATGCTTCTACTATTCACAATGATGATGAGGAGGATGATGATGATGATGATGATGATGATGATGATTTTTTATTTCTTAATTATTAATACAAGTAAACATTTTAAACTAAATTTGGTGTAGTAATACAATTTAACTACAATATGTGTTGGCACTAATAAAACATCGTGTATTGCAGTTGCAAGGGATGCAAATGATGAGTGTTTTGAGGTCCAAGACAGTGGACAAGATGGCGTGGTTGGACAAGGTAAAGAGTGCAACAATGTTCTTTAAAATCTCTAAAGTTTCAATTTTTTAAATTTAACCCTTTTATTTATTATTGCAGAGGACCAACCCTTGCAAAGGACATCAAATGCATGTCCACAAGTGAGAAAAAATATCAATGATAATGACCGATGTTTATGTATAGATGTTTTATTTATGTTCTATTTAATGTTGATGCAAATGTTCTTATGAGTCTTATGTTTCAAAGTTAATGCGAACATCTAATGAAACTAATGTTTTAATGAATGTTATCATGTGATAATTTATGAATGTTACATTTTATTAATATAATGAATGAATTTTTTATTTTAATAGGGAATGTAGATGTTAGGGGAGAGGGGGGGGGGGGGGGGGGGGAATGAACTTCCATCTTCATGTGGTTGTCCCTGATTAGTAGAGAATATTAAACTATTCTCAAAACCAAGTGAATCTCAACATTAACCTATGATTGCATGACAACTAACTGTGTGAATCTCTTGGTTTCAAGTAATGTAGAAGGATACCATAGTCAAACTTATTTATTTATGAAATTTAGTTGTAGTGTATGAAGTATTGAAAAGAATGGATTTCTATGGGATTGCCTCAAATTATTCCTCTCCAAGGTATTCTATTGTTTCTATTTATCTACAATAATGTTTGATTTCATTTGATAAATCTTTTTGTAACAAGACTGGAAGAAGAATTTAAATAGTGGAAACAAATGATATTAGATCATTCTAAAGTATACATTGATTCATGAACTATTCTCATTATTTCTTTTGACTGTGATGATATGTTAAATAATATTACAAGGAGGAATTAGAGGATCATAAAGTCTATATGATATGCAATGCTTAATGGAGAAAGCAGGTAATATTTATAATTTCACAATTTATAATCCTTGTTGCAAATTACAATGTGCAAAAGTTAAAATTCATTGGCTACATCTCTAGCTAGGTTTATAAATGAAATGTACTGATTTGAATTTTGAATTTTTCTTGAAAAATACTTTGGTTAAATTATAATTTATGCATGAATATATTAGTTATTGTTTCCAAATTCCAAGCTCACCTTTTCATTTTAATATTTTATAAAATTTCATGCTTCTCTATTGGTCAATTTGCAAGCCATTCTCAAATGTAGATTAATATCATTGAAAATTCTACTATCCTTGTACTGTAGTCAAAATCACAATCTTCTATAGATTTGAAACCTCACATTTAATGCATTGCAGATGAAGACACTTCGTAGGTCCTTTATGTTCTCCATGTCACTAATTTTATCAGGAGGTACAATCTAGTACCTATATTTAATATAGTAAAGTATAGTATGGTCTCTTTTCTTTATCCATACATTCATTTCTCTTAAAAAGGTTTAAATTTTTTTTTAGTTTAGGGACATCTAAGGGAGAGCACAAGTTATTTTTTACTAATGTAGATGATGCAGAAAGAAGACATTTCTTCTTCAGTCTTCTAGGGGTGCTGAGGAATTAGTAAGTTTTGTCAATCGTTCACTTCATCAAGTATCATTATAAGATTAGTTTTAGATTTAGTTGTGGACAATCAATTATTTATAATTATTATATTTTTTCATTAATGATTTGATACAAAAGAGATTGATTTTCAATTCATAGTGTTGACTTTCTAATCAACATGATCTGGATGAAGACCATGTTGCTTTTTAACCCTTCCTCCTTAAGTTTTCGAAGCAATATCTTAGATCACTTTCAATGAACAAAGATCATATTTGCATCTTTGATCTTTCTCAAGAGTTTTTTATCAAAATTTTAGATAATTTTCAAAGAACAAAGATCATGTTTACATTTTTTTATTTTCCTTAAGTCTCTGTTGCTTTTCATCAAGACCATGTCTACAGAGTCTCTACTCTTTTTTGATTCCATATCTGCAATGTAGGAATGAAGAGGGGTAGCAAAAAGACACACACAAGCTTATATATTAAAATAAAGCATTACATTGATTGAACATCTAACTAAGCTTCAACTCTTACATTCTATAACTCTATTACACATTTCTACCTTCAACTTATAAACCTATGTTTTGTTTAGAGAGTACATAATAAACATTATATAGACACTATGGAGGAGGCTAAATGCCCATAAAGTATGTCATATTGTAGATGTGATGATAGATAGAAAAGATGAAATTTATTTGGACCACTAAAGATCTCCTTCAATATAACGAACATGAAAAAGATCATAGCTACTATATATTAATTTAGAATTATCATTATACTTTATATCAAACTTCCATAATAGATTTGAATACACACTAAATACTATTGATCACTAAAACATGACTATTCAATATAAAGATTAATGCAAGGAAGAGGTGTTATACTTGTTGTTATTGCCAAAACTCTATAACTAGGCTTCTTCCAAACCTATCAAATGCATTCCATTTGTCCCTTAGGACTCTTCCAAGGTTGGAGACTAGGTGGTCAGCCTATTATTCATGCCACACTCATCTATTCCAAATATCTATACCTAAACCTTCACTAACTTCAACCAGCTATCTCTCACTACATATAACACCTCCACTACCTTACACCCTCTAGGATCTTTTACAACACTATACCTAAAAACTACTTCCAAAGGCTTAACTCATAGCCAATAAATAGATTTCAAGCATGAGTAAGGTTCTGCACATGTTGGTGGGCTTAAAACTTCAATTCTTACAAAAATACCTAATGAGGGCTCTTCCTTGTAGCCCTACCTTGGGATTTAGGTAAGAAATCAAAATCTTCCAAACATCTACCAAAATTAAAGGAAAATTAAAAAACCCATTATTGAACTCTCTCGAATTCTAAAATTTTAGGCTCTAACTTGTTCATTAAGGCACATAACTTGTAGGCCCTAATCTAGGTTAATAGGCCTAAAACCCATATTCAAGCTACCAACTCACCAAACTCTCAAAAAATCCTAACAAATGAACTTGCATATGCATTTGCCTTACCAAAAGCTTTCCAACTTCCAACTTGTGGACTCCTAGCCATTGAGGAGATAGTCAAACCTTCAAACCCTTACCTTTAATGAGGGTTTCATGGTTATTTTAAGAAACCAATCTCAAACATCCATCATCTTGACTACCAATCCTTCTATTGGATTCTCCAACATCCCATGAGTGGATATACACCTTCCTTCTTGCATGCAACTCTAGACAACTTTTGTCACAAATACTTGTTGATTCTTGGCCACCTCCAATACAAGAAACAAGGCTTTGGTGTTAAACTCTTAGATAGAAATAAAAAGAAAACAAGAACACATTCTCAACTCCCTTAACTCCATTTAGTGGTAATATGTAGTTAAAGAGGCATTTCACTCTGACAAGGTACATAATTTTATCATCTAAAACAGTGAATAGTGAGAACTTTAGCAAAACCCAATGATGTTATGCACACCTATAACATCAACAATAGCACTAAACATCATTACTAAATATAAGAAGCTCAAGAATCACCATAGCCATGATATATGAGAGAAGATATAAGGATTGTAATTCAAACACTAGTACATCAGCAAAATTTCACAAAATAACTAATTTACTATACAAGATTACACACCATGTTTTTTCCATCTTTCTTCTCCACGTCTCATCTCTCTACCTTAGATTACAGTTTTTTATACAAAAACATGAACTTTTGCCTCCTCTAAGGGCTCATCCAATATGGATGACCTTCCATCTCCCCAAAACTTGTCATTTTGCAAAAATGCTAAAAGCAACTTTTTTTTGACATTTTACATTTTTTTTCACATTTTGCATTTTATTCTTTCACAATATATCTTGGCACCCTAAATAGGTCCAAAACCTTATTATGGCCTTTTAACACTACACCGATGGCCTTACATGACATTTTCCACATTCAAACTCTCATTGACCCACATTGCTTAAAACATGAAATTGGTCAACATGACCTTAATTGTACATGTAATAGCATGAATTCAAATAGCTAATACGCTAACCTATGAAGACTCAAAAACATACTAATTATGACTCCAAATTACAAGGATATGGTCAGGGTGCTTCTGCATTAAAGATGTAGCAAACTTGCACAAACATGAAAAATGGAAAGAAATGTCAATAATAATAGAAACAAAGGCAAATGATAAGAGAAATCGAGCAAAAACAAAGGAAAAGTCAAGAAAACCCAACATCTATTTTGGAAAACACTTATATTGATCAAGACCCTATCACAACATCATCTAGCCACCTTCCACAAAAATTATGGTCCCCTTTGGATTGAGTGGCAGAGAATGTTACCATAATTTTGTATTTTTGTTGTTTACAATGTCACTAGAGATTATAAAGTGTGCAAACCTATATTTGCAATTATTGAAAATGTCTAAAATTTAAATCATGAATTTAAAGTGGAGAAAGCATGAATGGATGGCATAGGTGTCATGGTGTTTGATAGATGGTTGTGTCGGAGGTGTCTGAAATGTATTGTCTCTACTTTCTTTGAAATTTTGAATGCATGCAATAGGTGTTATAAATATTACACCATTTTCATAGTTATTTTAAGGTTAAATAGGATTTTTTCTTTGATTTGTTGAAACATTTCATATATTAGTGAGACCTTTTATGGTGGTTCCTATAATATAGGATCTGAAAAAGCAATTGATTATATTTATTCTCATTAAATAGAGACAAAAAACCAAAGCACGATATTATTTGTGTAAAATCTTTGCATGCTTCCCTAATTCTGCCTAAAGTCTCACATGTAAAATTTTCTCATATTATCTTTGTATTACATTCTGATTAACTTTTGTGATCTAATTCCAATTAACCTCTATTGAATATTACTTTGATCTGTGTTATGTTCAATAAACCTTGCTACAACATACTAATTTAGAGATGGAATATACATGCTTGCAGAGTTCAAATCTTAGAAGCCCTAGGGACAGCCACACCAATAGAAGTTGCAACCAAAACCATATGAGAAAGATATGAGCAAGGAAGACAAACATCCCCCATTGAAACACCAAAAGGCAGAGTGGATCAATAAAAGAAAAGGAGCTCTAGCGACACCATCAACAATAAGAGAAACTTGAACTATGGCAGAAGCAATTGGAACCATCGCAATGGTTTCTTGAATCAAGTGAGCTTCTACATAATGTTGTGAGTTATTAAGCATGATTTTAAGATCATACTCACAATAGGTTAGTATACATTATTTAGAGGCAAGTGATTCTTGGAAAATACTCCACAAAATCACATTCATTTCTCATTGATTTTAGGGGATACTTATATAATGCTATGCATTAAATATTTTCTATTGAAATCAGCTATTATAAAAAGATAATAATAGACAAATAGATTTAGAAGAAAATAGTTAAATTAAACCTTTTGCAGTTGAGGACATTTGCAATATTAGTTATACCTACAGAAGATAAAATGGAGTATGCATTAGGAGGAAATTTGTGCTACATGAATGAAGTTCTATCACGTTGAAAGGAACTTATAAAAATAATGTTAAGAAATAAAAAGGTGTGGTAAATCCCTTGGGAGATGTGTAGATAAGTAAATTCAACCGAACATCTCATCATGTGTCAAGACATGAGATATAGCATTGAATGATACCACAAGGAAAATATCTAAAGAATACGTTAGAAAAAAATTGTTCTTCTTTGGTAGAAATATATTTTACGATGTTGATCACACACATACACTATTTAGCGTAGGTCATGCAGTTTCCTCTTTGGCCCCTCTCATGAAAATTATGTTTGACATTCTTCTAAGTTGTCTAATCAATAATACTTCTACTCAAGCATTTCATAGATAGTGTTAAATTTCCATTTCCTTTTTATATTACTATAGATAAGAAGCCAAACATCATGATTATTTCTCCATGCAGGAAGTTGTGGATTCAACATATATTTTGTGTGTAGCATTAGTTTATTGAGGACTTGACATGAAAATAGGCAGACCACTACCAAATTTTTCCAAGTGGCCACTGTCAAAAGGCCACTTGGAAAAATTTGGTAGTGGTCTACCTAATTTGATGTCAAGTCCTCAATAAACTAGTGTTGCACATAAAATGTATGTTGAACCTACAGGTTCCTGCATGGAGAAATAATCATGATTTTTGGCTTCTTATCTATGGTAATATAAAAAGGAAATGGGAATGCAAAACTAACTATCAAACACTCGATAAGAAGTAATATCAATCACACAACTTAGAAGAATGTTAAACACAATCTCTATGAGAGGGGCCAAAGAGGAAACTGTGTAACCTACACTAAACAATGTACATGTGTGATCAACATAGTAAAATGTATTTCTAATAAAGAAGAATATATATATTTTTTAATATATTAGTAGGTTGTCACAAATAAATTGTCAGTCTAAGAGAACATCATTGGAACAAGATCACTACCATCACATATCTGTTACACTTGTGATAGGAAAAGATGACAAAGAGTCATCACACCTATATCACTATGTTTGCATACCATCATGGTTATGATCACCATTCTGACACTTGATTGTCAGTCATACAATGCAATCACCATTATTAGGACATAAAATTGAAACTATTTGATAATATAATTGTGATGTCATCTTATCCCAATTATGACAATATCACAGTGACCTATTAGCCTTGCCATCTACCAAATTGTAATGAATTTTAGAATTATAATTGGGACAGACAAGGTTTTCATTACAATGTCTAATGTCAAAATTTTGACACCCATTTGACAGGAGCCAATTCTTGATATTTTCACTTGGGTGATAGTTAGATGTCACAACTGCAATGCCCTACCATAGCATTGGCTCCAAATGTACTAGTGACTCTTTTCCTTTTGTTCTTTTCCTTATGCATCCTAAAGTACTCAACCTCCCTCTCATGTTGATATACTATTTTTGGCCTCACTAGGGATTGAGCAAGGAAGGTTGCTATTGTGACTTTTACACCTTTACCCCTAGCTTGGCATGTTGTGGCTTGAAGAAGAATAGTCTGGGGAACTAGATCAAGTTTGAAGGGTTTCTTGATCCATTTCCTTGTTAATTGGACTATGTGCCTAGCTCTATTATTAATGGCTACATTCTCATCTCTACCAATCTCTATATTCATTATCAGCCTATCATAAATTTTATGTTAGTTTGTGGTGATTGATCATGGAAGTACTATACATGCTTCATAAATTCTTTGGGGTTTAAGACAATGCTCCAAAAAAAAAAATTGGTTGTGGCCAATGTATGGCAACATATGGCTGACATGTTGTAACCCTAAAGTGTCATAAAATTACTTGTATAAAAGGGCTTAAGGTTAGGTATTTTCATTAAGTGGTGATGCAAAATTGGTTCTTGTAGTGGTATTAAGCTATAAGGAATTACAAATTGTAATCTTGTTGTAATCACTGGATTATAATAATATTGGACTTGCTATTTGGTGGATGTAGCCCAGGGATTGGGTGAACCACATTAAATCTTGGTGCCTTGTGTTCTTTTCTATGTGATCTATTATTTTGTATTATTGGTTATATTTTCATGTAACTATTATTTTCATCTATTATTTAATCCTAACAAGTGGTATCAGAGCAAGGTTTTTTTTAGTTATCCACTATAGGAAAGTCTCATGGTTGAGTGGGAGCAATGGCAGATGAGGGTAAGATGAGGGTTGATAGGTTTAATGGGTATAACTTTTAGTTATAGAAGATGCAAATGAAAGACTATCTTTATTAAAAGGATTTATGGAAGCTGTTGGAAGGAAAAACCAAGAATCAGGGATCTATGTCGAATGACGACTGGGATCTTTTAGACAGAAAGGCACTTGGAAGCATTTGATTATTCTTGGCACCATTGGTGGCATTTGATATTACAAAAGTGAAGATAATAGAAGAGTTGATGAAAACCCTAGTGACACTATATGAAAAGCCCTCCACTTCAAAAAGATATTTCTCATGAAGCATTTATTTAATGTGAAAATGATAGAAGGTGGATCTATTGCAAATCATTTAAATGGATTTAATATTGTTACTAGTCAATTATCTTCTGTGGGTATCAATTTTGATGAAGAAATTAGGGCTCTCTTTATTTTGTGTTCTTTTCCTATAAGTTAGAATGGCTTGGGAATGGCTATGAGTAATTTTGTTCCCTGATCTAGTACCCTAAAATATGATGATGTGATCAATGTTATTTTAATTGAGGAAACTTGTAGGAAATCCTCAAGTGCATCTACATCTAGAAGTGCTTTGAATGCACAAAGTTGAGGTAGAATGACTAATAGAGGAAATAATTTCAGAATTTGTGAAAAATCAAGAGGAAAGTCAAAGGGGAGGAGGTCACAATCGAGAGGATGAAATGATTGCTGGTACTGTGGGAAACTAGGGCATAAAAAGAAAGATTGTTAGACTCAAAAGAAAAATGAAGGAGATAAACCAAATGGGGTAAGTAACAAATCTGAAGAGGATGCTTTGTTTCTGTCTTTAGAAAGTGTTTATGATTCATGGGTTTTAGATTCTAGTGCTTCATTTCATGCTACACCTCAAAGAGGTTATTTCATTGATTATGTCCAAGGGGATTTTGGGCTTGTTTATTTGGGGGATAATGCACCCTGTTAGATTATTGGAAAGGGAAAAGTTAAGATTAAGTTGTAGAATGAAAATCATTGGCTACTTCATGAGGTTAGACATGTTCCAAGGCTAAGTAGGAATTTAATTTCAGTAGGGCAACGGGAGTTTGCAGGTTTCCAAGGAGACCCAAGAATGAGAATTTGAAGGTTTATAGGAAGGATAAGGATGGGAGTTTGAAGCCATTCCATGTGCATGCTCATGCAGAGTTTGCCTTTGTGCTGAACAGTGTAGATTTGTGAATTTTCGGGTGTATTTTTGGTAAGAGTTGGTGTTTTCGGTTGAGTATTTCATATCAGTTTGGGTTGCTGCTGTATATCAGACTTTTAAATGTTAAAATAGAGCTAAAAACATGTATTTGGATATGATTATACTTCTGTGATAGATTATTAAGTTTTTGTGGTGATTCCGGGCTATTTTGTGCTATTTTTGGGAGCCCGATGAGCATTGTTTTTGTCCTCCCTTTGGGAGCTATTGTGTGCATGTTATACAAATTTGGAAATGTCATTTTATAGGATTTAATTCTGCTCAAATTTCTATAAAAATGTCCACTTTAAGATCTATTAATAATAGGTGAAGCTGTGAAGCTTTTGGCACTATTTCTGGCATACCCGATTTGGGGTTTCTTGAGAAATTTGGTGGATCTTTGTGATATTAGTTGTTTGATCTTGAAAATCTGATTAGAGGTTGGAAATATCATACAAAATCAGTAAAGAGACATTTCAGTGGTATCAGAGCCATGATCTTGCCAGCCTGAGGGTTTGTAGAAGTTTGCATGTCAGTTTTGACAACTACCCAGATCTTGCATGTCAGTTTTGACAACTACCCAGATCTTGCATGTTAGTTTTGACAACTACTCAAATCTTGCATGTCAGTTTTGACAACTACCCAGATCTTGCATGTTAGTTTTGACACTACCCAGATCTTGCATGTCAGTTTTGACAACTACCCAGATCTTGCATGTCAGTTTTGACAACTACCCAGATCTTGCATGTCAGTTTTGACAACTACCCAGATCTTGCATGTCAGTTTTGACAACTACCCGGATCTTGCATGTCAGTTTTGACAACTACCCAAATCTTGCATGTCATGTTGCTTCCAATCAGCTAGATGTCAAAATTTATGGTTGCATACTACTTCTAATCATTTGCATGTTAGTTCTTGGTGAATTTGGTGGTTGCATGTTGCTTCTAATCAGCTGCATGTCAAAATTTATGGTTGCATACAACTAAGTGAAAGAGAAAAGAGATATTTACAGCGAGAAAAGAATAAATAAATTTTGGTGAAACCTCCAGTTGAAAGTAAAAGTATAAAATCCAAGGAAGGAAAAGGTATGGCTAATCTAGATGAGATGGCAAAGAAATTCTTCCAAGACATCCAAAATACTCAGAAGCAAACAGTGGATAGTTTGGCAGAAACTAGAGAGGCTTTGCGAATATTGATAGAAAAATTGCAAGGAGTTGCATCTATTAATGAGAAAGGGAGCACTTCAGAGGAGTCAAGAAATCTGAAACTCACACCTTCTCAATCAACAAAAACTATTTTTCTGCATGCAGATGAGCCACTAGTGCCAAATCCAGCCCTTAATCCCATGGAAGAGGTTACAGGTAACTTGATTGCATTAAGAGCTACTTACAATGGTTTAGATGATGACTTTCGCAGTTTAGTTCCTTTTAGAGAATATGTGGATATGATGAACACTTTGATGCCCAAGAAAGAGTACAGAAGGGAGCATGACATAAGTGGAAGAGAGCTCAAAAATAAAATAAGCAAGTTTATAGCACCTACTTTTGATGGAACAAATAAAATTTCAGCTAGAGCATGGCTACAAAAATTACAGACCTTCTTCACACTTAACCCCATGAAGGAGAGTGATGTTGTTCAAATTGCAAGTCTACACTTGGAAGATGCAGCCTATGATTGGTGGTATCATGGAATGACTACTCAAGGTCATGATCAGGTAACTACATTTGATGATTTTAGTCAAAGAGTGATAGATAGATTTGACCTCAAGGATGATGATTATGAGGATGTTGTTGTTCATGATGGTGAGATACCTGGTAGAGATGAGCAGAAATTGAGCATTCATGACTTTTCTGAGAGAGAGTACCAAGCACAGTTAGATGCTTTGTCACATGAGGTTGAGGCTAGTAGTATTTCACATGATTTATCCTGCCAGCTGAAGGTGAGTGAAGACAGTATTTTGACTACATTATCTCATCATGACAGGTATGTGGAGTTAGTTGGTATTGGTCATATTACTCAAGTGAGGATTTTGCTTGAGTTACCAGCTGATTCTAGTTTACAGATATGGACTCGAGATTCTTATATTGGCATTTGGGATTCAGTTGACTAGATATCTTTAACACATTTTGGTAGCAGTGTTTGTTTGGGTGCTATCATGGATTTGATTAGCAAATTGCATGGTGTTGTCTTTTCTTGTGCTAGCAGCTTGTCTGATGTTGGTATTAGTTTTTATACACTGGTGTTGGGCTTTGTTCATATATCTAGTCGACCATACTTGCTGGAATGTGTTGATGATCTTTCATATTTGGCAGTGTGTACAGATGAGTCCCAGGATCATATTGGCATTGATGACATCCAGGAGGATGCAGTGGGTAGTTTTGAAGACTTAGTTTCCTTGGGTACAAAGGAGTTGGATAGTAGTGCTACAGTTTTTGGTACTCTGTTTGTTGATATGAGCTTTAGAGTTGATTCACAGGATATGGATGGTAATAATATAGAGACTAGTAACTTTGAGGATACTCCTTTAGACAGTGCATCAGAGGAGGTTTGTAGGAGACAGTCAAGCTAGTGCCATCATGTGTCTAATCAATTGAGAGTTAGTGAGCAAGACATTACTATTGCTTGCCAACATTTTGATACTGCTCATCAATTGTTAGCAGTTTATGGATGGGGTTCTCCTACTAGTGATGAGCAAGGAGGCAGTTATCTTTCTTTGACAGAGTTCCACTCTTTATGGGAGGCTATCCAGATTTTGAGACAAGATTATATGTAGTTGGTAGCTAATAGAGATTATCTTATGGAGTGGGGCAGTATAGCATATGATACATTGTTGGCCAAGGAAGATGAGGTGAGTGAGCTTACTTAGCAGCTTGAGGTGACTTTTGAGATTCTTGAGAGTACAAAGTTGGCTTTCATGGAGTCACAGTTTCATTTGGCTAAGGTGACCATGGAGTTAGAGCAACTATAGTCTTTACTAGATTATGTATAGTCACAAGCTGTGGTGTCTGATGATTCGAGGATGTCCATGGTCGAGATTGTCAAAGATAGTGGAGATGGGGATGCATCCATCCTTGATACTAACATTGGCATATCGAGTTCATCCCCACTAGAGTTAGGTTCAGTTGAGTTGGGTGCTACAGTAGATTGTTGTGGTATGCCTAACATGGTGGTGACCTCTAGCACTAATGGCATGAAGACTAGAGATGATATATCAAAGACCATGTGTGATTTTGGTGAGCTGATAGTTGGCATGGTTCTTGCTAGTAATACTACTCCCTGGGCAATGTCTTTGGAGGTAGTAGTCAGTTCCAACTTGGTTAATGATCGATTGTAGTTAGTTAAATCTGGATTGCAATCTGAGCCACTGACTGAGATTGGTGCATTCTATCAGCATTACATTGTAATGTATGCTCATCAATTTACCTTTGATGACCATGTTGATGAGATGATGATACAGAGATGTACTTTGGTTCCTAGTGCTTATCATCAGTTATGGGATAGTTTGATGCCTCGGGATGAGAGTTGTGATGGGCATGACATGGCAATAGGTCCTGCAGTTGACAGCTTGATAATACTTGACTTAGAGCAACAATTTTGTAGTGATGCTTTAGCGGGTGTTGTTATTGATTCTACTCCTTTGGCTATGACATCTCCTGACTTAGCTGGTGATCAGTCACAGCGGGTTGTATCACTTGTTCATGGTGAGTTGTTGATTGAGGTTGGTTTTTTTTATCAACATTATATTGCAGGGTATGTACATCAGTTAGCATTTGATCCTTGTGCTGAGGAGTTGATGGCAGACAAACTTGGTTTGGGTTCCATTTCTTGTTGTTTATCTTGTGATGGCTTTTCACCATTAGGGGTGCATGGGAGTTATGGTTATGAGATAGTGGCCGGTGATCTGCAGAGTTGTGTTGCTTGTAGGAGTTGTACAGTGTGTGGATTCTCCATACTTGGTACAGTTTCATTCGAGAGCATTCACCATTATTGCAGAGTTGGATTGTACATTCCGTATAGGCCAGTGGGATGTATTGATGGTATTTACTATGTTGGCAATTTGATTTGTCCACTTTACTTGGGTTTTGATGTTCTAAGAGTTTTTGTCTCATGGGTTTTTGACTGTGGCAGTGGTGATTTTGGAGTTTGGTTGAGCTGTAATTGTCAGTTTGATTATGGATTTCTCTTGGTCATATTGCAGAGGATATTGCAGGAGCCTATGTTAATTGGTAGTAGTATAGTTCATGACTACATTTGGGATCCAAGTGGATTGATTGGTTTATTGTTCAGCCATTTCTTGAGGACAAGCAATATTTGGGAGGGGAGGACTTGTCATGTCCCCTTTTCAAATAATTAAAAATAATAATCTTTGCTAAGGCAGGCAGGCCCAAAAAGGTGAAGTTTCAGCAAAGGGGGATAATCTTTGGAAGCGAATGGACTAATAAATGAAAATTATTATTAAAATATGTTTCATTAACCCCTCTTGGATGTGAGTTAGGGTTATGCCCTCTTTTAAGGGGTTTGGAGGCATTTTGGGCTCATTCCAGAACTTGATTTTAGCTCATTTCTTTGTTATTCTTCAGAGGCTGCCAAACCTGTGGAGAAGGAGACCCAAGAATGGGAGTTTGCAGGTTTCCAGGGAGACCCAAGAATGGGATTTTGCAGGTTTCCAGGAAGGCTAAGGATGGGAGTTTGAAGCCATTCCATGTGCATTCTCATGCAAAGTTTGCCTTTGTACTGAACAGTGCAGATTTGTGAGTTTTTAGGTGTATTTTTTGTAAGAGTTGGTGTTTTCGATTGAATATTTCATATCAGTTTAGGTTGCTGCTATATATCAGACTTTTAAATGTTAAAATAGAGCTGAAAATATGTATTTGGATATGATTATACTTCTATGATAGATTATTAATTTTATGTGGTGATTTCGGGCTATTTTGTGCTATTTTCGGGAGCCCGATGAGCATTGTTATATAGATCTAGAAATTTCATTTTATAGGCTGTTATGCTACTCAAATTTCTGTAAAAATTTCCACTTTCATATCTATTAATAATAGGTGAAGCTGTGAAGCTTTTGGCACTATTTCTGGCATACCCGATTTGGGGTTTCTTGAGAAATTTGGTGGATCTTTGTGATATTAGTTGTTTGATCTTGAAAATCTGACTAGAGGTTAGAAATATCATACAAAATTAGTAAAGGGAGATTTCAAAAAGGTTTTAAAGTACTTCATTTAAAGAATGTTTTACTAGGTCTGAAATGTGTTAATATGGATTTCTATGAAAGTTGTGTGTATGGAAAAAAAAAAGAGAGAGAGTTTTGTGAAGCATACAGATGTATAGGGACTAGCTCAAGTATCTTCCCTTGGTGGCTCTCATTATTATGTTACTTTTATTGATGTGCAACTAGAAAATTCTAGATTTATTTCCTTAGATAGAAATCTAATGTATTTCAAACTTTTAAGAAATGGAAATGCTTGGTTGAAAATGAGACTAGTAAGAAATTAAAATGTCTCAGATCTGATAATGGTGGTGAGTATTGTAGTCATGAATTTGAAGATTATCCCTCCACTAATATTATTCATGGACAAAAATTGTTTCAAGGACTCCACAAGAAAATGGAGTAGCCAAACACATGAATAGGACTATAATGGAGCCTGCAAGGAGCATGAGGTTGCACGTTAGGTTTCCCTTATACATGTGGGAAAAGGCTATCAGTACTACTATATATTTGATTAATAGAAATCTCTCTACTCCTTTGGGTTGTGGTATTCTAGAGGGAGCATGGATTGGTAAGAAGGTGAGTTATTCTTTTCTCAAAACCTTCAGTTGTGAGGCATTTTCTCACATACATTATGAAAATAGAACCAAGCTAGAAGTTAAGTCAAATAAATGTGTATTTTTTTGATATGGCATTAATGAATTTGGTTATAGGCTTTGGAATTTTAAAAATCATAAAATTGTAAGAAGCGGGGATGTCATATTCAATGAGAAAGTGTTGTACAAATATATTTTGCAGCAACATGAGAAGAAAGAAGATGATTATGTAGTCCTGGATGATACTCCAATAGATGATGTTCCAACCATTCCTCATGATGTGTAACAATCGCAACAACAAATACCACACACACCAGTGAATGTTAGACAGTTAATAATACAAATTAGACCTCCAAAAAGATTTTCTCCCTCTTTGGATTCTATTTTATTAACAAATATTGGTGAACTTGAATGTTACGATCAAGCTATGCAGGTGGATACTAAGATTCAATGGGAGTTTGCAATGAAAGATGAAATAGACTCTTTGCTAAAGAATAAGACATGGGATTTATGCAAGTTTCCTACAAGTAAAAGAGCTTTATAGAATAAGTGGGTTTACAGGTTAAAAGAAGAGGATGGAGGTAAGAAAAGATTTAAAGTTAGGTTATTTGTAAAAGTATTTGCACAAGAAAAGAGCATTGATTTTGATGATATTTTCTCCTATTGTTAAAATGACTTCTATCCATACTATTTTAAGTATTGTGGCTATTGAAGATTTTTTTTTAGAGAAGTTTGATGTTAAAATAGCCTTCCTTCATGGTGATTTGGGTGAAGAGATATATATGACTTAGCCATAGGGATTTGAGGTTAAAGGTAATGAGAACTTAGTGTGAAAATTGAAGAAAAGTTTATATGGCCTAAAGCAAGCACCTTTATAATGGTATCTAAAATTTGACAGCTTTATGCATGAGCATGGATACAATAGGTATCATTCAAATCATTGTGTTTATTTTTAGAGTTGGATGATGAGAACTACATTATTTTATGTTTATATGTTGATGATATGCTTGTCATTGGGTCTAACATGGATCATATTAAGGGACTGAAATGCCAATTAGCACATGCATTTGCTATGAAGGATTTGGAAGCAGCAAAAAAAATTCTTGGTATGAAGATTTGTAGAGATAGGAAGAATAGGAAATTGACACTATCTCAGGCTGATTATGTTGAGAAGGTGTTGCAATGTTTCTCTATGCAGAATGCTAAAACTATCAGCACACCTTTACCTGGTCATTTTAAGTTGACTAAGGAGATGTGTCCCAAGATACAAGAAGAGGAGAATAATATGTCCAAGGTACCCTATGCTTTAGTTGTAGGAAGCTTGATGTATGTTATGGTATGTACAAGGCTAGATATTGCACATGCAATGGGAGTTGTTAGTAGGTATATGAGTCATCTAGGAATTGAGCATTGGAATGTAGTCAAATGGATTCTTAGATATTTGAGAGGACCATCCAATAAGTGTTTACACTTTGGGGGCTCTACTATTGATTTGCAGGGCTATTTTAACTCAAATTTGGTAGGGGATACTGATACTAACAGTACTATAGGTTATGTCTTTACTATTGGTGGGCCAGCCATGAGCTAGGTTTCTAGGTTATAGAAGGTTAATGCTTATCCAATACAAAGATAGAGTATGTTGCTACTACAGAGGCAGCCAAGGAGGTGATATGGATTCAATTCTTCTTGGAAGAATTGGGACACCCTTAGAAGGATAATTATTTGTTTATAGATATAGTCAAAGTGTCATTCATCTTGCAAAGAATTCAGCTTTGCATTCCAAGACAAAACACATACAATTGTGGTACCATTTCATTTGATCAGTTTTGGATGATGGACAGTTAAAGATGGATAAAATACATATAGATGAAAATCCAATAGATATGTTTAAAAAGGTTTTAACTAGGAAGAAGCTGAACTCCTCTTCAGCTTCAATTGGTCTTCTAGACTTAATATGAATAAAAGAACAATAGAGTCTAGGGTGGTTTGATCTAGTGGGAGCCCCATGTAGCAGCGGTATTGCTATAGGATCAGTCTCCAAGTGGGAGATTATTGTCTAGTGTGGAGACTGATCAATCTCCAAGTGGGAGATTGATAGTTTGTGGTGACTAATTAGAGAAGTAATGTACATATGGCTAACATGTTGTAACCCTCAAGAGGCATAAAATTACTTGTATAAAAGGTCTTAGGGTTAGGTATTTTCAATAGGTGGTGATGCAAATTTGGTTCTTGCAATAGTATTGAGGTGTAAGGGATTACGAATTGTAATCAAGTTATAATCACTAGATCATAATAATATCGAACTTGTTGTTTGGTGGACATAGCCCAGGGATTGGGTGAACCATGTTAAATATTAGTGCCTTGCATTCTTTTTTTTGTGATCTATTATTATTTTTTATTGGTTATATTTGCATGTAATTGTTACTTTATTCCATGATTTAATCCTAACATTTTATCCCTGTTATATAGTGGATCTAAGACATCTTTTATGTCTTTCTCGATAGTCTTTAGTGGAATCTTCATTTTGAGGGTCTCTTCTACTATATATAGATTCATCCTTCTTAGAAATAGATAATACTAAGAAGGAGGGGTAAATCAATATTCTACAAACTTTTGCCCACAACTGAATAGTGTTAATTACTTTATAAATTGCATATGAAAGTAAACCAATAATGTATAATATTAAATATAACCATGCACATGGATAGCTCATAACACCATTATTTTTTAACTAGTGAAAGCTTGGCCAAAGGAAAACCCAATGGGGATGATATCCACTAGATGATTCACTAAACAATAGGACCCTGTTAAGGATATTGACCCTATTAGGAGTATATGAAGTATATATAGTGTCTCAAGTCCCTATTAGGAGACTAGGCCTTTTTAGAATCCTCAACCCTATTAGGAGTTGCTTCGACCCTATTAGGAGTTGGTAGAATAAATACAATGTATGCAAGAAAAACCCACTACCCTAACATGCAATTATACAATTCAGTTCTTCACAAGAATAGATATAGATACAGTACTTGTTGTCTATTGTACTTTACATTTTTTTTGATCACACATAATTTGCATCATATAAGGCTATCAAATATTTCTAGCTCTCTATACAATAGTTCTCATCATATAATACTTGCTTGTCTATCATAGATAACACACTTATCTTTGCAAGATAAAATATTTACTTATACCTTGATATTTACAAGACTTTTCTCAATCATCCCTGATGTGTTCACACACTTGACATAATATAAATAGCTTATGGAATAAAATCCACATAGTCAGCTCATCATGACTTGGTAATTATTTTGTAACCAAATTAATTCCTAAGGTCGTACAATCCAATTCTCTGCTATGCTTTGTTTTGCACTAGTAAATACTTGCACTAGTATTTTAATCATAACTTGCATCATGTTTTCCTTACACATCTATGCACTTGTACATGTCATCATGATATTTTCATGAATATTTCCTCCATTGTGCATGAGATAACTCTTAATGAGTCATCTGTACACTTAACATATGTTTAGTGTGTTGTTGTAAACTGTCTAAGACTTAGACAATTTTCTAACTCTAAATGCATAAATGAATTGTTGAATATATATTGCCATAAATGACAACCATCAAGACATATATTTGAACATATTTCAAAAAATCAACCCCTTTTCATTAAAGGAAACATTTGGGAAAATTTGCTAAGTCCCAAAATCATGTCATACATAACAACAAAAAAGAAAAGTAACTACACACAATTTCCTTCAAAACATAACAATTGTATTCATGTTTTGATGGATTGTTACATTCTTTATCACTCCTTTACATTGATACATACATAAGCTCCCTCTTAAATATACATTTACATCTATACAATTTTCCTTCTACATAATACTACCCCTTTGACATCAATGGCAAAGGTGTCAAAATATGTATATAAATTTTTTGGGTGTTCTACTACTAATCAACTTGTTAATATGGAAAAATAATCTACATAAAAAACCTCTAGTATTTCTATCTCTTTCTTCTATTTCTCCCTCACTATCTCTGAGATACTAATTTTTTTACAAAGTGCAAAGGATTCCACTTCAACTGCACTCAAGTCAATATAGACAAACTTGTCATAGGAAGCCTTGGTTGTAAGACATTCCTCAAGTTGTCTCTATGAAATATTGGCTTGATGAAAAAATTTCTCTAAGACTAAGAATCTCCTTGCTTCTTTCTCTTTATAAAATTCCAATTCTTTGATCATACCATGTATCTTCTCCACCTTTTCTTCATAGTCTTCAATACTAGATTTTGGGAGTTGTAACTTGACAATGAGTGTATTAAGTTCACTTAACTTGCCTTTTTTCTGACTCTCAAAGACTGCAAGGTACTTGTATGATTGTCCATACAATATTTTCCCTTTATCAATATGAATTATCAATCCCTTGATGTTTCCATCAAGGGCCTTTAGATAATTGTGCACATTGGTGCACACAGTGTTAAATAGTATTGTGTCATGCCTTACTTGAGCTTGTGCTAAAGCTAATTTGCTAAAGTTGTGAGTTCCTTATAAAAGGTTTTCACCAACTCCATGACCTTTTATTGCAATTCTATAATAGCTATAGTTTTAGTAACTATCTTTTGCATTCTGTACCAGACTTCAATTCATGTCTTCTCCAAAGACTTTTCTAATTTGTTCTTTTCAAACAACTTACTTATTGTGCCCCATCAAGCCTTTCTAATATTCATCATCTGATGTCACTACTAAAGTTTTTGATGGACTAGTTGTTGATGCTACAATAGATATAGTTGTTGGAGTTACATAAGGTATGTCAACCTCATGTTGGAACACTACTTTTCCCATTTCTAACTCCACATGTTTTAGATTGGGCAAAAATGTTGATTCCTACATCACAATCTTCTATTTCTACTTGAGTTTAGAATCTTCATTTGACTTATTCCTTCTCTCTTCATATGTCTTAACTCTTTCCTCTTCCTCTTTCCTTTTCTTTTCCTCCTCTACTTTCTTCTTCTTTTTCTTTTCTTCTTTCATCTTTCCTTCCTCTTCTTTCTTTTTCTTCTCTACCTTTTCTCTTTGTATCCTTTCCTTTCTTATTGCCTCTGCCTCTTTCTTCTTTCTTCTTCTTCATAATTAGAGCTAGAGTAAGCATTAATATTTCCAAAAATGGATTGGAAAAATGTTGCAAAAGGATTCTCCTTTTTATCCACAATTATGTGTGTACTATCTGTAGACACCTAAATCTGATTACACAAATAGGCAATCATATTTAGTCATCTCCTAGAACATTATTAAATGAATATTTACGATTTCATTAATTAATCATCATCTCCTAGTTTATTTATTTATTTATTTAACTATAGTCTAATTGATAAAATCAAATGATAACCCAAAATCAATTTATCAATTAAACCCCTTTTCCTCTATTAAATTAAATAAATCCTCAAATCTATTTAATTTAATCCCATATCCCTATTTTATTGAACAAATCATTTAATAAAATATCTTAAATCCTAAAAGAATTCCTAAACCCTATCCTAACCCTTAATCCAACCCATTCACCCATACTAACCTCACTTAGCCACCTAACTAAACCATCCCATCAAAGCTAAACCACTTACCCCCTTTCTAAGTTAATCCTAATCCCCCTCCTAAACATGTGCACAACCTTAAGAAAGGGTTAAGACTTTCTAACCCAAGCTAAAGTCAAAATATCTCCTCCCCTCACCCTCCAACATTTATGACTCTTACATCCCCCTTTATGACTCTTACAAGGCATTTATGAGAATTTATGGAGACCTTATCTCTTGAGCCTCCCTTGTTGACCATCCACTTTTCCCTTCCCTTTATCTAATCACCATGTGACATGTGTCACTTCCCCATTGTCCCTAAACAAGAACAATCCATGTGCTCCCTTTTAAGTGCATCTTGACCCTCCCTCACCATTTTGTCATCCTTACATTCTGACCATCCATCTCTCTACCTAGTAGCCTATAAATACAACCCTCTCCCTTCACAAATATCATCCACCTTTCATGCAATGTTATAATGCTATTTTGAGAGCTTGAAAACTACCAAAATGCCATTATAATTTTGAAATCCCTCCATACCTCCATTGTTTAAACCATCCTTGATGCACACCACCCATCCACCTAAAGCTTGAGCACAATCTTGAGCAAACATCTCTACTTATTAGGGAAAAATCCACTTCACCATAGGTTATACCATAAGAAGCCTACTATTCTTGGTTTGCTTCCTTTTGTGGTGATAACCATTCAGTCTTATCTTAAGTTTTAGCTTTTTTTATTTTTTTTAATGCTCTTATTAGTACTAGTATTCAATTTATACTACTAGATATTAGGTGATACATTTTGGCATGCCCAATGGGACCCCACATTTGGGTCAATCTAATCATGTGTTTGGGTTTTTTGTGATTAACTAACCAGAATAATGTTTTATGCTTTTGAGTTTTTGCAGGTGGTTTGCTAACATTCCTGCAAGTACACAAGTCACTCTTTGGAAAATGTGCTCCTTACCATCTGATCATTTTTGCCTTTTTGACACTCCAAAAACCTTTTTGTTTGTAATCCTGCAACCCTAGGAATGCAAACCTATGATAGTAGGATTGTAGCTACACACCAACGAGAACACGAACTCATGAAAGTGAGTTCACTATTTATCACTAACCATCCTCTACACATTTCTTAAAGTATCCTTTGCATCTCCACCAATCATCTTCCCACGGGAACACAATAGTTAGCCAATGGGATCACCTTATTACACTTGCAAAAATGCATCCTACATTCAGTTAAACCTTTAAAATGCACTATGTCTATTGTTAGTCAAACCTACCAAAGAACTTGTCCATAGCAACACCACTAGAACCATCTGCGAGATTACCTTCTCGCAGGATCATTCTGTGACTTTTCATCCTGCAGCCTAATTTCTTGCATTTCTTCACTAGTCTTGTGTAGCACTCCCATTAATTTTTGACCAGGTTTGTGCACCTAGAAGATTGCTTGCTATTCTCGTGGGTTTGCAACATTGATTGTTCTATTCTAATTTTTGATATTTTTTGTTGCAAATTTTTTAAGCTAACTAGTTTTCTATAGGTTTTATCATCATAATTTTTCTTTTAATAGTTTAAAATTGAACAAATCTTGCATTTTTCATGGAATGAATGATTAAGGCTTAAAATTGAACCAATGTGATGAACATTTCATTTTAAGTGCTAATAAACATTATATGTGAACACTTCAAATTTGGTGCTTAAAATAAACTTCATCCAATCTTGAATGCTCTAAAGTCAAAAAATTTATAATTTGCTCCTCTTTAAAGCTTTCATGCTCAATTTCCCTTTTGTTAAATCGATTTACTTTGTTTACAACATTGTTAATTTGGAAATAAATTTTGAATGTTAATCACGTGTGTCTTCAAGTCATAAAATAGAGTACTAAAGTGTCCAAATAGAAATGAATCAAGTGTCTTGCATGTATTGAGATTGTGCATTTTAACTAATCTTTGACTTCTCTATTTCCTACATCTTAAGACCTTAAAATACATGATGTGTGTACCAAAGTTGTTAGCAAGATCATCTGCAACAACCTAGGAGTGCTTCTAGCGAGTTCATCCACCTCTGGAAAACGCTTCCCCTTTGGTGAGAAGCTCAAAGTGGTAAAAAGTATGACCGGTATATAAAAAAGGGGAAAGGTAAACTTTCTTTCTCTATCACCCAAGTTTGGGTGGTGTGTTTTTGGGGGTAGCCAAAGGTGGGAAAACTTTCTCACAATTTCAGCATGTCTAGAATAGATTCTTAAGTGGATCACATATGTAACAACCATTTGGTGAGATGCCATAAACCCATTAACAACCCTTTTAGTCAAAAGTATCTCAATTTTTTTTCATGGTATGTTCATTTACGATGCAAGGAAAACAACATCCCTTAAGATTACTCACCATTGTTCTCCCCTAGTAGAGGCATAAAGCCAATTGGGTTTCATCTCCAAGGTTCATTGTTCCTACAAAAGGGGGACTTCTATTTTCCATGCCTTGAAGATTCTTTGATGTGTATCATTTGGTGATCAACTTGTATCGACTCACCTCTTCGATTAGAGGGACATATTGTAGTAGAATCAAGAGACACCAAGTTGTGTGTCTTTGAATAGCATATTGCAATCAAAATTTGACCTTAAGGATAAAGCATGTGTTTGAACTATCTTATTTGTGCTCAAGACCCGTGAAAAAAATTTGTAAAACATATAGAATTATGTGGTTATTATCAAAAATCTTTTGCTAAAGAGATCATCTATTTTCCTTTCTCAAATTTTCTTTGTCCTTTGAGAAACTATTTGTTCATAAACACCCTCATATCAGAGAAAAATTCCACCTTTGTTAGCAGTTGTTAGCAAGTCCATTTGCAACAATTATTTGTAGTTGTTAGCAAGTCCATTTGCAACAATTATTTGTCTTGTTGGTCCAAATTTTTCCTTTGTCTAAAAATTTCTACTTGTTCCCTCAAAACAACAAAATCATTACGCAAGTCCTTATTACAAATCCTTTTTCCTCAATCCAAAGTTTTTGTCCTTTTTTAAAATTATCCTTGTTGCCTATCCCCACTTGACCAAAAATAACACATTTTGTCTTTAAAAGACCCCATCTTTTCATATACAAATGGTTGTTAGAAAGTCCATTCACAACAATGTTTTGTCTTCTTGGTTTATCCTTACCTTTTTTTATAATTATACTTGTTATATAAAAAACCACAATACCCAACAAAAACTAGTTGCAAATAATCCTTTTTTCTCAATCCAATCCTTGTTACCTACTTGATAAAAAAAAAACACTTCCACTCTTAATTAAAAGATATTTGTTAGCAAGTCCATTTGTAATAACTTTTTTCTCATTGGTCCAACTTTCCCTTTGTCTAAAAATTATACTTGTTCCCTCAAAACAAAAAAAAAAAACACAAAACAAGTCCTAGCTATAAATCCTTTGTCCTTAATCCAAAAGTTTTCCCTTTTCCAAAATAACTTTATCACCTATCCTACTTGATTGAAAATAACACATTTTTCTTCAAAAGAAGTACTCATTACTTCTTGACCAAAGGGTTGTTAGCAAGTTCATTTTGCAACAAAACCTAAAAGTCTAGTTTTCCCCACTTCACTACATTACCATTTCAAGAAACTTACCTATCGCTCAATCAATTTATGATCCCAACCCAAGGTCAAAAGGTATACTTAGCATAGTCACTGCCTGTAAAACCCCATAGTTGCAATCAAATCTCTTAGGGTTATCTCATGTCAGGCCAACCTAAGGCTAAGTTCAAAAAGGATAAACTTCCACAAATACTAGTTTACAAGGAGATTGATGTAGAACACAAAAAAATACCCCCAACCCAAGGATTTCCAAGCTAGACCAAATTGAGAAAGATGAAACAAACATTGCATTACAAATTGAGTGGGATTAAAAAATTTAGAACCTAACTCTTCGATGAGGTGTCAACCATAGCCTTATCAACAACTCTAGTGTGACTCACTTTGATTAGGTCTTTCTTTTTCCACACACACTTGTGCACTTATTCCCTCATAGTTTTAGTCTCTCATATAGGAGCCACTCCCCCACACAACCATTTAAATAGGATCACCTCCTCCTATCTTAGGTTTTCAAAAAAGAATCCTCCACATGCATTATTAAAACCTAGCACCTTCCACCATTTCATCACTTACTTAGAAACATTTAGCATCATTCATCCCACCATAATAGTTATCCTTGAAACTCATCATTTTCTAGAAATAGGTTTTTGTTTGTGTCCCACATCACCTTGAGCCAAAGGTTTGGGCTACACATTTCATATCACCATCACATTTCCACTATCATATTTAAGGGAAACACAACCTCCTTCACTTAGCACCATATCATTTAGATTCCTAAAAGTACCATATACACTTAGCATCATCCCTCTTTGCATTTTCATCCTTAGGAAACTCATCCTTTCATGCCACCCACCACATTTTTTGGTAAGAACAAACAAAAAAAGGACATGGATTCTAGTCATAGTAGTAACACATCTCAAGCTTAGTTGTACCCTATAGTTTCCATGATGTCACCAGATCCACCCCTATAAATCCCAGAAAAGACAGGTTCCTCCATAGATATTGATGCTTTCATGAACCAACTTGATCACACCACCATTGTTAATGCCATCATAAACTGAAACAAGAAAACCATCATGGCAAATTTCTTAAGGGATAATGTTGGTGTTTTTGAATTTGGGCATCCATCACCTATCAACATCTCAGATCCTACTGACCCTCTATTTGGGTGGCAACCACCATCCACTGGGTCATCTATCCTTAGTGATCCTTTCTCTTCACTCAACAAAGAGTACCAGCCACCACAAATAGAACCAACAGACCCAAATATACCCTTGACCCAAGTGACTACTCTCATTCCACAAAACACCCATCCCATCCTCACTCAACCCTTAGTACATACTACATCTCAAACAACCCCAAGTATATTCCCAAAGCATGGCTCAAATATTACCAACATTACCACCCTTTCAACCATAATCATCAAGCCAAAAATATGCTCAAGTATCCATGTAGAATTATCTCATAGGGAAACAACCTAATACTTACCCTCCATAACAACCATCTTCTCAACAGATGTAGCAATATGCACAAACTAGATTCCAACAACCCATAGCATCCATCCCACCAATTTTGCAACCTATTTTTCCATAAATACCATATGGCAATCAAGGTTTTCCAAATCAATCTTTAGAATTTTTCATGTATCCTACACTAGAGGCACTGAGATTGGGGGATTTCACTCCCCCACCTATAAACTCTAAATGGGAGGAAATGAAAAATGCTCTCAAGGCCCTCAAAGATGGGATGGACTCCAAAAAAATTTAATTTGAAAATTATTTCCCATATCCATTAGAAAAAACCATCACAATGACACAATTTCCTAAACACTTTGAGATCCACAAGTTTGACAAATTTAGGGGGGAAAGTGATCCAGTCACACATTTTAAAGAATTATATATGCATTATCAAGAAGTGGCCTACAATTATGTACTCCTCATGTGACATTTTCCAAAAAGCTTAGGAGGACCAGCCCTAGAATAGTTCTATCATATCCCTCAGGGTACCATTAAAATCTCTGTTGATCTTTCTAAAGTCTTTGTGGCTCAATACACCCATCTTGTTGAAATTGAATTATCTTTCATAGACCTAGTTCATACTAAGCAAAAAGGAGGAGAAAGCCTTACATAATACTTGCAACATTGGCAAATACTCACAACTAGGATCTCATGTACCATCCCAAAATGTCACCTTGTCAAGATGTTCATAAATAATGTACATCCTAGTCTTGCCCATCACATGGTTATGAACTATTTGCAAACATATAAAGACATTAGAATGGAACTTTAACAAAGGCTCATCAAAGATGGTGTTATCAAAATTTACAAAGAAAACACCCAATACTGACGCCCAAACAATGACAAAACACAATACTATTATAAGCATAAGAATGTGATGACAAATGGCATCACTGACACACGACATGTTAATATCATTGGGACAACTGCCAAAAACCCCACCACATTTTATCAATAGCAACCTTATCAGCAACAACCCCTTGTATATTAGCAACCACCTATGCAGAATAATCAACAAGTACCGACCCCTCACAATCAAACTAATGCCATCACACTTTTGGCTAGACCTAAACTACATGTTTAGAGACAAACATACACATACACCTTATTGGAGGAGCCCCTTGATGCAACATTTGAAAAACTAGCCAAGGATAATCTTGTTCAATATCCACAAACACAACCCTTGAAACCTAATCAATCTAGAGAATCCTGGTATAAGGATAATGGGTTTTGCAAATTCCATCATATCAAAGGACATACCAACCTTAAGTGCATGAAACTCAAAGATTATGTCCAAGACCTTATTGAACATAAAGAGATCATAGTGGGGGCACAAGCTTCACCCAATGTAGGATTGATGATATATCAAAACACTTTTCCTCCTCATAACACAAAGATAGGAAAAGCACCTACAAACACTCCTATCATCAAACCAAACAATGCTCAAACTAAACAAGGTGATAAATAAGATAAGTCTAAAAACTATACCTTAGCATATTCGGACTATGGGAGCCTCATCAGTTGCATCTCCCAAATTCAGTTGTATATCAATGTTATAAACATCAAAGTCCCAAATACCCAATATGTAGTTACTACTCACCAAGCTCGACTCAATATCATTGGCCCACCTATGTCTACACAATCAAGACCACCTCCATCTAGAGCACCTTCATTAGGACCATAGTATAATATCTTGGAACACCTTAGAAACATGCCAAGTTAGATATCCATTCTAGATCTCTTACAAACAAGCCCACTTTATCAAGAGATCCTCAATAGTACTCTCCGTGAGTCACACATCCCTACTAACATAAATGCCACCAAGCTCTACAACTTGGTTGGCCATCTTTCAGCATCATGTGCATTATCCTTCAAAACCACCAACATCCTAGTAGTTGAACCCAATCATATCCTTCTACTTTGTATAGTTGTCATGGTTTCTAACTTTGTAGTCAAATGCATCATGATAGATAATGGATCAGATTTAAATCTATGTACTTTAAAATTCATCAAATAGTTAGGATACACTAAGGTAGATATCATTAATTAGGTAATCACCATCAAGTCATATGACAACTTGGAGTGCACCACTGAAAGAACCATCTTGCTCCCTCTCAGAGTTAGCCCAGCCACTCAAGAAATAGTTTGTCATGTAGTTGATTTTAACCTTCCATACAATATCCTCCTTGGATGCCCATGGATTCATGCCATGAAGGCCATTCCATCCACATATCATTAGTGTGTCAAATTTTTGCATAATGGCACTAAGGTAACCATCCATGCAGATCCTTAACCCTTTGCTTATTGCAATGTGGTTGAAGCTTCATACACCAACCATTGTCCTAGAATCAAAATTGGCCATACCATAGCTAGTTCCTTTAGCACCTTCCATGATCAAAATACCATTTTAGCCTCCACTCTTTCAAAGTTAAGATCAACTACCAAGGTTGTGGTGAGTATAATCTCACAAATTTTATTTTTTTTAGTGCCCTGCCACTTGATCCACATACTCAAGGATACCCAACACATCAAGGGCCAAGACCAAAAAACACCCCTCAACTCAAATAGATGGGCCCTACCACATTTATTACCAAGGTCATTAGACATTAACACATGGCTATACAAGGAGCCACCTCCTAAAAGTGAAGCACTTCTTGATCACTTTAACAAAAGTACCCATGGTCATATTGCCTGACCACTAAATAATGGGATTATCAAGGAAGTGGTCTAGGAAGTCTAGAATTAGGTATTTAGTAGCCTATAGAAGCATACCTAGAAAAGAAAAAGTAGAGCTTAGGCTATGGACTCCGCATAATTGGGGGCACTATGAAAGAAGGCCATGCCTTTACAAACATCCAAAATAGTCTTGTTGAGGTCGAAGACATTCCTAAGGAAGTAGTCAAGAAATCTTATGATGATATTTTCCTTGATGAGATTATCTTAGGAGCATCTGTGCTCTACCAATTATCCCTAAATTTTATAGACCTACCACTCACTTACCCTAAGCTCATTGATTGGGACCAACCAAGTGTTGTCCATTTGATGAATTCTCTATCGAGCATACAATCCTTAAATTCATGAGGGTAGAAACACCACATAAATGACCATGACCACCATTAGCATATGTTTACAAACAAGATCTAGCAGGTTACTTTGGGGAGGAGGAAGTCTCCAATCGCAAAATTGAGTTGAAAAATGAAACAAAAAAGCAAAAAAGTAAAAGAAAAACATCCTCCAGTAAAAACTCATCCTAGGCACCATTAGATGACTCAAAAAATGAAAGAAAAATAAAGGACATATCTAACAGTGAAACCCTCTCTGAGGCACTTGGGGATGGAGATTTCATCCTTCCCCCACAGGAGCATAGGCCTTCCATATCTTTAGTCTTAATGAAGGAAACTAGACCAATCAATATTAGTCTAACTGAGATACCACATATCACATATATCATAGCATCTCTACCACCTAAGCAAGTAGATCTTTTCATTGAATTCCTTCATGAGAATGTTGGTCACTTTGCATGGTCCTATCAAGACATGTTGGGGTTGGACCGCAAGTTAGTAGTACACCATTTGGCCATGGATCCAAAGGCCAAACCTGTCAATAAAAAGATCTGTAAGATGCACCCCAAAGTTGCTTTATTGGTTAAAGTGAAGCTAGAAAAATTGCTAGAGGCAAAAATCATTTTCCCAATAAATTATTTTGAATGGATTTCCAACATGGTACCTATTACAAAACCTTCTAGTGATATCAGATTATGCATAAACTTTAGAGATCTCAACAAAGCTTGTCTAAAGGATGATTTCCCATTACCAAATATAGACATGATTATTGATCTCACCATAGGCCATAAGCTCTTATCACTCATGGATGGTTTTTCTAGATACAACTAGATTCAGATAACAGAGGAAGACCAACATAAAATAGCATTTACCACACCTTGGGTAACATTTTGTTATAACGTGATGCCATTTGGGCTAAAGAACATTGGGGCAACATATGAACACACCATGATAGTCATCTTCCATGACCTAATACATAAGACTCTTGAAGGTTATGTAGATGATATTTTAGTTAATTCTCTTAATCCCCTTGATCACTTAGCTCATCTCAAAGAAGTGTTTGATCGATTAGCTATGCACAATCCTAAGAAATGTGTCTTTGGTGTTACCTCAAGAAAGCTCCTAGGATTCATTGTGTCACAGTGTGGTATTGAGATTCACTCTAAAAAGGTCAAGGCCATCATGGATATGGCTCCTCCTAAGACACTCAAGCACCTTTGTTCTCTCATGTGGAAACTTCAATCTGTTAGACAGTTCATCACTTAGCTCATTGATAAATGCCAACTATTTACACATTTACTCAAGAAGGATTAGAACTTCAAATGGGACCCTGCTTGCCAGCACCACTTTGAGCTCATCAAGAAATACTTGGCTAATCTTCCTTTTTTTTTTTCCTCTAGTTGTAGGGCATCCACTCATATTATACATTACAACTACTCCCATAGCATTAGGTGCTCTTCTAGCATAGCTTGATGATTCAAGAAAGGAAAGGATTATTTACTACATCAATTGTACCATAGTGGGATATGAGTTCAATTACACACCAATGGAGAAGTCTTGCTTAGCTATGGTATTTTCCACTTAGAAGTTGCATCATTACATGTTGAGCCACACTATGCAACTAATCTCCAAAATTGACCCATTAAAATATATTTTATCTCACGCAATGCTCACAAGATGCCTAGCTAAATGGGTCATGCTTCTTGAAAAATTTGACATCCAATATGTTGACAGAAAGGCCATCAAAGGTTAGGCTATTTTTTATCACTTGGCAGATGCACCCTTGGTTGCAAACCACCCTCTCATTATAGAATTCCTAGATGAACACCTTTTTTTAATAGAAGAATAGCCATCCTAGAAGTTGTACTTTAATGGTTCTTACACATCCCATGGCTTTGGCGCTAGCATACTCTTGGTCACACCTCAAGGAGATTACATTCTTAAATCTTTCAAACTATAGTTTCAATGTACCAATAACATCTTAGAGTATGAAGCCCTTGTTGTAGGGCTCAAAATAGCCATTGAATGAAATATCACAAAGCTATAGGTATACAATGATTCCTAGCTTATCATCAAACAAGCCTTGAATGAATATCAAACCAAAGATGACAAGCTACTACCTTATAAGGAGTTGGTTGATCAATTAAAGGAACATTCTACTCAACTCCAATTCACACAGATACCTAGACTACAAAATAAGGTAGAAAATGCCATGGCTATTATTGGTTCCCTTTTGGAAATACTGTGTGAAGCTACACAGTATGAATTCTTGGTCGAGCAGCTACACAAACTCGCATATAAGAATGATGAGTCAACATGGGTATGCATCTTGGTTGGTCCCCAATCCCCATGGTACCACAAAATTGATGCTTACCTACTAAATGGTATCATATCTCTCCATCTCACAAATGCCCAATGCTAGAACCTTATTTGTAGAGATTCTCATTATACTATCATTGCCCAAACCCTATATCATCGTAGTTATCATGAAACTCTCTCTTGATGTCTAGACCAAAACAAGGCTTCAATAGCTCTCGAAGAGGTACACACTAGACTTTATGGTGCTCACACAAGCAAGATAGTTCTAGCTAAGTAAATCCTTTGAGATGGGTATTATTGGCCTACTCTAGAGCATGATGCATGTGAGTTTTTGAAATGATGTTTATCCTTTTAACAATATGCTAATCTAATCTAGGCCCTAGCTCAGGATCTACAACCTATAGCACCACCATGGCCTTTTTCCTATTAGGGGTTTGATCTTGTTGGTCTTATCACACTACTTTCTTAAGAAGGACACCAGTGGATAATCACCACCACTGATTATTTCACTAAGTGGGTCGAAGTAGTTCCCCTTGTCACTGCCATGGGAATTTAGGTGTCCAAATTTATCCTATATCATATCATATGTCACTTTGGCATCCTAGCTACCATTTTTACTCACCATGGAGGTAATTTTGAAAACCTTAATATGGAGGAATTGTACACTTTCCTTCACATCCATCACCACTTTTCTAGCCCATACTTCCCACAAGATAATGGTCAGGTGGAGGCAACTAAGAAAACCCTACTTAAAATCCTAAAGAAAGTTGTCAATGATTCAGTTCGTGATTGGCATTCACAAATCAATCCACCCTATGGACATACCAGACCTCATTCTATACATCCACTAACACAACCCCATACTCCTTGATCTATGGTGCTAAAACAATTTTACCTATTGAGGTTGAACTCCTACCCCTTCACATTTCTCTATGGGGCTAGATTTCAATGAAGAGTATAGAGTGGCTTGACTTACTCAACTTGATTTACTTGATGAGAAAAGGCAATAGGCATATGACCACCTCATGGTCTACTAGAATCACTTCAAACACAATTTCAATAGGAAGGTCCATTTGTGCAATTTTAAAGAAGGTGACATGGTCCTCAAAGAGAACATGAAGGTTTAGACTAACCAAGAAAAGAAAGGAAAATTCAAGCCCACATGGCTTGGTCCTTATGTGGTCACAACATCTTTTGGCTCAAGAGCCTATCAGCTATCTACACTTGAAGGTGAAGTTCTGAATGATCCTACCAACATCATTCACCTTAAGAAATTCTACACTTGAAAACAAAATTCTCAGTTAAAAATAGGTAAAGAAAAACAAGTGTCCAATGGTGACAACTTGGAAATTCAAGTGCCTTGGATAGGTACCTTGGTGAAAACCTAGCAATTATGTACTATGTGTACTTAGCCTTTTTATTATCTATTAATACGCACATCACCGATCTCTCCATTTTTTCAAGGTGTTCCTCATAGATTTACTATTTACACTCCCACCATGCCTCACAACATCACCTTTCAACACTCTAAAATTTGTAACATCTCACCTAGCTCCTCTAATATAGATCTTGTTCATATATACCCTATATATAATATCAAATATACACTACCATTATACTCTACCACATGTATCTTATTAGGTGTTTTACATCCTTGTACTTTACCATATATATCCTACTTGGCAAGTAGTATTCTATGTATCATATCCTTGTACTAACACTTCTATCCTATGTATCATAATCCTTATAACAATTATTACACTTTATATATCACACCCCTGAAACAATAATTGTATTATGACAATGCTATCTCCTCATTATGAGATTTCCCCCTTCATATATATACCTACTATCATATTTTATCATATGTTCTCAAGTTCCCAGTCATTGTATAGTCATGTTTGTACATATTGTTTAGGTCTTATTATGACACCCTATGTCCCTAGCCCATCATCTATAGAAAATAATTCATTATCCCCTTTTTCTATAATCATATATGTCCTAGTCTTAGCATCCTTTCCAAGTGTTTCTTCCTTGTTTTTTTGCTCATCAGTAGCCAATCGTCCCGATCTCTTTAGAAAAAGGTTACTTTTTCGCACTTTTTTTCATTTCTTTTAAATCTTTGGTTTTTTAATATTTTGATTGGTTGCTTCCACATGATTTTAGTTTTTCCCTCCTCAAGGTCGCCATGATCATTTCATATCATGGTGTGTTTTGACTGGGGCAACTTAAAGACATGGTTTCGATCACAATCTATTTCTTCTTGTGAGTCAGTTGGATATCACCCGTGCATATTTCAACCATGTTTTCATTTTTTATAACATGATGCACTTGGGTGATATCATTTTCTTGTGGATCACCTAGCATCGTTCCACACTAATCTCTCCAAGACTCATGTGTGATGTTGGGGCAATCCTTGCATGCTTGTTTGAGTCAGTCCTATGCAATATTGGGGAAAAGGCCTTAATGTTCTTAGTAACCTTGGAAAATCTCTAATATTCCTATATCAGGTAAAGTGGTCACACTACATGGTGGTACTTCCTTGCAAAGTACCATGCTCTCAAGCTTCCCATACACCTCACATTTGTTTACTAGCTACTTTCCTTCCTTTTCCTATCATAACCCATGATATCCTCTTCCTTTACATCACCTATCTCTCTCAACCATCAAATTTTTCCACTATCAAAATCTTTCAATTCAAAATCCTTATCATCAAACATTGACTTATCTACATTATCCTAATCTTATAACTTTTCATCCCTTAGGTTATGATTTCACCACCATCATGATGTGATCCTTATCATAAAGTCACTATCCTAGCTCTAAGCCCTACTATCCTCCTAACTATGAATTTTTTGGTCACTCATTTTCCAACATCATCCTCGGAGTCAGTATCTCCTATGTTTTACAATCACTTTTTATATCATAGATCATTATCCTAAGTCAAGTATTGGTTATCATATTCTACCATCATAGTTTATCCTATATCTCATCATTGTCATCATTGACTACATTTACTTACTATTTCCCCACCTTTGAGAATTTCACATGTTGTATTATCATAGCTTTTTTTCATCTACCCTTTTATCATACCTTGAATCTCTCTTATATCCTAGCATTAGATCTTTCATTCACTATTCACTATTTTAGGTCACTTCGCATATGTTATCATCAAATGCTTATCATAAGTCTAATGTTCTTTTTTTTTAATCTATGTTCATTTTAGCTTATCATAACACTTGTGCAATTGTAGTTTGTGTTCATTTAGCATATCATAAATCTTATATTCATTCTTTAGTTTGTTTGTGTTCTTTTTTGAAATCTATCATTCACTTTACAGCTATAATTCATCTTTAGTTTGTGATTCATTTTAAAATCTATCATCCATCTTTAGTTTCTATTCATTTTTAATCTATCATCTATCTTTAGTTTGTGTTCATTTTAAATCTATCATCCATCTTTAGTTTATGTTCATTTTAAAATCTATCATCCATCTTTAGTTTGGGCTCATTTTTAATATGTCATCTATCTTTAGTTTGTGTTCATTTAAAATTTGTCATTTATCTTTGTTTTGTGTTCATTTTTTAATACTATATAAAATTCTCCCTGTCACAAAAACAACATATCAATACTATCATAGCAAATCACATCAACAATAATCACATCAAAACATATCACATCACATCTATCACATCATCAATAATAACATCAAAACATATCACATCATATTTGAACTATCATAGAAAATCACATCCTGCATCACAAACTATTAGCAATATCATAGCTATCCTCAAAAAATTGCATCCTACATCACAAACAATTAGCAATATCATGGCTATCCTTAGAAAAATCACATCTTGTATCAAAAACTGTCAGCAATATCATATTTATCCTCAAAAATCACATCGTGCATCATAAATTGTCAACAATATCATATCTCTCATCCAATTTTACATCCTGCATATCAAATATATCAGTGTCTCATCTACATCTAAACCATACTCATGCAATCATAAATCCATAACACATATCTCGCCCCAAAGAATGCTTCGCTCTATATATATATATATATATATATATATATATATATATATATATATATATATATCCTTTGCAAAGAATAAATGAAAGTATAAAAGAATATAGTCTATCAAAGTCCAAATATACAGTATCCATATCATACATATCACTAGAATGGGTCTATACCCACACAAAAAACAAACATATATCTCAAAACTGGTGATACATACAACAAAAATGCTAATCATAAAAGTGTCCCCAACATGTCACTGGTCTCCCTAATCTGATGTCTTAGCATATGGATCCTCCTCTATGTTTGTCCCTACCCCTAGTGCTACTGGTGGTAGAGGTGGTGACCACATCAATCCTCCTCATGTCCCCGAGCTCTCTGCCTCATCCCTCCTCCCCTACATCCTCATGTCTCACCTCTAGATTTATCCTATCCTATGATTGTGCCCTATATGCTGAGACCTATCTATCCTCTATGAGCCCCCAATGATCCATTGACTCTCCCCCCTCCATGCATCCTTGTGTGGGTCCCAACTATCCCTAACTATGTTGGTCACCTGTAGTGCTCTATTTGGTCTGTTGGGACCACTACATGGTACCTCCCATGGTAGAATCCTACCCTCTCCCTCAAATCCTCCACCTCTACTCATAGCCTCCTCAAATCCTCCATCCCTCCACCCACTTCCATCTATGCTCATAGCATCACCACCTCCACCACTAGTCTATCCCACTCCTACTGCATGGCATCTAGTCTCACCTTTATAACCTGCCTCTCTAGACTAACCACATCCAACCTCCCCTCCATCTTCCCCACCTCCATCTGTAGTCTCCCCATCTCAATCCCCACTTTTTTTTCCTAGCCCTATGTCACATCTCACTCCTTCCATAGCTGATATTTCTCTATCCTGAGCTGATCTTGCTCCTATTATGTGTCATGTAGCAATTGGCTAGTAATGTCATGCATCTGCTATAGTGATGTTTAATGGGTTGCCCATCCATCATCCCCTCCCCCTACATATGATCCTCCTGCATCACCCCCTATTGGCCTCTGTGGCCTCTACTCCCCCTCCTCCTATGGCCTCCTCTCCTATGCTCTCTCCTCTCCTACTCTCACTAGCTCTGCCCCCCTCTCCTTTGCCCTCTCCTCTCCTCCTCTCTCTTGCCTCCATACCCTTCACCTCTGTGACATTGGCCCCTCCTATTGTGTAGCAGCCTTTGCCTACTATCATAGCCCTCTCACTACGTATCTCCCCTACTTCATTGCCTGAGCTAACTCTCTTGCCACCACTTCCACCCTCATGACCTGTGTTTTTCTTAGTAGTCTAGTCTCTGCCAATGGAACCCATCCTAGTACTCTTAAGCGGAGCCCACATCTACTACCTTGCCAAACCAATCCTACTATTGTGGCTCTTACTCTAGCCAAACCTACAACAAACCCTCTCTCCATAGTGCTAGTCCATACATCAAAACTAGCTCATGCATCACTCACTGATACTAGTTTGGCTCTTTGAGAGCCACCTATCTTCATAAAAAATGTTGTAGTGCCCTATCTGGTCGGTAGTACTCAACAATATACTCCCACCATCCAATAATGAAACAAGGGGATATGGTGTATGGAAGCTATTTTCCCTCCTCCACCCATAGCCATAGCCCGATATACAGTCTCCATAAAATTGTCATGATCTCATCAATCCAGACTCTCCAATAATCCACATCCTCTATGTGGTGGTATGTCAATGGCTCCCCCTAGCTGTATGCTACTAGTTCCTCCGCCTGCCTATCTCTCTACCCAATCAGCCTAAATACTACAATATGCTCCCAAGCCCATACCTATAATAAGGTGGGGAACCCTATACTCCTCCCTTGCTAGCTGGCTCCCTGATAAATAATCTGGTGCAAATCTTTATACAACTCCACCAACATCAATGATCCCCATGCAAAGGGGACTCCTATATCTACTATCTACATGATCACTAGAATTAGTGCCAATATCACTCTAGTCCCTCCTATATCTAGGGCAATGTATCCTAAGATGACCCCACACATGTAGAAGTAAATGCATCTCTCAAGGGCCACTTGATCCAAATGCTCACCTAGTGCAAATTGTCCCCTGTAAATCTAGAATGCAACCACTGACCCAACCAATCCCTACACTACTACCTTTGGGGTCAACTCTCTAATCACCATCACTGGCAACCCCTGTACTAGTAGTTCAAAGATCTGATATATGTCCTCTAGATTCATTGTCATCTCTTCTATAGGTAGGTGAAAGGTAGCTATCTCGATATGCCACCACTCTTACAACACTGTCACCATGACCATGTATGTCTGCATGTGAGGTAGCCTTGCCAAGTATCCAAGTCTAATGCCCTCAATCCTTGCCCAATCCATGGATGTTAGCCTATCCCTTGCATGTAGCATAGCTTCTCATCACTCATATGATACCAAGGCATCTAGTGGCCACTACACACCAAAAATCCAATCACATATCAATATTATTTTCTATAGCTTGCCTACCCTAAGCTTTTCACACCTTATCTTACCCAAACCCCTATTTTTTCTTCTTTTTTTCCTAACTTTGCATCCCCGTGAATGCATTCCTATGAACCTTGAACCTTGAAATCCCACTAGGATATGTTCTCATAGGATTACACTTTAACCTTGCCCACCCTTGGCCTATTTGATCTGCATTCCCATCTGTATTCTCACATGCATTCCCACACACACTTACCCTGGCAATCCTATACGTGGAACCTCATTTTGGAACACTACATTTCCCATTTCTAACTCCACATGTTTTATATTTGAAAAGAATGTTGATTCCTACATCACAATCTTTCATTTCTACTTGAGTTTAGAATCTTCATTTGACTTAATCCTTCTCTCTTTGTCTATCTTCTTTCTTTCCTCTTCCTCTTTCCTTTTCTTTTCCTCCTCTACTTTCTTCTTCTTTTTCTTTTCTTCTTTCATCTTTCCTTCCTCTTCTTTCTTTTTCTTCTCTACCTTTTTCTCTTTGTATCCTTTCCTTTCTTATTGCCTCTTCCTCTTTCTTCTTCTTCATCATCAAAGCTAGAGTAAGCATTAATATTACCAACAATGGATTTGCAAAATATTGTAAAAAGATTCTCCTTTTTATCCACAGTTATGTGTGTACTATCTATAGACACCTAAATCTGATGACACAAATAGCTAATCATATTTAGTCATGTCCTAGGACATTATTGATTGAATATTTACTATTTAATTAATTAATAGTCATCCCCTAGTTAATTTATTTATTTAATTAACTATAGTCTAATTGATAAAATCAAATGATAACCCAAAATCAATTTATCAATTAAACCCCTTTTCCTCTATTAAATTAAATAAATCCTCAAATCTATTTAATTTAATCCCATATCCCCATTTTGTTAAATAGATCATTTAATAAAATATCTAAAATCCTAAAAGAATTCCTAAACCCTATCCTAACCCCTAATCCAACCCATTCACCCATACTAACCTCACTTAGCCACCTAACTAAACCATCCCAGCAGAGCTAAACCATTTATCCCCTAACCCCCTTTCTAATCTAATCCTAGTCCCCCTCCTAAACATATTCACAACCTTAAGCAAGTGTTGAGACTTGCTAACCCAAGCGAAAGTCAAAATATCTCCTCCCCTCACCCTCAAACATTTATGACTCTTACATCCCCCTTTATGAATCTTACAAAGCATTTATGACCATTTATGGAGCCCTTATCTCTTGAGCTTCCTTTTTTGACCATCCACCTTTCCCTTCCCTTTATCCAATCACTCTATAACATGTGTCACTTCACTATTGGTCCTAAACAAGCACAATTCGTGTGCTCCCTTTTGAGTGCATCTTGACCCTCCCTCACCATTTTTCCATCCTTGCATCCTAACCATCCATATCTCTAACCCTTATTCTATAAATGAAACTATCTCCCTTCACAAATATTGTCCACCTTTCATTCAATTTTATAATGCTATTTTGAATGAAAACTAACAAAATACCATTATAATGCTGAAATCCCTCCATACCTCCATTGTTGAAACCATCCTCCATGCACAACATCCATCCACTTGAAGCTTGAGTACAATTGTGAGCACACATCTCTACTTATTAGGGACAAATCCACTTCATCATGTATTATACCATAAGGAGCCTACCATTCTTGGTTTGTTTCCTTTTGTGGTGATAACCATTAAGTCCTATCTTAGGTGTTAGCTTTGTTTAGTTTTGTTAATTTTCTTGTTAGTATTAGTATTCAATTTGCACTGCTAGATATTAGGTGATACTCTATCCACTTGCATGGATTTAGTACCCATAACAATGTGAGGTAGTGAGGGTGCCTATTGTGTCACCTTTGCTTCTTCTTCTTCCCTAGAAGGTGTATGTATCTGTACATATACTGGACTCTTAGGTTTAGACTATGCACTCACCATAGGCACTATACTCATATACTTTATTATTTCCTCCTTTGTTTCTTTCCTAACATCCTCATAATTGCCTCCCATCATAAGAATTGATCTTCTTTTGTTCCTCAATAAGGGCTCAATACCCTTCAAAATTCTATCTAAGTCCTCGTTAGAATCAACATCACATAGTTCATTTATCATTGTGATCCTCATATTCATATCTTCCTCTACTATTCTCCTTTTCCTATTTACAAGCCTATTATACAAATCCCCAAGTATCTTATTATGTATATTCTCAAACCTTTTGTTCCTCAAAATCATATTCCTTATAACTGCATTTTCTAACTGCCTTCTATCCATATTACTATACAAAATTGTCATCATTAATAATTTTCATGTTAAGGTTTTCTACCTTTGGCTTCCATGCTTTCTTTTCAGCTATGTTTCTTCATTCTTGCACATTTTGGACTGGTGGTCTATCTTCTAATTCATCCTTTGATTCCTCAAAATCACTAACTTTCCATTTTAACTATAACTAAAAATATTGAAAAGAGTGGATTCAAGCTTCACAAAATAACTAAAAATCACAATTTAGGGCTTCTACAAATTTTTGCTTCTCAAACTTCATTTTACACTTCAATTTACTATCAGATGTCTCTTTAATTTTCTCAAGACACTTCACATGAACAAATGGTAGATGCAATCTTGCTTGTGATCCTTAAATCAGATCAATTCACATTGTGCATTAAATGTGTATCTACCACAGATTTAAATTTTGTCTCTATATACCAGTAAGCTTGATTTCTCAATTCCTACTCACTATGTTCATATCAAGACTTGCGCACTTGACCATAGCCTTCTCTCTATGTCCTTAACCTCTTATTAACTACACAACATCCAAATCACTCTCTCTCTCTCTCTCTCTAACATCAGTTCTAGCCAACTAATGCACTACAACAACTTAAACTACTTAATTTAGGTAGGATGAGTCACAAACAATATATGACTTCAATATCTTATTAGGTGCATGAAAAAAAATTTCCTCCAAAACTGTATAAGAGCTTTCTAGATCTTTAGCTATCACAAATGCTTTGTTGAATTCATCAACATATTCTTTAATTTCTTCCTTCTGACTATTGTCACTATCATTAACATTCCTTCTATCATTTCTGTTGTTGTTCCTTCTATTATTCGAATTTATGTTAATGTTCCTTCTGCCTATTTTGCAATATATTGTTGTATTTCCAAAGTTATTACATAACTGATATATAGGTTCATTTCTTCTCTAATTAGTTCCATTTTGATTCTCTGGTGTTCTATAATTCCTTGCAATGTATCCAGGATTATTATACTTGTAACACATGAACCAGTTCTTCTCTCCATTAGATTTCTCTCTATCATTGGATTTTTTTTGTGATCTTCCTCTTTCATTTCCTAGAGGGTTAATATTCCTAGACATTCTACTATTTGCATTATTATCATCAAACCTAGGTTTCTTACATTCTACTTCTAGCCTATGCAATCTCTTTTCATGTGCTCAACCTCATTACATATAAAGCATCTACCTCTAAACTCATGTCTTACTTCCTTGGGTGGTTCATCTTTCTTAGGTTTATCAACTTGTTCCATTTTCTTCGGTTGAACATGTTTTGCTAATACATCAAGTAATTCTACTTCCTTTGATACTTGAGTAGATGTGCTTGATTCTACCTTACTTAGATCAGATTCCTTTGGGGATTCAATAACTATACCTAGTTCTCTTCTGATTTCAAATTTCTTGTCTAATTTGTCTTCAATTAGATATCTATGTCATGTATTCTCATAATAAGTTCTTTGATAAAATATCTATTGATCTATCTTTTCACTAGTAGAGTAAAGTTTCTCTAACTATTGTTTAGCTTGTGTAAATTCTCCTTTCACATTAATGTTATAATTTTCTAACTTAGTATGTTCAATCTTGATAGTATCTAGTTCAGATGTAACTTGACTTAACTGGGACCTACAATTTTCTTTCTTAGTTTTTAGTTTTTGTTTATTCTTGCTACCATTTTTCTTAATATTCAAATTAAGTTCAACAATTTTCATTTCATGTTTCAAGATCTCATTTTCCTTCTGAAGATCTCCTACTTTGTCATTATCACTAGTCTGTGCAATTGGTTCCTTTCCATATTCTAAATCATTAATCTTATCTTTTAACTTTCCAATTAAAACTTTCACATCTTCATATCTATCTTTCAGGCTATCTCTTTCTTCAATAAGAAGGTCAATTTTCTAAAGAGCTTCTTCAAGGTTTTTCTTCAAATGTTCCATATCTTAAGGTATCTTACTTAAGTTGTTAAACTTTGTCAAAGTAACTAGGCTTTGGTACCAATTGTTAGAAATAGATAATACTAAGGGGTGGGGGGGGGGAATTAGTATGCTACAAACTTTTTCCCACAACTAAATATTATTAATTACTTTATAACTTGCATATGAAAGTAAATCAACAATGCTAAGAAGTAAATATAACCATGCACATAGATAACTCATAACACCATTATTTATTAAATAGGGAAACCCTAGCTAAGGGAAAACCCTGGTGGAGATGATACCCACTAGATGATTCACTAAACAATAGGATCATATTAAGCATATTGATCCTATTAGGAGGCTATGAAGTGCATATAGTGTCTTGAGTCCCTGTTAGGAGACTAGGCCTTGTTAGAAGGCTCAACCCTATTAGGAGTTTCTTTAACCCTATTAGTAGTTTCTTAAACCCTGTTAGGAGTTACTTCAACCCTATGAGTAGTTGGTAGAGGAAATACAATGTATACAAGAAGAGCCAATTGCCCTAACATGAAATTATACAATTCAATTCTTCAAAAGAATATATATACATAAAATACTTGTTGTCTATTGTACTTCACACTTGTTTTGATCACACATAAAAATTTGCATCATATAAGGCTCACAAATATTTCTAGCTCTCTTTACAATAGTTTACATCATATAACACTTGCTTTTCTATCATAGATAACACACTTGTCTTCGTAAGATAAGATCTCTACTTATACCTTGTATATTTACAAAACTCTACTTATTCATTATTCATGTGCTTGCACACTTGACATAATATAAATGGATTATGGAATAATATCCACATAGTTATCTCATCGTGACTTATTAATTATTTTGTAACCAAAATAATTCCTAAGGCCGTACAGTCCAATTCTCTACTATGTTCTATTATGCATTGTTAAATACCTACACTGGTATTTTAATCATAACTCACACCATACTGTAAGTACACATCTATAAAATTTCACATGTCATCATGATACTATCATGAAACTTTCCTCACTTTTGCATGATCTAACTCTCAATGAGTTGTTCATAAACTTAACATATGTTCTGTTGGAGTTTGAAAATGTTACCCATTTCCAATTACCCTAATGAGAACAAGATGCATCTAGGGGCAGCTAACTCCCATTATCAACACATCCATTCAGACACCAGGCCAACTATAAGGCATGACCCTTCTTCTACTTCAGGCTCTACAAAACCTAGGTGGGTAGACCTGTAGATTCTTTATATGGTACCAGTTGTCAAAGCATACATTGAATCTAATATGAAGCATATAAAACCCTTATTTCTTCTATACTCAACCAGGAATCATAAGCATGAACTAGCTAAGAACATAACTCATGAAACTGGCAAGCTAAGTGTGGGTTAACATTGAGTAGCTTTCAACATAAAAGGGAAAATTGATTTAATATGTTGATAACAACAAGACCCAAGTATGAACAACACAACTTAATGATCCTATCTCTGACCAGTGCCTTATCTATTGGGCAATTAAATGAATCATAACCATACATCTCTTGGAAACCTCAAACGTATCTCTACATTAAGATCCCTGATCTATCTTTCACCTTGTGAATAGACATCTGTTATAGAATGAATCTCATACTCAGAAAATCCTATCATGAAATCTGCAAACCCTGCGACAAATATCAAGCAATTACATGGTTCTTTGTTACATAAGCAAGACATTTTAACCACATACATTTCAAAATGTAATGCAACCTAATTCATGCTCTTTGATCACAAATTAGAAGAAATAACAGAGCCATAATCAGGAGACAAGATTCAAACTGAACTTCAAACTTTTTCTGCACTTTATTTGTTTTCCTTGAAATCAAATACATGAAATGTACAGAAAATAACTCATAGATCACCTAACAGAAAAGAACTATCTGCAAAACTTAAAATGCTGTTCAATACAAGAAGAAATGCTGAAGAATGGTTTCTCAGTGCAAAAATTGGAACTTGTAGTACTTTTAGAGGGCAATACAATGGTACAATCCATTTGATCTCACGTATCATGAACCAGGAGATATGATGCCACGAACAGGGGTACCAAACAATCTGCAAATGCTGACACCAGTCAAAACTTATAAATTGCATTTGGAATCATGCTTGAAAACTGACCGAACAGATTCGTCAAAAGCTGAAACTTGGAACATAACAAGTCTCTGATGTCTACAATACAATGCAAAAGTAATTTTCTCATTTGGGTCAACTGGTCAAAAGTTATTGCATGTCAAACAAGGCTTCCCAGAATTAGGTGCACAGTGCAAAAGCATGAAAACAGTAACTGACCAACTTTGAGGGATTCAAAACCTATTCAAATGGACTTGAAATGATTCAAAATTTGAAACATAGATTCTCAAGCATGGATATTAGACACTCTCAAAGGGGTAAGTCATGACACATTTTTGGGTGCGAGATATTCACTCACCAACAAGGCCTCTTATCGTTGTCTGACACTTGGTAGAATTGCAAATTTTGACACTAGCTCAAAATGGGACTTCACAGAATGATTCGGGATGGCAAAATAACATTGTGGATCATACGCATATGTCAAATGAAAGGTGTTAAGCCACTCAAACACCACCTAGGCCTCAAGCTACCAACTGACCACATGCATAAAAGGCACTTGAGGACATGATTTTCTAAAATTTTCAAAATGTGACTAAAAATGAAGCATGCAATTTTCAGTCCCAACAGTGGCTCTGTCTGGGGATGCATGCCCCTTGCGGGCATGGCAAGGATTTAGATCTCTGGGAGAAGTAGACCACACAACTGAACAACAAAACTCTCTCGAACAGCTTTATTGAAAACAGGAAAACTACTCTTAACTATGTACAAGAGATGGCCCCGAGCCACCGAAAAGTTTCAAAACTCTTTACCTCTGTCATACACCTTATTTTCATTTACATTTTCTTGAGGCAAACTGAAACTCTCATCCTTATTTGTTTCACCCATCATATAAACACGGTCAATTACTTCGTTAGGCAAAACAAAACTACTATCATCATCTTCATGGTGCATATGAAAATTAGACAAACTTTCTACACCTTGCTCACTATGAAAATATGAATCAACGTGATCATAATAACTGACATCAGACTGAAAGTGAAACTGATCACTACTTATTGAGTCATGGATTTCTTCAATCGGAAACACAAAAGCTTGGTATTCTACTTCATTGAATGAGTTACATGAATCAGATGGTAACTCACCTTGTGCCTCTGGCTGTGAAGAGTATTTGGAATCCAATTGTAGCCTACTCCCAGTCTTATCATTTACTAAATCAGATTCATCTTTCACTGTAACCTCTTCACACTCAAAACATTGATTACTCACCATACATGAAAATTCATTCTGAAAGTGTTGTTCCAAACTATGCTGATCATTATCATTTTCTTCATTAGACTGAATGTCGGAATAGACCTTGAACTCATCTTTACAAGACCTATTAGCATATAAAGAAAATTTATAATCGGATTGACAACACTCAGTGTTTTCCACTTCACCATATGAAACATCAAAAAAATGTTCAACAAGATCAACATTAAAAGAATCTAAAACAGCATTAACCTTCCCTTCATTAACATTCCCTACATCCAGCAAATCGTCATGTGCAAAAACATTTGAGGTTCGGTTATATACACCTCCAAAGTCCAACAAAGATTGTTCGGATTCTACCTCCTTTTCCACATCAAACTTTGGGGAATTGATTTGACTGAATGAGAAAGTATTATGATAGAACATATGAAAATCCTTAGAGATACTCATGTGCTTTTCAAACTCACAAGCCAAAAAAATAGAGATTTCATCAGAGCTCAAGAAGATTTACTCACAAATCTTCTCCTGGCTGTGATTGTCATCTGGATAACATGAAGAACTTACAACAGGCAGATGATTAGTGTAACAATCTGGAAACTCAGAATTATTACAATATTCTTTCTTATCATGGCAATCATTGGATCTACTGTTGTTACAACTTTCTTCAACTTCATATGTACTGTAACTTAATTTATCTTCTCTTTTATATCCATCCTCTTCATGCTGATCGCTATTACCTGATTCATTAACATTTGAATCCTCCTCTTCACAATCGAAAGATAGATTATCTTGCTCTATGGACTCATTGTATTCATTACTACCTTGGCTTTTAGCACACTCATTATCATCAAGAGACATAATATGAAATATGTAATCATCATCTTCCATCTCCTGAATGAATCTTTCAATTTGTAAAAACTTTTGTAATCTTATAGTTGCTGGCCAATTGACTGAATCGGGTACTAGAACATCAAGGAAAACACTAGGCAGTGAAGACTCTTTAGGTCTACAATGAAAAGGCATCTTACTGATTACTGACTTAAGCCTTAAATAACATTTTTCAACACTTAGACCTTGAGTACTGCCTACTTCAGTTCTTATAATATTGATAATCCTTTTGTAAACCATTGTATTCAACATAGCAATGTTATTATTCACAGTTTCTAGACTCTCAGAATTTGGCAACCTAATCTCAGATCTGAGATCTGACTCCATCATAAAAAAAACTTTCTACTTCTTCTTTCTAGTGCTGAAAATCACTGAATAGAGGCAACTTTTTTAAACACTTGACTTCCATGAAAAGAAGCATGAAAATCAAAATACCTCCAATGCTGATGCTAAACTTCAATCTGCTGATTTGGCACAGGTGCAAGACTGGAATTCCTTCACACCACTGATCAAACTTTGTAGAGCTGCCACCTCGTTACAAGAGGAATATAACAATCACTGTTGTGATTCACTTTTACATTTCAATTTCTTTATAACAGGAGATTTCAAACAGCACTTTAAAACTTATCAAGAATTTAAAACTTCCTTTCCAAGATCTATCAACAGTTTCAGATCTGCCCATACAACTGAAAGTCCTTAAAAATTTTGCAATGAAATCAACTAGGAACAAACTGGTACAGAGATTTGAGAGTCACCACTCACACTTGGTGAGAAATAAAACATAATTTGTCACTTGACAAATCTGAACCAGACCTTCAATGTAGGAGAAACTTGCAGATCACTGACATCTTGAAAAGAAAATATACTTTATAAATGAATTCTTGACTCTGAAACTTTCTCAACAGTATTTGCAAAAACTGAACTGATTGAAGATAGACCTATGATAGTCATAGAACACAATTTTCATCCAGTTTCAACATACTACTGATAATGAATAAAGCTTAACTGGGGAACATGAAACTTCAGCAAGGAAAAGGAACACATCTTGCTATTGATATGATATATCCAATTTGTTTCATGGCAGAAATTTTTATTCTTTCTATATGCAACTCCCCAGCAGAGTCGCCATTTTGTTGGTGACTCGGATGGGCAAAACCAGACTGAGAGTAGGACTGAAATTTTCAAATTATATACCAGAGATTCTTGTCCTTTTAACAGTGAATTACTTCACAACCTCCCCAGCAGAGTCGCCATTTTGTTGGTGACTCAGATGGGCAAAACCAAACTGAGAGTAGGACTGAAATTTTCAAATTATATACCAGAGATTCTTGTCCTTTTAACAGTGAATTACTTCACAGCCTCCCCAGCGGAGTCACCATTTTGTTGGTGACTCGGATGGGCAAAACCAAACTAAGAGTAGGACTGAAATTTTCAAATTATATACCAGAGATTCTTGTCCTTTTAATAGTGAATTACTTCACAGCCTCCCCAGCAGAGTTGCCATTTTGTTGGAGTTTGAAAACGTTACCCATTTCCAATTACCCTAATGAGAACAAGATGCATCTAGGGGCAGCTAACTCCCATTATCAACACATCCATTCAGACACTAGGCCAACTATAAGGCATGACCCTTCTTCTACTTCAGGCTCTGCAAAACCTAGGCGGGTAGACCTGTAGATTCTTTATATGGTACCAGTTGTCAAAGCATACACTGAATCTAATATGAAGCAGATAAAACCCTTATTTCTTCTATACTCAACTAGGAATCATAAGCATGAACTAGCTAAGAACATAACTCATGAAACTGGCAAGCTAAGTGTGGGTTAAAATTGAGTAGCTTTCAACATAAAAGGAAAAATTGATTTAATATGTTGATAACAGCAAGACCCAAGTATGAACAATAGAACTTAATGATCCTATCTCTGACCAGTGCCTTATCTATTGGGAAATTAAATGAATCATAAGCATATATCTCTTGAAAACCTCAAACGTATCTCTACATTAAGATTTCTGATCTATCTTTCACCTTGTGAATAGACATCTACTACAGAATGAATCTCATACTCAAAAAATCCTATCATGAAATCTGCAAACCCTGTGACAAATATCAAGCAATTACATGGTTCTTTGTTCCATAAGCAAGACATTTTAACCACATACATTTCAAAATGTAATGCAACCTAATTCATGCTCTTTGATCACAAATTAGAAGAAATAACAGAGCCATAATCAGGAGACAAGATTCAAACTGAACTTCAAACTTTTGCTACACTTTATTTGTTTTCCTTGAAATCAAATACATGAAATGTATAGAAAATAACTCATAGATCACCTAACAGAAAAGAACTATCTGCAAAACTTAAAATGTTATTCAATACAAGAAGAAATGCTGAAGAATGGTTTCTCAGTGCAAAAACTAGAACTTGTAGTACTTTTAGAGGGCAATACAATGGTACAATCCATTTGATCTCACGTATCATGAACCAGGAGATATGATGCCACGAACAAGGGTACCAAACAATCTACAAGTGCTGACACCAGTCAAAACTTATAAATTGCATTTGGAATCATGCTTGAAAAATGACCGAATGGATTCGTCAAAAGCTGAAACTTGGAACATAACAAGTCTCTGATGTCTACAATACAATGCAAAAGGAATTTTCTCATTTGGGTCAACTGGTCAAAAGTTATTGCATGTCAAACAAGGCTTCCCAGAATTAGGTGCATAGTGCAAAAGCATGAAAACAGTAACTGACCAACTTTGAGGGATTCAAAAACTATTCAAATGGACTTGAAATGATTCAAAATCTGAAACATAGATTCTCAGGCATGGATATTAGACACTCTCAAAGGGGTAAGTCATGACACATTTTTGGGTGCGAGATATTCACTCACCAACAAGGCCTCTTATCGTTGTCTGACACTTGGTAGAATTGCAAATTTTGACACTAGCTCAAAATGGGACTTCACAGAATGATTCGGGATGGCAAAATAACATTGTGGATCATACGCATATGTCAAATGAAAGGTGTTAAGCCACTCAAACACCACCTAGGCCTCAAGCTACCAACTGACCACATGCATAAAAGGCACTTGAGGACATGATTTTCTAAAATTTTCAAAATGTGACTAAAAATGAAGCATGCAATTTTCAGTCCCAACATGTTCATTGTGCTACTGTAAATTGTCTAACACTTAGACAATTTTCTAACTCTAAATGCATAAATAAAATATTGAATATATGTTTCCATAAATGACAACCATCAAGACATCTATCTAACCATATTTCCAAAAATCCTACAATAATCCCTTATTTAGATATCATAGTCATCTATTGCATTCATCCAGTGGTCTTCTAGTGCATCCTCATGTACAAACTCCTTCCCTGCCAGATGTTGCACCATCTCAATATTATTAAAGTATGGGCAAGGGGAGTTGCAATTATTCAAGATGCCAATAAGTACACCATGTATTATTTCATATAAAATCATGGATTAGTTTTTATGTCTATCAACCACTCATGTAGATTATCACTAAGGATAGTAGCCCAATCTATTGGCATTTTTGTCATCCTGATGGTCTCTATGAAGTGCACCATCCAAATGTGAAGGTGTCCCACTATAGGGAGTCCCATGGTTCTACTCAAAAGTACAATTTTGTAGCCAATATCATCCTTCATATACCCTCTTGTCATATTTACTTTCCCAACTCTATGACCTACTAGTGTTCTTTCTATTAGGAAGGAAGATTGAATTATTTCTTTGGCCTCTTTTTTGTTGTCCCTATTGATGAGGCTAATTATTGCCTCTATTTTATGGTAATTTTAATACTCTTTTTTAATACCACCAAGACATTTGTGAACTTATGTTTACCTAAACTGATGATTAAATTCCAGAATAGAACCATTAACCTATGGGTAGATAGTATGTCATATTTTTCCAATATTATATATAATGCAATATTTCATATAACCATTAGAATGTGTTTTCCAATATTTGGATTTAATTTGATTATGCTTATTTGTAAATATCTTTGCATTATAACTAACTTGTTAGCAAAGGAAGCTAAAAATGGTTGGAAGCACTCAAGAGGAATTTTGAAGATGGCCAATGAAATTAAAGGAGAAAACATTAAGGTTCAGCCATGGTGGAATGGGAGAAGTCATAACAGTACCAAGAGACATAGTCACTACCAAGGAGGAGCTATGAAGAATTGCTATATTTTCTCTGCATTTACTATTGTGTCAAATTAGTTGCCTAAACTTTATTACTCATACCATGAACTATTTCCTTCTTTTTCATTGACAGATTTGTAGTTAGTTTGTTTACTTTCCTATTTTAGAATAAGTATCAATCCTCTATTTATAGGGATCAGATCAATGGTCTTAGGAGGTTAGAAGAAATTTTATGGAAAGAAATTTTTGACTCTTGTAGTGAGTTTTTTTTATAGTTTTATGTATCATTCTCATGTAAGGAATTTTTGGAACATAATGAAATAGCTCTTGGTTTACACTTTGTGTTTGTAGATTAGTAGAAGCTGACCAAGGGGGCCCACTTGGGAGGTGGATTAGATTAGAGTAGTATAGATTTATTTTCAGTATTTCTAGTATTGTAGCTAGAAATTAAAAGTTCCTTCCTATAGCATCATACTTTGAGAGTGTTCTTGCAACATTTGTAAGAACAGTTATAGTAGATTAATTGAGTTGGAATATAAGTTAGTATTCAATTGTATTCCAGCATTTTTTTTAGTGAATAGTTAAGTGTGTTAGTTCCTGTAGCATGAGCGTAGATTCTTTCCTTTCATTTTACTTTCTTATAGCATAAGCATAATGACTCATTAAGAAACCTAGTGCACATATCATGCTGACCATATCAAGTATATGTCCCTAGGTTGACAAATTAAATGCACCTCATGGTGGGGAAAATAGTCCTTAGATTGAATATACTATTCCTAAGTATGGCCCTAAGTATGCTATTCTTAAGTATGGCCTTGGGCATGATTATTATACACCTATTGTGAGGTAGATCATTTTTGGTGCTATTACGGGGATGGTGTCAAGCTATGAGCATTCTTGAGTCATAGTTTTTTTCAAAATTTGCAATCCTAAAACATTCTTCACTAGTGTGAAGAATTCAATTACATGCATCAAAGAGGAAGATGATGAGATGAATATGGTAGATTTCTTCCACAGGAATCTATTAATTTGAATGAAGAAATTGAAGAAGAAGGAACTGAGTTGCCTTATGAGGATGCAAGCCCTATTTTTTCTATAGAATCATCCTCAAGAGAAGAACCTATAAATATGAGTAGTCTTCAACCTTTTGTTGAAATTTTGGCTAGTTTCCTTGATAGTACTTCTCCAAATCCACCATTTGTTAATAATCTAGTACCCAATGTTCCTTTTTAGCAGCAACCTTATAATCTAATACCTCCAATAATGGCACAACCTACTTTTCCATTTCCTCTTCCAAGCCTCATAAATAATGCTAATCTCAAGAATATACCTACAGCTACTCTTCCAAAGTTCTATGGCCTTGCAACTAAAAACCCTGATACTTTCTTGTTTGATTTTGACATACTTTGTTGTAGCTTTGACTACAACAATGATACCCATAAGCTCGGGTTGTTCCTAGCAACACTCAAAGAATCAACTCTATAATGGTTCATGGGCTTAGGAGCCAATGAAGTAGGAACTTGGGATGAAATGCAAACTCTATTTCTAGATAAATACAAAGAGTATTGCAAAGCATCTAGTTCAAGAGGAGATTACATCTTCAAGATATCACAAAAGGAGGAAGAGACATTGGAAGACTATTTTTCACATTTCTTATATATAGTACTACAAAAGAACCCTCAACATGTGTTGTCTGAGGTTCACAAAAGCTAGTCTTTTTTAGAGGTGTGCATGATAATTGTTTAGAAGCACTAGACCTGATGGTTGGTGGTGATGTATATTAATCTTCCTAGGATAACCTCAAGAACATTTGTCAAAACTATGTAATGTCAATTGTGAAGAAAGACTGAAGACCTCATTCCACAATCACTAAAGGAATCAGTTAGGCTATTTCAAAGCTTGAGATATCTAACCTATTGACAAATTTTAAGTAGGACATCATAAATGATGTTGCTACACATCTCTACAAAATGACTGGAAAGAAGAAGCATGTAGAAGCTGCATCATGATTGGCCAAGTACTATCCTCTTTGCCACAAATAGAAGCAAGACTACACATGTAAACTAGTAGCCAACCTAGAGAACAAGAATTTTCTGATTGAGTACATGAAGATAGATGGGGATAATGATCAATTTTTCTTCATTGCTCAATGTTGACCATTGGCCTTGAGACAAGGTATGCCTCAAGATCCTCTACAATTTTCAAATCCTTATAATAATCAATGGCAGAACCAAAGTTATCAAAATCCCTCCTAGTACTCCCAACCTTCTTGGCCAAACTAGTATAATAACCAATATCCAAACTTGTACAATCACTAGTGGCAAAACCAATAAAACAATCAATGGAAAAATCAATAGAACAACTAGCAACCATTGTAGAGAAACTGGTAGCCTAATAATCAATGGAGGGGGCCTTCACAATGGCCTAACCAAAACCCTAGTAACTCATAACTACCACCTCCAGTTCTACCTCCTACAATAATGCCACCTCATGCAAGAACTAATGTTAACCCTAAGCCAACTCAGTTTCCTACTCAGCCTTAGCCAAATCCAAACAACAAGCAACCACAATAGAAAATGTACACTATAGATACTTAGCAATTCCCTACATATTCCTTAGAAGTATTTGATATACATTTAAGGTTGGGTAAAACTTTTCCTACACCAGAATATCCTATCATAATGAAAGTTGTAGATACTCCTATAGCACCCCTTCTAGAAGTGATATTGCTAAATATCAACTTGCCAACTGATGTATCTAGCAAGACTATTGACCATACCATAGTAAATCCTCCTTTTCCACATAGGCTAGATAAAGAGAAATCTATACCCCAAAAGGAAGAGACATTTGACATTATTAAGCAGCTAAAAAATATGCATGTTTAATTTCCTCTATTTCAAGCTATCAAGGATGCCCCTCTTTATGGAAAAGCTATTAAAGAAGCATGTTTTATGAAGCCAAGGCAAAAGTAGAAGGACCCTAAAATAGTTCATGCTATCAAGAAACTAGTAGATATCATGTTAGGGAAGGTAGTAACACCAATGTATTCAAACCCTAGTAGTCTAGTGGTTAACTTGATCATAAATGGATAGGCTATGTGATCAGACCAAGCCTAAGAATAGAATGGACACAAAAGGAAAGGTAAACTTTATTAACTATGAAATATGCTAATACACTCAGTGTAGAGAAAATAGACTCCAAAACATGCCCAATGGGCTTACAATAGTAGAAATCTGGAGATAATTTCTTCTTCTAGTACCTCCTCTCAAACTCCACTCTGAACGCCCTTTTACAATCCCAAGAATGTTCTTAAATAGACCCCAAAGGGTTAAGGATTAGGAATACATTCTAGAAGGTGCTAGTTGGCATCCACTACCAAAATGGAAGGCTCCAAAAGTAGCATTAGAAGTTAGCGCAAAATTAAAACAATCCAGAAATGGTAGCCGAACTTTTGGGAGGCATAACTTTTGAATCGTAGCTCTAATTGATGAACCATTTACATTTATGGAAAGCTCTTGGAGTGCTCCATATTCCTTTTGACCATCTTTTCTCATCCCCCATTTTTTGGACTCGTAAAAGGTCATTTAGTGCCTCAAACCTAACTTTGAAGTGTTCTTAGGAGGTCTCCAAAAATTGAAAAACTGTAATAACTTTCTAACTGTGTAGCCTTTTGACCTAATTCTTTTTCCTAGAATTACAATTATAATCCTCCCTCCAATTTGCACCTTCTAACTCACCATAATTATGGCTCAACTACATTGTCCTATTTTTCTAACATTTACACATATCCCAAAGTGCTTTAAAACTCTAATCGAGAACACTAATAGTGGAACTGTGAGAGTTGGAACCTTTATTTGACACAAATGGGTATCCAAAAATGAAAACACATGAAATAGAAACTATGTCTAGGTATTTTTTTTTTGGGTGACATAGGATTGCCCTTATACCTCTGGATGCTCCTACATCAGACACCTAGGGTAGATTGAAAAGTGACCCTGTCACTTTATGGATGGTAGAGGAAAACCCAAATGGGAAACGTCAACTGCTAATATCCAAGTTGAGTCCTCTATCAATCATCCTTTCCACTTAACTAGGTACTCTTCATACTTCCTATTTCTTGTACTCTTACCCACACGACTATCCAAAATCTCTTCTATCTCCTCGTTCTTAGAAGTAGGAATTGGACATGGCTCTAGCATCAACCCCTCATCTGCACCATCATCATGATACTCCTTTAAGACTGCAATGTTGAAGATAAGAGAAATGTGAATTCCATCTAGCAACTCCACCTCATATGCATTTCCCGAGTCATGTTTCTTCAAAATTTTGTAGGGGCCAAATTTTTTCATCTTCATCTTGTTGTAAGTACCTACTAGAAATCTTTCTTTTCTTAAGTGTACCATGACTAGATCCCCTACTTGGAACTCCTTATGTCTTCTCCTTTGATCAGCCCTAGCTTTATACTATTGACTCACCTTGGTAATGTGTGCCTAGATCTCCTCATGTAGATGCTTGATATGTTTAGCAAATTCTTCTACTTCAGCACTTGTCCTCTCCCCTTGCTCCATCTTCCTCAATTCTGATGCAGTCCTTGGCTCCTATTTATAGAGTTATTGTAAGAAAATTCTTCTTGTGGTAGAATTAAATCTCATCCCTTGGGCTTATCCCCAACTAAACATCTCAGCAAATTGCCCAGACTTCTGCTTACAACTTCTCTCTGACCATCAGTTTGTGGGTGATGTGTAGAACTGAATTTCAAGTCCATTCTCAACTTCTTCCACAATGTTCTCCAGAAATACCGCACAATTTTAGTTTCTCTATCAAAAACTATACTCCTTGGGAGGCCATGTAGTCTTACCACCTCTCTAAAAAATAAGTTTGCAATATGGACAACATCATGAGTTTTGTGGCATGGGATGAAATGTACCATTTTGGAGAACCTATCAACCACCACAAATACTGAGTCATTACCCCTTTGTGTCCTCAGCAATCCAAAAAAAAAATCCATACTTATGTCCTCCCATGGCTTTGATGGAATGGGAAATGGCTAATATAGTCTAGTATTGTGACTAAATCCCTTAGCTGCTTGAAAAACCTGACAACTCTATACAAACTTCTTCACATCTTGTGAAATTTGAGGCCAAAAATAATGTTCTCTAAGAATGGCAATGGTCTTATCTCAACCAAGATGTCCTACCATCCCTCCATTGTGTTTCTCCTTGATCAAATTTTCCCTCATGGAACTCCTTGGAATGCACAATTGACTTCCCTTGAACAATATAACATCCTGAATCAAGTAGTCTAGCCACTTGATTCTATCTATGGCAATAGGTTCTTTACAAGCTTTCCATGCTTTAGCAAAATTAGGATCCTCAGGGTACAAGTTCTTGAGTTCATCAAACCCAACTACTTCAACTTGCATTATTGTAAGCAACAACTACCTCCTACTCAATGCATCTACAACCCTATTAGACTTTCCACTTCTATGCTTCAACACAAATGTATAGCTCTACAAGAACTCTACCCACTTCATATGCCTCTAGTTCAATTTACCTTGGCTATTTAGGTACTGTAATGCCTGGTGATTAGTATATAAAATAAATTCCTTTGGCAATAAATAATGCCTCCATTTCTTTAAGGCCTAAACTATTACATAGAACTCTTGATCATAAACAGAATACTGCTTCTTCACATCATTCAATTTTTCACTTAAATATGCAATAGGCTTACATTCTTGGCTTAATACAGCCCCAATAGCACTACCACTAGCATTAAAATCCACCTGGAACACCTTACTAAAATTAGGAAGTGCAAACACAGGTTGTTCTATCACCTTCTTCTTTAGCAATTCAAAACTTCTCACAGCTGTCGCAGTCCATTTGAACTCTTTTCTATCCCCTCTTATTGTGTCAGTCAGGGGTGCACATATGCCATTGAAATTCTTAATGAACTTCTTGTAAAAACTAACCAAACCATGAAATGATCTCACCTTAGTAGCAAACCTTAGAGTAGGCCATTCCAAGATGGATTTTTCCTTCTTTGGATCCATTTTGAGACCTTCAAGTGATACAACAAACCCCAACTAGACTAACTCTTTTTTAGCAAAGCTACACTTCTTTAGATTAATTAACATTTTCTCTCCCCTCAACCTGTCAAGGACACTATGAATATGAAATAAATTCTCTTCCAAAGTCTTTATGAAACTTAAAATATAATCCAAATAGACAATAACAAATTTTCCCAATAACTTCTTAAGTACCTTATTCATAAGTCGCATGAAGGTGCTTGGGGCGTTCATTAATCTAAAGGGAATGACTAGCCACTCATAGAGACCCTCCTTGGTCTTGAAGGTAGTTTTCCACTCATCTCCTATCTCATATTTGTATTTGGTGATAGCCACTCTTGAGATCTATCTTTGAGAAGTACTAAGCTCCACTCAAGCAATCCATAAGATCATCTATTCTTGGCAAAGGAAACTGATACTTAATGGTTATCATATTTATAGCTCTTGATTCTATATGCATTCTCTACTCTCCATCCTTCTTTGGTGCCAATACTATAGGTACTACACATGGACTTAGGCTTTCTTGAATCAAACCCTTCCTCAATAGCTCCTGAACCTATCTATTTAGCTCCTCAATTTCAGTAGGAGTCATCCTATGAGCAACCTTGTTAGGAAAACTAGCTCCAAGGATTAAATCTATCTAATGACTAATTTGACTTACTGGTGGTAATCCTTATGGAATATTGTCAAAGATGATATCTCCAAAATCACTTATTAAATCTGAAACTTCAAGTGGTATTTCACTACTACCTTCCTTATCTTTTCTAGGAATCAAAGCATAACACATACATTGATGTTTCATACCATCTAAAAACTTTCTTCCATCAACAAGATAGATCATAGCACTATTGCATACCTTTTCACCTTCCTTTATCATGGGCTTCAGCTTGTGGCAAACTCCATCCTTTGTTAGAGAGTATGTGTTTGCACGACCATCATGTACTACATGCCTATCAAACTGCCATGGTCTTCCCAACAATAGATGGCATACATCCATTAGAATAATATCACAGGGGAATTCATCATGGCAACTCCCAATTTTGAACTTCACTAAACATTTTTCACTTACTAGGACCTTATAATCATCCTTCACCCTAGTGATTTGATAGGGATGGGGGTGTTTCTTCCTCTTGAGCTTTAACTTAGACACCATCTCCTCTGACACCATGTTGTCAGTGCTACCACCATCAATGATCATATCACAACATTTATCCTCACACTTGCACCTGGTATGAAATAGACTCCTCCTTTCTCTTGGTTCAATCTCACCACTTAATAGGACCCTTTCATTTACTAATGTCTCTCCTCTTTCTGCATCCTCTGAATGTGATGATTATGCATCCTCATCCACATGAGCAACCCTAGCTTGACCCTCAGCTCTCCTATATGTCCTTCCTTGTCGTTGAGGGCATTCAAAGGCATGATGACCTTCTTCATTGCAATGGAAATAGGTACCATGAAAACCTCCTCTTCCTAAACCTTGTCCACATCCTCTACCTCTTCCTCTTTGATCTCCAAAGTTTTGATCATGGAAGCAATTGAAATCCCCATTTCTCTGGTTCCTGCTAGTACCCACATCTTCATTTTTCTAGATGACCTGCCACTACCCCTTCCTCCTTGATCATGCCCTCTTTGTCTCCCTTCAAACCTTTTATTTAGCTTCTCTTCAACTCATAGGGAAAACTGGTATGCCTCCTCAATGCTGATCATTCTTACCAGGCTTAATTCCTCTTGGATGTTAGGTCGCAACCCACTGATATAATGAGAAACCTTCTCTTTATTTTCTTATGCATGCCTTGCTCTAATCAGAAGTCAGTAAAACTCCTCCATATATTCCTGGACTAATTTTCCTACTTGCTTTAACCCATGCATCTTCTTAAACAAATCAAGCTCATTGTCAATAGGAATGAACTACTTCTTTAGTTTGTCCACCATGTGATCACACCTTGTGATCTTCTCCTTTCCTCTTCTATTTCTTTTCAATTGAACCTCTTGCCACCAGATTTTTGCATGGCCTTTTAGTTTGGCCTTTGTAAACTTAACCCTATCTGGGAGCTTGATATCCTCATACTCAAATTACTCCTCCAATTCATTGATCCAGTTGATCAACTCATCCGATTTCAGATTTTTTGAAAATACACCCACATCAATTGTAGGTTTTTTTCCAAACTTAGTAATGGCCCTATAATCCTCTCCTCATCCTAATTTAGAACTTCCCCTTCAACTTCCCCTTCTTGTCCAATTTCTTCTTCTTCATTGTCGTCCTCACTTTTGTCGCCTGTGGCAACATTTGTTCCTCTATGGAGCTCCTCCTACAATGCTTGAACGTGCCTTTGGAGGGCTCTAACCTCCTTAGGATTAATAGCTCCAGCCTTTCCACCATGCTCTCTTCATGGAGGCATCTTCTTAACTCAAACCCACAACCAAATAGTCCTCGTGCAAACTGCCTCACAGTCGGTTCTTTGTCTACATACTCAAGAAAACCTCACTTTGATACCACTTGATGAGGTCAAGCCCAAGAACAGAATGGACACAAAAAGAAAGAGAAACTTTATTAACTATGAAAATATGCTAATACACTTAGTGTAGAGAAAATAGACTCCAAAACATGCCCTATGGGCTTACAATAGTAGAAATTTGGAGATAATTTCTTCTTCCAGTACCTCCCCTCAAACTCCACTTTGAACTGCCTTCTACAATGCAAAAATATTCTTAAATAGACCCCAAAGGGTTAAGGATCAGGAATAAATTCTAGAAGGTGCTAGTTGGCATCCACCGCCAAAATGGAAGGCTCCAGAATTTGCACTAGAAGTCGGCACAAAATTAGAAGAATCTAGAAACAATCGTCGAACTTTCGGGAGGCATAACTTTTGAACTGTAGCTCTGATTTATGAACCATTTACATTTTTAGAAATCTCTCAAAGTGCTCTATAGCCCTATGGACCATCTTTGCTTGCCCCCCAATTTTTGGACCCATAAAAGGTCATTTAGTGCCTCAAACCTAACTTTGAAGCATTCTTAGGAGGTCTCCAAAAACTAAAAAACTACAATAACTTTCTAACTGTGCAGCCTTTTGACCTGACTCCTTTTTCTAGAATTACAATTATAATCATCCCTTTAGTTTACACCTTTTAACTCACCATAATTATGGCTCAACTACATTGTCCTATTTTTTTGGTATTTACACGTATCCCAAGGTCCTTAAAAACTCTAACCCAAAATACTAATAGTGGAACTATGAGAGTTGGAACCTTTATTTGACCCAAATGGGTATCCAAAAATGAAAACACATGAAACAGAAACTATGTCTAGGTTTTTTTTTAATTGGGTGACACAGGATTGCCCTTATACTTCTAGATGCTCCTACATCACTGTGAAAAATGCTTTAGTTAATCTTGGAGCAAAAAACAATGTAATGAGCAAAGATACAATGCATAGGTTATGAATGGAGGGCTTAAGGACAACTCCCACAATGTTACAACTTGCAAACAGTTCAATTGTCACTCTAGATGGTCTCATAGAAGATGTGATAGTAACTTAAGATTCATGGAGTACCTTGCTAATTTTCTTATCCTGTCACCCAAAGTCAAACTTGTTAGCTATCCTATCATATTAGGAAGACCCTAGTTAGCCACTACTGATGCCAAAATTAGTTGTAGATCAGGCAATTTGACAATTTCAAATGGTCAAAATATAAGGAAGGTTAAGCTATATCCACCTACCCAACGCAAGCCAAATTTGGGAGAACCTATTTGGATAGATTTAGGAGATGAAGAGGAAGAGCTGAATTATGTAGTTTAACTCATGATGTTGCATAAGCAATCTTTTCTAAAAATATAGGAAGAAGATGATATAGTACAAAGCATTCTCACCAATGAGTGTACAGTGGCCAAAGATATTGATGAAAGTTCTATCTTACAACTATGTACCTATGAAGATTGTGTTTATCTAGCAACTCTTGAAATAGTTGACCAGCTATTGCTAGGAGAAGTATCTACAAGACCAATACCAAAAGTGTCAATGGTGGAATTAACAACTACCGTGGAACTTTTCCCTGGTCATAATCTTCATGTAAACAATAAGTTGTGCATATCCCACTTGGAACTATTAACCATGATCCTCAATCAGCATGAAAAATCCTTTGCTTGGGATTATAAGGATATGTTAGGATTGAGTCCTAAACTCTACACCCATAGGATATACATCAATAAAGAAAGCTTGCCACTCTGATAGCATCAAAGGAGAATAAACCCAGCATTGCATGAAATAGTTAAGACAAAGTTACAGAAATTTTTGGATGCTGGATTTATTTATCCACTCTCTAATAGTAAATGGGTATCACCCTTATTTATTTTACCTACAAAAGGAGTGAAGTGGTGGATCTATGTAGACTACAAAGAATTAAATGATGCCACAAAGAAGGATTGCTTTCCTTTACCTTTTATTGATCAGGTTTTGGATACTTTGGCTGGCAAGAAATACTTTTCATTTTTAGATGGATACAGTGGATACAACCAAATAAGCATTTGTCTAGAAGATTAGGAGAAGACCACATTTACATTTCCTTGGGGTACTTATGCTTATTATGTATTATCATTTGGTTTATGTAATGCATCAACTACTTTTCAGAGAGTTGTAATCAGCATCTTCATTGATATATCACATGACTGCATGCAGATATACATGGATGACTTCACTACATTCAATGTCACATTTGAGGAAGCTTTGAACAACTTGGAGATGGTACTCATCTGATTTGAAGAGCACAATTTGTCTCTCAACAACAAGAAATGCTTCCTGATGATGCAAGAAGGAGTAGTATTGGGACATTTTATCTCTAAAGCTAAAATCCAAGTAGACCCCACAAAAGTAGAGGTAATTCTCACACTCCCCACTCCTACAAAACAAAAGGAAGTTAGATCTTTTTAAGGAAATGTTGGTTATTATATCAGATAGCTAGTCCTCTTTATACCCTCCTTACCAAAGAGGTTGAATTTACTTGGACAAGGAATGTGACAACTCCTTTCAAAAGCTTAAATCATTGTTGACCACTACACTAATACTTAGGAGTCCTAATTGGACTTTTCCTTTCTTTTGACTATGCCATAGGTATAGTTCTAGGACAAAAATCCCAACATCTTGAAAATACAATCTACTATATTAGCAAGAGCCTTCATGGACTAGAATTAAACTACATAGTGATTGAAAAAGAGCTATTAGTAGTAGCTTATGGTCTAAACAAATTCTGGCTTTACATAACTAGCTATCCCATTTTTTTTTTTATTGATCATGTAGCAATTAAATACCTTATGAATAAACCTACTATTATAGGTAGGTTAGCAAGATGGCTACTGTTGTTGTAGGAATTTGATATCACGATCATTGATAAGCCTAGGAGAGCCAATGTGGTAGATGATTATCTGTCAAGAATCCACCATGATGAGAATGATATTACTCTAATAGATGATGCATTTCTAGATGAGCATTTATTTCATATTGATGTCTAAACTCCATGGTATGTAGACACTGCAGCTAACTATACATGGAAGTGTGATAAATGTCAAAGGATGGGCAGACCAATGAGAATAGACAAAATGCCTCTCAATCCACAACTGGCATTAACAACATTTGATAAATGGGGCATGGATTTCATTGGTCCAATTGATCCTCCATCCAATGGGAAATCATATATACTTGTGTGCACTGACTACTTGACAAAATGGGTCGAAGTCAAAGCAATGAAGCATGCTCATGATCACAAAGTTACATAATTTTTTTATGAGGAAATCTTTACTCGCTATGGTGTACCCAAAGAACTTGTCACTGACAAAGGTGCTCAATTTACTTCTAATCTAATCATAGAACTTATGAAACAATATAATATCAAACACCAAAAATCAAGACCCAATCACTCTCAAGCTAATGGACAAGTAGAAGTCACAAATTGAGAGATAGAGGCCATCTTCACAAAAATAGTTCATTTGCACTGAAGGGATTGGAATAGAAAACTACCAAAAGTTGTTTGGGCCTAAAAAAAAATATAGAATACTACTATAGGGTTCACACCATTTGAGCTACTGTATGAGAAAGTAGTAATGCTCCCCACTGAATTTGAACATAAAACTTTAAGAACAACATTGGAGTTGAAGATTGAACTTCCTACAGCATAGAGAGAATGTCTTCTACATCTTAATTCTTTGGATGAAATGTGAAAGGCTACTCTAGAATACATTGGAATCATATAGAAGAAAAGGAAATAATGGCACGACTCCCACATTAAGAATAAAAAATTTCAAATTGGCGATTGGGCATTGCTATATGATTTTGGATTTAAAGATATGTCAGGCAACCTGCAAACATGATGGCTAGGTCCCTATGAAATAAATCATGTATTTGCAAATGGAGTCATCCAGATAAGTACCATTGATCCAGTATCTTTTATGTTCTTATTTAATGGCCATAGACTCAATTTATATAAATGGCACCAAACAAAAGAGGACTTCCTATAGCAATTTCAATGGCCAACTTCAAATGAACATGTAACACTTCTTGCAATAGAAGGTGTTGACCTCCTACCTGGAACTCTTCAATACTAATTTCTTTGTGCACACCCATAATAAAAAAATTATGTACACATAAAGTTCAAAATTCTCCATTCACTTTCCAATTTCTTCTTTTCCAACTCATCTTATTTCTTTACCTACCACCCATCCACCTTCCATGTCATCATTTTACAATGCTTTCAATAAACACCACCAATTTTCTAACGTATGTTGTCACTACTGATGTCATTTCCACCACCTTTTGGTATGTGAAATGATCAACTAATAGGTATAATCTTTTCAAATCTTTATTCATTTATAGTACATAGATTTTTTTTCTTATATCTAGTACTGCATTATTTATATTATTGCAGTGTTATGCCAGTTCCATACCCCATGTTAAGTATGACAAGTGTGGACACTTGTCCATGTTTCATAGGGGGTAGGGAAGGTTACTAAAACCCAATGACATTCTTATTTATTCATTAAGATTTTTCAAATCTTTACACTTCCTTAATTGATTAAATCTCAATTGCTATAAGTACACAAGTGTCTAGGTGTTGCACCCTTATTCCTAAATGATTCCTTACTGTTAGGCTATGATGTGACCTAAATTTAATTTTCAAGTGATCTGAATTCAATTCTTGAATGATTTTCACATATCTATGATTTACTCTCATTAAACTACATTATTATTGCTCATAATGAATTTTTATGACACTAATTAGCTAAAAAGAGTGTAAAATGTGAAAATGGATCTATCAAAAAAATAAAAGAAAGCCTGAATTCATATGAGGGAAAAGGAAAATAGTGCAAGTAGAAATGGGTGGAAAATTGCAATGACAAGAATCAGTGGAGCATACTATTTTACTCTCAAATGTAGAGGCAATGAGAAGATTTAATGTGTGTGGCTGGTTAGGGTATTACTTAAGTCTAATAGTATTTGATGAAGAAACAGCCATAAAATTTACATGAACATTTGATGAGGGAGAAGCTACTATATGGGGATTGATGGTTGTTGCTAAAGAAGAGCAAATAGTATAAGTAAATAGTTACCAACAATGGGAGAACATTACCTTCATACATATGATTCAAGATTAGCCAGGGCTTAGTTTATCACACCAACTGATCCTCAACTAGATATAACCAAGCAGGGTTGCAAAAGGACATCTTTTCTTTCGCCATACAATGAGATTGTTATACACATTGTTAAGTACCTCACCTATGAAGGAAGATTTTCATATTTTCATGCACATCATTTTAAATTTCTCAGTTACATAAGGCACAATTATCTAGTAAATGTTCCCAATTTCTTGTATAACATGGTATGTATTTGTGCTAAAGAAATCTAAAAAGAGAAGGACAACTCTATCACCCATCATGCCCTAGTCAAATTTCTTATAGATAGATCACTCAAGGATTCCTCGATCATGTCATGGGCAGAATTTGTCCAAGATAAAACCCTACAACCCTAGTCTATCCTTAATAAATAGCCCAGTGAAGAAAATGTAGCTCCCATTGATGAACTACTAAGCAAAGCACTCAAGATGTTGAAGCTGGCAATGTGTAAGGTAATGCACAAGAAAATGTGTCCTTACCTATTCAAGATACTAAAATACCTACCTCTACCCAAGCAAAGAGAAAATAGAAATTACAAGAAGAGGCCTTAGCTTTGGTAGTAGAAAAAGAAAACCCTATAGTTGCAAAGCAAAAGAGAACTAATATGGATCCTATCATAGTCACTCCTATAGTAGAGACACTAAAAGGAAGTAGTAGGAAGAAGGCTATGATACTTGAGGAGACTCCTATGAGAAGAAGTCCTAGAATGAGGAGACAAACTTCTAAAGTGTCAATAAAGTTCAATCTACTTCATCCAAAACATCCACTAAAAAATCCCTGATACAAATTGTTTTAGATGACTCTCCTCCTCACCCTAAAACTTTAAACATTCCTAAAAACCCTAATGAGGAATGTAGGGTTGAATTAAATGAAAATAAAAATGATTCCCCAATAGGTTGAAAAGGTACTCCAAGTTATAAGGTCATTGGCCTAGTTCCCTATAAGCCCACATGGCTTACAAATTTCTTAGAGTAGTTGTGGAGGGAACAAAGGAAAAAGAAAAATAACTATGAAGAGGATAGTGGTTCCATTACCTTGCAAAAACTTCTTTTCCAATTTTATGGAAAAAAATATGCTTGCTACAACCTTATGGGAAGAGGAGAGGAAGAAGATGAAGAAATTCATAGTGTCCCAATGTGAGGAAATTACAAATTTGAAAGAGCAATTGGAAAACCAAAAACAAAGGATGGATCATGCCCTCAAATTGGCTGATCAAGCACTTGCTTGCAGACCACCACCTTGAATTTATGTTTTTTTTAAAGGAAATTTTCCTTTTATTCAAACTTATGCTAACCCTCAAGAACATAAATGTATAATTCAAATCAACTTAGGAATTCTATGGTTTATGCCAGACTCTACCATCCTAGTAGCAAAACTTGCTCTGTGAGTTATATGTGCACAAAATTATCATTCTAGAAAAAACCCAATGGAATCCTTTACTTTACATAGGGGATATACATCTAAGGGATTTGATTTCCTAGATGCATAATGAAGCTAATTATGAAAAACAATTAAATAATTATAGGGATGAGGAAAGAACAGAGCCCCTGTTATTGAGAGCTAAGAGTAGTAAACTAGAGGAAATTCTTAGGGACTAGTTTAGATTGACTTATGGGGATAAGTACAAGGGGATAAGGGATAAACTCTTCACTACGAGAACCAAGGTCTATGCAGAATATGAGAACCTACCTTACTTTACCTTTCAGAGAGCCATGGTTGGTATTAAAAGTAGGTGGGATAGATTACCTAAGACACTCAAAAGATCAAAACCACACAGTCCTATCAATTTAGATGTCACCCTTCACCGAGTTCCAAAATATATATAGTTGGGGAAATAGGCTAGGCTAAAACTGTGGTGTCCACTTACAATGCAACCTCCAATGCTCATGTGGCCCCTGTATGATATCAATGCTAACAAACTTGACAAGCTATAGGAGGAAAATAGAAGGGAAGTTTGGGAGAGAACACAAGGATTCTACTACACCTTCAAAAGTAGGAGAAGGAGGACTAATGTTGGAGAATTTCGATCACTAACCAGGAAATGTAATGCTTAAGGAAAAGCATCAGCTTACAAGGGGGCATATGATGAGGCTAATTATTACCTCAATTTTATGATAATCTTAATACTCTATTTTAATATCACCAAAACATTTGTGAACTTATGTTTACTTGAACTAATGATTAAAGTCTAGAATAGAACCATTAATCTAGGGGTAGATAGTATGTCATATTTTGCCAATATTTTATATATATATATATATAATGCAATATTTCATATAACCATTGGAATGTGTGTTCTAATATTTGGATTTAATTTGATTATGCTTATTTGCAAAGATCTTTTCATTGTAACTAACTTGTTAGCAAAGGAAGTTGAAGATGGTCAAAAGCATTCAACAGGAACATTGAAGATGGCTGATAGCAATCAAGGAGAAAACATTAAGGTTTAGCTACAGTGGAGTGGAAGAAGTCATAATGGTACCAAGAGAAATGGTTGCTACCAAGGAGGAGCTATGAAGAATTGCTATTTTTTCTCTGCATTTACTATTGTATCAAATCGATTGTCTAGAATTTATTACTTGTACCATGAATTGTTTCCTTCTTTTTCTCTAATAGATTTGTAGTTAGTTAGTTTGCTTTCCTATTTTAGAATAAGTATCAATCCTCTATTTATAGGGATTAGATTAATGGTGTTAGGAGGTTAGAAGAAAGTTTATGGAAAAAATTGGTTGACTCTTGCAGTGAGTTGTTTTTATAGTTTTATGTATTGTTCTCATGTAAAGAATTTTTGGAACATAATGAAATAGCTCTTGGTTTACACTTTGTGTTTGTAGATTAGTATCTTTGATTTCTACATGTCCATCTTGAAAACAAGATTTCTTTCATGCACCATGGTATCTGAAGACAACATGCTTAAGAGAAATCTCTTTTTCCATTGAGGATGATAATGATATCATTTTATCTGTACAAAAGAAAAGACATTAGTCCATAAAGCTAAAAATATAGCCTAAAATGAACCCTAACTAACAAAAAACCTTGCCCAAATCACCAAAATTGTCAAAATAGTCAATTTCCACCCTACAATCCCAAGAATGAAAAATAGCACACCTAGTGCACCTCCATAGGTGCACTAGGTGTGCTCAAATGGTTTCTCTGTAACCATTTTAGCACAATTGTGCACTTGCACACATGTCCACCACTATGCACATGCAAAGTAAGTGCAAGGGGGACTCAACTAAGTCCTCTATGCTTTGGAGTGCATAAAGGGAATGGGGTGTGCATGTGTGCACCCTTGTGTTTACTTTAAGGTTTCTTATAAAAGGTGTGCATGTGCACATCTTGGGGAGGTGCCCACATGCGCACCTTTCCTTAAGTATTTTGTATTGTCTTAGCTTTAAAAAGAATGAAAAAAGGTGTGCACCTTAGATAGGTGCACATGTGCACACCTTTTCAAGACTTAGTGTTCTTAGATTTTTTAAGTCCTTTTATGTTTTACATTTGCATGATTTTGCAAAGGTGTGCACATGTGCATCTTGAATAGGTGTGCATGTGCGTACCTTTGGGTTCTAACACATAAGTGTTTTGTGTGTCATATATGTAGGGTCTAGTGCACCTTTGGAGGTGTGGAGGTGTTGTTGAACTGGGAGCATAGAGAGCAATGAGGTAAGGGGAAGGGACCTAGTCTGATATTTTCCCGATCCCAGTGTGTGCACCCTTTAGAGGTCTGCACATGCATAGGTGTATATGTGCACATCTCCAAAGGGGAAAGAGTGTGCACTTGCACATTTAGTGCACCTATGCAACTTGGTGGGGTGTGCATGTGTGCTAAATGTGCTAGTTCACTTTGATGCAAAAAAGAACTCCCTCAAAATTTCCCAGTTCTAACACCAGGGGACTTCTTAGTTAGAGGCAAAGGCTAGACCCAGACTCTAGGGGGAGTTCCAAAATGACCCAAGCCTTAGACTATGGGGTCTGTGAGACAAAAATTTACTAGGGGGTCCCCATTTCTAGAAGAAATGGGGTATGCATTGTGAAACTACAACTGTATGTCATTTTCATATTTTCCATCTTTCATTACAATCTTACAATTAGGGTTTTGGCATCCAATTGTAAGCCTAAATTTTCCTTCTTCCAATTCTATGAAGTAAAGGCTAGTGGAGGATTATAAAGGTAAAGTGATGGATCTACCAATGTTACCGTATCCTTTGTAATCATAAAATCATAGGTGTATATTTTGAAGTGTTCTATCTTATGATCATCCCATATCATGTCATCATAGTTGTCTCATGGAAAATGTCATGTAATACAATGTTATGATAAGTTGGAAGGTTTATGAGCATAAATGCTAAAAAGGAAACTCTCAACCATACAAAGGAAGGAGGATCATGAGATTGTAAGAACATAAGATGATGAGGTTTTGAAGGGTTGCAATCTTATGATAAATAGAAGATCATGTAAGGGTAAGTATTCCTAGAGATACTTTTGAAGCTATGAAAGTGAGGGATTGTAAGATCATAAGCAAGGAAATATATCATAATGTGTTGTCTAAATGGTAAGTTCTGGTTGGTCAAAGGTATTGACTATGATAACAGAGTTTTAGTTCTATAGGAATTGTTAGATCTTGAAGATCTATGGTTTTCGCTTTCTTGCTTCTCAAAGTTATACAAAAAATAGCCAAAGAGAGAAAGTGATGTGATGACACATCAATAAAGTGGGGCTAGGTGTATGAGCATAAATAATCTGAGACACGTGACAATTTATTGCAAAGATACAAAGAATAGTAGATTGTGAGATCACAAGAGAAAATAGTGAAGGTTTTCAAAAACACAAGATAAGAACTAGCATATGGTCAGGAGTGATAGGAAGTAGTTAAGAGATAACTTCTAGAGTTACAAAGAGGCTCGCTTAACTGTAATTGAGAGATTGTAAAGAAAGAGAAGGTGAGATCAAATGCTATGCAAGGCTATGTTTGTAAGATCATATGGGCTAATATACATGTTGTTGATGCTACAAAAAGGTTTATAAACTACTGAGCATAACATCATAGCTGAGGAGAACACATTACAGTTGATGTGCCAATCTTAAAATAAAGTATTAATCATAAGATCGTAAGAGACTTGAAAGAATCCCTTGATCATGTGAGAAGGAAGTAATCATAAGATAATAAAGGTCAAATTCCTTGCATGAGATGATATGAAGGGTTTGAATTCCAAGTGAGTTATAAAATATTTAGAACCCTAAAATAAGACATGATAGCACTTTTTGCCCTTTTCTAAGCTAGAAAAATGACTTAGGTTCTCGGCCAATGGAGTTTGGGTAAAGTACAAGGAATTTTGAGCTAGATAGTTATGGCAATTCTCCATTAAGGTAATATAAAATACTAAGTTTAAAGATTTTACATGTAGGAATTTAATGCATGGTGTTGGTTAATGAAGTACACACAACATAAAAACATTCTCTAGGCAAGTAATAGGTTACCGTTTGCAAAAATAAAAGATTTACAATAGTTGCAAAGCTTTTAGTGTGAAGGATTCATAGTTTTCAATGTTAATTGTAGAGTTTTATTATTTTAATTCATAATAAAGATGTCTAATAAAGAAATTGAGGAGATTTACGCTATAGATATGGAAGTAATAGAGACTTCTACTTCCAAAGGAGGGAAAACTAGGTAGAGAAAACCAAATAGATTTGCAAATGAATGGATCAAGTTGTTTCCATAATCCTCAAATGCCATCTCTACAAAAAATCATGATTTCCAAGACCCTTATGCACTCTACAAAGGTGCTATATGCCCTGGTGTCAATGGGTATGAGTTATTTAGGTATTTCTATCATAATAGAATCGATAAAATCTATGTCTACAATCCATGGAGGAAGAATCTATAAAAGCTCATCTTTCCATAAGTGTTTGTGGATGTTGGTTTGGTAAAATCCCTTATTAGGTCATATATTATAGCTACCAAATCATTCCATAGACATAATGGCACCATTCTATACACATTAGACTGTGCTTCTTTCATTGAAGCCTTTGGATTAGATGGTGCAATGAGTGAACCATTGGACTTGGTTGACCTTCAAGAAAATTTTGAAAGGAATACCATAGCTTATATAGGAAAATCCATGATGTAGCACATCCTAATGGACCTCATGAAGGTTGGGGACTATCCAAAGAAAATGGAGAAGATGATTCCTTTGGATAAGTTCAAGAATTATTTTTTGAAGACATTGTATGGCGTCCACAAAGTGGTCAGAAAAGATAGATCTTATATGGTATATAGGGTAGATCACATTTGAGCTAGAGATGTATAGGATACATACCATGGTGGAGAGTATGACTATGTGGACTATATTCTAGAGAATATGAAAGAAAGCATTATTACTCATTATTAATGCACTTGATCTTATACAAAAATGTGGGGTATGTTGGACCAGACTTTATTAATCAAACATTTGATGCTAATGGAGACTTGGAAGTTCAGCTATGGACATGAGTATGGGATACAGTCTATGAATACTTTGACTTTGTTTCCTTTTTCAATAATTTTAGTTCTTTTATTATGAAGATCTTAGACCATCGTTACTTTAGGGCTCCTAAGATATTTAAAAGTCTTTTGAGATAAGCCCTCCTCCCTAAAAATAAGAGATTATATCACAATTGAGGAGACATTTTCTTGTTCCAAAAATTTTCCCTAATGAGAGTCTATGGTTGTCCTCAACCACCCTACATATTTCCCAACTATATCCCTCCTAGACTAGCCATCATTGAGTTCATGTGGCATTTGTTAATGGTTAATAGAGAATACTTAGGTCCTAAAGTGCACAAAGGCACTTTTTTGTATATATGTTTTAGAATAAGAGACTTTTTCAATTGGAAAAGAATCCTTGGATCAAATCCATTCTTTTCTCCACCACTTTAATTTTTCAATTGCTCACTTAGAATTTATGACCTAGACAATGGATGAGGAATACCCTAAAATAAATTAGGAATAATGTGTTACCAAACACAAAAGAATTACCACATGACAACCTGATTCCCAACATTGTAGTTGAAGGGGAGGCTACTGACAAGCTAGCAAAATTTGATGATTTTTTGAGGGTGGAAAGGAAACTAAAAAGAGTAGATCCAAACTTTAAAGATTTTTATATGGATATCCCTTATCCACATAGAATAAAGAAGATGGTGAATTATCATGATGAGATCATGCCACAAATGCCAAAAGTGCCAATTAGAGAAGAGGAAAGGGTAAATCCTAATAGCTCAAAGCTAGATGTAACCTTGGAAGTTGAAGAAGCTGAGCCTGTTGAAGCCTCATGGGTTACCAGGGGTAACAAGAGATAGAAAGTGGTCCACATATCTAAAAGGGTAAAATAGAAAATACTTCAACTTATGTCTAGTAGAAACCAATATTTTTCTAATTTGAGGTAGAGCTATATATAATATAGGGTCAATGTAGTAGAGAATTCTTTGACTAAATTGGAATTGGCAGCACAAATATTGGATGATAGGATCATCCAAGCTCAATAATTTATAGGGGATGATGAACTCATAAAATCCACTGAGTTCAAAAGCTTCCTCTACAAAATATAATAGAGTGAACTAATTTTGAAGATGAAGCCAGAAGAATCTAAAGAAGAGAAGCAAGAATTGGTTGAAAAGCTTCATACTAATGATCCAGAGAGTGAGGTGATGACTCTTAAAGAGGCTAGAGACCTAGTACAAAGAAGCAGTATGCTTCTAGTGCCTAGCTAGGAGCTAGAATAAGATTTCATGCTTGACTAGATAAGGAGACAAGAGAATGCTATATCATATGTAGCTTATGGAGACAATGGACTTTAGAGGGGATTAGGATTCAATATTGTTTCCAAGTCTCTAGCAGTGTGGACCATGGCTCCCATAACAAATAGGTCTAACTTAATGGATGTGTAGAGCATATATCAAGGAAATATGATAGTCTAGACCATGTAGGGTACCTTAGGTATAGAAATCTCCAAGGCAATGAAACACTTATCATTCATGAATAAGGCCAAAGTGGAGGAGATAGAGACAAGACTAGCTAATTCTTCCTATGACTATATAGATGTTTGAAAACTCTATGAGGAAGAGCTCAGGAAGAGTTATGTCTATAAATAGAGGATAGAGGAATTGGAGGAAAAAGCTCAAGTGCTGGAAATATAAGTTGCATCTTTGAGAGAGAAACTAATTAATGCAGAGAAAAATAGTTTACAAGGGATCCAAGAGCAACCAGCCATGGTCATAGTGGAAATGTCCACTCAAACTATGAAAGTGGAGAAATAAGAAATAGAGCTTAGAAGGATGATCATTGATGCGTCTTCTCCATAGTAGAGTGGTTAGGTAAGGACAATTTTCCTGAAAAGCATGATAGGCCATAGAGTAGAAACTTTAAAATATATATCTCAATAGGCTCATGCTCTTTTTATCTCTTTACAGGATGTTGAGTGTGTTTTCAATGAAATACTTGCATGTCTATCACCAAATTTTAATCTATGGGAGACATATGTATAATTATTGGAGAGGCTAATCATGTTGATGGCAAAGAAGCCAAATCTACTTGATAAAATCATCATAGTAAAAGAAGGCATGGACATAGTGAGAGAACTAATAGGCTTCTTTATTGTAAAGTTACATATTATACAAGGGAAGATCAAAATATTATCACAAGGGATTGACCCTAATATTCCTCCAATTTTGAATGTTGATAATATTTTGAAGGATTGATAGGAGTGGTCAGATTCTTTTGATTTACTGCTAACTCAAGTAGGCATAGTGTCAATTTTTGAAGAGAATAGTGATATCCCTTTCAATAACCTAATTGATTCATTATTCAAAGTTGAAATAGACTTTAATAAATGTTCATTAGAATCAAGGTCCATAATAGATGCTAGGTGGAATAAGGCAACGAAGGATTTAGATGAAGTTAAAAGAAATGAATGACCCACAAAAAGGGAGATATATGTCTAGGAAGTGATTGAAGATATCAAGGCTCTGTTAGTGAGAAGTAGTTGAAGTTTTATGCAATTAAAGGTAGTAGAAGAAAAAAGGAATTAATTTAAAGACACCTGTAGTAAGTGTCACCTGTCAATTTCACAACTACTTTCCTACTCTCTTTTTTGAATGCAAAGAATGTTTTAAATGTAACATTTTAGACATATCTAGCCATTCATTTTTCTAGTAATTTTTTAATTTATTTCCTCCCATCTAAATCTTGTTTCAATCCTTCTATATAAATATTTTCATGACATGGAGTGAGGGTTCAAAGTTTGTATAATTTTTAGTGTTAATGCTATTTGCAATCAGTCCAACTTTTGTGTCAATTATATGTTGTTTCAATTTTGGAATCTAAGAATACAAATGAATCTTGAATGTTAATTTTGTCATGTCTTGAGTTATTCTTGAGTTTACACCAATGGTGTATTCTTTTCTAAGAATATTAATACAAAGGAAAGTTTTACATAGCTGTGCCTCTGATTTGTGTCTCCATTTTCATATATCTGTAATTTTGGGATTGAAATAAATAAAGTTCTTTAATTTTAATGCAGCTTGGATGGGTTGTATATCTTTTTATTGATTACTTTTAATTCAAAGAGTTAAGTAAATCCTTTCAAGAAGTGATAGAGTTTCTAGTTATATGAGAAGGATATCATAAGAATGAAATTCAAGGTTAACTATTGTCAAATTTAATTGCAAGTCAATAAAATAGGTCTAGAGTTACTAGTTTGAACTCAATATAACAATGGATAATGCACTGATCAATTAATTTAGTTGTAAGTCGAAATGTTCATGTGGTTGCACAATACATATATCAATCATAATTAATTTCCCATTTATATAATGAAGAACTAAATTGCTGGTCATTACTTATTTGTAATAGCTTTTCCTTTGTGTTATATTTAGTGATTGTAATCAAGGAGTTTATTGCAAGTCCAAGAACAATATTGACCATTTTTCTACTATAGGGGATAAATATTAAAAAACAATATTAATGAGAAAATATTTGAAGAAGAAAATCATAAAATGAGTCATATCCAAATCCCTAAGGTGCACCTGCCTTGGCCCTATAGACCCTAAAGTGTAGAGAGTCTTTGTATTGTATTGAAGTTGGTCCAGATCTAAGATTAATCCTAATGAACATGAAATCTAGCTAGTTCTTAGGCTTTTTTTAATCTGTTTCATCCTAGTCTCAGGTTTAGTGCAATATTTTTTGAAACACCAACAAGTAGGACAGTGAACTACTAGTAATTTTGTTTATCGATATATAGTAGAGACAAAGTTACAAATGGATAAGAAGAGAAAATAATGTTTAATATTTGGATTGTTCAAATGGTACTTATGGTCTTTGATTAACTAATTCACACAGCCCCCCCCCCCAAAAAAAAAATATAATAATAATAATAAAAAATAAAAATAAAAAAAAATTATCCTAACCAATCTAACAATTGGTATGAGAGCATTGGTTCTTACAAAGAGAAGTCTGAAGGTACTCAAAGCTAAAGATCATGACTCAAAAAAGAGAGGTACAAAAGCTGAACAAGGGGAATTTTCTTGCATGATACACATTGATGAGGTTGCATATATCTAGTATCAGTGATGCTGCTATAAACATTTTGGAAAATGAATATGTAAAGATAACTTATATTCCTCTAACTTCCCAACAACTGAAAGAAAAGAAATAACACAATCAGACAATGTTGGAGATTTCTTCATCCCTAAGCTATGTCGATTTTGATGATATAAAATAATGTGAAAGTGCAAAGAAGATGTGGGACAACTGAAGGCCATATATGTAGGAGATGAAAATATTTTGAGAGCCAAATTAGAGAGCCTAAGAGGTAAATTTGATGAGATGAGAATGATGGAAGGTGAGAACATAGTAAAATACTATAAAAGAGTCAAGGAAGTTATCAATGCTATTCAAGGTAAAAATGGAGAAATCAAAGATGAAATAGTGATAAACAAGGTATTCAGAACTCTACTTCCTATATATACCATTAGGGTTTATGAAATACAAGAGCCAAGATGTACTCCAAGTAATACTTTGACTTTGGAAGGTGTAATTGGTAGACTTGCTACTTTTGAGATGTCTAATTTTGATAGCTACACACCTACTACTATTAAATCTACTTTTAAGTCACAATTGGTTCTTAGAAACTGAAAAGGAAAACATGTGAAAAGTGATATTAGTACTTCTAATGATGAGCTCAATGAACTTGAAGTACTTGTTGCAAAAATATTTGGAAGAGGTAGAGTTAAATACAAAGGTAAATTACATAATTTTTTTCATGCAATAAGGTTGGTCATATAGTTGCATGATGTCCTAATAGAGAAGAAAAGGATGAAAGTAAAGAAAGCAAGTACAAAGGAAGGAGAGATGGTAGAGACTCTAAGAATGAAAAAGGTAAGAAATCTTGCTATATTGCTAAAGAAGTAACTAATGCTAAATCTGAAAGTAATGATGATGAAGTTGTCTATGTTTCTATGAAAGAAGATTCTAATGAAGATGAGAAAATCACTTTAATCTCTTATGTGAACAAAAGTGATAGATAGATAATTGATAGTGGGTTTTCTAATTACATGACTAGTGATAGAAAAAAATTTATGGACATTGGACCATACAAAGCTCGATGTGTTAAATTTGGCAAAGATATCCCATGTGTTGTGAAAGGTAAAGCTAAAATTTAATTGACTGACAAAATCAAGTGTGACAATGTTTACTGAGTGGAAGGACTTTAATCTATTGAGTGTTTCACAATTTAAAAAATCAAGATATAAAGGTTAATTTCATCACAAAAAGGCCAAGATATATGATGTTGATGGTAAGCTAATTGGGAGTGGTGATCAGACATGAGGCAAATTATTCTATCTAGATTTATCTAATGAAACATGTTTGTTTGCACGAAAAGAAAAAAAATTTAAATTATGGCACAAAAGGTTGTCATTTGAATTTTGACAATTTTGTGAACATTAGTAAAATTAAGAAAGTAAGAGGGTCACCAAAAATAATGAAGCCTAACAATACTATGTGTCAACAATGTCAATTGGGAAAAATAATAGTCTAGTTTCAGAAGAAAAACAAACACATCTGGTGATATTTTGGACTTGGTTCATACTGACCTATGTGGACCTATTGATGTTCAAAGATTGATTTTGAAGGGACAAATTATAACAATAATCTATACTTGAAGACTAGAAAGAACAATAAAGTACTACTATCTAAGATTTTTGTTGATGATATTATATTTGGAGGAAAAGAAACCTTATGCAAATCATTTGTTGATGAAATGAAGAAGGAATTTGAGATGTCTATGTTTGGTGAAATTAAATTCATTTTTGGTTTTCAAGTATATCAAATGAAGTTTGCTATTTTCATTACTCAATCCAAATATATTAAGGAGCTACCAAAAACTTTTGGAATGGAGGAATCAAGACTAGTGAACACAACTATGTGTAGAGGACATAGAATATCTAAGAATGACAAATCTGTTAATGTGAATCAAATGCTATACAAATTAATTATTGGAAAATTGCAATATGTTGTTCATAGTATATCTAATATTGCATTAACAATTAGGGTAGTTGCTATATTTTCAAAAAATCTTAAGAAGAATCACATGATGGCAATATCATGCCCAACATTTTAGGGAAAAAATACAACTACAAAATTATTATTATTTTGTTTATAAATGCCTTGGAATAACTATTACATTCATAAGGTCACCACATACTTTCATTTCCTAAATCAAGTTGACCCTTATTCCCTCTATGCTAATATGTGTTAGGGTTACTAGCTATCGTAACATGGCATTCAACTTAGTGGGAACCTGACTTTACATTTTGGTTATAGTTACTTACTATAGATGACATGAACTCATGTTGAGCATCACGATTATGGTCTGTGGTTAGAACATCAGACACTAATTCGTAAGAGTATTAACATATTGTAACCTTTGACTACGCACCATTCATTTCTCATAACTTCCATCTGAATAGTTTTCCTATTTCCTTCAGCATATTTCATTTGAAATGTTACTTTAATTTTATTTACAACATAATAATTTCCTAAGAATATTTATGCAAACACTACAAGTGATCTCACAATGACACACCATAAATGGGTTATTATTTTACTCCAATATATTGACATTGAATTTAGTCTACTAAGTGTTAACCACCCCTTACCTCCAACTTAACAAAATTATACAATACTAAACTCTATACCTTACTCCATTCTACCTACTCAATCTTACCATCAATTTTGTGATGTGCTCTATGCAGATTGTATTATACAATAATATTCAATGCATTTTCTATTATTTTTAATGTGTTCTACTCATATTATATTTTAGACTATCCTTTATTGAGTACAACATAATATACTTTAAATAAATTTTGAAATGGGGAAAATTATTTTATCCAATAAATATAATATGTATATTTCTCATGACTTTTATTCATATATATAATGAATTAGACAATATTCATTCTTCCTACAATATTGTTAAAATCTAACTATGATTAATTCATAAGGTAGATGTTCATTTATTACTATACCTTTATTTATTTATTTCATACCTATGAATATAATTGATATTATCTTCTTTTTTTAGTACTTTAATTATACAAGGGTAACATCTTATTTAACTTAATAAGAATCTAACTCTAACTAATACTTACTCATAAATCTACTACTTACTTATCCTAAACTTACCTATAACCATCTTCACATGACCCTTTTTAACTTGCTAAACTTTCTAACTCCCTAAACTTTCCAAAACATTAAAATGAAATGATGAAATAAGAACATCATCATTTCCTATAGCCTACTAACCACTAGCCTACTCTCTTGTCACCTTAACACGAGCCTAAACCAAATCACATTAACAAGTTTTCATATAATAAACAAGCATTAAACTATGTACAATGATTCCTACTAGCCTAACCTACCCTTTTCCAACCTAAGACTATTCTCCCCTTCCCAAGGTGCCAAATCCCTAAGATGGGTGCATTTCCATATGAAAAGGTGGAGGTGACTTAGAGCATTCATGTTTTATGACATGAGCCTTTCTCCAAGCATCCAACTAGTCTCCCAAGGAATGAAGGTGATTGGTAGGATGGAAGCCTTTTAATATGTTTTAACCAAAAACACTTTTCACTCTTTCTAAAGGATAGACACCTAAGAAATGGAAGGTTTTGACTTGTGTTAGCCAAAGGGGTTAACTCAACACCCTCCTCACATGTGCCAAAAAGGTCTTTCAAAGGGAAGAGCCACTTGTGGGGACCACAATCCCATTAACACATGTAGACATACACTTTTTTTTCCTTTATAAAATGGCACCTAGTTCTTTTTTTGATTTTTGGTATTAGAAATTAAGATTTGTTTTTTTTTTTTTTTTAAATATATATTATATGGAGGGAACTTGATATTCATGCCTAGCCTTAAAGCTAAAATATTTTATATTATTTCATAGTTTGGTGTTAATCATGTCTTAGATACTTAGGTAGGTACTTGGGCTGGTTAAGTATAGTATTATAATTCTTTTGTCTTGATGTAGATAATTTTAATTATATCCTATAAAGAAGATCCTAGGTATATTCTCTCTAGATAAAATGTTGGTTTATATTAGGAAGAGATTTATTTGACATCCCCATACAAAATCTAGAGAGCCAAATAGGTATATACTATTGGATACAATTGTCTAATTGTGTGTTGTATTTGACGTTACAAAAATGTCATATCTATTGGCAGATAATGCTTACTAAGCTTTGTTGGTCAGCAAAGAAAATTTTAGAGTCTACCAAGCATTCCTGGAAATTACTCTATGGAAATAGTGTCTACCGAGCTCACTCCAACATCTAAGGATTTTGTGGAAATTTTAGTGTTAACCAAGCTCACAAGGTTAATAGAGAAAGGTTAGTGTTTATTGAACTCACTCGATCTCCAAAGGATTTTTTAGAATTCGCAGTGTTAACCAAGCCTCTATTGGTAACATAGGAAATCAATTTAGAAATAGTGTTTACTGAGAAAGGTTGGCTAAAGAAGGATTTTGTAAATTTTGGAAATAAAGTTTAATTGTTTCAATTAATGATTGTATCCAACTGAGGTAATGATTATTGGTAATTGTAAGTTGTAAATGAGTCGACTAGACAATTTGTAAGGTATATATGAAAGGTCAAGTTGAGAATTATAAAGTGTACTAAGCAAGCATGCAAGTGTGTTGATTGTTTTGAAGAGGAAAGTGTGAGAAAACTTTGGAGGAGGATCAGATATCTTTGAGGAGCATAAAAGTTGTATTCGATCAGAGAGGATCTAGTGAAGCAAAATAGAGATCTGTATCAGCAATTTAGTTCCATCTCATTGAAGTCATTTCATTGTTACTTTCTCACCATTATAGCAGTGATTCATAAATCTCTTAATAGATTTGGTTTAACAACCATTTGTAAATCCTCTAACAAGGTGATAGTTCTATTGAATTGTTCTAAAGACCTTTTGCAAGGCCACTCCTAATAGGGTGATTAAATCCTCTAACAAGGTCACACCTAACAATGTGTTTTGTAACCTTTAACCAAGTTGGCTCCTAACAAGGCTCACTTTAGAATAGTGAAAATTAGTAGCCAGTTACTTGGTGGTTTTTCCCATATTAGGTTTCCACGTTAAATCAAGTGTCTCATGTGTTCATGTTATTTCCTTTATGCATGCATGTTAATCATTGTAAATGTTTAAGATCTATTTAAAGATAACATACACTGCATCTACTAAGTTACAACATTTTTTTGTGTGCTTACTGAGTGACAACAGTAACTAGTTTTATCAAACATCGAAGGGATCTGCAGATTTGTTTTTATGGTAAATGATTCACCCCCCAACCTCTCAGTTAATCCATCTATATTTCCAAAAATTGGTATTAGAGCTTTTGGTGCTTGCATGAAGGGTTTAAGGACCTAAGCTAAAGATATGGATGTCTTACAAAAGGAAAATTCCAAGGCTTAATAGGGATAACTTTTCAGCATGGCAAGGTCTCATGAGACTCCATTTGACTTCCATTGGAGATACAAGATTGAAATATCTTAATAAATAATATACAACTCCTTCTGGTACACTATATGTTAATGATATTGCTAAGAAGAAGACTCATAACACCATGATGATAGAAATTGCATCTACCCTAAGCTATGAATAATTTCATGATATCAAGGACTGCAAAACTGCCTTTGAGATGTGGAACAAGCTAAAAGATATCTATGGAGGTGATGACACTATGAGGAGAGCCAAAGCAGAAAGTCTAAGAGGACAATTTGATCAGATGAGAATGAGAGAGGATAAAAACACTGCTAAATATATTTAAAGAGTCAATGCAAGTGTCAGTGCAATCAAAGCTTCTAGAGGAGACATCAAGGAGGAAATAGTTGTAAGTAAAGTTCTTAGAACTCTACTTCTCATTTATGCAATTAGAGTATCTACAATTCAAGGAAGAAGATGTGAAGCAAATCATAAGATAAATTTGGATGTCATAGTAGGAAGGTTGATAGCATTTGAGCTTGATAACTATGACAATTATGTTCCAACTTTCAAGAACATTGAATCAGGATTTGAAGGCAAGCTTTCACTCATAGAAAAGGGCAAGAAGATAAAGCACTCTCAGTTAGAAAGTGAAGAAGAATCAAAGAAGAGTTATGATAGTGATCTTGAGGTGGTTGAAGCTCTACTTGCAAGGAAATATTCTAGAGGCAAAGGAAAATACAAAGGTAAGGTTTCCCTAATCTATTTTTCATGTGAGAAAATTGGTCATATTGCTACTAGGTGTCCAAACAAACAAAAAAAGGATGAGAAGAAAGGTCACAAATGCAATGGCAAGAAAGACTTCAAATCATTCAAGGACAAGGGTATGAAAAAATGTTTCATGGCTAAGGACTCTAAGGATTTTGATAATAGTGAAGATGAAATTTTTTACATTATTGTAAAAGATGAATCTAATAATGATGAGGAAGATAAGATGGCACTTATCTCTCATGTGAGAAAAAATGATACATAAATAATAGACAAGGGTTGTTCACATCATATGATTGGTGACAAAAAAAAAGTTTGAACATTTTGAAGACTATGATGGTGATAGTGTAAGGTTTGGAAAAGGGAAGAAGCCAAATCTCATTAACCAAAGAACTTGTATGTGATAATGCCTATTGGGTTGAAGGACTAAAACACAATCTGTTGAGTATGGTATAGCTAATTAATATTGGATTCAAGGTGGAATTCATGCATGGAAAGGCAAGACTCCTAGATGACAAAGGAAAGTTGATTGGATTAGGCATACAAACAAAAGGTAACTTGTTTTATCTTGAACTTGGTGAATGCTCATGTTTTATTACTCAAGTTGAAGAAAGTTGGTTATGGAACAGAAGGTTATGTCATGTAAATTTTGATAACTTGGTGAAAATAAGCAAATTTAGGAAAGTAAGAGGCATTCCTAGTATAAAGAAACCTGATGTTGGTCTATGCAAGAATTGTTAGATTGGTAAGATGGGAAAGACTAGCTTTTAAAGTAAAAAAAATTAGTTTGAAGATATTTTGGAAATTGTGCATACTGATTTGTGTGGAGCTATTGGAATTGAGAGCTATACTGGAGAAAAGTTATTTATTCTTTTTGTTGATGACTACTCTAGAATGATGACTGTTATGTATCAAAGAGAGAATTCAGAAGCATTTAAGAAGTTCAATGGTATTTGGCCAGAGTAAAAAAGGAAATAGGGAAAAGATTGAAATGCCTAAGATCAAATAGAGGTGGTGAGTTCATTTCCAATGAAGATCAATAACTTTTTCATTAAAAGAGGAATCAAAAGATAGGTATCAACTCTTGGAACTTCCAAGAAGAATAGAATAGCTCAAAGGAGGAATAGATCTATCATGGATTGTGTAAGGGCTCTAATGATTGAAAAGAACATTGCTATCAAATACTGGAAGGAAGCTATCAGCACTGTAGTTCATACCTTGAACCAAGTACAACTGAAGAAGGACTCATTCAAAACCCCTTAAGAATTATGGTATGGCTATAAACCCAATGTAAGTTACTTGAAAGTATTTATAAGTACATGTTACATCTTGAAAGAATCTAGAAAAGGAAAATTTGATGTGAAGGGTGATGAAGGTATATTTTTGTGATATTCTTGCAAGAGTAAGGCATATAGATGTTTGAATTTGTCTACTCACAAAATCATAGAAAATGTACATGTGAAAGTTGATGGGTTTGCAAAAAGGACTAAAGAAGAAAGAAAAAAGGAACCAAAAGATTATAGGAGATTTTTTTTCATTGAACCTAATACATTGTTAGATATGTCTATCAATCAAGTGACCTCTACTCCCAACTCTTCTTCAGTTACTAAGTTGCAAGAAGTTCCAACTAAGTCACAAGGACTTGAGTCACAGTCTGAAGCTATCGAGCCAATGCCTACCAAGTATGAAGGATCTAAGATATAGATAGATCAACCAAAGCCAAATATTGAAACTCAAAATGAAGATAGTGCAATTCATTCAAGAGGCAAGGAACCTATATTAGCCAAGTATGTCAGGAGAGATCATGCACCAGATCAGATTATTGGAGACAAATCTAAAGGTACTATGACAAGAAGAAAGCTAAAAGGTACATGTTTACTTGCTAATCTTGAACCTAGAAATGTCAAAGATGAAATGGAAGATGAAAGTTGGATTAAGACTATGAATGAAGAGATAGAGGAAATAGAGAAAAACAAAACATGGACTCTTGTACCTAGGCCTAAAGATAAAATTTTGATTGGAACTAAGTGGGTATTCAAGAATAAATTGAATGAAGATGGTAAGGTATCAAGAAATAAAGCTAGATTGGTATGTAAAGGATACTCTCAAGAAGAAGGAATAGATTATAGAGAGATCTTTGCTCCTGTTGCAAGATTGGAAGGTGTCAGGACCTTACTTGCATATGCTGCACATAAAAGATTTAAGGTATATCAGATGGATGTCAAATCTGCATTTCTCAATGGTATTCTAGATGAAGAAGTCTACATTGAGCAACCTAAAGGTTTTGTTGATCCAAAAAAAAAGGACATGATCTACAAATTACACAAAGCATTGTATGGTTTGAAACAAGCCTCGAGAGCATGGTATGAGAGATTGCATAACTATCTCATTTAGATTGGTTTTTAGAGAACTAATGATAACAGTAGTTTGTATATCAAGGAAGGACCAAATAACAAGATTTTTTAGCAGAAATATTTGTGGATAATACTTCGTTCACAAGGAATGATGATCTATGGAAAGATTTTTCAAAGCAAATGAACAAGGAATTTGAAATGTCTATGTTTGGTGAGATTAAATTCTTTGTTGGTCTTCAAATTTAGTAGAGCAAGAATGGTATCTACATTACTCAGTCTAAGTATATCAAGGAGATACTCAAAAGGTTTGGTATGGAAGATTCCAAAATAGTTAGAACTCCCATGTGTACTAGACTGAAGCTTTCCAAAGATGATGATTCAAAAGAGGTAGATTAGACCTTATATAGATAAATGATTGGAAAATTGTAGTATGTAGTTCATGCAAGGCCTGATATTGCTCTTGAAGTTGGTATAGTGGCAAGATTTTCAGCAAAAACCAAAGAAAATCACATGATGGGAATCAAGAGAATCTTGAGATACTTTAAAGGCACTGAAGATTATGGATTGCAGTATAAATTTGGAGGAAATTTGGACTTGAAAGTGTTTACTGATATTGATTGGGTAGGAAACATTGATGACAGAAAGAGTACAAGTGGTGGAGCATTCTTTCTTGGAAAGAGATTGGTATCTTGGACAAGTAAAAAGCAAAATTGCACATCCCAATCTATAGCTGAAGCAAAGTATGTTGCAATAATAGTGAACTATTCTAATATTGTTTGGTTTAAATAGTTATTAGAAGGCATGAAGGTTGAGATCAAATATCTAGTTGTTATATTTTGTGATAATACAAGTGCAATTAACATATCAAAGAATCCAGTGATGCATTCTAAAACCAAGCACATTGCAATAAAGTGTCACTTTTTTAGAGAATTGGTGCAAGATAAGGAGATCAGATTGGAATATGTCCATACAAAAGAATAGATTGCTGACATATTCACCAAGACATTACCTAAGGATGCATTTTTGTATCTAAGAGGTAAGTTAGGGGTCATTCCCCTATATGACGCTCACTAAAATAAAGTTTTAGTGATGCATTAATAGGAACCAAGTTGAATATATATTAGTTGATGCAGCATAGTCATGTGAATATTGCATATGAATCAATACTTAAGGTACATAGTTACTCATTTGGTATGTGTTGTGTTTGGCATGTGTTGTCAAAGACGGAGATTTTACTGTCATATATTTCTAAAAATTTAATTAAGGAAGAGTTTTTTGTTTGAAGAAGAAGCTATGTAATTCCTTCACAAAGGGAGATTATTGATTAGAGAATTTTTTGGCATAAAATCTAAGAGGGAGAAATTTTTTATCAAAAATAGACTTGTTTTCAAATTTCATTGTGCTATGACATGTTGTGTTGCCATCAATGCCAAAGAGGGAGATTGTTGGATACAATTATTTAATTGTGTGTTGTCTTTGATGTTACACAAATGTCATATTAGTTGGAAAATAGTGCTTACAAAGATTAGTTGGTTGGCAAAGAAAATTTTAGATTCCATCGAGCATTCTTGGAAATTACTCTGTGGAAATAGTGTCTACCGAGCTCACTCAAGCATCAAAAGATTTTTTGGAAAAAGTTAATGTTAACTGAGCTCACAAGGTTAACAGAGAAAAGTTAGTGTTTACCGAGCTCACTCAATCTCCAATTCATTTTGAAAAAATTGTAGTGTTAACCAGGCCTCTGTTAGTTAACACAGGAAATTAGTTTAGAAATAGTGTTTATCAAGTAGGGTTGGCTAAAGAAGGATTTTATTAATTTGGGAAATAAACTTTAATTGTTTCAAGTAATGATTGTAGTCAATTGAGGTAATGATTATTGGTAATTGTAAGTTGTAAATGAGCCAACTTGACAATTTGTAAGGTACATATGAAAGGTCAAATTGAGGATTCTAAAGTGTAATGAGCGAGTATGCAAGTGTGTTGATTTTTTTAAAGAGGAAAGTGTGAGTGAACTTTGGAGGAGTATTAGATATCCTTGAGGTGTAGAAAAGTTGTATTCGATCAGACAGCATCTAGTGAAGTAGAACAAAGATTTTTATCAGCAATTTATTTGCATCTCATTTAGGTCATTTCATTGTTACTTTCTCACCATTGTAGCAGTGATTCCTAAATATATTAATAGAGTTGATTTAATAGCCATTTGTAAATCCTCTAACAAGGTGATAGTTCTATTGAATTGTTCTAAAGACCTTTTGCAAGGCCACTCCTAATAGGGTGATTAAATCCTCTAACAAGGTCACACCTAACAATGTGTTTTGTAACCTTTAACAAGGTTGGCTCCTAATAGGGCTTACTTCAAAAGAGTGAAAATTAGTAGCAAGTTACTTGGTGGTTTTTCCCATATTGGGTTTCCACATTAAATTTGGTGTCTCATGTGTTCATGTTATTTCATTTATGCATGCATGCTAATCATTGTAAATGTTTAAGATATATTTAAAGATAACATACACTACATCTACTGAGTTACAGCATTTTTCTATGTGCTTACCGAGTGACAGCAGTAACTAATTTTATCAAACATCTAAGGGATCTGTGGATTTTTTTTGTGGTAACCAATTCACCCCCCCCCCCCCCCCCCCCCCCTCCCCCGTCTCAATTACTCCATCTATATTTCCAACATGTACAAGCTTATTTCTCTTGGTGATTTATGAATGTGATTTTTCTCCCCTGTTTAAGTATAAGGTTTTGTCTACTAGTTTGATAGAAATTTGATGTTACCCCTATTAGCTAATATAACTTCATAGTTAAATGGATCCATTAGAAATCTCTTGAGCCATTTCTCAATCACAAGAAAAGAATGAAGACATGAAAAGGCATGGAGCCAATAAAATTACTCTTTTCTATGAACAATGAAATTTGAATGCCACTTAATGTTAAAATAATATTTAATGGAATTTAATCTATGATGGAATTTTTACATCAAATAAATATCTGGCATTGCCTCATGATTTACTTGAGCATGATATTAACATTGTATAATTTCTTACATGAGTAGCAAAAAATCAATGAACTGTCCTATGATACATGTAAGCTTATATCATGTGCATTAATCCATACATCCTATGAATGTGATTGAAATTATAATGAAATAAACTATAATCTTCCCTATGTTTATTCTCTCTTGTATAAATACTACATTTCTTTCTTCTTATACAAAATGAAGATACTATATTCTTTCTTCCTCAGTTCCAACTATGTGCACAACATAGCCATATTTTACATATGTACATTCCCCTTCACATTTTAGAGGACAATACAATGAAGGTTTGACCCTCAAAATTCATATCTAAATGACATAATAAGGATGAACTCATCACAATCCTTGGTTCTTCAATAATGTCAAGGGGAAGGCCTTAACCTTTTTCATGATGTTCATTTTCACAACCTACACAAAACAATACAAACTAGGAACCATGGAGGCTCACCTTCCATCCTAGGCTTCTATGAAGCCACCCACCAAGTAGGGGAAATAAGTCCAAACAAGATACACACACATAACATTTTTCAATGCATGAAACATATCACATAACACAAAACAATCCCTCCCATGGCTTGCACTTTGATTCACCATTGGAACCTTAAACATAGGGTGAAGGTGTGCTTTCAAAAAGGAGACTTGCCATATCATACCATATCTACATTAAACAATTTTTCATGCCCTTACAAGAATTTTCACAAATAAACAAAATTTCATGCTCTTTCAGGGCTTCTACAAACATCGTCCAAACATACTACCAATAGATATAGCTTCCTTTAAGCCCATACTCCATTAACTTCCTTTCTACACCATCCTTCCCTTATCACCCCCAAAGTAGGATATGAATTAATATGGCATACAATGGAGCCCATATACTCCAAGGTTCTCAACTATATTTCAAGCCCAACTAAACCCTTCACCCTAGACTTCTCTTCCCTTTCCAAAGGGTGAGTGAAGCCCTCACACCCATAACAACACTTGACATTCAAATCAAAAAAAAATGATCAAGAAAGAAAACCAACTAAATCACATAAACACAATACACATTCTCACCATCACAACACAATATCGAAATCTACAATATAAAGATTCACTGTATAATGAAATATCCCCAAACAATTACTCCATGCTTGCAAATTTATTATGCAATACTAAAAGAAACAACATGGTCATGGTTTGAACACCAACCTTGGTCCAAGCTAAAGGCAATGATAATTATTTTAGAGATCCCTTAGTCTTGCTCCAAAACTCTAACTATCTCTAAACATAGAGAGTGGGTGAACACTCCACTAGTTTGTCTAAGACTCCCTAATAAGGCCTTCCTACTAGCTATTTTAGCAAAGACACCAAGCCACTTCTTCTTAAAAATGTGTCTCCCTCTAAGTTTTCTATATTTGACTTAGTGGTAAAATGGAAGAGAATACATTTGACAGCTCCATTTTCCAATTGGTAGAAGAATGCATGGGTAAAGGGGCCCCCTAGGCTATCTAGTCACTATCATGGTCAAAATTAGGTCCCTAACATGTTATACTATCATATGGCTAGCTCATTTTCACATAAAAGACACTTTGAGACCACATAATGACCCTTCAAAACCCTAGACAAGTCTAAATTCGAATTTTCTTTGATTTTGACCCATCCTACCCCTTGTCAAGTGCATTTACTTAATCATTAGCAAGGTAATTAGTTTTAAGGTAAAATGCCACCATGACCAAAACCCTAGATGACATGCCATTGCACACGCAATTCATAAGTGTCAAGTGACAAATAAAAGAACATTCCACATTACCACAACATGTTTCTAATGCATCTTTATGATTAAACATTTTCAAATACAAGAAAACTTACATTTACAAAGAGAAATACTTTCACAATGAGGCTTTTGAATATTCCAAAGATTTGCCTTGGTTAAACTGTGTTCACATAGGTTTGAAACTTGTTTCCCCCCAAAAAATTCCATGGTTCCACATTTTATACATTAAACTCAAGCATCATTATTCCAAGGAGGTCATATAAAATATATAGCATAAATTCATATAATTTCAAATGTTACGTAATCCATAATTCAATTAATTTTCCTTTCTTAATCATTTCAAATAAATCATTCAAAATGTTAAAATATCATAATCTAAATTTCATAAATCATCATAATCAAATTATTATTTATTTTCATATCACATTAAATCATAATCATCATAATCAAATTAATATTTCTCATCACATCATGATCTAATTCTATCATGTCATAAAGTTGCATCCATATGTGTTCAATCATTCCATTCATAATACCAAGTTCATAGTACATATCATAGCTACAAAATACTACTGTAAATGTCAAAATCAATAGATAAAATAATCCATTGTCCTTCTAAGTCTCGAATAATGTCAAAATATCCAAACCTCAAATATCAAAATGCAAGTGACATACTCCCACTTAAACATTACAATTTGACATTACAAGCATTTCTGAAATTCAGCTTCTATCAAAGCAATTGAAAATGTTAGAACAAGAATGAAATCATAATTATATAATTTAGGTCTTAATGCACAGACATAATTGTGGATCATCAAAACGTAGATATTAAAATAGCATAACCCTATAGTCTCAGAAGTATATCAAAACATCAAATTAGGAGTATCATAATGAAAATATGTCATCTATACCATGATGGATCAAGTGAGGCCTCATAGGCAATGAAAAGAATATTGAGATATATGAAAGGTGAAAATAATTATGGATAGTATTACAAAAGAAGTGATAGATTTAAACTAAATATATTCACTGGCTCTGATTGGGAAGGAAATATTGATGACAAAAAAGCACTGGTGGAGGTGCATTCTTTCTAGGAAAGAGATTGGTGTCATGGAAAAGAAAGAAACAAATTTTCATTTCTCAATCAACAATTGAGGTCATGTATGTGGTATATATAGTGAACTATTCAAACATTATGTGGATCAAGCAATTACTAAAAGAAATAAAATAAGAAATTATGTCAGATCTAGTGATTATCTATTGTGATAACACAAGTGGTATTAACATATCAAAGAATCTAGTAATGCACACCAAAATAAAGAATAATGCTATCAAGTATCACTACTTAAGAGAGCTATTTCAAGACAAAGAAGTGAAGTTTGAATATGTGCACGCCAAAGAACAAATTGCAGACACATTCACTAAAGCCTTACCTAAAGAAGATCACAAATATCTTAGAGTTAAATTAGGGGTGATTCCCCTAAGAAAAGAAATTTAAGGAGAAATGGTGCATTGCATCAAATGTGTTAATTAGAATACCTTACACATTGATGCAAACATTTCTACTCTAGGAGATGCCTAAGGTAGTCAATTCAAGTAAAGAAGGAGAATATAATAGATCAATCATAGACAAATGATAGAATTCAGTTAGACATGCAAATATCTACATAATCCAAATGCATGAAGTAATTAAAGCCAAGAAGGCTAGTGTCTTTGGATTTTTTGTCAAAGAGGGAGAGACATACTATAGAGAGTGAAATTTTTACACCAAATGGAGATAATTATGTAAAAGGGAGAGATATACCATAGAGGGAGTGAATCACTAAAGATGATACTTATAACTTAGAGGAAGTTTCTAAAATTATTACAAAGATGAGAATCGGAGTGAAACTAAGGATATTGGTTACTCATGTAAGTGAAATATTTTAGATCATATGGTAACAAAGAGGGAGATTATATTCATATACTTGTGATATTTTAAGATATTATAAGGTGTTGTCATCAATGCCAAAGAGGGAGATTATTGGAAACTATAATTGGAAAATTGTTGTATTTTCATTGATGTCAAATATACTGATGAGACATGTTTCTAGCTGATCCAAATGTCATATCTATTTGATTGATGAAGAGGATTTGAGAATTTTCTCATAACAAAAGAACCTACAAGAAAGGTTGAGTTATGAAAAGGAAGCTACAATGAACATTTGATTAGTTACAATTTTACAAGACAAGGTGATTTTTTATATCATGTTGATGTTCAATTATTTATAGTACAAGTAAAGATTTATCACAAATGTAAAGCTTGACTAAGAAATAGAGTAAAACATCAAAGAATTCTGAAGTGTATGTCAAGTCATTCTAATGTTGACCAAGCTTCAGTACAAGTCAAGCAATTTTAGTGTTGATGGTGCAAAAGAACCTAGCCATCATATAATTACAATATATAATAATGGAAATTTTAATGATTTATTTTCATTCATATTTGTTTCAATGTAATTCTATGTAATGGAATCCAATTGAAAAGAAAATTTGTAACAAAAATTGTCCACATTGTCATAGTTAAGGTCCCAATTGGTCTAATATGTCAAAAGTTTTAAAATGACCCTTGAAAGGATAATAACCATGTAAAAGGTTATTAAATTTTCATTTCAATATGTCTTTAATGTTTATGTAAAGTCATGGCATCACATTTTTTAGAAGTTTCAAAAGTTGTCAAGAAGGTGAAGAGTTCCAAAAAATGCAATAATGTAAAATTGTATTAAAGTTGTAAAAGGAAGTCCAAAGGTCATGGGTGGTATTTGTAAGGTCTAAACTGACCAATAAGCTATAAAATGAATTATAAGGTCAAACCAAGAAAGAAAAGGGATGGAAAGGAAGGGAAAAAGTGAATATTTAAGTTCTTTTGGAGCACGTTATACTTATTATTTTGATTGGCTTTCTAGTTCTCTTGTTGTTTAGGCTTTGCACATCCATGTACAACCTGAAAATTATGTATTATTAATATGGTAGAGTAGTAAAATTAATAATACTTCCATTTCTTTTTTTTTTGAGTTTATTTCATATAGATTTGATAAAGTTATGAGTATTCTATAGATGGTAGTTTTTTTCAGATTTTTAAATTACAATTATATTGAAGCAACATGTACGGATGTTTAGTTGTTTTTCAAGGTATATAACTTATATTTATGGAAGGAGGAATGAATAATATTTCTAATGAAATTTATTTGGTACATTTTTTTAAATTTTTTTATGACCATTTAAGTAAAAAGTAGTTTTTAACCATCTTCAATGGAGTCACAAAAAATGGGTCTCAGTGCAAAGACCATAGCTTTGGATTCTAGCATTGGATGTTTCTAAATTTTGGATATGTTATTGGAAAAATAATTACACCTAATTTGGATGGTTAGATTGAAGAAATTATATTTGGTTAAAAACTTATGAATCTCTTTATACAGGTCTATCTAGAATGACAAAATTTTCAAGATTGATCTGTTATTGGATAGTTGTAATTTGACGGATTATTATATTGGGAAAAATGCATTGATACCTCTAGAATATTGAATAAATTGTATCTATGAAGGAACTACATGACCAAGCATCAATATTGAGTGAGTGATAGAGTTGATGTTGAGCCAAAATTTCTATAGTGATCGAGAAAATTTCATGATGACTGAGTGTCAAAACTTAGTGATGGTCGAGTAACAATATTTTGAATGAGAATGTGAAATCATGATTTCCAACCAACTCAGTTGATTTATTGGGATATGGAAACTATGTTGAAGATAATATTGATGATTGGGATCATTTAATTCAAGGATAGTAATAGATATCACACCTAATGAAAGAATTCGATGAATGAGAAGTTTCTAGAAAAGAAGAAGATGAACAGATACAATGAGTTTGTAGGATCTTATCATAAACCCTAAGATCTACAGTGATTATGGAAAATAGAAAACATGAATTACCTATTTAAGAAGCTGCAAAGTTAAATTTTGGAGAGTATGGTAGAAAGAAAAAGTGCATAAGGGTGAATGCACAAGAACAGAAAATGTGAAAGAGTGCATGAAGAAGGCAATATAAGCGCAAAGTGTTGAGATGCAAAGAGACAAAACAAGGAATTTGTTCACATTTCCAGTAAGAGGGAAAAAAGATATTAAGATTGATAAAGGATTCAAAGAAGAATTCTTAAGTTTGTGAAGGGTGAATGCTTGAAGGATTGCCAAGAAAATTAAATACAAAGGTGACAAGGAAGGCTTATCAGAGAATCAACACATGAACTAAATAGTGATCTGAAACTACAAAAGTGACTTGTACTCATATAGATCAAAACCCTATTGTTTTCTTTCTAATCATTGTAAACAATTTGCTATTAAAATCCTTTTAATCAAAGGTTGACCTAACATTCATTAAAGTACTTAACAGTCTAAGTAAATACTTACATAAGGTGACATTCCAATGGAATGATCAAATTCCTCTAACAAAGCCACTCCTAATAGAGTGATTAAATCCTCTAACTAGGTCAAATTTTATAGTGCGTATTGCAACCTTTAACAATGTTGGCTCCTAACAAAGCTCACTTCAAAAGAGTGAAAAAGTGGTGATATGTTGCTAGTGGTTTTTCCCAAATTGGGTTTCCACGTTAAATCTTAGTGTCAATATTGTGTTGAATATTTTATGGTGATTTACATTTACATGTTTACATTTAACAAATCTATTATATTAGGATAATGAACTACTAGTAAATCTTTTATCAATATATAGTAGATGCCGAGTTACAACAGGATAAACAAAGCATATAATGTTTAATGTTTTGATTGTTTGAATGGTACTTATGGACCTTGAGTAATTAATTTAGCCCCCCCCCACCCTCCAAGTTATTGTAAACATTCTAACAAGAGAAATGAATTTATTTACTGATAACTAGGATATTATTAAATTTCAAGGGTCATATGTGCATCAACATGTTATGATAGGTCAAGGGTCATAAGCATAATGAAGATATGGTGATACTATGTTGTCATAACCAATGATAGAGTCCTAGGATATTGATGGATTGGGTATTGAATGGTGTGATTATTTTTTATAAGTAAAGATGACATTTTACATTGAATTGGATAGTTAAATGATAAACTCAAAGTGAACAATGAATGTTTTTTACTAGAATAGATACTTGATTAAATATTGAAGGTTGATTCAATCATGGCCCTAATAACATCCTTCCATAACAATGATGCACTATAATATTAAAAAAAAGTGTTCATTTATAGTAACATATGAACAAGGACATGGTGGTAACCCTAACGATATCCTTCTATAACAATGATACACTATAATATTTATAAAAATCATTTATTTGTAGTAACATATGAATAAGGACAAGGTGGTAAGATGGTAAGTTTCTTATTACAAGGTATGTTGCAACCTCATAATTGAATAAGGGTAACACAATGATGTTGATAATATGTATAATAATGATGAGATTTACCTAGTATATTATCTAGTCAAAAACATTCATGTTTCACCTAGAATTCATCATTTAAAAATCTAATTCAATGTATAATGGAACTGTATAAAATTGGTCATCAAACCCTCAATAATCAACCTATGTACAAGGGTTTAACAATATATTTGATTTTAACCACTTGAGGTATTTGAAGTACACTCTCTACTATTTAAGATGCATTTGGTTTCAAACCAAAATATTGAGGCATGAGAGGATGCAACAATTCCATAGCTGGCACAAATATAGAAAAATAGTTGTTTTATAGTAATTCTAAGATCTGATTGGTTTGATGTATTTGAAAGGACCTTAAATGATTGAAAGTGATAATATAATGTTAAGAAAAGTTTCATACCATCTTATATTGTAGGCTAATTAGAATGGTGCAAATTATTACCTTTGTTCACGTGCATTTTCTATACTTTGCAAACTATCATGAAGTAAGAGAGGCAACTGAATATGAAATTTTGTTGGATAAATGCTACTTGACATAAAACTAATGAGAAATTGTGAGAATGTATTGGTAATAATCTTATATTAATGTGTTGTGGTATCCACAACACACACCCCATTCCTCACTAGGAATGGGGACCCCCTACTTTTTTTGACTCCCAGACTCATAGTTCGGGAGTCTGAAGAAGAAGACTTGGTTAAATAAGTTTAAAAAAAATTAAAAAAATTAAAAATTTAAAAATAAAATTTTTAAAAAAAAAAATCAATGCAAGGGAAGTTATAAACCCCCCCCCCTTTGTTTTTTTTGTTTTTTGATGTTGAAGAAGTAGAGCTGAGGAGGGAAAGGTATGGAAACCTTCCCCCCTCCACCTTCCACACAGACCTAGTGCTCGCGCGCGCGCGACCAGAAGAGGAAGTGCGCAGTGTGACGCTGTGCGTGCCCTTTTGGATGCAGGTGTGTTGCGCCGCTATGCAAGCCATGCTGCCGCGATGCCCTTCTAGGTCACGCGATGGCCGTTACTATCGCACCCTTTTTGGACGCACGATGGCGCGCCTTTTGGGCTACATGACAGTTGATGTTGCCACACTCTTCTGGACATGCAGCGGCGAGCCACTGCATGCGCCTTCTAGGCCGCACCACGAACACTTCCTCCATGCCCTTCTGGACATGCGGTGGCATGTTGCTGCACATGCCTTCAAGGCCGCACATGGCTACCGGTACGACACCCTTCTCGATGCACGTGCGAAGTGACTGTCATGCACTTTTAGGTGCACGCATGGTGCCACCTCTGCACCCCTTTTGGACATGCGCACACAGCCACTGCCATTTTTCAAACCCCATGTTTTTTATTTTTTTTATTTTTTATAATTTTTTTTTTATATAGATAAAATCCCAAAAAAAAAAATTAAAAATAATAAAAATTAAAAATAGAAAAATTAAAATTAAAAAAATCATAACAAATAAAATAAGTTCTAGAATATCATTTTTTTAAATGTTTTATATGTATCCAATAATTAATCGATCCTTTTCTTTGTGACATACAGGTAATATAATCAAATGGCATCCACATCCGAATCAACAGCAAAGCTAGTTGTGTAAAAGTTCCAAGGCATAACCCTAAAGTCACGATTGCACAATGAACACTCTGAGATCTAAGACACAGAACTTGGACACACAGAATTGGGAGAATTTTTGAGGGTTTGTAACAACCTAAGTGAAAGATCTTCTTTGAGATCCGCCTTAATCTGGTCTAGATTGGTAAATGCAGCATCACAACCTGGGACCGTTCAGTCAGCTCAATTGATTATGACCTTATCTTGACATTTTGTTATCGAGGAAAGGGTGGTAAAGAGCGTCACTGGGGAAGTGGTTTTAGCTCAATGACCTAATAATATCGAGAGATTTTTTCACTTACCTAGAGCTGATCAGTTTATCAGGCTTTCATATGAAGCAGTTGAGAGGTGGCATAAGGATCATCACCAAGAAGCAATCGACATCATATATTCCTCATACTTCATTGAGAAGCCATCTCAAGGAAAGGAAATCAGTAAAGTAGATACGGCTCGAGGATACATGAAGGATGACATTGGATATTCAATCATTCTCTTGAGCAGAGTTATGGGATTGCCTACACCGAGTCATCTTGCTCCATTCATGGTTAACTTCATTCAAACCATCAGATATGCAAAGATGTCATTGGATTGGGCCACCACACTTAGTAAAAAAATGTGTGATCAGTTACAAACAGTAAAGGACAACAAGAAGTTTTATATGACTTTTTATATGGAATATCTACTTGTAGCAAGAGCCACCAACTATCCCAAGTTGTACAAAAAGGGCAATATGTAGGACCCTAATGCATGGTCGTATATAGTTTATCCTTAGCTAGTTAAGAAGAAGCTCTCGCTGCAAAGCAAAGAGTATAGGATTATGAATGATGCCTTTATCTTTGCCATCATTTGATTCATTGAAGGCGATTATGGAAAGAGATTGTCTGATGAGGCCAAGGCACAAATCATAGCTCTCGGTGCATATTTTATCCAGTTTAGGACATTCACATACATTTAGGTTGGTGGTGCATCTATCCATCCAAAGAAGCTCCCAAGGTACCCGAGTGACAAGTTGGTTCTAATGGAAATTTCTCGACAGATTGAGTCAGCTTATGAGAGGATCAAGAAACAACGAAGGCCTTGTTGGGATTGGCCATTTGTAATAGGAGCATACCAGGTAAAGAGAAAGCTAATATCCCAACTTTTGAGTGGGAATGGGAGAACTATCCTCTCGAAGAGTATAACTCTCCCTGGCCATTGTTCGACAATGTTGGTAAAGTGGAAATTTTGGCAGGAAAAGAGTTCTACCACAAGGACACCATTGAAGATCATTGGATGAATGCAACAAATAATTATGATGTCCGTATCAGGAACTATTGTAGAATGACTTTGTATTTAGCAAAGAAGGCTCTCCATTTGACCATCCCAGATGAGATAAGGCTACAAGATTTGTAGGAGCTACTAGATCCCTTATTAAATATAGATAAAGTTGGCGAGAGGCCCATTCTGAATGCAAAAGTTGATAGGGAGGAAGGAGATGATATTAATCATCGAGCAAGACATGTCATCAGAATGACAAAGATTTGGATCAAGAAACCCTTTCCACTTGATCTGATTTTGGACACAGTGATATTCCATGCACATGCTCACCCAGTCTCCTATCAGGCTAGAAATAGTCTACCAGCTTGATCATCCAGTGGGATACTACCATCCTTCAGAGAAGAAGAAAGAAAAGAGGAAGAGAGCCTCTCCTCCGAGGATCCAAATAGAGCATGTTGAAGAATAGGCCCCTTTGTAGCAACATGAACCTACTTCCCAAGACCCCCAAGACCCTAGAATTTCTCATATCCAGGTTGATTTTCTATTGCCTCCTATTTTGTCAAGTCAACAAGAAGAAGCAGAGATTCTAGAGACATCCATTCATCTGATGCATGAAGAACCCACTTCTCCTATGGTTCCATAGAAGCAAAGGAGGGTTAAGGTTACAATGAACAAGAGGCAGAGAGTTCGTAAAAGATTAGTGCCTAATCCATCTATTCGTAAAACCATTCCTGAGGAAGAATCAGATGAGGATGAGATAGAGTTAGATGGGGAGGAGGAACAAGTTCCTTTACAAGGGAGAACTTGACTTGCCAAAGCCACAGAATTGGAAAGAAAGAAAAATGTCACAAATATCCCACCACCCACCCAAGCTGAAATGGTAGAGCTCTCTTCTTCGGAAGACAAAGTATAATGATGCATGAATGAGAAAAGAGAGCTAGGTGATGGTATTCTCTCCATTCTAGATTTTGATTTCATGTGAGTGGGTACAGAATTGGTTGGAGATAAGATTAGAGATACTCCTACAGGTGAATTTCAATAGCAAGATTGGACGCAGATGCCACCTGAAACACTAGGTCCTCATCCAACACCCCCATCTTCACCTCAGGCTATGATGGTAGATAAGGTTTTAGTGACACTTCCACCTCTGAGTTCAGAGGAACATGTTCAAAAAGAATCATCATTACAAAGAGAACCAAAACCAAGGACTACTAATGAGCCATCAAAAGAGACACAGGTAATGGAATGTATACAACATCCTTCCCAGGAAGTTGAGGATCAAACTCCAAGAAAAAGCGAAAGAGGGAAGGAGGTAGTTGAACACATCCCTTCATCATCTAGAGCCAAGGTTACAGAAAGGCATATCCCGAGATAGTTCTGAAAGGAAATAATGAGAAGTGCTAAGCATCAATTCCTTGCTTTAGAGGATGATATTTGTGACATTGGAGAGATTTTGAACAAGCTTGACTCTCCATTATAGGATGCAACACCATTTGCATTCATTACCACTACTCAAAATTAGGACTTATTTGCACAAGTGGCTCATCCTTCAAAAGGTACAGATGAAGAAGCTATCAGGCTTCAGGACTATGAAGTGAAGGATATCATATTAGGGAAGCCTACACGGGATACTTCTCAACAGATGATGACTATGGGATTCAAAGAGCTTCTTAACCATATGGAACGTGATGAGATTGAAATCAAAGCACTTCGTAGGCAAGTTGAGATCTTGAAAGGATATCTAGCTAAAGTTATTAGTCCTCTTCATTTTGAATGCCTCGAGGAGACTTTGACTACCATTCTTAAAGAAGGGGAAGGTGTACATCTCAGTCCATTCTTGAGAGCTTTTCAGGATTGGCGAGACAACCTTGAGGATAGGGGTGTCACTATAATTACAAGAAGTTTGAAATTATTACATGCTACATAAGACAATGTTGATAAGATCGTGGAAATTTTGAGGCAAGACTTCAGCATTATGAATGAGGTACGGGTTTGGAGCAAGGATTTGCAAATTCTACAAGCCATAAAAGGACAAAGGTACTGCATTCCGATTGATGTATATATCGGAGAAGACCTAGACATGATAGATGATTGGATAGAAATGATTGCAGAGGGAAATAAAGTGATGGAAACATTGCATGATGAGATAAATAGGCTCAAGGACCAAGCTTGAGAGCAAATTTTGGAAGCAAAAAAGATATATAGTGATGCATGCTTGGATATTTTTGAAGATGAAGAACAAGAGAAGCTTTTACCAATTGAGGTAGTTGTAGAAAACTTCAGAAAGACTTTAGAGGAAGCATCCAGTGATGAAGACATCAAACAAGCCTTCAGGATAGAAGAAGCATTGTTAGAGTTGGATACCAAACTTGGGGATTTTGTAGAAACTTGAATTGAGGTGGACAACTACAGACAGAAGGTCAAAGATAAGTATGAGGCTTTGGATCTTCCCAATGCTGCTAAGATTATTGAGATTATAGAAAAATTCAAGGGCAAAATTTCAAACATATCTTTAGGATGAAGATGAGAAAAACCTAGATGCCAGAATTTTAATTTTGACACTTAGAAAAATTTTGAGATTTTTGACTCAGTTGAGGTCTGCAGCTCTACAGGTCCACAAGTCTGCAGCTCCGCAAGTTTGTAGCTTCACAATTCAGAGGTGCATCGACAGTTGACTATCAGTTCCAAAAATAGCACTTTCCATGCTTTAGAAATGTATTTTGATGGCAAGTTAACTCTGACACACATCAAGTGAAGGGCCAACTTCTATTTTTGGTGTCTCCATGCACTTCTACTTCAGCTGATGGCTTCCTCCTACTTTCTCTCTCATGCTTTCATTGTTTTTGACATGTAAAGGGCTCATGCATCCAATTAATGAATAAAATATGGATGGAGTCCCTCTAAGCACTAGTTAGATTACCAGTTTGTATATATTTAGTTTATTTTAATGTTTTAAAAGCATTTTATTGCATTAAGATATCTCTCACTCTCAACACAAATTGAGGAGACAATTTCTTATAAATACCCCATTGTAAAATGTAAAAAAGGTGGTTGTTATTATGCAATAAAGTTATGCTTTTGGTGCTAGCATTTGGAGTGTAGTTATTCTTGCCTGAATGTGTCATTATTTTGTGGATTTTATTCATGAGATTGTGATTGAGCCAAAGGTTTATTGTTTTGTTTCTAGTTGTGCGATCTTTTAGTTCTGGTGTTTGCTACAGATATATGAATTCTGTTGACGTAATGAGCTTGAGAGGAGATCACCTGATTGTATCTACATAGCTTTTTGTCTTGCATGAGCGCACTTTCTATGGCCTTGTGATTTGATGAAGAGTGAAACATCGTCTGATTTGTTAAAGATTCTCACCGATGATTGCATCAGTGGATTCTAGGAAGCGTTGCTCCTATTTTCATTGGTTTCCTACTAATTTCTTCGAAGGTTTAACTCACAGCGTGTTGTGTTCTATAGCTTATGTCCATTTAGGAATTTCACTTTCAAGTTATTTGATTTCATGTTATTTGCTTTCAGTTTCATTATTTGCTTTGCTAACCCCCCTGTTAGAATAGGACCTCATAGTAGCTGCATTGTTAGAGTTGCATTCATTGAAATACAGAAAATACAAAAAATATTGTTCTTTTGGTGTGATATTTTGAGACAGTGAATAGATTTTACTTGATTCCAAGGTAAAACAGTTTTTGGAACCAGCAAAGGCCTCCTTGTGAACATTCACATTTATCTTCTACTGAGTGGATTTTGGTACGTGAACATTCACATTTATCTTCTACTAAGAGGATTTTGGTATGTCACAAGACAAACACTGAACCTTGGAGTGGATCCTTAAAAAGATTTACTTTTCAAGAGAGGAATTACAGTATGGATTCCTGTCATTGACCTCATGCAAAACAAACGCCCAACAGAAGTGGCACTAGAAGGAGTACCATACAAAGAACATACTATTGGAAACAAGAAAGATTTGATCAAGTTTTGAAAATTTTGCACCCTTGCAATAATCTACACTACGTAAAAAAATTAGAAATCACTTCTGAAATTTTTAGAAATTTAGGTCCACAGCTCTGCAAGTCCACATGTCTGTAGCTCCGCAAGTTTGTAGATCCATAGCTCTGCAGATCCATAGCTCTGTAGATCCACAAGTCCATAGGTCTATAGAACTTTGTGGTCCACAAAATTCAAAAGAAGTGAGGAAGTGTACTTTTGCAGAGGTGCACTTTTCCCAAAATTGATACAAGCTAGAAGATATTGATCCTAGATCCCCATTCTAGCGAGCATTAAGATCTTCACCAAGTGCCCAAGAATTTCTAGAGCTTACTCATTTTCATAAGCCACGTAGTGACAGAGGAGTACCTTGAATTCAACCACTTCTATTCAAAATTTCATCATCCTCTTCTACTCCACCACCCATTCAACCACCAAGTGGACCTCCATATATTCCAACACTCCCATCACCATTCCAGCTACCTTTAGGTCCACAAAATCCTCTGATGGCCTTTTTCGCAAATGTAGTTGATTCACCCCTTGGCTTGAGAGGTGCCCTCCATGACCTCCCTAAGAATCCTGAGAAATTTTTTCCAAGGTTTATTTATGGAGAAACAAGAACCACTGAAGATCATGCCAAGATTTTTAAGGAAATTTGCAACTGGAAGCAAATTGCCAATGAAGATGTGGTTCTTCATTTATTCCCCTACTCTTTGGGGGAAATTGCCTTCAATTGGTACATGAACCTACCACCAGGATGTATTGGAGATTGGGACACTTTCAAAAAATCATTTTTGGAACGATTCAAAACATTCATCAATCCAGCATTGATACATCAACAATTCATATCAATAAAAAGGGACCCAGCTGAAATAGTTTCACACTTCAATCATCATTTTCATATGGCCTACTGCAAGTTGGAAACATCGTACACAATTTCAGTTGAAGCTACCATCCAAGTTTATTTCAATGCCATGGATCCTCTTACTGTGATTTTTCTGAGAAGACTTCCTGCAACAAATATTGACACATTGGACAAAGTCTTTGCAGAAGAAATCACGTTCACAAAGCAAGCTAATCCTAATGGAGGGGGAATGATGTTTCCTACGCAAATAGTTCCTACTATGCCAACGATTCCTATGGGAGCACCCACTGTACCTAGTCAGTTCATACCTATGAACCCAATTCCATTACAACAGGTACCTGCTCCACAAACTCAAGCAATAACATATCCAGGGTATGAGCCCCCAAAAATAGCCTTCTTTGAACAAAAGGCAATGGTTCCTATGGATGCAGATAACAATCTCCTTTCAAAAGTTAGTAAGATGAAGAAAACCATGTCACAAATGAACAATGAATTGACTCGTCTTAGATTATCTCAAGGACAAAGTAACAACTTCTAGAGAAATAATGTTGGCCCCTACAACAACAATTTTTGTCAGAATTACAAGAACTTCAACAATAATGGTAACAACAACGTAGGAAACAACAGGGGAGGAAACAACTTCAATCCTCCTGATCGCAACAATGGCTTCCAAAGACAAAATTGACAATGGAACACTAGACCAGATAATGGAAGCATTCCTGCTGATAACAACAACATTCAGTATGCCAACATTAATCAGTATGATGATAGCCAAAATATGCCTAGCAACAATGGTGCATACTACAATGGTAATCAAGATGTGAATCAAAACCCACCAATGAATGATAATCCTCCTCCTGTTCAATTCAATGCAATGCTATTAGAATCTTATGATTCTACATAGAATGTACAAGTGGAACAACAAGCAAATGAAGAATTCTCATTCCCTTTTAGTCAAGAACCCAATGTTCAACATGATGAGATGTTTGCCTTTCGAAATGATAATCGAAACACATATAATCTCAGAAACAAAAAGGATCCCTTGACTGATGGAATTCCTCCTGGTTTGCAACCAACCCCACCTGATCCTAGAGCAAGCAACAATCCACCACTAGTAAGGCCAGCCCAAGGAGGACCACAGTATCAAAATCAAGTAAGCATACTAACAATACTAAAGAAACCTACTTGGTCTACTAAAAAATATAATGCAGTTGAAGACCTGAAGAAAAAAAAAGCCAATATGTCCATGTTCGACATGTTGCAGAATTGTCCACAACAAAGAGAAGCACTCATGAAGACACTGGATAATACAAAGGTTTCCCATAATATGAATAATGTCCCTCAAAAGATGATGCCACAACAAGTAAATGTTGCAGAAGCGATGCCTACTATGTTCAAGGACAAAGTCGAGGTACCCCCATTTTTGCTTAGCATAAGGATATATGGAAAGAATCTTCACAATTATCTTATTGATTTAGAAGCTTCATGTAATGTGATGCCATTATCAATAGCTCAAAGGCTAGGAGTTAATCCTTAACCCTCTAACCAAGTGGTAATATAGTTGGATAAAACAGAGGTAAAAGTCATTGGAGTATTGAAAGATGTGTAGATACAGCTAATAGTTGATCCTCAGATCCAAGATATTGTTGACATACATGTGGTTGACATCCCAGAAACATACAGATTACTCCTAAGCAGAGAATGGAAAAAATTTCTTAGAGGATGGTTCTCTACAAATTTCACTCAATTATGGTTACCATGGAAAGGTTTGAACAGTCAAATCAAGATAGATGCCAAGCCCAAATTGAAAACAATGATCACAGATTACAATGCCCCGAATGAGGTAGCATTCTTACAATCTGATTTGGGTTCATAAAAAGTAATGGCATTGAACATGGTTCCAAACAAGACATCTCAAGACCAAAATGAAGACCCTAAGGTGTTGATACCTAAAAGTGAGACCGTGACACAATTCATAGAAAGTATGGTGACTAATCTACAGTTTTTAGGAGAGGAAGTTGACCCTCGTATCCTCCTCCTTCTAAGATTTTTCCAGTTGCACAAAGTTAGTCATTCAGAGTTTGAATGTTCAGCATGACAAGAAGCAATAGCAAAAGTTTTGACACAAATAATGGGAAACAAAAGTACAAATACCTCAAGTGATGAAATTATCCAAAGTCAAAGTTCAGTGAATTCATCTAACCTTATTGAGAAAATTGAAGAGGAAAGTGAAGATTTAAATGTATCATACAGCGATAACTCTTTAGATGGTGGAGGTTTATCTTCTCCTCCTCCTGGGATGATTAAAATTCAGAGAAGAAGATGATATGTTAAAGGTAAAGGATGGACCTTAGTAGTCATTCATCCTGAACCTAAAGTTGAACAAATCATTGAGCTAATAGGGGAAATTCAAGAGAAGCAAGAAAAACACACTCTTCCTCTATCCATGGGGTATGAAGGAGATTCATTGAACCCTACATGAGAAAAGTTACAATGGGTGCCCAAGAAAAAATCATTCAAGTCTCAAGTAAAAGAAAAGTTAAGGAAAAATAAGTAAAAAGTTAGAAAACCCAAGGAAAATGTAGTTTGAACACTCTACTTCAATGGTTCCAGATGCAATTCAGGAGCCAGTGCAGGTATTGAACTAATCAACCCAAAAGGTAGGTCTTTCTATGCCACATATTGATTGCAATTTAGATATACTAATAATGGTGCAGAATACGAAGCCTTGATTCAAGGACTTCTCTTTGCATTGGAAAAAGGAGTCACTACTCTTATAATCAAAGGGGATTCTCAACTGGTTATAAGACAATTAAAATCCATATACTCATGCAACGACAGAAGATTAATCGCTTACAGGAAAAGGGTATGGGATATAATGGATGACTTTGAAGCTCTGAACATCAAATCCATTCCAAGAAGAAAGAATGTGATAGCAGACGCCCTTTCTATTTCAGCCAATGCTTTACAACCAGTAGAAACAACAAAGTTGAAAAGATTCTTAGTTGAATTAGTTTCTATTCCTACCATTCTTGAAAATATCACAAACTTTCAGGTCTTCCAAGATGATCAACATATACTCGAGTTTATTATGTGCAATCACCATTTCCAAGGTTAAGAAATTGATGACACACCTGAAGACAAGCTTGAAGATGATGAGCTTGAGGATGATGATGGAATCCTTAATTTGAAAACCAATAGCATTTCAAAAGGGATGGTTGAACTTGAACGCATCTTCGACTATGACGAATCAGCACTCAATAGAAGGGAAACTCAAGAGAAAGGAATCGAAGAATGTGACTCATACAATTTAGGTACTGATGAAGAACCAAAAATGGTGCAAATAGGAAAAGCATGCAATCAAAAGGAATGGGATGACATGCTCAAGTTGCTCACTGAGTATAAAGATGTTATTGCTTGGAGCTATGAAGAGTTAAAGACTTATGATCTTGAGATTATCACACATGACATCCCGTTGAAACTAGATGCTAAACCTTTCTGGCAAAGACAATTACTGGTAAATTTGATAATCAAACCACTGATTATGAAAGAAGTCAAAAAACTACTGGATCCTAAGATCATATTTCCTATCCGTCATTCCACCTGGGTAGCAAGTTTGGTCCCTGTACAGAAAAAGACCAGAGAGATTCGCCTTTGCGTTGACTTTCATAACTTGAACTTGGCATCTCAAAAGGATAACTACCCTCTACCCTCATTAGATGAAGTGTTGCAAATTATTAATGGTTCAAAGATGATGTCATTCTTGGATGGTTACTCAAGATATAACTAGGTGATGGTCGATGAAGAAGATAGGCTAAAGATTGCTTTCACAACCAAGTGGGGAATGTTTTCCTATAGAAGAATGCCTTTCGAGTTGATTAATGAAAGAGCTACATTTCAATGAGCAATGGATGAAGCTTTCAAAGGATTGATAAATAGGTGTATAGTCATCTACATGGATGACTTGACTATCTTTTTGAAGGATTGAAGTACTCATATTTCTGATCTAAGGAAGGTATTCAATAGATGTCGTAGGTATGGCATATCACTCAATCCCAAGAAATGTTCATTCGATGTTACTAAAGGAAAGCTCTTGGGACATGTCATTTTTGAAGTTGGAATTTCCATTGATCCAGATAGAGTTGAGTCTATTTTGAAGTTAGCACCTCCTCATAGTCGGAAGGAATTGAAATCTTTCTTTGGAAAGATAAACTTTGTACGCAAATTCATAAGTGGTTTCACAGAGATAGTTAGCCCCCTCAATGATTTACTCAAAAAAGGGGCTAAAACAAAATGGGTACCAAAGATAAAGAAATCCTTCCAAGATATCAAGGTTGCCATTTCCACAGCCCCAGTTTTGGTAAGTCCAGATTACGGGTTACCTTTCAAGATCTATTCCTTTGCTTCTAAACATTCTTGTGCAGGGATCTTGACACAAAAAAGAGAGAAGGAGGATGAATGACCCATTGCTTTCATGAGTTGTCCTCTAAAGAATGCTAAGTTGAAATATTCAAATCTTGATAAACAGTCCTTTGCATTAATCAAGGCAATAAAGAAGTTTTGTCACAACATACTCAGAAGTAAGGTGTATCCAATTGTACCTAACCCAGCAATAAAGATGCTTTTGATGCAAAATGAACTTGGTGAAAGAAGAGGAAAGTGGATGGAAATACTTCAAGAATTGGATCTAGAGATTCAACCTATGCGATTAGTCAGAGGCCAAGGATTATCCAAAATGATCGCTGACAACCAAGAAGCAAATCAAAAGGAATTCAAATTTGATGATGAAATTGATGAAGATGATCAAAAGAAGATGGTTGTATCACAAGTTGATATCAATCAAGGTGTGGTGATAGATGTATGGTACCAGGATATTGTCTATTATCTCCTACAAGATCAATGCCCCAAGTGGATGAACAGTTCGCAACATAGGGGACTTCAAATGAAATCTGAGTCTTACAAGTTACTTGGTAACAAGTTGTATAAAAGAAACTACGAAGGGATTTATTTGAAATGCTTAGGACGTGAAGAAGCTAAGGATGTTGTGGAACATTTTCATGATAAGTATGGTATGAGACACGGTTCAGCAGAAGCAACAGCTCACATGATTTTAAGATCGGGTTATTTTTGGCTCTTAATATTCAAGGATACTTTTGAACATGTACATTCCTGTCATACATGCCAAACTAGTGCTAACAAAGAGAGGCACCTAGCAATGCCACTACAATTGGTATACGAGGTGCGCCCTTTTGCAAAGTGGGGACTAGATTTCATTGGTCCAGTAAACCCACCGTCATCAACTGGACACACATTCATCCTTACAGCTACGGATTACTGCACATGATGGACGGAGGCTGAGACTTTCAAAAATTGTACTGCTAAGGTGGTGATAGACTTTTTGGAAGAACATATTGTTACCAAATTTGGAATGCCATTTTCTCTTGTATGCGACAATGGATCTGCATTTGCATCTGCATTTTTGACACAATGGGTGTTTGAAAACAAATTCATGATCAGATTCTCTTCAAATTACTACCTGCAAGGAAATGGGGTAGCGGAGTCTACAAACAAAAATTTGATCACTATGATAAAATGACTGCTGAAGGAGAACCCTAGGGATTGGCATACACAATTGAAATACGCCTTGTGGGTAGATCAGGTCAGAGTGAAAAAGGCCTTGGGTACTTCTCCCTATCTACTTGTTTATGGGCAAGAACCAGTATTCTCACCCAACCTCAAGATTCTTGTTTTAAAATTCATGAGTGGGTATGCTGATGACACTGATAGAGTACAGATTCGATTGATGAATCTTCTAGAAATGGATGAGAAACAAACAACTGCATTAGAACACATGGCTAAACATCAAGCCGTTGTTAAGAGATGGTTCGACAAGAGGGCCACAATAAAATCCTTCAAGATTTTTGACCTAGTCCTACTTTGGGATAAGGCAAAAGAAAAGTCAGGAAGCCATACTAAGTTTCAATGCTTGTGGACAGGCCCATATCAGATTGTGGAAATTCTCGGAGAAAACACATTTAGGCTAAGTTCCTTACAGGGGGAGTTTCTACCTTTGCCCATAAATGGGCAATTTTTGAAACATTATTTTGAAGCCTAAGAAAAAGAAAAAAAAGAAAATTTAAAAAAAAATTTAAAAAATTAGTTAGGTTTCATTTTCGCACGTAGATTAAATTTTCATTTCTACAATGGTGTTTACTTCTGCAAGTGTGTTTCCTTTTTTTTAAGTTGTGTATTTGCTTTCAGTCATGTGTTTTCTTTTAAAGTCAGGTCAATCCTAGGGGGTAAGGTGTACTTGGGAATTTTCTCAAGATTTCACTAACCACTCTTTGGTCCCAATTTCAGGAGGAGGTATTTCTTTGTCAAAATATTTAGACGATTGTGTGTTTTATACCAACCAAGCAACATACATCTCTTATGGAATTAAAGGGACTTTCAGTCTAGAAATCAGAAGCCTAGACTAACAAGCTCTCAACACTTTGCAAATTTAAAGATTTGATGGTTTTAAATGTTGTTCAATTTCAAGTCAAAGATGACGAGAAATGATCCAAATTTTGACTGGTTCAAACAGGAGGGGTCTCCTCGAAAGGTTGCTAAGATCATTGTTCAGCATAAGATTTTTTTAAAAAGTTCTAAAAGAGGAACGCAAGGGATGTTCATAAGAGATCGAATCCAAGAAACGACACTGATGTTCTGGCTACACAATCTAAGCGTAGTCAGGATATAGAAACTTATTTTTAAAAAAATTTAAATTTTTTTTAAAAAAGGAACAATGTTAAGGCAAAAGGATTCTACTGATCTGAAATGGCTAGAGATGCATTACAAAACAAAGCGCCTTGCAGTCAAAAGTATTGTTTCATCAAAAAGTAATGTTTTAAATGGTATGGAGCAATTGTGCAAAAAAGTCTAAAATTAAAAGAGCGTGACATCCCACCAAGAGCCCTCGAACTAATTCTCTTATCTAGTCAAGCAATCGATTGACAAAGAGCCTTTGTGGAAATTTTGAATGAATGAACCGGGAGGGGTGGAAGACTGTTTTGAGTTGACAAAGGACTTTGATTGATGACATCTTGATACGTCAAAGAGAATGAATACACAATGAACACATTGAGTTTGAAGGTTTAGACTTCAAAAATTTGGATTGCAAGGTCATCTGAGATATGCTCGAGGTGTTCGATGTTCGATTGGTGTTTGACACAGTGGAAGAATGTTTGCCGATGGAGAAATGCCTTGGTCATTTCTTCCTTTTTTTGAGGCTATTTGTTTCAGTATCAACAACACATGCCCCATTCCTCACTAGGAATGGGGACCCCCTACTTTTTTTGACTTCTAGACTCATAGTCCGTGAGTCTAAAGAAAAAGTCTCGGTTAAACAAGTTTAAAAAAAAAAAAATCTCACGCGCGCGCATGCAAAGAAAGGAGGAAGGGAAGTTATAAAACCCCTCCCCCTTTGTTTTTTTTGTTTTTTGATGTTGAAGAAGTAGAGCTGAGGAGGGAAAGGTATGGAAACCTTCCCCCCTCCACCTTCCACATAAACCTAGTGCTTGTGCACATGCAACCAGAAGAGGAAGCATGCGGCGCGGCGCTATGCGCATCGCCACGGTGCCCTTCTGGGCCATGCATGCAAGTCGCGCCACTGTGATGGCCGCTACCATTATTGCTGCATCCTTTTTGAATGCATGACAGCATGCTACTACGCATCTTCTAGGTCATGTGATAGATGTTGCCACCATGCCCTTCTGGACACGCGGTGATGTGTTGCTACACGTGCCTTCAGGGCCGCGTGGTAACTATTGCCACCATGCCCTTCTAGACGCGTGGTGGCATGCCACTGCGTGTGCCTTCTGGGTAGCATGGCGGCCGCTACCGCCATGTCCTTCTAGATGCTCGACAGTATGCCATAGTGTGTGCCTTCAGGGCCACGTGCGATCGCCACTGCGTGCTCCTTCTAGGCAATGCGTGGCCACCGCCGCGGTGCCCTTCTCGATGCGCATGCGCAGTGGCCGCTGCACCCTTCTGGGTGCACGCACGATGCCACTGTCGCGACCATTTGGAACACATGCATGTGGCCGCCACCACGCCCTTCTGGGCACGCTCACAGTACCACAATCGCACCCCTTGGGACGCGTGCACACGATGGATGCCCGTGCCGCCGTGTTTCAACCCCATGTTTTTTATTTTTTTTATTTTATTATTATTTATATATATATAGATAAAATCCCAAAAAATTAAAAATTAAAATTTTTTTTTTTAAAATAATAATAAATAAAAATTTAAAAAATCACAACAAATAAAATAAGTTCTAGAATATCATTTTTTTTTAATGCTTTATATGTATCCAGTAATTAATCGTTCTTTTTCTTTGTGACATACAGGTAATATAATCAAATGGTGTCCACATTCGGATCAATAGCAAAGCCAGTTGTGTACAAGTTCCAAGGTGTAACCTCGAAGTCATGATTGCACAATGAACACTCTAAGATCAAAGACACAAAACTTGGACACAAAGACTTGGGAGAATTTTTGAGGGTTTGTAACAACCCAAGTGAAAGATCTTCTTTGAGATCTGCCTTAATCCGGTCTAGATTGGTAAATGCAGCATCACATCTTGGGACAATTCAGTCAGCTCAATTGATTATGACCTTATCTCGACATTTTGTTACCGAGGAAAGGGTGGTAAAGAGCATCACTGGGGAAGTGGTTTTAGATCTACGACCTAATAATATCCAGAGATTTTTTCACTTACCTAGAGTTGATCAGTTCATCAAGCTTTCATATGAAATAGCTGAGAGGTGGCATAAGTATCATCACCAGGAGGCCATCGACATCATATATTCCTCATACTTCATTGAGAAGCCATCTCGGGGAAAGACAATCAGTAAAGTAGATATGGCTCAAGGATACATGAAGGATGACATTGGATATTCAATCATTCTCTTGAGTAGAGTTATGGGATTGCCTGTACTGGGTCATCTTGCTCCATTCATGGTTAATTTCACTAAAACCATCAGACATGCAAAGATGCTATTGGATTGGGCCACCACACTTAGTGAGAATGTGAAATGTCCCTTTTCTGATTTTTCATGATATTTCCAACCTCTAATCAGATCTTTAAAATCAAATAGCTAATATCCCAAAGATCCACCAAATTCCTCAAGAAACCCCAAATCGGGTATGTTGAAAATAGTGCTAAAAGCTTTACAACTTCACAAATTATTAATGAATCTGAAAATGGAAATTTTTACAGAACTTTCAGCAGCATAACAGCCTACAAATTGACATTTCCAGATCCGTATAGCCTTTACACAAGAGCTCGAAAATGTAGGACCAAAACTATGCTCATCGGGCTCCCGAAATAGCACAAAATATGCTCGGAAACACCACAAGAACACTAATAATCTATCTCAGAAGTTTAATCACGTCCCAATATATATATTCAGCTCTATTTTAACAGCTTAAAGTATAAAATACAGCAGCAACCAAAACTGATATGAAATACTCAACCGGAAACACCAAACTCTTACAAAAATACACCCGGAAACTCACAAATCTGCACTGTTCAGCACAAAGGCAAACTCTGTATGAGTATGCACATGGAATGGCTTCAAACTCCCGTTCTTAGCCTTCCTGGAAACCTGCAAACTCCCGTTTTTGGGTCTCCCTGGAAACCTGCAAACTCCCGTTCTTGGGTCTCCTTCTCCACAGGTTTGGCAGCCTCTGAAGAATAACAAAGAATCAGCAAAAATCAAGTTCTGGAATGTGCCCAAAAATGCCTCCAAAACCCTTTAAAAGAGGGCATAACTGTAACTCACGTCCAAGAGAGGTTAATGAAACATATTTTAATAATAATTTTCATTTATTAATCCAACGGTTTCCAAAGATTAACCCCCTTTTTCCGAAATTTCACTTTCTTGGGCCTGCCTGCCTTAGCAAAGATTATTATTTTTTAATTATTTGAAAATGGGACATGACAAGTCCTCCCCTCCCAAACATTGCTTGTCCTCAAGCAATGGCTGAACAATAAACCAATCAATCCACCTGGATCCCAAATGTAGTCATGAACTATACTACTACCAATTAACACAGGCTCCTGCAATATCCTTTGCAATATGACCAAGAGGAATCCATAATCAAACTGACAATTATAGCTCAAGAAAACTCCAAAATCACCACTACCATAGTCAAAAACCCCTGAGACACAAACTTTTAGAACATCAGAATCCAAGTAAAGTGGACAAATCAAACTACCAACACAGCAAATACCATCAACGCATCCCACTGGCCTATACGGAATGTACAATCCAACTCTGCAACAATGGTGAATGCTCTCGAATGAAACTGTACCAAGTATGGAGAATCCACACACTGTACAACTCCTGCAGTCAACACAACTCTGCAAATCACCGGCCACTATCTCATAACCATAACTCCCATGCACTGCTGATGGTGAAAAGACATTACAAGATAAAGTGTAAGAAATGGAATCCAAACCAAATTTTCCTGCCATCAACTCCTCAAAACAAGGATCAAATGCTAACTGATGTTCATACCCTGTAATATATTGTTGATTAAAAAAACCAACCTCAGTCAACAGCTCACCATGAACAAGTGATACAACCCACTGTGACTGATCACTAGCTAAGTCAGGAGATGTCATAGCCAAAGGAGTAGAATCAATAATAACACCCACTAAAGCATCACTCCCAAACTCCTGCTCTAAGTCACATATTATCAAGCTGTCAACTGCAGAACCTATCACCATGTCATGCCCATCACAACTCTCATCTTGAGGCATCAAATTGCCCCATAACTGATGATAAGCACTAGGAACCAAAGTACATCTTTGTATCATTATCTCATCAACATGGTCATCAAAGGTAGATTGATGAGCGTACCTCATAGTGTAATGCCGATAGAATGTGCCAATCTCAGTCAGTGGCTCAGACTGTAATCTAGATGAAACTAACTGCAATTGATCATTAACCATGTTGGAACTAACTACTACCTCCGAAGATATCACCAAGGGAGTAGTATTACTAGCAAGAACCATGCCAACTGTCGACTCACCAACATCACACATGATCTTTGATACATCTCTAGTCTCTGTGCCATCAATACTAGAGGCCACCACCCTGTCAGGCATACAACAATCTGCTACAACACCCAACTCAACTGAACCTGACTCTAGTGGGAATGAACCTAATATGCCAATGTTAGTATCAAGAATGGATGCATCCCCATCTCCACTGTCTCTGACAATCTCGGCCATGGACATCCTCGGATCACCAAACACCATAGCTTGTGACTGTATAGAATCAGGTAAAGACTGTAGTCGCTCTAACTCCATGGTCACCTTAGCCAAATGAAACTGTGACTCCTTGAAAGCCAACTGTGTACTCTCAAGAATCTCAGAAGTCACCTCAAGCTGCTCAGTAAGCTCACTCACCTCATCTTCCTTGGCCAACAATGCATCATATGTTGTACTGCCCCACTCCATAAGATAATCTCTGTCGGCTACCAACTGCATATAATTTTGTCTCAAAATCCAAATAGCCTCCCATAAAGAGTGGATCTCTGTCAAGGAAAGATAACTTCCTCCCTGCTCATCACTAGTAGGAGAACCCCATCCATAAACTGCTAACAACTGATGAGCAGCATCGAAATGTTGGCAAGTGATAGCAATGTCTTGGTCACTAACTCTCAACTGATTAGACACATGATGGCACTGGCTTGACTGTCTCCTACAAACCTCCTCTGATGCACTGTCTGAAGGAGTGTCCTCAAAGTTACTAGTCTCTAGAGTATTACCATCCATATCCTGTGAATCAAATCTAAAGCTCATATCAACATACGGAGTATCAAAAACATTAGCATTGCTGTCCAACTCCTCTATACCCAAGGAAACTAAGTCTTCAAAACTGCCCACTGCATCCTCTTGGATGTCATCAATGCCAATATGATCTTGGGACTCATCTATACACACTGCCAAATATGAAATATCATCAACACATTCCAGCAAGTATGGTCGACTAGATATATGAACAAAGCCCAACATGGGTGTATAAAAACTAATACCAACACTGGACAAGCTGCTAGCACAAGAAAAGACAACACCGTGCAATCTGCTGATCAAATCCATGATAGCATCCAAACAAACACTGCTACCAAAAAGTGTTAAAGATCTCCTGTCAACTGAATCCCAAATGCCAATATAACAATCTTGAGTCCATATCTGTAAACTAGAATCAACTGGTAACTCAAGCAAAATCCTCACCTGATTAATATGACCAATACCAACTAACTCTACATACCTGTCATGATGAGATAATGAAGTCACAATACTATCTTTGTTCACCTTTAGCTGGCTGGAAAAATCATGTGAAGTACTACCAGCCTTGACCTCATGTGATGAAGCATCTAACTGTGCCTGGTACTCTTTCTCAGCAAAGTCATGAATGTTCAATGTCTGCTCATCTCTACCAGGTATCTCACCATCCTGCACAACAACATCCTCATAACCATCATCTGAACCCACTACACTGTAGTCACTGCCTGTTGTAACTATACCGTCTTGAATACCTGTGGCATCACCCTTTGACGACCTGTAAACAATTGTCTCAATTTGAGTATCAAGTTGACTGTTACTATCAATCTATGTGATATCCTTTCCCACCACCTCCTGTGGCAGAGTAGAATCTGAGACCTCTACCTGGCTATCAGCTAGTTTCTCAAAATCCTCATGCAAGTTCTTGGGAATTGTGTCATCTGTCCTGTGAGAAAATCTGCCAAATAGAAATCCAGTCAACTTATCCACCTTAGCTGGGTCAGATAACATGTCATTTATACGGTGGTGCTCAACCAACTGTTTAGACATGTCATGGCTTATTTTCATAAGTTTATCTCGAATGTCTAAATAACCATCCTTTCTACTATTTTGAATCTGGCTATCAATTGTCCAAGATCGTTCCCTCTGAGACTCTGTACTATACCTGTCCATTCTGGATAAAGTAGAGTGTAACCCCAATAGGATATAACTTCTTCAAACACCAAGAACTAACATGCAAATGATTAGAAGTAGCATGCAACCATAGATTTGGACATGCAACTGATTAGAAGCAACATGCAACCACCAAATTATGACATGCAAGATCTGGGTAGTTGTCAAAACTAACATGCAAGATCTGGGTAGTTGTCAAAACTGACATGCAAACTTCTACAACCACCAAATTCACCAAGAACTAACATGAAAATGATTAGAAGTAGAATGTAACCATAAATTTTAACATGCATCTGATTAGAAGAAACATGCAACCATAAATTATGACATGCAAAATCTGGGTAGTTGTCAAAACTGACATGCAAGATCTGGGTAGTTGTCAAAACTGACCTGCAACTTCTACAAACCCTCAGGCTGGCAAGATCATGGCTCTGATACCACTGAAATGTCCCTTTTCTGATTTTTCATGATATTTCCAACCTCTAATCAGATCTTTAAAATCAAACAGCTAATATCCCAAAGATCCACCAAATTCCTCAAGAAACCCCAAATCGGGTATGTTGAAAATAGTGCTAAAAGCTTTACAACTTCACAAATTATTAATGAATCTGAAAATGGAAATTTTTACAGAACTTTCAGCAGCATAACAGCCTACAAATTGACATTTCCAGATCCGTATAGCCTTTACACAAGAGCTCGAAAATGTAGGACCAAAACTATGCTCATCGGGCTCCCGAAATAGCACAAAATATGCCCGGAAACACCACAAGAACACTAATAATCTATCTCAGAAGTTTAATCACGTCCCAATATATATATTCAGCTCTATTTTAACAGCTTAAAGTATAAAATACAGCAGCAACCAAAACTGATATGAAATACTCAACCGGAAACACCAAACTCTTACAAAAATACACCCGGAAACTCACAAATCTGCACTGTTCAGCACAAAGGCAAACTCTGTATGAGTATGCACATGGAATGGCTTCAAACTCCCGTTCTTAGCCTTCTTGGAAATCTGCAAACTCCCGTTTTTGGGTCTCCCTGGAAACCTGCAAACTCCCGTTCTTGGGTCTCCTTCTCCACAGGTTTGGCAGCCTCTGAAGAATAACAAAGAATCAGCAAAAATCAAGTTCTGGAATGTGCCCAAAAATGCCTCCAAAACCCTTTAAAAGAGGGCATAACTGTAACTCACGTCCAAGAGAGGTTAATGAAACATATTTTAATAATAATTTTCATTTATTAATCCAACGGTTTCCAAAGATTAACCCCCTTTTTCCGAAACTTCACTTTCTTGGGCCTGCCTGCCTTAGCAAAGATTATTATTTTTTAATTATTTGAAAATGGGACATGACAGAATGTGTGTGATCAGTTGTGAATAGTAAAGGACAAGAAGAAGTTTTATATGACTTCTTATGTGGTATATCTACTTGTAGCAAGAGCCACTGACTATCCCAAGTTGTACAAAAAGGGCAGTATGCAGGACCCTAACGCATGGTTGTATATAGTTTATCCTCAGCTAGTTAAGAAGAAGCTCTCACCACAAAGAAAAGAGTACAGGATTGTGAATGATGCCTTTATCTTTGCCATCATTCAATTCATCGAAGGCAATTATGGAAAGAGATTATTTGATGAGGCCAAGACACAGATCACAGCTCTCGATGCATATTTTATCCAATTTTGAACATTTACATACATTTAGGTTGATGGTGCATCTATCCATCCAAAGAAGCTTCCAAGGTACCCGAGTGACAAGTTGGTTCTAATGGAAATTTCTTGGTAGATTTAGTCATCTTATGAGAGGATCAAGATACAACAAAGGCCTTGTTGGGATTGGCCATTTGTAATAGAAGTAGACCAGGTAAACAGAAAGCAGAATATTCTGACTTTCAAGTGGGAATGGGAGAACTATCCTCTTAAAGAATATAACTCTCCCCGGCCATTCTTCGACAATGTTGGTAAAGTGGAAAATTTGGTAGGAAAAGAGTTCTACCATGAGGATGTCATTAAAGATCATTGGATGAATGCCACAAATGACTATGATGTCCATATCAGGGACTATTGTAGAATGACTTTGTATTTAGCAGAGAAGGATCTCCATTTGACCATCCCAAATGAGATAAGGCTACAAGATTCGTAGGAGCTACTGGATCCCTTATTCAATACAAATAAAGTTGGTGAGAGGCCCATTCTAAATGCAAAAGTTGATAGGAAGGAAGGAGATGATATTAATCATCGAGCAAGACATGTCATCAGAGTGACAAAGAGTTGGATCAAGAAACCTTTTCCACTTGATCTGATTCCAGACACAGTGATATTCCATGCACATGCTCACCCAGAAAGGGTAAAGGGGAGGAAGGTCACAGTTCCTATCTTTGCACTCCAATCTCCTATCAGGCCAGAAATAGTCTACCAGCTTGATCATCTAGTGGGATACTACCATCCTTCAAAGAAGAAGAAAGAAAAGAGGAAGAGAGCCTCTCCTTAAAGGATCCAGATAGAGCATGTTGAAGAATAGGCCCCTTTGTAGCAACATGAATCTACTTCCCAAGACCCTTGAGACCCTCAAATTTCTCATATCTAGGTTGATTTTCCATTGCCTCTCGTTTTGTCAAGCCAACAAGAAGGAGAGATTCCAGAGACATCCATTCATCTGATGCATGAAGAACTTGATTCTCCTATGGTTCCACAGAAGCAAAGGAGGGTTAAGGTTAGAATGAAAAAGAGGTAGAGAGTTCATAAAAGATTAGTGCCTAATCCATCTCTTCCTAGAACAATTCCTGACGAAGAATCAGATGAGGATGAGATAGAGTCAGATGGGGAGGAAGAACAAGTTCCTTTATAAGGGAGAACTTGACTTGCCAAAGCCACAGAATTGGAAAGAAAGAAGAATGTCACAAATACCCCACCACTCACCCAAGTTAAAATGGTAGAGCTCTCTTCTTTGAAAGATGAAGTACAACGATGGGTGAATGAGCAAAGAGAGCTAGGTGATGATATTCTCTCCATTCTAAATTTTGATTTCATGCTAGTGGGTACAGAATTGGTTGGAGATAAGATAAGAGATACTCCTACAGGTGAATTTCAACAGTAAGATTGGACACAGATGCCACCTGAGACACAAGGTCCTCATCCAATGCCCCCATCTTTACCTCAAGCTATGATGGTAGATAAGGTTTTAGTGACACCTCCACCTCCGAGTTCAGAGGAACATGTTTAGAAAGAATCATCATTACAAGGAGAACCATAACCAAGGACTACTAATGAGCCATCAAAAGAGGCACAGGTAATGGAATGTATACAACATCCTTCCCAAGAAGTTGCAGATCAAACTATGGGATCTACAGAAACTGAGACTACAAAAGAAGAACCCTCACAATAGGAAACTCCAAGAAAAAGTGAAAGAGGGAAGGAGGTAGTTGAACACATCCCTTCATCATCTAGAGCCAAGGTTAGAGAAAGACATATCTCGAGATGGTTCCGGAATGAAATAATGAGAAGTGCTAACCATCAATTCCTTGCTTTAGAGGATGATATTTGTGACATTGTAGATTTATTGAACAAGCCTGACTCTCCATTACAGGATGCAACACCATTTGCATTCATTACCACTACTCAGAATCAAGACTTATTTGTACAAGTGGCTCATCCTTTGAAAGGTACAGATGAAGAAGCTATCAACCTTCCAGACTATGAAGTGAAGGATATCATATTAGGGAAGCCTACATGGGATACTTCTCAATAGATGATGACTATGGGAGTCAAAGAGGTTCTTAACCATATGGAACGTGATGAGATTGAAATCAGAGCACTTTGAAGGCAAGTTGAGATCTTGAAAGGATATCTAGCTGAAGTTATTGGTCCTCTTGATTCTGAACACCCTGAGGAGACTTTAACTACCATTCTTAAAGAAGGGGAAGGTGTATGTCTTAGTCCATTCTTGAGAGCTTGTCAAGATTGGTGAGACAACCTTGAGGATAGGGGTGTCACTATAATTACAAGAAGTTTGAAATTATTACATGCTACATAAGACAATGTTGATAAGATCGTAGCAATTTTAAGGCAGGACTTCAGCATTCTGGATGAGGTACAAGTTTGGAGCAAGGATTTGCAAATTCTACAAGCAATAAAAGGACAAAGGTACCACATTCTGATTGATGTATATATCGGAGAAGAGCTAGACATGATAGATAATTGGATAGAAAAGATTGCAAAGGGAAATAAAGTGATGGAAACATTGCATGATGAGATACATAGGCTCAAGGACCAAGCTCAAGAGCAAATTTTGGAAGTAGAAAAGTTATATAGTGATGCATGCTTGGATATTTTTGAAGATGAAGAATGAGAGAAGTTTTTACCAATTGAGGTAGTTGTAGAAAACTTCAGAAAGACTTTAGAGGAAGCATCCAGTGATGAAGACATCAAACAAGCCTTTAGGACAAAAGAAGCATTGTTAGAGTTGGATACCAAACTCAGGGATTTTGTAGAAACTCGAATTGAGGTGGACAACTACAAACAGAAGGTCAAAGATAAGTATGAGGCTTTAGATCTTCTCGATGCTACTAAGATTACTGAGATTATAGAAACATTCAGGGGCAAACATCCAAACATATCTTTAGGATGAAGATGAGCAAAACCCAAATGCCAGAATTTCAATTTTGACACTTAGAAAAATTTTGAGATTTTTGACTCAGTTGAGGTCTGCAGCTCTGCAGGTCCGCAGCTCCACAATTCAGAGGTGCATCGACAGGTTACTGCCAGTTCCAAAAATAGCACTTTCCATGCTTTAGAAATGCATTTTGATGGCAAGTTAACTCTGACACACATCAAGTGAAGGGCCAGCTTCTATTTTTGGTGTCTCCATGCACTTCTACTTTGACTGATGGCTTCGTCCTACTTTCTCTCTCATGCTTTCATTTTTTTTGACATGTAAAGGGCTCATGCATCCAATTAATGAATAAAATATGGATGGAGTCCCTCTAAGCACTAGTTAGATTACCAATTTGTATATATTTAGTTTGTTTTAATGTTTTAAAAGCATTTTATTGCATTAAGATATCTCTCACTCTCAACACAAATTGAGGAGACGATTTCTTATAAATACACCATTGTAAAATGTAAAAAGGTTGGCCATTATTATGCAATAAAGTTATGCTTTTGGTGCTAGCATTTGGAGTGTAGTTATTCTTGCCTGAATGTGTCATTATTTTGTGGATTTTATTCATGAGATTGTGATTGAGCCAAAGGTTTATTGTTTTGTTTCTGGTTGTGCGATCTTTTAGTTCTAGTGTTTGCTACAGATATATGAATTATGTTGACGTAATGAGCTTGAGAGGAGATCACCTGATTGTGTCTACATAGCTTTTTGTCTTGCATGAGCACACTTTCTATGGCCTTGTGATTTGATGAAGAGTGAAACATCATCCAATTTGTTAAAGATTCTCACCGATGATTGCATCAATGGATTCTAGGAAGCGTTGCTCCTATTTTCATTGGTTTCCTACTAATTTCTTCGAAGGTTTAACTCACAGCGTGTTGTGTTCTATAGCTTATGTCCGTTTAGAAATTTCACTTTCAAGTTATTTGATTTCATGTTATTTTTTTTTAGTTTCATTGTTTTCTTTGCTAACCCCCTTATTAGAATAGGACCTCATAGTAGCTGCATTGTTAGAGTTGCATTCATTAAAATACAGAAAATACAAAAAATATTGTTCTTTTGGTGTGATATTTTGAGACAGTGAATAGATTTTACTTGATTCCAAGGTAAAACAGTTTTTGGAACCAGCAAAGGCCTCCTTGTGAACATTCACATTTATCTTCTACTGAGTGGATTTGCGTACGTGAACATTCACATTTATCTTCTACTAAGAGGATTTTGGTACGTCACAAGACAAACACTGAACCTTGTAGTGGATCCTTAAGAAGATTTACTTTTCAAGAGAGGAATTACAGTATGGATTCCTGTCATTGACCTCGTGCAAAACGAACACCCAACAGAAGTGGCACTAGAAGGAGGGCCATACAAAGAACATACTATTGGAAACAAGAAAGATTTGATCAAGTTTTGAAAATTTTGCACCCTTGCAATAATCTACACTACGTAAAAAATTTAGAAATCACTTCTAAAATTTTTAGAAATTCAAGTCCACAACTCTACAGGTCCGCAGGTCTGCAGCTCTGCAAGTTCACAGATCCATAGCTCCGTAGATCTGCAAGTCTGCAGGTTTGTAGAACTCTATGGTCCACAAAATTTAGAAGAAGTGAGGAAGTGTACTTGTGCAGAGGTGTACTTTTCCCAAAATTGATACAAGCTAGAAGATATTGATCCTAGATCCCCATTCTAGCGAGCATTAAGATCTTCACCAAGTGCCCAAGAATTTCTAGAGCTTACTCATTTTCATAACTCACGTAGTGACAAAGGAATACCCTGAATTCAACCACTTCTATTTGACATTTCATCATCTTCTTCTACTCCACCACCCATTCAACCACCAAGTGGACCTCCACATATTCCAACACTCCCATCACCGTTCTAGCTGCCTTTAGGTCCACAAAATCCTCTGATGACCTTTTTCACAAATGTAGTTGATTCACCCCTTAGCTTGAGAGGTGCCCTCCATGACCTCCCTAAGAATCCCGAGAAATTGTGTCCAAGGTTTATTTATGGAGAAACAAGAACTGTCAAAGATCATGCCAAGATTTTTACAGAAATTTTCAACTGGAAGCAAATTGCCAATGAAGATGTGGTTCTTCATTTATTCCCCTACTCTTTGGGGGAAATTTCCTTCAATTGGTACATGAACCTACCACCAGGATGTATTGGAGACTAGGACACTTTCAAAAAATCATTTTTGGAATGATTCAAAACATTCATCAATCCAGCATTGATACATCAACAATTCATATCAATAAAAAGGGACCCAGCTGAAATAGTTTCACACTTCAATCATCATTTTCATATGGCCTCAGTCGAGGTCTGTAGCTCTACAGGTCCGTAGGTCTACAACTCCATAGGTTCGTAGCTTTGTAGCTTTGCAATTCAGAGGTGCACCGACAGTTGACGGCCAGTTCCAAAAATAGCATTTTCCATGCATTAGAAACGCATTTTGATGGCAAGTTAACTTCGACACACATCAAGTGAAGGGCCAACTTCTATTTTTGGTGTCTCCATGCACTTCTACTTCAACTGATGGCTTCCTCCTACTTTTTCTCTCATGCTTTCATTGTTTTTGACATGTACAGGGCTCATGCATCCAATTAATGAATAAAATATGGATGGAGTCCCTCTAAGCACCAGTTAGATTACCAGTTTGTATATATTTAGTTTTATTTAATGTTTTAAAAGCATTTTATTGCATTAAGATATCTCTCACTCTCAACAAAAATTGAGGAGATGATTTCTTATAAATACCCCATTGTAAAATGTAAAAAGGGTCACCGTTATTATGCAATAAAGTTATGCTTTTGGTGGTAGCATTTGGAGTGTAGTTATTCTTGCCTGAATGTGTCATTATTTTGTGGATTTTATTCATGAGATTGTGATTGAGCCAAAGGTTTATTGTGTTGTTTCTGGTTGTGCGATCTTTTAGTTCTAGTGTTTGCTACAGATATATGAATTTCGTTGACGTAACGAGCTTGAGAAGAGATTACCTTATTGTGTCTACATAGCTTTTTGTCTCGCATGAGCATACTTTCTGTAGCCTTCTGATTTATGAAGAGTGAAACATCATCCAATTTTTTAAAGATTCTCACCGATGATTGCATGAGTGGATTCTAGGAAGCACTGCTCCTGTTTTTATTGGTTTCCTACCGATTTCTTCAAAGGTTTAACTTGCAGCGTGTTGTGTTCTGTAGCTTATGTTCGTTTCAAAATTTCACTTTCAAGTTATTTGATTTCATGTTATTTGCTTTCAGTTTCATTATTTTCTTTGCTAACCCCCCTATTAGAATAGGACCTCATAGTAGCTACATTGTTAGAGTTGCATTCATTGAAATATAGAAAATACAAAAATTATTGTTCTTTTGGTGTGATATTTTGAGACAGCGAACATATTTTACTTGATCCCAAGGTAAAAGAGTTTTTGGAACCAGCAAAGGCCTCCTCATGAACATTCACATTTATCTTCTACTGAGCAGATTTTGGTACGTCGCAAGACAAACACTGAACCTTGGAGTGGAACCTTAAAAAGATTTACTTTTCAAGGGAGGAATTACACTATGGATTCTTTCCGTTGACCTCATGCAAAATGAACGCCCAACATAATGCCAACATGGTAATAATGGGTACACTAACTGATTAATGACAGTAAACTTGTTCTTAGGAACAATGCAATGGATACTTTTACTAATGAGAATAAAATTAGTAGGTTCTAAAGGAAATTAATTTTTTTTGAGAACTTACCTTGAGCCATAAGGAAATGGTGAGAAAGGTTACACATTCATCTATATGATAATATTTTGTCATAAATAGTGACAAGTTTTTCTTAATGCTAAATAGATGGACCTTGTATTGATGAATCATGCCAATTGGATGAAAAGTATCACAAAGGTCTTATGTTGTGTTTGGGGTAAATAGGGAATATATGAAGAAAATAAATAGAGAAATATTTTTTCACATATTCACATTAAAAATTAACCCATATCAATTTAACAACAATAGTAATATACTTCACTTTTCTTATAAAGTTGTCAATAATAATCATGAAGAAAATAATGGTGCAATTTCTACTATTAATGTGCTACAATATAGAAGCATGGTATGTGGTGATTTTGATGATGTCCCTTGTGATGGATGAAAATGGAAATCACATACCTGAAGGAACTATGCTAGTACGCCCATTATGTCTAGTGACTCGTTTAGGTCTAAAAAACTCTTGTAAGAACACGTACATATTTTAGTTCATGATACATAAAATATTTTTAAATATAAAAAATTATTGAACTTTTTTTATAGCTAAAGATTCACTACCGCTTACTTCCAAACAAAGTGCTCTCGATATCAATTCATTTTTAATTGCCTTTGTCTCCTCAATTGGATTTGGATCCATCACAATGGAAAGAATTTGTGAATTGATTTATTTTAGGATCTTTCTTACCATACTTATGGTGGCAAAAATTTGTGTGATGTCATCATCACATAATATTGTCACCTTCATATCAACAACTAATTGATCTTTTGTTACTGGTGTTTTTCCCTTACCCTAAGCTTCAATTTATGATAGAAATATCAATAAAATAATAATAAAAACTCCAAACCCCTATTTAAAATAACATAATATAACATTTTATACAATTACAATTACACTATTTTTTACACTAAGGTTTTACCTTTAGTGAAGAATGGATGAGAGGAACATCCCCACCTCTTTCATCTGATCAATCCATGTTTCCCTGTGACAAATATTAAATATAACAACATCATTGCGATCAAAGAAATAGATGACTTACCCAAAAAAACATATTAACTAAATGGTATATTGTATATTGGAGTTCTTAATTAGAGGTAATTAATTTAAATTTTATATATATAGTAATTACCAATCCCATGATACTATCTTTCTTTATATCTATGTGATTCAAATTATAATATATTAGTAGCTCTTCTCATGCACCTATTAATTTTATTGCACATATAAAACACGATTTCCCTCATGCACTTTGAAAATGCAATGTGGTCACTTATTAGTTGACCCAGGATGTGTACTATTCATAAAACCTACATTTCTTGTTTCTTTTGGCCTTCCGTCAATGTACATAGCAAGTCTTTTAATTTGATTATTTTCTTTCCATTGTAGATAATTTTTTGATAAAGCATACTTACACATTCTTTTTTAATATTGACTATCCTAATCCAATTATTGTAATCATAACAAGGTCCTACATACTCCACCAATTCAACAACTTTATTATAACTAAACTTTATTCCATCCATGGAAAATATTCCCAAACCATGTAATGACGATGGATTTATGAAATATATCCTCTTGTTAACACAAAAATCAGTGTTAATTGGAGGTAATTCCTTGCTTGTGCCCATTCTTTCTTAAGATGTGTATACCTCAAGGGAATCTTGATGTTGCCTTTTGTCGCATCATCATAAGAACATGACCCCTCTCCAACAAGAAATAATTGCATGAATTTATTGAATTTTCTTCTAATATTTGACCTCTAGTTAATCTCTTTGTTATATACCTACTGCATGTCTCACTTTCATTTTTTGTTCCCACATTTCCCTCACTCGAGGAAGACAATCCTAAGAAATGCCTTTTTGGTGGTAACTATAGCTCATCAAATGAGAGATATAGTTGAAGGAACTCAATATTTTTCTAAATGAGAGTAATTTTGATGAAGTTGGCCTAAATTTGATGTTGAAGGTAAAGACAAAACAAGCAAGGAAATGATAAACTATTTCTATAGGGTGTATTGACTTATACCTGTCGATCCATGTCACTATGTAGGATCCTTGTCAAAGGGGTTAAATTTCCTACATATGCAAATAAATTATCTTAAGTTAGTTTAAAATTGCATGATACGTATACTACAAATTTCATAGAACATAACATGAAAAATATGCATGCATAATAATCATTGTATATTTTTTAATTTGTTACCTCTACTTTAAGTGTACTAGCTATGCAAAATCCTCAGAAAAAGGGGTGACAATGTCTGTGGTCCTTTGCATGTTTCCACAAAGGGTAATAATTATGCAAAAAAAAAATATTATAAGTAATAAACACCAATAATTGTAAATCATAGCACATATTTGAAATATTTGTATCATAAATAACCTATGACGTTATCATTAAAATTGAACACATTGAAATAATTATACCTTTCCATTAGACTTCAACACAAAATTAATTAATCATGAAACATTAAATAGGCCAAAAAAATTATATGAATAAATCAATACCTCATATATTTCATTGATCATGCCTTATACATTTCATTGATCATGTCATTGATCATCTTCTTCATCCATCTTATCATCATGACCATCATCATCATCACTATCATCACCATCATAATTACCATGACCATCACCACCACAACCAACATCATAATCACTATCATCATCATCACCACCACCACCACCACCACCATGATCATGACAAAAGTGACATACCTTAGCATATATGACATAGCTACATTGGATATACTATTCATAACCTTGAAGTTTAAAAACAAAAATATAATAAAGAGAAGATTTGTTTGGGAGCCTTGGTATAGGGGTTCATATGCCTTTTAAAGTATACATATATCAAAGTTATCTTTATCATCATGATCAGATGTGCTAGTATCATCATCTTCATCATCTTGATCAGTTGCACGAGTACCATCTTCTTCAATCATGTTCTCTGGCACATGATCACCTACGCCAATCCAACATCTTCAATTGTGTTCTCTATTGCAATATTATCTTCTTCTATGGGAGCATTAAGTTTTGCATTGATATTCACACCTCCATATTCCCCTAGTTCAAAATCCACTTTCACCAATGGAAAAAAAATCATTTCCCTCATCAAGGTGACCATGTTTCCTCAAATGTCTCTCAGCTCATGTGATTAGAAGTCTTCAATTCTTTGAGCCTTTACAATTTTTGCAAGGACAATAACATTTTCCATCACCTTTTCTTTTGAACAAAGACCACAATCTAGCAGTTGTCTCCTTATTTTGTTTTGGGTTCATTTTTTTAGGCATGGTCTTTCTTCACAAGAAAATATTTGGACTATAAAATTATATCAAATATAAACATATAAGCATTAGTCATATCTTAGTTATCAAATTCAACCTTAAATACTAACATAGTTATATCTGTGATTTATTAACCATATAAATATTTATTAAAATTAATGAGGTAGGATATGCCCATCAAACACATTTATAATGCTAGATGAATGTTATGAAGCAAACCATAGAAAGAGCCTACCAAAATCCATTAATATATTTGAATTAGAAATGTGATAATGATAAAGTTGTTAAAGGTATAAGTCACAATGTAATACCATAGGAGAAAATAGAAATATTTGTAACAAATAGATTAATTGATCTTCTTCAGTAGTGTGTTATAGATAATTTCAAGTAGAATCATGTGGAATTTTATAGCACCAAATAAAATTCTCGAGGCAGCCAAAGAAAAAGACTCTCCAATGGTGGCGGACTTTTACAAAATATCTTGTGGAAGTTGCAAGTATATTGAGAAGGATTTTATCAAGTTAGGAAAAAATCATGATGATGAGAAATACTCAATTATTTTCTTGAAATAATTGATCCCACAATCTTGCTAAAGTATCCTACACATCATCAATCTATATTATTTAGAAAAGGAAGCATTATACAATGCAATCCCTTAACTTTAATACCATAGTTCAATAGGATAGCTCTAAAACATAGTGTGTTGTGAATATGATTGATTTAGACTCAAAATTTCACAATGTAGGAGCTACTCTATATAATCTCAATAAAAGAATATTTCCCTTTCAAATTATGAAGAAACTTTATGCATGATTTATGTATTACGGTTTTAATTTCTTGTTGTGTAAGATCTCATAATAATCATAATCATACACTAATTTATTTATTTTATACTTATTAATATTTTCTAGATTTTTTTGTTTCACTAAGTACTATGCCTATAGATATGTTAAGTTGCAATGTTTGATTAAGACGCAATGGAGAAGGCATTGAGAACTTGCGTCATTTATTTGTACATACAAGGAGCACTACTATTCTTATATGTTTAGGTATTTTCTATAGCACACTAAATTTTTTCCCCTGCCAAAATGACAAATTAGAGCCCTAGTTAGAAATGCAATTAAAAGAAGTTGTTTCATTCCTAAGGAAACACTATCATTAAGACCAAATTGAAGCCCTTTTAAACCATAAGACCTTCACGTGGCAAGTCATTTCACATAATTTTATGAGTTAGTACCAAAGCTCCAAGACTCCAAACCTTTCAAATAATGCGTGACTTACATACTTTTAGATTTGACCATTGTCAAATTTGTATTCCTTCTTTAAATAAATATTATATAATAATATTCATATAGAAATATCATTATGGCTTTCGAAAAGATGGTTTAAGGAACGATTGAATTAGGAAACACCTTATTGTTTCATATTTCTTATCTAACTAACTAATTTCTCTATTTTTTAATGCACTCGTTCAATCCTCTACTATTGTTATGTGTTGGAAGAATATTGTTTAAGCTAGCTATGAGAGGGAAATGTTATATTGTTCCATATCTTCTATAGATATGACTAATTATTTTTTCTATTTATCTTCATACAATTGTGCATCCTTATGTTGTTGCTACATTTTTGAAGAATATTAATGTTTCCATATTTAGGGACTATGATTTGAAAAGCTTTTGGGTGATCCCCATTACTAGCATCAACTTTGCCTCCTAATGAACTTGAGGTGGTGGCTAGTTGAGTGTAATATATTGCAAGAGCCTTTATTTGTTATAACAATACAATTCATAGTGAGAACACTTAACCTAGCCTTCTGGAATCAATAATTTTTTTATCAAGTTGGGAAATCATTTTAACACTTTAGTACTCTCATTAATTGTATCACTTCTTTACCAAAAAAATATATTGAATCTTAAAAAATAAACAATATTCTCTCAAAAAAATAGAGATAATTTATCCTTACTCATTGTATGGAGCCTGGGCTAGGATCCTCAATGTAGTATGTTTTCAAATGGTATTGATGATTATCTCATTGCATATTATCTGCCTCAATAGATTTATCTAGTCCATATATATAATGAAGCACAATATACACATTAGAATATTCAAAATAAGGTAAAAAGTACTTCAAAAGGGCTCTTGCACATGAAGATCAAGCTTCTCCACTATGACCCCCACACCATAACATGTACAACCTTAATCGCTAGCTATAATTATGGTTTCACAAAGTATTCCACGTGAATCTCATCAATCCATATTTTTGAACCTTTTTTGAGCAAGCTACAACTAAGAATCCTTGATCTTGAGCATTTATAGATAACCCAGAAAGAAAATGGTTGATACCACCAACACGCATACATTCCACTATATACATCAATTATGTTAGTTGTCAAGATGATCTATGTGATAATCAGAAAACTAGTTTGAAAAGGGAAGCTAAATGCTCTTAGGGAAAACAAAAATTAATCTCTCTGTTACACTTTTTTAGAATTGTGTCCTAGTTGACCTATAGTAAAATTCTTAGTAAAAGTTGGAGGCAAACATTGAAAACTATATTCTCTAAGAAACATGAGTAGTTTCTTTTTCCTAGCATCTCTTTTGGGGCTATTCTCACCATAAAAAAAAAAAAGATTTTTGTTTTAAGCTATAGATTTGAAAAATTTGATGTCTATTTCTAATAATCTATAGGACTCTATTGTGGGTAACATTAGACTTGTAGCCCCCATTAGAATTTTTGTTTACTTCTATTTTTGGAAATACCTTAAGTAGAGATTGAGTCCTAAAATCATTTCAATTCAAAATTGCAAGGTTCACAATATTGCAATTTGTGAAGCTAGTTGTATAATCAACAAGTCAAAAGATTATTTGGTTAACAATTCAAACTAATTGGCACCTTTTATGTTCAATGAACTATAAAATGTTCCACTATATTTATTCATGATGGTACCAATTCTCATAAGTTTATAGAATGTAGTCATCTCATACCAATTTAAGTTATTATGATATTAAAAATTAGTTTATTTGGTTGTGAAAAATGCATAGGCTATAAGTCAAGTATTTATTTAGAATAGAAACATAATTTTGTATTTCTTTCTTAAATCTTTTAATGAACAATAGTTAAGACCACCTTTGAAAGAGTAATTTTCCTATTGTATACTAACATATTGAAATTTGTGCCATCCTTGTTGTGTTGAAGATAAGATAAACACATTTGTATCCTTCCAAGTCCTCACAATTGTTTATTTTATACTTTAAGGTACTCTAGAGGAATCAGTAATACACACACACACACACACACACACACACACACACACACACACACACACATTATGATAAAATACAAATTAATGGATAGCGTAAAGTTTCACCTAATGTTAACTATGACAATATATCTAAAACAATTAAAAATATCATTTTAGTGGTCTAATAGTGTACAACATGCTTGAATATTGGATGATTTTTTTTATGAAAATACAAAAGTGTATAGAAATGCCTTCTTGAGACTTTTATGTACACCTAATAGGTCATTTTGTTTTTGGTTTTGGGGTCACTATTTTTGTAGGGTTACTTATAGTCTAAAAAAAGGTTCTAATATATTTAGGTATTACTCCTTTTTTGGGTGCTACTATTTTTTTCTCCTTGTAGCATCTCAAAGAGTCCTATTTTTAGTAATTCTCTTGGGTTTTTTAGAATGGAAGGAAAAAAAAAATTGGACTTTAATATACCATAAGGCTAAGAAATTATGAATAAGTTGGATGATTAAGATCTCATTTGGAAAGTAAGTTGCCTATTATATTATATCAATTTTTTGGTCTATGTGCCTTCATTATAGATAATCTAGAAGTATTTCCATCTACTTATCTTATGAGAGTGGCAAAGGATTTTGAGAAAAAGAGAGACTTTGTGCCACAAGCCCTAAGAGGATGCAGTGTGCCGAAGATAAAAAAAGATAAAATATGTCCCAATTTCTTTCTCTCAGAACCACTAGACTAGAAATCATAAAGGTAAAATATTGAGAAAAAAATAGATAGAGAATTATAGAAACCCTAACCTTTAATTTTTAAGAGAAATTGTGAACAAAACCTCTCTGATGACTTTGGAAGTCAATTTGGAACTCCCTAAACTACACTCATTTTATTTTGTCCAAAAGATTTGAGAGGTTAATGGATGACAAGGAAGATAACCACTTCTTGATATCATTTCTCTCAATTCATCTGTGTCCCATCAGTCTATCTAGAAACCTAGGAGATCTATTTTTTTATTTTGTCTCAGGGAGAAATCCCACTTTCAACATTCATGAATACAAATATGTGTGGGAGAAAAATGCTATCATAAAATAGGATAGTAAGACTTAAGCTTAAACAAAAGAAGATTCATATTATGGTCAGGATTGAACAAGTATTCTATGACTCCAATATAATTATCAAGTTTTTTTCACTCACTTAGTAGCTCAAAATGGGTCGTTGTCAAGCAAAGATCCCCTGCGTATGGGTCCTTATCATTTGTAGTGTAGGAAGAATTATTCTCCAATTAGTCATTAGGTTTTAGGGTAGAATAAGTAAATATTGACTTGTTAAAGTAAGGTTGGGTGGTTTACTCTATAATTATAGAATTTGGAGAAAGGATTACAATAAAATTTTTGGCAATTGAATATTACCATTTAAGTGATTCATTTTCTTCTTACGTATGGGGTACTAGTCTTTACCAAGGTAAGCAACTTTCCTTGCAAGTAGAACTTTCAAATTTAAGTTTTTACTTGAAATATTTGACTTTAAATGAAGGGCTAAGTGATGCCTCATGGGATTATATATTGAGCTTCCACTTTTGGAAGGCTTGGAGAGTTTTTTCTATGGCTAATAACTGAAGTTTATTCTCTTAGAGGTGATAAACCTTTACTTAGGTGTGGCTACTATATATCCTATACTTTGTTCCACAACCACCATAGTAAGTTAAATAATTTATCAAGAAAAAATGAACACCAAATTAAGAGAAGATCAAAACTCAAGCAAGGAACAATATTTTTAAGGCACAAAAAACAAGATTTAAATTAGGAAAGTACATACTCTATGTAGATAGTGTTACAGTAATTAGTTGTTTTCACTTATTTATTAAATCACTTTGATTTAATTAAATAAGTTTCCTATTACTCTAGTTTGCTTAAGCTATCTTGTAGGTGCATATAATTAATATTTTATTAACTGAAATATGCAATCCTAGCTTTTTTAGGCTTTTGGTTACCCTTTTCGAGTTTCGATCTCCTTTATAAGGATGGATCTCTTTGTAATTTATTGAATCTGTTGAATAATATTTTCTTCATCTAAATATAATTTTTCTATTTTTAGATCAAACTCTTGCCTCTTCTTTTCTTTTTCTTCTCTGTGACAAGTTTTCTGCATCTTGGGATTTGTGGATTTGACTGGCATATTTGCTCAAATCCTACATGGTATCATAGCTAGATATGTTGTAGCTTGTTTAGCATTTGGAGAAAAAGGGAGAATAAGGGTTTGGCAGATTAGATCTGGTGTTTTTTCATGTTTTTTCTAAAAAATAGGAGGTCACCAATTTTTGGAGCAGTTTGAGGCCAAATAGACATTACAGATGGATTTAGAAAGCATCAAAACCCCCGTTTCCATATAAAATTTGTCTAATTTGGACAACATTGATTTGGGAGGCAAAAAAAAATTTGGGCATGGCCGTATGGCCCCTGGCACATAGTTTGAGATAGAAATTATCAAAAATCACCAAAAAAAAATTTTAAATGTGATTTTTAACCCTAGGCGGTTAGCAAACTACAGTGAAATCACTAGTGGTTACCACTAGCGGTCTACCAGTGGCACCCATCATGGACCCACCGCAGCTCTACCCCATGGTAGCCCTCTTCCCTCCCACCACTTCACCAGTGGTGCGGGAGTGGCTATTTTTTTTTTTTTTTTTTATTATTTTTTTTTTTTTAAATAATTTTTCATGTATTTCATAGGGCCTGTTGGTTTTTTCTCCGTAACTTGAGTATATGGACATATTTTTTTAATCCAAAAAATGTTTCGAAAAGCTAGTTCCAAGATAGAGATATTTGTGTAGGCTTTTTTGAGTTTTGATGTAGTTTGGTTGCCTATTTTGGTAGTCAAAGCTAGATGTTCTATTTTTCACTTTGGGAGGCATATCTTGAGCATCTGATCCCTGATTTTGGACTTCTTTATATCATTGGAAAGCTATTTTTGTGCTCTTTCTAGTGATGCTAGTTGTTTTTCTAGATTCTACTCCACAAACTTTTTATTTAGTATTATTCATTTTTGTATTCTGGTGGATATACTAGCTATTTTAGGTCTGGAGATCAATTTTATTGCTTTAGATGCTTTGTTTTGGGTTGTACTTTCTATTGTACCAATATTATGCTTTTTCTAATCATTTTTTATATTCATTGTAAGAATCTTTATGAAAATGCACTGAGATAAAGTGCCACTCTTGCATTTTAGGATCCTTTTCATAATTGTGATTGGTTGTACTCGCACTATTTTATAAAGTGCCATGGGGGGGATAGTTGTTTACTAATTTTGTGCCCTCTTCCTCTTTTGCTTCATGTAGTGTTACTGACACATGCCTTTATAGGTGAATGTACCTCACTCTCAATGTGTCTAGTTCCTATGTTGTAGGAGATTTCTGGCTCACCTTTTTAGTTGCCTATCACCTCACCCTGTCTGCATTAAGGGGGGGTTATATTGTTGGTTCTAATGCTTCCTTGGTTTGATGGTTTGTTAGTGCGAGCTATGTATTTAGTACTTGATCCTACATACTAGGTAATTGCAGTGGCTAGCTACCTATGCATTTCAGTGAGATGGATCATCTACCATGTACACATGCTTGGTTTGTGTCTTCTATTTCTGTGGAGGTTCTATAGATCAGCACCTTTTAACAAAGTTTTGCGGCTTTTCATGCTTCAGTGGTTCTCTTCATGATCTCTCTTTGTTCCTATCTTCTAGAACATTCTTTGCTATCTCTTTTTGAAGTAGGGTTTTTCCCATGTGGTTGTCTCTATTTCTCCATTTCATAGAGATTTTGTTGTATTGGGTACTTGATTAGGCCTTATTGCTAGGACCCATTTTTCTGCTTTCATAGTTGTGCTAGGTTAGCTTACCTCTTGAGCTTTGCTTAAGAGGGGGTGTTAGAGTAATTAGTTATTTTCACTTATTAATTAAATCACTTTGATTTAATTAAATAAGTTTCCTATTACTCTAGTTTTCTTAACCTATCTCGTAGGTGCATATAATTAATGTTTTATTAATTATAATGTGCAACCCTAGCTTTTATAGTCTTTAGGTTACCCTTTTTGGATTTCGATCTCCTTTATAAGGATGGATCTCTTTTGTAATTTATTGAATCCGTTGAATAATATTTTCTTTGTTTGAATACAATTTTTCTATTTTCAGATCAAACTCTTGCCTCTTCTTGTCTTTTTCTTCTCCATGATAGGTTTTCTGCATGCAGGATTTCTTGGGCTTCATGGATTTGACTGGTGTATTTGCTCAAATCATATAGATAGATGAAGTTCACATTTAGTTAATAATAGATCTATGTTTAATAATAGAGTCTTAATCTAAGGAGCATAATTTTTATGCAAGGTAGTAGCAATTTAGAGAGTTGACATTGTATACCAAAGGAAAATTAAGTTTCTAATAAAAGAGGAAGAAATAAAGTCTTTAACACATGAATGTCATAATCTCCAAGAGAAATTTATTCTTGTAGTTTGAACAACATTTTTTAGTCAAATAATAACATGTTGAATAAAGAAAAATGGTAATGTGCTTTGAGAAGGTAGATTTTAATCTAGCCAATAGGATTTTACATTGCAAGCTTGACCTATCAGAGGTTTCTCATGCAATCAAGATAACTTAACTAGAAAACTCTTAGCTATTGCTATGAAGCTTACACATTTTATGTTTAGTTAGTTTGAGATTGGTAATGTCAAGTCACACCTACTAGGAGAGAGATGGTTCTCTTTTGAATTATTTCTGTTTCTCCACCAATAGTTTTTTAATAAAGGGACAAGATAAATACAATTCTAGAATCACATAACATTGTTGCTTGTACCTTGAATGACCACAATGTTAGAAACAATAGTCCACCAAGATAACTTGGGGGGGGGAATCAGTTATTCAACAATTAAAACATTTATCTTCTTTTAAAAAACTAAACCATTCAATCAAAGTAAAAAATAACCATAATAAGATGCACATAGACAATTACACTAGATATGTTAACTAGGAAAACCCTTGATCAAAGGGAAAACCCCAGTGGGAATGATTCCCACAAGATGATGTACTAAAATAAATATTCCTTGTTAGAGGATGGACCCTGTTAGGAGTCTATTACAAAATTTAGTACATATGAGTCCTAGTTAGGAGACTTTGAATCCCTATTAGGAGATTCCAACCCTATTAGGAGTTGTGCCAACACTATTTCAAGTTGTAGTACAATGTATGCAAGATGAGCCCATTGCTCAAACATGCAATTTCAACTACAAGAAGAGCTCACTGTTGAAACATGCAATTTATTGTTATGTTCTTCTTTCCTTTGTTTTGTCAATTGAACCAATAGCTATTAGACCTTGTAGACTAGGTCAAAACTTGGATCCAAATATCAAACCTTAGATCACTCAGCAAAACCTCGGCAATGAAGTTTCCTTCACTTCTACTCTGCTCTGCTCCACTTCCCATTTTTCTCTCTCTACTGCTTGCAATCACTTCTTCATATCATATTTTTCACACTACATGATAAAGGAAAATGTCCTAATTGTTAGACCTTCTCAACTAAGCATTATAGGACCACATTAAGAGCATGTTACACTTAGTGATAATATTAGTCTTCCATCTTGCAACTTTAATATCTTTTTGTACAAGTAATATCATGATGAGAAAACTTAGTCAAGTCATCACCAACATGTCTTCTTTACATGCTCAACCTCAATTCTTAGAATAACAACTCTACTAAGAGATATTACAAGTTTACTAGAACATGCCTTTGTAAACTCTATCTCAGAGCAAACATCACCAAAACTTACATAACTTCTTCCAAACTTATGATTTCTTCTTCTGATGTTAACTACATATACTGTATACTCAAGAGTGTCTCCCATAACCATAGATAGTTAGAATACTCAAATAGTTGTCCATACCAACTTCATCTTTCCATTGTTCTTCTATCAAATATCACAAAAGACTGCTATGTTGACATGAATGAAAAACTAAATCATGAATGTAACATATCATCATAGTAACATGTCTACAATACTCCCCCATAGTAATATCATCAACATTCATGCTTCCAACAATCTCTTAACAATCTCCCCCTTTGGCATTGATGGCAACATAGATGAAAAAATATCTAGTTCCAAGATTACCAACAAAAGATTATTCATATTTCTCTTCATCAATCATTCTCCCTCATTGATATACCTCTATGTTCTTTTTGTCAAACTATCATTCCATGTTGTACTTCTTCTAAACATACCATACTCATGATTTTTTCATGACAAACTTCTCCCCTATTGACATCAATGTCAAAGGTTTCAACAACCATCAAACTCTACAACAACTGATTCTTACTAGCTCAAGTGTCTAAAGACACTATTCAAAACAAAATCCAACAAGATTCCTACATGACTCTATCCATCATAAATACTCCCCCATATAGGAAGCATCAGCATTTAGTCTAAACAACAATGGTACTCTATTAAACTAGACTGATGCACTCTTGCATCATCTACTCTAATGTAGGAAGGGGCATAACCCCTAGCATACCTGAAAAATATTCAAAAGTCTCTTTGGTAAGAGGCTTAGTGAATACATCTACAATTTTCTCTTTAGTGCTCACATATTCCAATCTAATTTAAATTTCTACAACTTTCTCTCTCAACATGTGATACTTAATAGAAATGTTCTTAGTCTTTGAATATAACACTAGATTCTTAGACATATTTACTGTTCTTGTGTTGTCACAATGTATGGCAACATGTTCACTAATTTCTATCCTTATATCATTCAACATCTGCTTCATCCAAACAACTTGATCACAATTGTTTGCTACTGCAACATATTCTACTTCTATTGTACTTTGTGATGTACATTCCTTCTTCTTTCTTAGCCAAGAAACCAATCTTCCTCCAAGAAAGAAGGCTCCACCACTGGTGCTCTTTCTATCATCCATACTACCTACCCAATCTACATCAATATAGGCACTTAAAGTAAAATCATTAGATCTTTCATACCACAATATGAACTCAAATGTTCCTTTCATATATCTAAATATCCTTTTGACTACTGCATAATGTGCTTCTCTAGGATCATCTTGGAATCTTGCAACAATTCCAATTGCATTTGCTATATCTAACTTTGTGTGAGTTAGATATTGTAATCCTCTAGTCATAGATCTATACTTTTTTTGCTCACTAGTAAGTGTCTCATCCTTTGTAGATAACTTGTGTCTAGTTACCATAGGTGTTCCAATGGGTTTGCATGTTTTCTATAATCCTAGAAAATATTTCATTTCTCCTATCATACTCATTTCAAATTCTTTCTTCATCTCTTCAAAAAATTTGTCACTTTCCTCATCATTTCCTCCAAATATAATATCATCAAAAAAATATTACCAAAATCATTAAACCATCATCAGTTTCTTTCCAATACAAATTACTATCTTCCATGCCTTTTCTTTATCCAAGCTTTGTCAAATGCTTGTCCAACATTGCATACCAAGTTCTGGGTGCTTGCTTAAAGCCATACAATACTTTATTTAGTTTGCATATGATGTCCTTATCATCTATCAAAGGACAACCCTCAAGCTACTCAATGTACACTTCTTCTTCAAGTTCTCCATTCAAAGATGTTGACTTGACATCCATCTGATACACTTTGAATTTCTTTTGTGTTTCTAGGCTACGAATAATCTAACTGCTTCTATTCTAGCCTCTAGAGCATAGGTCTCATCATGATTTATTCCTTCTTGTTGTGAGTAACTTTTATATACTAATTTTTCCTTGTTCCTTACAACTTCTCCTTGTTCAGTCATCTCATTTCTGAATACCCATTTTTTTCCTATCATGTTATTGCCTACTAGTCTAGGGACCAATTCCCATGTCTCATTCTTTACTATTTGATCTAATTCCTCTTTCATGGCTTGTTTCCAATAATCATCTTTACATGATTCATTTTCATTTTTATGTTTAACTTGAGATATCAAACATAGTTATTCATTGACTCTGCTTCTTGTCATCACACCTTTATCTCTTTTGTTGATGATTTTCTCGAATGGGTGAATCTTTATCATATTCTTTCTTGAAGTAGGAGTTACTATCTCAACTCTTGGCTCTATTAAAGGTTTCATGCTTTGGTCCTACCTTGGCTTTCCTTTATTCTACAAATCATTGTTAGTCTCAACAAATAGTTCATCATTCCTTGGCTTAGTAACAACATCATCATTTGAATCATAATCAACTATTCTCTCTTTTATCTTGAATTTTTCATCAATTCTTACATTTCAACTTTCTATAATAGTCTTTTCTATTACTTTCTCTTCATTAACCAATCTAGACTCATTAACATAGTCTTTTGAGGATCTTTTCATACTTTCTCTAAATTCTTCAACTTTATCATAAAGTAGATTCTTTCTAGATTTTCTCAATCTCTTAAGACATTTACTTGAAAAATGATCAAATTCTCTACATGTCCAACAAACAAAAAAATTTATACCTTCTAGTTCTCTCTTTGTAAGTAGATCAATACCTTCTTTTATCTTTATTTCTTTTTCTGATCTGGATCTATCTTCATTTGTGCTTCTATTCCCTTTTATACAATAGAAGGATATTGGATCTGAAAGCTCAATACTTTTCTCTTTGCACAAATCTGATAACTCACCAAGAATTTCCATCATTTGGGTGTCAAAATTTCATCTATTATATGTAGGACTATCTTTCCTAAACATGCTCATCATGGATCTCCCAAAATGGATGAATTTATGTTCAAGGACCTCATGCTCAGATACCAATTGTTAGAAACAATAGTCCACCAAGATAACTAAGAGGGGGAGTGAATCAGTTATCTGACAATTAAAATATTTATCTTCTTTAAAAAAACTTAACCATTTAATCAAAGTAAATAGAAACCATAATAAGATGCACATAGACAATTACACCAGATATGTTAATTAGGGAAACCCTTGATCAGAGGAAAAACCTCAGTGGGAATGGTGCCCACAAGATGATGTACTAATATAAATGTTCCTTTTCAGAGGATGGACCCTATTAGGAGTCTATTACAACATTCAGTACATATGAGTCCCTATTAGGAGACTTTGAATCCATGTTAGGAGATTCCAACCTTGTTAGGAGTTTTAGTACAATGTATGCAAGATGAGCGCACTACCCAAACATGCAATTTTAACTACAAGAAGAGCTCACTACTCAAACATAAAATTTACTGTTATGTTCTTTTTTCCTTTTTTCTAACAATCGAACTAATCATAGTCAAACTTTGTAGACAATGTCACAAAGCTCATATCCAAATATCAAACCTCAGATCACTTAGAAAAACCTCAACAATGAAGTTTCCTTCACTTCCACTCTACTTTGCTCAACTTTGTATTCCACTTGCTATGTTTCTTGCAATCACTTCTTCATATCGTATTTTTCACACTACATGATAAAGGAAGATGTACTTCCTTTATACTGAGTCCATTAAAAAATTCCCTAAGTTGGCTATTAGACCTTCTCAATTAATCATTATAGGACCACATTAAGAACACGTTATGCTTAGCAATAACATTAATCTTCCACCTTGCAATTTGAATGTCTTTCTATACATTTAATACCATGATGAGCCAACTTAGCCACATCATCACCCACATGTCTTCTTTACATCCTCAACCTTGATTCTCAAAATAAAAACTCTACTAAGAGATATAACAAGTTTATCAGAACATGCCTCTTTAAACTCTATCTCAGAAAAAACATCACCAAAACATACATAACTTCTTCTAGACTTATCATTTCTTCTTTTGACATTAATTTCATATACTAGATACTCAAAAGTATCTCTCAGAACCTTGGATAGTTAGAATACTCAACTAGTTGTCCATACCAACTTGATCTTTTCATTGTCTTTTTGTCAGATACCACAGAAAACTACCATGTTGACATCAATGACAAACTCAATCATGAATGTAATATATCATCATAGTAACATATCTAGAATACTCCCCCATAGGAATATCATCAACATTCATGCTTCCAACAATCTCTCAACACACAAACCCCTATGAAATAAGATTTGACAACTGATAACCTAGGGTTTCAATAAACTAACCTCAAGAATTTGAGGGGAAATATTCTTGTACATCACCTTAGTACTCATGATTTTAATAAGAGTCTCCCCAAGACCCCAACCCATAAATGTCACCTTGATTGATGAAGAGGATTTCAAAAGAAGAGATCATGAGATGACCTAGTGAAAGGTTGAGTCAAGACATATAAGTGTGATGGAACTATAATGGGCACTTGATAAGTTAGTAATTGATAAGAAAATATATTATTTATTAATTGAACTAAGAAAGGAAGAGAGATCATTTGAGAAGTAAAAGAGTTGATTAAAGAAACCAAGCTAGTAAGCTTGATCGATTATCTGAAGTAGAAAATTAAGGAACTTTATCATTATTCAGTATTAGCATTGAATGAGTGGCAGAGATTATCGAGTGATAGATATTTCTAAGTTACAACATGGTCAAGTTACAAAATGTTAGTTGAGAAAGGTAGTTTGGTGATGACTAAGTGATCTAGTAAAGACTAAGCAATAAAGGCTAGTAATGATCAAGTGCCATCAAAAGAATAGTTTGTGAGAGATACGGGATTTGTGGCCAACATAGTTGAATTCTCAAAATAATCAAAATGTATTGCTAATAAGGATTATTTAATGCATGGAAAGGATTAGTTGAGTAATCAAAGGCTAATATTTGAAGAGATGTTTCTAGAAGTGTCAAGAAGAAAGAAGAAGAATAGAAGATGGCAAGATTCATTGAATGTGTTGAATCTAATTGTAACCCTAAGATATAAAATTATGTTTAAGTGGAAAAACATAAAATCTACCTATTTAAGGAGAGAACACACTTGCAAAGGATGAATTTTATAAATTATAGGATTGCTTGAAGAGTTTCTAAGTAGATCTAAGTTGATGAGAATGATGGGGTCCAACCAATAAACTAGAATTGAGCCAAATAGAGATTTGAATTCTCAAAGTGAGTTGTATGTTATTAGATCAAACCTATCTATTACTTTCTAACCATTATGCTGGTATTGAAATCGGTTTGATTAAGGTTGACCTAATAGTCATTTGTAAATCCTTTAACAAGGTAAAATTCTAAGGGAATTCTCTAAGGTCCTCCAACAAGGCCACTTCTAACAAGGTGATTAAATCATTTAACAAGATCACTCCTAAAAGTTTGTTCTGTAACCATTAATAGGGTTGGCTCCTAATGGAGCTCACTTTAGAAAAGTGAAAAAGTGGTAGCATGCTACTTAGTGGTTTTTTCTCAAATTTAGATTCTACGTTAAATCCTAATGTCAAAAATTTGTATGAATTTTTTTATGTGTTTATTCTACTTATTGATTTTAAGTTTGAAGTTTATTGTTAATTGTTAAATTATTCTGTTAGTCAACATACATTGAATAGAGAGCTAAACTGGAATGAATAAGTTGATGATATTCCTACAATGGAGTACCTTAGATATGACTATGATGATATGTTACATTCATGGTCGAGTTTATCATTGATGTCAACATAGCCATTTTTTGTGGTATCTAATAGAAGAACCATAGATAGATCAAGTTAATATAGATGGCTAGTTGAGTATTCTAACTACCTAAGGTTATGGGAGATACTTCTAAGTATTTAGTATATGTAGTTAATGTTGGAAGAAGAAAGCATAAGTCTAGAAGAAGTTATGTAAGTTTTGGTGATGTCTATTTTGAGATAGAGTTTGCAGAGGCATGTTCTGGTAAATTTGTTATATCTCTTGGCAGAGTTTCTATTCTAAGGATCAAGGTTGAAAACATGAATAAGGCATGTTGGTGATGATGTGGCTAAGTCTACTCATCCTAATATTGTGTGTACAAAAAGTTATTCAAGTTGTAAGGAAAAATATTAATGTTATCGCTAAGTGTAATAAATTCTTAGTGTGGTCCTATAATAATTAATTAAGAAGGTCTAACAGCCAACTTAGGAAATTATTTTGAGGACTTGGTATAAAGGAAGGACATTTTCCTTTATCATGAGAGTGGATTTGAATGATTGAAAATTAGTAGTAAGAGTGGAATGCGAAGTTGAGTAGAGCTATGTAGAAATAAAGGAAACTTCATTGCCAAGGTTTTGTTGAGTGATCCAAGGTTTGATATTTGGATCTAAGGTTCATGACTTGGTCTACAAGTTCTGATAGTGATTGGTTCAGGTGAAAAAACAAAGGAAAGAGGAAGATAATAGTAAATTACTTGTTTGAGCAATGAGCTCTTCTTGTAGTTGAAATTGCATGTTTGGGCAATGGACTCATCTTACATACATTGTACTACAACTCCTAACAGGGTTGGTACAACTCCTAATAAGGTTGGAATCTCCTAGCATGGATTCAAAGTCTCCTAACAAGGACTCTATGTAGTAAATGTTGTAATAGACTCCTAACAAGGTCCATCCTCTAACAAGGAATATTTATATTAGTACATCATCTTGTGGGCATCATCCAACTAAGGTTTTCCCTAGTCAACATATTTGGTTTAATTGTCTATGTGCATTTCATTATGGATGCTATTTACTTTGGTTGAATGGTTAAGTTTGTTTAAAGAAGATAAATGTTTGAATTGTCACATAATTGATTCACCCCCCCCCACCCTCTAAGTTATCTTGGTGGACTATTGTTTCTAATAATTGGTATCAGAGCATCAGGTCCTTGAAGGAAAAAAATAACAGCTTTGGGAGATCCACGGTGAACATGTTCAAAAAAGATAGTCTAAAGTTTGATGGAACAAATTATGACAACTAGAAAAAAAAGATGAAGACACATTTGTTGTGTATGGGTCCAAGATATTAGATCTTGACAAAATTAGATAAGATAATCATAGTTGAAAAGGATTTGGAAATTTGCACCAAGGCAAAAAGAGATCTTTTCATCTGTGACATGAGAGCTAGAGAAGCACTATTGACTACACTTCTTGAAATTGAGTACAATTAGGTAAAATCACTTGCTACTTCACATTTGATTTGGAAAGATTTGGAAAATAGTTTTTAAGTTGATGCACATTCTAAGAAATTGAGGCTACAAAGTTGGATTTGTGCATTTCAAGATGCTAAAATGATGGAAGATGAATCTATAAGAACATATATAGGAAGGATATCAGAAATTACTAGAGGTATTAAAGCTCAAGGAGGAACCAAAAGAGATGATGAGGTTATATGGAAGATATTGAAGACTCTAGAACACCACCATTTAAGTCAGTAGTTTAGATGACACAGTTGTTTGGTATCTTGTACCAAAGATTTTACAAAGGAATCATTACTTGGAAGACTTGAAATAGTTGAGAATAAGCTTAGATAGTCTAGAGAATTGACCATAACAGAGACAGCTTTCAACGCCTTGAATATTTGACCTAGTCTATCAAATAGCACAAGTGCTAGATGACATTTTGCTAGCAGCAGTAGATCTAAGGAAGATAAAAAGATTAAAGAAGGAGTAGCCCTTCTAGTAAAAAGAGAAAAAGGAGGTAAGAAAATCTTTAAATGTTGGACTTGTGATTAATATGGTCATTATGCATCTAAGTGTCCTAAAAGAGATTAAAAGTATAAGGGAAATTACTATCCTAGAATAGATAGAGAATGCTTGTATGCAAATGAAGATAATGATTCTAATGAACAAGCATTAAGTGTGCTAGTGATGATGAAATTAGATTTGTGGCAATTAAAGAAGAAAGTCTAGAAAAGTTAGCTTTGGTGTCATAGGTTGAGAAGAAATATAATTTGATAATTATCAATGGTTGTTCACATCATATGGCTAATGACATGAACAAGTTTTTTGACTTCAAAAGTTAGGATGGAGGAATTGTCAAAGTTGGAAACAATGCAGCATGCCAAGTTAAAGCTATTAGATCTATAACTCTTGATGGTAAAACTAACATCGGGGATGTATACTTTTTTTATGGTTTATAGCATAATATTTTGAGTTTTGAACAACTAGTAGACAAAGGTTATTAGTTGCATTTCATAGAAAAGGCATGCATGATCAAAGATAAATATGGAAAGGTAATTGGAACAAGAACCAGATTTAGAGGTAATGTATTTCAATTGAATCCTACTGAAATGACATGTTTGGTTGCAAAGGTTGATGACAATTGGTTATGGCATAAGATATTTTGTCACATAAACTTTGAAAGTATTTTGAGGACTAGTAGAGGACTAGTTAGAGATTTGTTGAAGATCGTAAAGCCTACTAACACAATTTGATAGGAGTGTGTTTTGGCCACGCATAAAAAAACTTATTTTCCCAACAAGAAGTTTACCACTACAACAAAGTTGGAGATTGTACACACAGATCTCAATGATCCTACAAAGACTAAAGGATTCTATGGTGAAAGGAATTTTATGACTCTAGTTGATGATTTTTCTAGAATAATGTGGGTTACATTTCTTAAAGAGAAATCTAAAGTATTTGATAAATTTAAGATATTCAAGAATAGGGTTAAGAATGAATCTAATATGAAGATTAAATGTTTGAGATTAGATAGAAGAGGAGAATTTACTTTGAATGAGTTTAATATGCTTTGTGAAGAAAATGGAATTAAAAGATAGCTATCAACTCTGAGAACCTATAACACCTCGCCATGGAATCCAAAATAATTAACCTAAAGCTTTTACTAAGTTTTCCAAACATTTTTTTTTAAAGAATAACATTCACATCAATCATAAAGTAACGAAAGCATCCAACCACACATTAGAAAACATAACAGATTACATTCCTTAAGGATCCCAAGATGTTGAGTCATATTTAAATTTAATTAATACTAAGTCTAGTAAACAACACATCCACATGAAAATACAACTACCAGTCCCTTCCACTTAAATATTACACATCTATTTTGAATGCCACTTAGCAATAAAATTTTGAATTCTCGATCATAAACTATCATGTCATAGGGTATGAAAGGCTAAAAAAATATACATTGATAAAAATAGATTACATCATCCCTTTTGAATCCATGAAATAAAGTACAATACAATAAGTGAAATCATCCATCCTAAACATAAACCATCAATCATAAAGCTATAACCATCCATCATAATATACAAAGATAGAATGAAAGGAAAAGTAGACAAAGAACTCCAACCACAACATCAACAGATGAATCTCAATGGTAAGAGTAAAAAGCACTACCACCTGACTGCATGGTAACTCAAAAAGGCCCACTCCCACCACACTAAGGAGATAGTCTCAAGTCCCAATAGAATATCAATCCCAAAAGTCAAAAGTAATATCTAATTCAAGGAAACCCTAAAAGTAATCTAACTCAAAGGTTCCAAGATAAATTGGCATCTAGACCTAGAGGCACACAAAGACATGTAGGGAATTGACTATGTAAGCGAGCAAGTTTCATTGCATGAATCATCACTAGAGTTACCCTGGAAATCTAACTTGACCCCATCCCCCTAGTGACTCTATGCAGCACTAGTATCCTTTTGTACTAACAAGGCATACTAACAATGCATGGTTGCAACTAAGCATTCTCTCTACTCCCATCCTAGTCTTTACTAGCACTCAAGGCATGGGTGAGAACTAACAAAGACTCTTATTAGGTTCAATTTTCTCTTTTCTAGTGAGGCATTTTCACTTATTAAACAACTTAGAATGGGTTACCCCAGTAGCCACTTTGGGCTCTAGCCTCCATTGCAAGCCACTTCCTGACATTACATATAGATAAACCACCCTAAGCTCATGCAATCACAAATCAAAGAATCATAGTATTTCACCTCAATCCTATACAAGTGACTGGAAAGCATCAAAAGATAATTCATAATAACCCATTAGTTCTTTACAAGCAACTAGAGAACATCCAAAAAATACTGATCGAAGACTCAAAAAGGTTAAGCCAAATATGTCATAACACCCCTCTCATTATCCCATAAGGACGCATCAAATCAATAACCAACAATATAATCAAACTCATCATAAAGCATACCAACACATTGCCATGGTTGAGTTTAAAAGGTCAAGACCAAATCAACATAATACCAAAATCATAGAACTCCCAAGCCTCTGGTAGGTGTCCTGAAACTAGTCAACACTCTAGTCAATTCAAAACCAAAACATAGACAACATACAGATAACAGAGTAGTTTCATAATTTGGTTTGATTTTGAAAGCACATAGTTTTGAGTTAATAGTAAGGTAAACTTTTTATTTCAATGTATGTTTCAAGTAGATGAGATTCATAGTTTACCCTTACAATTTAACCCATTCTTATATTTGAATAAAATGTAGAATTACCCCTATTCAAATTTAAGTCCATTATTCCAAAATAGCTTAAGGGTAATTATTTATCTAAATTATTAAAATAATACTTATTGATCTTCAAATAATTTACATTTTTATTAAAATCAATATTATTAATCATAATAAATAAATAAAGTTAAAACTTCATTAAATAACTTCCATAATTGACTAAACTTAATTAAATACATTTAATTACATAAATTAACTATATTAATCATTCATTAGTTATTTATCAAATTTATAAATATTAATGAAATTTAATAATAATAATTAATAATTAAAATTCAATGTTAATTATTAATAAAAACAACTTTTTACAAAAAAATTAATTTAAAAAAATTGCAAAACAAAATGTGTTTATATTAAAAAGGCCTAGTGGCCTTTGACCTGTGGTAGTAGGTCTTATTGCTACCATAGGTACTAGTATTTATTGCTACTATGGCTAGTAGTATGGCCTACTATCGTGGCTTCATATATGGTAGGCAGTACAAGAGGGGGGGTGTGGGGATTCCCCATCCCCTCCCAATAATGATTTTTTAAAATTTTATTTTATAATAAATTTTTATCCTTCCACATATATATATATATATATATATTTATTTATTTATATATTTATATTTATATTTATATTTATATATTGATATATTGTAGTGCCTACCCCTCGGTCTTATTTTTGTTATCATTGTCGAACTCTTTTAGGGCTAGTTTTATGTTGATGATTAGTAGCATTGTTTTGAGACTATCAGATATTGTGCTATGGATTCAGTTGATATGTGATGAGAATACTTGGTACTTTATAGTTCATGTATGCATGATGATTATTCAAGTGATTTCAGTTATTGATGGCTATTAGCTAGATGATTTATTATCATATGTGTTTTCTTATGGATACTTACCCCATACTTGCATGTGTATGGTGTGTGTGTTTGCTCTTATGTATGGCGTGTCTGATGTGGTTAAGGAAGGGAGTCGTAGTCACCTGCTAGTCAGGATCTACATGATGCACCACTTTCTGCCATTGTCTGTTTAGTTTGGTATATATTGTGCTTGTACATGCATGGTTTTTATGCAGGTTGCAGGTACCGAGTATCAACTTCTCTGAATTACTAGGATAAGCGTACCCTATCGCATTATCTCAATGATAAGAGAGGGGAGATAAATTCTCAAGTCCAAATCCCAACCCTTTAAGCCATTTGTTCTAATTGAAAAATTAGGACAAGTATCTAAGTTGAGTACCCTCCGAATACGTTGGATAATGTAATTCGTGATATTAACCCTTGGTCTGATTTTGTATGTATTTTGGCTATGATGGGTTTTCGTATTTTACCTTGTGAGTCTTTGATGTATTTTTTATTAATTAAGTCTAATTAAAAGATTTAATTAATGGGTTAATTTAATGGAAAATTAAAATGATATATAAATATTTATTTTATTTAATTAATTGGGAAATTAATTAAATAAAATAATTAAATTGGAAAATAAAAGTTATAAGTTTAAATTTGGAATGTGACAATATTTATTTTAATAATAATATATTTGGAGTTCATTTTTAAATAAATGACTAAATAATATTATTATTAAAGCTAATAAATATTTTAGCAATTAAGTTTTGAAAATAAAATTTGAAAGTGGAAAATATATTAAAATTATTAAAATATTCTAGATTTCATGTGATTAAAATATAAATATATTTACTTTTAAATAAGTGGAATTATTAAAGTTAGTGCATGAGATTTAATAAATTAATTAATTAAATTGAAAAGAGTAAATTAAATATTATATTAATTATTGTGCATTATTTTAATGTTTGATCACATAGGAGTTTGCAAATTCTCGAGAGTTGTCATGTAGACAACACAGGAGTTTGCACTCTAAGTATGCACTAGTTGTCTACACTTAGGAGTTAGCATTTTATTTGAGCACATGGTATCTACAACCTTATGATTCATCTAGAAGGTTGGAGAAGACTCATGCTTGGTTGTCATGCTTAGCTTCTAGTTTTTCTAGACACATTCTAGATGTATCTTAAAGGCCTTTAAATTGAAGCTCTCCTAGTGTGTTTGGACAAGCTACAAGAAAAAATGGAAGTTTCAAAGCTTACATGCATTTGAAAAGCTCATATGCTTCTACATGCTCATATGTTTCTACTTGCTTCTATGCTTCTTCTAGCACTTCTAGTCACTTGGAGCTTTTTGGTTGGCTTGGATCTTGGAGGAATTGCGAATGTTGGTGAAGGAAGGGATTTTCTATGCACTTCTGAGGCATGGAAAATTAGCATCAGTGTCTAGGTGCACTCATGATTTTCTCATAATCTATTTGCACTCTTTCTCTTCCTGTCTTCATCGTGTCTGCTATATGTGTCTGAATACTTCCTGTGTTTGAATCTATAATTTGAAATTGGAATCTAGACATTTTATTTGGTTAAGAAGAAAACAATAGAAAACCCTAGATCCAATTAAGGAGAAATTAGATCTGAATCGGGTTTGGGTTCAAATCAGAATTAATTTGAGAAATGATGATTTATAGTTAAACCTATTGGATGGATTAATGGATATGTTTAGAAAACAATTATTTAAAAGGGAAAATTCTTGTTTAGAAAAGCCTTTTAAATCTAAATATATATTCTCTTTTGTAAATCTGCATATATATATATATATATATATATATATATATATTAAATGCAGTGATAATTGATAACAAATTTTGTATATATATATATACATATATGTATATGTATATACATATGTATATACATATGTATATATATACATATGTATATACATATGTATATATGTATATACATATGTATATACATACATATGTATACACATATGTATATACATATATATATATGTATATACATATGTATGTACATACATATGTATATACATATATATATATGTATATACATATGTGTATACATATGTATGTATATACATATGTATATACATATATACATATGTATATACATATGTATATATATACATATGTATATACATATGTATATACATATATATATGTATATACATATGTATATGTATATATATATATACATATATATATACATACATATACATATATACATATATATATACATATATACATATATGTATATATATGTGTAAGTTGAAATGATAAACTTTATTTACAAATCCAAATTTTGCAAATTATTTATTTTAAAAAAATGTTATATATACATATATTAATACTGGGGGGGATGGGCCCGCGCCCCGTGCTCCCCTTTATCCTCATGGCGATGGTGGTCGTAGGGTACCTGCGTATCGCAAGGTACCTGCAACAGACCATATACTGTCACACAGCTTGCATAACCTTTCAACGATTTAAAATTGCTTAAACATTCAGTGCGTTATCCCTTATTTTAATATGCGATAAAGTGAATGATAGATTTGTTTTATAATTGTAGATTTATATTATTAAAAGGTTTATGTTATGAAGTTATATATATATATATTATAATTCAATCTTTGAGTATAATGAAGCCATTTGATTATTAATATATATATATATATATATAATTATAATTATAATAACAAAAGTTTAATTATCTAATTAATCAAGTCAATTAAATCTCAAATAGTGATAATAGAATGAGCTTTAAATATTTAAGTTATCTATTATTTTGAGGTTCTCAATAATTTGTAAATAGAGAAAAGTGAACTTTTAATATTAACCATTTAATGTATATTCAATACTATTTAATATATATTAAATAGTTAAGAGGTGGTAATTTATAAAGATGTTTAATGATGATTATTAAGAGACTCAAATTTTAATGATATTGGATTTAGATTTAAATAAGAAATATTGACAAGGAGTCATTGTTATATTATAACATTATTATAATATAGCTACTATTTGAATTATTAGTATATTGATTAATACGTTATTGATATACGTTGATAAGTGTTAGGAGTTAGTAAAATATTAACTAATGAAGTTTATGGAGGGATTCTCCAAATCAATTATTTATAGTCTTGTTGAGTTTATTATTTATTAATGTTTTTTGGGTCTAACAAACTATTAATAAATAATGGTATAATGGTTATTAATTAACTAGATTAAAGTTAATGATTGAAGTTCTATAAATAATATTAATCAATTTGAATTGGTTAATAATTTAGAGGAGTATTAATTAATTGAATTTTTTAAACATACATAGAGAGAAAACTATTTGAGGGTTTCTATTATAACCTGTTATTATTAAAGTATTAATGGAAACATTGTTGAAGAGTGACGAATGTGGATTTCCAATATAACTTGCTATTAAATAGTAACAAGTTGTAATTCAACTATTAATATGAATATTTGTGTATTGGATTATGGTTGACTTTTAACTTACAAAATTATAGTTAGTTTTAAGTCAACTGACGTTAATTGGAACGTTGCCATGGATATGTAATTATTAATTAAATTAATTAGAGTTAATTATATTTGATTAATAATTATGTTATGTAATAGAGATTTAATTGATATAATTCTTTTAATGAGATTGTAAAAAATATTGATCTCAAAGTTGATAGGTCTTATTCTAATGACTTGAATAATAACCTTAGATGTTTTAGTGGTGAGACTTAGTAATATTGAATTGAAAACTTTTAGAATGATAAAAGTCATGGAATTGTGTACCTATGTTAATTGATTGATTTAATTGATCATTTTAATAAAATTATAATCTTCTTATTTGAAGACTAGTAATTGGCTCTCTTATAATATAACGAATAATGATCCTTGATTATGTTGAAAGTTGAAGAGTTAATCAACTAGAACAAGGATCATAGTTAAATCAAGAGAACAAATTAATTAAAGGCCAATGAGTGGATATTTATCCTTAAGTTATTCTTAGAATATTATTTTCAAATAATGGAAGGATAATGCTATCGGGGAAACAAACGGGTTGACTTGTAGGTCAAATGATGAAACTTAGACACTTGAAGTATACTGGTAAACAGAAACTGGAAACCCCTACACTTAACTCATCTATGTGATATTAGTAAACCAAAACATGTGTTTGCATTGTGTATTCTATATGCTTCTTGTTTTGGGTTTTGGGTTGACTAGTGTTGACCAATCTTAGGTTGTGACCAGAGGCTTGGGGGTTATGAGATGTGATGGCATGCTGATCTTATTTGGTCTCGATCTGTATAAACCTAACCATGGTATGTGATGGGATGCTCTATGAAATGTTTGTAATTACTGATTGTTATAGTTGAGACTCTTATGAATGAGACACTTGAGCTAATCATTTTTGAGTCATCGATCAGTTATCCTTGGTTTATTTTCTAGTCGCCATGATGGGACTGAAGTGTTGATTTATTTCTTGATGATGTCATGTTGTGACATGTTTGACTCAATAATTTTGGAGTCTTTGATCAATATGATTTTGAGATATTATTGGTTTCTTGTTGAGAACCAATGGATATGGTGATTTATTTTGAGATATATTTTGGTTATTGAGAACCAATGGATACTTATGATTATCAGTGATGCCTTTAGTTGCCAATAGAGAACTGTTGTGGTCATGATTTTTTATGGATGTTTTTCAGATGCTCATGGAGATTTGATGATTCTTATCATAGAGATTTGATGATTCTTATTGTGGATATTTGATACTTTTATCATGGTTATTTGATGATTCTTTTTATGGATTATCTTTTGGTATTTTTTTCTAGTCACTTGTATAGGACTGGGGTGATTTTATGATTTCATGAGCTTAGGGTAGGTAATCTACTTGTAGTGTCAGGAAGTGGCTTGCAATGGGGGTCGGGGCCCTAAGTGGCTGCTAGGGTAACTCATTGTAAGTTTGGTTAAAAAGTGATAACATTTACATACTAAATGGGGATTAAATAAACCTAAAAAGATAATTGTTTTGATGTTCTCACCCATGCCTTGAGTGCTTGTACAGACTGGGATGGGAGTAGAGAGAACGCAAGGTTGCAACCTTGCATTCCATAGTATGCCTCGTCAGTATGAGAGGATACTAGTGGCCGCATGAGATCAGTATGGACCCATGGAGTTTAGCTAACTGTCAAGGTAACTTGTACGTGATAAATGCAATGACACTTTCCTGCTTGCAGAGTAGGTTTCCTACATGTCATTGTGTGCCTCTCAGAATTAGAAGTCAGTTTTGTGTGATGGAACCTTTGTGTTAGTATACTTGTAGGATTCCTGGACTTAGACATTATCTTTGCTATGTGATTTTTGATAGCCTATTTGGGACTTGAGATTATCTCCTCAACATGGTGGGAGTGGACCATTTAGGTTCCACGTGGTCGGGTGGTAGTGTATTTCCACTCTTATCGTTTGAGATCCGTTCGAGACACTGTGGCTGGAGCATTCTTGGTTGGTATTTATCTTCATTATGGTCTTGGATCATTATGATAGATGATATACCTTATGATGGATGGATTTACTGGTATGTTTCTTACATTGATGATTTTCATATGTTAGATGATGTTATCTTATGCTTTACTTTGCATGTTGTAGTATGTTTTAGGAGTGACATTCCTACTATGTTTATAGCCGATGATCTCTTCGGTGCTTTGGAATGTTACGCATGGAGGGATGGCTAGGATCCACAATGGTCTAATGATGCTATTTACGGTTGGGAGGAACCGTGCACTTAGTTATTTATGTTTGTGATATATGGTTATCTTTTATGATGGATTCTTATATCTTTTGTGATGATGTAACATGTATGATATGTGGTTTCATTTGCTTTAATTGCATCATGGATTAATATTGGAGGTTGATGTAGTTTATTTACATGGATGTTTATTCTTTCAAGCTTTTCATACCTTGTAACATGTACAGTGGATGATTGAGCAATCTAAAATGTAATTACAAAAAGGACACTTGCATATTGTTTAAGAACATTAGATGTATCCTTTTTATTTCATAAGGATGTGATGTTAGATGAATAAGTTATGATTAGATGTGATTCAATGTTAAGGGATTCTTAAAGAATGTAATTTGTTATATTATGTTTGCTTTCAATTGAATGTTACTATTGCTTCCGCAAATATTGTAAATGGTTTATCTTTCATGTTTTAAAAAAAAAAATGTTTGGCAAACTTAGTGAAATTCTTTGGATCCCTTGGCGGAGCATTACATACATACATACATACATACATATATATAAGTTCTAACAAATCACTAATAAGGAAAGAATGGCCAACCAGTCAAATTTTCAATTTAAAATTTCCTTTTCAATTCAAAACCCTTCCTGATTTAAATTCCAACTTTTTTTTAATTTTATTGAATGAGGGTTTCGCTAATCTTTTAATCCTCACATATACAAAAGAAACCCACATGCATACCATTAATTCCAAAATATAATACCGAAAGATTCATCATAAAGAAATTTGGATAAACAATTCACAGTCACAAAGAAAACAAAAATATTTGAATAACATAATTAACTAGGTGAATCAAAACACAAGAATCTACCTAGTTCTAATGCTAAAATTGCACACACCAAAAGATTGTAAGAGAAATTTCTTCTCTCAAAACCTTCTATATGAAAATTCCTTCTCCAAAATTCTCAGTCCCTCGAAAATGAACCCTCAATTGCTAATAAGGAGTTCTCTCCTAGATTCGGAGCACTAATTGTTCAGTCACCCGAGAGGACTCTTTGCTCACAACATTTTAACTCTCTAATATCTTCTTCAAAACTTCATGCACACTTTATGAAATTTTAAATATCTTTATTTAAATTTACTTTCCTTCTCTTTTTAATTAATTTATTATATTTTAATCTCATGCATACTTTATGCAATTTTAAAACTTTTTAATAAATTAATATCTTTTCCATTCTTTAATTTATTTTCGAAGCATTAATTGATAAAATATTTATTAAGTAATAATAATATTTAGCATTTATTTAGAAATGATCTCCTGAATATATATTATTATTAAATTAAATAAATATTATTATGCTCTAAAATTAAACTATATTTTTATCTTTAAATTTAATTCTTTTTAGTTAATTAATTCCCAATTAATTAAATATTAAAAATATCATAATAATATTCCATTAAATTAAATTATTAATTTAATTTTTTAATTAGACTTAATTTATAGAAAAATCACCAAAGACCTATAAGAAAAAATATTAAAGCCCATCATAAAATACCACATACAAGATCAAACTAAAGGGTTATATTCATGAATTTACATCATATGACTCATTCAAAAGGTAATCATCTCTGATACTTGTCATAATTTTCTACAACAAATGGGTTTAAAGGTTAGGATTTGGACTCAAGAATGTATCTCCCCTCTCTTACCATTGAGATAATGTGATAGGGTATGCTCATCCTGGCAATTCAGGGAAGTTGATGCCTAGTACCTGCAATCTACATAAAATCCACGCATGTACAAACACATATATACTAAACTAAACAAGAAATGGCAAAAAGTGGTGCATCGTGTAGATCTTGACTAGCAGGTGACTACGACTCCCTTCCTTAACCACATTAGAAACATCATACATAAAAAAAATATACACACAACATACACATGTAGTATGGGGTAAGTATCCATAAGAAAACACGTATGATAATCCATCTAACTAATCATCATCAATAACTAAAATCACTATAATAATCATCATCATGCATAGATGAAGTAAATAGTATCAAGTAGTCTCATCATAAAATCTACTGAATATGAAACAATATTTGATAATTTGAAAGATAATGCTACTAATCATCAAGCACAAAACTGATCTAAAAGAGTTTGACAATAATAACAAAATGTAAACTAGGGGCAGGCACTACATCCACCCCCCTAGACTTAGGATTACTCTTGGAAGCCTATAAACAAGTAGAAATATATATCTCATAGACTAGATGCATCCTCCCATGTAGTTGATGACTCATCAGTAGGGTCCCATTGCACCCTTACCTACTCTATGGTTCAAACCTTGAGGGTCAACTTCGGCTGCTCAAAAATGCAAATCAGCTCCAAAGCTAGCTTCTCATCCTCTTCCTACAATGCATTCCCATCAACAACATGTACCACATCAGGAACATACTGCCTAAGTATAGAAAGATGGAAAACATCATGAACATGAGCTAAGTTGGGTGACAAAGCAAGACAATAGGCAACTGGTCCTATCCTCTCAAGAATATTGAATGGTCCCACAAAGCAAGGTGCTAGCTTAGAACCTTTTCCATAATAGATTAGACTCTTTCGTAGATGCACTCTCAAATAGAACACTTTCTCTCCCATAGAAAACTGCTTATCTGTCCTATGAGCACCGACATACATTTTCTATCTATCTTGTGTCGTAGAGACGTGCTCATCGATGTGCACTACCTATTACTTCATATCTTGATGCATCTTAATACCCAATAGGTTGTTATCCTCAATATTGTCCCAACTCAAAGGTGTACGACAAGGATGACCATACAAGGCCAGAAAAGGTTCCATGCCAATAGAACTGTGATATCCATTTTTATAAGAAAACTCCACTAGGTAAAGATAGTCCTCCCAAAGAGTTCGTCTATCCATCACATACATCCTCAATATATCCTTTAGAACCTAATTCACTCTCTCAATCTTCCCATCTATCTCTAGGTGATAAGCTAAGCTAAAGTTCATCTATGCTCCAAGACCATGCTGTAGTGATGTCCAAAATGCAGAAGTGTATATAGGATCCTTATTTGAAATGGTCTTCTAGGGAATTTTTTGTAGTCTCATGATATCATGCATGAAGACATTAGCTACAGAAGCTACAATGTAGGATGACCTCATCAATGAAAAATTTGCCACCTTAGTCAATCGATCAATAATGACCATGATAGCATCATGTCAACAAACAGTCATAGGTAATCCTACTATGAAGTCCATAGAGATGATGTCCCACTTCCATGAAGGAATGATATTTGGCTATAAAAGCCTTGCTAGATGTTGGGGCTCTATTTTGACTCTCTAACACTCAAGACACCTAGCCATAAAATCAGCAATATCACACTTCATCCCTATCTGATAGAATAGATGTTACAAGTCTGCATGCATCTTCTTGACACCTAGATGTGTTGAGTAAGGTGCATGATGAGTCTTTGATAGGATCAATGTATGAAGCTCATCTAGTAGTGGTACATAGATCCTTCTTGAATGTCTCAAAAGGTCATCTGACTCTAGAACATAAACTAAAAACCTACCCTCCAATGGTCTCCCTACATCTATCTCTCTACTCACCTCCTAATACCAAATATTTGTAGGAAGTGCCTGAAGTATCTGGCTCCTCAAATCCATGCTAAGAGTCATAGATAATGTCTCATGTCTCCTACAACTCAAAGTGTCAACTACCACATTCTCCTTTCCCTGAATATACTTCACCTCGAAGTCATACTCACAAAAAAACCCCATCCAACACCTCTTCCTAGCAATCAAATTAGGTTGCATGAATATGTACTATAGACTGCAATGATCACTATGAATTTCAAATCTATGTCCCAACAAGAAGTGTCTCCATCTCACTAGGGCATGAACTATTGCACCTAACTCAAGATCATGAGTGGGATAATTCAACTTGTGATCCTTGAGTTTGTGTGACTCATATGCAATCACTTGTCCATCCTACATCAATACTGCTCCAATCTCCTCAAGGGAGGTATTTGTACACACCATGAAGTCACCTGTTGGATCAAGTACTGATAAGATACGTGCACTACTCAAAAGCTCCTTGAGCTTTTGAAATGCTTCCACACATTTCTTCATCTGCAAAAAATTATTTCCTTTCCTCTAAAGGGAAGTGATAGGATGTGTTATTCTGGAGAAGTTTTGAATGAATCCACAACAATATCTAGCTAGACCCATGAAACTATGAATTTTTAACATGGTAGTGAGTGTGGGCTAATCTACCATTGCCTAAATATTCACAAGGTTTATAGAGACACCCTCACCTAATATGATGTGCCCTAAGTATTGTATCTCTAATTGAAAGAAATCACACTTTTCCGAGTTGGCATAAAGTTGATTATCTCTCAAACACTAAAAAACCAAATGTAGATGTACCTCATGCTCCTTTTGGGATCTAGAATACATCAATATGTCATCTAGGAACATGGGTAAAAATCTATCAAGATAAATAAGCCACTGCTTAGCTACATAACCTGAACCTAAACCGTTAAAGGGTTTGACCTTGGACCTCTAAAGGTCCTTCATCTAAGAAAATATAATTGATCTCTATCGATCCTTCTAAGGGCTCCTAGACCTAGGTATATGCTCATGTCATGCCTGATGTGCTCTATCCTAACCATGAATAGAAGGTAGGTGATCAATGATGGTTTTCATCATTTTCCTTAGGTCAACCTCCTCTAAGTCACCATGTTTCTCTATATGGTTCTCTTTCTGATCCTCACTGACATGCTCTTCCCTATTCTCTTCATGAATAGGGCCTTCATAGATAGACTCGTGTACACTGATGTCTCTGCCTTGTCCACGACTTCTACCACGGCCAAGGCTATGGTCTCTAATTGAAGATCTCATCCCAAATACCATCCTACAATAATATCCAAGATACAAGATGTTATAATAACCATAAAACCTACTACTGTAAGGCATATATAAAAGACACATGTTTTGAAAATAGTAACAATTCAATTTTTAGTTTTGCCTAATTTTAGGTTTATGTAGAATTCAGTTTTGAAGTCTAAATGTTCAAGTTTGAAAATATATAACTAAAATTTTAAGTTTTGTTTCAGCTCAACTAGTTCAAGTTTTAGATTGTAATAGATGTACATAATAGTTTAAATTTAGTTTTAGTTGAACTAGTTAGTAACTAGTGGTGTTCCAATATGCCCAGAGCTCCCAATGTAGAACTCGAACTTTGATACTAGATGTAATGCCCTACCAAGGGATCCAAAAGAATTAACCTAAAGTTTTCACTAAGTTTTCCAAATATTTTTCTTTTTAAAGAATAACATTCACATCAATCATAAAGTAGCTAAAGCATCCAACCATAAATAAGCAAACATAATAGATTACATTCCTTAAGGATCCCAAGATGTTGAGTCACATTTAAATTTAATTAATACTAAGTCTAGTAAACAACACATCCACATAAAAATACAACTACAAGTCCATTCCACTTAAATATTATACATTTGTTATGAATGCCAGTTGGCAATAAAGTTTGGAATGCTCAATCATCCATTGTACATGTCACAAGGTATGAAAGGCTAAAAGAATATACATTTATAAAAATAGATCACATCATCCCTTTTGGATCCATGAAATAAAGTATGATACAATAAGTGAAATCATCCATCATAAAGATATAACCATCCATCATAATACACAAAGATAGAATGAAAGGAAAAGTAGACAAAGAACACTAGCCACGGCATCAACAAATAGATCTCAATGGTAAGAGTAAAAAGCACTACCACCTGACCATATGGTAACCCAAAAAGGCCCACTCCCACCATGTTGAGGAGATAGTCTCAAGTTCCAAATATCAATCCCAAAAATCAAAAGTAATATCTAAGTCAAGGAAACCCTAAAAGTAATCTAACTCAAAGGTTCCAAGATAAATTGACATCTAGACCCAGAGGCACACAAAGACACGTAGGGAATCTACTATGTAAGTGAGAAAGTTTCATTGCATGAATCCATGCTAGAGTTACCCTAGTAGTCTAACTTGACCCTCCCCCCCAGTGGCTCTTTACGGCACTAGTATCCATTTGTATTGACAAGGCATACTAACGATGCATGGTTGCAACCAAGCATTCTCTCTACTCCCATCCTAGTTTGTACTAGCACTCGAGGCATGGGCGAGAACAAAAAAAGACTCTTATTAGGTTTATTTTACTCTCATTTAGTGTAGTTTTTTCACTTATTAAACAACTTACAATGGCTTACCCTGGCAACCACTTTGGGTCCCGACCTTCATTGCAAGCCACTTCCTGACATTACATATAGACAACCTACCCTAAGCTAATGAAATCACAAATCAAAGAATCATAGTATTTTATCTTATTCCTATACAAGTGACTGGAAAGGATCAAAAGATAATTCACAATAACCCATCAGTTATTTACAAGCAATTGGAGAACATCTCAAAAATATTGATCGAAGACTCAAAAAGGTTAAGTCAAATATTTCATAGCATCCCTCTTGTTATCTCACAAGGACACTAAAAGCAATGACCAAAAATGTCATCAAACTCATCATAAGCATACTAACACATTACCATGGTTGAGTTTAAAATAAACTAAAACATGAAACTTACACCTTTTTTTCTATGTGATGTCTATGTTTGGGGTTTGGGGTTGACTAGAGTGTTGACCAGTCTTAGGATGTTACCAAAGGCTCAAGGGTTATGTGTTTGTGATGTCATGCTGATGTTTTGATCTTGATCTTTTAACCCAACCATAATAATGTGATGATATGCTCTATGATATGTTTGTATTTACTATTCGTTATTGTTTTCCAATGATCTTGTGTGACACTGAGGTGAATGTATGACTTGCTTAACTTAACCATTTTTTAATCCTCAATCAATTATACTTGGGTAACTTTTTAGTCACCTTGATGGGACTAAAGTGTTTGCTTTGATTTTGATGATGTCATGTTGTGACATATTTGACTTAACCATTTTGAGTCCTTGATTAGTATTATTGGGATACTTTTCAATTGCTCATTGAGAACCAGTGGATATTGTGATTTATTTTGGGATGCTTTCCAGTTGCTTGTAGAGAACTAATGTGATTATTGTGCATTATCTTTTGATACTTTCTAGTCACTTGTGTATGACTGAGGTGATTTTTATATGATTATTGATTTGTGCTTTTATGAGCCTAGGGTAGGTTATCTACTCGTAGTGTCAAGAAGTGGCTTGCAATGGGGGTTGGGACCCTAAGTGGCTACCAGGGTAACTCATTGTAAGTTGTTTAATAAGTGAAAATATTACACTAAATGGGGATTAAAATGAACCTAATAAGAGTCTTTATATGTTCTTGCTCATGCCTCAAGTGCTAGTATAAACTAGGATGGGAGTAAAGAGAACGTTTGGTTGCAACCTTGCATTCTATAGTATGCCTTGTCAGTACAAGAGGATACTAGTGGCCGCATAGGGATCACTAGGGACCCTAGGGTCCTAAGAGACTGCCAGGGTAACTCCAATGTGATTCATGTGATGATACTTGTCCACTTACATAGTAGATTTCCTACATGTCTTGTGTGCCTCTGGGTATAGATGTTGACCTATTGAATACTTTTAGGATTTCCTAGACTGAGTGTACTTTTGATATGTGGTTTGATATCCTATTTGGGACTTGAGACTATCTCCTTAGTGCAGTGTGAGTGGGCCATTTAGGTTCCACACGATCAGGTGGTAGTGCTTTTTCACTCTTACCATTGAGATCTATCCATAGTCACTATGGCTAGAGCTTCTTTAGCTGCATTTACTTTCATTCTTTCTATGTATCATTTGATGGATGGTTATACTTTATGATGGATGTTTATATCTTTTATTATCAATGGATGTATCATGTATGGTGGATGGTTTCATTTATTTTATTATACTTTGTACCATGGATTTGAGGAGGATGATTTATTTATATTTTTGCATATGTATATTCTTTTAAGCCTTTCATACCCTATGACATGTACAGTGGATGATTGAGCATTCCGAATTTAATTTGCTAAGAGGCATTCATAACAAATGTATATTATTTAAATGGACATTGGACTTTATAATTATTCTTTCATATGGATATAGTTTTGATGGACTTAGTATTAGATTAAATTTATTTGTGATTCAACATCTTGGGATCCTTAAGAAATGTAACTTGTTATGTATGCTTTTAGTTGATTGTATGTTATTGCTTTTGTTACTATGTATTTGATGTGTATGTTATTCTTTCTTGTCTCAAAAAAAAATGTTGGAAAACTTACTAAAACTATAGGTTATTTCATTTGGATCCCTTGGCGGGGCATTACAAAAGATCAAATCAGCATAATACTACAATCACAGAACTCCCAAGCCTCTAGTAGATGTCCTTAAATTGGTCAACACTCTAGTCAACCCAAAACTAAAACATATACAACATACAAATAATAGAGTAGTTTCATAGTTTGGTTTGATTTTGAAAGCACATAGTTTTGAATAAATAGTAAGGTAAGGTTTTCATTTCAATGTATGTTCCAAGTAGATGAGATTCACAATTTACCCTTACAATTTAACCCATTCTTATATTTGAATAAAATGCACAATTACCCCTATTCGAATTTAAGTCCATTATTCCAAAATTACTTAAGGGTAATTATTTATCTAAATTATTAAAATAATACTTATTGATTTTCAAATAATTTATAATTTTATTAAAATCATTAATAAATAATTACATAAATTAACTATATTATACATTCATTATTTATTTATTAAATTTATAAATATTATTAAAATTTATTAATGATAATTAATAATTAAAATTTAATATTATTAATTATTAATAAAAATAACTTTTTATAAAATATTAATTTTTAAAAAATTGCATAATAAAATGTGTTTATATTAAAAAGGCCTACTGGCCTTTGACCTATGGCGGTAGGTCTTATTGTTGCCTCAGGCAATAGTATTTACTACTACTATGATTGGTAGTATGGCCTACTATCGTGGCTTCATATATGCCAAGCAGTACAAGTGGGTGTGTGGGGATTCCCCACCCCCTTCCAATAATGAATTTTTTTTATTTTTTTTATTTCATAATAAATTTTTATAAACAAAACACTCCCATATATATATATATATAAGTTTTGACGATTCACTAATAGGAAAAATATGGCCAATCAGTCAAATTTTCAATTTCCTTTCCAATTCAAAACCCTTCCTAGTTTAAATTCCAACATTTTTAAATTTGCTAAACAAGGGTTTCACTTATCTTTTGATCCTTGTGTATATAGAAGAAACCCACATGCATATCAATAATTCCAATATACAATACTGAAATATGTGTCGTAAAGAAATTTGGATAAACAATTTACAATCACGAAGAAGACAAAAATATTTGAATAACATAATTAACTAGGTGAATAAAAGACAAGAATCTGCCTAGTTTTGATGCTAAAATTGCACACACCCAAAAGATTGTAAAAGAAATTTCTTCTCTCAAAACCTTCTCTCTAAAAATTCCTTCTCCAAAATTCCTAGTCCCTTAAAAATGAACCCTCAATTGCTAATAAGGAGTTCTCTCCTAAATTCGGGGCACTAATTGTGCGATCACCTGAGAGGACTCCTTGCTCACAACTTTTTAACTCTCTATTATCATTTTTGAAACTTTATGCACACTTTATGAAATTTTAAATATCTTTATTTAAATTTACTTGCCTTCTCTTTTTAATTAATTTATTATATTTTAATCTCATGCATACTTTATGCAATTTTAAAACTTTTTAATAAATTAATATCTTTTCCATTCTTTAATTTATTTCCAAAGCATTAATTGATAAAATATTTATTAACTTAAGTAATAATAATATTTAACATTTATTTACAAATGGTCTCTTAAATATTTATTATTATTAAATTAAATAAATACTATTACGCTCTAAAATTAAACTTTAATTTTATCTTTGAATTTAATTATTTTTATTTAATTAGTTCCTAATTAAGTAAATATTAAAAATATCATAATAATTTTCCATTAAATCATTAATTTAATCTTTTAATTGGACTTAATTAATAGAAAAATCACCAAAGACCTATAGGACGAAATATGAAAACCCATCATAAAATACCTTATACAAGATCAAACTAAAGGGTTAGAGTCACGAATGTATGTTATACGATGCATTCAAAAGGTAATCATCTCAGACATTTGTCCTAATTTTCTAGGAAAAATGGGTTTAAAGGTTAGGATTTGGACTCAAGAATTTATCTCCCCTCTCTTACCATTAAGATAATGCCATAGGGTATGCTCATCTTGGAAATTCATGGAAGTCGATACCAAGTACCTACAATCTGCATAAAATCTATGCACGTACAAATACATATGTACTAAACTAAACAAGAAATGGCAGGAAGTGGTGCATCATGTAGATCCCTACTAGCATATGACTATGACTCCTTTCCTTAACCACATCAAAAATGTCATACATAAAGAAAATATATGTGCACACCATACACATGCAGTATGGGGTAAGTATCCATAAGAAAACACATATGATAATCCATCTAGCTAATCATCATCAATAATTGAAATCACTGTAATAATCATCATCATGCATACATGAAGTAAACAGTATCAAGTAGTATCATCATAAAATCAACTAAATATGAAACAATATTTGATAATCTGAAAGATAATGCTACTAATCATCAAGCATAAAACTAGCCTAAAAGAATTTGACAATAATAAAAAAATGTAAACTAGGGGCTGGCACTATAGAACCCTTGAATAGAATAGCATTGCAGAGAGAAGGAACAAGTCAATTACAGAAGCTGCAAGAGCTATGTTAGTAGAGAATGATGTATCTAAAACATTTTAGAGAGAAGTTGTGAATACAACAATCTACACTATGAATAGAGTGCAAATTAGGAAAGACACAAACAAGACACCTTATGAATTGTGGTTTGGTCACTCACCCACAATTAAGTATTTCAAAAAATTTGGGGGTAAGTGTTATATCAAAAGAGATGATGATATTGGTAAGTTTGATGCTAGAAGTGATGAAGGTATGTTTCTTTATTACTCATTGAAAAGAAAGGCTTATAGATGTTATAATCAAAGAACTAAGAGTATTATGGAAAGTGCAAATGTGAGAATTGATAAGAAATTCAAGATACATGAGAGAATAGTTGATTAAAATTCAAATGATGATGTTGTTACTAAGCCAAGGAATGATGAGGTATTTTTTGAGATTAATAATGATTTGCAGAATGAAGGCGAGCATGTTGGAATATTCAAATATGGAAAGAGTACTTATGAGAGGGGGATGGGGGTGAAAAATGGTTAAGTGTATTGACACTCAGTTGTCAAAATTATTCTTTAAACTAACAATCTCCCCCTTTGACATGAGTGGCAAAAACACTTAACTAAGATCCTTATGACTTCTTGTTAGTTGATCATGTATAAACACTCAGTGATTTCTGTCCTGTCTTTGCATTCTGACTAATCAAAATTTGCTATCTCAAAATTTGCTATCTCCCCCTTTTATCATACTTATCATTTCATTCCTATACTTAACTCCCCCATACTTAAGCTCTTTTTATCATTCCCCCATACTTATTCTCCCCCTTTTTGACACTTATGTCAAGGGTCTTACAAGGAAATGCCATACATGGCCAAAAATGTACTATTTACTTCAAGGAGTACCTTTAGAGCTAAATCCCAATTTTCTAGTGTGACATCCAATGATTTATGCTAGATGGCAATCTCTGCTGCTAGTTGTACAAGTCCATCAGATGAAGAAAGATTGGGGTCTTTCTTGAGGATTGTCTCTACGTTTATCTACTCCTTGTGAAGTAGTTCCAAATGAGGAGTTATTGATGATTGAATTTGCATCAATTTAGCTTTTGTGGTTGCCTCCTTTGCTGCTAAGACAGCTAACTCTCTTTGTGTGTGAAGTGATTGGGCAAAATGCTTCTCACTCTGAGCTGGATTTGTGGAGAGTTGCATGATAGAAATCTTCAAATTGTTCTCCAAGCTCAATATTTTTTGGCTAGTGTCCTGTGTGAATGTGGAAAAATCACACAACTTGTTGTACAGGGAAAAAATGTTTCCTAGTATAGTTTTAACTATTTTAATTTTCTTTGCTAGTTCTTCTTGTGATAGTGCTATATCACCAAATATTGTATTATTTACCTTGCCTTGGAACTTCCTTTCTGACCATTCGAGAAATCTAGCATTTGTTTCCTAGTCTTCAGTAGTCACCTAGTCAACTATATCAGATAGTTGCTCTATAATTGGTCTTGACTCATCTGGAGACTGTAAGCAAAAAGCTTTTATAAATATGTCTTTGATTTCATTCAAGGTAAGCTTATGCTTGTGTTCTTTTCTTAGTGCTTCTTGTCTCCTTCTTCTGTCCAATGCACTCTGAATTTCATTGATCTTCTCTTCAGTGAGAGTGCTAGATTCATAATATGGGATCTTTATTCCTTCATCAAGCTTAGGAACTCCATAGTGAAGTTTCTGTACTGCCTTTGATGAGCTCAAGCCTGGTGTCCTGATTTGTAGCTATAACCCATTAGTGCTCGGCTGCTGAAGAGTTTGTGTTGGAGTACCAAATTTTGGTAATGCAACCAGTGTTTGTATTGTAGACTCCTCCTTCTTCTTTATCTCATCTTTTTCTTCAGCTTGAGTATCCCTTTTATGATCTCTAGGTGGGGTTGAACTTGTTGGTTGTTCAAATGTTTCTTTTATTTCCCCTGCTACTGTACTCGGCATTTGAAGTGTATAAGTGACTACACTTGGTAGAGGTGGTGGTGGAAGAAATAGAATACCAGTAGTTTGTATGGTCAAGGGTGGCACTTGTGCTTTTACCTTGACTATCTTTGTTTTAACTTCTGGATTCTGTAATTCATCAACACTGACCAATACAGGATTTGAACTTAATTTTGCTACTAGTGATGATTGGTCAAGGATTTCTAAATCCTCTGTAGTTAATGGATTGATGTTTGGATTTGAAGTGGTTGCAACATCTTTTATTTTTATAATATCTGCAGGTGTGATGGTGGCATGAGGAGGACTAGGAGGAGATACCTGAGTGTCTTGCATACTTTGATCTTGTGGCTCAGTTGTATCTTTCTCTTCCTCTTTCTCCTCTATATGTGCCTTTTCTTCCTTTTCTTCTTCACTCTTCTTCTCCACTTGTTCCTTCTCTTTTTCCTTGGTTCTTGACATCTTCTTTTCTCTTATCTTGTCACTTGCCTCTGCCTTATATTCTTCATTATACACATCTTCTATTTTCTTGTAAACTATTTTCCACAATCTTGTGGATTTTGTAAATACCTCTTCAATTTTATTCTGTAATATGCGGAATGCTCTATGCTTGGGAGTGAATCTATTATTATGCCTTTTTATTACATTTGTTACTTGATCTCTAGACAAATTAGGAAACAATCTATTTAATGTTGACTCCCTTATCTCTTTTTCCATTTGTAAACAAAAATGTCATTTATCCTCTACAATTTTGTACAATTCTTTAGGCATTGATTCATCTAATTCTAGAGGTGTGTGCTTATATTTAGCCATCATAGCATACACAAATTTCTCTAATTTATTTTGCTCTTCTTTGGTGAGCATAGAAAAATTTAGGTTCTTTAAACCTTTCAAATCATCGTTCCTAATTTTTGAACATAATTTATCAACAGCAGTCTGAGGTTTGTGTCTTACCACTTGAAATTGACTGTTGTCCTCTGACTCTGTCTTCTCCTCATCTGTTTCAAGCTGGGCAATAAATTTTCTTTTCTTAGACTTGGCAGCAGTCTTCTTTGAGTCTTTCTTCTTTCCTTTTGCCTCCTCTTGGGATTTTTGTGCTGCAGCCCTTGTGGTAGGTCTCTTTGGTGCAGGAGCAGCTACTTTCTTTCCCTTGGATTGAGTAGCAGGAGGAGTTGTGGCTTTTCTTTTGACTTGTGCTTCCTCGGTTTCTTCTTCCTTAGCACTTTCCTCTTTATCTTCTCCTAACCCTTGAGTCAGACCTTGAGGTTTATCTCCCCCTTCTTCAATGTCTTCTCCTTCCTCTTTTGTTGTTCCTTCTTCTTCAACACCAAATTTTCTCTTGATTTGTCTCACCATTTTTTTTTCTTCTTTACTATAGAAGCAGTCTTCAAATATGTTATCACCCTTGATTTAACAACATCATAGGTTCCAAAAGCTTTTGCATTTTTATTAGCTTCTTCTGCAAGGAGGGTTGTTATTGCTACAGAAGCTTGATCAATATCAAGTTCATCACCTAGTGGCCTAAGCCATCTTACTCTAGGTATAACTGCTTGTATATAGGTATAATCTATATCTACAAGAAAACAAATGTCCTTTTCATATTTCTCAGTCAATGAGACTGGAATGCTCATTCTTTGTTTCATGGACTTTTTGAAGTCCTCAAAGTAACTAGTCATTTGGGCATCAAAATTTTCACCCATCTATTCAATGTATCCATTGATTTGTTCAACAATTGTTTTGTCTGGACTCCATCTTACTTTACCCACAAAAGGGAATTCTTTCATCAGATAGAAAAATATACACACCAAAACTGATCCAAATTTGCACTGAGCTCCCTTGCTCTTCCTTATAGCTCCCAAATTTTCATTCATCTATTGAAACATGAGCTCCGCTAAATCATAAGTGTGATCCTTTTTAATTATCTTGTATGCAACATCAAATGCTATACAAGGTACACTGTTTAACCTGCTTGATTGATAGAATTTGTGTGAAATGATTCTCACAGCAAAATCTAGTAAGGGATCTGTGACTGTGTCAATAGTCATTCCTCTATTATTCCATTTAGCACCTTTTTTTTTTTCAATTACTTCCCTTTTGTCACTTCGCAGGGTCTTTGGCCGATCTAGGGTTGGAATACCAGTAACCCTATGAACAATTTTCTTGGTGAATTTTACTTGCCCTGACTCTAACCAAAAAGCTCCATCATGCATTCTGCTCAAACCTATCCGTACCCATTCAATTTTGAAAACAATCAAAAATTCTAGGGTTTTGGTTAATCCTTTTCTTTCTATTATTGAGAACTCATCTTTCAGTCTTTTGTTTTCACATAGCTTGTCATATGCATTGTAGATCTCTAAATCTCCTATGGCTCCAATTTTGCAGTTATAACATCTGCGAACATCTTGGACCATAACAACTTTATCCAGAATAACTAACAATGCACCTGCGGGATCATTCTTGTATGCTACTTCTGGAATGGGCTTGAATTCAAGTTGTTTAACTTCATTGATAACTAGCTGTATTTCATGATTCTCTCTACCCTTAGTGGTTCCTGACCCAGATGCCATTATTTGCCAAACTAGGGTTTACGATTTAAACAACTTTATAAATACTATGTAGTTCGGCACTTAAATAAAATACCTCAAATCGATGAAACTTGTCCTGGATCGTTGTTGAAATCTTCACAAATGGCTTTTGAGCTGACCTTGATCTTCTTCGCTCTTCTCGACTTTGCTTCTCATTTGAATGGTGGGAAAATGATCGAAAATTGAATTTATGTACCCTTCAAAATAGAGTAATTAATGTTTAGTGCGCTGCCAACTATCTACTCGACACCTAAAGGGTTTCAACATGACTTGGCACCCATTGTGTTTCACTTTGCTCAGCTCCTATTGATATTTTACAGCTCAACATCATCTATCAACTCAGTCGCTGTTAGAAACTTGGCACCTAAAGACAACTTTAACAGATTTTGAAAAATTCTTAATTTTGACTTGGCATCTTTGCTTATGTTGATTTCTTCTTTGCAGTTCTTCTATGTCTTGGGATTGATGTATGATGTAATCTTGGTTTATCAATCCCACACACTTATTCTTGCTTAATTTGATGAAGTGTGATCACTTGACCTATTAGGTGAAGTGATCTCTGCAATTGATGTGCTATACTCATCTTTCTTCTTCCATGTCTTATTCATTTCACTTCTGATATGTCCAACATCTATCTTTGCCTTTCCATTGCTGAACTCAAAACTTGATGCCTTTGACCTTGTTGGGCAATTCCTACTGACATGACCAATTTTTAAGCAACTGAAACATGTAGTTTGATTTAACATCTTTTGTAGTTCCCTCTGAAATGTGTTCTTATACAATTTTGGGTTGTATGTCCATATTCTTGACAATAGTGAAAACTATACCTAGTGTTGTAATCCCAAAATTCATGGTTTGATGTCTTTGCTGGTTGATTTAATGTCCACATAGGCTTTGATCTACATTCAAAAGCTCTATGTCCATACTTTTTACAATTATAACAATGTCCATCAAATCTTGATGTCTTAGTAGTTTTGGTTCTGCATTCATATACTTGATGACCTTGCTTCTTGCATTTATGACAATGGTTTATACTTTTAGGTTTATCATGCTTATGGGCATTCTTGCTTCTACATACATTAGATGTATGTCCTGTCTTTCCACAGAAATGACATGTAGGTTTAACATCTTTACCTTTATCGCTTCTTTGTTCTGCACTCTTTGATGATTCTCCAACTTCAGTGATGTTGTATCCAAGTCCTGATGTATCATGGGTTGATCTTGGGGATTTCAGTAATTGCTCAAAATATTTGATGGCTTCACTTGACTTGTTGAGATTCTCTGCCACCTCTTTTTCTCTATTCAATTCATTCTGCATTTGTTCATTTTGCATCTTCAAAGTAGAGATCTTGATATCTTTCACATTGAGTTCATGATGAAGGTTCATCATTTGGGAAAGTGTATCCATTTGCATGTTTGAGATCCTTGTCAATTCATTACATTTTTCTTCAAGTCTGTTTACAAGATTCCTTTTGTGATTTTCCATCATGACCTTATCATCAACTACTCTTTTCTTTTGTTCAGTAATTTCACATATCATTATGGCCTGTGATTCATGTTCCATCTTGAGAGATCTTATCTCCTCTTTTTGAGCTTTGTTTTTCTCCATCAGTTCTGCTATTGCTGCATCAAACTCTTTAGTGTCTCCATTGGAAAATATGTTGGTGGTATCAATCTCCTTGTAGTTTATCTCATTTTTGGCTATGGCTAGATCCTTCCTTTTTTCTAATGAATTTCTCAACTTGTTTCTGAATTCCTCCAAGCTATGCAAAGCAAGTTGCACATCTATCACCTAATTTTCAATGGTCTTTCCAAGTTTGAAAGCTTCCATCTTTAGATCTTTTCCTCCAAGCTGTTAGGCTTTTCCTTGTGAGAACCTGGATTAGCTCTGATACCAATTGTTGGAATATTCAAATATGGAAAGAGTACTTATGAGAGGGGGGGGTGAATCATAAGTATCACACTTTAGCCAATAAAACTTTTAACTGAAAGTAAATTGCATGCATGTAAATACATCAAATAATTATGAAACTAAGCACATGTATCAACAACACATAACACTGAAATTTGGTAACCCAGAAACCCTCCAGGAATAAGAAGGTAAAATTGGGGTGGGGATGATACCCACAAAAATTACTGCAGCAATATTGTTCGACCACTTCTAATGGTCTACCCTATTAAAGGCTTTACATTGTGTCAATAGTGACCTGGTTAAATGATTTCAAACACTTAACATGAAGTGTCACCCTGTTAAAGGATTTAATTACCTTTTGATAAGGATTTACAAGTAGTTGTTAAGCCAACCTATCTACATAGGATTTTCTTTCTAATACAATGGTAAGAGAGTATTAGGTATTAAAAACCTGATTGTTTGTAATCCTTGATTACTAAATGCAGGCACCTGTTCTGCTTTCTCTGGTCTTCATCCTTTTGTGATCTGATAATCCTCACTTCTGAAAATAGATTTCCTTATGCACCCTTATATGTCCACTCATATATTTTTACAATAAAATTTTGTCTTCCTTAAAAAGACATTTGAAGACTTAGGGTTAGATATGGATCTACGATCCACATTGAATCTCAATTTCTCGCTCAATATCTATCTTTTGCTAATTGGTTGCATGCCTTTCCATTTTTCTTATTGGCTACATATAGATTACATAGTAAAGATAAAAGATTCAATCTCATCATTAAATCCTTCAGGATTTTCCTTATGTCGGCTGCAAAAATTGTTTGCATCATAGTTTGTGCAATTACAAACTCTTATGCTGATATTTTGAGTGATGCAAGAGCATCCAGAGGTATAAGGGCAATCCTGTGTCACCCAAAAAAAATGTACTTAGACTTAGTTTCTATTTCATTTGTTTTTAATTTTGGACACCCATTTGGGTCAAATAAAGGTTCCAACTCTCATAGTTCAACTATCAGTGTGCTAGAAAATCCTGAAAAAATAGAAGCATGCAATTTGGCCATCATTTTGGTGACCTAGAAGGTGTGAATTGGCCAGATGAATGTAATTATGATTTAGAGCATTCCAAAAAAAGAATCAGGTCAAAAAGCCCCACGGTTTGAAATTTATTGCAATTTTTTGGGTTTTGGAGACCTCCTAAGAATGCTTCAAAGTTAGGTTAGGGGCATTAAATGACCTCAAAAAGGGACGAAAATGGGTTATGAGAAAAGCTTGTCCATAGGGCTATAGAGCGCTTTGAGAGCTTTCCAAAAATGTAAACGGTTCATCAATCGGAGCTACGGTTCAAAAGTTATGCCTCCCGGAAGTTCAGTTACCATTTCTGGATTCTTCTAGATTTGCACAGACTTCTAACACAGCTTCTGGAACCTTCTATTTGGTCAGTGGATGCTTACTAGCACTTTCTAGAATGTACTCCTAGTCCTTAACCCTCTGGGGTCTATTTAAGGAGATTTCTAGCATTGCAAAAGGCAGTTTGGAGTGGAGTTTGAGAGGAGGTACTGAAAGGAGAAATTATCTCTGGATTTATGCTATTGTAAGCCCTTAGGGCATGTTTTGAAGTTTATTTTCTCTATACTATTTGTACTAGCTTATTTTCTTAGTTAATATATTTTCCCCTTTTCTATTGTGTCCATTCTATTCTTGGGTTGTGTCCCCATCAAGTGGTATCAGAGTTGGTTTTCCTAAGTGTGTAGACAGAACGTCGACTGTGAGGCAGTTTGCACCAGGACTGTGTGGTTGTGGGTTTGAGTTAAGAAGATGCCTCCACGAAGAGAGTGTGGTGGAAGGGCTAGAGCTATTAATCCTGAGGAGGTTAGAGCCCTCCTAAGGTAGGTATAGTCATTGCAAGAGGAGCTCTGTAGAGGAGCAAATGTTGCCGCAGGTGACGACAGTGAGGATGACAATGAAGAAGAAGTAATGGAACCAGAAGGGGAATTTGATGGGAAAGTTCTGAATCATGTAGAGGAAAGGCTTTTTAGGGCTATTACTAAGTTTGGGAAAAGACCCACAATTGAAGTGGGTGTATTTTCAAGGAATCTGAAACCAGATGAGTTGATCGATTGGATCAATGAACTGGAAGAATACTTTGAATATGAGGATGTCAGGGACCCAGATAGGGTTAAGTTTGCAAAGGCCAAACTGAAAGGCCATGCCAAAATCTGGTGGCAAGAGGTTCAATTGAAAAGAAATAGAAGAGGAAAGGAGAAGATCACAAGGTGGGATCGCATGGTGGACAAATTGAAGAAGCAATTCATTCCTGTGAACTATGAGCTTGATTTGTTTAAGAAGATGCATGGGTTAAAGCAAGCAGGAAGATCAATCCAAGAATATACAGAGGAATTTTTCTGACTCTTGATTAGAGCAGGGCATGCAGAAGAAAATAAGGAGAAGGTTACTCGTTATATCAGTGGATTGCGACCTAGCATCCAGGAGGAATTAAGTCTAGTAAGAATGACCAGCGTTGAAGAGGCATACCAGTTTGCCCTACGAGTTGAAGAGAAGCTAAATAAAAGGTTTGAAGGAAGACAAAGAGGGCATGGTTAAGGAGGAAGGGGAAGCGGTAGATCATCTGGAGGCCGCAATGAAACCCAAAATAAAAATGAAGATGTGGGTACTAGCAGGAACCAGAGGAATGAGGGTTTCAACCGTTCCCATGATCAAGACTTTGGAAATCAAAGAGGAAGAGGTAGAGGACATGGAAAAGGAAGAGGAGGCTTTCGTAGTACCTATTTCCATTACAATGAAGAAGGTCATCATGCCTTTGAATGCCCTCAATGATAAGGAAGGACAAATAGGAGAGCTAAGGGCCAAGCTAGGGTTGCTCATGTGGATGAGGATGTGCAATCATCACATTTAGAGGATGCAGAAAGAGGAGAGACCTTGGTAAATGAAAGAGTCCTACTAAGTGGTGAGATTGAACTAGGACAACGAAGGAGTTTTTTCCATACCAGATGCAAGTGTGAGGATAAATGTTGTGACGTGATCATTGATGGTGGCAGCACTGATAACCTGGTATCAGAAGAGATGATCTCTAAGATGAAGCTCAAGAGGGAGAAACATCCCCAGCCCTATCAGATTGCTTGGGTAAAAGATGATCATAAGGTCCTGGTAAGTGAACAATGTTTAGTGAAATTCAAAATTGGGAGTTACCATGATGAAGTTCTCTATGATGTTATTTTAATGGATGTTTGCCATCTATTGTTGGGTAGACCATGGTAGTTTGATAGACATGCAGTGCATGATGGACATGCAAACACATACTCTCTAACAAAGGATGGAGTTTTCCACAAATTGAAGCCCATAAAAAAGGAAGGGGAAAAGGTATGTAGCAGTGCTAGGATTTGTCTTGTTGATGAAAGGAAGTTTTTAGATCGCATGAATCATCAGCACATGTGCTATGCTTTGATTCCTAGGAAAGATAAAGAACGTAGTAGTGAAATACCAGTTGAAGCTTCAGATTTACTAGGGGAGTTTGGAGATATTATCTCTGATAATGTTCCAAATGGATTGCCACTAGTAAGGCAAATCAGTCATCAGATAGATCTGATTCCAGGAGCTAGTTTGCCTAACAAGGCTACTCACAGGATGACTCCTACTGAAACAGAGGAGCTAAATAGATAGGTTCAGGAGTTGTTGAGGAAGGGCTTGATTCGAGAGAGCCTGAGTCCATGTGCAGTACCTACAGTACTCACACCAAAGAAGGATGGAGAGTGGAGGATGTGTACAGATTCTTGAGCTATAAATAGGATCACCATCAAGTACCGGTTTCCTTTGCCAAGGATGGATGACCTTATGGACTACTTGAGTGGAGCTCAGTACTTCACAAAGATAGATCTGAAGAGTGGTTATCACTAGATACAGATTTGAGAAGGAGATGAGTGGAAAATAGCCTTCAAGACCAAGGAGGTTCTTTATGAGTGGTTAGTCATGCCCTTTGGATTGATGAACGCCCTAAGCACCTTCATGCAGCTCATGAATGAGGTCGAGATAAGACCATTGCCATTCTTAGAGAACATTATTTTTGGCCTCAAATTTCACAGGATGTGAAGAAGTTTGTACAGAGTTGCCAGGTTTGTCAAGTTGCCAAGGGATTTAGTCACAATACTGGCTTATATCAGCCATTGCCTATTCCATCAAGGCCATGGGAGGACATAAGTATGGATTTAGTTCTTAGATTGCCAAGGACACAAAGGGGTAATGACTCAGTATTCGTGGTGGTTGATAGGTTCTCCAAAATGGCACATTTCATTCCATGCCACAAAACTCATGATGTTGTTCATATTACAAACTTATTTTTCAAAGAGGTGGTAAGACTACATGGTCTTCCAAGGAGCATAGTTTCTGACAGAGATATTGAATTTGTGGGGTATTTTTGGAGGACATTGTGGAAAAATTTATGAATAGACTTAAAATTCAGTTCCACGCACCACCCACAAACTGACGGCCAAACAGAAGTGGTAAACAGAAGTCTAGGCAATTTGTTGAGATGTTTAGTTGGGGATAAGCCCAAGGGATGGGATTTGATTCTACCACAAGTAGAGTTTTCTTACAATAACTCTATAAATAGGAGTACTGGAAAATCACCATTCCAAATTGTATATGGGAATGGCCCAAGGACTGCACCAGAATTGAGGAAGATAGAGCAAGGGGAAAGGACAAGTGCTGAAGCAGAAGAATTTGCTGAACATATCAAGCATCTACATGAGGAGGTTCAGGCACACATTACCAAGATGAATCAAGAGTATAAATCTAGGGCTGATCAAAGGAGAAGACATAAGGAATTCCAAGTAGGAGATCTAGTCATGGTGCACTTACGAAAAGAAAGATTTCCAGCCGGTACTTACAACAAGCTGAAAATGAAGAAATTTGGCCCCTGCAAAATTTTGAAGAAACATGACTTAGGAAATGCATATGAAGTGGAGCTGCCAGATGGTATTCACATTTCTCTCATTTTCAACATTACAGATTTAATAGAGTATCATGATGATGGTGCAGATGAGGAGTTGGTGTTAGAGCCATGTCTAATTCCTGCTTCTAAGAAGGAGGAGATAGAAGACATTCTAGATCATCATGTGGGTAGGAGTACTAGAAACAGGTAGTATGAAGAGTATTTGGTCAAATGGAAAGGACGACTGATCGAGGACTCAACTTGGATTTCAGCAACTAAGGTTTCCCATTTGGGATTTCCTCTACCATTCATAAAGTGACAGGGTCACTTTTCAATCTACCCTGGGTGTCTGATGCAGGAGCATCCAGAGGTATAAGGGCAATCCTATGTCACCCAAAAAAAAATGTACTTAGACTTAGTTTCTGTTTCATGTGTTTTCATTTTTGGACACCCATTTGGGTCAAATAAAGGTTCCAACTCTCACAGTTCAACTATCAGTGTGCTAGAAAATCTTGAAAAAATAGGAGCATGCAATTTGGTCATCATTTTGGTGACCTAGAAGGTGTGAATTGGCCAGATGAATGTAATTGTGATTTAGAGCATTCTAGAAAAAGAATCAAGTCAAAAGGCCCCATGGTTTGAAAGTTATTATAGTTTTTTGGGTTTTGGAGACCTCCTAAGAATGCTTCAAAGTCAGGTAAGGGGCATTAAATGACCTCAAAAAGGGCCAAAAAATGGGGGATGAGTGAAGCTTGTCCATAGGGCTATAGAGTGCTTCGAGAGCTTTCTGAAAATGTAAACAGTTCATCAATCGGAGCTACGGTTCAAAAGTTATGCCTCCCAAAAGTTCGGTTACCGTTTTTGGATTCTTCTAGATTTGCACCGACTTCTAACGTAGCTTCTGGAACCTTCTATTTGGTCAATGGATGCCTACTAGCACTTTCTAGAATGTACTCCTAGTCCTTAACCCTCTAGGGTCTATTTAAGGAGATTTCTGGCATTGTAAAAGGCAGTTCGAAGTGGAGTTTGAGAGGAGGTACTGAAAGGAGAAATTATCTCTAGATTTATACTATTGTAAGCCCTTAGGGCATGTTTTGAAGTTTATTTTCTCTATACTATTTGTACTAGCTTATTTTCTCAGTTAATATAATTTCCCCTTTTCTGTTGTGTCCATTCTGTTCTTGGGTTGTGTCCCCATCACTGAGTTACTCAGCTCTTGAAGCATTGCTGATGCTTGGCACATGCTAGTTCCTGGATAGCTCGGCACCTAAGCAAAACTGTATCACTCGGACATACTATTACTCGGCACTTGTTAACACTCGGCACCTACTCTTTGTTTGGCATTGTTTAGTAGAAAAATGGTTAAGTGTATTGACACTCAATTTTCAAAATTATTCTTTAAACTAATAGAGCATAGGAAGGAACAAAGCTCAGAACCTTCAGTAGAGCCAAGAGTTGAAATAGAAACTCCTACTTTAAGAAAGAATATGATAAAGAATCACCCATCTGAGTAGATCATCGAAAGCAAAGACAAAGGTGTGATGATAAGAAGCAGAGTAAATGAAGAATTATGCTTGATATCTCACACTAGTAGAATTTTGACAAACAAATGACTACATGACTAAAAACTTTAGTCACAAGACTAAAGATTTGAGTCACGTGACTAAAAGTGATCAAATTATATAATATTTTGTAATTTATAAGAATAAGTTACTAAATAAATGACTAATTTGGTCATTAGGAAAAATCACAATGCTAGACAAAGATAAGTGATTAACTAAATGATTAATTAATTGGTCACTAATCATTAGTCACCCAAACAAATGACTAAATGAATGATTAATGACATTTTTCTTTCATAGTAATATATGCTTTAACCTTTTTTATAATTTTTACTACTCACCGATTGAGTTCTTGTCCTATCAATACATCATCACCAATTAACTTCCTTGGATGTCCTCTCAACTAATACTGAACTCAAAATGAACTCAAAATCACCCCAATCTACACTTAAACTCCTCAAAAACTATCTATAAACCCCTAAACAAATAGAAACCCTCCATGCATTCAAAATAAAACTCCAAGTCTATCTCTACATATCAAAAACATTAATTATCAATTACTATTTTATAATCTCACCATATAATTGCTTTTAATCATATTATTGTCATGTAATAATCGTCTTTACAAAATATAAATTTATTTATTATCATTACATTTAAATATTTTAGTATTTATTAGTAAATAACAAGAACCAATTTTTTAAAAATATTAAAATTTAAAATGAAATAATTTAATAATAAAAATAATAAGTATCTATGATTTAAATTAGATTTATGCCAAATATGTTTACTAATTCGAGAAGAGGAGCTGAATTTTAGATTGTAATAGTCCAAATTATTTTAAAACCACGAGTAGTTGATCTTTTTCCATGTGTATTATTATATATTATATTTTGAATAATATTTTTGCTCATTATTTTTACTATTTCTTCATCCTTTTTATGTACACACCATTTTACTTCCATCATATCATTTTTTTAACAATTTCCATTTAGATTTAATAATGATAAAAGCCCAATAAGTTTCTTTTTACATTCTATGTTTAAGTGTAGTATGTTAGTTAAATACATCTAATCAATTTGGATTATTTGGTAGAAATGTAATATTTAAATATATATTTAGAAACTAAACAAGAAGTTTGGGTTTTCAATCATTCATAATGATATTTTGAGATAAGTTTCAAAATATTATTATTATAAGATTTCTTATTAAATTTAGTTTTATCATTTATTCTTTTAAATTACTTTTAACATAAGTACAATTAGTAGATCACATCATGATGAAATTTAGAGATAGTTAGAGACATAACATTTCATAACAATTATATTTCATTTAATTTATTAGGAAATAAAATAATACATATAAGAGTAAATTTTATTAATGGACAAATAATTTTAATCCAAAAAAATTATCCATATTGAATATCAATAAAAACAAATAAAAGAGAGAAAAGTTCTTACAACCCAAACTCCTAATATGTCTTAGGATATGCATTTAATAAATATAATTTTTAATTTTTGAAGTATATTTGATTGATTTTTTTTCCTTCAATTCAATAATGATGTCCATATCAAATATATTTTAAAGTTAAAGAGTTTAATAAACAATTTTCAAAGCAATACAACTTTCCAAATTCGCAAGATGCACATCTATAATTCCAAAGGGAGATACACATTTCTAGACTTGCATGGAGATTCATAGGGAAAAATAAGGGTTTGTGTTCACCGTCATGTATCTTCTATTAGTGAAGCTTGTTGTAAGAGTAGAAAATGTCAAAAGAACCTTTATATGGTATTTTTGTTGTTTTCTGAGTGAGTGTAATAAAAAAATATTTTTCGAATTGTGCACCATTTAGAAAATGTTAAAAATATGAAGTTGTTTCTATTTTTAATGTTACATAAATTTTTTAATTTAAATTTGATGTAAATGGGTATTTTCAAATAAATAAACTTTCTTTTAAAGTCTAAATTTCAAAAATTTCTTTATAAAATGTGAACTTGTGTGATATTGTTAGGGGTTAACAAATTAAGATTGTCAATTATATACTATAGTTCATATATTTTATCAATTAATGTAATTAACAAAATTAAAATTATATTTTTTACCTTTTTTGGTAAAGATGGCAAGAAAAAGTATATTGTACAATAGAAAAAAAATAATTAAAATATCTCAAAATGGAGTAACGATCACCCAAAGTCTTAAATGTTTCCATAAAGGGAGCCATCTCCTAAGTCTAATAGCTAGAAATAATGAAGTACATTGTCCTCACAACCCTATGACAAAAGAAAAATAGAGCCATACACCATATTCATTAGACCCAAATACATAACAAATTATCACACTAATTCCCATTTATTAAGCCCAACTTCTAGGGGCATTTGTTGTAGCATAGTGATTTGTAAAGATGTCTCCCCACTGGTGAATAAGATGGTCATACGAAATGTATAAAGTAGTAAAACAATCAAGGACATCAAATAGTTTCAAAATTCTTGTTGTCCATAAGTAGTTCATATTTTTAGTAAAGTAATATCAAATTCATCACAACTTATCCCAACTCTAGTAGTGAAAAAAGCTCAACATAATAACTATTTGATAAAAGTTTGACTTATCAAGTAATCATCCAATTGCAAGCTCAACACTATTTAGGCAAGATAATCCCAAGCAAAAATGAAATCTAAAATAGTAAAAATAAAATGGTTGCATGTAAGATTTAGAAAGTACCTACAACATCTCAGGGGAAGGATATCCATGAAAATTTCAAGAAATTATAAGTCGCCTTAATACAGAGTGTGTCAAAAATACTAGAAGCCAACCAATATGAATTATAGACTGCACAAAACAATCAATATAGATAGAAGACAAGTTAAAGATCTTGACAATCTTCTCCTTATCAAAAGGTGCATGGTCTCAATGTTCTTAGAAACAATTAGGAATTTTTTTGCCATTGAAAGAAACCCTAATAAAAGATTGCCAAAGTTATACACTTGTGAATACCATGAAGAAAACAAGGTTGGGATTAAACAAATTGACACATAATATCATCAACTGGTATAATGATTAACTTGCACTAAGAGCCTAGATCTAATGGTATGTTATTTTCCTTGTAGAGACAAGCTAAAGGTGTCAATTACACAACCAAATCAAGTGAGAGGAGTTGCAAATAAAACCAATGCATATTGAGATGTGTGTGAAGGTAATGTTGATTGGGGAAGATTGAAGGAAGGAATGTCATTTCAAAAGTGATATGCTTATAATTAAATGTCATGTTGTCACCAGAATAATTCAAAGTTAGTAAACACAATAATGTTCCCATTGGTGAGAAGTTTTCCAATAAAAAGTGAGGGTGAAATAATTTGTGGTCAAATCTCATGGAATTTGGAGCTACATGTCATGGAAGAATATCATAGAAGATATAATTGCAAAGGAGGCATTGGAGTTCATAATGAGCTACATAGATAACCTAAGGGAAAAGTGTAATGTCTAATATCGTAAAATGTATTATATTGAAACACGATTTGTCAGAGGTGAAGTCTTGTAAGTTTGGTTCAAGTGTGAGTGTTTCGTCCATTTACCTAAGAGAAACTCACATATTTTTTATTACTTTTTCTTAATTTTCAATAGAAACTACATACAAAATTACTAGAGTTAATTAGTTTTGAGGTAATCAATAATATAAACTATCATTTATAAGTAAATAGTAGCAATATCTCACTAAGATAATCAAATCTATATATAATGACATTAATTTAATAGATATAATAGAATTATTCAAAATTTGTACAATATTTATAACATCATATCTTAATGAAATTATATATAATGTGATATGATTATGCCTACATATTTGTTTCTAAATATTATTTTTATTTTTATTTTTATAAAATACATTATTTATTATGTTAAATAGATAATATCTAAGGTGAATATTTATCTACCATTATATTTTTACAAAATATTATTTATCTGCATGATCCAATAGGATAGATTTCCAAAGTTGAACAATTGAAACTGTAAAGTTGAAAATAAAAAAGTTGTGGGGTGTAGTTTGTAACAATAATAATTATCCCTAGGTGAAACACTTCAGCTATAGAGTAGCAGGTCAATTTCAATATCTGAAAGCTAACATCCATAGTCTACATGATGGTACTTCTTAGATTAAGAGTTGGGGATCTCATTGACATGGGCTTCAACACGACAATGGGTAAGCTAAAACTATTGGGCACTATGGAGACTGCTAAAATTTATTTTGTGTATAGGAGGTCAATAATGGAGTGTTATATTAGAGTTAGTGAAAGCCAAGAGGCATGGAAGTTAGTAGGGATTTTGCCGAGGTGGATTGTAATTGAAGATGATGAAAATAGTACCATCATTACACTTAATAGGAGAACATCCAAGCTTGTGTAAGTTTCCCCAATCCACTTGAGTATAATGTCTACACTCTTTCCCTTGAGTGCATGCATTGGATTATAATGGTAATACTACAGTTCACTAACCCATCAATTCAGAGCATTAGCAGGCATAAATTCCTCGACCGACTAGAATGTTTTTGATCAACATTGAGTTGAATGTTTTTGTGCATAGGTGGCCACAATTTCATCCCACACCATATAACCTATGCTGATATGGGCCCTTGCATGTTGATTTAAAACCTACACTGCACACAACTGTAGAAACATACAAAGACAGGTGGGAACAAAGGGTTTAGGAATAACATTTGTAGTTTTTCAATTTGATGGAAGACTATAGGAAAACAATATTCACCGCATCTATTTATGGGCTTGATGAATGTTATGATTGTAGTGTACAAAATGCAAATTGGTTGCATACTCTTGCCTCTTCCAAAATAAGATCTTTCGATGTCTAGCACAGGAAGCATATACAAGGTATGTGAACTATTTGACAAAATGAGTATTTTTATAGATGGTTCATCTTCCCTGCTAAACATGAAAGCATCAAATTATTCACAAAATGCCAAGATTATATGATTAACAAAGGTAAAAATTCTTCCAATACCATGAAAAATTTTCCCAATGAAAACATGTAGGATAATGGGGTAACCGAGTCAAGCAGCATAACAAAGACATCAAGTTATACTTCGTATGACAATTTTGATGCTAGAAAGCATTTGTTCTTTGGTGGGTCCACTTTGGACTAGAAAAATTTCTCCATTCTTCTACAGAGGTGATGTTAAAGGGAAGATTTGAGGACTCTGTATAGGGAAAGTAGTGAAAATGGTTTGATAATTGTAATTATGTGATTAATATAGTTTTCTAAGTTGGAGGGAAAATAGTTTGATGATTACATGGTATTTTTGGAGAAATGCATAAAAACATTCTACCTTTGAAGAGAGTCTTGACAGTTTATTTCTAAATTGGCAAGTTTGAAGTATAGATATTGATTAGGACTAGATTCGTGTGCTCCTTGTCTCTCTAAATCTAACAATCCATCCAATTTCTACTGGTTGTGAACAAGCCTTTGATATTTCTAGGTTTCCACATTATGATCAAGTGTTTGGGAATCCAATCTCTAGTTTCCTTTCATGACAGTTCTCATTCATGGAAGTAGAGGACATCTATCTCCCGAATCTCGATTTGCTCCTCTATTAAGAGACATTTGGCTAGGAATATTAGATTATATATACACAAATGAAACAATGTAAAAAATTGTTTCTCCATCTATTTGTATGCAAGTTAATTTTGGTTTAAATAAATTTTATGTGTCATAATAGATGGGCTTCAGTTCAAAAGTTGTACTTCTAGGCATAAAATATTGTGCAAAGTTCTTTCAAGTAAGATTATTTATCTGCAGACAATTTGGCTTCCAAAATCCTATTGTTAATTGTTTTGAGTCTTTGACCAAACAAGAATAGTAGCTTGAATTGATTTTTTTTTATGACAGCAATGATCTTACGAAAAAGGCTATGCAAAAAGACCTCTTTGGTGCCAACATGGATGAAATTTTGGAGGCAGAAAATTTTGGTTTAGGAAGGAAAAACCAAAAAAAAAAGGTGGGTTCTAATCTAAATACATCCATTTACATCTAATGTGCTTGATTATGTGATTAAAAATAAATCTTTGGGCAAATAAAGTTTGTAACATTAAAATAACTTATGAAGCTTTATAAGTGGTCAAATATTTGAGCATAGAGTTTGTGAGGTTTAGTCCAACTAGGGGAAGCAAATCTTTTTTATGCCACAGGTCATTATCATCAATTACGAATTGCATTTGTCTTCTTTTGAGATCATTTGTGTCAGAATATTTATAAATAGTAAATAATAAATAGGGTGGGAGCTACTCATGAATTTTGTAGTGATTTGATTAGAATCTTAGTTTGCTGACACAAACTAAGTAGCAATAGAAATTAATTAGCTAATCATATTTATTCTTTTGTGTACACTTGACACTGAGCACATCATAACCAACTTTTTCCATTTTCCGTATTAGAGTATTTTGTCATTGTATTATGAAGATCTGTGCTTGGATAATATACATAGCTATTAGCTCAAATGGCGAAGATATTTTGGAAGTTTTGTAATAGTTTCTGTTTGGCTTGATTTTACATTTTTTATCAAATGCATGTTAAGTCTTATATTCTTAAAATTCACTACTACAAGTTGCTTCTTGAAAATTGGAAGAAGCGTCCCACTTATTGAAAATGTCATACATTAAATAATTTATTCTTTTGGACCTAGTACACCTAGATGTATTTACTAGATCAACTTCAATTTCATATTTAAATCTATTTTTAATCATACTAACTTAATTTAGATATTTAAAGAACAAGGGTTGTGTGCAACACTAGTCCCTACCTTTGGTGGGTGGCAGGTTTGATGAGAGGTGTGTGAGCCTGAGGAAGAAGTAGTCAAAGTTACTATTAATGAACACCTTTAGGAACCTATGTTGTGTATCATTGAGGGAAGGTACCAAATTCAAAGTAGTGGTTCCACTTGAACAAGATGCAGAAGAATTGGTGGAGTAATTGGATATTATTATACTAACGTCTGCATGGTCTTCATTTGGGTCTTATATGTACTGGTGTTCCAAGCCATTGTTCCATCTATATAACTAAAATTTAATGTGGGATGAACAGGAAAACTAGACAAGTTCTCATTAAGTCTCAAGACATTGAGGATACAAAAAAGGTTATTGATAGGAAAATAATGACCAGAGAAACTACTACTAATAGATAATAAATAGAAAGCAATATAATTTTGACTGACCAAAAAATAAATAAATAATAAATAGAAAGATATAGATATAAAATAGCTATTAGAAAGCATTATCAAAATCAACATTAACTAGGGAAATTACCATACATGATCTTAATAGATCCCTAAAAAAAATATGCTTACTAGAAGGTGAGTATCAAAGGAAAGCTAATCATGAAAGCCAAAAGTAGAACTAGATAGAGGAAATCTGATTATCCAATATAGGAATTGGTCTTCTCAAATTAGGATACACAAGCCGCTCTTTTAATATACCCTTGTCTATTGGGCATATTCAGACATGTTCAAAAGACACCTGATAATCCCAAAACCAAAAATTGATCTAGTTGAAGGATTTGCTAATGAAAATATGTAGAAGAGAATTGTAGTTACTTGAAAATATATGTAGAAATTAATTGAGGATTTCTTTTAGATTTGAAACAATGGAAAATATTAGGAAATTTTTTTATCCGCTTCTAATGCTATTTAAGGTGCAAAATCTTTTGCCACTAAATATTTCAGCAAACAATAGAAATTTGAAATAGGTGAAATCAAGCATTAGCAAGAAAGCTAGATAGTAACAAGTAATATATATGTATAGGTGGAATGTACATATCCAAACCTCTTCCAAATATAAAAGATTGCCTCTTCTATGACATATACATGTCTCTCCCATAGAGAGCATGCCCAATAAAGCATGGACATGAAATACAATAGCAAAATACATATTTACCATTCTGCTAAGATTGTATGTCTTTCAAAGCCTTCATGATCTATGGACTATATTTCAAAAATCCTTCTTACTAGATAGCACATATTATGATAGGATTCAGACTCTATCTACTCATGTAGATAACTAATACTATAAGCTACATTTTACTAGAAGTCTTAAGTTGGTCCCTACCTTTGGCAGGCTTGGATGAATAGATGAACGAGAGGACCACAAGAGTACAACAAAACTAGGTGAGGTTAGCATATTCATTGTAGATGTCGTGACATATATTAGCATGGAAGAATAGACAACAATAATAGAATAGGTAGTATGAACAAGTATTGACAGTTTGATGCCATATAGAGGTGTTTTATTAGGATTTGAGAACAACAAGAATATGCAGCATGAACTAGTATTAGCAGGTTCATATCATATGAAGGTGTTTTATTAGGATTTGTGACTAGCAAGAATATGCAACATGAACTAGTATTGGTAGGTTCATGGATATAGAAGTGTTTTATCAAAACTTGTGACCGGCACCAGTGATTATAGGAGTTTCTAAGAAGCAACCCTTGCACCTATAATGTTTCTTAAAAAACCATTCACCAAACCTTTAGGTGCCCTTGTAAACTTTGGTGACCTTTGTAAAGGAAAAATAAGATGAAGGTCTCAAGTTAGTAGATCTAAAATGAGACATAATTAATTCTCTCCAAATGTTATTAGATATATCACATTGATTGATGATATTTGCACAATAGAAATACTAGACAAAGCTCAAGGAATAGAATCTAAAATTCTTCAAGATGGTAATTTTCTTAATAGCTACACATATACTAGCCTAGTAGATGCATTTTGCAACTTTAGAAAAGAAAATAAATCCCATGCCTTGCTTGTACAAATGATAAGTTTGGTCTTTTCCCATTTGAGTTGCATTAATGTCAATAATTGTGGACTGTGTAGAAATGTCATGATGGGAAAATATTTGAATTCATTTCATAACATGTCCAAAAAGTGTTCCCACATGGATGCGACTACTTAGAATGTTAAAATTATTTTATATGTATCTAATGTGAATTGCATGAGATGGAAAATTATCATAGGTTGTTTCAAAATATGCTAAGTGTGACTACATATATTACTTTGGTATGTTCATACTCTAGAAAAAATATTTAAACATGGTAGGAAACAAGGAATTTGAAACTTGATGAAGTACATACACCATGGTTTTTGATGGTCTGTGTAAGACGATATCTTTTTGGAGAAAAATCACTCATGAATAAGATGTTAGATGGCAGCTTGACTTGTAATGTTGTATAATGATGCCCATTGCAAAATTTATGGAATACTCAAGTGATAAGGATAAATACACTCAAGCCTATTTGTGTGTTTTTTTAAAAAAAATTCATGATTAGTAGCTTTTATGTTTGATTTCTCTATGTACATATGACATGTCTAAGTTGACTATTACACTACTACCTACTACACTATGCCTAGGAAATCAAGAAACATAACTAGTAATAGCATTGACACAATTCCATTACCATATTTTTAGTAGAATTAAGTTCAAAAGAAGGATGTCACTGATTGATAGGATAATTCTAAACCACATATTCTAATTGCATTGCATTGAATTTTTAGGTTTAAACCATACCATAAAACTCCATCCATTCAATTCTTCTAGATTCTAGAATTTAATGAGTTGAGGAGAATTGTGGCCATTAATATTAAGATAGATATACCTCCATGCATGGTTTTAAAACCTGGATTTAGCAAGAGAAGAAGGTTGGTTAAGGGGGTATCTCATACTATTGCTGATACAATATTTCATTCTCTAATGGATTTACATACCCTTTTCCAAAGCGTATTGATATATATGAACAAAGGAAAACAAAGGAAAATCAAAGGAGAAAGAAAAAAAAGCAATTGAACAGAGACAAGAAACATGCAGCCAAGCAGTAGAGATATTAGTAGAGCTTCTTGAGTGTAGTGTGATCTACCTAAATCTGAAACCTAACATTGAATGTGGAACATACTTCCTTACATAGTGTATGAGGACCTACAAATTCATAATAACAGAAGAGTGAAAAACATAAACTACATGGATGGTTTTCATGCCTGTGTGGAAATTGGCTTTTGGTTAAGGCTACTAGACCTTGAAACTTATAAATGAAATTGATGAGGAAAAAAGAGAGTATTGGTGCTGCAAATTTGACAAATAAATTTCTTTAATTAATTATATCTTAAGAATGTGATCATATTTTGGTGCTACAAAGATAGTGAATGTCATTGTTGCATTATACATGAGTGTTTGGGGCATCTCAATCTTTCTTTAAGCTTTTTGTCAGCCATATGTTTTACCAAAATTTCCACATCTTCCATGTGTATTCTTCTATAGGCATTTGTATTGTTTCCCCTTCTACATTTTGCATACATTATCTATTACCAATTTGTCCATCTAGGGGTGCCGATGTCCACGAGCAAGCCACTATTTTAGATAAATAATGTTAGATATTTAAAGAGAGGGTATTATTGCTTATAGATAAAGGAGATTTATGTAATATCCCTAAACCAAACATATTGGATTTTAAGGAACAACTATTTAAATTCTATATTCTTATTACAAATTGCAATGGTCATTATGACTTGTTCTAGCAATTGCATTCATTAATCTAATATACTTTGAATAGGTAATATTATTACCCTAATATGAATCTTTTTTTTTAATGTAAAATTGCATGAAAACCCTTCTAATAATATCATCTTTCTATATTAACTAATAAGAATTGAATCATCCATATTTTCTTGTAGAATTTGATCAACAACCTGTGCAAGATTATCGATCTAAATAAGTGTTTTTTATTTCATGATTATTGATTGTTTATTTGTAAAGGCATATATTAATAGACCATCTCTCAAAGATGAAATTGGAATGGAGTTTCTTGATCAATCCATGTGATGGATTCACCCGAATAGGAATCCAATATCGATTATGTGTATTCGAAACTCTACTATGTTGACTGACTCCTCTATTTACTATTGTTGATGATTCTATCCTATTATTCATTTTTTATCTACAATTTGACCTGAATATTACTTAGTGTAGTGGTGTTTTTATGTATAGTATGGACTTAATAATAGTATAACATATGTATCAATTTTACAACAATATTTGAGATGTATGTCCTCAAATCATGGCCAGAGAGTAATTGTTTCCATAGTAAAATTTGGACTTAATTTTGTGTAATCGAAGAAAGGTTCACTGCATATCCTCCTACCCCTATAGATGTGGAGTTATGTTTTTTTTTGTAGAGATACTACTTTGCTAAGATTACTGGATATATTTTGATTGTATATAATTGAATTATAGTCAAAGTGTATTATCTCTATACATCATTCTGGATATGTTGAGCCATCATTAAACACTTACTTCCAACTATACACTTCCCTTATAACTTTAGTTCATGTCCAAGAATGTTTTTATTACCAAGTCTTTGGAGGCCAAGTATTCATCCACTTTCATTTTATATAACAACCCTGTGAGTTTTTCTTGTTGCTATTGGTTGGATTCTTCTTTATTGTGGATTACTCTTTTATCTTATAGTTATATCTATGCTAACATGTTTACAGACTTGGCCACTAATTTTTTCCTCCTTTTGATTATTTTTTCTCCTTGGTTCTTGTGGCTATATATTCTTCTCTTTTACAATTGCCTCTCATCACCCATTATTGAAGGTGTTGATTAAGATCTTCAACCCTTTACTATTTTTCTATAACCTCTCTCCAAACATATTGATTTCCCTTTCATGTTCCCCTTTTTTAATAGTTTTCTTCATATCCTATATCCTCCTTATAAATTTCTTCTTATACCTAGCTATATGGGTGAGAAGACATGTCAAAAATGGGCTTTGAATATAAAATGTTTTACTCTACTTCTTTTTAGTAGCCCGCTTGACTTCTAGGCTGTAACATCTATAAATTGCAAGCTTTGTAATTTTTGATATTGGTTGTAGATTCTTATTATTGTTGTGGCTCTTGAATATCTCTACCATTAGAGCTTACCTTTCAGAGCACTTCTAATGAAATATATATTAGATGGTCTTGTAACTCCTCTTTTTTGAATAAAGATAGGTTGTCTTTATTTGAACCTTTTTATTTCTTAGTTGTTGATGAGTTATAAAATGATTGTTTTCTAAAAGTATCCGGTATTTTCTTTATGGTAATGGATGTTCAAATAGCTTTGAATAATTTTTATTAATATAAGTAGCACATCTATTTTGAAGATTTTGTATCGATTCTTTCATGGCAAGTGTCTAAGACAGGTGGAGGTTCTTGATAAATGTGGAAATTCTCATGAAAAATATTTATCTATTTTTGTAGTACTTATGATCAATACAATTTTTTATCTAAAACTCTCAAATGATGAATATGATTTGTATTTTTTTTGTGATATGTCATTTAAATTATTATAGCTATTCCCTTCTTTTTGGCAGTGAGTATACATAATGGATTACAATCTATAATCTCTAATGATAAACTTTATATTTCAGCAACACTAGGACATTGTTTCCTTAATTGAAAAAAAATTAGTTATTCATGTAGCATAAACACCTCAAAGAAGAAATGATGGTGCAATGATGATTTATCAAGAAACAAGTGTATGGACAACATTTTTGTGTTCAAGTGGCTTAGAAAAAAAGCTTCTATTATTACAATGGATGCTCAAGCCAAAGAATGTTTCAGTTGATTTATTGAACCATTCAAGAATTTTTTTGATTGATTTTTAGTAACTTTTAATTAATTAGAAAATTTATAGTGGAAAATAATGGTGCAATATTTATAGAGTTTAATTCAAAGCACTGCAGGTAAGTTGTTTAAGGTACTTATTTTTATATAGTCATAAATATTTCTTCCTCTCCTAGAGGTAAGTACATATATGTTATATATTAGATGAAGCTACACATAAATTTATTCCTATAAGAAAAATAAAAATCAAGAATTTGGAACAACTATAAATTGTCATCCAAAAAATTTTGACATAACTTTTTTTGTTGTTTGTACAAATCAAGTTCTTATTTTTGCTCAACAACTTTATTATAATAAGGGGAACAAGTCACATGAATGAATTTGACAATGATTTAATCTCTTGATCTTTATATTATGCATTTAACAATATCACAATTCTTTAAAGGGTATTAGCTCAATGGAAGAGCACCTGCTTTACAACTAGGAGGATGGTGGTTCAATTCCATCATGCCCTAATATTGATTAAATTAATGAGTAAATAAACTACCAAATAAATTACTTAACAAACTACCAAATATACTACCTAATGAACTATCAAATATACTACCAAATAAGCTACCAAATAAACTACCAAGTCAAATGTCAAATAAACTAGAAAATAAACTACAAGGTTTACTACCAAAATTACTAAATAAACTACCAAATAAACTACTAGGAAACAATAAATATACAATGAAATCAATGATTAAAATAATTTAGTCATATATTTGGTTGCAAGATAAATGTCTGGCAATAAACTACCATTGGTCAAGTGAAAAATATTAGTCATGTATCTACAAAATTTAATAGTTTATTTAATCATATATTGTTGTTTTTGTTCTAGTGTCAAGTTGAGCCTAAGAATGCAAATGAAGCATGTAAAGATGATTATTGGAAACAAGCCATGAAAGAGGAATTGGATCAAATAGAAAAATATGAGACATGGGAATTGGTCCCTAGACAAGCAAACAAGAATGTGATAGGAACTAAATGGGTATTCAGAAACAAGATGAATGAACAAAGCAAAGTTGTAAGAAACAAAGCAAGATTAATATGTCAAGGTTACTCATGGCAAGAAGGGATAGATTATGAGGAGACTTATGCTCAATGGCTAGAATAGAAGTATTAAGATTATTCTTAGCCTATGTAACACAAAAGAAATTCAAAGTATATCAGATGGATGTCAACTTGGTATTTATGAATGGAGAACTTAAAGAAGAGGTATGCATTGAGTAGCTTGAAGGATATCCTTTGACAGACAACAAGGACATAGTATGCAGACTGAGAAAAGCATTGTATAGATTGAAGCAAGAACCCAGAACCTGGTATGCAAGGTTGGACAAACATGTGATAAAACTTGGATATAGAAAAGGTATGGCAAACATTAATCTATATTGGAAAGAAATTGATGATGGTTTGATGGTTTTGGTAATATTTGTTGATGGTATCATATTTGGAGGAAATGATGAAGAAAGTGAGAAGTTTGCTAAGGAGATGAATAAAGAATTTGAAATGAGTGTGATAGGAGAGATGAAATATTTCCTAGGATTGCAGATTGTACAAAATATAGAAGGAATCTTTTTTTCTCAAACTAAGTACTTGAAGGATTTATTGAAAAGGTTTGGTTTGGAAACATATAAACTGGTTGGAACACCTATGGTAACTAAACACAAGTTAACTAGAAAGCATGAGACACCTACTATTGAGCAGAAGAAGTACAAATCTATTACCAAAGGATTTCAATATTTGACTCACATAAGGCTAAATGTAGAAAAATTTATTGGAATTGTTGCAAGATTTCAAGATGATCCCAGAGAAGAACATTATGTAGTAGTCATAGTGGTATTTAGATACTTGAAAGGAACATCTAAGTTTGGATTGTGGTATGACAGATCTAATGATTTTACTCTAAGTGCTTATATTGATGCAGATTGGGCAAGCAGTATGGATGACATAAAAAGCACCAGTGGTGGAGCCTTCTTTCTTGGAGGAATATTGGTTTCTTGGTAAAGCAAGAAGTGGGATTGTACATCACAAAATATAATAGAAGAAAAGTATGTTGTAGTAGAAAATAATTGCAATCAAGTCATTTGGATGAAGCAGATGTTGAAAGATATAAGGATAGAAATCAATTAACCTATCGTCATACATTGTGACAACACAAGTAGAGTAAATATGTCTAAGAATCTAGTGTTGCATTCTAAGACCAAATACATTTCTATTCAGTATCATATGTTGAGAGGGAAAGTTGTAGAAAAGGAAATTATATTGGAGTATGTGAGCACTAAAGAGAAAATTGTAGATATATTCACTAAGTCTCTTCCCAAAGAGACTTTTGAGTATTTTCAAGGTATGCTTGGGGTCATGCCCCTTCCTACATCAGAGTAGAAGATGGAAGAGTACATTAGTCTAGTGTAACAAAGCACCATTGTTGTATGGACTGAATGTTGATGCATCATATATGGGGGAGTATTTGTGATGGATAGAGTCATTTAGGACTCTTGTTGGATGTTGTTTTAAACAATTTATTTTGAAACTCGAGCTAAGTAAGTATTAGATGTTGCAAAGTTTGATGCAGAGATATTGGCTATTGAAACCTTTGACATTGATGTCAATAGGGGAGAATATTGCATGAAAAACATTATGTTAAGGAAGATTTGACATGAATACAGAATTTTTGGCATAAGCATAGCATGGAATGACTTTGGAAAAAAAAATTGAGGTATATCAATGGGGAGAATGGTTGATGAAGAGGATTTGAAAAGATGAACAGCCTTTTGTTGGTATTCTTGGAACTAGATGTTTTTCATCTATGTTGCCATCAATGCCAAAGGGAGAGATTGTTAGAAGATTGGTTGGAAGCATGAATGTTGATGATATTCCTATGGGGAGTATTATAAATATTTTACCATGATGATATGTTACATTCATGACTGAGTTTTTCATTGATGTCAACATAACAGTTTTCTATGGTATCTGATAGAAGAACAATAGATAGATCAAGTTGGGACAGATGACTACTTCAGTATTCTAACTACCCAAGGTTATGGGAGATACTTCTAAGTATATGTTATATGTATTTAATGTCAAAAGAAGAAAAGATAAGTCTAGAAGAAGTTATGTAAGTTTTGGTGATGTTTGTTCTGAGATAGTGTTTATAGAAGCATGTTTTGGTAAACTTGTTATATTTCTTTTTAGAGTTGATATTCTGAGAATTGAGGTTGAGGACATAAAAAGGACATGTTGATGATGATGTGTCTAATTTTTCTCATCGTAATATTGCATATACGAAAAGTTATTCAATTTGCAAGGTGAAAGATTAATGTTATCGCTAAGTGTAACATGTTCTTAGTGTGGTCCTATAATAATTAATTGAGAAGGTCTAATAGCCAACTCATGTAATTATTTTAAGGGCTTGGTATAAAAGAAGGACATTTTTATTTATCATGAGAGTGGATTTTGATGATTGAAAAATAGCAGTAACAGTGGAATGTGAAGTTGAGTAGAGCAATGTAGAAGTGAAGGAAACTTCATTAAGTGATCTAAGGATTGATATTTGGATCTGAGGTTGGTGAACTAATCTACAAAGTTTGATAGTGATTGGTTTAGGTGACTAAATAAAGGAAAGAGGAAGATAATAGAAAATTACTTGTTTGAGTAGTGAGCTCTTCTTGTAGTTGAAATTGTATGTTTGGGTAGTGGGCTCATCTTTCATACATTGTACTACAACTCCTAACATGGTTGGCACAACTCCTAATAGGGTTGGAATCTCCTAACAGGGATTCAAAGTCTCCTAGCAAGGACTATATGTACTAAATGTTGTAATAGACTCCTAATAGGGTCCATCCTCTAACAAGGAATATTTATATTAGTACATCATCTTTTGGGCATCATTCCCACTGGTGTTTCCCTCTAATCAAGGGTTTCCCTAGTCAATATGTCTGGTGTGATTTTCTATGTGCATTTCTCAATGGTTGTTGTTTACTTTGGTTGAATGGTTAAGTTTGTTTAAAGAAGATAAATGTTTTAATTGTGAGATAATTGATTGACCCCCCCACCCCCCAACTATCTTGGTGGACTATTGTTTCTAATATTTGAATGGTAAATAATTTTATTTGTTGAATCTATTTGAGTTTATTGAAGTTGATAAAAGTTGATTTTATACATCTGACTTGAGGACAATTGATTCACCACCCTTGTGAATTGTAGTATTGCTTGAAGGTTTTCCAAGTAGATCTAAGTTGATGAGAATAATAGAGTCTATTCAATGAACTAGGATTTACCTAAACAAAGATTTGAATTTATAAAGTGAGCTATTTGTTATCATAGCAAACCTAGATGTTACTTTCTAAGCACTATGGTAGTAGTGAAATCCTTTTGGTTAAGGTTTACCTAACTATCATTTGTAAATTCTTTAACAAGATGACATTCTAAGGGAAATCTTGAAAGTTCTTTAACAAGGTTACTCCTAATAGGTTGATTAAATCCTTTAACAAGGTCATAGCTGATAATGTATTTTGTAAACTTTAATAGGGTTAGCTTCTAATAGAGCTCACTTTAGAAAAGTGAAAAGTTGGTATCACATTACTTGGTGGTTTTTTTTTAAATTTGATTTCCATGTTAAATCCTATTTTCAAACATTTATGTGGAAATTTATTATGTGTTTATGTTACTTATTTTAAGTTTGAGGCTTATTGTTAACTGTGATATTATTTTTCCAGTCAACACACACTGAATAGGTAGCTAAAATGGACTGAATATGTCGAATGGTGATGAACAATTTTATTTTTTGAATAACATTATGTAGTGAAATTGATAGTAAAATAACCTCTTGAATTTAAGGAGAAATATTCTTGCAACTCACATTAGGTCTCATGGTTTTAAAAAAAGTCTACCAGGACCCCAACTCATAAATGATACCTTGTGGAATTCACTCATTGTTCTTGTCAATGAGAACAATCACATACAAACACACATACAAATAGGAATTATCAAGAAATGACTTACCACTAAAAAATGGATGCTAGTAGCTCTTGCCCAACCTCCCACCCTCAATCTTCTGAAAATGGAATAAAATGAGTTTCACTTCTTTTTTTTATATCTTGATGTCAAAATTTTGACAACAAACTTAAGTGGTGTCAAAATTTCAACAAAAAATAAAGTGGCATCAAAATTTTAATGCTATCAGGACTTTTTTTTTTTAAGTGAATTTTAAAAGCCAAAATGACTTAACATCAAAAATGTACATAAAAAATGAAGGTCAAATGTACTAGTGAGACCATAACTAATGAACCATTGACCCAATGGGCTATTATAAACCTCTTTTTTTCAAAAATGAATTGTAAAATTCTACATTAGATGATCATGAAAGAATCCATTAGCCAAGTTTTGTCCTCATTTTAGAACCATTTAGGCCTTTGTCACTAAGCCCAAAGTATGGATAGCCAAAATTCATACCAAAAATTTGTAACAACTATAATAATACATATGATATGGCAATGAAACTCATCTAGAAGCCTAATATTTCTAAGATGAACCTCCACATATGAGATTAGAATAATTTGAGCATGTAAGACTAACTTACTAAATTAGCAAGCTTTCACAAATAGTATCTCTATATAGGAATAACCCTTACTGAAAAAACAAAACTAGAAATAGAGATATTTTGGGGGATGTAAGATGTCCCTTACACCTAGAATTCTCTTGCATCATGGAGGGCTATCTTATGAAATGTATTCTTGCCTCCCTTCCATGATAATGTAAAAGAGGCAAATAGATGATACGTTCAAAAAGGACTTGCATTCTAACTTAGAAGCTCCCTTGCAATGGATCTTGCACCACGAATTAGACAAAAGACTGGGTAGGGAGGCAAAATCACCTTGAAGGTTGATGTCATGTTCCAACCAAACACTAAGGTCTTGAATCCTCTATGTGACGGTCAAGTCCTCTATGAGGAATGTCCCTCCTCGAACAAAATTCAGGGCTAAGGTCTCCATACCCTGATATAGGCCAAGATCAAGTGGAGCATAAGTCACTTCACTCACATGATTGTAATCACACTAGTATAAAAACAATAATATATGACTAAATAAACTATTAAAAATTGTAGATATATGACCAATTTTGATCACATGACCATTGGTAGTCTATTATCGGTCATTAATATCACAACCAAATTTATGAATAAACCATTTTAATCATTAATCTAGTGATTGATTTGGTTGTTGATTTTTATTTAATGGTAGTTGATTTGGTGGTTTATTTAGTAATTTATTTGGTAGTTGATTGTAATTAAATAGTAGTTCATTTGGTAGTATATTTGGTAGTTGATTTGGTAGCATATTTGATAGTATATTTAATAGTTGATTTCGTAGTTGTTTTGGTAGTTGACTAGTCATTTATTTGATAGTTAATTTGGTTATTTATTTATTTATTTTCATTAACTAGTACTAAATATATTTATGAAATGAACAATTTATTCAATACTATAAATTTTAAAATATAATAAAAACATGATTTAGATTTGAACTAAAACATTAAAGCAAATGAAAATATTACGCATGAACAACACTAAAATTAAAAGATTGATTCAATATCATGATACATAAAAATATTAGACATGAACAATACTAAAATCAAAAGATTGATTTAATATCATGATAAAAGAATGGTAACTTGGGATTTAAAAAAAGTTAATTCAAATATATATAAGTAATAATTTGCCAAAATTATCTAAAGAATATACACGTAAAAATGATGAAAAATGTCTAAATTGTCTAAAAGTTTCTAACTCTTTCAAATACACCTCGATAACTAAAACATTTAAACAACACATTTAAAATACTGCATTATAGAGAAATGAGCCAAATTTTCTAACAAATAATACATTGATCAACTATGGTATTTTCTTCAAATACTTCAGTGACCATCGTGTGAAGGTTCCCTCTTTCTCCTTGAGTTGAACAACTCTATCCATTTTATCTTCATAAGAAAGTTGTACAACCTTGATTTTATTTTCTTCCTCTCTCCAGAGGAGCCATAATTGGGAAATATTTGTAAAATATACACATTGAGGGCCCTTGACTAATTCTTACTTAACAAAATCGCATAAATTTTAGGGATGTCTACCACTTGGATGGCAATGACACTAGACACTAGAGGTTCTTAGATGAGCTAGATTTGAAATTTGTTTAGCTCTCCTACTATTTTGATGGTGGTTTTATCAAGATATACTAAAGCACCTTTTGATGGCCTTGGGACCAATCCAAGCTTCTTACATATGGATAGGGGCATGACATTTCCAAAAGCTCTAGAGTCAACCAAATAGTTAAGTAATTTTTACCATGGATTTTTAGGCTAAGAAAGAAGGGAGGATCCTCAATATTTTCCTGAAAGATGGTTGTTAGGATTGATGAGACATAAATAATAATAACATGAAAATATAACCAATATCAAAAAATAATAAACCACATGTAAGAGTACACAAGACACAAAGACTTAACATGGTTCACCCAATTCCTAGGCTACATCCACCAAATAATGAGTTGAATATTCTTATTATGTAGTGATTACAACCTTATTACAATATGTAATCCCTTACATCTTAATACCATTGCAAGAAGCTAGTATCACCTCACCCATATTAAAATCCCTAACCCTAAGCCATTTTATAAAATATTTTGTTGTTGGAAATATTCAAGATATAATAGGTTACTGAGAGGGGAGGGGTGAATTAGTAACAATAAAACTTTTAAGTCAATTCAGAATAACCATATACAATATTTACTCATCTAGCCTGCTGCATAAAAGAACTATTAACCATATATGCACAGAGATTTGGTGACCCAGAAACCTTCCAAAATAGAAAGTAAAACTGGGGTGGGGATGATACCCACAAAGCTTCGTTACTACAGTATGAAGTTGGCTGGTTAAGGCTTACAATGATCACTTCTATTGATCTACCCTGTTAGGAGCATAGAGGATTGCTAGATCCACCTTGTTAGAGGATTTACAAACATACTTTACAAGTATGCACTCTGTTAGGAGATTTGAATAAAGACGGTTAAGTCTACCTTGTTAAAGGATTTACAAGAATGATTCACCTGTTAGGATGAACCAATAGATCAACTTACAACTTGACTGGATTATTTATTGTAGATCACCTTTTGTGATTGATGAAATCATTTTTGCTCCTTGTAGACCTTGTTGAGTATTCTTTACTAATGATGAATTCGCATATCATATCTTATGTCCCTCTTTTGTGCAATATTCTATATCTTGTATATCTTCTTTGTATCTATTTTTTGAATGATATAATACATTACATATATATACCATTCCAATAATTATTCATGCAAGGTCGGCCAAACACAAGTAAACAAAATATAACTGAGTTGGCCAAATAGTAAAATAAACTCAGGTTCTTCAGACAGACTTGATGACCTTCTGATACGTGACATCCACTACATTACTCTACATTGTCATGCACTCGCTAGAGGTAGGGGCTTGGTTCATACTAGTCATACAACGTTGTCTGGAACTCAGTAACCATTGGTGACTCGGTAGATATAGTGTCACTCGGTAGAAACTAACTTCTTCATTAACCTCCTGAGCTCGGTTATCACCAAATCCTTCTTCACTCGATCATCGCTGAGTGCTTCCTCACTCAGTTAATACTAAGTGCAACTTCACTCGGTTAACACTAAGTGCTTCTTCACTCAGTTAGAATTGTGTCTTCGATGCTCAGTTTGAACTGTGTCTTAAGTGCTTGGTTTGAACTGTGTCTTCAGTGCTTGGTTTGAACTGTGAGATGAGTGTTGTCACTAATGGAAAATAACTTTATGCCAACAATCTCCCCCTTTGGCATTAGTGACGAAAAAAATTATGATTCAAAGTTTATGTGCAAAAATTGACATACAGTTCTGAATTTTCAAAATTGATCTTTGCAAGTCTTATTACACATATCTTTCTTACATGTATCTCCCCCATACAATATGCATAGTATTTACAAGTCATTACACATATTTCTTGCACAATTATCTCTTGGAGTGTGCTATCTCCCCCTTTTTGACAATAATGCCAAATTAAATAATATATTTTTACAAAGAGATTCCAAAATGAGAGATAAACTCATAATGTACCTTGAGAATAAGAGCCAATGTCTTATCCCAATTTTCTTGCAAAAGTTTGCTAGTGGAGAGTGCTATTTGAACTTCTGCAAAGAGTTCAATCATATGATCTGCAATTGAGAAGTTTTTGTCATGAATCAATGTTTTGGAATGGGCAATATGCTTCTGCATTGTGTCCATCATAGGAAGGATCATATTTTGGATGTCAATCAGAGTACACCTGATCCTTGCTTCCTCTCTCAATAATTCTACCTGTTTCTCTGACAAAAATCTTATTTTGAGATGATGGGATGAACTTGAACTGTGGTCAAGCTGCTACATTTGGGCACTGACCTTCATATCCTCATCAATTTTATTCAACTTTGCTTTGATTTCCTTAGTATACTCAGTAACATCACAAAGTTTTCCAAAAAGTGAAGTTACATTATTAAAAGAATGTTCAAAATTACTCAAAATTGTAGACAATTCTACCTGTTTTAATGCAATATGCTGAGCAATGTGCTCAAGCACCTTATTGTCAAATTTATTCTCTACCTTTTCAATCAATTTTTCTTGGCCGGAGGTATCCTCATTGAATTTATATATAGCCTCTTGTAACTGAATCAAAATGTGTTGAGTAGAATCTACTTCAACACCTATAACCTCTGTTAGAATATTCTTAGCACTTTCAATAATACTATATTCCTGGTCTCTCTCATGCCTCAATTATTTTTGCCTTGCCTTATGATCTAATAGCTGACGAATCATTCTCATTTCATCGACTGATGCATTATCCAGATCTATCTTAGGAATGACAATGTCCTTATCCAAGTCTATTTCCTCATCGACTGTCTTGCTAGAAAACATGTATCTCTTTGCTTTTCCTGCAGTGACTTCACCTTTTCATGTACAGGTTGAAATGGGAGAACTAACAGATGCAAAAATTGGAGCAGATGAAATTGTCAAAATTGAAGTACCAATGGGTACATTTACTATACACTCTGCAGTAGAAGTTGATATGCTTAATGAACTTACTGTTGTAGCTGATGATGACTCGGTCAATGAAGATGGTTGTAGCTCGGTTAATGAAGTGGTAGACACTTGCATAGATGGTACCCGGAGCTGAGAGGAGACAGGTGAAGATTGAGCAATTGATGAAGCTGTTGTGCACACAATCTCACCAGTAGAAGCTATCTCCACAGTTGATGTAGCTGCTTTAGGTGGAGAGTGAGGAAGAGATGCAATGACTTTGGCTGCAATTTTTATAGGATCATCTTCCTCCTTAGCTTGTTCAGCTTCTTCTTCCTCGACATTTATCATCATTGAATGCAGATCCCCTAGAATATCTTCAATATCATCATCATCATTGCTGTCATTGTCCTTGATTTCAACAATATCCTCACTGGATTTATGTAGATGATGGATATGTTTCCACATGTTTGTTGCATCATTTACAACATGCTCAATGTCTTTGATTAATATCAAACAAGTGTGGAATCTAATCATCATATTACCTTCATGATCTTTCAGTGATTTCTTCACTTTTGCATCAGTGAGACTTGGCAGGAGATTTTTCAAGGTTTTCTCAAAGATATCCTTGACAGTCTTAATTGCAATTTCCCATCTTGGTTGCAACCTCTCCAATAGCTCTTTAGGGATCTGAGAGGCAATCTTGTCTGGAGAGTATTTCCATCTTCCCATTTTACTCAATACTTGTTCCTCAATCTATATTTTCTCTTGTTATGTTCTTGTTTCAAACTTCAATGCGTTGAAGTTTTTGAAGCTAGTACCTTCTTCTAATTGCTTCAAACTTGCCTCAAATGTGAGTGGAGGCTTGACAAGTACAGGTTCCTTCTTCCCCTATCTTGTTCTCCTAGAGAAGACTACAGTAGCTTGCTTTTTAGGTTTGGTGATAATCACCTTACCTTTCTTCCATTGAGGCTCCTCTACTTTTTCTGACTTGATTTCCTCTTCTTCTTCATCATCTTCTCCTTTTCCTTTAGTAATCATCGGAGGACCAAGTTCTATTTTTAGCTTTGCAATCTTCCTCTTTCCTTTGCTAATGACCTGACGGATTTTGATTTGAAGCTCAATTCTAGCCTTAGCTTCATCATAAGTTCCAAAGACTAGTTTCTTTGGGTCTATTGGTTCATTCACCAGTGCTTCTATGATATCTCTAGTTTCATCAATATTGACCTCATAAGGAAGAGGTTTCACCCATGCAACTTGGGGCTTGACTACCTGTATGTATACTTTGTCACAATCTACCATAAAGCATACATCTTCTTTGTATTCCTCAACTAGTTTAGGTGGAATCCAAAACCTATTGCTAATTCTTTCCTTAAAATCTTCAAAGTAATTATCCAAAACACTGTCAAAATTTTCACCTAAATCTGCAATGAACTCATTTATTTGATAAAGAATGGGAATATCTTTTCTCCATACTACTGATCCTTTTGATGGAAAAGACTTTTGAACATAGAAAAATAAATAGATCAAAAGTGAACCAAATTTGCAAGAGTTGTTCTTTGAAGTCCTTATGCTTTCCATATTTTTATTAAATTGAGACAAAAGCAATTCAGACAGATCAAACTCAACATTCTTCTTTACTACCTTATATGCTAAATCTACTGCTTCACAAGGTACACTGTTTGGACGACTCAAACTGTAAATTTTATGAGCAATGACGTGAATACCAAATCTTAATTCAGCATCAACTACTGTATTGAGCTTAAGTCCTCTACCATCCCATTCTGCTTGGGTTAGCCTTTGCAATTCTTCCCGACCTAGGGTTTTGGTAGACTTAGCTTTGCTCAACATGGGAAGACCAGTAATCTTGTTAATTATTTTCTTTGTGATAAGCACTGGTTGCTCTAACCACAATTGCCCGTTGTGAACCCGACTGAGTACATACCTGACCCATTTAACTTGAAAATTCCTTGGCAAATGTGAAATGTGGGTTAACCCTTTTATTTCAAGATGCTTATGCTCGGGTTTCAAATTTCCATCTACGCTCATTTCTCCTAGGGCATTATCAATTTCTAGGTTTCCAAGTTCTTGAATGGAACATCTAAAATGAGAGCAAATGTCATTTATAAGGAGTACCTTTGGAGGAATTTGAGACTGAGCACCATTAGGATCAAGTGATTCTGCAATTGCTGGTGCCAATTTGAAGTTTGGCGCCTTCCATTCCACACCTTTAACCAGCATTTATGAGCCTCTCTTTGCCTTGGAGCTGCTACTTTTGGATGCCATTGCTTCTTGGTAAGTGAAGAGAATTTTTGAACAGATTCTTCGCCCTTTAAAATTTGCTCGAAATTACTTTAAGCTTGCTCTGGAATCACAGAAGATAATTTAGCTCAAAGTTCATAGTGAAGAATGAGATCAAATTTTGCCCTTTTTGACAAAAAAATCGTCATAAATGCTTGGTACAATGGTAGATGAAATGACAGGTTGTCATCCACTTGCTTGGTAGATACTATCAACTCGGTGATCAAAAGAAAACATTGATGTACCGACCTAACTTGGTAAGGTCACGAATCGACCTTGCTCGGTTGATATAACTCAACAAATGAAACTTTATTGCACCCAACCGAACTTGGTTAAGTCTAGGATCAAAGTGTATCTGAATACTGTTCTAATCGTCTTTCTTCTTGTGGAACTATTTAGGATAATTCTTAGAGGATGCAGTTTCATACTTTCTTTTATGAATATTAATTAGAGATGGTGGAGTCACTCATTTCTTGAGTGATATTGCCATTGCTTGACTTATCTTGTTCGGTAGATTTTGGAATCCACTGTTGCTTCATTTGCTTCTGAATGTCGTCTGCTTTGATTTTCTTCTCATCTTCAATTATTTCTATATTCATGCAATTTCTAGCTATATGACCAAGTTCTATACATGTATAGCACCTTACAGTAGTGTCCTTCTTCCTTAGGTGATGTCTTGCACAATTTATGCCAATATGTCCATATTCTCCACAATAGTGACATCTGCACCAGGTGTTGTAGTCCAATCCAAATATAGCTTTGACAAGTTGTTCAGTTGGATTGAATGATTTGGATCTGCATTGGAATGTCTTGTGACCATTTTTTTGCATTTGTGACAGTTGCCTTTAAATTTTTGTTTTTCTTTGCAATCATTTGCTTTGTGACCATGCTGATTGCAATTGAAGCATTTACCATTGAATTTTGGTTTTCCATTGCTCTAGCATTTGTTTGATGTATGACCTAACTTCCCATAATGATTACAAGTGGGTTTTTTATTCCTTTTTTCACCTTGTTTGGAGGATTCACCTTCTTCCTTGTATCCAAGACCAGCTTTACCTTTATGTCTATAAAGATTTTCCTTATTTTGTTGATTTAATTGTTTCATATCTGCTTGGGTTTTCATCATTATTTCATTGACTTTCCTTTCAAAGATTAGATCATTTTCCAAGCTTTCATTGATTTGTCTCTTAGTTCTTAAATCATTTTGTAGACTTTCATTTTGTACTCTAAGAATCCTGATTTCTTCATTTGCATTAGAGAGTTGGTCTATAAGGTCTTCATGCTGATGGGATTGATTATGAATTTTATGGCTTTTATCTTCCAATTCTTCTTGTGCTTTTTTTCTTTGTTCCAAAACTTCACATAGCCTAATTGACTATATTTCTTGCTCTCTTTTAAGCTTTCTTACCTCTTCTTGCCGAGATCCATTCTTTTCTAGAAGTTCTTTGATTGCCTTGTCAGCTTCTTCTAAACTACTTGATGGTAACAAATCTTCAACATAGTGATGGTCATTCATTTGTCTTGCAAGTTCCTTTCTTCTTTTTAGGGATTGAGAAAGATGCTCCTTTGCTTCTTTGAGTTGAACCATGGCCATTTCTAGATCTAACTTTTCATTTTCAATAACTTTCTCTAGTCTGAATATCTCCATAACTTAGATCTTTGCTCAAGCTGTCAAACTTTGTCCTGAGAACCAAAAAGCTCTGATACCAATTGTTGGAAATATTCAAGATATAATAGGTTACTCAGAGGGGAGGGGTGAATCAGTAACAATAAAACTTTTAAGTCAATTCAGAATAACTATATACAACATTTACTCATCTAGCCTGGTGCATAAAAGAACTATTAACCATATATGCACAGAGATTTGGTGACCCAGAAACCTTCCAAAATAGAAAGTAAAACTGGGGTGGGGATGATACCCACAAAGCTTCGTTACTACAGTATGAAGTTGGCTGATTCAAGCTTACAATGATCACTTCTAGTGATCTGCCCTGTTAGGAGCATAGAGGATTGCTAGATCCACCTTGTTAGAGGATTTACAAACATACTTTACAAGTATGCACTTTGTTAGGAGATTTGAATAAAGACGGTTAAGTCTACCTTATTAAAGGATTTACAAGAATGATTCACCTATTAGGATGAACCAACAGATCAACTTACAACTTGACTAGATTCTTTATTGTAGATCACCTTCTGTAATTGATGAAATCATTTCTACTCCTTATAGACCTTGCTGAGTATTCTTTACTGTTGATGAATTCGCATATCATATCTTATGTCCCTCTTTTGTGCAATATTCTATATCTTGTATATCTTCCTTGTATCTATTTTTTGAATGATATAATGCATTACATATATATACCATTCCAATAATTATTCATGCAAAGTCGGCCAAACACAAGTAAACAATATATAACTGAGTCGGCCAAATAGTAAAATAAACTTGGGTTCATCAGACAGACTTGATGACCTTCTGATATGTAGAATCCACTACGTTACTCGGCATCATCATGCACTTAGTAGAGGTAGGGGCTCGGTTCATACTAGTCATACAATGTTGCCTAAAACTCAGTAACCATTAGTGACTCGGTAGATATAGTGTCACTTGGTAGAAACTAACTTCTTCGTTAACCTCCTGAGCTTGGTTATCACTAATTCCTTCTTCACTCGATCATCACTGAGTGCTTCCTCACTCGGTTAATACTAAGTGCAACTTCACTCAGTTAACACTAAGTGCTTCTTCACTCAATTAGAACTGTGTCTTTGATGCTCGATTTGAACTGTGTCTTCAGTGCTCAGTTTGAACTGTGTCTTTAGTGCTCAGTTTGAACTGTGTCTGCAGTGCTCGGTTTGAACTGTGAGATGAGTGTTTTCACTAATGGCAAATAACTTTATGCCAACATTTTTCACTTGCAAAATTAGGTCTAGATAATTTTGCTAAGTTAAACTAAAATACCCTTAACAAGTCAACCTTGGGAAATAGTTGATGAGTCAACTCAAAAATCTTTGATGATTTAATAGTACTTCCCTGATCAGTCACCAATTATCAAAAATATCCCACTTGGGGAGTGATCAAGATCTACACTACAATAATCTCCCACTTGGAGAACAATCCTAGAGAAATACTACTACTACATGAGACTCCCACTAGATCAAACCACCCTTGACTCAACAATTCATTTGGGTGAACCCACAATATTGGGTACCACTTTTGGGGGATGAAGGAAATCATGAAATGATGAAAATTTTGCATATTGAATTTTACATATGTTCGCCTGAACATGCTAACTATGTTCGTGCAAACATAAAATAATTATATGTTCACATGAACATATTGAGTTTAAATAAGATATGTTTGTGCGAACATACCTTATTAATATGTTCATGCAAATATATTAGTAATGGCAATTTTGTGATTAAAATTCCACTTTTTCTGTTTGATATCTTGATAAATTTTCCCTCTTTGTATGTTCGTGTGAACATATTAAATTAAATTTCCAACTGCTGGATTATTTTTCCCATACATTCGTGCAAACGTGTGTTCGCACGAACATGTTAGACAAGTTTGTGCAAACATAGTGTTCGCGCGAACATCTCAAATTACAAATTTTTGGTGTTGTTTTCTGGAGAAAAAATGAAATTGGCTCTTTTGACCCCTAAAATTGAGATTGAATGATCTTCTACTATAAAATTAAAAAATGTCAATTTGTGCTACTCAGAGCAAGCTTTCCAATGACTATAATTGTAATACATATTATATTCATTAAGACTTTCAAATATGAGCTTAACTCATTATAGGTTCATTACCAATTCAGCATCAACCGACTTCGACACCTTGGGAAAATTAGTAAATTAGGTCAAATTTTTTTGAAAAATATGTAGGAACTGGCTTATTGAGATACCTTTCCATTCAAAAAAAAAAAAGGTTTCTAATAAATTGACTTCAAATTATCTGTGTCAAATGGAACATATGTCTGAATTACAATTTGTGTCACTTCAAAACTTCATAAACTATACAATATTTAACCAAAATGAATCAAACCAAATGCATCCTCTAGATATTGATGTTAAAAATCTAACACCAAAAGAATTATTTCATTATCACTTCTAGAAAAAAAAAATTATGTGTGTCAAACGAACTATCACTCTTTTATAAATATTGAATTTTATTATGTACCACTTTTCGAAGGAGATGAAAAAATTAACCTAAATAAATTTTTTTTTCAGATTAAAAAATATGGTTACAAAGTAGGAATAGAGTACTCAAAATCATTAGTTTATGTCATCTTGAAATTATTTATAGTTTTCAAGATATAGTCAGTTGAACGTGATGTTTGTTGCAAAAATATTGATTTCAATGTCAAAATTAATCAAAAAGTGGAACCCATTATTGTGGGTCACCCATTTATTTTGTCCAATCTAGAAGACTATTTGAAGCTAAAAAGGAGTTTATCTTCTCACTTGTCACTACTTTTGTAAACATATCTACTAGATTATCATCTATATGTATCTTGTCCAACTTTAACTATCCATTATCCAAAATTAGTCAAATGAAATGGTACCACAATTATATGTGTTTGTCTTTGAATGTAGAGCATAATTCTTGGTAAGATTACTGGAACTCTGATTTTACATATATATATATATATATCCCATTGTGAATGTCCCAATTATTCTATGAATAATTGAAACTATCATCTCTTTGGCTTCCTTTTTAGCAACAACATACTCTTCCTTTTTAGTGAATAAAGCATTAACCTTCTACAACTAAGAAATCCAACTCACTACTATCCCACCAATACTAAATTAATAACTTGTAGTGCTCCATCTAGTATTAAGATCCCATGCCAAATACAAATTAACTTAAGCTTGTAAATTAGTAGTACAGCCCTCAAAATGTAAACACTCCTTGGATGTTCATCTCAAATATCTCAGAATCCATTTGACTACATTCCAATACTTAATCCCAATATGACCTAGTAGATACCATGGCATACATCATGTTCCCTATAGCTGAAGCATAAGGTTCCCTAGACATCTTATACTCCTCTTCTTCTATCTTTGGACACATCTCCTTAGTCAATTTTAAATGACCAAGAAAAGGTGTGCAAAACCTTCTCAACATAATCATCTTGAGATAATATCAATTTTTTGTTCTTACTATCTTTGAAAATTTTCATACCAAGGATTTTTTTTCCTGCCCCAAAATCCTTTATACCAAATGAATGTACTAATTTTTTTTTGAACATATTAATGTGATCCATGTTGGAGTCAACTCTGACCTAAATCCTTGTGCCTTATTTATATATATATATAACCATGAAGAAAAATTATTTTAAAATCATGCTACTCCAAATGAAAATCTTCAATAGCCACAATACTTAAAATAATGTGAATATAAGTCATTTTAACAATTAGAGAAAATATCTCATCAAAATAAATGCCCTTTTTCTATGTAAATCCTTTCACAGCTAACCTAGCTTTAAATCCTCCAACCTCTTATTTTTGCATGTAAACCTATTCATTCTACAAAGCCCTTTTACCTGCAAGAAACTTACATAAATCTCAAGTTTGAATTTTTAGAAAGGATTCCATTTTATTTGTCATTTTAGAATCTCACTAAATATTTGTATCTACGTATACAACTTCATCATAACATTTAGGTTCACCAAGATATATTAATACTACAAAATAAAAAGAGGAAGAAAATCTTTTTGGAGGTCTACTTAGCCAATTTTACAATCTAAAATTTACTAAGGTGTATGGTATTTATTGTTTTGGTCATTGTAGAGCATGAGGGACTACTAGAACATCATTCTTTTGAGTATCATCCAACACTACCTAATCTTTCATTTCTTCTCATATTGTTGCAATAGATCTTTGTATAATATCTTCTCATTGAATATGTCATTTCTACTTCTTACAATTTTTTGACTTTCAAAATATCAAAGACTCTAATCAAATTCACCAATTCCATGTCTAAAAAATACACATTAGCTTCTATCTTGGTTCTATTTTTAGAATCTGTATATCCAAATGCTTCATAATCAATGGTTTTGAGAAAAGAATAAATCACCTTCTTACCAGTCAATTTTACTCTAGAATACAACATCCCCAAGGAGTAGATGGACCTCTATTGATAAAATATAGAATAATATTTACAACCTCTTCCCACATGTTTAAGGGAAGTCCATCATGCAACATCATGCTCCTTTCACATTTCATTATTGTCATGTTGATGCATTCAGCCACTCCATTTTCCTCTAGAGTCATTGGAATTTTATTTTTCCTATGAATATCACCAATCGAAAAATAATCTTCAAATTAATTTATGAAATACCCATTTCCATTATCAAATATGATACATTTTAGCCTTTTACCAGTCTCATTTTCAACCAAGCATTTTCATTTCTTAATAGTTACAAATTTATTTCTACAGAAATAAACCCATATTTTTCTAGTTGCATCATCAATAAATGAAACATAATACTAAGAACCACCAAGGGAATAAGCCTAAGCTAGTCTCCATACATGTTTATGCACAAACTCTAATTTATCATTTTTCTTTTCCTTCTCACTCTTCACAAAACTAACTCTCATTTATTTTCCATACACACAATATTCACAAGAATCAATATTGACACATTTTAGACCTGATAAAAATTTCTTTGAAAGAAGTAATTTCATACTTTTCTCACTCATGTGCCCAATTTTGTTGTGCCATAGTGTCTCTTCAAAATTTACATCAATTATTTGTGTTGGAATACTTTAGAATAACTGAGAGTGGGGATGAATCAGTTATCCAAGTTCCAAATGTATAGATCAAAATTTTTTGTACTTAAAAAATACATTTGCATGCATTGATCATCCAATATCCCAAACCATAGTATATTATTTTCCTAGGTCAAATGAACTTTACAGAAATGTAAACATGAAATACCACAAAATCATTTACAAAATTTGACACAAGGATTTTATGTGGAAAACCAATTTGGAAAAAACCACCAATAGCATGCTATAAATTTTCACTCTTCTAAAGTGAGCTTTGTGAGGGGCCAACCCTGTTAAATGCTACAATGCAAACTATTAAATGTGACCTTGATTAAAGGATTTAAATCACCCTATTGGGAGTGAACCTTATTAGAGTACTTTAGAACATTCCATTAGAATGTCACCTTGTTAAAGAATTTACTCATGACTCTTAGGTCAACCTTAATCCAAAGGATTTATCAAGATTGAAATAGTTGTTAAAAAGTAACAATAGGACTTGATCTAATAACAAAACAACTCACTTGCAAATTATAGATCTCTTATTTTTTCCTCCATACTACTTGGCATCCAATCTCTAATTTCTTTTTCACCCTTCAAGCCTTCACCTCCTTAGTCCTTCTTTCTTAGTATGTCAACTACAAGTTCATTCCTTCGACCACCAAATGAAGCAATACCTTAACACTCCTTTCCTATCTCTAGTTCACACTATGACACTTTCCTTCTCGTACTTTATCTCCTTATATAGAAAATTTAGATTTTTTTTACTTTACTACAATCATCCATTTTATGGTAAGGTCAAATTCATCTAATCTACCCTCGTTTCCATTTTGTTCCCTCTATAAAATTCTCTTAAAATCCTCTTCAAATTCATCTTCAAATGGTTTATCTTGAATATTGTGCCACTAGCTCATCATACTTATCTTCCACATGCTTCACACAATTCAAGAAATCAACTTTGTTGGCTCAGACTTGTCAAATCTTTGATCAAACTCATTTTACTAGCACTTGGCAATAACATGTTGTTTGTTCAACAATAACTGTCTTCTAATGGTCAACACACACTAAACTACCTTCACTTAGCTCATACTGAATTTCTCTTTTCTAGACACATACTAAATTTCTTTACTTGATGCATATTGAATTTTCTCAGTTGCAACTAAATTTCTGGTCGGCTTGCACTAACTTTCTTGGCTTCCACTATTGTCTTGATCAAGCTTGGAAAACACATTTATTTTCTTAGTCTTATTTCCTTCTTTTCTCAAGCATCCTTTCATTATAGCCTCAAGTAGATAAATAATACACTATATCATCAAAGTCTTACTTGGTCTTAGTGCTTCCTTTATACACCATATTACTCAACCTTTCTCTAGGTACTCTTGTTATCCTTTCTGTTCAAATCCTCTTTATCAATTAATCAAATGATAGCATCCAAACTAGGTTAGATATTGTCTCACTAGAAAGTAGTAGGATGAACTTGAGTGAAAAAATAATGATTGTTCCATGATAGGTTTCATCAATCTCCTTATTTCTATACTTCAACAATCTTCTTTACTTTAACAATCTCCCTCTTTGACATTGATGGAAAATGAATACCAACAACACTATCAAAAAGAAAATTAATACCTTGTATTGAAATCTCTTTCTCTATTAGTATTTTTCCTTCTTTTGTATAGGCTACAATCTCTCTTCTTCTTTAGATTCAGTGTAACTATTCCTCTTTCTCTTTCTCCCTCTTTATGATCTCTCCCTCTTTATGATCTCTCTCTTTTCTAATACTAACCCCTAATACTTGTAGTAACTTTTGATAAACTCTCCTTGATTAATCCCTATATATTCTACTCCTTTTACAACAATTCCAAAGACTTATCATCTTCTCATGTAGATATCAAAAATATGAGTTCTCCCTCTGTCACCTTGCATGTGACTATAAATCTTATGTTTCAGCTCATTCCTTGCTTTAGGTAGTTCCTAAAGTAAGATCCACTGCATCAAGTTGTAAAGTTTGTCATTCAACTTGGTTGATGCAGGTCACTAATATTTCTTCTTAAGTAGCTTTAGATAGGGGTATGAACCCTAGCTTACCTCTAAGATATCCATGTGCATCCTTAGGTAAAGCCTTTGTGAGTATATCTGATATTTGTTCCTTTGTATTCACATATTCCATTCTCACTTCTTTGTCTTGAAGAAACTCTCTCAAGTAATGATAATTTATTTCAATATTCTTTATCTTTGTATGAATTGTAGGGTATTTAGATATGTTTATAGCACTTTTATTATCATAGTAAACTACCATGGCTTTGGTGATTTCTTCATTCATTTCTTTAAGTAACTATTTGTGTTGGAATTCTTTAGAATAACTAAGAGGGGGGTGAATCATTTATCCAAGGTCTAGATGTAAAAATAAAACTTTTCATAGCTTATTGAACCCATATCTATTAAAAATATCCATGCATTCATCCATTAGATCATACAATCACTTAAACTTGAAGATTATTGTCCTAAGTCAAAACAACTTTGTAGAAATGTAAACATGAAACATAACAGATTCAATAACACATTTGACACAAGGATTTTACATGGAAACTCAATTTGGAAAAAACTACCAATAACATGCTACTCATTCTCACTCTTTGGAAGTGATTCCTATGAAAGGCCAAGCCTATCAAAGGTTACAATACACACTATTAAATGTGACCCAGTTAGAGGATTTCAATCACCCTAATAGGAGTGAGCCTTGTTAGAAGACTTTAGATCATTCACTTGGAATGTCACCAAATTAAAATATTTACAAATGACTACTAGGTCAACCTTAATCAAAAGGTATTTACCCTAGACAAGTATAATGATTAAAAAATAATAGTAAGTCTTGATTTGATAACAAATTACAACTCACTTTGCATATTACATCTCTATTTTAGTCCTCCATTATGCTTGGCTTTCATGCACTTCAGCTATGATAGCTTGTTCACCCTTCAATAATTCATACTCCTAAGCCTTCTTTCTTTGCTAACCAATAGCAATCTCTTCTATTCAGTCACTGAATGAATGATGCAAGAGCATCCTAGGTTGCACTACTATCTTGCATGTTTTCAAATTTTACCTTGACTTTGGAACTATGTTTTTTGGTTTTTGGGTGCCTATTAAAAGAATGAGAGGTTTTTTATTTTAAGGATTGAAGAGGTTCTAGATTAATCCCTTCTCTCAAAACCACAAGTCCTAATTCACCATAAGTTGGGAGATATGGCAATTCTCCTAGAGTATCAATTTCTGGTAGTTTTGGGCCATAGTTTTCTATGCATGACTTTTGGGATATATACACACTTATCCTTGGTGAATTATCCTTTTTTCCTTTTAGGAGTTATAGAGGACCTAAATTACTACCCTTAATTTTAAGCATAAGTTCTAATTTAATTAGAGCTAGGAGATATTGTGATTTTTCTCGGATATCAATTTCTAGATATTTAATTTCTATTGGAGGCTGACTTGTGGCTTTTCATCTATTTAATTTTAGTTTTTAGCATTATGGGCTGACTTGTGGCTTAGCTTAGTATAATTAGGGTTCTTAGGTAGAATCTTAGGGATAATGGGAAAGAATTTTGATAGAGGATGTAGAAGGAGGATGATAATCCAAACTTGAAGCTTGATGTAGAAGCATCCTGGGTTGCCTTGTTATCCTGCTCATTTTTGTTCATTCTACAGGTTGGTGCCTAGCAAGTCCTTCATGTACCTAGTAGTCCTTCATGTGCCTAGCAATTTCTTCATGTGCCTCATAGTCCTTCATGTGCCTAATAGTTTCTTCATATGCATAGCAATCCTTCATGTGCCTAGCAGTTCCTTCATGTGCCTCGCAGTTCATTCATGTGCCTAGCAGTTCAGTTCCTTCATGTGCCTAGTAGTTCAATTCTTTCATGTGCTTAAAAATTCCTTCATGTTCCTAATAGTTCTTTTATGTGCTGAGTTACTATAGCAATTCCTTCATGTGTTGAGTTACCATAGCAATTCCTTCATGTGTTGAGTTACTATAGCAATTTCTTAATGTGACGAGTTACCCAGTGTATGTCGAGTGACTCTTCATGTGCCAAGTTATCCAGTGTATGCTGAGTGTTAGTATTCGGATGTGATTTTTACAAGCTGACTTGTGGGATTTATTTTGATTGCAATGTTTATGTTAAGATATTTTCTTGGGATGTTTCCAAACCATTGTTGGGTCAGCCCTCTTCTTATGTAATGTTCTAGAATAATCTGTAAGTCATTTTGGCAAGTATATATAGAGTGTTTAGGCTTAGAGTTAGGAAAGTTTTTGAGAGAGTAGATTGGAGAGTGGAATTGAAAGTATGAATTTGCAATTGGATCTTTGAAAATGAATGTATTTGTAATTGGGTGTAACCTAGAAGCCCTTATAGCTGCGCATGTATGTTGAATATTTGAAGAATCAATAAAACTATTTCATTCTTCTTCCTCCTCTTGTTGTTGTTCCTTGTGTTTTCTTCTGTTGTGTTAACTCTTGCAGGGTGGTTTGGATAGTTGGGTGAGCCATTGGCCCTAGTTATTCATCCTTTTTTCCTGAGTCAGTTGGTATCACAACTTGAAGTTTGTTGGAATATTCAAATGGGAAGAGTACTTCTGAGGGGGGGTGAATCAGAAGTAACACACTTTAACCTTTTGAAATCCTTTTAAAAAAATAACTAAAAGTAAACTGCATGCATGTAAACACATTAAATAAATATATGCATCAACACACATAACACCAAAATTTTGGTAACCTAGAAACCCTCCAAGAATAAGAAGGTAAAACTAGGGTGGGGATGATACCCACAAAATCATTGCAGCAATAAATGTTTGACTACTTCTGATGGTCTACCTTGTTAAAGGCTTTACACTGTGTCAATAGTGACCTGGTTAAAGGACTTAAAAGACTTTACATGAAGTGTCACCTTGTTAAAAGATTTAGTCACCTCTTCAAAGGATCTACAAAATAGCTATTGAGCTAACCTGTCAACATAGGATTTTCACTATCCAATACAATTGCTAGAGAGTATTAGAAATCTTTAATCTGATTGCTTACAATCTTCAATTGCTAATTTTAGGCACTTGATCTACTCATTTTGATGTGATCCTTTCTAGATCTAATATCTGTTCATAGCCCTTGTTCTATTCTGATCGACTGGATAAGTAATTGCTGCTCAATTCACTAAGTGTATGATGCTCATGTTGTTTTCCATGTTCTACAATTTTGCTATCTACTTAGCAACTTCCTTAACTTCTATTTAGCAACATAAAATCATGGGGACCTTCTTATAAAGACTTCATAGACTTAAGGTTAGGTATGGATCTATGATCCATATTGAATCTTTAATTCCTGCTCATTCCTTGCACTTTTCTCATTGGTTGCATGTCTTCTCCATTTTTCTAATTGGTTGCATGCTAATTGCATAGGAAATATAAAAGATTCATTCTTATCCTTATTATCCTTCAAAATCCTTCTATGTCAACTCAAAAAATGGCTATTTTGTGTTACTCGACACATACTGGACTACTAGTGCTCGGCACATATACTATCCTACATTGCTTGGTACCTATTGCATTCTATCTTTCTTAGCACCTGTATAGTTTTGGCTCACTCGGTACATGAAGCATTCTGACTTTCTCAGCATCAACTATGACTCGACACCTATATATCACTCAGCACTTGTATAATTCTTGGCACCTAAAGTCACTTGACACCTGTTGGAATTCTAGCTTGGCACATACTATAGCTCGGCATATGTAGTGTACTCGTCTTCTATATGAAAAGTGGTTAAGTGTGTTGACACTCAATTGTCAAAACTATTTTGAGATCAACAATCTCCTCCTTTGACACGAATGTCAAAAACATTGAACTAAACATTATTGATTTGAACTTATGAGTACATTAATCATTCTACTCTGCATATGTACTAAAATTCAAAAAAAATTCAAAATACCTTATAACTCCTCCTGAGCTAATTGTGCCTTTTCTATTCTTGTAACCAAAATTTTGTGTTGAATGTGCCTAATACTCTTTGTCTTTTCCCTATTTTTGTAATATGTACCTATATGCTGAGTTGTTTTGTCTTTTGGCTATCTACAATCTTTCCCCATTTGTTCTTCAAAAGAACAAATGAAAGAATATCATCAAAATGCTTAGTATTCTCCCCCTTAGTTATATCTTCCTTATTATTTCTCCCCCAAAATATGTGTGTGTGTGTGTGTGTGTGTGTGTGTGTGTGTGTGTATATGTGTGTATATATATATGTATATATATGTGTGTGTGTGTGTGTGTGTGTATATGTATATATACATATATGTATCTATACATATGTATATATACATATCTTCCTTATACATATACATGTATATATATACATATACATATAGATATATATACATATACATATATATATATATACATGTATATGTATATACATATATGTATATGTATATACATATATGTATATACATACATGTATATGTATATACATACATGTATATGTATATATATGTATATGTATATATATATGTATATATATATATACATATACATATATATGCATATACATATAGATATATATACATACATATACATATATACATATATGTATATATATACATATATGTATATATATACATATATCTTATCTCCCTTATTGTTATTTGTCCCTTTTTTTGATACTTATGTCAAAGGGTTCTGAGTAATACCATATTTAGCCAAAAATGTATTGTTTACCCCCATTATCATTTTAGAGTTGCATCCCAATTCTCCAAAGCCATTTCAAGTGACTTATGTTGGATGGCAGTCTCTATAGAAAGATGTACAAGTCCATCTAATGTAGAAAGATTAGGATCTTTCTTTAAAATGGTTTCAACATAGACTTGCTCTTTGTGGAGGACCTCTAGATGTGGGGTAATGGAGTGTTGGGTGGTCATTTTACATGAGGTCAATGGCAAGAATCCATTGCACAATTCCTCTCTTGAAAAGCTAATCTTTTGGGATCAACTCCAAAGTTTAGTATTTGTCTTGCGATGTACCAAAATTTTCTCAGTTGAAGATAAATGTGATTGTTCACGAGGAGGCCTTTGTTGGTTCTATTATGATCTTAGAATGAAGTAAATCTATTCACTGTCTCAAAATAATACAAAAAAGAATAATATTTTGTATTTTTTGATTTTTTAATGAATGCAATTCTAACAGTGCAACTAAAGTGAGTTCCTATTCTAACAAGGGGTTAGCAAAGAAAATAATGAAACTAAAAGCAAATAACTTGAAATTGAAACCCTAAATGGACATAAGCTATAGAAAACATGTTGTGAATTAAAGTTTCAAAGAAATCGGTAGGAAACCAATGAAAATAGGAGCAACACTTCCTAGAATCCACTAATGCAATCATCAATAGAAAATTTCAGTAACCAAATGATGTTTCACTCTTCATCAAATCGTAAGACCACAAAAAGTGTGCTCATGTGAGACAAAGAGTTATATAGGCACAATTTGTGATCTCTCCTCAAGCTTGATACATCAATGGAACTCGTAAATTTGTAGCAAACACCAGAACTAAAAGATTGCACAACCAGAAACAATGCAATAAACTTTTGACTCAATCACAATCTCATCAATAAAATCCACAAAACAATGACACATTTAAGCAAGAATCACTACACTCCAAATGCAAGCACCAAAAGCATAATTTTATTGCATAATAATGGTGGTATTTGTTACATTTTACAATGGGGTATTTATAAGAAATCATCTCCTCAATTTGTGTTGAGAGTGAGAGATATCTTCATGCAATAAAATACTCTTAAAACATTAAAACAAACTAAATATATACAGACTAACAATTAATCTAGTGCTTAGAGGTACTCCATTCTTTTTTATTCATTAATTGGATGCATGAGTCCTTTACATGTCAAAAATAAAGAAAGCATGGGAGAGAAAGTAGGAGGAAGCCTTTATTCAAAGTAGGAGTGTTTGGAGGTGCCAAAAATAGAAGCTAGTCCTTCACTATGCATGTGTCAAAGTTAAACTATTGTTAGAATGCACTCTTGATGCATAGAAAGTGCTATTTTTGGAACTAGCAATTAACTGTCGGTGCACCTCTGAATTGTGGAGCTGTAGACCTACAAACTTGCAGAGCTATAGACCTGTGGAGCTACATGAAAATGTGGACTTGTGGACCTATGGAGCTACGGACCTGTGTACCTCGATTGGGTCAAAAATTCAAAATTTTACTGAGTGTCAAAACTGAAATTCTAGCATCTGGGTTTTGTTCTTCTTCATCCCAAACCTATGTTTGGATGTTTTCCCTTGAATTTCTCTATAATCTTAGTAATTTTGGCCACATATAGAATATCTAAAGCCTCATATTTATTCTTTATCTTCTATCTATAGTTGTCCACCTCAATTTGAGTCTCTGCAAAATATCTGAGTTTGGTGTCCAACTCTAACAGTGCTTCCTCTGTTCTGAAGGCTTATTTGATATCTTCATCACTAGATTCTTCCTCTAATGTCTTCTTTAAATTATCTACTACTACCTCAACTACCAATAGATTCTCTTGTTCTTCATCTTCAAAAATGTCCAAGCATGCATCACTGTACAACTTTTTTGCTTCCAAAATTTGCTCTCGGGCTTGCTCCCTGAGCTGATGGATCTCTTTGTGTAATGTTTCCATTACTTTATTTTCATCTATTATCTTCTCTATCCAATCATCAATCATGTCTATCTCTTCTCTGGTTTATACATTGATCAAAGTGGGGTACCTTTTCCCTTTTATGGCTTGTAGAGTCTACAAATCCTTGCTCCATGCATGTACCTCATCCATGATACTAAAGTCCTACCTCAAAATTGCTATGATCTTATTCATGTTCTCCTACATAGCATGTAGTAACTTCAAATTCCCTATGATTTTGGTAACACCTCTATCCTCAAGGCTTTCTTTCCATTCCTAACAAGCTTTAAAAAATGGATCAAGAGGATCAACTACTTCAGCTAGATATCCCTTTATGATCTCAACTTTCCTTTGAAGCATTCAAAGTTTTATCTTATCTTGTTCCATGTCCCTGAGAACCTCTTTGACTTTGATAGTCATCATCTATCAGGCTAAATCCCATGTAGGCCTTCCTAACATAACATCATTTACTTCATAATCCTTAAGACTAATGGCATCTACATCTATACCTTTAGGAGGTAGAGCCACTTGTGCAAATAAATCTTGGTTCTATATGGTAGTGACAAATGTGAATGGTGTTGCATAATGTAATGGAGACTCGGGTTTGTTCAAGATCTCTACAATATCAAAAATGTCATCTTGCAAAGCATAGAACTAAGGCTTAGCACTCCTCATTATCTCCTTTTGGAATCATCTTGGAATGTGTTTCTCTACGACCTTGTCTCTTGGTGACAAAGGGGTGTGTTCAACTACCTCCTCCCCTTTATCACTCTTTCTTGGAGTCATCTCCTATTTTGAGGACTCTCCTTTTGTAACTTAAGTCTTCATAGATATTATAGCTTTCTCCTCAATGTCTTTGGAAGGTTTTTGTGCATATTCTACCATTTTTCCCTCCTTTGACACTTCATTAGTAACCCTTGGCTCTAATTACTCTTGTGGTGATGGTTCCTTTTGAATTTGTTCCTCTTCTGAACTCGGAGGTGGGGGAGTTATTGAACCCTTATCAACCATCGTAATCTATGGTGGACATGGAGGAGCAAGATCAAGACCCTATGTATCTGGTGGCATCTGTGTCCTATCTTCCTATTGGAGTTTACCTGTAGGGGTGTCTCTAATCTTATCTCCAACCAACTCTGTACCCACAAGCATGAAATCAAAATCCATCATAGAGAAAAAATCATCATCTCCTTCCCTTTGCTCATTCACCCAATGCTACAGTTTGTCTTGTGAAGAAGAGATTTCTAATGGTTCTTCTTGGGTGGATGGTGGGGTACCTATGCCACTCTTTCTTCTTTCCAACTCTGCAACTTTTGCTAACCGAGTTCTTTCTTGTAGGGGTACTTGTTCCTCCTCCTCTTATGGTTATGTTTCTTCCTCATCTTCTTCTTCCTCTGGAATAGTTTCAAGAATAGATGGATTAGGTACTAATCTTCTACTGATCTTTTGTCTTTTCTTCATTTTAATCTTGGTCCTCTTATGTTTCTTGGAAATAGAAGGAGAAGGGAGCTCTTCTGGTATAGGATGAATGGAAGCTTCTAGAATTTCCCCCTCTTATAGTTGGCTTGGAACAACAGGAGGTAACTAAGGTTCATGCTAGATTTGAGTAGCTCCAATATCTTGAGACTCTTGTGAGCTTTGTTCCAACTATTGGGGAGGTGCCTATTCTATTTGAACCCTCTCAGGAGAGGTCCTCTTTCTTTTGTTCTTTCCCTTCCTTTCTGGAGGGTGATAATATCCAACTAGATGATCAAGCTAGTAGACTGTCTTTGGCCTAATAGGGGACTAGAGCACAATTATAGGAACTGTTACTTTCCTTCCTCTACCTCTCTCTAGGTGAGCATATGCATGGAAAATTACTGTACCAGGAATTGGATCAAATGGAAAAGGTTTCTTGATCCAATCCTTCATCATTCTAATAACATGCCTCATTCAATGATTAATATCATTTCCTTCTTCCCTGTCAACCTTTGCATTTAGAATGGTCTTTCACTGACTTTATCTACATTGAACAAGGGATCCAATAATTCTTTAGAGTCTTGTAGCCTTATCTCATCAAGGATATTCAAATGGAGAGCCTTTTCTACTAGATACAAAGTCATCCTACAATAGTCCATGATGCAAACATCATAGTCATTTGTGGTGTTCATCTAATGATCTTCAATGACATCCTCATGATGGAAGTCCTTTCCTACCAAGCTTTCCACTTTACCAACATTGTCAAAGTATGGCCAAGGAGAGTTGTATTCTTCAAGAAGATAGTTCTCCCATTCCCACTCAAAGGTTGAAATATCCAATTTTTGCTTTACCTGATATGGCCCAATAACCAATGGCCATTCCCAATGGGGTCTCTGTTGCCTCTTTATCTTCTCATAGGCTGATTCAATTTGCCTAGAGATATCAAATAATACCAACTTGTCACTTGGGTATCTTGAAAGCTTCTTAGGATTGATGGATGCACCAGCTACCTGTAAATACATGAATATCTTGAACTAGATGAAGTAGGCTCTGAGAACCATGATCTATGCTTGGGCTTCATCAGATAACCTCTTCCCATAGTCACCCTCAATGAATCATATGATAGCAAAGATGAATGCATCATTCACAATCCTATATTCCTTTATCTATGTTGAGAACTTCTTCTTCACCAACTAAGGATAAACTATGTAAGGCTAGGCATTGGGGTCTTCTTCTTGTCCTTCACCGTCCTTAGTTGCTCACACAAGTTTTTACTTAGTGTGGTGGCCTAGTCTAATGGTATCTTTGCTTATCTAATGGTCTCAATGAAGTTGACCATGAATGTGCTGAGGTGACCTGCTGCGAGTAAGCCCATGACTCTACTCAGGAGAATAATGGAGTATCCAATGTCTTCCTTCATATATCCCTGAGTCATATCCACTTTTCTGATTATCCTTCCCCAAGGAGGCTTCTCAATTAGGTACAAGGATTGTATAATGTCAATGACTTCTTGTTGATGTACCTGTACCATCTCTCAACCACTTCATAGGAAATTCGAATGAATTGTTCTACTTTTAGTAGGTGTAAAACCCTCTTAATGTCATTAGGTTGCAAATCCAATACTACTTCCCCTGTGATGCTCTTGACCACTATCTTATTGGGCACGAAGTGTTGGGACAAAGTCATGATTAATTCAATTGACTGTACTGACATGGAATGTGATGCTACACTCACTAATCTAGAATGGATCAATGTAGATACCAAGGCTGACCTCTCTATTGGTTTGTTGCAAATTCTCAAGAAATCTCCTAAATTCATGTGCCTGAGGTCCGTGTCCCTGATCTCAATGTAATCGTCATGGAATCTTGACTTTGAAGGTACACCTTGGAACTTGAATATGACCAGTTTGGGTGTTGCTCCAAATGTGGACGCCATTTAAATATCTGCACATTATGAGAAAAAAGGGTTATTAGTCCAAAAATGTAAAAACTATGAATTAAAATAAAAATAAAGAAAGGAAAAAAAATGCCCCTATTTGGGCATTTTATTTATTTTCATTTATTTTCTTGGTTTTTTTCCCTTTTTTATTATTTATCTTTATTTTTTATTCTTTTATTATTTTTTTAAATCTTATCATTTTTTATTCCTTTTTTATATTATTTTTTTCCTTTTTTTATTAAAAAAGTTTAAAAATTCAAAATAAATCAAAAAAATGGGTGTGGGCATGCACCGTAGGTGCGAGAGGCGTGTCGTAGGCGTGTCTAGGGTTTACTACATGGCACCAAATTGTAAGAGCGACGTAGGAGACAGTGAAGGGTGGGAGATGGGATGAGTGCCATGGCACTTGGTGCAACCAAAGATATGAAGTGGGTGCCACGGTCGCTTAGGCATGGGCATGGTGAAATGGGCATCACAGTCGCTTGGGCACAAGTGCGAATATGAAATAGGTACCATCACCACTTGGTGTGGGCATGAATATGAAATAGGCACTACTACTATTTGGGTATGGGTGCAAATGTAAAATAGGTTCCACTATCGGTGCAAATATGAAAAGGGCACCACTGCCACTTGGGCACGGGTGTGAATATGAAAAGGGCACTACCGCCACTTGGGTGTGGGCACGAATATGAAATGGGCACCATAGCCACTTGGGTGTGGGCATGAATATGAAAAGGGTGCTACAATGCTTGGGTGTGTGTGTGAATATGAAGTGGGCACAAATATGAAATGGACACTGCAATGCTTGGGAGCAGGTAGGAATATGAAATGGGTGCCATAGCGCTTACCTCTCCTTAGCACAGAGAAATTACCAAAGGCACCAAAATTTGTCAAAAAAATGGTGCAAAAACAAGGTTTTTGGGGGGTTTTATAACCCCCTTATGCTAGGCCAGTGCGCAACATACCTTAGCATGCACACTGGTGCATGGCATGCATCCCACTTGTGTGCACACGCATGCATATGAACACTTCAATCAAATTTTTTTATTTTATGTTTTTTGAAATTTGCATCTCAACTTTCATGATTTTCCAATGTTTTTGTGATTTTTCGAATCTCTAATTTTTTATGTTTTTTTCATTTCATTTTTTTTTTTTTAAATATAACAGAATTTCTTCTCCTGACTCCTAAACTATGAGTCTAGGAGTTGAAAAAAGTAGGGGGTCCCCATTCCTAGTGAGGAATGGGGCATGTTTTGTGGACACCACAACATGGAGGACTGTATCCACATCAATTTGGCCTTTATATTGGCCTCTTCACTTGTTAGTGCAGCTAATTCTCTTTGAGTGTGAAGCAATTGGGGAAAATGCTTCTCACTTTGAGCTAGATCTCTAGGTACTTGCATGATAGAAATCTTCAGATTTCTCTCCAAGATCAATATCCTTTGGCCTATCTCTTGTGTGAAATTGGAAAATCACATAGCTTTTTGTACAATGAGAAGATATTCTCAAGTACAGTTTTGACCTTTTCAATCTACTTGGCCAATTTGACTTATGCAAGTGCTATGCCATTGGATATTTTCTCATTCACCTTCCCTTGAAACTTCCTCTCAGACCACTCCATAAGTTTGACATTTGTGTCCTGGTACTCACTTGTGTCCTGGTCAACAATGTTTGACAATTGTTCCATTATAGGTTTTGACTCATCTGGTGACTACAAGTTGAAGGCATCCATAAAGATGTCCTTAATCTCATGTAGTGCTTTCTTATGTTTATACTCCTTTCTAAGTATTTCTTTTCTTTTCATTCTATTTAATGCATCTTGCATTTCTATAATCTACTCCATGGTGATAGTCTTAGAGTCATAGGTAGGTATTACTATCTCTTCATCTAGCTCAGGGTCTCCATATTGAAGTACCCTAGTCACCTTGGTTGAGCTCGAGCCTGGTGTTGATATTTGTAAAGGTATGGCTTCAGTGCTTGGCTTTTGAAGAGTTTTTGTAGGAGTGCCTTTTTTTGGTAGCTCTACCAATGTCTGAATGGTGACATGCTCCTCTTCTTTTGATGTATCCTCCTTCTTCTCATCAAACTTTCCTTCTTCTGTACTTGGCTTATGAATGGTGTCACCTACTCCTAATGTGTCAATAATTGAAAATGTTGGAGATGGTGGTGGAAGCATTAAAATTTGAGTACTAGTAGTTGTATAGATGAAAGGTGGTTCTTGTGGTTTCACTTTGTCTCTTTTTGGTTCTACTACTACCTTCTGTAACTCATCTACACTCACCAATACAGGATTTGTGCAGAATTCTACTTATAGAGTGGATTGGAAAATGATCTTGGAGAGATCCTCTATAGTTAGGGGATTGATGTTTTGAGCAGAATTGTCAGGAACATCCTAGATTATTATAGTGTTTGTAGGTGTGATGGTTACATGAAGAGGGTTAGGGGGTGTTATTTGTGTGTCTTGCACACTCTATTCCTCTTGTTACAGAGCTCAGTTGTTTCCATGTCTTCTCCCTTTTGTGTTTCCTCCTCTCCTTTTTCCTTATCCTTCTCATCTTTCTTTTTTTCTTCTCCTTTCTCTTCTTCATCTCCTTTTGTTGTTGCTTCCTCCTTCCTCTCTTCTTTTGGCTTCTCTTTTACTTTCTTTTCCTCTATCTTTTCTTGGTACTAGCCTCTACCTTATTTGCTTCTTCATCCTTGTCATCAGTTATCTTGTAGATTGTCTTCCACAATTGTGTGGACTTATTCACTATATCTTCAATCTTATTTTGTAGGATGTTGAATGCTCTATATTTAGGTGCAAATTTTCCACCATGTTTCTTATTAGCCTTTTTTATTTAACCTCTTGTTAGATCAGGCATAACTTGTGCTAAGGTAGATTCTCTAATCTCCTTTTCCATTTTTAGACAATAATGCCATTTTTTTTCAATTATCTCATATAATTCCCTAGGCATGGTATTGTCTAGCTCTAGAGGTGTGTCCTTGAATTCAGCCATCATGGCATATACAGATTCTTTTATTTTATTTTTCTCTTCTCTACTTAGCTTATTGAAATCAAGGTTTTTCAAATCATTCAAATCTAAATTTTTAATATTTTCACAAATTTTATCTATAGAAAATTTGGGAGGATGGCTTACCACTCAAAATTGGCTAATATCCTCTAACTCTATTCTCTCCTCATCATTAGTGTCTAGTTGTGCTATGTACTTTCTTCTTTTCTATGGAACTTCATCAGTTTGTTTAGTGGTCTTCTTCTTCTCTTTTTTTTCCTCTTTAGCCATTTGTGAGGATGCCCTTATGGTAGCTCTTGTTGCTGATGCCTTTGGTTTGGCTTGTGTAGACTTGGTTACCTTCTTAGGTTTGGGCTAAGTTGGAGGTTGAGTTTCAGCCTTTCTCTTCTTTTTCTCGGCTTATGTAGGTGCTTCCTTGGCTTCTTCTTCTTCCTTAGCACCTTCCTCCTTGTCTTCTCTTAAGTGTTGGGTCAATTCTATGGGACCTTGCCCTTGCTCTTCTTCTTCTTCACTCTCACCTTTTTCTTCTTCTTCTTCTTCAACACCTATTGCCCCTTTAATTTTTGCACCAAATTTCTTCTTTATTTTCTTCACAAGTTTATCTTTCTTCTTTAGGGTGGAGGTTATTTTAAATTTCATATCAACCTTGGAATGCACAAAATCATATGTTCCAAAATGAGGAGCCTCTTTATCAATCTCTTCTGCAAGCAATGTTGTAATTGTTGTTAAGGCTTCATCCACATCAAGTTCATAACCTAATGGCCTTAGCCATCTCACCCTTGGAATTGCTACTTGAATGTAAGTGTAATCAATGTCGACCAGGAAGCATATGTCATTGATATAATTTTCCACTAAGGAAATTGCTATCCTCACTCTTTGTTTCATGGATTTCTTAAAATCCTCAAAATAGCTTGTTATTTGGGCTTCAAAGTTGTCGCCCATTTTATCAATGTACTCATTGATTTGTGTGATTGCAGTTTTGTTTGAATTCCATTTCACCTTTCCAATTAAAGGATAATCTTCCATGACATAGAGAAATATGCACACAAGAACTAAACCAAACTTGCATTGAGCACCTTTTGACCTTCTTATTGCTCCTAGGTTCTCATTTATCTATTGAAGCATTAGTTCTACTAGATCATATGTATGATCTTTCTTCACAAGTTTGTAGGATATATCAATAGAAATACATGATACATTGTTTAATTTTTTGGATTGGTAAAATTTGTGAGATATCACTCTCACTGCAAAATCTAGAAGAGGATCTATTGTAGTTCTTGGATACAATTTTTCAATTGTGTGTTGTCTTTGATGTTACACAAATGTCATATTAGTTATCAGATAGAGTCTACTGAGCTTAGTTGGTCAGCAAGGCAAAAGACAAAGTCTACTAAGCTCAGAAGGTTAGCAAAGAAGGTTTATAGTGTCTACTAAGCATTCTCAGACTTTACCTTGTGCAGACAATTGTTATCAAGCTTTCAAGGTTAGCAAAGAAAATTTAATTGTTACTAAGCTCACTCAATCATCAAAGGAAAATAGTGTAGAAAATAGTTCTTACCAAGCTCTCATGGTCAGTAAAGGAAATTCAATTCTTACCGATTTCACTTGGTAGCCAAAGGATTTTGCAAATTTTGTAGTGTTAACTGAGTTAAGATGGTTAACTCAGAAAACTATTTCTGGAAGCAGTGCTTACCGAGCAGGGTTGGCCAATGAAGGATTTCATTGTTTTGTGAAATAAAGTTTATTTGTTTAATGTAATATTTGTAGCTGACTAATGTATGGTTTATTGATAAATGTAACTTGTGAATGAGCCGACTTGATAATCTGAATGGTATATATAAGAGGTCAAGTTGTGAATCCTAAGTGTGTGATGAATTTGATGTGATATGAATGTAAAGGAGGACTGATTATTGTGAGAGTGAATTTTGAAGGATGATTAGAGATCATTGAGGAGCAGCAAAGCTATATTTGATCAAAGGGGATCTAATGGTGCAAAATAGAGATCTTTAATTAGAAAATTCAATTCCATCATATTCAAGTCAATTCATTGTTACTTTTTAACCATTGTAGCAATGATTTCAAAATCTCTTAACAGAGTTGGTTTAACACCCATTTTGTAAATCCTCTAACAAGGTGACAGTTTAGTTGAATTGTTCTAAAGACCTCTAGCAAGGCCACTCTTAATAGGGTGATTAAATCCTCTAACAGGGTCACACCTAACAGTGTGTATTGTAACCTTTAATAGGGTTGGCTCCTAACAGGGCTCACTTCATAAGAGTGAAAATTGGTAGCTAGTTACTTGGTGGTTTTTCTCATATTTGGTTTCCACATTAAATCTGGTGTCTCTTATGTTCATGTTATTTACTTTTGTATGCATGCTAATAATTATGAATGCTTAAAGATCAGTAACAAGTTAATCTATTGAGTTATAGCATTTTTGTAAAGTGTTTACTGAGTGACAACAATAACTAGTTATCTAAGACATCTAAGGGATCAAGATTTATTTTTGAAGTAACTGATTCACCCCCCACCCCCCCCCCCCCCCCCCCCCCCCCCCCCCCCCTTAGTTACTTCATCTATAATTCCAAAAATTGGTATCAAAGCTCTTGGTTCTTGTAGGAAAAGATTTCAACAATCTAAGCTAAAGATCAGGATGTCTTACAAGAGGGAAATTCCAAGACTTAACAAGGACAACTTCTCAGAATGGCAAGGATTGATGAGACTTCATCTAGCTTCTATTGGTGATTTAGAGCTGAAGTACCTTGATGAAAAATATGCTAAACCTACTGGTATATTATCTATCAATGATATTGCTAAAAAGAAGACTCACAACAACATGATGATAGATATTACATCTACTCTAAGTTATGAAGAATTTGATGATATCAAGGATTACAAAACTATCTTTGAAATGTGGAACAAGTTGAAAGAGATCTATGGAGATGATGATAATGTGAGAAGATCCAAGGAAAAAAGTTTGAGAGGACAATTTGATCAGATGAGGATGAAAGATGATGAAAACATAGCAAAATATGTTGAGAGAGTTAAAGCAAGTGTTAGTGTAATCAAAGCATCTAGAGCAAATATCAACGAGGAAATAGTTCTAAGTTATTAGAACTCTACTTCATATTTATGCAATCAAAGTTTCTACAATTCAAGAAAGAATATGTTTTGGAAGATTGACTGCATTCAAGCTAGTCAACTATGATAATTATGTTCTAGCTACCAAGAACATTAAATCAGCATTTGAAGCCAAGCTTTCACTCAAGGAGAAAGGCAAGAAGATAAAGGATCCTTAGTCAGATAGTGATGAAGAATCAGAATAGAGTTAAGATAGTGATCTTGAGGTGGTTGAAGCTCTACTAGCAAGGAAATATTCAAGAGGCAAAGGGAAATACAAAGGTAAGGTTCCTCTAATCTATTTTTCATGTGAAGAAATTGGACATATTGCTGCTAGGTGCCTGAATAAGTAGAACAAGGATGAGAAGAAAAGTCACAAATTCAATGGCAAGAAAGACTTCAAATCATTCAAGGTTAAAGGTAAAAAAATATGTTTCATGGCTAAGGATTCTAATGATTCTGATGATGAAGAATAAGATGAGATTGTTTACATCGTTGTAAAGGATGAATCTAATAATGATGAAGAAATGGCACTTATTTCTCATGTAAGAAAAAATGATACATGGATTATAGATAGTGGTTTTTCTCATCACATGATTGGTGATAAAACTAATTTTGAACATTTTGAAGACTATGATGGTGGTAGTGTGAGATTTGGTAATAATGAACCTTGTTGCATAAAAGGAAAAGGAAGAATCTCTCTAACCAAAGAACTTGTATGTGATAATGCATATTGGGTAGAAGGACTAAAACATAATCTATTGAGTGTGCCATAGCTACTCAATAATGGATTCAAAGTGGAATTCATGCATGGAAAAACAAGACTACTAGATGGCAAAGGAAACTTGATTGGATCAAGCACTCAAACAAAAGGTAACTTGTTTTATCTTGAACTTGGTGAATGTTCATGTTTTATTGCTCAAGTTGAAGAAATTTGGTTATGGCATAAGAGGTTGTGTCATGTGAACTTTGATAACTTGGTAAAAATAACTAAATTTAGGAAAGTAAGAGGCATTCTTAACATAAAGAAACCTAAGGTTGGTCTATGCAAGAATTGTCAAATTGGCAAGATGAGAAATACTAGCTTTAAAAGAAAGAACTATCAGTCTGAAGAAATTTTAGAAATTGTGCATACTAATTTGTGTGGAACTATTGGCACTAAAAGTTATACTGATGAAAATTTCTTCATTTTTTTTGTTGATGATTACTCAAGAATGATGACTATCATGTACCTAAGAGAGAAATCAGAAGGATTTGAGAAGTTCAAATGGTATTTGGAGAGAGTAGAAAAGGAAACAAGCAAAAGACTAAAATGTTTGAGGTAAGACAGAGGTGGTGAATTCATTTCACATGAGTTCAATAACTTTTGCATTGAAAGGGGAATCAAAAGACAAGTTTCAGCACCTAGAACTCCTGAACAAAATGTAATAGCTGAAAGAAGGAATAGATCTATCATGGACTATGCAAGAACCTTAATGATTGAAAAGAGCATTACTATCAAATACTAGAAGGAATCTATCAACACTGAAGTTCATACCTTGAACTAAGTATAGCTAAAGAAGGAGTCATTCAAAACCCCCTATGAGTTATGATATGACTGCAAACCCAATTTAAGTTACCTAAAAGTATTTGGAAGCAAATGTTACATTTTGAAAGAATCTAGAAAAGGTAAATTTGATGTGAAGGGTGATGAAGGAATATTTTGGGATATTCTTGCAAAAGTCAAGCATTTAGATGTTTGAATTTGTCTACTCACAAAGTCATAGAAAGTGCACATGTAAAAGTTGATGATTTTGTAGAAAGAACTGAAAAAGAAAGCAAAAGGGAACCTGAAGACTACAGGAGATTTGTTTTCATTGAACCTGATAAAGTGCCAGGTACACCTTTCAATCATAAATCTTCTACTCTAGAGTCTTCTGTAACTAAGTTGCAGGAAGTTCAAACCAAGTCAATACCTACTGAGTTGCAAGAACCCAAGTTGCAAATAGAAGCTATTGAATCAATAGCTATTGAGCTCGAGCAACCAAAACTAGAACCAGAAGTTGAAACATAAAAGGATAACAATGCAAGTCATTCAAAAGGCAAGGAGCCTATGCTAGCCAAGTATGTCAGAAAGCATCATGCACCAAATCAAATCATTGGAGATAAATCTAAAGGAATAATGACAAGAAGCAAGTTGAAAGGCACTTTTTTACTTGCTAATTTTGAACCTAGAAATGTCAAAGATGCATTAGAAAATGAAAGTTTGATTGAAGCTTTGAATGAAGAGATAGAAAAAATAGAGAAAAACAAAATATGGACTCTTCTACCTAAGCCTAAAGAAGAAAATGTGATTTGAACTAAGTGGGTATTCATAAATAAGTTAAATGAAGATGGTTAGGTGTCAAGGAACAAAGCTAGACTTGTATGCAAAGGATACTCTCAAGAAGAAAGTGTAGATTACTGAGAGATTTTTGCTCCTATTACAAGATTGGAAGGTGTTAGAACCTTACTTGCATATGCTGCATACAAAGGATTTAAATTTTATCAGATGGATGTCAAGTCAGCATTTCTTAATGGTATACTAGATAAAGAGGTTTAATTTGGACAGCCTAAAGTTTTGTTGATCCAGACAAGAAGGACATGCTCTATAAATTACATAAAGCATTGTATGGTCTAAAACAAGCCCTTAGAGCATGGTATGAAATATTGCATAACTATCTTATTCAGATTGGTTTTCAAAGAACTAATGATAACAGTAGCTTGTACATCAAGGAAGGACCAGACAGTAAGATTGTTTTGGCATAAATATTTGTAGATGATACTTTGTTCATAGGAAATGATGATCTTATAAAAGAATTTTGAGAACAAATGAACAAGGAATTTGAAATGTCAATGTTTGGTTAGATAAAATTCTTTGTTGGTCTTCAAATTTATTAGTTTAAGAATGGCATATACATCACTCAATCTAAATAAATCAAGGAGATATTGCAAAAGTTTGGTATGGAAGACTGCAAACTAGTTGGGACTCCTATGTGTACTAGATTGAAACTTACCAAGGATGATGAATCAAAGGAAGTGGATCAGACATTGTATAGATCTATGATTGGAAAGTTGCAATATGTAGTAAATACAAGACCAAACATTACCCTTGTAGTAGGAATTGTAGCAAGATTCTCACCAAAACCAAAAGAAAATCACATGATGGAAATCAAAAGGATCATGAGATATTTGAAAGGCACTGAAGATTATGGATTATGGTATAAACTTGGAGGAAATCTAGATTTAAAAGTGTTTGCTGATGCAGATTGGGTAGGGAACATTGATGACAGAAAGAGTACAAGTGGAGGAGCTTTCTTTCTTTAAAAGAGGTTGGTTTCTTGGACAAGTAAAAAGTAGAACTGTACATTCCAGTCCACATCAGAGGTTGAATATGTTGCAGCAGTAGTAAATTGTTCAAACATTTTTGGTTCAAATAGTTACTAGAAGATATTAAGTAAGAAATCAAAGAAACTATTGTTATGTTTTGTGACAATACAAGTGCAATCAACATATCCAAAAATCTAGTGAGGCATTCAAAAACCAAGTACATTGCAATAAAGTATCACTTTGTCAGAGAATTGGTACGAGATAAGGAGATCAGATTGGAATATGTCTATACAAAGGAACAAATTTCTTACATATTCACAAAGCCTTTACCTAAGGATGCATTTTTGTATCTAAGAGGAAAGTTAGGAGTCATTCCCCTATCTGAAGCTCACTAAGATGAAGTTCTAGTAATGCATCAACAAGTATCACATTGATGATCCTTTTAGTTGATGTAGAATAGACATAGAAATATCACATATGAATTAGTACATAAGGTACATTACTATTCATTTGGTTTGTATTCTCTTTGACATGTGTTGTCAAAGAGGGATAGTTTACTATCATATCTTTCTGAAATTTGCAAGAAAAAGAGAGTTTATGCAAGAGGCAGAGATTACTATGAAAGAGGCAGATTACTGTATTTGAGGAGTTTTGTGGAATGAAACATAAGAGGGAGAAGCATTCTATTAGAAAAGACCTATTCTCAAATTTCATTCTGCTATGACATGTTGTGTTACCATCAATGTCAAAGAGGGATATTGTTGGATACAATTGTTCAATTGTATGTTGTCTTTGATGTTACACAAATGTCATATTAGTTATCAAATAGAGTCTTTCGAGCTCAGTTGGTTAGCAAGCCAAAAGATAGAGCCTGCTAAGCTCAGAAGGTTTACAATGTCTATCGAGCATTCTTAGACTTTACCTTGTGCAGACAATTGTTATCGAGCTTTCAAGGTTAGCAAAGAAAATTTAGTTGTTACCAAGCTTACTCAGTCATTAAAGAAAAATAGTGCATAAAATAGTTCTTACTGAGCTCTCATGGTCAGTGAAGGAAATTCAATTCTTACCAAATTCACTCAGCAGCCAAAGGATTTTGTAGATTTTGTAGTGTTAATCGAGTTAAGATGGTTAACTCAGGAAATTATTTCTGGAAGTAGTGCTTACTGAGTAGGGTTAGCCAATGAAGGATTTCATTGTTTTATGAAATAATGTTTATTCATTTATTTGTTTAATGTAATATTTGTAGCCAACTAATGTATGGTTTATTGGTAAATGTAACTTGTGAATGAGCCAACTTGATAATATGAATGGTATATATAAGAGGTCAAGTTGCGAATCCTAAGTGTGTGATGGATTTGATGTGATATGAATGTGAAGGAGAACTGATTATTTTGAGAGAAAATTTTGAAAGATGATCAGAGATCATTGAGGAGTAGCAAAGCTATATTTGATTGAGGAGGATCTAATGGTGTAGAATAGAGATCTGTAATCAACAAATTCAGTTGCATCATATTCAAGTCAATTCATTGTTACATTCTAACCATTGTAGTGGTGATCTGAAAATCTCTTAACAGAGTTGGTTTAACAACCATTTTGTAAATCCTCTAACAAGGTGACAATTTAGTTGAATTGTTCTAAAGACCTCTAGAAAGGCCACTCTTAATAGGGTGATTAAATCCTCTAATAGGATCACACCTAATAGTGTGTATTGTAACCTTTAACAGGGTTGGCTCCTAATAGGGCTTGCTTCAGAAGAGTGAAAATTGGTAGCTAGTTACTTGGTGGTTTTTCCCATATTAGGTTTCCACATTAAATTTGGTGTCTCTTGTGTTCATGTTATTTACTTTTGCATGCATGCTAATAATTATGAATGCTTAAAAATTAGTAACAAGTTAATCTACCTAGTTATAGCATTTTTCTAAAGTATTTATTGAGTGACAGCAATAACTAGTTATCTAAGACATCTAAGGGATCAGGATTTGTTTTTGAAGTAATTAATTCACCCCCCCCCCCCCTCCAACAATAGTATCAATTTTCATACCCCTCTTATTCCACTTAGCCCATGTATTCCTTTCAATAACTTCTTTAGAATCACTACATAGGGTCTTAGGCTGATCTAGGGTTGGGAAACTCGTAACCCTATGTATTATCCTTTTGGTAATCTTAACTGGTCATGTTTCTAGCCACAAACATCCATTTTGAATCATTCTCAAGACAATTCTTATCCACTCTTTTTTAAAACTTGTAGGGTAAACTAAGGAATTTGTTAAATCCTTCTTCTCAACTATCTGAAACTCATCCTTTAGAATTTTGTTATCACACAGTTTTTCATAGGATTGAAAATTTTCAAAGTGTCCTACCACACCTATTTTGCAGTTGTAACACTACCTTACATCCTACACCATGACAACCTTGGGTGGAATTATGGACAATGCATTGGTACAATCATTCTTGTAGGCTACCTCAGGAATGGGTCTAAACTTAGGTTGTTTTACTTCATTACTAACCAGTTGGACCTCATGTCTCTCCTTTCCCTTGGGATTCTTACAAATAGAAGCCATTATTCTGATCTAGGGTTCAATATATTAAAAACTTTCAAAACTGCATAGTTCATCACTTGATAAATACCTTAGATTGACAAAATTTATGTTGAATCACTATGGAAATCGATGCAAACTAATTCAAGGTTGTTGTTTGATCACTTCTGCACTCTTCTCATTTTTTTTCTCTATGTTCAAATGGCATAAAAATGATCAAAATTTGACCTTATACCTTTCAAAACCTAGCATTAAATGCTTAGTGCATACAGCTATAAACTCGGCACTTGAAGGTTTCAACATGACTCAGCTTCCTTTGGATTTCATTCCCTTTGCTCCCACTAGATGTCTACTTCACTTGGCTTTGATTGACATTTCTCAACTCAACACTAACTATCAACTCAGTTGTTATTAGCAACTTGGCATCCACTGGAACTTTTCTCAACACCTGAGGAAAATTTGATAGTATTTGCAAAAACTTTAAATTTTGACTTGGCATCTTTGCACATGCTCATTTCTTCTTTGTAGTACTTCTTTGTCTTGGGACGGATGTATGATATAACTTTGTATATCAGACCTATACACCTATCCTTGCTTATTTGGATGAGATGTGATCGCATGACCTCTTGGGTGAAGTGATCCCTCCACTTGATGTGTTCCACTCATCTTTCTTCTTCCAAGTCTTGTTCATTTACCTTCTAATTTGTTCAACATCTACCTTCTTTTTTTCTTTGTTGACTTCTAATTTTGGTGCCTTTGACTTTGTTGGGAAATTTCTACTAATATGGCCAATCTTCAAGAAACTAAAACATGTGGTTTGACTCAACCACCTACTGTAGTTCCCTCTGAAATGTGTCCTTATGCAATTTTTAGGAATGTGACCATATTTCTAACAGTAGTGATAGCTATACCTAGTGTTTTGTCCCAGTTATAGTGGTGTGCATGGTTGATTCTCCTTGCAAGCGGATTTGGTGTCCACATAGGCTTAGATCTACACTCAAAACTCTATGTCCATATTTCTTTTAGTTGTAGCAGTGACCCTCAAATATTGGTGTCCACATGATGCATTCATGCACTTGATGTCCTTTCTTTTTGCACTTGTGACAAAAGCTTGCATTTTTAGGATTATCATGTTGATTTTTCTTCTTACTCCTACATACATTAGTAGTGTGTCCCTTTTTACCATAGAAATGACAAGTAGGTTTAGTGTTCTTACCCTCATTACTCCTTTCTTCTAAAGTCTTGGATGATTCTCCTTGTTCAGTGTTGGTGTAACCAATCCTCGAAGTATCATTATTAGCCCCTGGTGATTTTAGTAGCTTCTCAAAGTACCTAATAGCCTTGTTGGGTTTGTTGAAGCTTTCTACAATCTCCTTCTCTCTCCTTAATTCATTCTAAAACTATTCATTTTGCATTCTCAAGGTGGAGATCTCAATGTCCTTCATGTTTGGCTCATGATGAGCATTCATCATTTGACTTAAGGTGTCTAGCTATATGTTTGATATTCTTTCAAACTCAATTGTCTTCTCCTCTAGTCTATTGCTAAGATTTCTCTTTTCATCTTCTATTATAGCCTTGTCTTCAATGGCTTTCTTCTTTTGTTCAGTCACTTCACAAAGCATTATGGCTTTTGATTCTTGTTCAAGCTTGAGTATTCTAATTTCTTCTACTTGAGCTCTGTTCTTCTTCATCAATTTAGCTATTGCTACATCAAATCCCTTGGAGTCTCTATTGGAAAACACTTTTGTAGTGTCAATCTCCTTGTAGTGTCAATCTCCTTGTAGTGTATGTCATTTTCAGCTATGGCTATATCCTTCCTTCTTTTCAATGATTTTCTCAATTCTTCTCTAGCTTCCTCCAATTTGTGTAGAGTGGAATGCACATCAATCACCTGATTATCTATGATCTTCCCAAGTTTGAAGACTTCCATCTTCAAATCTTTTCTCTAAGCTATTAGGATTTTCCTTGTGAGAATCTTTGCTCTTATAAATTGTTGGAATATTCAAATGGGAAGAGTACTTTTGAGGGGAGGGGGTGAATAAAAAGTAACACACTTTAACCTTTTGAAATCCTTTTAAACAAATATCTGAAAGTAAATTGCATGCATGTAAATACATTAAATAAACATAAAGTAAACACATGCATCAACACACATAACACCAAAATTTTGGTAACCCAAAAACACTCCAAGAATAAGAAGGTAAAACTAGGGTGGGGATGATAACCCACAAAATCACTGCAGCAATAAATGTTTGACCACTTCTGATGGTCTGCTATGTTAAAGGCTTTACACTATGTCAATAGTGACCTGGTTAAAGAATTTAAAACATTTTACATGAAGTGTCACCCTGTTAAAGGATTTAGTTACCTCTTCAAAGGATCTACAAAATATCTATTAAGCTAACCTATCAACATAGGATTTTTGCTACCCAATACAATTGTTAGAGAGTATTAGAAATCTTTAACCTGATTTCTTACAATCTTCAATTGTTAATTTTAGGCACTTGATCTGCTCATTCTGATGTGATCCTTGCTAGATGTAATATCTTTTCATATCCCTTGTTCTATTCTGATCAACTAGATAAGTAATTTCTACTCAATTCACTAAGTTTGTGATGCCCCTATTGTTTTCCATATTCTATAATTTTCCTATCTACTTAGCAACTTCCTTAACTTCTATTCAGCAATATGAAATCATGGGTCTAATCCTTCTTAGAAAGACTTCATAGACTTAGGGTTAGGTGTGGATCTATGATCCTTATTGAATCTTTAATTCCCACTCATTCCTTGCACTTTTCTCATTGGTTGCATGCCTTCTCCATCTTTCTGATTGGTTGCATGTTGATATAAAAGATTCATTCATATCCTTATTAACCTTTGAAATCCTTCTATGTCAGCTCAAAAAAAGGTTTACATCTAAGTTTGTGAAGGCAAAACTCGTATGTTGATTCTATGTTACTCAATACATACTGGATTACTCATGCTTAGCACATATATTATCCTGCTTTTCTCAGCACCTATTGCATTCTGTCTTGCTTGGCACCTTTATAATTCTAGCTCACTCAACACATGAAGCATTCTAACTTGCTTGGAATCAATTGTGACTCAACACCTATATATCACTCAGCACTTATATATGCTTGGCACCTAAATTCACTCGACACCTATTGGAATTTTGGCTTGGCACATATTGTAGCTCAACATATGTAGTGTACTCAACTTCTATATGAAAAGTGGTTAAGTGTGTTGACACTTGATTTTCAAAACCATTCTAAGACCAACAAGGTTCTATTGGATAATGTTTTCCTTGATGTCACACAAATGTCATATTAGTCATTAGTCTCAAATTCACCAAGCTCAGACAGTTTGCAATGCAATCTACAGTGCCAACCGAGCTCATTCGATCATCGAAGGAAATGAGGAAGATAGTGTTAACCGAGCTAACTCGGTCAACAAAGGAAAGGTGAAAGACAGTGATCACTGAGCTCACTCAGTCAACAAAGGAAATGTGGAAGTCAGTGTTAATGAGCTTCACTCGGTCTCCAAAGGGTATTTTCCATCGAGCTCACTCGGTCATCAAAGGAATCATGGAGAAGTCAGTGTTAACAAAACTTCACTTAGTCTCCAAAGCATAGTTTCCAACAAGCTCACTCGGTTATCTCAGGAAACTCAGTACTTACCGAGTTCTCCCGACGATTGAAGGATTGTCATGAAGTTCGTTGTATTCACCGAGCTTAGTCTGTTAACACAAGAATTATTTTTTTTGAACAAAGTTTATCGTGTGGTTCGGCCAGTATAGGGATTTGCAAATTAATTACTTCTAGCTGACTGTTGTAATTGTTTGTTTAGTCAGTGATTCGAGCCGACTTAAATAATCTGAAAGGTATATATGGTCATTCCAGTTATGAATTAAAAGTGTGATTGTGAAAAAGAAGTTATGAATGTGAATTATAGTATGAAATGATAAGACAAATGTTGAGAAAAGTTTGATGGAGGATCAGATGTGTTAAAGGAGTTATAAAGTTGCATTTGATCAGTGAGGATCCAGCCAAGCATAACAGAGATCTGTAATTAGCAAAGATAAGTTGTACTTTATGTCAAGTCACTTCATTGTTGCTTTCTAACCATTGTAACAGTGAATTCAAAATCTATTAACAGAGTTGGTTTAACAGCCATTCAATAAATCCTCTAACAAGGTGACAGTTCAGTTGAATTGTTCTAAAGACCTCTAGCAAGGCCACTCCTAACAGGGTGACTAAATCCTTTAACAGGGTCACACCTAACAGTGTGTTTTTGTAACCTTTAACAAGGTTGGCTCCTAACAAGGCTCACTTTAGAAGAGTGAAAAATTGTATTGAGTTACATTGGTGGTTTTTCCCATATTGGGTTTCCACGTTAAATCTGGTGTCTCTTGTGTTCTTAATTACTAAATTGCTTTGTGCATGATAACATATCAGTTCTTAATATTTGTCATTTGCTACATTATCAAGTTTTGGCATTTCATATTAATCAGATCAAGGAGATATTCAGACATCTTAGGGACTGTGAAAGTTTTTGGAGTAACTGATTCACCCCCTCCCCCTCTCAGTTACTCTATTCTCATTTCCAACAATTGGTATCAGAGATTTTGGTGCTTGCAAGAAGAGATTTCAAGGATCTAAGCCAAAGATCAAGATGTCTTACAAAAGAGAAATTCCAAAACTCAACAAAGATAACTTCTCTGCATGGAAAGGATTGATGAGACTTCATCTGGCTACTATTGGTGATACTGGACTAAAATACCTTGAAGAAAAATATGAAGAACCTCCTGGCACATACACATCAATGACATTGCTAAAAAGAAGACTCACAACAATATGATGATAGACATAGCATCCGCTCTTAGTTGTGAAGAATTTGATGACATTAAGGACTGCAAAACTGCCTTTGAGATGTGGAACAAGCTAAAAGAGATCTATGGAGGAGATGATAATGTGAGAATAGAAAAAACAGGAAGTCTAAGAGGAAAATTTGATCAAATGAGGATGAGAGAGGATGAAAACATTGCAAAGTATGTTGAAAGAGTTAAAGCATGTGTGAGTGCAATCAGAGCATCTGGAGGTGATATCAAAGGAGAAACAGTTATAAGAAAAGTTCTCAAAACCTTGCTTCCTGTGTATGCAATCAAAGTTTTTGCAATTCAAGAAAGAAGGTGTGAAGAAAATCATCAGATAAATCTTGAAGCCATAGTCGGAAGACTAACTGCATTTGAACTAGATAACTTTGACAACTATGTTCCAGCCTCCAAGAACATTGAATCAGCATTTCAAGCCAAGCTCTCACTCAAGGAGAAAAACAAAAAGGAGAAGGAATCTCAGTTAGAAAGTGAAAATGAATCAAGCCAAAGTTCAGACAGTGACCTCAAAGTGATTGAAGCTCTGCTAGCAAAGAAATATTCTAGAGGTAGAGGAAAATACAAAGATAAAGTTCCTCTAATATGTTTTTCTTGTGAAGAAATTGGTCATATTGTAGCAAGGTGTCCAAACAAGCAAAACCATGATGAAAAGAAATGGAATGGCAAGAAAGACTTCAAATCATCCAAGAACAAAGGTAAGAAAACATGCTTCATGGCTGAAAATTCTAAAGATTCTGATAATAGTGAGGATGAAATTGTTTATATTGTCGTTAAAGATGATTTCGATAGTGATGAGGAAGATAAAATGGCACTTGTTTCTCATATAAGTAAGAATGATACATGGATTATAGATATTGGTTGCTCACATCCTATGACTGGTGATAAAACTAAGTTTGATCAGTTTGAAGACTATGATGGTGGCAGTGTAAGGTTTGGTAATAATGAACCTTGTTTCATAAAAAGAAGAGGAAGAATCTGTCTAACCAAAGAACTTGTATGTAATAATGCCTATTGGGTTGAAGGTCTTAAACATAATTTTCTAAGTGTGGCACAGTTACTCAATACTGGATTCAAGGTGGAATTCATGCATGGAAAGGCAAGACTATTGAATGAGCAAGGAAAGCTGATAGGATATGGCACCCAAACTAAAGGTAACTTGTTTTATCTAGAACTTGGTCAATGCCCATGTTTTATTGCTCAAATTGAATAAAGTTGGTTATGGCATAAAAGGTTGTGTCATGTCAATTTTGATAATCTGGTAAAAATAAGAAAATTCAAGAAAGTGAGAGGCATTCCTAACATTAAGAAACCTGAGGTTGGTCTATGCAAGAATTCTCAGATTAGTAAAATGGGAAAGACTAGTTTTAAAAGTAAGAACTATCAGTCTGAAGATATATTAGAAATTGTGCATACTGATTTATGTGGACCCATTGGAATAGAAAGCTATACTGGAGAAAATTTTTTCATTCTTTTTGTTGATGACTACTCAAGAATGATGACTGTCATGTATCTAAGGAATAAATCAGAAGCATTTGAGAAATTCAAATGGTATTTAGCAAGAGTAGAAAAAGAAACAAGAAAAAGACTAAAATGCTTAAGGTCAAATAGAGGTGGTGAATTCATCTCACATGAATTCAACAACTTATGCATTGAAAAAGGTATTAAAAGACAGGTCTCAACACCAGGAACTCCTGAACAAAATGGAATAGCTGAAAGAAGAAACAAATCCATCATGGATTGTGCAAGAACCTTGATGATAGAAAAGAAGGTTGTTATCAAATACTTGAAGGAAGCCATCAGCACTACAATTCATACCTTAAACCGAGTACAGTTGAAGAAGGACTCATTCAAAACTCCCTATGAATTATGCTATGGCTACAAACCCAATGTAAGTTATCTAAAAGTATTTGGAAGCAAATGTTATATTTTGAAAGAATCTAGAAAAGGAAAAATTGATGTAAAAGGTGATGAAGGAATATTTTTAGGATATTCTTGCCAAAGCAAAGTATATAGATGTTTAAATCTATCCACTCACAAAGTTATAGAAAGTGCACATGTGAAAGTTGATGAGTTTGCAGAAAAATCTGAAAAAGAAAGCAAAAAGGTACCTAAAGATTACAAAAGATTTGTTTACATTGAATCGGATACTATACCAAGCATACCGTTCACTCAAGAATCCTCAACTCCCGAGTCATTAGTAACTGAGTTACAAAAAGTTCAAACTGAGCCACAGCAACATTCAGACATTATCGAGCAAGTATCTACCAAGTCTGAAGCGCTTGAGCCAATTCTTATCGAGCTAGAATAGCTTGAACATGAAATTGAAGCACAAGGAGATAGCAATGAAACTCATTCAAGAGGCAAAGAACCTGTATTAGCTAAATATGTCAGAAGACATTGTGCACCAGATTAGATCATTGGAGACAAGTCTGAAGGAACCTTGACAAGAAACAAGCTGAAAAATACTTTTTTACTTGCTAATTTTGAACCTAGAAGCATTAAAGATGCATTGACAAATGATAGTTGGATTGAGGCAATGAACGATCAAATAGAACAGCTAGAGAAGAACAAGACATGGACTCTTGTACCCAGGCCTAAAAATAAGAATGTAATTGGAACCAAGTGGGTATTCAGAAACAAGTTGACTGAAGATGGTAAGGTATCCAGAAACAAAGCCAGATTGGTATGCAAAGGATACTCTCAAGAAGAAGGCATAGATTATGGAGAAACTTTTGCTCCTGTTGCAAGATTGGAAGGAGTCAGAACCTTACTTGCATATGCTGCTCACAAAGGATTTAGATTTTATCAAATGGATGTCAAGTCAGCATTCCTCAATGAAATACTGGATGAAGAGGTTTACATTGAACAACCTGAAGGTTTTGTTGATCTAGATAAAAAGGACATGGTCTGCAAATTACACAAGGCACTTTATGGTCTAAAACAAGCCCCTAGAGCATGGTATGAAAGATTGCATACCTATCTTATTTAGATTGGTTTTCAAAGAACTAATGGTAATAGTAGCTTGTATATAAAGGAACGACCAGATAATAAGATTGTCTTGGTAGAAATATTTGTAGATGATACTATTTTCACAGGGCATGATGATCTTTGCAAAAAAAATTTAGAACAAATGAATAAGGAATTTGAAATGTCTATATTTTGTGAAATAAAATTATTTGTTGGTCTTGAAATTCAACAAAATAAGAATGGCATCTATATCACTCAATCAAAATACATCAAGGAGATATTGAAAAAGTTTGGTATGGAGGACTATAAACCTATTGGAACTCCTATGTGTACTGGATTGAAACTTACCAAAGATGATGAATCCAAAGAGGTAGATCAAATATTGTATAGATCTATGATTGGAAAATTGCAATACATACTTCATACTAGGCCAGATATTGCCCTTGCAGTTGGTATTGTTGCAAGATTTTCAGCAAAGCCAAGAGAAACTCACCTGATGGCAATCAAAAGAATAATGAGATATTTGAAAGGAACTGAAGATTATGGCTTATGGTACAAATTTAGAGGTAATTTAAATTTGAAAGTGTTTACTGATGTTGATTGGGCAGGAAACCTTGATGACAGAAAAAGCATAAGTGGAGGAGCATTCTTTTTTGGAAAAAGATTGGTTTTTGGACAAGCAAAAAGCAGAATTGTACATCCCAATCTACAACAGAGGTAGAGTATGTTGCTGCAGCAATAAACTATTCAAATATTGTTTGGTTTAAGCAGTTATTGCAAGGAATGAAGATGGAGATCAATGAACCAGTTGTCATGTTCTGTGACAATACTAGTGCAATCAACATATCTAAGAATCTAGTGATGCATTCCAAGACCAAGCATATTGCAATAAAATATCATTTTGTTAGAGAATTGGTGCAAGACAAGGAGATCAGATTGGAATATGTCCATACAAAGGAACAAATTGCTGACATATTCATAAAACCTTTACCTAAGGATGTATTTTTGTATCTCAGAGGTAAGTTAGGGGTTATTCCCCTATCAGAAGTCCACTAAAAATGAGTTCTAGTGATGCATCGATGCATACAAGATTGAAGATCTATCTGTTGATGCAGCTTAATTAGAAATCATTGCATATGAATTAGTACTAAAGGTACACTACAATTCACTTAACTTTTGTTGTCTTTGGCATGTGTTGTCAAAGAGGGAGAGATTTACTATCATATCCTTATGAAATTTGTGAGATTTGAAAAGTTTTCCATGAAGTCCCTTAACAGAGGGAGATTATTGAAAGAGGGAAAAGTTTGTTATCTTGTTGGACTTGTTTTCAAAATTTCATTTGTTATGACATGTTATGTTGCCATCAATGCCAAAGAGGGAGATTGTTGGATAATGTTGTCCTGATGTCACACAAATGTCATATCAGTCATTAGTCTCAAATTCACCAAGCTCAAACAGTCTGCAATGCAATCTACAGTGCCAACTGAGCTCACTCAGTCATTGAAGGAAATGAGGAAGACAATGTTAACCAAGCTAACTCGGTCAATAAAGGAAAGGTGAAAGACAGTGATCACCGAGCTCACTCAGTCAACAAAGGAAATGTGAAATTCAGTGTTAACCGAGCTTCACTCGATCTCCAAAGAGTAGTTTCTATCAAGCTCACTCGCTCATCAAAGGAATCATGGAGAAGTTAGTGTTAACCAAACTTCACTCGGTCTCCAGAGCATAGTTTCCACCAAGCTCACTCGATTATCTCAGGAAACTCAGTACTTACCTAGTTCTCCCAACGATTGAAGGATTCTCACGAAGTTCGTTGTATTCACCGAGCTCAGTCGGTTAACACAGGAATTATTTTTTTTTGAAAAAAGTTTACCATGCGGGTCGGCCAGTATAGGGATTTGCAAATTAATTACTTCTAGCCGACTGTTGTAATTATTTTTTTAGTCAATGATTTGAGCCGACTTAAATAATCTAAAAGGTATATATGGTCATTCCAGTTATGAATTAAAAGTGTGATTGTGAAAAAGAAGTTATGAATGTGAATTATAGTATGAAATGATAAGGCGAATGTTGAGCAAAGTCTGATGAAGGATCAGATGTGTTGAAGGAGCTGTAAAGTTGCATTTGATCAGTGAGGATCCAGCCAAGCATAACAGAGATCTATAATTAGCAAAGATCACTTCATTATTTCTTTCTAACCATTGTAATAGTGAATTCAAAATCTCTTAACAGAGTTGGTTTAATAGCCATTCAATAAATCCTCTAACAAGGTGACAGTTTAGTTGAATTGTTCTAAAGACCTCTAGCAAGGCCACTCCTAATAGGGTGACTATATCCTTTAATAGGGTCACACCTAATAGTGTGTTTTTGTAACCTTTAATAGGGTTGGCTCCTAACAGGGCTCACTTCAGAAGAGTGAAAAATTGTATCTAGTTACATTGGTGGTTTTTCCCATATTGGGTTTCCACGTTAAATCTAGTGTCTCTTGTGTTCTTAATTGCTAAATTGCTTTGTGCATGATAACATATCAGTTCTTAATATTTGTCATTTTTTGCATTATCAAGTTTTGGCATTTCATATTAATCAGATCAAGGAGATATTCAGACATCTTAGGGACTGTAAAAGTTTTTGGAGTAACTGATTCACCGCCTCCCCCTCTCAGTTACTCTATTCTCATTTCCAATAGGTTCATCCTTATGGAGGTTGTCTCGTGTAGAACCCTAATTCAGATTTGATTATAGGGCTGTAAATCTATGGATTTTACCTATAACTTGTAGAGGGTTATGATCTTGTAGGAACCCTATTTGTAAAGATGGTTCATGGTAGAAGAAATTCTAATGATGCTATATTAGATCAGTTGAGACAAATTGTAGCTAGATTAGATGTTGTGGAGATAGCCCAAAGGAGAGGAGCACATCTTGATGATGTAAGTGATGATGAAGCAGTAGCACCAAACCATAATCTAGAACCTAAAGAAGATCAAGATGAGGAAATATTTTTGCAAGTGTTGTCTACGAAAAATTCAAAGCCTGGTGTGGAAATTATTCCTTATAATGGAAAATTGGATACCAATGTTGTGTTGGATTGGATCTCTGATATGGAGAATTTCTTTGAGTATGAAAACACTCTTGATAATAGAAAGGTGAAGATTGCAAACACTAGGTTGAAAGGTCATGCATCACTATGGTGAGAACATTTGCAAATTGATAGACAAAGGGGAGGAAAGGAGAAGATCAAAACTTGGCCAAAGATGGTGAACAAGGTAAAGACCAAATTCCTCCCTACTAATTACCAAGTTAGCCTATTGAGAAAGATGCAAAATTTGAAACAAAAGGACATGATTGTGAAAGAATATACCCAAGAATTCTATAGATTGGACATCAGATCTGGACATGCGGATGATGATGTTGAGAAAATTGCAAGGTACATTAATGGATTGAGATCTAGAATTCAAGATGAAATAATTTTTGTGAAGTTGGAAAGTGTAGAAGAAGCATATCAATATTCCTTGAAAGCTAAGGAGATCTCAACAAAGAAGCATAAACAAAGACAAAGAGGTAGAGGTAGTAGATTCCAGAGAGGCAAATATGATAGCTCTATGTAGGATAAAGGAAAATCTAAATGGAAGAATAATGAAAAAGGCAAGACCAAATTGAAAAGTGGTAATTCTTATCAAAGAGGCACTAATTCTTACCAACGAAGAGGTAATTCCTATTCTAGAGGTGGATTTCATGGTAATTGTTTCAGATGTGGTAAAGAGGGACATAGATCTTTTGAATGTAGATCCTTAGAAAGTAGGCAAGGTAATAGAAATTTTGTGATTCAAGAAGATGATGAGGGTTCACCAAGTGGACCTGAGGTTGGAGAAAATTTCATGGCAAGAAGAACCTTATGTAATAAGGAAAGTGATGAGGAACCTATTTTAAGAAGTATTTTCAAGACAAGATGTAAGATGGCTGAAAAATGTTGCAAAGTGATCACTAGCAGTGGAAGTTCTACAAATCTAGCATCAGAAGAGCTAGTTACCAAGTTGTAGTTGTAGAGGCTGAAACATCCCAAACCTTATCATGTTTCATGGATCAAAGATGATCATAAGATATTGGTAAGTGAGCAATGTATTGTGAAGTTCAAAATTGGACATTACTTTGATGAAGTTTTGTGTGATATTATGCCCATGGATTGTTGTCATATTTTTTTGGGTATACCTTGGCGATATGATATATATGTTGTACATGATGGAAGATTGAATCAATATACTCTTTGGGTAAATGGGAAGAAACAAATATTGCAGCCTTTAATTGAAAGTCAAGATGAGGTTAATTGTACTGCTGAAAAAATTTGCATGATTAATGGGAAAAAATTTGAAAGGGAAATGAAAAAGAATCAAGTTTTTTTTTCCATAGTCCCTAGAGGATCTAGTGTTGGTAGTAATGATCGAGCAGTAGAAGCTAGTAATGATAGAGTGACAGTAGATAGTGATAGCCGAGTACTAGTAGAAATTATAAAATTGTTGAATGAATATAAAGACATTATTGATGATGATATTCTTGATAGTTTACCTCCAGTAAGAAGTATATGGTATTGTATGGACCTAATTCCTAGAGCTAGTTTTCCAAACAAAGCACCATATAGATTGACACCTGCAGAGAATGAAGAACTTAACAGAAAAGGGCATGAGTTGTTGCAGAAAGGTTTGATTAGAGAAAGCTTATGTCCATGTGTTGTACCTATTGTATTAGCACCTAAAAAGAATGGAGAATAGAGAATGTGTACTAATTCTAGAGCTATTAACAAGATAACAGCAAAATATAGGTTTCCTATGCCAAGGATGGTTGACATAATGGATTGTTTGAGTGGAGCAAAGTATTTTACCAAGATTGATCTGAAGAGTGGCTATCATCAAATTAGAATTAGAGAAGGTGATAATGGAAGACTACTTTCAAAACAAAAGATGGTTTGTATGAATGGTTGGTTATGCCTTTTTGTTTGACTTATGCACCTAGTACTTTCATAAGGTTGATGAATGAAGTCCTCAAAATATTTTTGGGTAAGTTTGTGATTTTTTATTTGGATAATATTTTGATATTTAGTAAGACTAAGGAAGAACATTTGAGCATATAGAAAAGTATTGCAAAGGTTGAAAGAGAAAAATTTGTTGATTAATCTAAAAAAGTGTTCTTTTATGCAAGAGGAGATTGTGTATTTGGGATTTGTGATTTTAGTTGTTAGATTGAAGATGGATCCTAAGAAGGTTAAAGCAATTTTGGAATGTCCTACACCCAAAAATGTGGGTGAAGTGAGATCATTTCATGGTTTGGCTAGTTTTTACAAAAACTTTATAAAGAACTTTAGTGCTATTTATAATGCTATGACTGAGACAATGAGGGGAGATAAAAAGGAATTCAAGTGGACACATGGCATTGATAAGATTTTGAGACATTGAAACAAAAGGTTGCTAAATTACCTGTATTAGCTATACCTAATTTCAACAAAGTATTTCAAGTTGAATGTGATGCAAGTGGTAATGCAATAGGAGCTATATTAAGTCAAGAAGGTAAACATGTTGCTTTCTTTAGTGAAAAGTTGAATGATGCTAAAAGGAATTATTTTGTGTATGATCAAGAGTTTTATGCTATTGTTTAATCATTGAAGAAGTGGAGACACTATTTGATTCCTAAGGAGTTTTTACTTTATACTGATAATAAAGCTTTACAATACTTGGTAAGTCAACATAAATTGAATCAGAGACATATGAAGTGGGTTGAGTACTTGCAGAGTTTTACATTTGTCATTAAGCATAAGAGTGGAGTTACTAATAGAGTTGTTGATGCATTGAGTAGAAGATGTTCTTTGTTGATTGAAATAAAGGTTTAAGTTCTTGGTTTTGATGAAATGAAAGAGTTGTATGATGATCCTAATTTTTCTGAGGCATGGAGAGAGTGCAGAGCACCAAATCTGATAGATCACATAAGTATGATGAGTATTTGAAGAATCAATAAAAGTGTTTCATTCTTCTTCCTCCTTTGTTTATTGTTCCTTGTGTTTTCTTCCATTGTGTTAACTCTTACAAGGTGGTTTGGATATCTAGGTGAGCCTTTGGCCCTAGTTATTCATCCTATGCTTGTGTCAAAGCTAGATCTTAGATTTGAAAGTATTTTGTATCTGGCTATAACCCAGAAGGCCTTACAATTGGGTATGTATGATAATATTTTTATGAGTCAATAAAGAATATCATTCTCTCTCTATATGTTGTTGTTGTCTCTTGTGTTTTCTTCTATTTTGTTAACTCTCACATGGTGGTTTAGGTAGCTGAGTGTGCCAATTGGACTTAGTTACTCCCAACCTCCATACATCAAGTGTTATCAAAGCTTGAGGTTCATCCTTGTGATGATTGGATTGTGTAGAACTATATTTTAGATTTGGTTGTAGGGTTGCAGATCTACAGATTTGACCTATAACTTCTAGAGGGTTATGATCTTGTAGGAACCTAATTTGTAAATATGGTTCATGGTATAGGAAATATTGATAATGCTATATTGGATCAATTGAGACAAATTGCAACTAGATTAGATGTTGTGGAAATAGCCAAGAGGAGAGGAACACATCTTGATGATGTAAGTGATGATGAAGAAGTAGAACCAAACCATGATCTAGAACCTGAAGAAGATCAAGATGAAGAAATATTATTGAGAGTATTATCTAGGGCACATTCAAAGCCTACTATAGAAGTCGTTCCTTATGATGGAAAATTGGATACCAATGCTATGTTAGATTGGATCTCAGATATGGAGAAGTTCTTTGAGTATGAAAACACTCCTAATAATAAGAAGGTGAAGATTGTAGTTACTAGGTTGAAAGGTCATGCTTCACTATGGTGGGAGCATTTTCAAACTGGTAGACAAAGGAGAGGAAAGGAGAAGATAAAAACTTGGGTGAAGATGGTGAACAAGGTAAAGAGAAAATTCCTTCCTATTGATTACCAAGTTAGTTTGTTGAGAAAGATGCAAAATTTGAAATAAAAAGACATAAGTATGAAAGATTATACTAAGGAATTCTATAGATTGGACATCAGATCTGGAGATGTGGATGATGATGTTGAGAAAATTGCAAGGTACATAAATGGATTAAGATTAGGAATTCAAGATGAAATAATTTTTGTGAAGTTGGAAAGTGTGGAAGAAGCATATCAATATGCCTTGAAAGTTGAGGAGATCTTGATAAAAAAGCATGAAGAAAGACAAAGAGGTAGAGGTGGTAGATTCTAGAGAAGAAGAGGTAGATCTTATGGAGAAAGAGGTAGATCTAATAGTTTTTTGCATGATAAAGAAAAATATAAATGGAAGAATGAGGAAAAAGACAAGACCAAGTGGAAAGGTGGTAGTTCATACCAAGGAAGAGATAATTCTTATACTAGAGGTAGTTTTTGTGGTAATTGTTTCAAATGTGATAAAGAAGGGCATAGATACTTTGAATGTAGATCTTCTGAAAGTGGGAAGAATAATAGAAATGTTATGATTCAATGAGACATTGAGAGTTTACCAAGTGGACCTGAGGCTGGAAAAAATATGATTGTGAGAAGAACCTTATGTAATAAGGGAAGTGATGAGGAACCTATCATTAGAAGAAGTCTTTATAAGACTAGATGTAAGATGATTGGGAAATGTTGCAAGGTGATCATTGATAATAGAAGTTCAACAAATTTTTCATCAGAAGAGTTGGTTACAAAGTTTTAGTTGCAGAGGCTAAAACATCCGAAACCTTATCATGTTTCATGGGTCAAAGATGAACATAAGATATTGGTAAGTGAGCAATGTATTGTGAAGTTCAAAATTGGACATTACTTTGATGAAGTTTTGTGTGATATTATGCCTATGGATTGGTGTCATATTTTCTTGAGTAGACCTTGGCAATATGACAAATATGTTATACATGATGGAAGATTGAATCAATATGCTCTTTGGGTAAATGGGAAGAAACAAATATTGTTGCCTTTGATTGAAAGTCCAGATGAAGTTAGTTGTACTACAATAAAATTTTACATGGTTAATGGAAATAAATTTGAAAAGGAAGTAAAGAATAATCAAGTTTATTTTTCTATAGTTCCTAGAGGACTGAGTTTTGGTAGTAATAATCGAGCAGTAGTAGTTGGTAATGACAAAGTGATAGCAAATAGTGGTAGTAGAGTACCCAAAAAAATTTAAAAATTGTTGAATGATTATAAAGACATTATAGCTGAAGATATTCCTGATGGTTTGCCTCAAATGAGAATTATAAGTCATTGTATGGATCTAATTCCTAGAGCTAGTTTTCCAAATAAAGCACCATATAGATTGCAACCTATAGAGAATGAAGAAATTAATAGACAAGTACATGAGTTGTTGGAAAAAGGTTTGATTAGAGAAAGGTTGAGTCCATGTGCTATACCTACTATATTAGCACCTAAAAAGAATACAGAATGGAGAATGTGTACTGATTCTAGAGCCATTAACAAAATCACAATGAAATATAGGTTTCCTATGCCAAGGATGGATGACATAATGGATTGTTTAAGTGGAGCAAAGTATTTTACCAAGATTGATTTGAAGAGTGGCTATCATCAAATTAGAATTAGAGAAGGTGACGAATGGAAGACTACTTTCAAGAAGTAATGGCTAAAGATAAATCTTTCTAGAAGTATTTGTTTATTTAAAATCTAACTTTTATTTTGTAATTTAAATTTTTTATGACTATTGTGCTAAATCATTTTCTTTTGTAGTTGATTTTGTAATTATAGGCTCAATCCCTGGTTCAATTTATACACCATTCATTTTAGTCATTACCACTAAAATTATGGAAATTATCTCTACCAATTATAAACCATTAAATACTATAACCATTTTTTACGTGAAAATATGCCAAGAACATTAATGTAGACTAAAAGTATTCATTAGTTTGAAATCATTCATTCAATATTTTTAACATTTCTACATTATTACTAAATCAAGTTTCATGTCAGTTATCACAATAATTCTAAAATATATTAATTTATGTTACAAAATTATATATAAATATAATATTTTTAATTTTTAACTTTTAAATAATTATATTATAATATATTAAACTTATAACTATAATATTATAATATAATTAATACAATAATTTAATAATTTAAATTAACTATATAACCATAAAATAATATACAAATTATAAATACACTTAAAATTTTGTTTTTTAATACATATAAATACAAATAGTTTTTTTTATTTTTAAATCATTCTTACTTCCATTAATAATATTAATATTAATAATATATCAAAAAGCATTATTAAATAGTAAAAATTAAAAATATGACACTTGTGAAAGGTGTGGTTGCCAACATTACTAATAGCTGAGAGAATGAATTACAAAAGGATGAGATAACTAACATTGCATAGGTACAAGGCAGTGCATGGCAGGAGGCCTAGCCATCAACATAGGCAAGGTAAAACAAAATAGTTTACCCTTTAGCCGTTGCTGAGAGAGACAGGTGGGGGGACCACCACCATATGTATGGTTGGTATTTTCTTGCATGGAAGTTGCCCCTTCCTAGGTAGCTTGCTGTCCAACATGTATCGTGTCCCATCTATGCATGATTTTTATTTTTATTTCAAAATTATGTTTATTGAAAGGGTGGGGACCATAGATTATTAATTGTTTTCTACCTCCTTACTTTTTGCTATGAATGGATGTTACATTAGGGAGCTCAAATATCGCTATGATGTGCTTGGGTTACTACCAATGGAAAAGCACCATACCTAGCATCCCTAAATGGGTACTAAGTTTTAGGTGGGGAGGGAGTTGGATGGAGTCACGTGACTCCCTTCCCTTTAAGCAATATGGTTGCTCTTTAAAACCATGAGACATGTTAAACATAGTGGAGGAGTTATTATAAGATGTTATCATTATTATTATTATTTGATGAATATTTTAATAACTATATTAAGTAGAGGGGATATTTTCTAACCCCATACAAATTCCAGAGAACACATAGACACTTACAAGTTGTTTGACAAGCTTGTTTGATAAAAAATTTATACTAGTTGCACTCATAAAAATCATGACAATTGTGTAAATTCTTATACTCAAATGGATATATGAGATCACTAGTTCTATTGAACCCACTTTAAATGATAGGAAACATTAACTTGAATTTAAAGACATGTTCATACTAATCTCTTGTTACAATACGCAAACTTTATATCTTATGTTTAGACAAGATTAGTTCCAATATCTACTAGTACAATCAATAAATTGGTAATGAAAGTTTAAATGAAGTTTCTTATTAACTATTTAAATTATAGAGTTTCCTTACATGTGCAACCATAATTAAAAGTAATTTTCCATCTATGTACCAAGAATAAACATGACTCAAAACAATTTCTAATCATTCCTATGAGGGTCAAGAGCAATAACTGTCTATTGAAAGAATTCTTCTATAATCCAACTATATCATCAAGACATTCATCTCTTCATATCATTACATATGATTTTCTATCTCTAACAATGATTCAATTCACACCTTCACAATTCCTACATTTCTAGTGTGAAATAATACTTCTACAATACAAATAAGAAGGAGATTTTTCCATCACACCACATTACAAAATGACATGGGAGAGATTGTTTCCTTCAAAAGGAACATTACACAATAACATATTTCTTTCTTTTTCAATAAGGCCAAGGGAAAGATTCTAATTTCTTCATAGTTCCCATTCTCACAAACCTAAAAAACAACATGATACCAAGAACCATGGAAGCTCACCTCCCATCCTAGCCTTCTAAGAAGCCACCTACCAAGCAGGGGAAATAAGGTCCAAATGGGATACACACACATCACTTGTCAATGCATGAAACACATCACATAACACAAAACAATCCCTCCCATGGCTTGCACATTGATTCACCATTGGAATCATAAAATGGGTGAAGGTGGACTCTTCAAAGAGGAGATGCCATATCCATAATACAAACATCACATTGCAATTGTATTTTGTCTCTCAAGGCTATCATAAAAATCTCCTCCTTCTTACACACAAAACTCCTTGTGCCTCCCAATAAAAAAAGCATATGGCTTCAATGGAGCCCATACTCCATGAAAGAAAGAACTCCTCATCATGAGGTAAATTTCCTCAACTACAATTTTGAGCCCAACTAATCCCTTCACCCAAAGGCTTCTCTTCCCTCCCAAGGGTAAATGAAGCCTTCACACCCATGAGCACATTCAACATCCAAAGAAAAAAAGAAAATTCAAGAAAGAAAACTAGGAAATTAACAAAAACACAATACACATCTATAATATCACAACACAGTGCCAAATTATTCAATACAAGATGCACAACAACATTGCATGAACCCATAACAATATCTCCATACTTGTAGATTCATTATGCAATACTAAGAGAAAAGAAAATGAACATTGTTTGGATCACCAACCTTGGGCCAAGCTAAAGGAAATGATATTTATTTTAGAGTTCCCTTAACCTCTCTCCAAACCCTAATTGTCTCTAAACGTAGAGAGTGAGTGAACAACCACTAGTTTTTCCAAGACTCCCTAATAAGGCCTTCCCACTAAATATTTTAGCAAAAACACCAAGCCACTTCCTCTTACAAACTTGTCTCCCTCTAAGTTTTCTATATTTGACTTAATGGAAAAATGTGAGGGAAAACATGTGACAACTCCAATTTCCAATTGATGGAAGAATGCATGGGTAAAGGGGTCCCCTAGGCTGTATAGGCACCAACATGGTCAAAATTAGGTCCCCACCATGCTATACTATCATATGGGTAGCTCAATTTCACATAAAAGACACTTTGGGACCACCTAATGACCCTTCAAAATCCTAGTCAAGTCCAATTTCGAGTTTCCTTTCATTGTGACCCATCCTTCCCTTTGTCAAGTGGGTTTACTTAGTCATAAAAAAGGTAATTAGGTTTAGGGTAAATGCTACCATGACCAAACCCTAGATAATATGTCATTAATCACACAAAATCCACAAGTTTCAAGTGACACATAAAAGGCACATTCCACATTAGCAAGACATGTCCCTAATGCATCTTTGAGATTAAAAAATTTTAGACACATACAAGCTTACATTTACGAAATAAAATACATCACAATGAGGCTTTGAATCTTCCAAAGATTCACCTTAGCTAAACCATGTTCACATAGGTTTGGAACTTGTTTCCCCCAAATATTTCCATGGTTCCACTTCTTGCACACTCATCTCGAGCATCAGTAGTCCAAGGAGGTCATATAAAATACATATCATAAATGCATTTGAATTTAGATGTTAAATAACCCATATTAACAAAATTCAATGGAATTCCTTTACTTAATCATTTCAAATAAGACATTCAAAACATTAAAATATCAAAATCTACATATCACATTTAATCATAAATCATCATAATCAATTAAGCATATCACATCACATCATAATCCATTTCCTATAATAATGGTGAAATGTTGAATCTATATTGCTAAATCACCCAACATGAAAATTAGTTTCGATTACATACCTTAGATCAAAACCACCAAAATGTAATCATCACAACTAGTTTACTCAATCCAATTAAATATAGTCTAATTACTTACACTATCTCGTTATCATTATGATATATTACATGATAAGGAATATGTTTGTAAAATCACCAATGTCAGGAAATCAAGATTTTTTCATAATCATGTCAGCATAGGTTCAAAATTAGTCATTAGGTAAACCCCTTATATCTATTAGTCAATATATTATATTTTCCATCTTAATCATCATTCACTGTGACAAACTGACTTATTATAGTTACATCATGCTAAGCTCTCCCGAGTAGGCTTTATATAAATTGATAACAATTTTTGTCTCTAACTATTATTAGTATTCACAAGGGTGGGTGTAAATTCATCTTCCCATACTAGTCGTCAAATTTAATTATCCCAATAGGTCATCAAATATTAGGAACCCATCGACATAGTTTTCTAAGTTATGGCACTTTAAGTCTTTATTCCATAGGGTCTTAACTTATCAACCTAATGTACTTCAAACATGATACTTAACACAAAAATGACTATAATGTACATCAATCTTAATAAGATTTTAGGTTCATTATAAATCAAGGCATACTTATATTCTGAGACCTTCTTACCATCATTCTATCATAAGGTGTACAATAATAGTCTAACATTCACAAGAGGCTTAACATAGCATCTTATCTCCTTTATTCCTCCTAGATCTAACCATATTCATGTTATTAAGATTTATAATAAGGTACTAGGGAAGGGGCCTTATAAAGGTTGACATCTTCATAAATTTTGATATATAATATGCCTTAGTTTGGCCATGTTCAGAGGACATGAAAGATTTTTTTAGTTTCAGCTCATAATGGCCATCAAATTTAATTTCATCAAAATTTTCATCACAAAAGAAATTGCAGTGAAAATGGTAAAAAGACTATCTTAGTAAAATGGCCATAAATTTCTCTCAAGATATCGAATTTTAGACTTCTTATAGGCATTAGAAAGCTAATTTAGAGCACTACAACTTGGTGTAGGTTTTGTTTTATGATTTTGACATTTTGTCAAGTTTTAAGAGTGTAAAAGTTAGATGTTATTTATTTTAAACATAGATTAGGGCATAACTTGGGCATACCGAGTTAGATTTTGGACTTTGAGTAGTCAATGGAAAGCTCTTGGAGAGCTCTATACACTGGTTCAAATTTGGTACATGTTTGGTATGGAATATTTGGTGATGTATTAATCTAGATAGTTTATTGTATATATATTGACTATGGTAACATTGTGAGTTTATTACATTGTATGTTTGGAGATGGTTCTTCATGGTATGTGGAGATATTTTTTTCTTCATGGTGTGTGGAGATGGTTACATCTTGAGAACTTATAGGGTTCTTGGTGTGAAGCCTCACCCTAACCTGTCATAGCATAGATATTTTTTACTTGCATTTTGATATTTGAGACTTTGATATTTTGACATTTATTCAAGACTTAGATGGATAGTGGTTTGTTTTATCTATTGATTTTGATATTATAGTAGTGTTTATTGTGAATGGAATGATCGAACATATATGGATGCAACTTTATGGCAGGATAGAAATTAGATTATGATGTGATGCAAAATGTTAGTTTGATTATGATGATTTTGATTTGCATATTTTGATATTTTAACATTTTGAATGATTTATTTGAAATGATTAGGAAAGGAAATTTAATTGAATTATGTTAATATGGATTACTTAACATTTGAAATTATGTGCATTTATGATATATATTTTATATGATCTCCTTGGACTAGTGATACTTGAGTTTAAAGTGTAGGAAGTGGAACCAAGGAAATTTTTTTTTTGGGGGGGGAGTTTCAAACCTATGTGAACATAGTGTAACCAAGGAAAATCTTTGGAAGATTCAAAAGCCTCATTGTGAAAGTATTATGCTTCATAAATGTAAGTTTTCTTGTATGTGTAAATTTTTAATCACAAATATGCATTAGGGACATGTTATGGTGATGTGGAATGTGTTTTTATGTGTCACTTGACACTTGTGGATTTTGTGTGTAATGACATGTCATTTAGGGTTTTGGTCATGGTGGCATTTAACCCTAAAACTAATTACCTTGTTAATGATTAAGTAAACCCACTTGATAAGGGATAGGATGGATCACAATCAAAGGAAATTCAAATTTAGACTTGACTTGGGTTTTGAAGGGTCATTAGGTGGTCCCAAAGTCCCTTTTATGTGAAAATAAGATATCCATATGTTAGTATAGTATGTTAGGGACCTAATTTTCACCATGATAGTACCTAGACAACCTAGGGGGGCCCTTTACCAATGCCTTCTTCCATCAATTCAAAAATGGAGTTATCACATGAGCTCTTTCCCATGTTTCCACTAAGTCAAAAATAGAAAACTTAGGGGGAGACAAGTTTGTAGGATGAAGTGGCTTGGCTTTTTTGCTAAAATAGTTAGTAGGAAGGCCTTTCTAGGGAGTCTTGGACAAACTAGTGGGGTGTTCACCCACTCTCTAAGTTTAGAGACAGTTAGGGTTTTGGAGGGAGGCTAAGGGAGATCTTTATCAACTAGTATTGCCTTTAGCTTGGACCAAGGTTGGTGCTCAAACCATGACCATTTTATTTTAGCAATGTATAATGAATCTGCAAGTAGGGAATGTTTTTATGGGATCATGCATATTTTATTATAATATTTGTGTTGTATTGTGATTGTGTATTGTGTTTCATCTATTTTCTTGGTTTCTTCCCTAATATCCTTGTTTTAATGAATTTTGAATTCGTTCACGTGTGTGAAGGCTTCACTCACCCTTGGGAGGGAAGAGAAGCCTTGGGTGAAGGGGTTAGTTGGGTTCAACAATGTAGTAGAGAGCCTCTTCTCTTGGAGAGAAGGGGGAAATTTTCATGGAGTATGGGCTCTATTGAAGCCATTGTCTTGATATTATGATTTGGGGTTGATAAGTGGAAATTTTGAAGAGAAGTATGTATGATGCAAGCCTTGTGGAGGCATGGTGAGATTTATGTGTGTAAATTTTATTGACATGAAAATTCTCCTCTTTGAAGAGCCCACCTTCACCCAACGTATCTATGATTCCAATGGTCAATCAATGTGCAAGCCATGGAAGGGATTGTTTGTGTTGTGTTGTGTATTTTCATGCATTAGAAAATGTTGTGTTTGTGTATCCCATTTGAGCTTTGTTTCCCCTGCTCAGTGGGTGCCTTCATAGAAACCTAGGATGGGAGGTGAGCCTCCATGGTTCCAAATTTTGTGTTGTGTTGTAGGCTTTATGAAGATGGATTCCTTGAAGGGATTAGGGTTTCACCCTTTGGCTATGTTGAAGAACCAAGTGTTTGTGAAGAGATAGATCTTCTCCATGTCATCTCATAATTTATTGTGATGTTAAGTTTTGTGAAGGTGAATTCCTTGAAGAGATTATGGTTTCACCCTTCATCTATGTTGAAGAGCCAAGTGTTTTTGAAGAGATAGATCTTCTCCATGTCATCTCATAATTTATTGTGATGTTAAGTTTCTATTGTTGATCTATTGAAATGTAAAAATGGGATTGCCTTCATATTGCATATTGTTGCAAAAGTGTAAAGTGGAATTTAAAAAAGTTTGTACATAGTTGTTTTTTGCAAGAGAATTATGGTAGCACTATCATAGTTGTGTAGGAAGGAAAGAATCAACTCATGTAAAAGATTACCTATTGAAGCTATGTAATTCATCTCTTTGTCCTTTCCTAGGTTCTTGTATTCAATTCATAACTAAACCTTATGGAATCTTTATTTAAGGGTTGTAATTGTAATTAATCAATGTAGACTTGAGTGATTTAATTTTATGGTTCTCTATTAAGCATTTTAATGCAGTGGAAATATTAAGCCTTGAATAGTTCATATGTATGCATAGATAGTGATTCCTCATATATATATATATATATAATCTCATTTGTGAATGTGTTCATCTTTTAGAAAACTTATAGCTGATTAATGGAATAAAGACAATGTGTACATTTTGAATATTCTAAACCAATGAATCTCTAGCTACATAGATACAAGAAATCACATTCATTTATCACCAAATAGACTACCTTGATGTGATAGAAGAGAATAACTCCTCACATTTCATAGTTTAAAAATTAATATGGGAGAGTACATTGTAGGTGCATTTTAACTCTCTAGAAATTGTATGGGAGAAGGAAAAAAATTCCTCTCCCCAATTACAAATAATAAAATAATCATAAGCTCAAAATAAATAGCATGTCCTATCAACTAAAGGCATCCACCAAATAAGGGTGTAGAACATAAAACTTTGTAGTAATGGTAATGTTAGACATGTGACTGCATGTCATATATATATATATATATATATATACACACACACACACACACACACCACGTAAATAAAATCTATGAGACTATATATATGAAACTTAAATTCATACATCCAATCATTTAAAAATACAATAACCTAACTTAAAGCACATATTCCACTAAGTTTTTTTTTTTTTAAAGCAAAATATTTCCCCTTATTATAAATAAAATATAAACTAAACACCTTGCATCACACATGTTTTAAAGAAACCTAGGGAGACTACCCAAGACTGACAACCTTGGGTGCCTCCCCAATGCTTTTTTTCCTCCTCACACATAAGAGGACCAACCATCTAGGCAAAATGAGAAATTTACTAAGCCTTTAAAAAGTTGTTTGAAGTAAATATAGACAAAATTCTTGACTTTCAAACTTGTTCATTACCCAACACCAATCACCTAGGGGAAAGTGCATTAACAAGAAGGTATTTACACTAGGCCTCTCCCATGTCACGTGAACCTTGAAGGGAGGTGGGCCATGTTTGGAAATGGGAATGTAGGTAGGTTTTTGGGGGGGGGGGGGGGGGGGGGGAACTAGGTGTAAAGGGATTTAGTAAAGGGGGCAATGTAATTAATTAAGGTTAGTATTAAGTGGAGTGATTTTGAAATAAATAAATGATGATATAGCTTATGAATCCCTTTTTAATTAGTATTAGAAAAATTAATAAGAAATGAAGGGGGAGAAATTTATGAAGTTGTTTTCAAATAAAACATTCCATATAGATTGGGTAGGTACTATTAAAAGGTATAGTGTTTATACTAAATAACTAGTGTTAATGTAGTTAGGAGGGTTAGTTTGAATGCATAATGGATAGTAGCTAAGGACATAATATCTAAAAAGATTAAGTACTAGTAAGCTAGAAAATGTGAGGGTATGTAAGGTAGTAATTATGTGTTCTATTATTTATTGATTATTATTTGATATATGTAGTAAGTAAGTATGTAATAATAATATGAACTTAGGATATATTAAAATTAGTGAATCAAATGAATAAATAAATAATAATAAATATTTTCTTGATGATATCTAAATTTATAGATATAAAATGCATGAACATAACCCTCAGATGGTTTGTGGTACCCTTCAATTAGTAAGAAGGAAGTTGTTGATAAAATTTAATACAACCTAGTGAAAATCTCTTGTTCATAAATAAAGCCTATTAGTCATGTGTAAGATCATTAAATATTATTATTGATTGATGGTAGAGGGTTAGTGAATGATAATATACTATAGGGGTTTAGGAAACAAAATTGACTAAATAATCTAATAGGAAGTACCTAGTTAGAACATGATAATACTATGGTTGAAGTTGGTTAAAGGGTAAAATGTAATGGTAAATCAAAATAGAATTGGATATAAAATGTAACAAGTTAAGAGTATAGATACACATAATAAGATGACCTGTAATTCGAACATCTAGGACAATACTGCAACTACATTGATGTAGAATTTGTACTTCATATTTATATATGTAATTCCTTATTTAGAAGATAGGATGTGCTATTTGAAATGATAACCTCATCTATCTCTCATGTTATAACTTAGGTTGTTAAAAAATGTTAGAAAACTAATTGGCCTTCCATGGAAAACTTGAAGCACTTACTTTCAAATGAAAACAAATTCTCCTGCATCAACTAAAATTAATTATCTCTGACTCAATAATCAAATTAATAACATTCTAACACTTTCAAGAAAATGTGAGATGATATACCTAGTCACCCCATAGTCCAATAGAATAGTCACAACAAAGAATAGGTCTATGCATATTACTCTCTAATTTACCTTCCAAAAAAAATTGTTGGTTGTGTTTTTCCTTGTAAATTTTGGTCATGACACTTGCAAAGGTGTGGTTTATGCTTTCATTTGACATGTTATCCTTGGTGTGAGGATGGTTTCATTATTATGTCACGGTATACTCTTAATATGTATTTAGAGTATTGACATGTTATAGTATGTTCATATAGAGCATGTTATCTCTTTGGTTGAGATATTTTAGATCATATTGTCATGTTTATGTTCCTGAGGACATGGTTGGAACTTTGACATTGATCTTGGTTTAGTTTCTTAGTATTGAGTACATTGATCATAAGTTTGATACTTCATGATATTGTTATGTTGCATTTGGAGTTGGCATGGATTAATTGGTTACAATTACTCATGGATACTTTGAGACTATGGTGATGTTGATTTCTCTTGGATGAGAGATGTGTTTGTTGGGACAATTATTTGGTTTCAGCAAGAAGATTGAGGGGTATTCACCTGATATGGACTTGAGAGGAGATTTTTCTTAGATAAATCTTGGTTGGAGACTTAGATATCTTGATGAGCATTCTCATTCCCCATTCTTGATCTACTTGATAGTTTGCTACTTGAGAGGTATAGCCCATTGTTTCTCTTAGGTGCATTATGTTTATGCTTGTCTTTCATGGATATGGATCTTGAGCTATGGTACATGAATTAGTTTTAGAAAGTTCATTTGAGAGAAGGTTTAGCATTAGTTATCTCCATTTTCATATGTTGTTATGCTGGTTAAGTTTGGGAGATGGTTCTATATTGGGCATATTCCTTGGTTTAGAAATGGTTTATGAGTTTGGTCTTCTTGTGAGAGGCTTAATTCCATGATTAGTTATATGGTATGGTTTGGGTGTTGTTGTGACTCATACTTGCATAGTTTACATCAAGAGGTGTGTGTAGAAGGAAATGATATAGGTTATGATTTGCATGGTTTCTCTTTGGTCTTGGTTATCTTCCTAGATGTTCAATTTTTCTTACATTGGATTTGAGATTGGTTAAATATTGTGATCACTAGTTTGTGCTCATATATGTCATGTGAGAGATGACATGGTTATACCTTTATCTCTCTCCTTTGTTGATTGTGGAGAGTTTAGGAGATCGTTGGAGACTTGTTATGATACTTGTTCTTGCAGGTTATTAGTTTATGTATTATGAATGTCCTTGATACTACATCGATTCACTTCTTTGAGATGTTGTGAGTGGATTGGTTATAGATTTGACATTATCTTTTGTAGTGGAAGCTTCATGATATATATGTGGTAGGTATTTCTCTTAAGGCTTGTGATTGCAAGTTACAGATAGGATATGTTGATGATGTGAGATACACATGGTATACCTTTGGAGGTATGGATAGTTGGATGGATTTGGCACTTGTTGTGGGTGTTATTTCAGCTATGGATATTTTGACAACTACGGATACATGTGATTACCTTTAGATCAGGTTTTTATGCTTGTCTTTTTAGTTGGTACAAGATTTTATGATCTTCTAATGTGATAGTTGTGTGGCTTTCTCTTTGGAGAACTTCTATGTATGTCTGGTGGCAGTGGCATAATAGGAGGTGAGATCATTCATATTTGAGATGTTGGATATGTAGTGCCCACCCATAGTTTATTTTTCTATTATATTTGTTAAACTCTCTTATGCCTATTTCATGAATGTGTTAGCTTCAAGGATATCGAATTTATAATTATATGAAATTATTTCATAACTTAGATTACATGTATATCAATAAAGAATTAATTAGTTGACTATATTTCATGTGTTGTTTAATGATTATGGTTACTAGTAAATATGATTTCTTTCATAACAATGTCAAATGATGCTTTAATGATGATTACTTCATATTTGTAATGATGCATTATTTTATCTGAGTATTTGATGTTTGACTTATAATTATTATGGTACTTACCCCATACTTGCATATGTATGGTGTGTGTGTGTGTCTATTTTATCTTTTTGTTTGTCATGTTTGATGTGGTTAAGGGAGAGAGTCATAGTCACCTACTAGTCAAAATCTACATGATGTACCACTCCCCACCATTGTCTATTTAGTTTAGATATATTTATAGACATGTACATGCTCATCGTTTATGCAAAATGTAGGTACTTGACATTGACTTCCCTGAACTGCTAGGATGAGCATGCCCTATCACAATAACTCAATGGTAAGAATGCAGAGATAATATTTAGATCCAATCCCAGCCATAGCCTAAATACTTGTCTTGCAAGGAGGACTCGTAACTGACTTTCCACCCTTTTAAATCCATGAGTTTATCTTTTTCTGTGTTGTTTGATTTTGAGTTTTGGTCTATTTTGGTAATGTTGCTTTTATGTAGATTTCGCTATGTGATTTATTTGGTAATGATTTAATTATAATATTTCAATTAATCATATAATACTAAGAATTACTAAATATTATTTAATTAAAAAGAAAATATTAAAGTATGAAAATATTTAATTAATTAAAAAAACTAATTAAATATGTACTCTAATTTAGAAGTCTAAATTTAGAAAATTGGTAAAGAAAAATTAGAAAATGATGATATTTTATTAATTATAAATTAATTAAATATGTACTTCAATTTAAAAGATTTAATTTATAAGTTTAATTTAAGAAGTTGGACAAAAAGAGATAATTAAAATATTAAAGATTTAATATTGCTTTATTATAATTATTTATGTAATAATAATTATATTAGAGTTGCATTTAAACAATGAGCTTTGATTATTATTATTAATTTAACTAATAAACTATGCTTTAATTAGTGCTTGCACTAATTAATAAGTGGAGGAAAAGAAAATATAAAAGAATATTTTAATTTAAAAATTCTTTAAATGTGTATGAGAGAATTAAATTTAAAATATTTGATTAAAGTTATAATTTAAGTCTATTTATATTTATCTAATTTAATAATAATTTATTTAGAAGTTTAATTTTTAATAAATTATAAATAATATTATTAGTTAAATTAATAAATACTATATTAAAAATGTCACATAATTTAATAAGGGAGAGAAAACTTTAATTTAATAAAGTTTATTTTAATTAAATTGCATAAAATGTGTGCATGAAAATTAAAATATAGTAATTAAAGACAAAGGGTTTTTGTATGATTGCATGATCAAAGCCTTGATTTGGGGAGGGGGAATTTATTAGGAAATTTTGAGCTCATTTCTAGACACACAAATTTTGGGAAGCAAAATTCAGAATTGGATCAAGAGAATTGTTGAAAGTTTCAGAGGGTTTGGATTTGGATGCATTCACAGATTGTTTTAGATTTTAAGCTGTGGTTTTGAGGTAGGGCTTGAAAACCCATTATAGAATTTTATTGAAAGATTTGTCTACTTCATGTCTTGCTAGGTGTTTGCATATTGCTTATTAATTTACTATATTGATTGTTGAATAAAGAATTATGTTGTAAAAAAAAATTTAAATCGAAAGCTAAGTATAATATGTTTACATGCATGTGAAAAAACAAATATGATAAAAATAGAAAAATAAGTATAGTATGGTTGCATGATTTGAGAGATCAAAGACATGCAAAAATACTAATTGCATGTGTATTTTTATTTAATATAATTTAATTTTCAAATTTATTTATTTAAAAAAAGTTAATTAATTAAAAATAAATTAGTTAATTAAAAATAGAATTTTAAAATTGTTTATTAATTCAAAAAAATTAAATAAATAGTATTCATTTAGTTAAGGTGATTGTTAGTAATATTAGTGATTCTTTGAGTCTAATTAAACTCTTAGTTACATATTAATTCTTTTATTATTATTAAAGCAAGAAGGAAGTTATTGAATAAATATTTATAATTTTATTAAATTTTAAGAGAAGTTGTGGTAGAGTTCACTTTGTAATCATTTAGTTAATAACTATTTGACTTAATGAGAGAAATTATAAATAATTGAATTAAATTTATAATTTTATCTCTAGTTGCATTATAAATTAAAAGAAAAATAAATATTAATACTAGACTTAAATAAAAATCATATTAATATTTTTAGAAATTGAAATTAATATCAATATTTAAATATAATAATATACATTTATGTTATTAATTAAATCATTTATGATTTAAGATTATTTAAATTAATAACATGATAATATTAAATGATATTTTATATACACAAAAAGATTGGATATTTAAATACTTATTGTTTTAAATAAGTATATCAACATAACAATTTATATTAACATATATATTCTTACTTTATTTCTAAACTCATCCTTATGACCCAAACTAAACAAGAGAAATTGGTGGATTTAAATCATGTGGCTGAAAACTATGTGTTTTCTAATATTCTATTCATAGTCTTGTGATGTTTATTTTTATGATGCTTTTTTTTCTTTGTGGGTTGTTTAGTTGGCTAAATTAGGATGTGAACTAGAGGGGGCTTTTGAGATTTATTTTATGATTATTTGACTAGATTTCATGAATTTATTATTTGAATTGATATATATGTTTTATGAGTTTTATGTTATTGAGCAAATTTGAGAGCTTGGGTTTTGAGAACCAATGTTATTTTTTGACTTTCCTATTAAGGAATCAAATTCAAACAATATTATTTTTTATGTTATGGGACACTATTGTGGTTTACAATTTTTTGGGAAGGTAGTCTAGGTGCATGTCTATGGGAGTGGCTTGCAATGGGGGTAGGGGCCCAAAGTGGTTGCCAGGGTAACTCATTGTAAGGTGTGTAACAAGTGATAACATAGTAATTAAAATATCTTTCCTAGTCCTTTTCCTTGAGATACATTAAAAAGATAAGTTAGAGATATTTTTCCTCATCCATGCCTTGAGTGCTTGTATAGACTAAGGATGAGATGGAGATGATACCTTGAGAGGTATGACTAGTTTCCTCATCTTCATGAGAGGGTATCCTAGTTCCACATAGAGTCACTAGGGTGTCGAGGTCTTGAGAGACTACCAGGATAACTTTAGAATTGGCTCACGTGATGACACTCCATAGTATGTAGCTTGAGTCTCCTTCATAGTTTTTTTATATTTGCCTCTAGTGGTGTACTTGTTGGATATTACTTTTAATGGTCTATTTATTGTGAGTTGTTACTTATTGATTGAATGTCATTTATTATTGATAGTTGACTTTTATTAATGAATTAGTTATTCATTGGTGGTGTTTTTTATTGTTGGAGTTAGTGATTGGTAGTTTATTTTTATTAATGACAATTTTTATGTGTTGGTCATTGTGTTTGTGAAAGTTGACATTGATTTCAATGTGGTTGTATTATTTTGATCTTAGTATTCTTATGTTGACTTAGTATGTGGTGTTGGTATTGGATGAGTGTTCTTTCGATTTTGATTATCTCTTCTTCTTGAGTAGTTTGTATATAATGCCCCACCAAGGGATCCAAAAGAAATAACCTAAAATTTTACTAAGTTTGGTAGAATTTTTTTTTTTTAATTTTTTGAAACATGAAAGATAAACTATTCACATCAAACACATAGTAGCTGAAGCAATAACATACATGCAACTAAAAGCATACATAATAGGTTACATTACTTAAGGATCCCATGATGTTGAATCACATTTAAATCTAATCTAATGCTAAGTCTAACAACTACCATGTCCACATGAAAGAATAATAGAAAGTCCAAAGTCCATAATATACATTTATTTTAAATGCCTCTTGGAAAATTAATTCGGAATGCTCAATCATCCACTATACATGTCACAAGGTATGAAAGGCTTAAAAGAATATACATATGAAGAAATATAAGTACAAAATCCCTCTCAAATCCATGATACAAGTACAATAAAATAAATGAAACCATCTACCATACATGATACATCGATCCATCATAAAAGATATAGCGTCCAACATGAAATACAACTATCCATCATAAAAATATATCTAAGTGTGTGGTTCCTCCCAATCATTAATAACATCATTAGACCATCATGGGCCCTAGCCATCCCTTTTGTGTAACATCCCAAGTCACCGATAAGATCTTTGGTACTATAGTAATAGGGACATCACTCCTAAAACATGCTACAACATACGCATTAAAAAATCTAGCATGCTAATCATCAATATAAAGAAATGCATCAGTAAGTAACATCACCTAAACATGATAAATAGCATCCCAAGATGCTCTAGCCACAGTGATTATAGTCATATCTCAATGGTAAGAGTAAAGAGTACTACCACCCGACTACATGGAACCTAAATGGTTCACTCCCACTGCTCTAAGGAGATAGTCTCAAATCCCAAATAGGATATCAAATCACATAATGTAGATACTCTATAAGTTTAGAAAATCTTAAAAGTATACTAACTCAAAGGTTCCACTACACAGATTGACATCTAGACCTAGAGGCACACAAAGACACATAGGAATCTACTATGTAAGTGGGCAAGTGTCATCACACGAATCATGTAGGAGTTACCCTAGTAGTTAGCTTAGGGCTCCAAGGTCCCTAGTGATCCCTATGCGGCCACTAGTATCCTCTTGTACTGACAAGGCATACTACGGAATGTAAGGTCGTAACTAAGCATTCTCTCTACTCCCATCCTAGTCTGTACTAGCACTTAAGGCATGGGCGAGAACATACAATTATCTTATTAGGTTCATTTAAGTTAGTATTTAGTGTAATATTTTTACTTATTAAAACAACTTACAATGAGTTCCCCTGGCAGCCACTTAGGGCCCTATCCCCCATTGCAAGCCACTTCCCAACACTACATATAGATTACCTATCCTAGGCTCCATAAAAGCACAAATCAATAATCACATAAGATCATGTTAGTCTTGTACAAGCAATTGGAAAGCATCAAAAGATAATCCACAATAATCACACCAGTCCTCCATGAGCAACTGGAAAGCACCAAAAGATAATCATAATGATCCCAACAACTCTCAATAAACAAGCGAAAGACATCAAATAATAAATCACAATATCCATTAATGAGCAATGAGCAATTGGAAAGTATCTCAAAGTAAATCACAATATCCATTGGTTCTCAACGAGCAACTAGAAAACATCCCAAAATAATATTGATCAAAGACTCCAAAATGGTCAAGTCAAATATGTCACAACATGACATCATCAAAAATAAATCATTCAAAACACCTCAGTCCTCTCAAAGTGACTAGAAAGTAAATCAAGTATAATTGATAGATGACTCAAAAATGGTTAAGTCAGGTATCTCATAAACATACACCTCAGCTTCACACAAGGAAATTAGAAAGAAATAATAATTAATAATTCATACACATCATAGAGCATGCCATTGCATTACCATGGTTGGATTTAAAGATCGAGATCAAAACAACATAGCATCACAACCACACAATCCCCTGAGCCTCTGTTAACAACCGAACTAGTCAACATCTAATCAATCCCCAAAATTCCAAAGCACAAATAGCATAAAGAAACAGATAAAAATACATTTTTTGGTTTGCTTTTACAGTCACATGGTTAAGCCAAATATGAGGTTTCAATTTTCATTTCACAGTTGTTATCAAGTAAGAAATATTCTTCATTTTTCTTATAATTAACTCAAGTATTTGTTGAAGTAAAATAAATATTTAGCCCACAATTTGAAAATCAATTTTCTAAATTTACTAAGGGTAAATATTATATTTGTTTTAAGTTTGCTAAGGTAAGATTTATGTTGAATCATAGTTCTACTAAAGTCGAATTAATCATCTTAAAAGATTTCTTATCTTGCTAATTAATACTCATAAAAAGAAATTGAATTTTATTTTAAATAAACTAATGTCTATTTAAAAATATCTAATTAATATTTATAAATTAATTTTAAATAACCTAATGATTATATTAAATGCCATTTATAAATTTCATAAAATAAACCTTTTAATAACTTTATCAAATTAATATTTAAAATGAGTTAAAATAAATATATATTAAAACAAACTTTAATTTAATTTAATCTAATTAAAAAATTTAAAACTTTTAATAAGAATCACATTTCACAAATGTGACTATGTTTTTAATAGAATTCAGGTGTTGTAAAATAGTTGTTGTCCCTTAATAAAGGGAGGTTGCAGCCTGCCATGGCAGTGGCCTGCCGCACAACCTTTAAGGCTGTCGGTAATCCACTGTCGTGGATAGTGACTGTAGCAGGGGGGTGGGATGTGACTGCCCACCTCCCCATATAATATTATATTAATTTTAAAATTTAAAAAAACTTTTTTAGTAAAACGTTTTAACATAAACATTTTTGCCACTAACATATATATATAAATCTCATTGAAATTTACATTTGAAAAAAAATAAAATTGGTATATCAAATTCATTTTAAATGAATATTTTATTTTTTAATATCAAACCCAAGAATTAATCTGATGGATGAGAATAGTGTACCCATTTTTATTTCTATTTTTTTTTTGGTTTAATTTCCTCTAAGAAGTTTTCCCAATTAAAATTTCAAACCCTTCTTAGTAAATTTCTCAATCTAGAATCTATTGGAAGAAAAATTATATTGAACAAATAAAAGTGTTCCATATACAAAATAATTTCCAAATGTCTAGAATTCACAATCATGATATATTCTACACAAGAATTATCCAGACAATCATCTAACAAACAGAAAAAAGACAAGAAAGAAAAGAGTGTATTCAAATTATGTGAAATTCACAAGCGTCTACCTGGACATTAATGCTAATTTTCTACACCCTAGAAATCTATAGAGAACAATTCCCCTTTCAGAACCTTCTCATTTTCAAAAAATTTCTCTTTCTCCAAAATTCACAGTCCCTTGAAAATGAACCCCCGAATTGTGATAAGGAGTTCTCTCTCTAAAATCGGGGCACTAATTGTGAGTTCACCCGAGAGAACTCTTTGCTCACAACCTTTAACTCTTTATTAACTTTTATTTTTCTTTCTTTTATCTTTTCCATGCACATTCATTAATTAATTAAATTACTTTACTTTATTTTTTACTTGACCTCTTTTAAATTATTTATTTAATTTAGTCTCATGCACGTATCATACAATAATGAAACTTTTAATAAATTAATTTATTTTCTCATTTCTAAATTTATTTTTGAACATTAAATTGATAACTATTTATTAACTTAAATAATAATATTATTTAGCATTTATTCAAAAATGAACTCTAAATATATTATTATTAAGTTAACTAAATATTATCACATTCCAAATTTAAACTTATAAATTTTATCCTCAAATTTAATTCTTTTCCCAATTAATTAAATAAAATAAAATATTAAAATATCATATTAATTTTTTATTAAGTTAAATTATTAATTAAATCATTTAATTAGACTTAATTAATAGAAAATTCACTAAAGACTCATAAAGAAAAATATGAAAACCCATCACAGTAAAACACATACAAAATCAAACTAAAGGTTTAAAATCAAGAATTAATGTCATCTAACGCATTCAGTGGGTACACTACTTAAATATTTGTCCTACTTTTCTAAGACAAATGGTTTAAGCGTTTCGAATTTGGACTTAAGAATTTATCTTCCCTCTCTTACCATTGAGATAATGTGACAGGGTACGTTCATCCTAGCAATTTAGAAAAGTCAATATCTAGTATCTGTAACCTGTATAAAATCCATGCATGTACATACACAATATATACTAAGTTAAATAGGCAATGGTAGGAAGTGGTGCATTGCGTAGATCCTGACTAGTAGATGACTACAACTCCCTTCTTTAACCACATCAGAAACACCATACATAAAGAAAATAAACACACACACCATACATATGCAGTATGGGGTAAGTATCCATAAGTAAACACATGTGGTAATCCATCTAACTAAACATCATCAATAACTTAACAAAATTGTAATAATCATCATGCACACATGAAGTATAGAGTACCAAGTAATCTCATCATATATCATCTGAGTTTGAAACAATATCTAATAATCTCAAGATAATGCTACTAATCATCAAACATAAAGCTAGTCTAAAAGATTTTGGCAATGATAACAAAAATGCAACTTAGGAGTAGGCACTACATTGTGTTACCTTTGAGGTAGTTTTGGCTATCAGGATTCCTTGCCTAGGATTATTTTATGATTTGATTATCTGTGTGTGTATCATACATTATTTGTTCTACATAGCGGGAGTGGGAGCCTAATTAGGTGACCACATGATCGGGAGTTACTGTATTCTTACTATTTGGGTCTCCCTCAGATTGACAGATGTTGGATGCTCCTTGATAAAGTGGTACTATTATCATTCTTCCTCTTATTTTGAAGACTTTATTCATTTGATGTATCTATGTATCATGTGTTTTGAGATCCTATGGGATATTGTATTGTATATTGATGTACTTGGATCTATTTTCACATACCCTATGACATGTGCAGTGGATGTTATTCATTAGATGTGTTTTCATATTATTAGTTGTACTTATGCATTGGCTTATATATGACTATGTATGTTTTTATTCATTTTATGATTATGGACATTGTAATTGAGACTTAAACTTGTTAATAAAACTTTTTTAAATGTGACTGAACATGAAGGAACCCTTAAGAAATTGAAACTGCATTTGTAATTGACTACTTATTTTTTATGTGTATGTATATATTACTTCCGCATTATTGTTACTTTGATGTTGTTTAAACTTCAAAAAAAAATTATTTAGTAAACTTTGTAACATATTAGGTTTATTTATTTTGGGTTCCCCAGTAGGGCGTTACATCTAGTATCAGAGCTCGAGTTTCGACATTGGAAACTCTGGGCATATTGTGTGTCATCAGTTAGGAAGTAGTTAAACTTGCAACATGATGTTAAAAATAAATATTTATCAACATCAAACTTGAACCTAAATAGTTTGAACAAAAATTAGAAGCGGTGAAACTTTTGAACATGAAACTTGAAAACTCATAATATTTTTGTTCTTGAATTTTGATTTATGTGTATGTATTATAAATTCTACATTTTCAGAAAGATTAAGAGATATTGATCTTTTGTTTGAAGTATTTTAGGGGATCTATTTCAATATTTGTTAAAAAGATGAATGTTGGATCAATATGGTTTTCAGTTTATTATTAAATCACAATCATATTGCTCTAAATAACTGAAAGGGTATACATAGTTAACTTATTTGTAATAGTTTCTTAAATGATCATTTTATTTGACATGGTAGATAGTACTCTTTTACTTTTAGTTACCCTAGTCATTGTAGTAGGCTTCCATGAGTAAGCCTAATTCTGGGGGGGTGGATGTAGTGTCCACCCATAGTTTATTTTTCTATTATATTTATTAAACTCTTTTATGCCTATTTCATGGATGTGTTAGTTTCAAGGGTATCGGATTTATAATTATATGAAATTATTTCATAACTTGGATTACATGTATATCAATAAAGAATTACTTAGTTGACTATATTTAATGTGTTGTTTAATGATTATGGTTACTAGTGCATTAATGATGCTTTAATGATTCGTAGTTAATAAATATGATTTCTTTCACAGTAATGTCAGATGATGCATTAATGATGATTACTTCATATTTATAATGATGAATTGTTTTATCTGAGCATTTGACGTTTGACTTATAATTATTATGGTACTTACCCCATACTTACATGTGTATGGTGTGTGTTTCTATTTTATCTTTCTATTTTTCGTGTTTGATGTGGTTAAGGGAGGGAGTCGTAGTCACCTGCTAGTCAGGATTTACACGATGTACCACTTGCCACCATCGCCTATTTAGTTTAGATATATTTATATATATATGTACATGCTCGTCTTTAATGCAAAATGTAGGTACCGAGCATTGACTTTCCTAAACTACCAGGATGAGTGTGCCCTATCACAATAACACAATGGTAAGAATGGAGAGATAATGTTTAGGTCCAATCCCAACCATAGCTTAAATACTTGTCTTGCAATTAGGACTCGTAACTAACTTTCCACCCTTTCAAAATGCATGAATTTATCTTTGTCTCTGTTGTTTGATTTTGAGTTTTGGTTTGTTTTGGTAATGTTGCTTTTATGTAAATTTTGCTATGTGATTTATTTGGTAATGATTTAATTATAATATATTAGTTAAATATATAATATTGAAAATTATTAAATATTATTTGAATAAAAAGAAAATATTAAAGTATGAGAATATTAAATTAATTTTAAAAAATTAATTTAATATGTGCTCTAATTTAGAAGTTCAAATTTAGAAAATTGGTAAAGAGAAATTAGAAAATAATAATAATTTATTAATTATAAATTAATTAAATATGTACTTTAGTTTAAAAGATTTAATTTAAAAGTTTAATATAAGAAGTTGGACAAAAAAGAGATAATTAAAATAATAAAGATTTAATATTGCTTTATTATAATTATTTATTTAATAATAATTATATTAGAGTTGCATTTAAATAATGAGCTTTGATTATTATTATTATTAATTTAAATAATAAACTATGTTTTAATTAGTGTTTGCACTAATTAATAAGTGGAAGAAAAGAAAATATAAAAGAATATTTTAATTAAAAAATTCTTTAAATGTGTAAGAAAGAATTAAATTTAAAATATTTGATTAAAGTTATAATTTAGGCATATTTATATTTATTTAATTTAATAATAATTTATTTAGGAGTTTTCCTTTTTATAAACTCTAAATAATATTATCAGTTAAATTAATAAATACTATATTAAAAATGTCGCATGATTTAATAAGGGAGAGAAAGCTTTAATTTAATAAAATTTATTTTAATTAAATTGCATAAAGTGTGTGCATGAAAATTAAAATATAGTAATTAAAGACAAAGGGTTTTCACATGATTACATGATCAAAGCCTTGATTTAGGAAAAAAATTATTTATTAAGGAAATTAGAACTCATTTCTAGAGACACAGGTTTTGGGAAGCAAAATTTAGAATTGGATCAGTTAAATTGTTGAAAATTTTAGAGGGTTTGGATTTGGATGCATTCACAGATTGTCTTAGATTTTAAGTTGTAGTTTTGATGTAGGGCTTGAAAACTTATTGTAGAATTTTATTGAAAGATCTATCTACATTGTGTCTTCCTAGGTGTTTGCATATTTCTTATTAATTTACTGTATTGATTGTTGAATAAAAAATTATGTTGTAGATTTTTTTTAAAATAGAAAGCTAAGTATAATATGGTTATATGCATGTGAAAAAAAAAATGCTAAAAATAGAAAAATAAGTATAGTATGGTTGCATGATTTGAGAGATCAAAGACATGCAAAAATACTAATTGCATGTGTATTTTTATTTAATATAATTTAATTTTCAAATTTATTTATTTAAAAAAAAGTTTATTAATTAAAAATAATTTAGTTAATTAAAAATAGAATTTTAAAATTATTTATTAATTATAAAGATTTAAATAAATAGTATTTATTTAGTTAAAGTGAATGTTAATAATATTAGTAATTCTTTAAGTCTGATTAAACTCTTAGTTGCATATAAATGCTTTTATTATTATTAATGCAAGAGGGAAGTTATTGAATAAATATTGTGAGGTCTCGCCCCGACCCATCGTAGCATAGTGATACATTACCCTTATTTTGTTATTCAAAACTCGAGATGTCGAGACATTATCTGATGCTTAGAACATATTTTATTATTTCATGTTGTGTGATGTTATTTTCAGATATATTTGATGATTGTCATTTAATGTTTCATGTATATGTATGTTGATGAAATCAGTAAATGTAGGATCGAGACTTTGATTTAAGAGATTTTAAATGATTAAGAATTAAGTAGGATAAAGAAACCTTTATTGATGTATGTTTTAATTTATGTGAATTTTTGAATACGTATACATTTATGTACATATGATTTTACGAGACTACTAATGTGTGCAATGAGTGTGCAAATATTTAGCCAAGAAACCCTACAGAGGAACAGAACTAATCTCCATGTGCTAAATTTGAAAACCTTGTTGTTCATAATTCATGTATTTGTATTGTGAGATGTATGTATGCATCTTCCTTGTTCAGGGAATGTTAATGTTCGTAATTATGTTCTTTCAGTGTCGCTTGACACTCGTAAAATGGTTATGTGCTTCAGTGGCTGTTTAGGGTTAATTGTTTAACCTTTGGACCAAGTTGGGTTAAGTTAGTGTCAGTTTTCTATTGGGTTCTTAATCAAGGTTAGTCATCCCTTAATCCGGATTAGTGCCTTTTTGCATGATAGAGTAGTTAGATGGTCCTATTTTATTCCTAGATTTTATTTGACTCTAAACCTCTTTCCTAAGGCTTGTAAACATGTTTTTATTCCAACTAAAGGGTATGGGTATGGGTTAGGGGTCTTTTCTAACCCCTAAGCCCCTTTTTTTTATTTTTGAGGTCACTCAAAAAGTCCCTTTTTGCCTTTGTGCGAAAATTGATCATGGTTATCTTGAGATACCTCACCTCATCTCCACTTAGGGTTTAACCATAGTGTAGGTTGAGTTAGGAGTTTCTAGAGTGGCTAGTGGGTGGAAATAGTTATTGCTCCTTTTGGGTGGTTGAGTTGGAGGTTTATTTAGAGGCCTTCCTTGGTCTCGTTGGTTGTTACCCAATCTCTACATTTAGAGAGGAATTCTTGAAGGTTGAAGGAAGGAAAGGGATACTCTACTCAAACTTGTCCATTGCCATTACCTCTTTGTGAAGGTAGAAAATTCTCATCTCCCCTATTCAGTTTTTATGGTTTGTTTCATATTCATGCTACCTTGTTGTTGTTTCACTATTTGTATGGATGTGGATATGTTGGGAAGATTTGATAACCATGTTATTTTGGTGGTTTTTCCTTTCTTGTTTATGTTTGCAATTTTGAGTTTTCCTTGCATGGGTGTTTTGGTATTACTCACCCTTGGAGAGGGCAGAAGTGACCAATTTTGGGAAAGGTCTGTTTAGTTGGACTCCAACCAGTGTAGAGTCTCTTCTCAGGATGAGAAGAGGGATAAAGGGTAGGGTGTTATGGGCCCCTACCCATCAGCACAAACCTGGTATGAGTATGGCATGTTTAAAAGGAAGAACGAAAGTTCTTGGTTATTAGCCCCGATTGGGCATCTGAATTGGTGTTGTGCTTGACTTCTCCTATTGGAAGAATGCACCTTTTCCTAGTCTTGATTCATTGGGAATCCTATTATGTAAACCATGTATGATTATGCATGTTTGATTTCTTTTGGTTCTGCTTGGTTGTCACCCGATCAGTTATTGGTTTCCTCCATGGTTCTTGAAAAGAGATTCAGAAAACATTACAAATTCTTTGATTTTGATCTCAAGGAAAATTTTGATTTAATTGTTGAAATTTGGGATTGAGATCCTATTGTAAATTGTATGTTAAACCTTATTGTAAATGGCAACGACACCGGGTTTTCTTACTAGTTCTTTCCCGGTGGAGCCTTGAACTAGGATGCATAATAGAAAAAAAAAAAGATTTATGAAATTATCCTTGCAATGTTTCCTTGTGAATTTAAAATTTTGGCTTATGTTTGTGAGAAAATTGTTGGTAGATAATGTCTTGAATTATGAATGTTCAAGTTTTAATTATGGTAATGAAGAGTTGAATTGATATAGTGAGTTTCAAATATGATGTATAAGTATTATGATGAGATCAAATCAAGAGCAAACCCTATATTATGAAATCAAAGATATTTCATTTCTTGATAAATTTCATGGTGGTTATAATCAAATTTGAATTAGAATAATCCACTACTTTTTTTTAATTATGTGTATAGTATCATTCACCTCCTAAGTTCTTCAAATATGATCAATTGGACTGAGAGGTTGTATTCTTGTAATCAAAAATAATAATAATAATCAAAATTTAGAACTCATACCATGTCCTTGAAGAATTAATATAAAACATACATGTTTAAATAAGAGATTGAGAGACTATACCTAATGTACTCCCTTGCATTGGAATGCTTGTATTAAGGAAGAATGTTAATAATAGATTTATTTAAATCCTTAGTAACATAAATGAAATGCATAAAATGACATGACCATGCCTTGTTAAAAATTTTCTTCAAAAAAAATATGCACTCCCAGGAGTAAAAACTCTCTGGAAAATACATGAGGAAATTTTTTCATTCCTTCCAAGACCACAGAGCATATTCTTGCTCAGATTCCTTTCTAAAAGAATAAAGAAATAAAATAAATATTATGTTAATCTCTTGGGTGCATAATTTTGAATATATAAATATGTATATTTTAAAAAAGGTTAATATCTAAATATCTTTTTTTTCACCTATAAAACTTTATCCCATAAATGCCTTATCTCCCTCCTCTTGTTGGGCGTCAGATTTCAAGTAATGAGCTTTATGGGTTTTGTTTTAAAACAAAAACAAAAATTGGATTGGTCAATGCTTTGTTTTGGGGTGACGTCACCCACCACCGTTTCCTTTTGATTTGGTGCGTACATCTCAAGTGGGATGGGATGGCAGCATTCAACATTGTTTTTATATATATTTATTTTGTTTGCTGAGCCTCCACCTTGGTCGCCACATTAAGGGAGCCACCTATACTTTTTTGATAGGTGCACTGGCTCATGGAGCGCCCAATCAGCGCTTGGGCAGCGCGCCAGTCCTTGCCCAAGGACCAAGTGGATGTTAGGGGCTAGGGTGTAGGTGAGATCTTAGGGAAGGGGGTTTGGGTAGGGTTAGCAGGGTGGAGGGTTAGTGGTTAGGTGTTAGTTAGTAGGTAGGTTTAGTTAGTAGTATTTGATTTAATTATATTTCAGATTCAATGTAGTTAGTAATTTAGAATATGGTTTAGTATAGATTTAGATAGTTTAGTATTTATTAGTTGGTTGTTTAATTATGTTGTTTAAGTTTAAATTTGTTAAAGAGTAATTTGTTTAATCTAATCAAGTTTTAAGTTAGCATTATGTGTGAAGTTGACTTATAACCAATTAGTTATTTAGTTAGTTAATAACTATGTTTGTTTAGTTATAATTGTTTTAGGATTAATTGTTTAAGAGTTAAGAGTAACTTATATCATTATTATCTTTTGATATGTTTAATTCTTATATAGCATTAGGAGTTTAAATAAAATAAAATAAAAATTTGAGATTTGCATTAAGTAAATTTTTGTATAGATATATGATCGGGTAGACATGATTTTTTTTTGGGTAATTAGACCTTGATCAGTTATTTCAATTAATTTTAACCTAAAATTTATTAGATTGTCATTTAAATAACTATGTTATTGTGAAGTTAATGTAATAACGTAACTTAAGATAGATATCAATCTTATAGAAAAAGTTTTAATATCTTAGCGATATGATTGTCTTCATGTTCTAATCTTAAGACATAAGGTAGAGAACCTGTACGTAAGATGTTATCTCAATCTTTTCGAACTAGAGCATACTTAATTATTAATCAAAAAAAAAAATTTGTTGTGTTCTTGCCCTCATAGTTTGGGCATGACAAATATTTATACTTTTATTATATTTTAAGAGTTGTTGTAGAGTTCACTTTGTAATCATTTAGTTAATAACTATTTGACTTAATGAGAGAAATTATAAATAATTGAATTAAAATTTATAATTTTATCTCTAGTTGCATTATGAATTAAAGGAAAAATAAATATTAATATTAGACTTAAATAAAAATCATATTAATATTTTTAGAAATTGAAATTAATATCAATATTTAAATATAATAATATACATTTATGTTATTAATTAAATCAATTATGATTTAAGATTATTTAAATTAATAACATGATAATATTGCATGATATTTTATATACACAAAAAGATTTGATATTTAAATACTTGTTGTTTTAAATAAGTATATCAGCATAACAATTTATATTAGCATATATATTCTTACTTTATTTCTAAACTCATCCTTATGACCCAAACTAAACAAGAGAAATTGGTGGATTTAAATCATGTGGCTGAAAACTGTGTGTTTTCTAATATTCTATTTATAGTCTTGTGATGTTTATTTTCATGATATATTTTTCTTTGTGGGTTGTTTAGTTGGTCAAGTTAGGATGTGAACTAGAAGTAGTTTTTGAGATTTTTTTTTATGATTATTTGATTGGATGTCATGATGAACTTTATTAGTTGAATTGATATTTATATTTCATGAGTTTTATGTTATTGAGCAAATTTGAGAATTTGGGTTTTGAGAACCAATATTATTTTTTGGGTTGCCTATTAAGGAACCAAAGTCAATCAATATTATTTTTTGTGGTATTGGACACTATTGTGGTTTGCGATTTTTTAGGAAGGTAGTCTAGGTGCATGTCTATGGGAGTGGCTTGCAATGGGGGTCGGGGCCCAAAGTGGCTACCAAGGTGACTCATTGTAAGTTGTGTAACAAGTGATAACATAGTAATTAAAATATCTTGCCTAGTCCTTTTCCTTGAGATACATTAAAAAGATAAGTTAGAGATTTTTTTCCTCATCCATGCCTTGAGTGCTTGTATAGACTAAGGATGAGATGGAAATGATACTTTGAGAGGTATGACTAGTTTCTTCATCTTCACAAAAGGGTATCCTAGTTCCACATAGAGTCACTAGGGTGCTAGGGTCTTGAGAGACTACCAAGATATCTCTAGAGTTGGCTCAGGTCATGACACTCCATAGTATGTAGCTTGAGTCTCCTTCATGGTTTTTTATATTTGCCTCTAGTGGTGTACTTGTTGGATTGCTTTTGATGGTCTATTTATTGTGAGTTATTACTCATTGATTAGATGTCATTTATTGTTGATAGTTGACTTTTATTAATGAATGATCAGTTATTCATTTGTGGTGTTTTTTATTGTTGGAGTTAGTGATTAGTAGTTTACTTTTATTGATGACAATTATTATGTATTGGTCATTGTGTTTGTGACACTTGATATTGATTTCAATGTGGTTGTATATTTTTGTTCTTGGTATTTGTATGTTGACTTGGTATGTGGTGTTGGTATTGGATGAGTGTTCTTTCAATTTTGATTATCTCTTCTTCTTTAGTAGTTTGTGTTATTTTTGAAGTAGTTTTGGCTATAAAGATTCCTAGCCTAGGATTATTTTATGGTTTGATTATCTATGTGTGGATCATACATTATCTCTCCTACACAATAGGAGTGGGAGCCTAATTAGGTAACCACACAGTTGGGAGGTAGTGCATTCTTACCATTTGGGTCCCCCTTAAATTGATAGATGTTGAAGGTTCCTTGATACAGTAGTATCGTTATCATTTTTTCTCTTATCTTGAAGACTTCTATTCATTTGATGTATCTATTTATCATGTGTTTTGAGATCCTATAGGATATTCTATTTTTACATACCATGTGATATGTGTAGTGGATGTTATTCATTAGATGTGCTTTTATATTATTAGTTGTACTTATGCATTGGCTTATATGACTATGTATGTGTTTATTCATTTTATGATTATGGACATTGTAATTGAGACTTAAACTTATTAATAAAATTTTCTTAAATGTGACTAAATGTGAAGGAATTTTGAGGAATTGAAACTATATTTGTGATTGACTACTTGTTTTTATGTGTGTGTATATATTTTTTTTGCATTATTGTTACTTTGATGTTGTTTAAACTTTTTTTAAAAAATTATTCAGTAAAATTTGTAACATATTAAGTTTATTTCTTTTGGGTTTCCGAGTGGGGCATTAAAAGATACTTTGATTTTGTTGTAGGTACTAAGATGGAGCACATGGTATACTTTGATCCATAATGGTGGATGTGTTGGGAGGGATTGTTCCCTTTTTCATTTATGTGGCTATGGATTGACCCTATTCAATGTATACAACAAGTGAGAAATTGTTGATATAGTAGTGTTGCACACATTGCATAATATTGTTATATTGTATTATTTTATTTTATTATGTAATGTTGCACCTAGATGGACATGCAACATGTAAAGATTCTCATGAGATATACTTGATGAGTTTTATTGTAAGATTGTGATAATATTTCATGTAATTATTTAATATTGAAAAAAATAATTAAATTTTCAATAATAAATGTGGGGTCAGTAGGTTAGGTAGCACATGGTTTATGTAATACCACTTGGTGGTTTTGTGGGAGTTTCTACTATATAAGCAGCCACAAGGGTAGTTGTTGTTGTGTGTGGGAAGGGCAAAAAGGAAAGATTCAAGCGGGACAAGGCTTGATAGGTTAGCCAAGGGAGCATTTATGAAAGTTGGAAGCATGGCATGGGATGCATGGATTCATGCTTGTTCACATAGATTTCTTGGTGATGGCTATGGCTTTGAAGGTTTCCATGGTTATATGGCAATGGTAATTTTTGTTGAATAATACATAGCGATGAATGATTTTGGAGGCTAAGTTTTTTCCCGCAATAAGGATTTTCCAGGGTATATCTTGTGTCACAATTTTTGTGGGTAGGTTGTCTATTCTCTTGTATGTGGATTTCAATTGCATATTTATTTTAAATCTATTATGGGTTATGTGGAAATGGATATATTCTTTGTTGCAAATTTTCTTACACATTTTTCTAGACCTCATAGTCTAAATAGGGTCTCCATATCACTAAATCCAACTTGTCTAGCACATATCTCTAGTAGTCAAGTCTCCCTAGCTTAGGCTAAGGCTAAATTGTAGAGTATAGATGTACATATGGTTTTCCTATACCCCTGAATCTCATATGAATCATTCATGTAATAACTATGTGCTCCCCATGCCTAAACATGTAATAATGTCACACCTATTGATAATGATGCTCCACTACAATACAATACTTGATGTATATCATGATATAAGTGTGCTAGGGAATACACTTGCTAAGAAAAATGGGTCCCCTTCTCCATCATCCTCTAAAAATTTCACCTTCCTATGAGGAATCCTCTTGAGCTTCTATCTATACAAATATATATTGATATCATGCCAGAAAATACGGGTAGTGTATCATAGGCATCCACTATGAACTCCCAACTGATGTCATAATCATCCAAATCCTCATCTCTAAAAAAATCTTTGCACTCCTCTAGTTTGTCATGTTGATCATATTATAAAAGCTTGTTGCTAATGGGAATTCTAAGGATTTGATAGATGTCCTTGAGTGTGACACTCATATTGTAGGGCCCATTTGTCATTGCACCAAAAGCCATGACTGTTAGTGAACATGAAACACCACATAATTAACCACCTATGGGCAGGGGAGTGCATCGCATCACCCAACAATCTCCCCCTCGACGTGCATACTAGGTGCTTATGCAGGTCAGGAAGGCACCGGGGAGATTTGAACCTATGACCAGGCCCCACAATTGGGAAAGTGGGAGTCTCACGATTGAGTGGGAGTGATGGCAGATGAGGGTAAGCTGAGGGTTGATAGGTTTAATGGGCAGAAATTCTAGTTATGAAAGATGCAAATGGAAGACTATCTATATCAGAAGGATTTATGGAAGCCGTTGGAAGGCAAAGCCAAGAATCAGGGAACTATGTCAGAGGTTGAATGGGATCTTTTGGATAGAAAGGCACTCAAAAGCATTCGGTTATGCTTGGCACCATCGGTGGAATTTAATATTACAAAATCAAAGACGACAGAAGATTTGATGAAAACCCTAGCGACACTGTATGAAAAGCCCTCTGCTTCAAACAAGATATTTCTCATGAAGCGTTTATTTAATATGAAAATGGCAGAAGGTGGATCTGTTGCAGATCATTTAAATGAGTTTAATACTATTACTAGTCAGTTATCTTCTGTGGGTATCAATTTTGATGAAGAAATTAGGGCTCTCTTGATTTTGTGTTCTTTTCCTGAAAGTTGGAATGCCTTGGTAATGGTGGTGAGTAATTCTATTCCTGGATCTAGTACCCTAAAATATGATGATGTGATCGGTGTTGTTTTGAGTGAAGAAACTCATAGGAAATCCTCAGGTGGATCTACATCAGGAAGTGCTTTGAATGCACAAAGTAGGGGCAGAATGACTGAAAGAGGAAGTAACTCTGGAAATCATGGGAAATCAAGAGAAAAGTCAAAGGGGAGGAGGTCTCAATCAAGAAGACCAAATGATTGCTGGTACTGTGGGAAACTAGGGCACAAAAAGAAATATTGCTGGAATCAAAAGAAAAATGAAGGAGATAAATCAGATGGAGACAAGGAGGCAAATGCGGTAAGTAACAAATCTGAAGAGGATGCTTTGCTTCTGTCTTTAGAAAGTGTTGATGATTCATGGGTTTTAGATTCTGGTGCTTCATTTCATGCTACACCTCATAGAGGTTATTTCATTGATTATGTCCAAGGAGATTTTGGGTTTGTTTATTTGGGGGATAATGAACCCTGTCAAATTGTTGGAAAGGGAAAAATTAAGATTAAGTTGTAGAATGGGAATCATTGGCTACTACATGAGGTAAGACATGTTCCAAAACTAATTAGGAATTTAATTTTAGCAGAAAAACTCGGTGATGAGGGTTGTGTAGTTACTTTTAATGATAAAAATTGGAAGGTTTCAAAAGGTTCCCTTGTAGTAGAAAAAGGTGTGAAAGTAGGCACCTTATATCTTTGTACAGGTCATATTGTTCCTTCTATTTTTATTGTTTCAGAGAAAAATGAATGTTCAGGAACAATTGCTACAGTTGAGTAGGGAGAACAAATAGTTGTTGTAGATTCTGATACAGCGCTGTGGCACAATAGACTTAGGCACATGAGTGAGAAAGGTATGAAAGTACTTCATTCAAAGAAAGTTTTACTAGGTCTGAAATGTGTGAATATGGATTTCTATGAAAGTTGTGTTTATGGAAAATAAAAGAGAGTGAGTTTTGTAAAGACTGGGAAGGAAAACAAAAAGGAGAAATTAGAGCTTGTGCATACAGATGTATGGGGACCAGCTCAGGTATCTTCCCTTGGTGGCTCTTATTATTATGTTACATTTATTGATGATGCAACTAGAAAAGTATAGGTTTATTTCCTTAGATAGAAATCTGATGTATTTCAAACTTTTTAGAAATGGAAATGCTTGGTTGAAAATGAGACTAGTAAGAAATTAAAATGTCTCAGATCTGATAATGGTGGTGAGTATTGCAGTCATGAATTCGAAGATTATTGCTCCACTAATGGTATTTGTAGATAGAAAACTATTCCAAGGACTCCACAGGAAAATGGAGTGGCTGAACGCATGTACAGGACTATAATGGAGCGCACAAGGAGCATGAGGTTGCATGCTAGGTTGCCCTTACACATGTGGGAAAAGGCTATCAATACTACAATATATTTGATTAATAGAGGTCCCTCTACTCCTTTGGGATGTGGTATTCCAGAGGAAGCATGGACTGGTAAGAAGGTGAGTTATTCTTTTCTCAAGACCTTAGGTTGTGAAGCTTTTACTCATATAGACTCTGAAAATAGAACCAAGCTAGAAGCTAAATCAAAGAAATGTGTCTTTTTTGGATATGGCATTAATGAATTTGGTTATAGGATTTGGGATTTTGAAAATCTTAAAATTGTTAGAAGTCGGGATGTCATATTCAATGAGAAAGTGTTGTACAAAGATCTATTGCAGCAACATGAGAAGAAAGAATATGATTATGTAGTGCTAGATGATACTCCAAAAGTTGATGTTCCAGCCATTCCTCATGATGTGCAACAACAAATACCATACACACCAGTGAATGTTAGATGGTCAACGAGGCAAATTAGACCTCCACAAAGGTTTTCTCCCTCTTTGTATTCTATTTTACTTACTGATGCTGGTGAACCTGAAAGTTATGATGAAGCTGTGCAGGTGGATACTAAGATTCAGTGGGAGTCTGCAATGAAAGATGAAATGGACTCTTTGCTAAAAAATAAGACATGGGATTTGTGCAAGTTGTCTACAGGTAAAAAGGCTTTACAAAATAAGTGGGTTTACAAGTTGAAAGAAGAGGAAGGAGGTAAGAAAAGATTTAAGGCCAGGTTAGTTGTAAAAGGATTTGCACAGAAAAAGGAAATTGATTTTGATGAGATATTTTCTCCTATTGTTAAAATGACTTCTATTCATACTATTTTAAGTCTTGTGGCTACTGAAGATTTGCATTTAGAGCAAATGGATGTTAAAACAGCCTTTCTTCATGGTGATTTGGATGAAGAAATATATATGGCTTAGCCACAGGGTTTTGAGGTCAAAGGTAAGGAGAACTTAGTGTGCAAATTGAAAAAAAATTTATATGGCTTGAAGCAAACACCTCGGCAATGGTATCTGAAATTTGATAGTTTTATGCATGAGCATGGATATAACAGGTGTCATTCATATTACTGTGTTTATTTTAAGAGGTTGGATGATGATAGCTACATTATTTTATGTTTATAAGTTGATGATATGCTTGTAGCTGGGTCTAACATGGATCGTATTAAGGGGCTAAAATGCTAGTTAGCACATGCATTTGCTATGAAGGATTTGGGGGCAGCAAAACAAATCCTTGGTATGAAGATTTGTAGAGATAGGAAGAATAGAACATTGACACTATCTCAAGCTGATTATGTTGAGAAGGTGTTGCAACGTTTCTCTATGGAGAATGCTAAAGCTGTCAACAGACCTTTACCTAGTCATTTGAAATTGACTAAGAAAATGTGTCTCAAGACACAAGAAGAGGAGGATAAGATGTCTAAGGTACCCTATGCTTCAATTGTAGGAAGCTTGATGTATGCTATGGTATGCACTAGACCAGATATTGCACATGCAGTGGGAGTCGTTAGCAGGTATATGAGTCATCCAGGATTTGAGCATTGGAATGTTGTCAAGTGGATTCTCAGATATTTGAGAGGAACATCCAATAAGTCTTTACACTTTGGGGGCTCTACTACTGATTTACAGGGCTATGTTGACTCAGATTTGGCTGGGGATATTGATACCAGGCGGAGTACTACAGGGTATATCTTTACTATTGGTGGGGAAGTCATGAGTTGGGTTTCTAGGTTATAGAAGATTAATGCTCTATCCACTACAGAGGCAAAGTATGTTGCTGCTATCGAGGTAGCCAAGGAGATGTACATACTTCATAAATAGTGGGGTTTGCGTCATCACTCCGAAAAAAAATTTGGGTCGTGGCCAACATGTTAGCTGACATATTATGGCTGACATATGGCCGACATGTTATAACCCTAAAGCGGCTTAATACTTGTATAAAAGGGTTTAGGGTTAGGTATTTTCATTATGTTGAGATGCAAAATTGGTTCTTGGGGTGATATTGAGCTGTAAGGGATTACGGATTGTAATCAAGTTGTAATCACTGGATTGTAATAAGATCGAACTTGCTATTTGGTGGACGTAGCTCAGGGATTGGGTGAACCACATTAAATCTTGGTGCCTTGTGTTCATTTCTATGTGATCTATTATTTTCTGTTATTGGTTATATTTGCATGTAGTTTTTTATTTTTGTTTGTGGTTTATCCTAACAATTGGTATCAGAGCCTGGTTTTGGCTTTGTCATTGGTTCAAATCTCCTCGATGCCTTCCTGACTCGCGTAAGCACCTGGTATGCACGTCGAGGAGGAGATTTTTGGATGATGTGACATGCTCCCCTGCCCATAGGTGGTTAATTATGTGGTGTTCCATGTTCACTAATGTAGACACCTAAATTTGATTACACTATTTTAGTAATCCTATTTAGTTATCTAAAAAGGCATTATTAATTAAATTTCTATTTAATTAATCCTTTGTCATCCCCTAGTTGATTAATTTAATTAATCATCTATAGTCCTAATTGATAAATCAAATAATCTATTATTTATCAAATTAAATCCTATTCTTCTATCTAATTCCAAAAATCCCCATTTATTAAATAAATCTATTTGATAAATGAAATCCTCAAATTCAAAAACCCCTAACCTATCTCTAATCCTCCATTTAGCCTAATCCACCCCATCCACCCATGTTAACCAAGCTTAGCCACTAACTCACCCACCCTCATTAATGCCATCCACTTGCACATCTCTAACATCCCTAATCTAATCCTAAAACCAAGCCTAATCCACCCCCTAATGTTGTCACATTCCTTAAACAAGTTTAAGACTTTCCTAAACCAAACCAAAGTCTTCCCTCAAAAAACCCAACCACTAAGTCATGAGTGCTCTTACAAAACATAAAGACTCTTACAAGCCCACTCATGACTCTTACACCCATCTTCCACACTCTTCCCTCTTCCACACTCATTCCTCTTACATCCCTCTTACATACTCAACCCCACTCATCATGACTTTAACCAACCCTTAACCCTACCCTCTCACACTCATCCTCCTTGTGACAAGTGTCACCTTCCCATTGGTGCTAAACAAGCACAATCCATGTGCTCCCCTTTGAGTGCATCTTAGCCCTCCTTAAGCCTTCATCCATCCTTGCATCTAAGCCCTCCATCCCTCTACCCCTTAGCCTATAAATTGAATCCCATCCCAAGCCATTTCATCAACAATCTTTGAGCTAAAGTTACCATGCTATTTTGAGAACCAAAGCCATCAACCATACCCTTATAATGCCAAATTGAGAGCTCACAAAGCTACCAATTTTCCATTACCCATCTCCATTGAAGCAGCTTTTGAGCATCTTGAGCATACATCCACAGCAAAAGGACACATCTACAGAATCAAGAAAGCATGGAGTGTTTTCTCTTGTGAGGTTTGCACTTCTTATTTTCTTTCTTAGTCTAAGCATATATGTGAATTTAGTTTTTGGTTTGTGAATGTTTACTTCATTTGTTAATGTTCTTTGCATACTGATTCTGGTTCTACAACTAATAGTCATGGCTTTTGGTGCAACAGCAAATGGGCCCATTTACCGTTGCACCAAAAGCCATGATTGTTAGTGAACATGGAACACCACATAATTAACCACCTGTGAGCAGGGGAGCACATTGCATCACCCAAAAATCTCCCCCTTGACATGCATACCAGGTGCTTATGCGAGTCGAGAAGGCACCGGGGAGATTTGAACCCATGACCAGGCTCTGATACCAATTGTAGGGCCCATTTGGCAGTGCACCAAAAGCCATGACTTTTAGTGAACATGGAACACCACATAATTAACCACCTATGGGCAGGGGAGCACATTGCATCACCCAACAATCTCCCCCTTGACGCGCATACCAGGTGCTTACGCGGGTCAGGAAGGCACCAGGGAGATTTGAACCCATGACCAAGCCAAAACTAGGCTCTGATACCAATTATTGGGCCCATTTTCCATTGCACCAAAAGCCATGACTGTTAGTGAACATGGAACACCACATAATTAACCACCTATGGGCAAGGGAGTGCGTCGCATCACCCAACACATATTTCCTGTGGGTAGATAAAATGTAGTGGTCTCACAGAGCAATCTCTTCACCAATGTTGTCAATAGGCCCATATTAGCCATGATCATAGGCCAAAATGCATGTTGCAAACCATATGATGCAATCAAAAAATTATCACTCTTGGTAAAAAGTGGTCAAAAACTATGTGTCTGGGAATCTCTCCCTTGACATCTAAATATTAGACATATCCTCTTACAAGAAATCAAAATAGAATGAAATTAAATATTCTAGATATTTATGATTTGGAATTTTGATCTAACTATTTTATAAAATAAATTATTTTATCACATAATTATCACATTTTTACCAGCAAATCTATCATTTTTATAATACTAATTAGGTATCTAGCTTATGTTTCTACAATGATGCCTAAATTAGTCATGTTAGTTATCCTTAGTTGAATAGTAAGACAATTATACTTGTTGAAAATATAAGAGGGGTAATTGAGAGGGGAGGGGTGAATCAGTTACCACAAAAATAAATCTCAAATCCCTCAGATGTCAATAAAAATCAAAACATGAACTCTGATTAAATTGTATTCTGATGTTACTCAACAAACACATAGGCACTCGATTAACACTAGCAAATACTATAACTTGGCAAGCACTGATAATCAACTATAACTTGGGAATAACCAAATATATTGATCTTAATGTGATTAATTTTGATTAACCTTAAATTTAATTTAGTTTCATACACATAAAATAAATAGCATGAACATAAGTGACACCAAGACTTAACGTGGAAACCCAATTTGGGAAAAACCACCAATTGCAACTAGTTACAGTTTTCACTCTTCTAAAGTGAACCCTGATAGGAGCCAACCCTATTAAAAGTTACAAAACACATTGTTTGGTATGACCCTGTTGAAGGATTTAATCACCCTATTAGGAGTGGCCTTGTTAGAGGTCTTCAAGACACTTCAAATAGAAATGCCACCTTGTTAAAGGATTTACGACTAGTTGCTAAGCCAACTCTGTTAAGAGATTTAGGTCACTACAATGGTTAGAAAGTAACAATGAGATGACTGGATTTTTTATGCAACTAAATTATTGATTACAAATTAAAATTCTAACTTTAATACTTGATCCTTCCTAATTGAATGTATCTTTGCAACTCCATAAGGATATTTTGGTTATCCTTCAAATTTGCTTCCTCGAAGCATCTTCAAATATTCTATTACTTGCATACTTTCAATTCTCAATTTGACTTTATATTTATATCTTACATATTGTAAAGTTGTCTTGAATACAGCTTAGAATACTTAATATTCATTTCCTCAATTGGCTAAAACCAACAAACAAATCAATTGAACTTCAAAAAGAAAAAACAAGAAAATCCTTCATTAACTAACTCTGATCATTAGACACTAACCAAAATAGATTTTTCTCTATTAAACAAGTGAGCTTGGTTAACATTGGTTCTCATTCCAACTTGATTTGTCTCCCAAGTGAACTTGACAGACACTTCCTTCTACAAATTCTCTTTGGTAACTGAGTGAGCTTGGTTAACACTCATTATCTTCTAATTTTCTTTTGTCTCTTGAGTGAACTTGGTAGACACTAACTTCTAAACTTGGCATATGCAGGAATGCTCGGTAAACATAGGGAACTATGTTCATTTCCTGAGTGAGCTAAGAATATATTTACTAGTAATGATATGACATTTTGTGTAACATCAAAGACAATACACAATTAATCAATTATCTTCAACAATCTCCCTCTTTGCATTAATGGATACAAAATACGTCATAATATAATGAAATTTATGGAGAAAAATAAAGTAAGGAAAATATCCTTAGTTTCACTCTGATTCTCATCCATGAGAACTCCTTCTATCAATGTGAACTCCCTCTATCTTCAGTCTTCTCCCTCTATCAACAAAACTCTTTTGTCTTCAACATCTTCATCTGATAGAAAACTCTCCCTCTTTGATATCAGATCAAGTTCAATTATTCTTCCTCTTTTACTTTCCCCCTTTTTATAGAATGAATTATGACATCAAAACTTTCCCTCTTTGACATCCAATGCCAAATATTATGAACAATATAATATCTAATGTACCCCAAATATTGATTCATATGCAATCTTCCATTTCATTACTACATCAACTGGTTGATCTTCAACATGCTCTAGTTGATGTGTCACTAAATGCTATTTGGTGAGCTTCAAATAGGGGAATGACCCCTAGCTTACCTCATAGATACAAAAATGCATCCTTAGGTAATGGCTTGGTGAATATGTCTACAATTTTTTCTTTGGCATTCACATATTCCAACCTTACTTCCTTATCTTGTACTAATTATCTTAAGAAATGACATTTTATAGAAATGACATTTTATAGAAATGTTCTTGGTTTCAATATGCATTACTAGATTCATTGATATGTTGATTGCACTAGTGTTATCATAGAAGATAACCACTAGATCTTTGATTTCTATCTTCATACCTACCAATAGTTTCTTGAACCAAACAACATTGGAATAATTAACTGTTGCCACCACATATTTTTCCTTTTCTGTAGACTGATAGATGCAATTCTACTTTTCGCTTGTAGAAGACACTAGCCTTTTACCAAGAAAGAATGCCCCACCACTGGTGCTCTTTCTAACATCAATGCTTCCTACCCAATTAACATCAGTGAAGGCTTGTAACTCTAAGTTTTATCATTTCTTGTAACATAAGCCATAATCTTTAGTACCCTTTAGATACCTCATGATTCTTTTGATTGCCCTCATATGATTTTCTTTAGGATTTGTTGAGAATCTTGCCACCATACCAACTGCAAGAGCAATGTCAAGCCTAGTATAGACAACATACTATAATTTTTCAATCATTGATCTATATGTGGTCTAATCTACCTCCTTCAAATCATCATTTTCGGAAAGCTTATGTCCAGTAGACATAGGTGTTCCAACTAGTTTTGAATCTTTCATTCCAAATTTATTTAGTATATCCTTGATATATTTAGACTAAGTAATGTAGATACCATCTTTCTTCTATTGAATCTACAATCCAATAAATAATTTTATCTCTCCAAACATGGACATCTCAAATTTTGTACTCGTCTCTTCTAAAAATGCTTTGCACAAGTCATCATTTCCAGTAAATAATGTGTGATCCACAAAGATTTCCACCAATACAATTTTCTTGTCTAGTCCTTCTTTGATATATAGGTTGTTGTGCATGAATCAAATCCTTTTTAGGAATGTGTTAGGTTATATGAAAATTTAAGGGGGTTTGAAGAGTTAGTTATATTAGCAAGTCATATAGTGGCAGACTTGTAATTAATACTTGGACTCCTGCACTTTTCAAGTGTCAGTTGTTTTGTGGAGGGAGGGGGAATATTAATTTCCATAATAATTTCAAATGTTTTAAAAAGCAAACTAGTCACCTTGATAGTGACAGCACATCCATCACTTTTATAACTCATTGGTAGGTGTCAGTCATTAGTTGGAAAATGTGGGAGATTGAGGTTTTTAAAAAAATCTCAAGTCATTGCAATTAAAGGATTTCAAACCTTCTAATCATCCACGCCATGCCATTTTATATTACCAAGCATACTTGGCAAATTGTGGGAAAACGTATAGCACCCCCCACCATCCCACTTGGTCAGTGCTTGGAAATGCGCCCAAGTGGGGAAAGGTGCCCACGTGAAGAGGTTGATGCAGGCACTTTGTAAGTGCATAGGGATAGGGAGAAGAGTTTAGGCATGTGTGGAAGGTGACGTGGGTGGGTAGATGGAGTTTAGAATGAGTTTTGTTTAGGTAGTTGTTAGTTTAATTTTTTAATATAGTGTAGAGTTAGGTGTAAGATTAGTCTGGTTTAGTTATTAATTTATTTTATATTAAGTTTGAATTTTAGCTAGTTTATGATTTGTAGTATAATTTAAAATTTTGTTAAGTTAGTTAGTAAGTATTTTAGTGTTAAATATTAGTATTGTTAGATGTTAACTTAGCTTAGTTTAGTTTTTAATTAAAGTTTTAAAGTTTTAGATAGCTAAGTTTTTTGTTTAATATTTTTTTTTTAAAGTTAAACAATTATTATTATTTTTTAAACTATAACGGGTGTTAATGTAGATTAATTTAGTATTATTATAGCAGTGTAGTATATATTAATAGATAATATTATTTTGTTTTGTTTTATTGTTTAGTCATATTTAGTTTAAATTATATTGATATTATTATTAGGAATAATTTAATTCTATTAAATTATAGATTTAAATAAAATTGTAATTAGAATAAAGTTTAATTATGGATGTAATGTTAAATTATTTAGAAGTTCTTTTTATTTCAAATGTTTCAAAACAATTAGATCTGTAATCTTTTAAATTATTATTCGAATAATTCAAATATCCTATTCATTAATATCTTAAAGTGAAATAAAAAAAATGTCAAAATCATTCTAAAAAATGAATGTTCAAATTTAACAATCTTTTTCTACTCGTTGATTATAAACATTAATAGAAAGTCAAGTTATTAATAGGTGCACTTGTTGTGTCTTACAATGTACCTAACCTTAACTGTGAAAGCAAACATATCGAACTTAGGGAATTTAATCATTATTGTTTTTTTTTTTTTAAATACGTGTGTTTTTGCCCCCGCATTTTTGGGCATGACATTTTGGTATCAAAGCCTGTGTTTCAACACTATGAACCTAAAACCATTATGCTTCTGAAAGATAACCTAAACTTTAAATTTTGTAGGATGCCTCCTATTACACAAAGAAACTAACGAGGTAGAGGTCATAGGGCGAGAGGTGGTAGAGCAGAACAAGAGGATGGACCACCACCTTCACCTCCACCACCACTGAACCTGAATCAGGATATTTTGGATGCCCTTTAGACATTGACTGGTGTAGTCCAGTAGAGGGTACTACTTGTAGTACAACTAGGGCAATAGATTCCTGAAGTGGAAGCAGAGGGACCCAAAGGAGGCGAGGCCAAAGGCAGAGAGATGAGTAGGAGTCCCCCACCAAGGCAGGTAGAGGGACAAGGAAAGCATGAGGGTGAGTTGATACATCCTCCTAGACATATAGGAGATGATATCAGGGAGTAGATAAAGCCACAATTCTTTACCAATTCCATAGAGGGAATAGTAGCAAAGGCCTGGTTGCAGAGGCTATAGTAGTGCTTTGGACTATGTCCTTATGGGAGTAATCTGAAGGCATGTCTAGCAATCCATCAGCTGAGGGGAGATGCCTCCAATCAGTGGCATTAGGAGGAGACTATAGGAGGAGTGAGGATGGATACCCTCACATGGGAGTCATTCTCAGAGAGATTCTGAGAGAGGTATCTGTCTGAGCACTTTAGAAAGAAGTAGATAGAGGAATTTCATTCTCTATATTAGAGGGGTCTCATAATAGCTCAATATGAGAGCAAGTTTCTCAAGCTCATTCCATATGTTGAATACATGAAGGATGAGAAACTGTGAGTACATCGCTTGATCATGGGCCTAAATTTCTCTCTCCAAGGTTTTTTCTATTTGGCCTTCCCTACCACCTTCAAATAGGTAGTTGAGATAGCACTAATTGCTAAGGATACTCAGGGTAGACATGAATCATGGGATCAGTCTTAGAACCAAAATTCTACCCAGCAGAAAACCCCCTTAGAAGGGGAATTAGAACTATACAGCACGGTCCTCTAAGGGTCAACAATCTTAGCAGCAAAAACCATAGTAGTAGGAGTAGAAACCTTCACAGGGTTATCAAGGCTCCAAGCCCAAGCAATGGTAGTCACAAGGTCCCAAATAGGATTAGAAGGTATAGGCCCCACAGTCATAGTTAGTGAAGACTTAGCAGTCTTCCAGGGGTGGATATAGTGGATCTAGTAGGTTAGAAGGCCCACAATAGTTTAGATCATAGGGTGCACGATCTTATACCCGAGGACCATGCTACACTTGTGGTGGCATGGATCATATAGCTAGAGAGTGTCTATAGGGACAGGAATTTGGTGGTCAGAGAGGGGCTTTGTCAAAGCCGACAATTGGTGACATGGACTGATCCCATAGAGTTTTTGCAGTGATTGACAACCGCTAGGCTGAGCTTTAGGCCATATTTATCAAGGCTACAGGTATTATACAGGGCTATGTGGTTGCAGTTTTATTTGACTCCAGAGCTACTAACTCTTTTATATCTCCTTATGTAGTGGACCGTTGCGGGCTAGTGGTAATTAGATAGGATGTCAGTTGGGAAGTAGAGTTAGCCTCAAGAGCCAAAGTGTCAGTTAGTCCCATGGTGCATAAGTGCCAAATGTAGATTGGTTATATGTCCATGATGTCTAATCTACACATTACCCCTCTGGGTTCTTATGATGTTTTTCTTGGCATGGACTGGCTTTATGCCCACATCGCCAAGATGGATTATTGATAGAAGAGGGTAGAATGTGTGGACGAGTTTGGGGTCTCTAGTGTGATCTTCGGGGTAAAGAGACCAGTATCCCTTCGTATGATTTCTTCTATGCAGCTCAGGTGGTGCATGCGAAAGGGATGCTAGTTGTTTGCTATCACCATTAGTGATAGAGAGGAAGATTCAGAGGGAGATCCATCCCTCGACGATTTTCCAATCCTACAAGAGTTTGTAGATGTGTTTCCTTCAAAGTTCCCTAGTATGCCTCCACCTAGAGAAGTGGATTTTCATATTGACCTTGTGCCAAGAGCCAAACCTATATCAAGAGCACCGTACAAGATGACTACTCATGAGCTTAGTGAACTAAAGACTTAGTTGGAGGAACTCTTGGAGAAGGGTCATATTCGACCTAGTGTGTCACCTTAGGGTGCACTAGTGATCTTCATGAAGAAGAAGGATGGATCACTTAGGTTGTGTATTGATTATTGGCAGTTGAACAAAGTGACCATCAAGAACTGATATTCTCTTCCTAGAATTGATAATCTCTTCGATCAGTTATAGGGTGCACAAGTATTTTCAAAGATTGATCTGAAGTTGGGTTATCATCAGTTGAGGATTGTGGATAGTGATATCCCCAAGAATGCATTTTGTATGAGGTATGGTCACTACGAGTTTGTTGAGGTACCATTTGGCCTCACAAATGCTGCAGTTGTATTCATGAGCCTCATGAATGGAGTATTTCATACCTTTTTGGATAAGTTTGTGGTCATTTTCCTTGATGACATTCTGATATATTCTCATGATGAGAAAGAGCATGAAGAGCATCTGAGACAAGTATTGTAGAAGTTGAGGGAGAACAATTTTTTTGGTAGCTTGTCAAAATGTGCATTTTATAGAGATGATATACATTATTTGTGTCATGTCATATCAGGCGATGGTGTCTCAGTAGACCCATCAAAGATTAGGGCCATCATGGATTGGCCAACACCCACTAGTGTCACTGAAGTGAGGAGCTTTATGGGACTAGCAGTATATTATTAATGCTTCATTACAAGATTTTCTAGATTGGCACACCCAATCATATCTCTTTAGAAGAAGGGAAAGAAGTACAAGTGGATAGAGAAGTGTGATAGAGCTTTTTAAGAGCTCAAGAGAGCCCTCATGAGTGCACCAATTCTTGTAGTACCAAATCTTTTTGTGAATTTTGTGGTGTGCACCGATGCATCTTTGGATGGTATAGGGGCAGTCCTTATGTAGGATGGATGACCTATTTCATTCAAGTCTAGAAATTTGAAGACTCATGAACTCAATTATCCTAATCATGACCTAGAACTTGTGACATTGGTTCATGCCTTGGTGAGGTGGTGACACTTCCTTCTAGGTCATAGATTCGAGCTTTATTCTGACCACCAAAGCTTCCAATACATATTTACTCAGACAAACCTTAATGCTAGGCAGAGAAGGTGGATGAAGTTTCTTTGTGAGTATGATTTTGATGTTCATTACATCAAGGGGAAGGAGAATGTGGTTGCAAATGCCTTAAGCAAAAGGTGCCATGAGCTTTCATCTGTGACTACTTGCACTAACTTGAGAGAGCGGATCCTACAACACTTGCTAGCAAATGAGCTTTATGCAGAAGTTAGTCAGATAGTGCATTCTCAGAGACCCTCAAAAGGGAAGTATTTAGAGTATTCATTGGAGTTTGATGGACTCTTGCATCATAGAGGACGTATGTGTGTACCTTCCATTGGGGTTTGTGTGAGCTCATTGTACTTGAGGCTCATAGAGCACTTTATGCAGTGCACCCCAGTGTTAAGAAGTTACATGTAGATATGAGATAGTTATATCATTGGCTAGGCATGACAGTGCATATTTCTATCATTTTTGTGAGATGCCTCAAGTATTAGAGGGTGAAGGCAGAGCACTGTCACCCCAGTGGGCTTCTTCAACCTCATGAAATTGTAGAGTGAAAGTGGGATGCTATATCTATGGATTTTATTATTGGTTCCCCCATGTCATCTCACTGCCATGATGCCATTTTGGTAACTGTTGACATGTTGACCAAGGTTTCCCATTTCTCACCCATGTGTACTACATACACAACACGAGACATAGCTCAAGTTTTCTTGCGGGACATTGTTAGACTTCATGGCATTCCCTGTAAGATCATCTTTGATACAGACTCATTGTTCACTTCATCCTTTTGGAGAGAGTTGTAGGCAGCTTTGGGCACTAGGCTCAATTTCAGTATAGCATACCATCCTTAGACTGATAGTCAGACTGAGCAAGTAAATCAAATTTTTGGAGGACATGTTACGTATGTATGTGATGGAACATCAGGTCAAATGGGAGGAATGCCTACATCTTGTCAAGTTTACCTATAACAATGAGCATCATTCCTCCATAGGCATGTCACCTTATGAGGCCTTGTATGGAAGACCTTGCAAAATGCCCTTGGGTTGGGATAGGATCGAGGATCGAGTCTCTATTGGTCCCCAATTAGTAAAGGTGATGGAATAGTAGGTGGCCTTGATTAGACAACACCTAAGAGAGGCACAAGATAGGCAGAAGAAGTATGCTAATGCAAAGAGGATAGATCGAGAGTATCAGGTTGATGATAGAGTCTTCTTGAGGGTGCGACCACACAAGAGTCTGATTTGATTTGAAAAGGGCTCTAAGTTGGCACTCCAGTTCATAGGACCATTCGAGATCCTAGAGAGGATAGGACTGATTGCATACCATTTAGCTTTTCCACCTAGCCTATCATGCATCCACGATGTGTTTCACATTTTAGTACTTAGAGGATACATTTATGATGAGTCTCATATTATAGATTAGGATGCTTTATAGGTGGAGTCAGACGGGCAGCTAGCACTGGAGCCTATCTGTATTATTGCCTAATGGATCCTAGCTCTTCGAGGCTGAGAGTTGGACCAAGTTAGGGTCCAATGGGATTGTTACGATGAGGTCACAACTTCATGGGAGGATGCAGCATGAATGCAATCTCAGTACCCATATCTTTTTTATGAACTCCAGGAGGAAGTTCATGCCTAGTGGGGGAGGATGTGAGGCCTTGCCCCGACCCATCATAGCATAGTGATACATTATTATTTTGATACTCACAACTTGATATGTCAAAACACTATTAGATACACTAAACATATTATATTATTTCATGTTGTGTGATGTTTACTTTCAAATATTTGATTTCATCATTTAATGCTTTATGAACATGTATACTAATGAAGTAAGTGAATGTAAAATTAACACTTTGATTATGCAATTTTAATCATTGAGAATATGAGTAGAACGAGATAAACAATTGATTATTTGAAAGATGGATGTTTTAATTTTATGTGATTTCCCTGATACATAATATACATATATGCATGTGGTTTTTTTGAGCTACTGATGTGTGAAATGAGTGTGCAGGATATTTTAGCTAAGAAATCTAATAGAAAAACAAAACTTAACCCTATGTACCACTTGTGGAGATCTTGTTGTTCATATTTTATTTGTTTCATAGATTGAATGAATGTATCATTCTGTAATCAGTGAATGTTAATGTTTCATAACAGTGTTTTTATAGTGTCGCTTGACACTCGTGAATTGTATATGCATTCTAGCATGATAGTTAGGGTTAACTGAGTAACCTAAAGATCTAAGTTAGACTAGGTTAGTGACCCTTTTTCTTATCAAGTTAGTAATCAAGATTAATTACCCCTAATTTGGATTAGTGTTTAATCTACATTTTGAAGGTTGTTAGATAGTCCTAAAATTTTCCTAGCATTTGTTAGGTCCCTAATTTATCCTATAGGCCTAAAAACATGGAATCTAAGTAGCCAAGGGATATGGGTATCGGTTGAGGGCATTTTTCACCCCCTAGCCCCTTTTGTTGACTTTTATGGTCACTCAAAAACTCCATTTTTGTTTTATTGCAAAAATTGATAGTTTTCATCATGAGTTGGATGACTTTAACTCCACCTTGAGGTTAGCCTTAGGTCTAGTTGTGCTAGAAGCCTCTAGAACTTTTGGGCAAGTGGGGGAGTTATTGCTTTTAGAGATGGTTGAGTTTAAGATCTTATCTAAAGGCAATTTTGAGAGGGTTTTGAGTGTTCACCCAACCTCTAGTTTTAGAAGGGATTTAAGAATTGAAGGAGAAGGAGAGGAAAGCAAGCTCATCTCAAACTTGTTCAATTGCCATAACCTAATTTTTGAAGGTAGGAATACTTCACCTCATTTTGTTCATGTTGTGTTTCATGTTTTAGCTTTATTACACGTGTGTGTGTGTGTGTGTGTGTGTGTGTGTGTGTGTGTGTGTGTTGAGTATGTTTGGGAGGGATGGGAAACTAGTTTTCATAGATGTCTTTCCTTTGTGTTTTGTTTTGAACTCTTGAAAGGATTGTATGGGTGTATCAGCATTACTCATCCTTGGATAGGGCAGAAGTGGCCATGTATAGGAGAAGGTCTTCAATTGGACTCCAACAATGTAGAGTCTCTTCTCAGGACTAGAAGAGGGAGAGAGGATAGGGTGTTATGGCCCCCTACTCATCAGCACAAACCACATATAAGTTTTGGAATGTAAGAATGGAAGAACAAAAGTTCTCAAGTTTATAGCCCCAATAGGGCACCTGTTTTGGTGTTGTGTCTAACGTCTCCTGTTGGAAAAATCCACCTTTTTCCTAGTTTGGTTCAATGTTGAACTTGTTGTGAAAACCCAATATGGGAGTGAATGTCTAATTTTGTCTTCATATTATGATTGGTTGTCTCCTGGTTAGTTTTTGTTCTCTCCACGATCACTGTGATGTATTACAGAATTTGAAATGGATCTCTTTTTAAGGGCCAAGAAGGAAATTCAAAATGGTTAATGGATTTTAGTTATGTTGGGAGATTTCTCCTCGAGATTAAAATCATGTGTAAAGAAAATGTATTTAAACTTACTCTTCAATTGGCAACAATGTTGGGTTGTCTTCCTGGTTCTTTCCCAGCAGAGCCTTTGAATCAAGTGGTCAATATATTTATTTTTTTTAATTGATTGAGTAATATCATTGCTTATGAGATTCTCGCATTTTTAGTTATATGCACATATGTATTGAAAAGTAGGAAAAAAATGATGTTCAATTATGCCAATTTCAAGTTCAAATATGTTTTTTAAAAAATTATGCTATCTTTGGAACTTCAATTCATTTGCATGCTTATTAGGAGATAAAAAATTATCTTACATTATTGTGAAGACAAACTATTGAACTCCAAGTTACAAACCCATTTACGAAAAAAAATACCTCCCTTGACTAATTTATAAATTTGAAATTTCCATACTTAGACAAAAAAAATAACACTTAAAAAAAAATATGGCACCCAAGAGTAAAAACTCTCTGGATTTTGTATGAGGGAAAAGTTTTAATCCTTTGAAGGCAATAGAGAATATTCCTTTAAGATGATCTTTAAAAATCAATTGTTTAAATTTATTAAATCAAAAAAAACATTATCCAAAACAAAAGAAAGGAATAAAAAATGCTTTAAAATAAAAATCTCAAAAAAATCCTAAGGCAACTAACTAACTTTTAAGCATTAATACCTTCTTCCTAGGTGAGCGCATGAATCAAATCCCTTTTAGGAATGTGCTAGGTTCTATGCAAATTTAAGGGGGTCTAACTTGTCAGTTAGATTAGCAAGTCATATAGTGGCAGACGTGTAATTAATACCTTGACTCCTGCACTTTTTAGGTGTCAGTCTTTTTGTGGAGGCAGGGGAAGTATTAATTTCCATAATAATTTCAAATGTTTTAAAAAGCAAACTAGTCACCTTGATAGTGACAGCACACCCATCACCTTTATAACTCATTGGTAGGCATCAGTCATCAGTTGGAAAACATGGGAGAATGAGGTTTTTTTTTTAAAGTTCAAGTCATTGCAATTAAAGGATTTCAAACCTTCTAATCATCCACCCCATGCCATTTTATATTACCAAGCATACTTGGCAAATTGTGGGAAAATGTACAGCACCCCCCACCATCCCACTTGGTCAATGCTTGGAAATGCACCCATGTGGGGAAAGGTTCCCACATGAAGAGGTTGATGTAGGCACTTTGTAAGTGCATAGGGATAGGGAGAAGAGTTTAGGCGTTAGTGGAAGGTGACGTGGGTGGGTAGATTAGTGGAGTTTAGAATGAGTTTTGTTTAGGTAGTTGTTAGTTTAGTTTTTTAATATAGTGTAGACTTAGGTGTAAGATTTAGTTTGGTTTAGTTATTTATTAATTTATTTTATATTAAGTTTGAATTTTAGCTAGTTTATGATTTGTAGTATAATTTAAAATTTTGTTAAGTTAGTAAGTATTTTAGTGTTAAATATTAGTATTGTTAGATATTAACTTAGCTTAGTTTAGTTTTTAATTAAAGTTTTAAAGTTTCAGATAGTTAAGTTTTTTGTTTAATATATTTATTTATTTTAAATGTAAACAATTATTTAAAAAAATTAAAATATAGTAGGTGTTAATGTAGATTAATTTAGTATTATTATAGTAGTGTAGTATATATTAATAGATGATGTTATTTCATTTTTTTATTGTTTAGTCATATTTAGTTTAAATTATATTGTTATTATTATTAGGAATAATTTAATTCTATTAAATTATAGATTTAACTAAAATTGTAATTAGAATAAATTTTAATTATTGATGTAATGTTAAATTAGTTAGAAGTTCTTTTTATTTCAAATGTTTCAAAACAATTAGATCTATAATCTTTTAAATTATTATTCAAATAATTCAAATATACTATTCATTAATATCTTAAAATGAAATAAAACAAATGTCAAAATCATTCTAAAAAATGAATGTTCAAATTTAACGATCTTTTTCTACTCATTCATTATAAACCTAAATAGAAAGTCAAGTTATTAATAGGTGAACTTGTTGTGTCTTACAGTGTACCTAATTTGAACTGTGAAAACAAACATATCAAACTTAGGGAATTTAATCATTATTGTTTTTTTTTTAATAAAAAAAATTACATGTGTTTTTGCCCCCACATTTTTGGGCATGACATACAACTGAACATATAGAACCTAGTCTTTGTACAATTCACAAGCACCACCACACAAAGCGATGTAGAAGACTAAGAAAGATTTCATGCAAATACAATTTTCCTTTTCCACCCCTCTGAAGGACAATAATACTTGAACTATTTTTAGAGAAGAATGAAGCAATAAGTTCAAAAGCAACAAGTATCTTTGCAAAATTAGAAAAGGCAAACTATGACTTGTTATACAGATTTCAAATGTTCTTAGATGAAGTTGGAACTAGTGAAGAAGAATATATCTTGTCTCTAAGATCAACTCTACAATGATCAACACTCTTCTTGCGGAAAAAGCCATCAAAAATTTGTAACAATAGCTTTGTGAAGAGAATTCCACAACTATGGAGAGCCAATACTGATGCACAATTTTTACTAAATGCATATGCTACAGCAATGTATTGTAGCTCATACATGAAAAAAGTGGACAAAACAATGACAAATACATTTAAAGGAATACATAATGACCACCAAAAAGATAGTATCAATGCAATACGAATGATAACAAAGCTAGGAAATGTGCTACTAAATTTATGACAAATGTCATCACAATAAGAAGCACACATTGTTCTATCACTGCCACTAAATCATAGCTCAAGAAAGTACATATTCATTAACACAAGAGATGATGACATGTACATTTATACTAAAAGGAAATAAAGAATTACTTAAAGAACCTGATGAGTCAAAAAATTTCCTCTCTAAATCCTTAGTGGACTACTATTTAAGTTGAACTCCAATCCCTCACAGCATATGCCTTGTAGAATTTTTTTGCAAGTACAACAAAAAGGGCACAAAATACACACAAAAAGAAAAAATGAGTATAATATGATTTATCAACTTCAACAAACACATGGACCTAGAAAACTATTGTAGAGAACAACTAATACTCTATGTGCCATTTACAATCAATGAGAGCACATTGAAACAAATTTTTGCATCATGGGAACAAGCACATTTATACTATCAACAAATAATCATAACGAATCAAGAAAATTTTAATCATAACACAGCTCATGCATGGGGTGACATGGAAAAAGCAATCAAGGATCTAGATACTGAAAATGACAGCATGGATGGCCAGACCCTCACAGTCAACAAACACAAGCAAATTGAGCAATATGACATACAAAAAGATATCCAACACAAGGTACAGAAGATACAAAGCAACATACATTATAACACATCTAAAATCAGCCACCATCCACAAATTATGGACAAAAATGAGTACCACAAATTGAGGCAAATTCTAAATAGAGAACAACAAGCAATCATCAAAGATATTATTTTTATTTTTATTTTTTAAATAAGAATCCATTGCGTCTATTCTTGACGGGTAGAGTTAGAATTGGAAAGATTTTCACTGCAAAAGTTATATACCAAGCTCTCCTTCAGATCTACAATAAGTACATTGACAGTGATCCCAACAAACCTAAGGGCCTAATAATAGCTTACATAAGAAAATTAGCACACAATGTAGGTGGAGTCATATTACATTCAGCATTCCACATACCTTTTATCACATCGAACTTCTTGCCACTCAATCGCAACATACTAGATGTAATGTCAAAGCACTATCATCAATTACGTGTACTTGTCATTGATGAGATATCATTAGTTGGTGCCACATTCCTACATTACATTGACAAACAATTGATGAGATAATTCAAATTCCTACTGTATACTTTGGAAATGTTGATATAATTTTCTACAGAGACTTGTACCAAGCACAACTAGTACTTGATGCAAGTGTATTTGTAAATAAAGCAACTATGTCAGAATTGATGCCTTACAATTTTTGGATAGACAATGTTAAAAGTTATTCGTTAACACGTACAATAAGTCAAAAGGATGAAAAATTCATTAATGTTCTCAATAAAATACAAATAGGCATGCAAACAAATGAAGATTTGCACTATATCAATAAACAATGCATGAGAAAACCACCATTTTACCCAACACTACCATTCCTTTTCTATAGAAAAATTGATGTCGATGCTCATAATACAAAAATTCTTGCAATAGTTCCTGGTGAAATGACTATCGTCAATGCCATTGAAAAACATGATGAAAATAATAGTACATTATGCCTACACACATGAACAATTTCACTCCCACATCAAATTCATCTCAATCCAAATATTTTGGTAGAACTATATGCAAGAAACTACAACATGAAAGATGATCTAGTAAATGAATCAAACGGAATATTCAAAGCATACACAAAATATAATGATTTTGACCTAGTTTGGATAAGATTTAATGAGAATACAATCAGACAACAACAATGCAAGAAACTTGTACAATGCTATATGGAAAAAAATGAAAATGACTGGGTACCAATACTATGCATTATTTGACCTATCCAAAAAGCATCAATAAAAAAAAATTTATTGTACGAAAATAATTCCCTATGTAGATAGTATGTGCAAGAACAATACATGGGTCATAAGGGCTTACAATGGAGGCAATGGCTTTTGACCCCATAGGTATTAAACAACATGCATTAACATACACAATACTATCACGAACTAAAAAAATTGACTCATTATTCCTTTTAAAACCTCTAATACCAAAAATATTTAAAATCAAAGAGAGAATACATCTTGAAATGTCATGCCTACAATCAAGTGCAAAATGGCAATTGAAGAATAATGATACATGTTCTCATCACACACCATCCATGCTATTATACACACTAAACATGCATAGTTTAAAGCCTCACATAAATGACATAACTAATGACTATGATATAATGTCATCTGATATCATCTACATTCAAGAAGTACACATGCAAATCCCTAAAATAAATGATGGATTCCAACATTTCAACAACTTCAATACCTACCACATACATGGTATAATAACACTATCCAATGAAACCCTAGTCATTTCAAAGATAAAGCAATACAACACAACAAATATAGAATCTACTACAATAACAACTTTGATCAAAAGTAATGAACTAAATATATGTAATCTGTATGCAAGACCTAACACACCCATTGAAGAATATGCCACTATTGTTCAAAAAGTCACTACATATGTTAAACAAATGACTAATTTATACATTGTAGGCAATTTCAATATTGATATGTCAACAAGAAATGCTAGGAAAGAAAATCTTGAAAAGTATATGCAAAACCACAACATGAATTACATCACAGAAAAAACACAAAATGTATACAACCCATCAATTGATCACATCTGGACAAACTCAAGTAATATATGTTGTTGTTACAAAGTATAAGCATATTGGAGTAATCTTCTTGCTACATTCATAAGGTTCCATACTCTCCTCTAGATTAGATAACCAAACACAAAACTAAATAGAAGAACACATACAGGAATGCAAATACATCTTACACCTAAGAGTTTTATGTATCAAAAACAACAACTCTAATTTAATAGTATATATTTCAATGTTCTACATCTATGTGCAGCACAATAATGGAAGGAAGCAAAAGAACAGGAAAGGAAATAGATGTGAAGCAAGAGCAAACAACGAAAAGGTACCAAGCTTTTCTCATCTCCAATACCATGAATTCCTACATGAAAAATAATCAATCAATATATGAATTTCTAGTATTTGAAGAAATGTTAAATATCAAACCACTACAATACTAGATTAACACCATAATACTTTGTGCAAGTCAAAACTAGGAAACCCCAATGCAATATCAATTGAGGACTCAAATGCAAGAAAAGCGGGAAACACTTTTGAAGGATACATAATTGTTGTATATATAGCAAGACTAGATAGAGAAAACAAAACATGAGAGGTACTATGTGCAGACTTGATAGACTTTAAAGGAGAAATGACAATAGCTTTAAATATGACAAGGAACCTAGTACAAGACTACAAAAACAAGATAGTTCCAAGAACATCCATTACAGTGTCAGGATTTCAAATAGGACACAAAACAACCTTTGACCATGGAGATTTTGATTGCATCTTGAAGCTCCAAGATTCAAGCACAATTGAAACTATACTGCGACTTTGCCAAGAATACAAATTCATACCAAGCACCACAATCAAACAGTTACTCACCAACTCAAGTACCCATGCCATTGGTACAATAGGTGCACTAGTAGTTGTAGGATGACAGATAGGCTCCCAATATATTGTTGACATAAAAGATAGAAACAATGATGAAGATAAAGTATAGGTAAAAAGCACACTAAACACCCCTTCTTTCTATGCAACATGTACAGTAGTCATGTTTCTATTTAGTATAGAGTTCTAAAAATAGAAAATGAAAATCTCTTGTCAATGACTAGCTTCAAATCAACTTTGCATTCCAAGAAGAATCGGTGCAAATAGCAATCCAATTATAAAGAGGTGAGACTCCTGCAATGTTGTTTAGAAACATTGTACGATGAAACGACATGGATAGAACATTTTGCATAGGGGTTGCTACATACTTTTGTACACTAAAAGACAAGAGAACATTGGATACCTTGAATGCATTGCTACAAACAACACTACAAGTAAGAAAACTTGAATAATTCAGCACTTCAACTACTAATTAATTCACACACAAGCTACATTAATATCAAAACATATCTTGCATGTTGATGGGGTTCTCAAAGTAGCCAACTCATTCACAAATCCATTTCATGCATTTTATTACCAATGCAACTTAAAATTTGAGGATTATGGAATGCTAGAAGAAAAAATAGCTCATTGCAATAGATGCAATCAAGAGGTTCCATATGTATATTCATTATACCTAAAGACTATTATCACAACTGCAAACAAACAAATCATCCAGTATTCAATAGACAAGTGCATTGTTGAACAACTACTACCAAGCCTGAAAGACACAAAAATTGAGGACTACACACAAGACAAATCAAAGTTCATCTTTATCCTTCAAGATTTCATCGTGAAAGGTCAGTTCACATTAAACTAGAACAATGTCATCAATCATGTTGTGACAAATGGAGATTGAATAATTTCTCACAATAAAAGGTAAGCATGACTAGTCACAAATGAGAATTTATTTAAAATATGAAAAGCCAGTTATTATGAGACATAATTATGATATACTAACATGCACAAAATGGAATTTGCAGGTATCATGGATAGCTATAATGACATATCAAGCTATAATTAATGGTAGTTACAAAAGATACTACTCAATATAAAGTAAGGTGTGTAATCAAACAACGTATATGCATGAGTCTCATATCCAAGTACACTCTCTGTGTCATATATGTGTAATGAAATAATGTATATGCATTAATATGCTATAAGACATACTTTTTCTCTATCAAGTTGTATAACATGATTGAGTAGATGCTTTGCTAATGTAAACTATTATTGAAATACAATGAAAAATTACACAACATGCTTTATCCTATTGTATATCCAATGTATAAAACACTATCTAAATTGCTACTTGTCATATGCAAAAACTATACTTAAGTAGGAACTTTGACGCTTTGCGTCCCTGTTTATATATTAATTTTAATTTTTTAATATATTTTAAATTTATCAAAATCTTATATTTTCAAATAGAGTTTCTATTAAGTTCAAAAATAAAGTTAATATTACTTTTATATAATTTAAAATATTTAAAATAATTATATAAGATCTTAAAGAATTTAAATATTTAAATATTTATTATATGTAGAAATAACTTTTTAATTTTTATAATCAAATAAAAAGTTAAAAATTTATAATTTACATATTTTTTGTATTTTAAAATTATATCTTAAATTTAAATAAATGTATATATTACTCTCTTCCACTAAATATTAAGTTAAATAATTGATACTATAATAAATAATTTTAACTTGAATGACTAATAGAATACTAACTTCTTCTTTTTTGTAAAATGGCTATGCACAATAGAAATTTTGCAAAAAAATAGAAATCAAATAGTTTTGCCTTCAAATCCTAGTTTACCCTAAAATTTTATAATCATTTAGAACCCTTGAGTAACATCGAGAATGATAATAAGCAAGAATACCCAAATACGGAGCAAATGAGACTAGTCCTACCAAGCAACAAAGGAAAATTTGCAACATTCTTGAAACTACAAGAAGAAAGGAGCAAGAATATCTAGAGACAAAGGGTGGTCAAAAAAAACACATAGCTTCACAGAGATCAAAGTCCTAGTTGGAAAATGGTGCATAATAGGAAGCAAAATAAAGGCATCAATTAAAGATCTAGAGCATTGGGAAACCAAATCAATCATCGAAAGAGAATAAACAAAAATGGTAGAGTCAATACAGATAAACAAATAGAAACACATAGATCTAGCCCAAGCACCCGAGCACAGGATCTCAACAACATCCAAGGTAAAAAAACTTTGAGCACATTAGGTATCCTTCTCAACAGCCCTCCCTCTTTCACGGTACATTCAACACACTTAGGAATTATATCTAATCACCCTCTTGAATAGAATCACCTGTAGCAATTTTGGCAACAAATAGTATACCTATAGGTCCCAACTCGAAAGCATGGAAGAACCTTTTTTCTATTAACCAAAACCCTAGCAAAAATTTAGCTTCATCAAAAATCTTTAGGTTCAAAGAAGATATCAAAACATACTATCGAGGAAACTTTAGATATACCCAAACTCCTGCACTCTTCCCCCAAGTTGTATCTTCCTCCACATTGTAAAAACCTTGAGCCACATTTACAAAACCCTAGCTTAAACACATAAAACTTTGTTAGGTTAGAAAATAAAAACATCATTATGATTAGCAATGAAATTTTGGAAGGAAGATGGCATGAATGCCAAATGAAAGGCCTATATGCATATTGGGATGCCCTAGATGACAAAGAAGAAAGACTAGGGTACTAGTTTCACATGTTCAATCTAGAACAGGTAAGTATAATTCCTTTATCTCATAGATTAATATACATTCATTATGATTTTGAATTAGTTAAAAAGACAATATTATCTGCTCAACCATGCTTCTTCAAAGGTTTCTTCATTAATTTCATTATATGGTAACCAAATTTTATTGAGGCATCAATTAACCAACTTAGATTTCCAAAATGGTTAATTATTAAATACATCCCCATGGAAATTCACACTCAAACTTTGGTAAGATTAGGTTCGATATTAGGAAATCTTTTAGGGATAGAAGTGAATAAAAAAAACCATAGCTCAAGCAAAATTTTAGTCAATCTCTACCCAGAATATGAAGCAAATTGAGCAATTAGAATTATAAAAAAATAAATCAATTATGATATGCAATACAAAAAATATGAAGGTAAAATAAAATATTTGTATTTTATTAACAATTCATCAACAATAGATCTATCAAAACCCAAAGAGAATCATTTGACAGAAACTACAAAGGAAGGTAATCAAATGGGACAATGCAACAAAAAAGTGTCTACAATACAAAGTAAGATTACACAAGGAAAAGAGCAAATAGAAGAAGAAGAAACTCAAGATAGAGAGGAAATCAGGGAATGGGAACAAAATTTCTCTCTTCTACCTAAGTCTATCTTACAAAAAAAATCAAGAGTCAGCGACAAAAGTATGGCAAAAATTAATTATCAAAATTTGGATAATAACCTCAGGTAAATTGGCTCTAAATATGAGGAGGATATCAAAAAGATTTAGATATGTGAAGAATATGTGGAACATAATTTCTCAATTGAGGATATTAAAGAAAATCTGAAAACATACAATCAACTGATTAATGAATTTATCCTAATTCATAATGATATTGAGGATCAAATAGAAATTCGCGAAAAGGCTCATAACCAACATCAAGAAGACTACATAGTAGACATGGACTCATCAAACAAAATAGAAGAAGAAAAAATTGAGACTAAAGCAAGATTAATTCACACTAATCCTCCATATAATAACCATCAAATTAGAGACACACATTGCGATAGAACTAGAAAAGAACCAAGAGAACCAAAAAGTTAATGGAGGATCCAAGGAATTGATCACAGAGTAGCTCAACTTAGCTAGGAAGAAGAAAGCACTTAGAATTTTAGACTCAGAATCTCTTTCACTTGATATCAATAAGAATTCAATATCACAAGTGGATGTAGTAAATAGAGGTATAGAAATCAACCATGGACATAACACATATAAATTGGAATTGCAAAATGCAACACAAAGAGGAAAAAGGATTCAAAAGATAGCCCTGGGTATTTTGACAAAAGTAAGCACAAGTTTGGTGGACACCAGAGAATGGAAAAAATCCATTTACATCAGTAGGAAATAGACTACAAAAAGAGCAAGATTTTTTTAAAGAAATAGTACAACTAGAATCTATAACCTTCTTCACTTCAAAACCACTAATGAAATGGAAAAAAATTCCTTAATAGATCAGCAAAAGGAATGTTCAAACAAACCTAATGAAATTCCCAGCGAAGTATCAATAATATTAAATTTATTATGCACATACAATCTTGGGAATTTGGATAAGGCAAATAAAGAAGAAAGGCTCTCCAAGGAATTATGGGAAGAATTTGGAGTAGTGGAACTATTGGAGAAAGGATAGGAATCGATAAAGCAGAATTTAAGTAGAGAGATGGGTGAGCATGAGTCAAAGATGATAGAGAAAGAGAGAGTCATACAAGAGAGATTACTGGAAGAAGTCAAACTAGAAGAATTGGAAATTATGGTAGAATCAAGTGGAGATACTATTAAACAAGCACAAATTAATTTGACAAAATTAGGAATAGCTCAAACTTTAGATCGAATGCCCCTACCAAAATGTCGAGAACCAAAAAAAAGAAGAGAGGCAAAAAATTTAGTAGAACTAAGAACATAAATTGGTAATGCATAAAACTAGAGAAAAATATAGGACACTTTGAAAGGTGAGAAGGGGTAGAGCCTTCCCACAAAGCAATGAAGATAACATCTTGAAATGTTAGGGAACTAAATGCCCCTAACAAAAAGTGCTTACTCAAGTGTAACTTAACCTTGTTTAACTTAGAATTAATAATGATCCATGAGACTAAACTAAATAAACAAGAAGGTGAGAAGTTAACAAAAGAAGTTGGAATTTGGAAGACTATTTTGAGAGAATCAAAAGGAGATTTAGGATGAATGGGTATGATATAGGACCTGCGAAAAATTGAATTAGCATGTTTATTAGTAAATAAAAATTGGATGGGGGGTAGAGTTAAAAGCTACAAACCATATAAACAATTCATAATCATAAATGTATGCAACACAGTATAGACGATAGAAAAGAAAAGGCTATGGAATGAAATCAGCAACTTTATGGACCTCTTTCAAGAAGAGAATGTTTGGGTGAGAGGTGACTTCAAAACCATTCTAGATCTAAAAGAAAAAAGCGAAGGTCTCAAACCATATCTCAGACTCTATTAGATTTCAAAGAATGGTTTCAACAAGATCATCTCATAAACATTTCCCTATGAATGAATAGTTCACATGGTTCAACAGGCGTAGAGACTTTTGCCAAATAGAAAAAAGATTAGATAGATTTATCTTCAAAGGGAATTTATAGACTTTTGATTATACCTTTCAATCATCAATTATGTCCTACGCTAGTTTGGATCACTTCCCTGTCAGTCTAGATATCTTTGTACCTCTTAAAACTAAGAGAAATCCATTCAAATGTGAAAAATATGGTTAATGGATGAAAGTTTCATGGAAAACATTAACAATTGGTGGAAATAAGAAGTAGCGGAAGGATCTAGAATATTTTGCTTCATCTCCAAACTGAAACTTCTAAAATAGAACATTTAAAAATGGAATAAAAAACACTTTCAAAACATCTTTAAAGAAAAAATAGAGATAGAAGCAGAATTAGAAAACCTAAATAAAATTTTCATTCAACAAGGAAAAGACAATGAAATTTTTGAAAAATAAAAAGAACACATAAACACATAGACATCTTGAACAAAGAATAAATACATTGGAGACAAAAATCAAATGAAGCATGGCTTCAAGAAGGAGATTGCAACACCAAATTCTTCCATAGTAGTACAATCGGGAATAGAAACATCAACATAATATCAAAAAGTAAAAATAGTTTATGCACTATAATAGATAATCCTTCACAAATAGTAATTTTTTTGTTAAATATTATACAAACACTTCAAATAATTATGAATATTCAAATTGTGCAGCACAAAATATGATGCTAGAATCTATACCTAAACTAATCGCCATAGAAGATAATAAGATGTTAAATAAAGAATTCACAAAAGAAGAAATTTAAAATGCGCTACTTAGTATGAATCGTAATAAGTCCCCAAGTCCAGATGACTTTCAATCATTTTTCTTCTAGAAATGCTAGCATATATTAGGTGAGGATTTATATGAAGCCTTAGAAGCTATCAAAAATGCAAGTTCTCTATTAACAAAAATCAATCACACCTTCATCACACTCATACCAAAGAAAGAGGATCATATAGTGTAGGAGTTGATAAAATCTAACTCCGTAATGTGCCAAGATCACCTACATGCAAATATCTTGCCGAAGAGAAACCAAAGGAGCAAGAGCTTGAAGCAAACAATGCAAGAGAAAATGTTTCACAATAGGAAAATGAAATTTCTATGTGAATGGATGATTTTACAATGAGAGAGAGACCAAATATAAAGGCCTCAAGGAAGCTTGTATAACAAGCTGGAAGGTGGTAGAAGATAAGGTTGAAACTAAGCACACTTCCACAAAAAGGTAGAACATGCTAGAAGGGAACAAAGTCCTATGTTGTCAACAACTCATCACTACAAATATTAACTACATGAATTTACCTAAGTAAGATTAAGTAAATAGAATAATTAATTAATTAATTATTTACTCTAACACCCCCCCTTAAGTGCAACTTAGGGGAATGCCTTAAGCTCACAAAACTAAGAGAAAATGCAGAATGGGTCCCAAAAACAAGGCCATGTTAGGTACCCATATTTAATGCAAAGAAATGCAACCTCTAAAAATAGAGAAAGAGGGAAAACCTCATGGGAAAAACCCTCCTCCAAAAAGAGGTAAAAAACATGCTGAAAAATATATAAGTGAAGGAAGGAAGGCCTCAACCAGTCCCCACAAGGACAACTTTTGTAACCCCAAGCATAGACTGCAACTGAAGATAGCATTGTGATGCAAAAGGTTTAATGAAGATGTCAGCAACCTATGCATCAGTGGGAATGTACTATAATACAATAAAACATCTTGGATTAGCTGACAAATGAAGTGCATATGCAACTCAATGTGCTTTGTATGGTGATGCTCCACTGGGTTGCAAGAAATGTGGATGGCACTCTGATTATCGCACCACAAAATAATGGGATGATCGAGAGGCAAACTAAACTCAATCATCAACTACCAAAGCTATAAAGCCTCTTGACTGGAAAGTACTATGGCATGGTACTCAACCTCTATAGATGAAAGTGCTTGAGCATGTTGCTTTTTGCATGACCAACTAATCGGACTAGAGCCAAGATAAAACATGAAGCCAAAAGTAGACTTTTGATCATCAACATCATCGGCCCAATATGAGTCATTGTAGCCAACAATGTGCAGAGTCCCTATGGTGTAATGAATTCCATACATGAGTGTGCCCTAAATGTAGTGCAAAATATGCTTGGCAACTTGCCAATGACTCTATTGAGGGTCCTAAGAAAATTGAGAGACAAGGCCAACTGCAAAGGAGAGATTAGGATGAGTGTGTGTCAGGTACAACAAGCTACCAACCAACTACTGATACAAAGTAGCATCCATGGAAGGAAAAGAGTAGGAGGTAGACAAAGTGACACCCAATTGAAAAGGTGTGGGAGTAGGCTTGCAATCAAGCATGTCAAAGTGACCAAGCATGTCAAGAGCATACTTCTGTTGATACACAAAAATCCCTATAGAGGACTAAATAATCTAAAGACCAAGAAAATAGTGCAGCAAACCAAGATCAGTCATCTCAAACTGGTCCATCAATGCATGCTTAACATCTTGAAGCATAGATGATGAGCTACCCATGAGGATAAGATCATCAACATATAGAACAAGAATCAAAATCTCATCTCCAAGATATTGAATGTACATTGTGGGATCAGAATGGCAATGAGTGAAGCCTATAAAAAGTAGAAAAGAGTCCATCTTCTCATACAAAGCCCAAGGGGCTTGCTTGAGACCATACAATGAGCGTCAAAGTTTGCAAACCAAGTAGGGATCCTACAAAAACCCTAGAGGTTGCTTCATATAAATCTCCTTAGTGATATCATTGTGCAAGAAGGCACTCTTCACATCCATTTGATAAATAGGCCATCCCTATGAAGCTACAAGGGATAAGGCAAGGCGGATAGAATTCATCTTGGTGATAGGAGCAAATGTCTTGATGTAGTCAATACCCTCAACCTGCAAGAAACCCTTTGCAACAAGATGAGCCTTATGCTTATCAATTGAACTATCAACAACATACTTAGTATGATAGATCTAATTGCATTACACTTTCTCCCCTTGGGAAGAGGACAAAGATCCCATGTGTGATTCTTAATCAAAGAAGAATATTCCTCCTCCATTGCATTGTCCCATTCAGAATGTCCTATCACTTCTGCAAATTTTTGAGGATCATCACTGATAGCATGACTGAGAAGACTAGAACCCCCAGTATGAGAATGAGTGTGACAGGAATTGGAAGGGTCACCAGCTAGAGATCCTACAGCCTCAACTATAGCTTGAGCCCACTTAGGCATCTAGGGAGGATCTTATGGTAGAGGTAAATGGGGATCACCATGATCATCATCCTCATCATTCATGGAACAACCTGGAAAAGAGGAGGGAGTAGTGGGAGATGAAGTAGGCATTGCAGGTGAGGAATAAACTGTAGGAGGGCTCTCATCAAACTGGACATCCCATCAAAATAGGACCTCTCTGGAATTAGGATCAAACAACTTGTAACCCTTAACATCCTTGTAGTAGCCAACAAAAATGAGAGATCGACTCTTCTGTTCCATTTCTTTCCTTTGAGCATCAGGTACAAATGCCCATGCTACACTCCCAAAAACTCAAAATGATGATACATTAGGCTTGACATGAGACCAAGCCTCCTCAGGAGTCATATGTCAAAGTTCCTTGTGAGGCATTCAATTCTAAATATAGGTGGCACAATTGACTGCCTCTACCCAAAAACATGAATCCATGGACCTGGACTGAATCATACAATTAGCCATCTCTCGTAGTCTTTTGTTCTTCCTCTTGGACACACCATTCTGCTAAGGAGTGTAGGGCACTAAAAATTGATGCTAAAGACCATGCTCAAAACAAAAATCTCTAAAGGATTGGTTCACATATTCCCCCCCATTGTCTATGTGTATCTGCTAAATAGAAAGACCAAATTGGTTCTCTACAAATGCCTTAAAAACTTGAAATGAATCAAAGACATCAAACTTGTACTTAAGAAAGTACACCTATGTACATCTGCAGAAGTTATCAATGAATGTAAGCACATATCTAGCACCCAAAAAAGGAGTAGGAAATGACATGAGGTCACTATGAATCAACTCCAAAGGTGATAAAGCACGAGTGGCTCGTCCATGTGGAAAAGAATCCCTATGTTGCTTGCCAAGTGCACAATCCTAACAAACACCATCTAGATAGGAAATCTGGGGAAGCCCAAGAACAAGTTCCTATGTGCTCATCTGCTAAAGATATATATAATTGACATGCCAAAGTCTTCTTACTAAATATGCATGTGCAACTAAACATGAACCTGTTTCATTAGAAGACTCAAATCCATCAAATTTGTAGAGGCAAGATCTAGAGCCAACACTCCTAGTAGCCACAATCATCTTAGAATCATGTAAGTCCTAGATAACCACATCATGTGGTTAGAACTCAACTATCTTACCAGAGCCAAAGTGGCAAATCTAATAGATATACAATACATTCATTGAAATGTTAGGGACACAAAGCACATCCTAAAGAGATCCCCCAGCTAGTGCAGTAGAACCATAACCCAAAACTAAAAGTTGTGAAGAGTTCCCAATAGCAATCTATGTGGTAGCACAAGGAGCAAGTGAAGTGAGTAACTTAGGAGTGTTTTTCATATGATGAGAAGTGCCAGAATCAAGAATCCATGTAGGCCCTGAAGTCGTAGCTCAAGCAAAAAGAGCATGACCTTTCCCTACAAGGGGGGATGAAGATTGAGGGGCTTAAATATGATGCTCCTTCATGACTTCCTCTAAAGCCTCCAAAAATTTCCAAAACCTAGAAATGGGATGTCCATCCTTGCCACAAAAACTACAGGTATCACTGGATTTCTTCTTGGTCTTGGAGGTAGACTCAACAGACTTTGAGGAATCCTTACCCTTTGAAGGGTTTGCTAGAGGAGTAGCTAGAGGCTTAGGATCAGATTTTGATGTGTCTTTCTTCAATTTTCCTTTCTTCTTTGATTTTCCCTTAGAATTTTGAGCAACTAATGCTTAGCTAGAAGAGCCAGAGGCATCCACTTGTTGGATCTTTGCCTATTCCCATGTCAACTGATCATAAAATGTCTCAATGGTAGGCATCCTATGTCTATCACTGAGGCCATCCATGGTGAAGTAGAAATTAGAAGAAAAAAATTGATATTGTCCTTGAAACTTCGAGAGTATCAAAAAAATGCACTCATCATCTATTTTGTTTTTCCCACATCCCTGTAAAATTGCACGTAGAGATTTGAACTTCATCAAGAAGTCTTTAATGGTGGGAAAGTTGGCTGGTGACAAAGAAGTCAACTATACATCTAGCTGAAGTGCCCAAAACTCATTCACTTGGCCAAACAAAGTCTAAAATTTGAGCCAATAAGCCTGTGGAGTGGTCAAACCATCTAAGTGAAATAGTAGACTATCTGAAATGTTCAGTGCAATTAATCCCATGGCCTCATCCATTTTGGTCCTGTGCTAAAGAACCTCAAAAGCTCATGTGAGAATAGGTTGATTCTCATCTAGGCATGACCATAAGCCCCTTGACATGAGAAGCCTATTCATGTGTGCCTTCTAGGTGTGATAGTTGTGTGGTGTGAGACGGGTCATAGATGGATCCACCATTGAGAGAAGAAGACAAAAGTAGAAGGGTCTTATTCTAAATTAAATTTATAGGGAAAAAAATACCCTCCCCCACAATAGATAATGATATCCCTCAAATACCACAAAAAACAACTATTGAAAGAAAAAAAAAACTAAAATAGAACCTAGATTCTAGATGCAGAGAAGGAGGAAACAAAAGCTTCTACTTTGATGCCAAAAATGGGAGCCTAAACAAAGTCAAGATCTGATGAAACTAGCACTATTATCTTCACCTCTAAGTCAACTTTCTAGCACTTCTTTTAGATCATAAAAACACCTCTGTATGCTCAAGTTATGGCTAAAAAATTGATTGTTGCTCCAAAAAACCACCTTGCTAAAAAAATACAGTCACTGGATTAAATTTGAAGCCCATACTATTGTCACCTGGTTGTCATCAAAAAAAAATTTGATCATCAATTTCCTGATGTTAGTAGCTAGAATGATGACATCACTCGACCAAAAAATGATGTTAACATGGGGTCCAGCAGTGATGACATCAGTAGCAAAGTAGATGATGTATCACCGAGAAAAGCTGACGTCAATAGTCACTTTAGTGACGTGGGGTGGTCAAAAAGTGATGTCACCACTAGAGCAGTGACAGGCAATGAAGTTCCAGTGGCAATGGCACCTGGGAGGAGAATCGGGTGATGCAGCAACTGCTCTGTTGGTGGAGGCAGAGGAAGGGTAGTGCATGGGCTGCGATGGAGGTCAGGCATTACGTGGGCAACGCGGTCAAGCCTCGATAGAGCGTGGGTCCATACAATCATGCAGTAGCCTGTAGGGGGGCTAAAAAAAAATTTTGATGCCTAGAAGCCAAATTTGACAAATTTTATATGAATCTTGACTGTAACTAGCCTTCTAGATCTAATGGCAGTGTCTGTTTGGGCCCAAGGTGCTCCAAAAAAATTCTCTACCCCTAGATTGAAGAAAAATGCACAAACAAACTAGGGTTTGTGTCTCCAAATCGTAGCTTCAAAAATCCTTTGAACAAGAAGTAGTAGGGAGGCTCTGATACCATGTAAGAGTTGATAAAATATGACTCTATAATGCACCAAGATCACCTACATGCAAATAGCTTGCCGAAGAGAAACCAAAGGAGCAAGAGCTTAAAGCAAACAACACAACAAAAAATGTTTCACAATAGGAAAATGAAATTTCTATGTGAATGGATGATTTTACAATGAGAGAGAGACCGAATATAAAGGCCTCAAGGAAGATTGTAGAATAAGCTGGAAGGTGGTAGAAGATAAGGTTGACAACTAAGCACACTTCCACAAAAAGGTGAAACATGCTAGAAGGGAAAAAAACTCCCTTGTTGTCAACAACTCATCACTACAACTATTAACTACATGCATTTACCTAAGTAAGCTTAAGTAAATAGAATAATTAATTAATTATTTACTCTAACATATAGATCCTAGTGACTTTCATCCTATTGCTCTTTACAATCCCATCTATAAATTTTATTCCAAGACCATAACTAATAGAATCAAGTTAGTCCTCCCCAAGTTAATCAATGAAGAGAAAACTAATTTTATACCCAATAGATCTATTTAGGATAGAACAATCATCATTCAAGAACTTATATACTTAGTTCAAACTCAAAAATAAACATGCATGTTAATGAAACTAGATATTCAAAAAGCTTATGACAAAGTAGAGTGGAGATTCCTTTGTAAAACACTAGAAGCCTTTGGTTTTTTGAAATAGTGGATTAACCTAGTTTATAACTTTATTTTAACACCCAAATTTTCTATTCTCATTAATGAAATAGTAAAGGGATTCTTGAGCTCTTGTAGAGGAATTAGACAAGGGGGTCCAATCTCACCCTTTTTTTTCATCATTATGGCAGAAACATTTGGTAGAGCCATAAAAAAGGCCAAATTAGAAAATAAAGTATCAGGATTGTCTATCACCATAGAGGTCAACAACATCACACACCAGCAATTTTTTGATGACATAATAATAGTAGGTATTAGTAATTTAAATGAAGCCAAAATATATAACAAAATCATCTCCATCTGTGTGAGAACATCAGCACAAAAAGTAAACAAGGAAAAATTAGAAATATTCTTCTTAAATGCCAAAATGGAAATGGAAAATAGCATTTTTAAAATTATGGGATACAAGAAAGGATCCTTTCCTTGTAAATATCTAGGCATCCAACTAGAGAAATGATTGAGGAATGGAAAACCTTGGGAATCCATCATCAAAAAAATTGAAAAGAAAACCAATTCATGGAAAAGTATATGGCTCATTAAGGCATGATGTGTTACTAAGATCAAATCCATACTATCAAAAATCCCATCTTATAATATTTCATGTCTTCCCTTGCCCAAAGGAATCAAATACAAAATTGATCAAAATTTTAGGGATTTCTATTGGAAAGGGGCAGAAGAAAAGAAAAAACAAGCAGTAATAAAATAGAATAATATATGTAAACCTAGGACTCAAGGAGGGATAGGAATAAAAAATTTCACTTGGTAAAATGAATCCTTTGGAGCCAAATTAGTATGGAGAATGTATACAAACAAGGATAGTAAATGGGCAAAAATATTATGATAAATATTTAACCAATGACCCTCACTCTCTATTTAGCACTATTAACCCTCCACAAGGATCGAACACTTGAAATTTCATGCTACATTACAGATCTTTAATCTCTAATTATCTTACTTGGAATTTAGGTAGGGGAGAAGAAGCCTTATTTTGGGAAGACTCATGGGATGGGTTTCCCTCTCCTAATTCATCTTCTCTCTCATAATCCATTAAACACAAATTGGCAAACCTGTGGGGTAGATTTGTCAATAATTACAAAAAAATTGAAAATAATTACCCTACAGAACTCTAGAAATGAAATTCAGTAGAAAACATTGATCTAACAGAACAAGAGAAACTTCAGTATAAGCAATTTATCAACCTTAGAATAGCCTCACACAAAGATCATTGTGACAAATTAGTATGGGGGCTTCAAAAGAAGGATCCTATAAAGTTAAAATAGGTTATGATCTCATCATTAATCATCAAAGGTGGGAGAAAATCAAAATCCACCTTGCTCTTTGTTGGGATCCAACATGCCTCCCTAAAGTGGGGATTTTGGGATTTTTTTATGGATGGCATCCCAAAATAGAATCCTTACAGCTGATTGGTTTACCAAACTAGGTTTTGAAGGACCCTCGAGATGACCCTTTTGTAAATAGGCATCAGAGATGGTAAATCATTTTCTCATTTAGTGTAGCTTTTTTAAAACATGCTAGAATTGGCTATGTTCAAAATTGAATTGGCCTTTCAGCTCTCCCTTCTAATCTCTAGGATCATCTCAAGAGTTGGCCCAAAGATGGACAATCCAAAAATTATAACAATCTCTGGAAGATATCACCATCCATTCTCTTATGGGAGATATGGAAGGAGAGAAGCAAGAGAATCTTCAATGATGAAGCATTGCAACCTGACTCTTTCCTTAGCAAAGTTAAATCAAGTATCACGAAAGTTCTCAATAATCATCTCAGGAATCTCACCAAGGAAGAAGGAGCATTATTAGAATGGGATGGTCTAATGAAAAAGAATTCAAACAAACTTATTAACCCCTAGGGTATATACCAAATCTAACAAAGAAGCCCAAGCTAATTGCATTTGGAAACCCCCTTCACTAGGTTGGGCAAAGGTAAATTTTGATGGTTCTTCTAGGGGAAACCCAAGTATAGTTGGATTAGGATGCATCATCTCTTACTCTGACAAATGGATTCTCAAATGGGCTAAACCACCAATGAGGGTTAGTAATAATCTGATAGAGTTAGAAGTGCTCTCAGAAGGACTCCAACTATGCTGGAATATAGGTATCAAGAAACTCATAGTAGAAGGTGATTCTCAAATTATTCTTAATGCACTCCATAAAAGAAGCACAACAAATTGGGTATTAAATTCAAAACTCAAAACTATCCTAAATATAGAAAATAATTTCAAATAAATCAAACTCCAATATATTTACAAAGAAGGCAACAAAATAGCAGATGCCCTAGAAAATGCTAGAGTTGATGGTCAAAAATTCACCATTTATAATAATGAGGATTAACACCTTTATAATCCTACTAAGAGTTTTACAATCTTTCAATCTGCCTTCGAGTAACCTAATAATTATAAAATTCTCGATCATCTATCATTGAAATAATTGGAATAGGGGTGACATAATTTGTAATTATGAATCATTAAACATAGAGGCTTCCCATTTATCTATGCTCATATCTCTCACACACACCTTGGATCACAACCTTTACAACAATTATACCCAATCACTGAGATTTGGACAAATCACCTTGTATAGGACAAAATCGTGGTATTTTCATTGTTTTAGATATCTTTCTACTAAATATCCCAAATTTTCAAAATGAGAAATCTAAGGAAGGGAATATTCTAATGATGTTACCTATGTTATTTAAGGATCTTCAAAGATTTCTCAATGGTGTCATTGATAGATAGTCATTAGCTATAGGCTTTGGGTTCTTTCACTTTGGGCTACCTTTATCTAGTGATCTACGAGATGGACACATGTATTAGGATGAAGCTAGGTCTTAGAGAGATGGCCTTTTGTGGGGAGATTTCCTTGCTTAGGATTAGCAAGATTGTGAAGCCCAAGGATAACTTGATTCATCAGGCTATCAAGATTATCTAGTGTGAGGAGTTCTCTGTTTTGGCTAATAGGCCCAAACACAACTCTGAAATTGTGGCAATTTTTGTTGCCACCATCCTACATGTGGACATGGATACTCTAGCACTAAGGGATTTCTACAAGTTTGTGTTTAAGGGTCCCTATCTTTTTGAGCTAGATGAGGTTTTAGGTAATATTGACAACGACCTCTACCTCCCCAAAAGGAGCAAGTATTACATCAAGGACACTCTGGCGAAAGTCTCTCTGATCTTGATAGTGAAAGACAAGAGAGCCTTTATGCTTTGCATGGAAAAAATCACTCACAATTGGATGTTCCTTCTTCTCACTATGAACACATGTATCTATATAGATTGGAGAGGCACAGAGTGGTACTACTAGATGGAAGACATCTTGGATGATTAGCATTTGTTCTTGTTGTTTTTTTGGTTGGAGCTACCTCCCTCGGTTTTGGGTTCCTCATTGTGGGTTGGTTATTTTTCCCTAGTTGTATTGCTCTTCCTTTTGAGCCCTTTCTAGTTCTCTTTTTCCCTTGTTCCCTCTTTTCACTTCTTCTCTCTGGTTGAGCCCTTCTCTTTTATCTATGGGGCTCCCTATTATTCTTTTCCTATGATCGCTTTTCTTGTAGTTTCGTATATAACTATAGTTCTGGCTATGTATGGATCTTTGTATTTGGTTTGGCTTTTCTAGTTATCTAATACTATGTTTGGTTTTATTGATTTGGTACTCTTTTCACTAAGACTTTGGTGTTGTGCGCTCTTGTTCTTTTGTGCTCTCTAAGAGTTATCAAGCTCTTCTAGTAATTTTACTCTTTTTAGCCTCTTAACAACCATCTTCCTCATCAAGATACATTAATTTAGTTGTGATCATTTTATCACAAAATTAATCAAAATCAAAAATCTTAAAGCAGAGACTAAGAATAAAAATAATGGAAAATTATTACAAGGTCCTCTAGAGAGAAGGTTTTTTTGCTACTCCTTTTTCTTAGTTTATTGCTAACACTTAATATTTTTATCCTTCACCTTATTTTTTGAAATTCAAGCTTTTGTTAATAGTATCTTGGCTTAAATTTGGCATATATTCAAGATTTTTTAATTAATTCTAACTTTTTTAATGTTTTAGAGGGGTTTCATGTAAATTGTTAGCATGCTAGGTGGGAAGGAGTCTATCCTTTCTTGCATATTTGCTAGACCCAAGTGCACTATTTCATTCTATCACTATTATGCTTTAGAATTCATTTAGAATCTTGAAAAGGAGGCTTCTAACTTCTTCAAATCAATATTAAAACAAGCAGAGATCACACAAAAAATTGGGAATGATTCTTTTAAGATGTAAAAATGTATCAGGCTAATCCAAAGGTCCCATCACTAGTACAAAAATAACAATATATTACTAAATAAACTACTAAAAATTGTAGATATGTGACTAATTTTGATCACCTGACCAATGGCAATTTATTGCTGGGCATTTATCTCCCAACCAAATTTATGACCAAACTATTTTAATCATTGATTATGTCATTTATTGTAGTTACTTGGTAGTTTATATGGTAGTTTATTTAGTAAGTTTGGTAGTATATTTGGTAGTTTTTTGGGTAGTATATTTGGTAGTATATTTGATAGTTTCTTTGGTATTATATTTGTTAATTTATTTGGTAGTATATTTGGTAATATTTGGTAGTTTATTTAATCATTAATTTAGTCATATTAGGGCACAATGGAATTGAACCACCATCCTTCTACTTATAAAGTAGGTGCTCTTCCATTGAGCTAGTACCCTTTAAAGAATAATGCAAAAAATTGACAAAGTTGTCTTCCCAACATTAGATCTACCATGATCATGGTCACTGTAACATGATATACTCTTCTCAAAGAACACAAATTTTACTTATTATGAAAAACAATAATCTAAATCTTTATCAATAACAATTCAACAATTGTAACTTCTTTGTTCAAGCATTTTAAAGTTATTTTTCATGTCAATTACACTTTTCTAAATTATTGTAGTGGTAAACTCTTATAAATATAATTTGGAGCACTTTGGCCACACACAAGTATCGTTTCTTGTGCTAACTTCTTAGAAAAAGATACAAATGATTATGCAATTTTTGTCAAGAAAATAGAACTTTTCATTATATAAAAACACCAAACCCCATTAAAAATCATATCAAACTACCTCTTTTTTCTTTTCATAGTCTCTTCAATAATTGAGATAGCTTGCATGCATTGTAAAAATAGAGTCGCTATAATGACAAAATGTAATTACTATAATAATACCAATGTCAAGAGCATGCAAAAGCCACATATGGTGGATGTACAAAGGACATGTTGAACTATGCCAATTCTTGCCATGACCTAAGAGACTATTTTTTGTGAGGAAAAAACAAAAGACTACCAAAAAAATCAATCCAACATGCTTCAACTCCAAGAATGAAAAAACTTTGAAGATATCCTACAATCATGACATTCCATGTAATCACATTTATTTCAGATATTTGTCATGTTTTATGAAAACTTCTACATTTTTCATACATTACTAGAAGAGAATTCACTATAAGGTCATCTGACTCAAGTATCACTCCTATTACATAGCCCTATATGTATTTTCCCTCAGGTAGAGCTTCCAAATGAGTACTAGCCTCGAGAATACAAGTAATTATAATTTTTTGTGACTTCAGTCCTTACCTCTACATATGGTGAAAGACTTCAATGGCCTCCTATCAGTGCTCACTCATTATGTTCTCATTGATCATATAATCCCATGCCTCCACACTTGGCTTGTGTATTGCTCCCTTGTTGATTGGTTGCAACTCTAGAAATGTTGCCATCAATTTTTACAATGTGGTAGGAAATGGAAATTTAATCAACAAATACAAAAAAAAAAGTGAATGTAGAGGTAAGTCTATCAAGAACACTAAGTGCACTTAATAATATTTTACATCCACCAAATTGGCATAATTTCTACACATCCAATTTTCCCACTCTTAACCATCAAATATTTAACTCAATTTCATGCCATTCTAGTGATGGAAAAGAGTATTATTTATTGTTATCTATTTATTTATTAAATTTCAAAAAGTATTATCATAGTTGTTGGCTCATGGTCATATATCATAGAAAAGATAAAATTCAAAATAAAGAAAAAAATATTATATTCACTTCTAGGTTTCATTTGATGGCATTAGAGAAAAAAAGGCGACAAGCTCACAACTTTACCAAAAGAAGAAGTTAACTAGTACTTATCTAAAAGGAGACAAAAATTTGTCATACTTGAAGATCACCTCGATATTTCTAAATTTTCTTAATAATTCTCATTGATTCATCTCTAAATCCATCCTGATATCTAATATATAAGAAATGTCATAGTCAATTAAGTTACACATCCAAAAACTACAAACACATCTCATAATCTAAAGAGAAATAATTTTGAAAAGGAAAAATTAAAAATGTATATAAATTGGGTGATTGTTATAACTTCAACTTTATACACCATACATAAATGTGAGATTGGAACATTTATGTAAATTAAAATAAAAGCATTGCCAAGAATGCATGAGAATCTTCTTGAAGATCCAAGCTATATTCACCACAACATACTAAATCAATATCCATTGTATGTTAGTGTACTTGGATTATTTTACTATGTTGTCATCTTAGTAAATTACAATGACAAAGCTTTTAAATTTCACAACCATAGACATCAAAACATATCTATGATTTAAGTATTCTTTTAATTTTCTGTACACAATTTTTATGGAAGTTGTGTTCTTAAAAAATGAGTTTTTTATTATATCAAGGAAGCTTCTTTGTTTATTTATTAAAAAATAATCTCTCTTGCCCTGTGTACAAAAACAACCAATACTTCAAAGTAACATTGAATCTAAAGTTAATTTCATTTTTATGAAACTAGTGGTTTACCTCTTAGAAACCCTGATGGAATAAATTGCTTGAGGCATAAAAAATTGACAACTAGACAATGAATAGTTAGCATTTTAAATTTCATATAGCAATCCATCAATAAGAGGCAAAAAAAGAGATAGCTAGCTTGTCTGATTTAATTTTCTATTCACTTGCAAGGATACTAAATTTGATTAGTAACTAGGAATTGAACTCACTCACCTTGAAGATTGAGAATTTAAATTTCATTCTTCCAACATATTGTATATTGCATGAAATTCAAGATTGAGTTTGACTCAAAAACTATGCAGTTAAATCTTGATAGCAATATCACAATTTGATTTGTTGTAGAAATTATCTCCTACTTATCATGCAAATATTTGACATGATTATAAAATGTTTTCAAGGTATTGTATGTTATCTTTAAATTTGTGATCTTTGTAAAAATAATTATTTGAGCTCATACAATTGAGTGAAAATCCATTTGTAGGGAATTCCTTAACATGGTCATCATCCCAAAGTAGTCACAACAGACACAATCTACCAATACAAGAGAAACAACCATTATGAAAATGATTGTAGATGACATTTGGTGGGATCATGTTAAGTATCAGATTCAAGAAGGAATGAAATTATATGTAAAATGCAGGTCTATAGATTACAAGGGAAAAACTCATCATTGATAGATATATCATCCACAAGTTTTTTGACCCCCTTCATATTTTGCCACCACAAGGTGGAAAAATCTACAAATAAAAAATGGTAGTTCATGGGGGAAGCTAGTTTGATGGGAGAATAAATGGATGCCATGAACTAGATGAATAAAGTATCAGAAGAAAGGATAGGACTTTAAATTCTTAATCTTGATCCATAGAAAATAGAGATCACATAGATTTGCATGAGAATGAAAAAGAGGACTTTCGAATGCCTAAATACTCTAGAAAATAAGCTATAAATTACAATTTATTGGAGGAGACTTTTGTAAGATAGAATTGTGAAGTTAATCTTTCACGTTACTGCTAAGAAGATGCCAACTTTGTTTGAATTTCCACTTGTGGATACTATCATAGGAGGGTTTCTTTTCCATTTACCTTATATATTGGTAAACAAGATGCACAGACTCTTCTACCCTCTAGATTCAAATATGTTCTTCCTCTAGAGTACCCATATCTTCACCATAAGGAGGATCTTTTGTTGTATATGTTCAAACTCTCAAGGATAAGAAGTGAATTCAAAAAGATGTGGAGAGTACATTGAAATCTATTTACATTGCACCTTTAGTAGCACTTGCAAGGGAAAACTGTTCATGTGAATAGGAGCAAAAGTTTAGGAAAGGCCTTGGATGGAAAGTAGTTGAACTAATAGGTGAAACTGCTATTGATTTAGAGTCACTTAAGAAATGTCACATTGTTATAAGTATACCTAAGAAATGTGATACTCTATCTTGCAAATGGAAACAACATAAACAGGTGTAGCAAGTCAACTTATTTATTGTGGATGAATTTCATTTAATTGTGGGGAGAGTGATTCCATCTTGGAAGTAATAGTTTTTAAAGTGAAGTATATCCCAAGTCAAGTTGAAAACCATGTTCATATTGTTGCTCCTACTTCTTCATTTGCAAATGCTAAGGATCTAGTTGAGTGGGATTAGAGCTAATACACATTATCTTCTTAATTTCCCCTTTGTGTATGTCTTGTATGATGAGAGGCTCATACTCAAAGTGTCAATATAACCAATTTTGAAGCTTGAATGCAGGCAAAAAGTCAAACTAGAGACAAACATAGTTGAATTGTTGTAGAATGCCCAAAAAAATGTCATCCAATGAAATACCATGACTGTGTGGTTTGAGAAAAGTAGATTTTTTGCAAATATTTCAAATGGATGGAAGCTAATACCACAATATTTATTGAATATCCTCTCTACCCAAGCACAATAGAATTTTGGGGTAGGTATAGGCATCTATCAAAATATATCATGGACTATTTGACAAAATGCCAAAATGATGTCATCTCATAGATTACAGATATGCCCATAAAATGGATTGGTTGAAAAATCTTTAGAAACATTCAAGCTAATGTAATTGGAAGGTGTAAAACTTGACTTTCTAACCTCGTACAGTCCCCCCAACTAGCACTAAAATATGAACTTGAGAGAAAAGTATCAACATCCATCAAACAAAGTATTAGAAACTTGACAGAATGTCAAACCAAAAGAGAAATATAGAGAAATAATATGATTTAAAAAAAATGTGACTAAGATAGTGTGGAAATAAAGGAGGAAACTATACTATTTTATATATTGTCATCTTTTGAAATGCATGAGTGCACAATACAATGTACAAAAGGGATCTGAGGATATGGTTTCTATAAATATTCAAGAAAATGCTTTTATTCAAAATTAAACTTTCATTCGTAAATATGGAAGCCCAATTAGATCTTCAAAGGAATCTCATGAGATTTAATGGAGATAAGAATTGCTAAAATCAATAAGCATGTGTTTGATCTTCAAGAATCATGAGGTAGTTGATGGAAGAAGAAAATCTAAAATAGGTAGAAGTCTAGTTGGGCTAAAAGCCATTAAAAAAATGTAGCTCAAGACAGAGATCACTTCATTAGAAAAATAGTCAGAAGGACAAGAAACAAAAATTAATACACTAATGCAACAACTTACAAAAGAGATCAAGCAAGGACATAGTTTTGCAGTAAAAAACTCAAATCTTGGATCAGAGTTTGGAATTATTAAATCAAATCATGAACAGCTATAGGCTATCAAACAACTCAAATCTCATATTAGAGTGTAGAAATATTAAATCAAATCATGAACAACTACATGCTCCTGGATAGGGCAACAAAATAAATAAGTATTTGGGAAATAGGTGGCTTGACACAAGTGATAACAAAATATAATAGGAAAGAGCCATAGATATTTCTAAATGAAGCATACATGGGATTCACCGCAAGATTTTGCATAAAAAATGAAGAAACACCATATGCATTTTATTCAAAGTTGCAAAGTTATATAGCCTATGCAACTAATAAAGTACCCATACAAGGATATGGGCACTGAATAAAGTAAATTATGAGGAAATAGACATTCAATTTCTTCATGATATGCATATACAATTAAGTCAAATGGGGTTTGAACCCACAACATCCAAACACTTAGTAACAAATGCATGAAGGAAAGTAAATGATTATGTGATATTAATAATTTAGATCAGGTTGTATTCACCAAGAATGAGGATTTTTCATGCAAAATTTTAGTTTGAATTTATAGCAATGTTTGTATTAATAAAATAGATACTACCACCAAAATATGTGTTAGTTAGCAGCAATCTTGACACAGCCTCATGTAGTATATGAATATTAAGTCTATGTTAGCATTGATTATACATTGATATGTTAACCTCATAGGATCCATCAATATAAGAGCAACGGTTCATATTAAATAGGTGTATTGTAATGTTCTTGTAGCAAGAAGAATGTGAATGGAATAAAAATAAATTAGTCTCTACTATAGTAGAGTTGGGCCTGTGTACAAATCTTTTTGTTTTATTCATGTGTTAAATCTTGTTAATATTATTTTCTACACAATTCTTCCTTGTATCTAAGATTACCAAAGTGTTTCTTAGAATCATAGATGTATGAGAAACCAAATATACCCAGCTACATTAATTAATGATTGGAATCATGTACTAAATTAATCAATCAATGAATATGGCCCAGCAACCCAGGGAACAACCAACCTCTCCTTATGGAGTCAACCTAAGGAATAAAGTAAGTAAAAGTTCATTTGACTGAAGGAACCCAATTATCAAACTCCTTGACTGTTTTGAGCATCCTATCTAATGGATTCAAATACCCTATTATTCTATGTGTATATGGTGGGATAGAATGAGAATAAAAATATCACTTACCTTATGTTTTGATGAGAATCCATAGCCTTTTCCAAAGCTTTGAGTTTTGTAATGATTGCAGTCCATAAGGAAACTTTTCATTGAGTCATTTTGTCAAACACTTATTATATCAAAGCATTATGTTGAAGGATAATCTTAGTAGTCGCAAGGTGCTTGATGCACATGTTGCATGTGGTCCCATTATTCCACTTAGCCTTATATTCATTAAGGAGGTCCTGTATGGCACCCTTGCTCCATTCACCTTTCTTCAACCATTCCTCAGGGTCATTGGGCTTGCAACTGTGAAATGTTGAAAGATTTGAAGAGGGGTAATCATTATTTCCTCTATCCATAAAAAAACAAACTTACCATTAATACTAAGTCCTAATGACAATTCATGAAGAGTTGGTATGCTAAATTCGCTAAAAATCCAAACTCAACCCAACTTTGATCTAGAGCCATTGAAGAGAAATGTGCCTTGTGGATTAAGCCCTAAATTTAGATTTAAATGATTATTACTATGAAAATACCTATAAAATCTAACATAGTTGGATGTGAAGAGTTTTAGACCATAGCGACGGGTTCAAATCCTAACAAGTAGGGGTTTCTTCTTGATTCAAAAAGTAATATGGATTAAAACTAACTCCTAGTTTTCTTAGAGTTCTTGAAATACAATCTAATATCATCATATTTACCAACTGGATCAAACCGTGTCTACAATGAGATGGCCCAAATACCTTGTGATTAACCTATTTTAAATAGAGAACCTACTCTAGACACACTATGCATAAAAACTAGATAATATATGGGAAGCCCTAACTCCAACTTCAATCATTTCTTACAAAACACTAAGCTTAAGCTTTAAAAAAATACCTTGCAATAGAGGAGCTTTGTCAAGCTTTTAATCTGCAAGATTCTTGAAATCCAAAGCGAAACAAAGAAACCATTAGTATGCCAAATAATTTTAAAAATAAAATAAAATTACAAGTGTAGTAAAGGTACATAATAATTTTTTAATCCCTTTTGCCACATAATTCCTATTGAATCTACACTCTTTATTACTTTTTCAAAAACTAAACTAGAGGTGAGGTTTAAGACCAAAAAAATTGTTACAAATTCTTCCCTATTGAAAATGTACTATTTTTCTCAAATTTTAATTCAAAACAATTAAAATAATAATAATTTTTAATTTAAAAAAACATAATTGTTTTTTAAATTTTAAATTTAAAGAAATTAAATTAATATAATTTTTAATTTAAAATATAAAATTATAAGTATTTGAGATGATATAATATTCTTTTGTAAAAAGAAACGATCTGAAATTAGTTTCTTATGTAATTGTGCCTTGACATGATTCAAGACTTGGAATTATTATTATTAATTAAATAAAAATATTATACTAATTTTATTTTAAATTTATGACAAGGTGTTAAATTTTTTTTAAACATTTTTAACTTTTGAAATAACTTTTTTATTGGAGTATTCTTGGAATGGGTGACATTTCAGAAATTGTTAGTGTTTCAACAGCTTTGTGAGCATCTCTTAGATGTAATGAGTACTCAGTGACATTTGATTCATTCATCAGAGATAGGTTCACATGAACCCCACTCATTAAAATATGGGTAAGTGAGTTTTTACTCAAAAGACTAGACAATTGAATCTTGATAGCATCTATGTTGAATATGGACCGCAATTATACATATAATTTTAAAAATACTTAGATGAATTTCACAACCAACTTGTAACAAAAATAATTACCATTTAGAGATATGGAAAATACTAGTTGGATTTCTCACACAATAAGTGTATTGGTCACTGAAAAACTATTTGCATCCCTATAGTAGATAATATGTCTCTAAGCTTCCTTATGTGCATTTAGTGTACCATGGAATATAAGGTTTACAATTGTGTTTAAATTATTTTAGTGTTGGCTTGTATTGGTTAACTAACATTTCTATTTGTTTTAGAAAGATGGGGAATGATGAGATATTTCATATCAAAGAAGGCTTTTACTAAGCTCAATAGCAATCTATACGTTCTTAAGTTTATAATTTTGATTCCTTAATTTGTAATCACCTATTATACTAAATAGACTAATTAATATACCTCTAATTTTTGTAAATTCTTTATGCAAAAACCTTTACTATTCATTATTTACAAACACTTATGATTTGATCATGTAAAGTTTTATGCATCAATGTTTCGACTCACACTCTGTGATCCATCATCAGGTTGAAACCAAGCATTAGAGAGCATAAGAAAAAAAAGTTGATGCTAAAAAAATTTACACAATCAAACCCATAAGTGCTTGCAAATAATTATCACAAATCATAGAAATTTATTCTCATTACTTTACTATTCAATTGTTAATATACTACATACAAAATTTATTTCAATAAATATCTTATTTATACAATTTATGAATAATTTATCTTTTTTTTTTAAAAGTTAAGATATCAATACTAGTTATACCTTCTTTTAAGTATGTATATAAAATCTTACACATATTGTTTTAAAATATTTAATACATACAAAGTGTTAGAGATTTTTGGTTTTAAAAAATTAAAAGAAAATAAAAATACATATTATTAAATATAATAATATTTTAATAATAATAATGGAATCTTCTTATTCTTTAGAAAAGAAAGATTTAATATTCCATTGAAAATAAACTCTTTTCAAAATGGAAACAAATGATACATATAATGTATTTAATTAGTCAATAGGTTTTCATAAAGTGAGTTTACATTGGAATGGTAAAGTCTTTTCAATAAGATTTATTTCCTTCATTATTTGGGGGATTGGGTGTTGGGTTTTTTTTTTTTTTAAAGCTTTTGCACAACTCTTTCATGTGGGATTTGTATTGCAACTCATCAATTAATATTAGATTTTGTATTAGCATTACTCCTTTAGTTTAAGAATTCATTATTGAGCTTTTGTATTGTAATTCATCAATTAATATTAGATTTTGTATTAGCATTACTCCTTTAGTTTAAGAATTCATTATTGAGCTTTCTTTCCAATCTTGTATAGATCTAATTTGGACTTAGTGTTTATATTCTTTCAATACTTTTAAATTGTGGAATACTTTTCATGATATAATTTTAATAATAAATATTGGTTATTTTTATTATTAAATTTAATTTTCTTCAAGGTCTTATATATATTAAATAGTGATTTTCATTATTCAATAAATATTGAAACATATTAAATATGATTATAATAAAAAAAAATCTATATTTTATAAAGATGGTTATAGATTATTATATGATATAAATGTGATTAATAGAAATTATATGTTGATATTATCAAATATTTAATTGATAACTAATCTATTCAATATACAAAGATCGATTTCAAGTTTTCTTTTGAGTGTATATTGGAGGGTGTTTATTTTCTTGATCAGGATCAGTTTATAGATCAATTTTGAGGAGTTTGAGTATAGATTAGGGTGATCATGAGTTTGTTTCTAGTTCAATATTAGTTGAGAGAACATTCAAAGAAACTATATGATAATGATGTATTAATAGGACAAAAACTCAATGAGTAATAAAAGTTATTAAAAAAAAGTTTAAAGAATGCATTAATATGATAGAAAAATCATCAATCATTCATTAGTCATTTATTTGGGTGACTAATTATTAATAATAGATTTCTTAGTCTTTATTTGATCACTTATCTTTGTCCAACATTTTGATTTTACTTTATTACCAAATTAGTCATTTATTTAGTCACTTATAAATTATAAATTATTGCTACAAATTGATCTTTTTTGGTCGCATAGTCATTTATTTGCCAAAATTGTACTAGTGCATGCTCAGATTCAATTATAAACAAATTGGGGTATGACCCTTTTATAATGTAAAAGTGTGTAGGACGAAGTTCTCAAGCAAGACTACAGGTTTTCTTCTTCATTCTTTCCTACCAGTGCCTGTTTGAACAAAGGCTTTTAACATTAATAATTTGTTCTAAATTATCCATATAATACAAAGACTTTACCTATTTATCAAAATAATAAAAAATAATAAATTTAACTTTTAAATCTTAAATAATTTTGTTAGATAAAATGAATTTATTCTAAATTCTTAATTTAAAAATTTGTACTTTTATTAAACTTATAAAACAATAGCATATAAAATATGGTTGTTAGCCTAAAAACTAAATAGAATCTTTAAATTTAAATTTAAAAAATATTAATAATAATAAATATTTGAACTAAAGGCCACTTTAAATAAAATAAATAACAGACAAGAGAGGTTATGAATTATTTAAAGAATAACAAATTCTATAAATGTAGGTAGTGTTCCTTAAATATTGAATCATTCTATCAATTTTTTGTATAAGACTCTTAATTCATTAGCAAATTAGTGGTAAGATAAACAATTTAGTTAAATTTTATAACTTAAAAAATTAACATGTTTACTTTAGATTTTTTTTTTTAATAAAAGATTAGAAAAATAATCATTAAATTAGAAATAAAGTATTTTATTAAAGTGTTGACTTAAGTAATAGTAGTACTTTCAAAAGAAAATAGTAATACTTTTTAAAGTAATAATCGTACTTTCTAATAGAAATTTGATGTTAGCTACTAAAAAGGGTCCTATAATACCAAAAGAATTCAGCCAAACACATGTCAAATAATAATTTTTTTAAGATATTATTTTAATAGAAAAATATTTACCTTTAGAAAGAATGAAATTACTTTAAAATACTTAGTTCTCCTTAGTTCACATTACTTCAAAATAGTTCATTAATTGTGATAAATCAATACAATATATTGCCTACGACATATACAATAACTAATTTTGGTAGTCAAAGTAATTTTTCTAATTAGAAGTGCTTTAACCACAAGTGCATCAATGACATTTAGAAATGACTTGCTTGGCAAGACAAGCAAACTTTTCAAAGGCTTAGGTAGGGTCCCATGGGAGGGGTTTAGGCTCTATTTTTGTGGAGCTGGTAGCTCCATAATTTTTTCTTTTGAGGGGGCTAAAGGTTTGATTGGAATCTTTTCCTACAAAATAGAGCTCCAACTTTCTAGACCTCTCAATTTGAGTGAGCGAAAATGGGGTGGGGTTGGAAATAGCCCCACCAACTTAAGGGTTTTTTTGCCTCATGTCAACAATCTATTAATTATTTTTAAAATTTAATTATGACAATAACAAAACAATGACATCACAAATTTAAAATGGACCACTGGCTTCCTTAAATTTAGGAGCTGAAATTTGAAAGTTGAAACAAACCAAAAAAAATCATGGGACTGTTCAACTTTAAATATTCCTAAAAACTCTCAGTAGAATTCCACCCTATTTTTAAGGAAGGCCCCCTCCATGGGACCCCAACTTTAGGTAAGGAGGAGGCTTGAGTTCTATTTTTGTGGAGCAGGAGTTCCTATGATTTTTTTTTAAGGGGGGCTAAAGGTTTATTTGGATTTTTTCTTACAAAATAAAAGCTCCAACTTTTTAGCCCTCTCAATTTGAGTGGGTGAAAATATAGTGGACCTAGAAATAGCCCCACCAACTTAGGAAATGTTTTTTCCATATGTCAATAATTGCTCATTATTTTTGCGTCAAAACTAAATAATAAATTTTAAATCTTAGACTATCTCCACTCTCAAATCCATGGACTATAGTGTACTTAAATTTAAGAGCTCAAATTATCAAGCTAGAATAATATTTTTAAAAATCATGAGATAGCTCGCCATTAAATATTCCTAAAAAATCTCAACATAGTGGGCACCCACTCTATTTTGAAGGAAGACCCCAACCCTTAGTCATATTTAAATCCACATGAAGTGTAAATTGTCATCATTGTTCATTGTGTACATCTTCACCAAATATTTTGAAATAGAAACTAATAAATCTGGTTATTAAAAGAAAATTTATGAAGTTATATCAAAGAATAAAACTATTATATATGTAACCTAAACTTTTGAGTGCTTCTTCAAATCTCCACTTTCTATAGTGGTAAACATACACAAAATGTCATATTGTAATCATGTACATAGAAACAAAAAGAAAAATGAAATGAAATATATAATATAAGGTTTCTAACAATCAAAATAAAAAATTTAGTATTTTCCTCATCCCAGTTGTTTTTCTGGTGGCATAAAATTTTATAAATCAAATCTCCTATAGACTAACTATTGCATGCACAACAATTACCAATTAGAAACAAGGACACATATCATGGAAGTTCTTGCCCATGTATAATTAGGTTGTATGTCATGCCCAAACTAGGAGGGCAAAAACACACAATTTTTTTTTGAGATAAAATAATTATTATTATTATACTCACGTTTGATAAGTTTTGCGATCACAGTTTATGAAAGGTTCACTACAACTCATTCTTAAGTTACATATCTTGAGAAGGAATAAATCATTAAACTGAAGCTCTCGTTATTAAAATAATATCGATGTCTATTTTGTCTCATATTAATCTTATAACAATAGGTTTAAATTTTCTCTAAAACAATATATGAAAATTATTTAAATAACATTTTAAGTGAGTTCGTTCCAAATTATATAGAAAATATCAGATCAAGAACTCATTAAGGATGGAAATATTACATCTACCCATACACCTATATAAGCTATTAAGGTATGATCAATTATTAACCTATTAAGGTAAAACTAAATAGTATTCAAGGACTAAATTAACATTAAAATAAAAGAAAAGAAAACCAAACTAACTACATACTAACTTTATTACTAAAAATACTAGCTCCCCCTAAATTTGAAACTAAAACTTACTTCTAACATTACTAACTATCAATAACTTTTAAGAACATAATAATTCTTATAAATAATTTTTATTAATTCACTAATCGAATTAAAACTTAACAAATTTACATTTAACTATCTATTATAACTGATGGAGCACAATTTAAATAACACAGTGTCTAAACTAATCTTAAGGCAATTGAGAAAATAAGGAGATCAGGATGATGATGTTCTATTCATTTGAAGGGAGTATCTAACACACAAAGTTCTTGCAAATTTACTTCCAGCACAATCAATCATGAACTAAATCATATCAAACTCAAAGGAGATACCATACATTTTCAAATTGAAAACTTACATAATTGAATATCCTCATTTCATCTTTTCTTTGATATACATTCATATGACGAAATAAAATATGAAAACTTCAAGAGAAGCAAAAATTACTCAATCACTTATTTTATTATCAACCTGATTCAAGGGCTTAGCCGGGAAAGAACCAGGAAGAAAACCCGATGTCATGGCCACTACAACAAAATTGAAATATAATAATCATAGGATTCCAATCTCCAAATTTTCAACAATCCAAAATAAGTTTCCTTCATGGCCCTTATCAAGGGGTATTGATCTTTTTCTGCATCACATTTTTGAGAATCGTGGAGGGAACAGAATCTGATCAGGTGACCAAAAGCATGACCAAGAACAATTCAAACATGCATATACATACAAGGTTATCACAACATGATTCACAATGAATCAAAACTAGGAAAAGGTGGATTCTTCCAACCAGGAGAAGTCAAGCACAACACCAAACAGATGCCCAATTGGGGCTATATACCAAGAACTTCCATTCTTCCATTTCAACATACCATAATCATACAAGGTTTGTGCTAATAGGTAGGGGCCCATAACACCCTACCCTTTCTCCCTCTTCTCATCCTAAGAAGAGACTCTACACTGGTTGGAGTCCAACTAAACAGACCTTTCCCAAAATTGGTCACTTCTGCCCTCTCCAAGGGTGAGTAATACCAAAACACCCATGCAAGAAAAATCTCAAATTTTCAACATAAATATGAAAGGAATTCATCCAAAAATAACATGGTTTTCAAAGCTTCCCAACATACCCACAAACATACAATCATTGAAACAACAAGAAGGTAGCATAAGCATGAAACAAACATGGAAACTGAACAAGGGAGATGAGAATTTCCTACCTTCACAAGAGGTAATGGCAATGAACAAGTTTGAGTAGAGTTTCCCTTTCCTTCCTTCAATCTTCAAGAACTTCTCTCTAAATGTAGAGATTGGGTAACAACCCCAACTAGACCAAGAAAGGCCTCTAAATAAGCCTCAAACTCAACCACCCAAGGGATCAATAACTTCTCCCACCCACTTGTCATCCTAGAAACTCTTAACTCTATCCTCACTATGGTTAAACACTAAGTGGAGATGAGGTGAAGTAACTCAAGATAACCATGGTCAATTTTCGCACAAAGGCAAAAAGAGACTTTTTGAGTGACCTCAAAAGTCAAAAAAAGGGGCTTAGGGGTTGGAAAACACCCCTAACCCATACTCATACCCTTTGGGTATAAAAATTTCATGTTTTAAGCCTAAGGAATAGGTTTAGAGCCAAACAAAGGCTAGGAAAATAATTAGGACCAACTAATCAACTCTAATATGCAAATTAAGTACTAATCCAGATTAGGGTGACTAAACTCGATTAAGAACCCAATTAGCAACTGACACTAGCTTAAATCGACTTAGGTCCAAAAGGGTACACAACTAACCCTAGCTAGCACGCTGAAGAACATAAACAATTTACGAGTGTCAAGCGACACTAAAAGAACATAGTTACGAACATTAACATTCACTGAACACAGAGAGATACATACATACATCTCACGATACAATACGTGAATTACGAACAACAAGGTTTCCAAAATTAGCACAAGGAGATCAGTTATGTTCCTCCGTAGGGTTTCTTGGCTAAATATTTGTACACTCATTGCACACATCAGTAGTCCCGTAAATTCACATGTACATAAATGTATACGTATCAGAAATTCTCATAAATTAAAACATACATCAATAAGGGTTTCTTCATCCTGCTTACTTATTAATCATTTAAAATCTCTTAAATCAAAGTCTCAATCCTACATTTACTGATTTCATCAACATACATATACATGAAACATTAAATGACAATCATCAAATATATATGAAAGTAACATCACACAACATGAAATAATAAAGTATGCTCCAAGCATCAAATAATGTCTCAACATCTCGAGTCGTGAGTGTCAAAATGATAAAATAACAACTAAGGCTATGAAGGGTCAGGGCAAGGCCACACATCGTATTCAAAGTGCTAAGTATTGTTAAAGAAAATGTCAAATTAAAAGAAAAAAAAAATTTAAATGAGCCTAACTATGATGTAGATTTCCCAAAAGAAATTAAAGGAAATCAATAACTTGAAAATAGTTTTTGTTCTTAATATAATTCAGTGGTAATGTTCATGCGTTGAAATAAGAATTATATGTATAATTTGAAGTTTAAAATATCTGAGAAGGTTAATTCAACAAAATAATACAACTTTAAGAACATCCACTTGAATATGTTAAATACATTTTTTGAACTTTATTATAAAAGTACTAAAATACTATAGAATTGTAATGCCTAGCCCTACTTGACTTTTCTAATTGTATTGTCAAATTCTTTTAGGTCAATTTTTTTATTGTGTTTTATGATTATCGATACTTGGTTACTATATTAGATTAAATGTATTTCATATTCAGTTGATATGTGTGTTGAGTTACTAAGTTAATTCAGTTATTTCATGTGTTTATGTTTACCCTTTCAATAATGATACAAGTATGTTCCATTAGTGCTTTCAGTTATTTCATGATGTCAGTTAGACCTAAATGATTTATATGTGGTTTCTATGGTTACTTACCCCATACTTGTATGTGTATGGTGTACGTGTATGTTTTCTTTATGTTTGACATTTTTGATGTGGTTGACGAAGGGAGTCGTAGTCACTTGCTAGTTGGGATCTACATGATGTACCACTTCCTGCCATTGCCTGTTTAGTTTAGAATATATGTTTTTGTACATGTGTGAATTTTATGCAGATTACAGGTAATAAGTATTGACTTCCCTGAATTGCTAGGATAAGTGTGCCCTATCATAGTATCTCAGTGGTATAAGTGGGGAGACAACTCTTGAGGCCAATCCTAACCTAAGCCAATTGTCTTAGAAAAGAGGACAACTATTGGAGTTAGTTTACCCATTCGAATGCATCAAGTGATGTAAATTCATGATTATAACCCTTGAGTTTGATTTAGTTTTATGTTCTGTATGATGAGTTTTCGTATTCAATTTTGTGGGTGTGTGATGATTTTATGTTATAATTAAATCAAATTAAAAGATAATTTTATGGAAATTTAATAAAGAAAATTTAATATTTAATTATATTTAATTAATTGAGAAATTAATTAATTAAAAGAATTAAATTTAAAAGATTATATTAAAGTTCTATTTTTTACATATTTATGTTTATTTAATTTAATGATAATTATTTAGGAGTTTTATTTTAATAGTAAACCCTAAATTATATTATTAGTAGAATTAATAAATAAATTATTAAAATGTCTTATGAATTAATTAAATAAAAGAATTCAATTTAAAAATAAAGTTATAGTCTAATTTTGGGTGTAAAAATATTTATTTAATTTAATAATAATATATTTAGGAGTTTATTTTTAAATAAATGCTAAATATTATTATTACTTAAGTTAATAAATATTATATTAAAAATGTCTCAAAAATTAATTAAAGATAGTAAGGAATTATTTAATTAAGATATTTTGTAATTAAATATCTAAAAGAGTTGTGCATGAAAAGGTAAAAGATAATAAAATACTAAAAGAAATTGATTAACGAGTTCCCTCTCACGATTACACAGTAGAGCCCCAAAATTAGGGGAGAACTCTTTATCAGAGATCTAGAGCTCATTTTGCAATTACATGGGTTTTGGAGAAGCAATTTTCGGAGAAGGGTTTTAGAGAACTAGGATTTTGGGAGAAGCAACTTCAGGGAAGAAAGTTTCAAAAGGAAATGGATTTTCTTGTGTTCTTCGTGCAATGACACTTGCCCACACCCATAATAGATTCTCTATGTGTCTTTGTTGCCTCTGGGATTAGTTTGATACTTGTGTCTTGATACCCTTTGAGATAGTTTGCTTTCAGGTGATTCCTTGAACCTAGATGTTGGTTTTCACTTGTGAGTTTGTTATCCTATTTGGGACTCCAAACTATCTCCTTAGCCTGGTGGGAATGGACCTTTTTGGATTACCATGAGATTGAGTGATAGTTCTTTTTCTTATACCATCGAGATCTGACTGTCGGATGTCATTGTTGGATGTGTTTGTGCAGATGCTCTTTTCTATCTGATCTTGTATTTCTATGATGGATGGTCATACCTTTTGTATTGTATTTTATTTTGTAAATCTTATGAGATGTTGTAATCTATTTTTATGTTATATATTCTTTCAGCCCTTTATACCCTATGACATGTATAGTGGATGATGATGCATTATGATTATTGCCAAGTGGCATTCAAGATGACTATATATTATTTAAATGGATTCATACTTGTATATTATTATTTGATGTGGATTTATTGTATATTGAATTTAGTGTTAATTAAAATTAAATGTGATTCATCGTCATGGGACCCTTAAGTGTTGTATCATGATTATGTGTTGTTGATGTATGAGTGTATGTTAAATGCTTCCTTTATTCTATAACTATTGTTGTGTCTTCATCTTTAAAAAAATGTTTGGTAAACTTTACTAAAATTTTAAGTTAATTTCTTTTTGGTTCGTTGGCAGGGCGTTACATCTGGTATCAAAGCTCGAGTTTCTACATTGGGAGCTTTGCTTATAGTGGAACACCACTAGTTGTTAACTAGTTGAACTGAAATAAAACTTGAATTTTTATATGTATCTATTTCAAAATTGAACACTCGAACTATTTAAACTGAAATAAAACTTAAGCATTGTTAAGTATGTTTTTGCAACTTGAACACTTGAAACATAGAAAAAGGCAAAACTTGTAAAAATATTGAGTTGGATTTCAGACATTTTTTTATGATTATGCTTTAAGGTAGTATGCCTTTGATTGTCTTTGCAAACACTATGTTGTTCTTGTTTGGGTGTTTTCAGTGGAGTTACAAACTTTCAAACCTAAACATTTTGAACAAAAAAAATTAGAAGTAGTGAAACTTTTGAACATGAAACTTAGAAACTCATAACATTTATGTTCTTGACTTTTGATTTATGTCTATACATTATAACTTTTATGTTTTTTAATGGATTTAGAGATGTTGATCTTTTGTTTGGAGGTTTTTAGGGGATCTATTTCAATATTTATTACAAAGATAAATGTTGGATCAATATTATTTTTAGTTTATTATTAAACCAGAATCATATTGCTCTAAGTAACTAAAAGTATATACATAGTTAACTTATTTGTATTAGTTTCTTAAATGGGCTTTTTGTTTGACATTGTAGATAGTACTCTTTGACTTTTAGTTACCCTAGTCATTGTAGTAGGCTTTCAAGAGTAAGCCTAAGTCTAAGGGGAATGGATGTGATGCCTACCCCTAGTTTAGTTTTATCTTTCTTGTAGGCTTCCAGAAATAAGCCTAAGTTTAAGGGGAGTGGATGTAATGCCTACCCCTACTTTACTTTTCTGATTGTATTGTCAAATTATTTTAGGTCAGTTTTTTTTATTGTGTTTTATGATTATCGGTACTTGGTTATTATATTAGATTAAATGCATTTCATATTTAGTTGATATATGTGTTGAGTTACTAAGTTAATTTAGTTATTTCATGTGTTTATCTTTACCCTTTCAATAATGATACAGGTATGTTTAGTTAGTGCATTTAGTTATTTCATGATGTTAGTTAGAGAAATGATTTATATGCAATTTCTATAGTTACTTACCCAATACTTGCATGTGTATGGTGTACGTGTACATCTTCTTTATGTTTGACATTTCTAATGTGGTTGAGGAAGGGAGTCATAGTCACCTGCTAGTCAGGATCTGCATGACGTAACACTTTCTATTATTGCCTATTTAGTTTATAATATATGTACTTGTACATGTGTGGATTTTATGTAGATTGTAGGTACCAGGTATTGACTTCCCTAAATTGCCAGGATGAGTGTACCCTATCGTAGTATCTCAATGTTATAAGTGAGGAGATAACTCTTGAGTCCAAATCCTAACCTAAGACAATTGTCTTAGAAAAGACGACAAGTATCAAAGTTAGTTTACCTGTCTAAATGCATCAAGTGACATAAATTTGTGATTATAACCCTTGAGTTTGATTTAGTTTTATGTTTTGTATGATGGGTTTTTGTATTCAATTTTGTGGGTGTGTGATGATTTTTTATTATAATTAAATCAAATTAAAAGATAATTTAATGTAAATTTAATAAAGAAAATTCAATGTTTAATTATATTTAATTAATTAAATAAATGGATTAAATTTAAAAGATTATATTAAAGTTCCATTTTTGATGTATTTATATTTATTTAATTTAATGATAATTATTTAGGAGTTTTATTTTAATAATAAACTCTAAATAATATTATTAGTAGAAATAATAATATATTATTAAAATATCCCATAAATTAATTAAATAAAAGAATTCAATTTTAAGGATAATGTTATAGCCTAATTTTGGGCGTGATAATACTTATTTAATAATAATAATATATTTAGGAGTTCATTTTTAAACAAATGCTAAATATTATTATTACTTAAGTTAATAAATATTATATTAAAAAATGTCTCAAAAATTAATTAAAGAGAGAAAGGAATTATTTAATTAAGATATTTTGTAACTAAATATCTTTTAGAGTTGTGCATGGAAAGGTAAAAGGTAATAAATTATTAAAAGAAAATTATTAATGAGTTCCCTCTTGTTATTGCACAATTAGAGCCCCAAAATTAGGGGAGAATAGCTAATTTTGCAATTACATAGGTTTTGGAGGAGCAATTTTTAGAGAAGAAGGTTTTGATTGAACTAAGATTTTCGGAGAAGTGATTTCAAGGAAGAAATTTTTTAGAGGAAAGGGATTTTCTTGTGTTCTTCACGTGATGACACTTGCCCACATGCATAATAGATTCTCTACGTATCTTTTTTGCCTCTCAGATTAGTTTGATACTTGTGTCTTGGTACCGTTTGAGATAGTTTGCTTTCAAGTGATTCCTTGAACCTAGATGTTGGTTTTGACTTGTGAGTTTGTTATCCTGTTTGAGACTTGAGACTATCTCCTCAGCACAACGGGAGTGGACCTTTTTGGGTTACCATGAGGTTGGGTGGTAGTGCTTTTTATTATATCATTGAGATCTGACTGTCGAATGCCATTGTTGGATGTGTTTGTGTAGATGCTCTTTTCTATCTAATCTTGTATTTCTATGATGGATGGTTATACCTTTTGTATTGTATTTGATTTTGTGAATCTTATGAGATGTTGTTGTAATCTATTTTTATGTTGTATATTATTTCAGCCCTTCATACCCTGTGAATATAGAGTGGATGATGGTGCATTATGATTATTGCCAAGTGGCATTCGAAATGATTGTATATTATTTAAATGGATTCATACTTCTATATTATTATTTGATGTGGATTTATTATATATTGGGTTTATTGTTAATTTAAATTAAATGTGATTCGTCATCATGGGACCCTTAAGTGTTGTAACTTGTTTATGTGTTATTGATGTATGAGTGTATGTTAATTACTTCCACTATTATATAATTGTTGTTATATCTTTATCTTTAAAAATGGTTTGGTAAACTTACTAAAACTTTATGTTAATTTCTTTTGGGTTCCCTAGCGGGGCATTACAAGAACCAAAAAATAATAATTTCAATGATGAATGTTCTAGATTGTAGGTTTTCATTAGATTACACAATCTAATTGTCCACCTTCATTCATTAGGTATTGATCTTCAAAAAATGATATAATTCATGTAGATCATAAATAATGAAAAAAATATCATTTCAACTATTGATGCAACTATGAATTGACAATTGTGTCGTCCACATAGACCCACAAATATAGATAGTGCCAAAGATCACAATAAATATTCACATCGAATTTCATAATAATAAATAGGAATATATAATTTAGAAAATGGACAAAAGCTTAAAGACAAAGCCATGACTATAACACATACCCACTAATGGAATTATAGATAAATATTTTTAGTTCAAATAAGAAAATTGCAAGATATATCAAAATTATATAGAATAATTTTTTTTGAAAAATTCAATAGCCTGATTGATTAATTAAATTGAAATTTTTCTTTTCATGAATGTAATTATTTCCTATTACAAGAAGAACTAATAATAATAACAAGAGCTCTTGTTGAACTAAGTATGTGCCTTATGCAAAGGACAAGAAGAAGAAGAGGTAAGTGCTAACTAGTGCAAAATTAGACAACAAATATTAATAAATTGTTATGAATATAGAGCGGAGATTTGTAAATAGGTAAATAAGAGTGAAAATTTAAATAATTTTTTATATAAAAAATCAAATTTTAATTTTTTATATAAAAAATCAAATTTTAATTTTTTAATATAATATTAAAATTATATTTCACTTAAATAAATATTTTAAAAAGATACATGATAACTTTATTTTTATAAAAAAATAAACGTATAATATAAAAATCAAATTTTATTAAAAATAGGAAAAAATTATACACATACATACATTATTATATCAAATTATTTTAACTTTAAAGTGAAATTTAAAATAACCAAATTGTATTTGTAGTTCACTTTAAAAATAAAATATTTAAATAATTAAATACAAATTATAAAATATAGATTCTTATTAAAAATAAATAAGCTTTAAAATATTACTTATATTTATAATATATTATATATTCTTTATATAATATAAAACTAAATTACAACCAATTTTAGGCTCTTTAAAATATTTATATTAGAACAACATATTTATTTAAACAAAATGGTGGAACACATATATAAGAGTTAGAAGGAAACAAATAAAGTACAAATAGTAAATGCATTTGATTTATTTATTCCTCTTTGAAGATTTTATTTAACTCATCAAATTAGGCTATATATAAAGCATAAACTAATAAGATCACATTATTACTATTCTATTATCTAAAATGAACCAATACTTTATACTATTATACAACACCTTAATATAACACTAAAATATTTTGTACTTCAAATTAAGGAATCAAATTAGAATATATATATATATATATATATATATATAAGATCAAATTATTACTATTCTATTTTTTATTTATTTATTTTTTGATCGGTAAATGGTAGAGGCCATAATAGTTAATTAGAATAAATAAGATACAATAGCGTTCCACCATTCAAATGGGCATTGGTAGGAAAGAATGAGGAAAGAAAACCTCCAGTCTAGCCAGGGACCATAGTCCTTTATTATTACAAAATAAAAGGTGCATACCCTAGTCCAAATATCCATAGTACGATACAACCAAAATCAAATGATGATGGGCAATATGAAAATTACAATCCTTAATATTCTCAATTGCCTCTTGACGAGGGGATAAAGCTTCTCTTACAAATCCATAATCTAAATATAATGTCCCTGTCTGATCACTCCAAAAATATGGTTAGTAAACTGACATCATAATAAGCCAAAACCTTTTAATCTCTAAATAAAGAAGGAAGAATCCTTTATGAGACGTTTAATGGAGAATCTAAGAACAGAATTATCCTATCCTTCATACATAAAGCACAGTCATAACCATTGAAGGAAAAATAGATATCTACCCAAATATTCTAATGAGAAAATGAAAGCCATGCCCAAAATTTTATTAAGACATAAACCTACTAATCATAGAAGCCAATGGCAATCCAACAATAAAAGCTTAACCTTCGAAACTGGGATGGTCATCAAAGAAGACATGTATACTTATTAGAATATCATTCGACCCCTGATGCTAACCTATGTATGAAATGATGATTCTACAACATTTTTCATATCTAACACTATTTGTATCAATAATAATGCTTAATGGGAAAGGACAAAATTACTGCCAAACATGCATCAAAATATACTATTGGAAGTAACCCAAAAAGGAAGGGCCGGAGCCGTCAAAATTCTCTGCAATCCATATCCGCTTATCAAAATTCATGTCCTGAATGGGAGAGAGACACCCAGTCCTTTAATTACCTATCTGATCCTACCATCTACATCTAAAAAAAACACAAGATACTCTGAGGAGCCAAATAAATATCCAATCTAGAATCTACCTTAGGATCAATATCATAGTGAAATAGAGCAACGTGAAAATAACTAGATCTCAATCTCATAATCTGATTAGCATGAGACTAGTCGAGTACCAATTATCTAGTTCTTAACCAATATACCTTTTATACTAGATGCCACATCATAGAGGTGAACCATAAACTAAAAAATTCATGCAAAATTCACAAACCATCGACAGATTGAAATGTAAAACCATAAGAGATTGAAGGAGCATCTACATAAATGATATATCAATATATTATTGTTATGCTTGATGATGACAGGTACAAAATAAAGGAGTTGCAAAAATCTCCTTACATTGCAGAAAACATATACATATACCATAATATGATATGTTGCTTTACATAACAAAATATACCACTCACAGTCCTGAGTAAACTAAAATAGTTACTAAAATCACTAAACTAGTGCCTATCACTATTACATACAGCCTGCCCTTCCCCATCCACATTATATATTATCTGACTCAAGACCACTTGTCTTCAATACACCATCATGACCTCAGAGACTTCATTGGGGTTTTCTGCTTGAAAATTTGGGGGGAATTCGAAGTCAAACTTTGCCCTGCTTGTCTTCTCCATGTTAGGTGTGACAAAGTTAAGGGCATCCAAATCCTCAAAGGTAACCCCAGGTTCAATGTATGCATTGTAGGCATTGAGATAATTCGTAAGCCAGGGTTTGTTCTCATCTACTACAATACCCATCCATCCAAGTAGGAAATGGATGTTGGCCTCCATCCTAGGCCATTCCTTGTAGAAAGCATAAGTTGTGTGAACAACCAATGAAGGACGACGAAAAGCAACCTCCAACTTTGGAGAGCTAGGTCGAACCTCCATGTATCTCTTAGGCAGTGGAATTCATAATTTTTTGTCAATGCTTCTAAGTGCTTATTCAAGCCCCTTCCTCCATGTAGGATTGAAGATGCTACAACAAAGTTGGATGATTGCTCTCAGTTCAATCCTTGCTCTGGCCATGTATCCTATAAAGGAGCCAATAATATCACTATTTTTCCTCCATGTAAAGTTGAAGTTGAAAACACCTTCTCCAATGGCCATGTTCATGGCTATCCTGGCCATGTCTTCTAGAGGGTTCAGAATTCTACTCCATCGCTCTGGCTTAACATTACCATAGAATGCCATGGTGTGAACCTCTGTTGTGCAGAAGACATAAACATTTGAGTCCATTACTTTAGAAGACAAAGCTAACCTAGGGCAAAAACAGTGACAAGGATATAAATAAACTAAATCACAAGATCTAGAAGCCTCCAAGCATGACCTCGTGCTAAGTTGATGCCAGCATCTCAAGGCACAAGTTGAATGTGAAAGATGACGTAAGTTAGTCCCAAAAATGATGATTAGCCACCTAGATATCTGATAGGAAAGTTCCCACCTATCACAATGATTTTCAAAGGTGGCAGACTATTAAATACTAAGTAAAAATCTATAACTACTAATGTCAAACAAAGGGTTGCTCCCCAAAGTGAAAAAGGTCCTCTATATTATGATCTTATCTAAAAAAAACCTATAATTACATAAGATACCAAATTAAGGAGAGGGTTTAATATAAACCTAGGGCCATGGAAGCTACGATGAACATACTCTATGAACATCTAATAACTTGAAGATTTATATTGTCCTCTCCTTTGCTTGCTAAAGCATCTACCTTCTGGTTCCCTTCTCAAAATATATGAAAAATCTTAGGGTCAGCTAACTAATCAATAAGCATAAGGGCATCGCTAAGTCTAGAATTTAGTACCCAATTTGGTGTAGCCCATTTCCTAATTACATTGAGGATGATCTGAGAATCACCTTCTATAATGAATTTAGTCAATCCTAGCTTGAGACAAAGAAGGAGGCCTTTTTCCAAGGCTTCTAGTTCTGCTAAATTGCTGGTTGTAGGCCAAATTGACAATGGTTTTTTGGCAATCCAATTGCCTGAATCATCATTTATAATGCAACCAATACCCACCATTCTAGGATTGCCTCTAGCTGCTCTGTCAAAGTTGAGTTTATACCATCCATACATGGGGGGGGGGGGGGGGGGGGAGAGAGACCATTTACAATCTTCCCTAGCCTTCTTACTACTATTTGAGTATATTAGGGGCAGGTTGATTAGCTTACTCTAGTTCTTCTTCATGAGACCATCCCAAGCAGAAAAGGAACCTTCCTCTTTCCTGACCTTCCTGAGATGAGAGTTAGTGACTTCCCTAATGCTAGCTTCTATATTAAGAAGTAAACCTTCCAGCTCCATTTCTACATCTCAAAATATGTGTCTATTTCTCTCCTTCCAGATTTCCCATGACACAATCACTGAGAAAATGTTCCATAGTTTTCTATAGATCCCCTTAACCATATTAATGGGCCATCCTTTCAGGAGCTCAAAAAAGGATCTCAGTAAATGGGATGACCATCCCAACTTTAGTCTAAGCCATTCCCAATAGGATTGGGAAAATGGACATCTATATAATAAGTGATCTACATCCTCGATATTATGTTTGCATAGAACACACTTGGATGGGCCTTGAAAGCCGAATCTATGTAGCCTATCTTCTGTCAGAATCCTATTTTGAGAGGCCAGACATAGAAAGAAGCCTGACTTAAGCAAGCAAGTCGCATCCCAACATAGATTGAGAGGAATTTCTATGTGATCCAATCTTTGTGAATGAATCAAGGTATTGTATCCACTCTTCACACTGTATTTGCCATCCTTCGAAGCTGCCCAAGTAAGTTCATCTTTCTTCTCAGTTTGCTTAACTCTCCTATCACAAAGAATCTTTTCATAGGCCTATCTTTCCTTAGATTCAATCCCAACTCCATCTAAAGATTTCCATGCCCATTTGATTGATCCTTTAGAAGAGATTTTCATCTTATAGTCCCTTACTTTATCTCCCCAAGTAGATACTAATTTATCTTTGAGGGATGAGGGGAAGGGACTAGAAAAAATTGAGACGAGACCATCCCAAGAGACTTCCAAAAATGAGGCCTCATCACCCAATCCTACATCCCAGGATAGAAATTTGTTGATAATGTGACAACACTTTGTCATGAAATTCCAACTTTCAAATCCCTTAAGGAGATTCCTCATTCTAAAAATTGAAAGAGGATCATCCGCATTAAGGTATTTATTGTATAATATTAGGGCCCATTTATGGTTTCTTTCTTTATACAAAAGCCAAATCAATTTAGCACCTAAGGCTTCATTTTGCCATTGTAGGTTCTTAATCCCAAGACCACCCAACTCCTTAGGTTTGCAAATATTCTCCCATTCAACAAGAGCTAGTCTCTTATCCTCTTCACAATCCTTCCATAGGAAGTCTCTGAGCTTCAATTCCAATTTGCACAATGAACTCTTAGAAAGAGGAAGACATGAAAGAGGAAAAGGTAGGGATGGCTAATAGAACCAATTTAATTTTTGTACTTTTACCGGCCTTAGAGAGCCATTTATCTTTCCAACTTCCAATCCTAGCATCAACTTTTTCAATGGTATTCTGCCAAATCTTGCTAGATTTAGAACCTTTTTCCAAAGCTATGCCCAAATATTTACAAGTAAACTGACCTTTCCTGAATCCCATCACCTTGCAAATATGATCTTCTACTTCTTTATTAGTGTTTAACAAATAAATCTTTGATTTTTCCTTATTTTCTTTCTGCCCAGATGTTGCCATATAGGAATTAATTATAGAATTTAAATTCAAGGCTTCTTTGACTATACTTTTACCAGGCAGGATAGTATCATTAGTGCATTGTTGATCTCTAATGTTGGGCATATTCCTTGCCACAATGATACTAGAGATTACCTGATTATTGTAAGCATATGTTACCACTCTTCCAAATGCTTCTACCATAATAATGAAGAGGGAGGGGGATAGAGGATCACCTTGTTTGATGCCCCTAGATATTTTGGAAAACCCCTCAGGCATTCCATTAATAAGGAAAGAAATTTTGGGAGTGGAGATGAATTTAAAAACAAGATTGATCCATTGATGCGAGAAGCCAAACATTTCAAGCACCTTGCAAAGGAATCTCAAGTCAACCATGTCATAAGCTTTTTGAATATCAAGTTTCATGAACATACTTGGCTCTTTACTCTTGGAAGTAGAATGAATGGTTTCTTGAATAGTGAGGATACCATCCAAAATAGATCTACCTGGAACAAAACATGTTTGTTCCTCCCAGATAATCTTTGGAAGCAAGACCTTGAGTCTATTTTCTAAGATTTTGGAGAAGATATTATAAATAGTGTTGCAAAGAGCAATAGCCTATAGTCCCCAACAGTTTTAGGATCATATTTTTTGAGGATCAGAGTTAGGAAGGAGTAATTAATCTCTAATAACAGAGCTCCACCATTCCTTGAGGCTTCATGGTGTAGGAGCACATAAAGTAAAAGTACATGAGAAAGCTAAGATTCCTTATTTGAGGTATTTAAATCCATTTGAGTCATTTATGTTGTATTTGAGTCAAGATGTAAAGGTTATGAAGCCATTTTGTCATAAATTGTAAAAGTTGTCAATTTGTCCTAGTTGTCCTAGTAAGATCATGAATTGGTCAAGAGGTCAAAACGTGTTTGCAAACCCAAAAAAGGATAAAAATATTGTAAATGGTGACTAATATTCCATAATGGCATGTTTTTAAGGTTGGAACAAAGTTGTGAGGTCAAAATTTCTAAAATGTAAAAGTTAATTAAATGTTGCAACTTTAAAACTTTGCAAAAAGTGCAAAAAGGGTTAAAGAATGTAACAAGTTGGTTCAAAAGTTGGTTGGGAAGTTCTAAACTATCAAAACTACTATAAAATATTTTTAATGGTAATTAAAAATCAATTAGTGAGAATAAGGATAAGAAAGAATCATTTTGGATAATTTTGGTGTCTTCAACTATTGCTATTTTGATTGGTTTTTTTAGATTTATGCTGGTTCCAAGCCTTATACGAAACTGTGCGGCCTAGAAACCCTATATAATCTATATATTTGGATATTGGTATGAGTTATATTTCTTATTTCTTTGGTTTGGTGTAATTTCATTTAGTTTTGAGGAAGTTATGATCATTTTGGTGAAAGTTACTATTTTCAAATTTGAGAATTCTTGCAAACAGTCATGTTGCAGCATTTGGTATGAACAAATATGGATATATGAAGAAGTCTAAATGTGTTCATTGGAAAGATATGTGAATTACCTTCCATTTCCTTTTTTTTTGAGACATTTTTTATGAATATTTGTGAAAGTTATGAATATTTGAGTGAAAATTGGTTTTTAAATGTCTTCAATGGTTTTTTAAGGCAAAGATTTACAGTGCTTGTACAATGATTTATGTATTGGATAAACTAATGGCTTATATATTTGGAAACTAGACTCACAAATGGATAATTTGGAATTGGTTTGGGGTTATTTTGATTCATTTTTAGAAATTTATTTGATGCCCTAGGAAGGGCTACCAGTTTTATTTCTAGTTTATGACAGAGAAAATGAGTCTAAGTGCAGAGACTATAACTTGCAATGGATTTATTCTTTTTGGATCATCTTTGGATATGTTTTAGTATTCCTAATTTTGAACAATTCCTCTAAAGGGTTTAGAAAGAAACATTTAATATTGAAAGTTATGAACAATGGAATCAGATATAGAAATCAGGACATGTGAATGGAGAAAGGTTAATATTTTGTGTTGGAAAATGCTTTGTTTTACCTTGTAAGATGCCTCTAATTATGGAGTTAATTTAATTTATTTGGAAGGAATAAGCATGTATCCCACTAATTGGTTGATTTTTAAGATGCTTTACATCAAATTGGTATCAGAGCTCAGAAGATTTTGAGTGTGTAGATGGAAGGTGATCTGCACCAGGCAGTATTGTGGTTGTTTTGGATTCTTGATATGAAGTTTGTGGTTGCAGATTGGTTCCGGTTCACTCAGCTACAAGGGATGGGCATGAAGGTCTACCAAAATCCATAGGAGATGGTCTTGTGTTTCACCAGAAAACTGGGGAGAGAGGCATGATGGAACTCCCAGGTGAGGGATAGAGGTTGTGATGCAGCATGGAGTAGTGGACTAAGGAATGGGAAGCACCATGGAGGTGACTAGCATAACTCCATTGATGGGAGTCATTAGCAAAAGAGATAATAAAGTAGAGGAGGCATTGATCCAGTGATGATATAGAGGAAAAGATGATGGTTTTAAAGGCATGAAGAGGCAAAGACAAATGAAGGCAAAGGTGAAGATTTTTGGTCTGATTTTTTTTGCAGGTTATTGGTTCCATGTTTCCAAGAGACTTGGAAACTTTTCAAGGTTAAGAGTATGGTGTAGGAGCAGATAAAGTACAAGAACATGAGAAAGATAAGATTCCTTATTTGAGATATTTAAATCCATTTGATTCATTTATGGTGTATTTGAGTCAAGATGTAAAGGTTATGAAGCCATTTTGTCATAAATTGTAAAAGTTGTCAATTTGCCCTAGTTGTCCTAGTAAGGTCATGAATTAGTCAATAGGTCAAAATGTGTTTGTAAACCCAAGGAAGGATAAAAATATTTTAAATGGTGACTAATATTCCATTATGACATGTTTGTAAGGTTGGAACAAAGTTGTGAGGTCAAAATTTCTAAAATGTAAAAGTTGCTTAAATGGTGTAACTTTAAAACTTTGTAAAAAGTGCAAAAAGGGTTAAAGAATGTAATAAGTTGGTTCAAAAGTTGGTTGGGAAGTTCTCAAATAACTATCAAAATTAATATAAAATATTTTTAATTTTCATTCAAAATAAATTAATGAGAATAAGGATAAGAAAGAATCATTTTGGAGAATTTTGGGGTCTTCAACTATTGCTATTTTGATTGTTTTTTCAGATTTATGCTAGTTCCAGGCCTTGTGCAAAAATGTATGGCATAGAAAACCCTACATAATCTATATATTTGGATAGTGGTATGAGTTATATTTCTTATCTCTTTTGTTTGGAGTAATTTCATTTAGTTTTGAGGAATTTATGATCATTTTGGTGAAAGTTACTATTTTCAAATTTGAGAATTCTTGCAAATAGTCATGTTGTAGCATTTGGTATGAACAAATACGGATGTATCAGGATGTCTAAATGTGTTAATTGGAAATATATGTGAATTACCTTTCATTTTATTTTTTTTTGAGACATTTTTATGAAGATTTGTGAAAGTTATGAATATTTGAGTGAAAATTGGTTTTTAAATGTCTTCAATGGTGTTCTGGGCAAAGGTTTGTGCTTGTACAATGATTTATGTATTGGATAACCTAATGGCTTATAGATTTGGAAACTAGACTCACAAATGGATAATTTGGAATTGTTTTGGGGTTATTTGGATTCATTTTGAGAAATTTATTTGATGCCCTAGGAAGGGTTGCCGGTTTTATTTCTAGTTTATGACAGAGAAAATGGGTATGAGTGCAGAGACTATAACTTGTAATGGATTTATTCTTTTTGGATCATCTTTGGATTTGTTTTATTATTCCTAATTTTTAACAATTCTTCCAAAGTATTTGAAAAGAAACATTGAATATTGAAAGTTATGAACAATGGAATCAAATATAGAAATAAGGACATGTGAATGGAGAAAGGTTGATATTTTGTGTTGGAAAATGCTTTGTTTTACCTTGTAAGATGTCTCTAATTATGGAGTTTATTTAATGGATTTGGAAGGGATCAGCATGTATCCCACTAATTGGTTGATTTTTAAGATGCTCTACATCACTTCAATGGCTTTCCATAAGTCTTCTCTAGTAATATCTCAACATTTTTGATAGAAAAAGGCCTGAAAGTCGTCTGTGCCAGGGGATTTATCGAGGTTCATGTTAAAAACCACCTCTCTAACTTCTTCCAAAGTAATAGCTTTATTGAGGAATTTTTTATCCTCGAGAGTAATTACTTTTGAAATAAATTTGATTAATTGAGCTTGCACTTCCCTGTTAGACCCTTCAAAATTATTTAGAATCTCCTGATAATGTGTTACAAAGGTGCTTGCTATTTCACATGGATTCTCAATAAGGAATCCTATCTTATTTTTAATACTAGTTATTTTATTCTTTAATCTATTGTATAGGATAGATTTGTGAAAGAATTTTGTATTCTGATCCCCTTCATCTAACCAATTCTCCGTAGATTTCTATCTCCAGAATATTTCTTCTTTGGTTAATATATCCTCCTATTTGGCAAATAATTCTTTTTCTAACATATATCGTTCATCATTCATGCCTTTCTTAATTACTCCCAAATTTTCTTTAAAAATATTATTAAAATGTTCTTTATTCCATTTAAAGATTCATTCCTTCAGCATCTTCATTTTTGAAACAAAAACGAACATCTTGGATCCTTCGAAGTTATCTTATCCCACCATTCGTTTATATTTTTGATGAAATTTGGGTCTAGAAACCACATTTTTTCACATTTAAATGGGTTCCTTGATGGTTTTGATGGCTCTGCAAGTTCTAGTATAACTGGGTAGTGATCTGACCCAGCAATTGGCAAAATGGCAGAATGAATGTTAAAATTATTTCCATCCAAATCACCTTTCAAGAAAAACCTGTCTAGTTTTTCTGCTATATATGCAAAATCTTTCCTCTTGTTGTTCCAAGTATACTTCCCATTATTGATTGGGATATCAATCAGATTATGTCCATCATACCATTCTTTGAAGAATAGGGAGGATTGCGAGAGTTGGTGGATACCACCAACTTTTTTAGATAAATTTAAAACAGTATTAAAGTCACCACCTAATAGGCATGGATCATCCATATGATTATTCATAACAACACTGATTTCATCCCAGACCCTTTTCTTTCCTAAATTACTTATTGGTCTATACACATTAATTAACAGGAAATGAAGATTAGATTTCAAACTTTGAACCCTTACACTGATCTAATTATTATTGCAATTGAGGAGATCTCTAGACACTTTCTTAGGGTTCCACAAGATTCCTAGACCCCCAAAGGCTCCTATTGATTCACGAAATGTGGAGCTCCAAAAACCAAGCATCTTTTTTAAGTCCAATCCTTTTGCCTCACTTAATTTTGTTTCTTGTACTAAAATAATATCTAAATCAAACAATTTAAGGTTTTGTTTTAGTATTCTTGTTTTCCTAGGGGCATTTAAGCCCATAGCATTCCATGTGGTGATCTGCATGGCTCCTTGGGAAGGCTCTTCCCCTTCCCATTATTAATTAACTAATCTATCTTCTACCATTCCCTACTGAGTCCATCTGCTTCCCTGAGTTCCTTCAAAGACTTTCTACCTCTCTTCCCTTTCACTCTCCCATATTTTGGTGAGTTTAGTCCTTCGTGATTCATCTATATCCCTAGATGTTCCATGTTCTTCTGAGCACTAGAGTTTTCCTCACAGACCTTTCCTTCTATTTCCTCAACTTCCAGCTCTCTAATTATCTAGTCTATTATGCTTGGTTGATCTCCTTCTTCTGAATACAAGTCTTTTTTATTCATCTTAGTAGTACCTTTTCCTTCTTGCTCTGCATCCCTTGCATATTCTTTTGACTGGATCTGACCTTGCTTGTTATCCTCATCCTTAATCTTCTGTAAATCCTACTTTAGATCTTCATAAGTGTAATTGTTGCATCCAATTTTAAGTATTCTCTGCATCAATTCCTCCTTCTGAGCCTCTATGCTATTATTTATGTTCTCAAGACAGAATACTTGAACTAGTTCCTTAGTTAGCTGCTCAAGAAACTCATCTTCTGATATTTAAATTGCCAATTATGAGTCCAGAGCACTATCCTTATTTAGGAAATTCTAGAGCTCATTTTTCATGGATCTAACTATTGTCTCTGAGCTATGGTCCTTATCATTCTAATTGTTTGATAAAGTAAATGGTGACCCACCATATTCTATTAGGGTCTGCCAAAACTTAGATCTCTCGCATACCTCTCTGACTAGAGTTATGTCTCTATCTTTTAGAACTTGAGATTGACATTGCTCCCCTTTGTGATCTACTTCATATCTTTTTGAGCTTCTCCATTATTTGAATTTAATTCAAATAATAAGGAATTCTCAATATCTTCTATATTCTTTTGACCAATCCTCTCTTCTTCTTTAGATTGTTGAATAAATATTTCCATTAAATCTATGATTCCCTTGCCTGTACCCTTAAGTATATTGTCCATTGATACCCTATAGATGGGACTTCCTGAGTCTTGTTGCTTAAGTCTTACCAAATTTCCTTTCCTCTCACTAGCTTTAGATTGATTTTGAGCATTTTGTATCTCATATCCTTCTAGACCTTTAATCTCTTTTGAAGACCTATTATGCTTTGTATTACTTTTTTTGTCCTCTTTTCTTCTTTTTGACCTATGTTTTGCTTTTGATTTATTATTTTGGGTCATGTCCAAATTCTTCTCAGATTCCCCCACTATAATTTATTTGAGTCTTGTTTTGGCTATTGGGTTAATCTTATAATTATCCATGCTATTCCTTTCATCCTACAGATGCTCGATTAGACTTTCCTCTTCTTGATCATACTGTGAAGAAGTCTCTTGAACTACTGAACTTAACCTCAATTTCTTTTTCTTAATTCTGATCCATGGGAACATGCTAAGAAAGTCAGACATAAGTGGTAGGGTTCTGAATTTGATTTTCTTGATATCATCAAATTTAATGATTTATGATATTTCTCCTTGATAAATTTGTAGATTTATGTCATAGGATGCTTTGTTGGTTATGATCTTCCTATGAGATTGAACTGGTTGGTTAAGCTTGGTTCTAATGAGCTTTTTCACATTGTTACAATACTGGTATGAGGAGTCAATGCCTATTAGATCTCCCACTACAGACCCTAGGGACCTAAGGATCTCAATTTGGATCAGCTCTAGTGGTAAGGATTGAATATTGTACCACCTGGGACTTGTAATATCTATCCCCTATATACTAAAATTTGGACTCCATTTAACAAAATTAACCAAAAACCCATTGAAAAAATTTCAAAAACAAATACGAACTCTTCTTTTATGGATTCATCCATACATTTCAAGTAAAGGATTCTTTCAAAAAAGTGAGAGATACTTACCTATTCTTTGCAGTTATCTTCCAACTAGTAAGAAAGCAGAGCAATGTCTTCCTTTGGGCCATTCCATATCGCAAAAACCCCAACTTGTTGGCATTCATCCCATAATTCTTCAATTTCCATGTTTGAGATGCAGATGGGTAACTTAGCAATTTTGGGACTCTCTTGTGGATCTATGGCACCACTAGGGTTTTGTGCAACTTTGGAAACCTTGGCCATAGATTGAGGGTGGGGGGGAACATAAGAGCTCCTAATTGATTTAGTAGGAGATTCATATGGTTTATCCCTACTGGAGTGCAGAGAGGCGAGAGTCGCTACTAGTTATGATCCTACTACTGGAGGTGAGATTTGAAATTTGGATGGCTAAGCGTACTTTGTTAGGTTAAAGATCTTAAATTGGTTGTTTAATTTCTCAATAGTGAAGATAGCTTGATCTCTCAAACTGCCTGAGGAATCTAGGTTTCTGAAGTAGGATTTGGCTTGATCATTACCCCAAGATATGTGTCAAAGTTGTTCTTCAGGAGCTTCTAGCCTCTCCAAAATTGAGAAGTTGTTCTTTGTTTGGATTCTGAAGTCGTTATACCTCCATTGTTTAGTTGAGAGCCTTGATTTACTATGCTTATTCAGTTTCATCCAAGGGTTTCAGCCTGCACCCTACCATGGTCTGAGATTATTATTTCATTTTTCGAAAGCCTGCTCTGCCTTTTTCGCTTGGAAGCTATGATTCAGTATTTTTATTTAATTACATATATATCTATATATACATATATATATATATATATACATATATATGTATATATACATATATATATATATATGTATATGTATATATATATATATATGTATATGTATATATATATGTATATATACATATATACATATATATACATATACCTATACATATACATATATATGTATATATATGTATATATGTATATATATGTATATATGTATATATATGTATATATGTATATATGTATATGTATATATATGTATATATGTATATATACATATACATATATACATATATATGTATATGTATAGGTATATGTATATATATATATATATATGTATATATGTATATGTATATGTATATATATATATATATATACGTATATGTATATATATGTATACGTATATGTATATATATGTATATGTATATATATATGTATATGTATATATATGTATATGTATATATATATATGTATATGTATATATGTATATGTATATATATATATATATATATATATATATATTTTTTTTTTTTTTTTTTTTTTTTTTTTTTTAATTATTATTACTATTCTATTATCAAAAATGAACCAATACTTTATAATATCATATAACACCTTAATATAACATTAAAATATTTTGTACTTTAAATTAAGGAATTATATAATTAAGCCAATAGGCTTCTCCTTTGGAGGGAACCTCCTACCATAAATGCAATTTAGTGTCTCACATCGAAACTGGTGGTATTTTTTTTAAAAAAATAGGTGGTTTTTGCCTAGCAAATTTGCCAGTTCTTTTGACTTGTTCAGCTAATATTATTTTGTTTGACAAAATCATTGTTTCTATCCTTGGTGTTCCACCTCCACTAAAAAAAATCATCAACCAATATGAAACATGTCTATCCTACCCCGTGATGTGGCAGATATTGTTCTCTTAGTTTCATTTGAGTTATTCTATTTTCGTTCACGTCCTCCAAATAATTCTTCCTTCTCTTTTCTTTTATGTGCTCCTTTGATCTTTATATTCTTTTGACTTCAGATTTGTCCAATTGTTTAAATAAAAGATTAAGATTGACAAAATGTTCATGAGCTTGAGGAGAATATTTTTGGAACTTTGTTGAAAATTTGGTTAGAACATTTGAAGATGATTTATGGTAATTGATTAAATTAATTTAAAAAATTTAAAAATCTTAACTTTTGAATATAAAATTAAAAATTATAGTAAAAATAATGACTATCGGTCAAGAAAAATGTTCAAGATTTTCTAATAATTTTTAAAAAATAAATTTTATAATCTAATTTAATTTTTTATATGAACAATTCAAATATTTTCAATAATTAAATTTAAACTAGAGAATTACTATTATTCTAATAAATATTTAAATAATATTTACATAACTTAATATATTCATTATTTAAAATTTATCCCAAATAAAAAAATCCTATTTCCAACCTACTTATTATTGGATGAATCAACTTCATCAATAATCTAGAATAAATATGTTTATTTAAAATTTAATTTAACAAAAATTACATTTTTCTATATATATTTAAAACCTCATGTAACTTATCTTTTATTTTTTATATTATTTTTTTAAAAATCAGTAAATGATCAAGACCTTGATAATTTTTATTAATTTAAATAAGTGAATTACAACAACAATTCTCTATTCAAATGGGCACTGGTAGGAAAGAATGAAGAAGAAAACCTTTAGTCTGGCCCAGGACAAATGTCCTTTATTATTACATCGTAAAAGGGGCATACCCCAATCAACTTATTTCATATTAATTACATCGAATTTTATACAAGAAGATTACATAGTCGATCCATACATTTGCTGAGAGCAAAGTGTCCAAAATAAATAGAACCAGTCCTGCCATAGCATAATACAAACCACCCAGACTATGCAGTATACGCATTCCTCCTTCTTAGGTTGGCAATCAACATGGTTAGTAGAAATTACCAATAATAGAACAATTGAATAAATCTTGAGAAATCACCAAACTATGATGATCTTCCTAGATATATTGAAATAGTTAACATTAAGATAAATCTCATCATACTATTACCGACTAATTCAAATATCAGTTACTTGGCTTTTAGCATTAGGATTCAGATCTGAATATATTCATATTGGGGCCTACATATCATCCTAAATATATCAAAAAGATTGTCATACTAAGCATTAAAATGATACGTTAACACTCTGCCAAAGGACAGAGAGCATCCTCTCAAAAAATCCCAAATCCTAATCTTAAATCCGTTAACTTAGAAACATAACACCAACTACTAAATGCAGAAAGAAAGTAGAGCCTCACATGTAACAACCAAATAGATAAGGAAAGACACACACTGCCAACAGACAACCAACCAAAGTAACTTGAGTAAATTACCCAGAGATCATTAAAGCTAACATCAAACCTCCCTAATAAGCTCAAAATCTCTGGCCATAAATCTAATACATCTAACTTTTGAAAGAGAGATCCGATGTGAAATTGACATAAAATCTTACAGAGGATTTTATGCAAATTCGGTCTCCATGAGAAAAATTTCAAATAAAACCACACTATCTTAAGTAGAATAAAAAGCAACAACAAACAATCCTGCTAATTTAAACAACATGCAACGAGATATAAGATAAAAGAAACTAAAGCCAAACTAAATGAAAAATAGCTAGATCAGATGTATAGCCTAAAGTTTACCTTAAAACTGGCACTAAGTATCCTGCAAACATTGAATTAAGAAGAAATCCAACATAAACCTTAGGAGTTCATCCTTATGTTTAATAAAACTATTCCATTTCAAAAAATATCAACAAGGTCATATGCATTCTAGACAAAACTTCATACAGGGCATAAATCATGAGCGGGATTAAAAGGAAATAACCTCATCCTCACCCTAAATCCACAGTTAAATCAAACCCTATAAGCAAACGATTGAGATAAACAAAGTAGCATAATATCCAACATATGAATCTAAACTAATCAAATTAGATTTTATAATTCTTTATGTCAATAAGCATAAAAGTTTAACAACCATATCTCCTTACCTAGATATATATAAAACTACTTAAAACTCAGTACGCTTATACAACTAGGAGACCACTATATATAGGATACAAATTAGTAGCCAGTTTGGCTATCAATATCACCCTTTACCCAAAAACCTAACTAAATCTAATCATACCTAAAGATAGTTGAAAACTACTGCTATACTTATGTATAAAAACAAAATTCTTCTAAAGCCCCAACACTCTAAATCTGAGGCGAACAAATTGCTCTAACCAGTATTAGGTAGCAAAATGTAGTTTGATCCCAATCTCTCCACGCCATGTTTATTTTTTCTAGTTGATCATAATAACTTCAACCACATCATTTGAGTTTTCAGCCTTAAAGAATGGTGAAAACTCAAATGTGGATTTCTACTTGCTATTTTTTTTAATGTTTGGAGTATAGAAATTCAATCTATCAAGATTGTCAAAAAACACACCCGGGTGAATATAGGCCTTGTGCAAGTTGAGATAGTTTACTAGCCAACCATGACCCACCTCAAGTGTGATTTTCCTCCAACCCATCAAAAAATGGAAGCAGGATTCCATCTTGGGCCATTCCATATTAAAAGAAATCCTATCCCTGATAATTAGGGCAAGGTGTCTAGGAATGTTGGCAATAATGAAACTCCCTAGGGGATGCTCCATATACATCTCCAAGAAAGGTAAACACAAATTTTCATCCAGATTTTTGATTGCTTCCACTATACCTTTGCACCAAGTTGAGTCAAAGAGATTAAGACATAAACGAATCATATCCCATTTCTTGAAACCAACTTTCACCATGCATCCAATGAAAATGCCAATCACATCACTATTGTTCCTCCATGTGTGGTCATACTTAAACATACCTTCTCTGATTGCCCTACTAAAAACAATTCTGGTCATGCTGTCAACAGCCCTAAGAATTCTATTCCACCTTTCCAATTTCACATTACCACAAAATGCCATAGTTTGGCATTCAGAAGTGTGAAAGACACAAATATTCATATCTATTTTCAAATTCAGCAAATATCTCTTGATAACTTCTAAAATCTCTAATTGAAGGAACAAAGTCGATTGTCAAATACTCTAGAAGTACCTAGATAACCTAGACTTAGGAAAGATGTCCAACCCATGCCATGATTAATGGACCAGCTGTCAATAGAGGATTTAATTAATCACTCTGCCCTAAGCAAGAGTTTCTAATAAATGATGAAAAAAGAATGTTTTCTGCCAAGAGGTTAAATGATAACACTTAACAACCCCTTAATCAATTCTAAAAAGTGGCAAACCAATAAAATCTAATAATAACCAAAGGACTATCCCGCTAATCTATAACATGTAGAGAGACATGTGGAACTAAATTTTGCAATCTAAACCATATTTATAATCTATAATACCTACCCTATACATACCTAACCCTTAATACCAAGGTAACCTAAAAGGAATAAGAAATAATAAGAAATAAAACAAAGAAGACAAATACTATTATTATGAAATAACTTACCTAAATTCCAAAAAAATTGCACCATCCACCCCTACATTAGGAGGTAGGCCTTATTATTACCTTCTCTATAATATGACATATTTGAGTTTCCTCAAACTTGTCCAGCAAGTGGATAACTTCTTCTAGTTTCGAATTGAGGACCCAGTTAGGAGTTGATCTATTCCTAATTGCATTTAAAACAATTTGAGAGTCACCCTCAATAATGAGTTTTGATATGCCTATATGATGGCATATTTTAAGGCCTTCCTCCAGACCTGTAAACTCCACCAAGTTATTAGAAGTTGGATCAATGGACATGGCTTTTTTGGCAATCCACTTGTCTGAATCATTATTAATGATGCAACTAATGCTTGCTACCCCTAGATTACCTCTAGCCGCTCCATCAAAATTAAGCTTCGCCCAACCCTTCAAGGGAGGGGACCATTTACAATTTCTCCTATCCTCCTTATTTTTCTTAAAGTAAACAAGCGAGGGATTGATCAGATTTGGCCATGTCTTTTTGATGAATCTATCCCAAAGTGAAAAGGAGCCTTCTTCCATACTAGTTTTCCTGAGATGGGAATTAAAATTTTCCACTATATTTTCTTCAAATTTTAGAAATAGCTCATCTACCTTCGTCTCACTATCACAAAAAATCCTTCTATTTCTTTCTTTCCAAATTTCCCACATAAGTATAGAGGGACTAATGTTCCAAACTTTACTATAAATGTCCTTTCATAAGTGAGAGGGCCATCTGATAAGAAAATCTGTAAGATTTTCAGATAAAGGAGAAAGCCAGCCCAATTTTTGAATGAGTCATTCCCAACAAACTCGAGAAAAAGGATAATTATAGAGGAGATGATCTACATCTTTGCAATCATTTTTACAAAGTACACATCTCAACGATCCTGGAATACCTATTTTACTAAGCCTATCAGCTGTTAAAATCCTCTTTTGAAAAGCTAACCATAAGAAAAAGCCAGCTTTTGGAAGACATGTGGGATTTGAACACAAATTAAGAGGATTTTCCACTTCTTCCCAATTTTTTGAATTTAAAATATTTTTGTATCCAATTTTAAAACTATATTTTCCATCATTTGACGCTGCCCAAATCAATTTGTCCTTTTGCTCTATCTGTTTAACTTTCCTAGTGGAGATAATCTTTTCATAGGCCTTAATCTCATCCTGATCCATATCTTCTTCTTCCAAAGGTTTCCAAATCCACAAAGATTGATTATCCGTGCTTAACATACTTTTGTATTCACTTACTTTCCTACCCCAAGGATTGATTAACTTTTCTTTGAGACTAGCTGAGACAAGATTATTGTCAATAGGTGGATGTTTGTCCCATGAGTCTTCCCAGCAAATAGCATCTTCTCCCTTTCCAACATCCCAAGTAAGATATTTGCTAACAAGATGATGACACTTAACCATAAAATTCTAGCTTTCTGATCCCTTAGGAAGAGTCTTTATTCTGAAGATCGAACTAGGATCTTCAACAATAAGATACTTGTTGTGCAAGATCTTGGCCCATTTTTCCAAATAAAGTCACCAAATAAATTTAGCCCCTAGCACTTCATTTTTCCATAAGAGATTCTTGATTCTAAGCCCATCATACTCCTTAGGTTTACATATATTATCCCATTTAATAAGTGCCAATTTTTTGGATTCCTCACAGTCGTTCCACATAAAATTTATAAGTTTGACCTCAAACTTATGGTGTAGATGTTTAGGAAGGGGAAGAAAAGAAAGCGAAAAAATTGGAATAGCTAATAAGACTGATCTAATCTTAATGCTCATACCTGCTTTTATGAGCCATTTATCTTTCCAACTTCCAATCTTGGCTTCCACTTTTTTCAAGGTATTATTCCAGACCTTACCTGATTTATTGCCTATCTCCAATTCAATACCAAGATACTTACACGGGAAATATTCTTTATCAATATGGATGATAAAGAATATTTTTGGTTTAGCTTCAATTACTTTTTGCTTAGAGGCTTTCATGTATTGCTCAATAATTATTTTTATACTAGCTACCTCTTTCAAAGTGCTCTCTCCTAGCAAGATTGTGTCGTCTGCATATTGTTGATGAGTAATGTTAGGGATATTTCTAGTAACTGTAATGCCTTTAATGATGGAGACACAACCCAAGAACAGAATGGACACAATAGAAAAGGGGAATTGTATTAACTAAAAAATAAGCTACATTCGGTACAGAGAAAATAAACTTCAAAACATGCCCTAAGGCTTACAATAGCATAAATGTGGAGATAATTTCTCCTTTCAGTACCTCCTCTCAAACTCCACTCCGAACTGCCTTTTACAATGCCAAAAATCTCCTTAAATAGACCCCGGAGGGTTAAGGACTAGGATTACATTCTAAAAAATGCTAGTAGGCATCCACCGACCAAATAGAAGGTTCCAGAAGCTGCGTTAGAAGTCTACGCAAATCTAGAAGAATCCAGAAATGGTAATCAAACTTTTGGGAGGCATAACTTTTGAACCGTAGCTCCGATTGACGAATTGTTTACATTTTTGAAAAGCTCTCGAAGCGCTCTATAGCCCCATGGACCAGCTTCGCTCGTCCCCCATTTTTCGGCCCTTTTTGAGGTCATTTAATGCCCCTAACCTGACTTTGAAGCATTCTTAGGAGGTCTCCACAACTCGAAAAACTGCAATAACTTTCAAACTGTGGGACCTTTTGACCTGATTCTTTTTTTGGAATGCTCTAAATTGCAATTACATTCATCTAGCCAATTTACACCTCCTAGTTCACCAAAATTATGGCTCAATTACATACTCCTATTTTTTCGAGATTTACACGAACACTGATAGTGAAACTATGAGAGTTGGAACCTTTATTTGGCCCAAATGGGTATCCAAAAATGAAAACACATAAAACAGAAACTAAGTCTAAGTATTTTTTTTTGGGTGACACAGGATTGCCCTTATACCTCTGGATGCTCCTGCATCATTTAGTTTCTTTATTTTTTATGTGCTTTCGTTATAGCTCTCCCAAAGGTTTCTGCCATAATGGTAAATAAAAATGGGGATAAAGGATCACCTTGTCTTATTCCCCTCAAAATTTTGAAAAAACCTTCAGGCATCCCATTAATGAGAATAGAAATCTTGGTAGTAGAGATACATTTAAAAATAATATTGATCCATTGACATGAAAAACCAAAGGCATCTAAGGTTTTCCAAAGGAAACGTCAATCAACCATATCATAGGCTTTTTGAATATTCAGTTCCATAAACATACAAGCTTCTTTGTTCTTGAGGGCCGAATGAATTGCCTCCTGAATAATTATGATATCATCCAAAATGGATCCTCCTAGAACGAAACCTGTTTGTTCCTCAAAAATGATTTTTGGAAGAATTAACTTAAGTCTATTAGCTATAACTTTGGTGAAGATTTTATAGATGGTATTACATAATGCGATAGGCCTAAAGTCTCCTAGAATCTCAGGCTCAGACTTCTTGGGGATCAAGGTAAGAAAGGAGTGATTAATTTATAACAACAGTGAACCACCCCTCTTGGAGGCTTCAATCAACTCCTAGAGATCTTTACCAATAATATCAAAATTTATGATAGAAAAATGCCTGAAATCCATCTGGACCAGGAGACTTCTCTAGATTCATGCTAAATACTACTTCCTAACTTCTTCTAACGAAATCAGTTTATTTAAAACCTTATTATCTTCTAGAGTAACCAATTTAGGAATTGCTTCAAGCAACTTATCTTGCTCTACTCTATTTGACCCTTCAAAATTATCTAACATATTTGTAAAGTGATTAACCAAAATCTCTGCAATTTTGGCGGGTTTATCTATCGTTGTACCCTCATTGATGCTTGTTATAGTACTTTTAGCTCTATTATAGAGTGTTGAATTATGGAAATATTTAGTATTCTGATCTCCCTCCTCTAACCACCTTTCTTGAGATTTTTATCTCCAAAAAATTTCTTCCTTGGAGAAAATTTCTTCTTGTTTAGCCAATAGTTCTTTTTCTAAATTATAACTATTGTTGTTCATACCATTCTTTATAACTTCTAAATTTAATTCTTTTAGTATATCCTCTATTTCTAAATTTTCTTTGAAAATATTATTGAAATGTTCTTTGTTCCATCTGAGAATATTTTCTTTGAGCATTTTCATTTTAGATACGAAAATAAACATTTTTGACCCTTCGAAATCACCTTGTGACCACCATTCTTTGATGTTTCCTAGAAAGCTAGAGTCCAAAAACCACATTTTTTGGCATTTAAACGAATTTCTAATGGGTTTTTGCAGTTTGATAAGTTCCAATCTAACAAGGAAATGGTCTGAACCAGCAATTGGAAGAATCAATAATTGAATATTTAGATTATTTACTTCTAAACTTTCTTTGATAAAAAAACCTATCTAATTTCTCCGCAATATATGCAAAATTCTTTTGTTTGTTATTCCACATGTGAATCCCATTGCTACATGAAATATCAATTAAGTTATGGCATTTGCACCATTCTTTAAAATCTTTCATGGATTGGGAGATCTATTGAGCTCCCCCAGTTTTCTCATTCAAATTTAATATTGTATTAAAATCTCCTCCTAGAATAATTGGAATATTTTGATAATTTTCCATGTAATGGCTGATTTCTTTCCAATTTTTTTTTCTCTCTATATTACTTATTGGCCTGTATATATTAATAAGAATAAACTTGATATTAAATTTCACACTATTAACTAAACCACTAATTCAATTATTCTTTGAAATTAATATGTCTAACATTATTTTCCTGTGATTCCATATAAGCCCTAAACCCCCAGATGCACCTACAAATTCATGCATAAAACAACTCCAATTACTTAGCTTTTTGCCTAAACTAAGACTTTCCATCTTATTTAATTTTGTTTCTTGTAATAATATAATATCTGATTCAAACTTGTTTAGATTTTTCTTTAGAATTATTTTCTTGTTAAGGACATTTAGGCCCTTAACATTCCAAGTAGTGATCTTCATGGTTCAGTGGGAAGGCTCTTCCCCTTCCCTCTGTTGAAAAGTTGATTTTTTTTTTTTTGTTCCCTAGCTTTACCATCTAGTTATTTGAGTTCCTTAAGTGATTTTCTACCTCTCTTTGCTATCATTTTACCACAATTAGGAAATTTAACTCCTTCAAGATTCTTTAATATTCCTAGCTGGTCCAAGTTTTCCTATGCAATCTTAACCATTTCAGCTTTATTGCTCTCCTCAATCTCCTTTTCATCAATTTCCAGTTCTTGAAGTAATTTTTATGTTATACATTGTTGTACTATAGTTGCTTTATCTTCATCTTCCTGAGTACTATTATTTGTCAATGATTTCTTGCTTGTCCTGTTTTCTTCTTCAAAGGATGATAAATCCCTTTTGAGATCTAAAAAAGTGTACTTGTCTCCTCGTAGCTGTAAAACTTTCCATAAATGTTCTTCTTTTTTAGCAATATTATCATTATCTTCATTGTCGAAATCAAATGCCTAGCTTAGTTCTTCTAAAAGCTTTTCTATGTAGTCTCTCTCTTCCTTTTTGAGTAGATCTGTTTCTAATTCTTCAATCTTATCCACTTTTTGGTTCAAAAAACCCTAAAAGTCTTGAATAGGAATCTCTTTTGACTTGCACTCTTCTAACCCAATTGTTTTGACCTTGTTTTTCGAATATTCTCTTTTTGGAGAGGGAGTCTGCCAAAACTTTGTTAACCACTTTGGAGACTCTTTATCTAAAATTGAGTTAGATGGTATTACCCATTGTTGCTTAGAATGTTTATCCTCTGTATCACTTTCTTTCTTTGCTGAGATTTCAAATAAGAGTGATTGTTCCATATCTTCCATGTTACTTAAAGAATTAGTTGAAAACTTATTCTCCTCCAAATTAGGTACTGGTAAAATCTTTGGTTCGCTTTTTGCCCTTCTGACATCTTTCTTTTTCTTTGTTTTCCTTTCTTTCTTTTTCTGTTTTCTGTTATCAACAATAATACTTTGTAAATTTGGTCTAATATTTTCTTTGGGAGACATTTCCATGAAACACAAGTCGTTGTCTTGTTCGAACAATTTCAATTTGTCTATGCTTCTATCAAATGAGTTAATCATGTTTGGCTAATGATTCTCATTTTTGTTCTTTAGGGATATGCTAATTTTGTCCTGTTGATCTCCTATCATTTGACATTAGGGAATGTTACCCTTTCTTGCTTCCTTCTTTGCCTTATCTGCCTTTGAAATTGTTGGTGTTTGAAAACGTTACTGGTTTTCAATTATCCTGATGAGAATATGACACATCTAGGGGCAGCTAACTCGCATTTTCAACATGCCCATTCAGATACCAGGCCAGCTATAAGGCTAGACCCTTCTTCTTCTTCAGGCTCTGCAAAACCTAGGCGGGTGTACCTATAGATTCTTTATATGGTACCAGTTGTCAAAGCATACACTGAATCTATTCAAAGCAAATAAAAACCCTTATTTCTCCTGTTAACTTATGAAATAACATCAATCTACAGTAGCTAAATGCAGATCTAGAAACCTCATAAGCTGAGTGAGGGCATTCTATTATAGCTCTTCAACATGAAAGGGGAAAAGTGTTTGATTAATGATGTTGATATCAGCAAGACCCAAATACAAGCAACAAAACCTAGTGATCCTATCTCTGATTAGTGCCTTATCTATTGGGAAATTAAATGAATTATAACCATACATCTTCTAGAAATCTCAAACATATTACTACATCCAGATCCCTGATCTATCCTTCACCTTGTGAACAAACATCTACTTCATATTTGAATCTCATACTCAAAAGATCCCATCATGAAATCTGCAAACCCTGTGATAAACACCAAGCAATTACATGGCTCTTTGTTCCATCTGCAAGACATTTTAACCACATACATTCCAAAATGAAATGCAACCTAATTCATGCTCTTGGTTCACAAATTAGAAGAAATTACACATCCCTAAACATGAGACAAGATTCAAACTGAATTTGAAACCCTTTGTTGCACTTTATTTGTTTTCTTAGACGTACGGGAAATAACTCATAGATCACCTAACAGAACAAAACTATTTGCATAAAACATACATGTTGCTTAATACAACAGAGAAATGCTCAAGAATGGTGTCTCAGTAGTGAATCATTATTTCTCAAAACTGGAACCAATTCATTTCTCAGTGCAAAAACTAGGACCCTTGCAATGACAGAAAGAAAGAATGATATAGACCAGATGAATTCCCGGATCTAATTTTAGAATGACAAGTGTCCACTTGGAATTTCATCTCTAACAGTTGCAAAACTTCTCTCTCACCTATTCCCTCAACTGCTGAATCAAATCTTCATCATTATGGCTCCACAAGGCAGAAAAATCTGAGGTATTTTATTCAACCTCGTAACTGATTTCTGATTCTAAAGTGCATTCATGGTAAAAGTGAAAAACTAGTTACAAAGTGACTTCAAGAAGCCAATATAACCTTTCTTGTTTATTTTCTCCACATCCAAGCTTCAAAAAGTATTCAAATCTGCCCTATAACCAACTTTGATGCTCTGTGATGACTTCTGCCCATTGCACTCAAAATGCCCCAAAATTTATAAAATTGCTTACAAACTAAACCAGTGCAGACCTGTGCAAAATCTGACCCCAAATTCAGAAAATTCAACTTCTCCTGGTTCCAACGATATATCGCACTGCCTATTTTGGATAAAAGATGCCCCTCTGGTAGCAAATTGAAAAATAGGGTCTTGAGTCATGAACAGGCATTAAAATGAAAAATTTAAAACATTATATAGTTAAAACTATATAAAACTTTTAAATTTATTTGAATTTTCACTTTATGCGTTGATCTTCTCTGAATTTTCTTTTTGAATTCAATTTTCTTCTTATTTCTCCAATCTGCCATGTGTCAAATCCTTATTTGTTATGCAAAGACTTGAAATACTTTTAATTAATTAATATATTAATATTAATTAATTTTTATTTTTATTTTTTGAATCCCTCTTTCACGTAGCACCGGGGAAGCAATCAATCTTCTTTACGTTCTTATGCATAGGCCCATATGAATACTATATTAATATTTTATTGCTTCCCAAACCTTCTCAAATTTCAATTTCAATTTACGACCATACGCTGGCTTCATTTCCCATAGCGGTGGAGCCTTTTAAATCTTGCTTCCCGACCATACACTTCAAATGTTGCTTTACGTTTTTACGCCTGAGTGTATCATCGCGAGCCTTTGAAATTTGATTTACGCCCATACGGGCACGGGACCCCTTTACCCTTTTACGCTCAATGTGTAACATCATGAGCCTTTGAAAGCCTTCAAAAATTGTTTCCTGACCCTACGAGAAGCTCGTATCATCGGGATGAGATAATTTTTACCTTCTGCTCTTACGCGAGCGTAACACCGGAGAACCCTCACAATTGCCTTACGCTCATACGCATGAGCTTGGTATTTCGCAGGTCAAAATATGTATGACCGTTGACCCACATGCCCCACACACTCGGTCGTGGCCTTTTTAAAGGCATGTCTTTTAAGACAATTGTATTATGCTTAGAAAAGTATTTAAACATTTGAAAGGTTCACCACATAAACAATGTGGGATATAGCCTTATAGCCTACACTTTGCTCCTACAACTTTGACTGCGCGGGTTGATCCTGCTTCTAACTGCCATGAGTGCTTCCTTTTATTTCTTGGACGTGGATTCGATCTACAACATTTTTGCTCTCCTCTAACGCTGCCCCTATTCTTTTTTCAATTTGCATGGACTCCTTAATTTACATTGGTGTTGGTTCTTTTTCATACTGTGAATTGTCTTTACCTTCACGCAGGCCTCTCTACCTATAGCATGGTTTTCTGCTTAACATGAATGGCCCCTTTCAAACATGGCTATCTCCTACTACCTTTTATTGCCATTGGCAGATTCCTTAACTGCAATCAGATTCATGTGGGCTCTCTAAGCATGGGTGCTTTTATCTTTGCCAAGCGTGAGTTTTCTTTACAAAACACGGATTTGAATTTCCCTGAAAAATGCAGATTGCTGCTTGTTATGTGCAATGTCTTGAGGAACATGGACTCTCCTCCCTGCCACAACGTGGAGCTTCCTGGACATGGATGGGATCTCCACCTGCTGAAACTGCGGCTTCCACATTCTTTCAAAACTTTTTCACTCTAATCACTATAAAAGTGATTCTTCCCCCTTATGCAATGGCCTGCTCATTGTATACGGACAGCTCCTCTTAAGCCACAACTACCATTTACTTAATGTGGGGATTTCCCTCTGTCAAACATCATGAAGATGTTTCCTCTGCATGGGATTTGACCTCAATTTACTTGGACATGAAACTAAAGGCAAAGACTCAATTTTGAAGTGGACAACCTCATTCACATGTAGTGATATGCCCTGGCATTAATATACGATCCACAATGTTATAAAATATCAAAGATGGCAACCAATCAAGGATTCCCCTACCTAATGCTGAGAAATATATAATATACTATCCCTCTTCATCCTTTTGAACAAGGTTGATAAATATATAATATGCATTCATTATTAAGACTATTATCATTCTTCTTCAAAAACATCTTTAAATTTCCTCGAGTTCCATCAGTCTTGCTAGATTCAGTCCGGCCCAAAAGTGGGTCCGACTAAAAAAAAAATTGTTTTCGAACAACTAACATAGCAAATTGATCCATCAACCCCCTTGAACTGACTGGAAACCAAGTTTGAAGATAAACAAGCCACAAAAACTCATTTTAAATCATTTTCACATCACTATGAAATCTCTGTCAGGAGACCTATTGCCTAGCTTTAAAAACTAATTCAAACATCTGACAAAGCTCTAAAACTTAGGATCTCTGTTCTCTCTAACATGTCCAACAAGTCTGCAAAAACTCATTGCATGATGACATCAGGGTCAAAAGATATTGACCTCTGAAGTTGCCTCGTTAAATTCTCCTACAGATAAACATGTTAGAAAACTAGAAAGTGCATTTGGAAATGGCCTGGAAAACTGGACATATGGGTACTTGGGGATCTGGAATCTAAGGCATGAGTACATTGTCATGAGAGGAATATGATTATACAATTTGGGCTCATGACGGATCACGGGGCAAATTTGGCAGACGTTCAAAGTAGGCTACTTGGATTTGCAGGACAGAGGACATCAATAAAATATCATTTTTGTGAATGGAATGACCCTGGTAAAATGTGCAGACGGATTCGTCAAGGCTTGAAAACTGACACACTTGGAGCATTTTCAAAAGACAACACAGGGGTACAATCTATTTAGTCCTACCAATCATAGGTACAAAGATATGATGTCACGAACAGGGGTTCCAATCAATCTGCAAATACTGACACCAGCAAAAAGTCAAAAATTCCATTTGGAATCACTCTTGAAAATTGATCAAACGGATTCATCATGATATGGAACTTGAAACATAACAAGTCTTTGATGTCTATAATATGGCACAAAAGGAATTTTTTCATTTGGGTCAACTAGTCAAAAGTTATAGTCTGTCAAATAGGGCTACCCGAAATTATGTGCAATGTGCATCAACATGAAAACAGTAAAATGCCAACTTTGAGGGATTCAAAACCTAGTCAAACAGACTCGAAACAACTCAAAATCTAAAACATAGGTTCTCGGGTATGGACACTAGACACTCCCAAAGCATTGAATCACAAAACATTTCTGGGTGCGAGATATTCAGTTGCAAACACAACCTCCTGTTGTTGTTTGACACTTAGGTGAAAATGCAAGATTGACAATTTCTGAAATAAAGACTTCACCAAATGACTTGAAATGATGATTTAACTTCATGGAACACTTAGACAGGCTGAATATAGGGTGTTAGAAACATTAAACACCTTTTAGGCTTCAGACTGGCAGTTGGGTACATAGGCATCAAAAAGCTTTCATAGGGCTTAATTTCTCAACAGTGCTCAAAATCAGGGCTGCAATTTTGAGCACCAATAGAAATGTCTGATGAATCTTTGAATTTTTCTAATTTATTTTCCTCTAATTCATGCTCTTCTTGCAACATGCTCAAGTGCCTTATTTTGATTGTGGAAAGAGAGGTGTTGAGATCTGAAGTTCTAGGTAAAAATCTAAATGAAGACTTCCTTTCATCATCCATCCTGATTATCTTTGTAATCTTACCCTCATATTTCTAAAAATTTAAGTTGTATGTTGATTTTTTTGTGATTAAATTTATTGGCTTAGGATTTGAATTATTACATTTGCATTTAATAAGAAGTTTTATATTACTACAACTTTCGAATGACGCATCCAAACCAATCAGCTCCCCTAGTGATCTACCAATTCTTTTAATAATACCTATTTGATTTAGCTCAGGAGGAAATGAATTAATAATAAACCATGTCAGATAAATTAAATCTAAAGTTTCCTCTTTACAATTTGGAACCCAATCAAAGAAATTGATCGCATGACCCTTAAACATACATTCAAGAACCATAAGAAACTCTTTTTTCACATCTTCATCATAGCAATGAATAAAGACTAATCTATCAGAGTAATGTGAAATACTTACCTGAAAGCCAAAGAAATCCTCCAACTAGTCAATTAGATTGTGTAACTCTACTTTGGGGCCATTCCAAAAGGCAAATAAGCCAACCTCTTGACATTCTTGCTAGCACTCTTCACTATCTTGATTGTTGATGATGAGGACCTTGTGTTCATGATCTATTGAGAGAAGATGAGTAGCCTTAGGAAGTGCAAAAGATGACAGATGGATGAGGGTTTCCCTATGATGTGGAGGGATGTAGCTGGAAGGAGAAAGCAATGGTAGGGATCCCTTTGATTGAGATGGAAAATCTACAGTTGGGTGGAAATTGAAACCCTTTTGCCTCATATACATAGGGTTTAGATTCTGGCTACCATATTTTGTAAAGTTGAATACAAATATTTGCTTGTCTAAACTAGTTGTAGAATGAATCATTATTTTTGCTTTGCACTGAAATTCAACAAACTGACGAAGGGAATCCCTCTTAAGGCATTGATTCATAGCATTGCCACTCGACCCATTCTGCAAATCCACCAGTGGGGCAAAATTATTAGAAGTTTTAATCACTGATGTACCTGCATATCTTGAATCATTGACCCGTCTCTGTGAATTAGGGCTTCTTAGACCATAAGATTTTGATATGTTTGTAGACGAATGCTCGTATCTCTTAGGTTTTGAAATTTTGTCGAGTGATATCTGGCTGAATTTGAATAAATCACTTTTTTCACAATTTCCGCTTTCTTGGTTTTGCTCACCATTTTTCGCTATTTTTTAATATGATTATTGATAGAAACATTTTCAAGCATTTAAAAATAAAAATAAATTTTAAAAATAATAAAATATACTTTTAAAAAAAAACTTATAAAAGATTAAATAACTAGTTTATTGAAATTAATTTAATTAAAATTAATAACAATCTCTAATAAAGTTTTAAATAATGATTTAATGTAACTTATTTAGAGAAGCATTTGAAATATTCCATTGCTTAAGTCTATGTCTAGACAAATACAAAATAAATTTATTATAAAAGTTCATAATAAATATTATTAATCAACATAAAAGTTCACTCTTAATACTTTATAATAAAAATGTTTTCTAAAATTCAAAAATTTATTATAACTTAAATATTTATAAAGCTAAAAAGACAAAATGAAATGAAAACAATATAGTTTCATTCATAATGATTGAATAAATAAAAATGTGTCCTTTAAAACATGTTCTATTGGAAAAATATTCAACAATATAGTTACAAGATCTACCAAACTCAATGGTGGTTATAACTTTCTACTGAGTGGAGGGTAAAGTAGCATCCCATGTAGGGTTTTTGGTGTTTCCCATCATGAGTCCATCTCAACATGCCAACAAGCTTAATTGAAGGCCTTTCAGGCCATAGAGACAAACATTATTCAAGTCATTAGCAAACCATTGACTTGTTTATCTTATGTTGTTTTCATTATAATCAATGATTTGGAATCACACTTGGTAATTTATCATAGGATGAAAAAGTTAAAAAGTAACCCTAAACTTTGAAAGTTTTCACACTAATGATGAATCATGAAATATATTTCCAAATGTTGTCAATAAAATTATTGTACACAATCATATCCATAAGTTAATCAATATTATTGAAATGAAAAATATTGCTAATAAATTCATTTTACACAAGCACATCCATAACTTAATCAAGAAAATTATAATGGACTTTACACCACTCTAAAAACATGTCAAAAACTCACCTAAAATGCAAATATTTAATCAAATCAACAATACACAGTTTGTCAAAATGATAACTTGAGAAGTTGAAAATATAAGTGTTGTGAAAATCGCATAGGTAGAGATAACTTGAGGAGTTGAAAAATACCTTTGTTGTGAAGCACTTTCAAAACACCTTGGCCAGTATTGTTTCATGACCAAAAATCTCATAAATCATAACAAAAACATGTTGAACCCTTTAGTGATCTATGCAATTTCAAGAATAATATTCATAAAATACTCTTTAAGTGTTATCCCTTCAACCCCTTACCAAGTGCAACTTGCAAGTGCTAGTCTGTTTCTAAATTTAGATTTAGGAAACCTAAAAACATCTTTCACTATGCAAACCAGTTTTCTGGAGTTAGCTTTTACTATATTATTCCTTACCTCGAAAATGCTCTCTGCCCCTTCCATGTGCATCACACCAATCAATCCATTAAGGGCCTATTTGTTTGTCAGCATAGGAATAGAAAATTAGAATGGAAAATTAGAATAGGAATGGAAATGTGGAATGGGAATGGAAAAGAGCATTCCCATTCTTGTTTGGTTCGCCTAGTATTTGATTGGAATATGTTACTCCCTTGTTTGGTTGTACAGAATTGGAATTGGAATACAGTTAAGTTTATATTTTAATATATATTATTTATTTTAATATAGTATTATATTTGGTTAATTATTTCAATTTATTATAAAGAAAATAATTTATTTTTTTCATTCTATTTGAAATTAATTTATTTCAACATTTTTTAATGAATAGATATAAACATAAATATATTATACACAATAATATAATTGTGAAATTTATAAAATTTGTTCATCCTAATCCGAATTTGATGAATTGAGTTGTACGTCAATTTGATTTTTAAATTCATTTAATATGTTTTATTTGTTTCACTATATTATTACATTTGGTTAATTATTTCAATTTATTGTAAAGAAATTTTATTTTTTTCATTCTATTTGAAATTAATTTATGTCAACCTTTTTTAATGAATAGATACAAACATAAAAATACTATACACAATAATATAATCGTGAAATTAGTTAAATTTCCTCATCTTGATCCAAATTTGATCAATTGAGTTGTACGTCAATTTGATTTTTAAATTCATTTAATATATTTTATTTGTTTCACAATATTATTATATTTGGTTAATTATTTCAATTTATTGTAAAGAAAAAATTTCATTCTATTTGAAATTAATTTATGTCAAACATTTTTTAATGAATAGATATAAACATAAAAATATTATACACAATAATATAATCGTGAAATTAGTAAAATTTTCTCAACCTGATCCGAATTTGATGAATTGAGTTGTACATCAATTTGATTTTTAAATTCATTTAATATATTTTATTTGTTTCACTATATTATTATATTTGGCTTATTATTTCAATTTATTGTAAAGAAAATAATTTTTTCATTCTATTTTATTAAATGAAATTAATAAGAAATTAATTTATTTCAACATTTTTTAAATGAATAGATATAAACATAAAATTGTTATACACAATAATATACATTTGAAATTACTAAAATTTACTCATCGTTTAATACAAAATCATATAAAAGGTTTAGTCTCCATGATTCTTTACAATAAAATGGTAATTTCATTACTAAAATTCGAATCACCATCATCGATAGTGTGTTTATAAAAAATAGAACATAGTTAAGTCTATGTTGAAACTCAATTTTGGCTTTCACCATAGAACCAATCTCCCTAGCAACTGTCTCCCGCACAATGCACAACTTGCAACCCTTCCTATCTTCTTCTATAGATTTTGATGTGCTTGATGCAAATGAGCCATCTTTGACCCACTCAAAGAAATTGCAGCCATTGTGTGCCTGCATTCCAAAAGTACATTAGGGCTTGCCACAATAATAAAATAAAAAACAAAAATAAAAAAGATTAGTAACAACCTTTCTTTTATCTGGACAACACGAAAACCTACGCCTAGGATTATCCTCTATCTTCATTACGACAAGTCCAACACCACATCGACACATCAAAAAAGTTGTCAAATCCATCAACCCTATATAAATAATGAACAAATATAATGATAAATTACTACAAAAGTGTAAAATGTATTCTAATATCTATATTCAATGGACTATGTTGCCACTCCTTAGTCCAATCCTGCTAGTGATGCAAATACCTCTTGACTTAAAATTTTTGACACATGACACGTGACTTTCAACTGTATATTGTCACAAATACCTAAAAACTCTATAATATATATATATATATATATATATATATATATATATATATATATAGCAGACCAATGCATGCATTTTATATATCATAAAAGCAAAGATAGGATGTGGAGAGATTGAGAAGCGCAATTTACTAGGATAGTGTTTTTGCAGTAGGGGTGTTGACATCACTGACTTATTCCCAATTCTATCAGTTATACAACTATTATTGATGACTATTGTAGTGTGAAAAAATTGCCAAAGGCGTTGAGATTGTTGGAGAAAAGGATAGCATTCAACACTAACAATGACTAAAGGTCAAAAGGTATGACACTTAATGTAATGAACCTGGATTAATGTGTTTTACTCTATCAAGAATGTTATGTATTAAGTTCAAATAATTATTGATATAATATATTTTATTTTATTTTTAAAAAAAAAAATTTTAATCAAATGACTCATAAGGTGTCATAAATATTATTAATATTACAGAGAAGTCTCGTACAAACATTAAACATATTATTGTTATTATTAGATGTATTAATATTATCAACTTTCCAAAATATTCATTTTACTATTCCAAAATGTTTTACCTAAAATCAAAAATGATTACTACAAACATTCTTTTAAATTGGGAACCCTAAAATTACTAGAATATGATGATAGCATAAAAGTTGCTACATCGATATAATATTAAATAAGAATTGAATTATGAAAAACTAAATAAATCTTGATAGTCACGACCTTTCATTCGCAATTGTGCATGATATATATATATATATATATATATATATATATCATGATTAGGGTTAGGTAAAGGACGCACGGGAGATATAATATATTAATACATTAAGACAAACGAACAAGGCGTGAGTAGATATAAGATTTAATAAAGAAGGAGAACATTTGCAAGTCGCTAGCAAATTACCTCGGCACCTGTACCACTACACAAGATGTATTGAGGTCTAATCAAACATACCGTATCACAACATTGACAACCTCTGAACCATTTTTAATATCGGTATGATTATCTGGACTCAGTATCAGTAGTATAGTTATAAATTTGCAATGGCATTCATTGTATTATTGTATTAAACATTATAATTACCTCTGTATCATAGTTATAAATTCTCAATGTCCTTCATGTTATTCACATTTCAATTGTGTTATAATAAAGGTAAGTATAATCGAATCGTATGCAGAACCAATTATGTAGATTGGTATCATGCACATTACATTGAGCTTAATTAAATGGTTGTGTCATTCACCCACTTAGAATTAGTAAATATAATTCGTGGGTATGCATAGAATTATAATCAAATAATTTATATTATATTATATATATATATATATATATCCAATGATTTATATTTCAATTTGTAAAAACGTGGGTATAACTATATTAAGATCCCATTACATTATACAATCTTAAAGATTACCAATAAAGATATATTTTTCCCAACTATAGTCCAGGAAGCTTGCTCTCTTCTGAGTTATGGCATCTTTAGATAGGGAGTGGGTGGAGGGAGAGGCGAAGTAAATTCGAGCGCGTAACGGTATCCTCCAGGGAGCTGCTTGTAGCTTGTTTCACGCACCCTTTGCACTGTCAATCTACCGTCTCTAGATAGTCATAACACTGAGAGAATAGCTTGCCTGGTGCTATTTAGTGAAACTTTATAAATCAATTAAATTAATTAATTATTGCTCAATCCCTCTATTTTGAATAATAATAAGGATCTAAGGCTGTTAACTGGAATGACTTCTTAAAATTATTAAATTTTGAATGACAAGTTAAAGATTTAAAAAAGGGGTCATTACAATTGGTATCAGAGCTTGATCCTGCCATCCTGAAAATATAGTAAATGACAAAAGGAGCAAAAATGAGTGAGCAATTATCCAATGAAATTAGGAATGTTATGGAACAGACAAACCAAACCTTAGTAGAGCAAATAGAAAGATCAAATCAAGCACTTCTTCAAGCATTGCAAAACATGGGAAATTCCATAAACAATCTTAAAAATAATAATTCTAATGGAAGGGACATAAGTTCAAATCATTCGGAAAATAATGGAGCTACGCCATCTCAAGTACTCGAACCTCCTTTCTTACCCAGGGAAGGCCCCTCAATGCAAGAAGAAGGTCAAACACCCAATACTGCTATTGAAAATGCTAGAGTTTATGCCAATCTTGAACCAGAAATCAGGGAGTTAATAGCATTCAGGGAATTCTATGAAGCCAACAGGCAAGAAAGTCATAGGAAAGAAAAAAGACATCAGAATCAAGATTTTAGAAGTAAAGTAAATAAAGTGACACTTCCAAATTTTGATGGATCAGAAAAACTTATGGCACGTGCATGGCTACAATAATTGAACACCTATCTCACCCTAAGTCCAATGACAGAGGAAGATGCGCTTCAATTCGTAATCCTTCACTTAGAAGGCACAACTCATGATTGGTGGCATCATGGCCTTGTCACCCAAGGACACCAAAATATTACTTCCTATGAAGAATTTTCTCAAAAACTCATTAAGAGATTTGATAGGAAGCGTCCTCAAGAAAACTTTAAGAAATTAACTCAATTAAGGCAACAAGGAACAGTAGAAGAATATATTAAAGAATTCCAAAGGATCTCTGTCCAAGTCACAGGAGTAGATGATGAACACTTTACCTACTTGTTCATAGAAGGGTTAAAAGATTCACTAAAAGGTCTAGTAAGTGCCTTAAAGCCTTCATCCTTAGATGATGCTTTTGAAATGGCATTGAGGTTGGAAGTCTCAAACACGAGCAACAAATCATGGAATAAGCCCACTATTAAAAATCACAAAAAAGATAAATCCTACAAAAAGTTCATTCCAACTAAGGAACGAGAGGAATTAAAGAAAAGGAATTTATGCTTTAAATGCCAAGAACCATGGGAGCCAGGCCATAGCTGCAAAAAGAACACTTGTAGAAATTATGGAATTGACTGGGTGCCCGGACACAGATGTGGGAAAAAAGGCCGCATCCAAAGAATAGAAGAAGATGATGAGGAAGAAAGGGTGAGCAAAAAGGCAAGATGTGGCAAAGGCAATGAAGAAGAAGCAGAGGGGGAAGAATACGGAGTAATAGCCACTATGACTCAACCCTCCAAAAATAGGGTCTTAAGAATTAGATGCACCCTTAATGGACAAAAAGTCATTACACTGGTGGATAGTGGAGCATCCCATAACTACATTAATGAAAGACTGGTTAACAGAATGAAATTAAAAATAGAGAAGTTTAAAGGCTTTACTGTTGTTCAAGCCATAGGATCATTGGTACGTTGCACAAAGGTAATTCCACAGCAAGAAATCACTTTAGGAAGAAAGCACACCATCAGAGAAGACCTACATGTGGTTCCACTAGACTTAGATATAATTTTGGGTAGTCCATGGATATTTTCTCTGGGATGTTTTAGGTTCGACCTTCCAAACCTAAAATCCATTTTGAGCACAATGGGGAAGAAATAACATTGGAAGGAATACCTGATGATTCCGTGAAACTAGTTTCTTGCAAAAGAATAGAAAGAATACTACGACATGATCAGGGAGAATGGATTGCACAATGTTTAGTACTAAATAAATCAACTCCACAAGAATCTTTCATCCATATTGACATTGAACCTGTCATTAAAAAACATCAAAGAGTATTTGAAGAGATTCCCCCAGGATTACCTCCCAAGAGAGGATTTGAACACATTATAGAATTGGAAAAAGATGTTAAACCAGTGATCACCACCCCTTACCAACATCCTCAAAAGTATAAGGATGAAATTGAAAAGTCCATTCAAGAACTCTTAGCAATGGGACACATTCAACCCAGCTCCAGTCCCTTTGCATCACCAGTAGTACTTGTGAAAAAGAAGGATGGGACAATGAGGATGTGTATAGATTATCGAGCCCTAAATAAGAAGACCATAAAAAATCGCTATCCCATTCCTAGGGTGAATGAACTCATAGATGAACTTCATGGAGCAGTATATTTCTCTAAAATTGACTTACGTTTAGGATACCATCAGATCAGGATGAGGAAAGAGGATGTTCCCAAGACGACATTTAGATGTCATTACGGGCATTTTGAGTTTTTGGTTCTACCCTTTGGCCTAACTAATGCTCCAGCCACCTTCCAATCATGTATGAATCATATATTCCGAAAACAACTCAAGAAATTCCTTCTTATTTTCTTTGATGACCTCCTTATCTATAGCAAAACATGGGCAGAACATCTCTAGCACATTGATGAAGTCCTGAGTATATTGGAATTTGAATCCCTATTTGCAAAAGCATCAAAGTGTGAATTTGGATTAGAAGAAATTTTATATCTCAGTCATAAAATCAGTGCCAAAGGTGTAAGTGTGGATGAGGAAAAGATTAAAGCAATAAGAGAATGGCCAAAACCCAAAACTCTTACTCAACTTAGAGGGTTCTTAGGCCTATGTAGCTACTATAGACGGTTTGTGAAGAATTTTTCAAAATTAGCATCTCCTTTGACAGATCTGACCAAGAAAGGAAATTTTAGATGGAATGAAGCAGCGCAGGAAGCTTTTGAAGCATTAAAAGAAAGAATGAGTTCGTGCCTAGTCTTAGCTGTCCGAGATTTTACACAACCTTTTGAATTACAATGTGATGCTTCTGGTGAAGGAATTGGGGCTGTGCTTATGCAAAGCAAACACCCTATTGCTTTTGAAAGTCGGAAACTTTCTAAGACAAAAAGACACTTCTCAATTTATAATAAGGAAATGTTAGCTATCATGCACGCACTGGCAAAATTCAGGCAATACCTAGTGTGTGGAAGGTTCAATATTAAAATAGATCACCATAGCCTAAGATTCTTCATGAGTCAAAGAGATCTTAATGATCGAAAGTAGAAATGGATAAGTAAAATCCAAGCATATAACTTTGATATTGAGTATGACAAAAGCACTCATAATGTGGTAGCTGATGCTTTATCCAGGCAAGGACAATTGAATACTCTTACTAGTATCACAGATAATTGGAAAAATTAAATTATTGCAGAATATGCTAAAGATCCTAGAACCAATGAGATCATGGAAGGAAATATAACCAATGAGGAAATCAAAATTGTGGAGGAGCTCATACTATACAGAGGAAGAATATTGCTAGCAACAAATTCCAAAGTTAAAAGAAAGATCATGAAGGAGTATCATGATAACCCCCTATCTAGTCACACTAGATTTTACAAAACTTACAGAAAGGTTAGAGAAAGGTACTCCTGGAAAGGTATGAAGAAGGACATCATAAAGCATGTCCAAGAATGTATAATATGCCAGAAAAATAAATCTGAACAGCATTACCCAGCTGGTTTATTACAACCATTACCCATTCCCAATCAAAAGTGGGAGAGCATTTCTATGGATTTCATCACAAGCTTACCTAAAGTGCAAGAAAAAGATTTCATCCTGGTAGTGGTGGATAGGCTAACAAAATTTGCACATTTCCTTCCCATATCCATACATTATAAAGCACCACAGATAGCAGAATTATTCTTTAAAGAGATCTTCAGGCTTCACGAATTACCAAGAAATATCATAAGTGATAGGGATAGCAAATTCCTCAACCTATTCTGGAAAGAACTCTTTAGGTTAGCAGGAACTGAATTAACCCCCAGCACTAGCTATCATCCCCAGACAGATGGACAAACTGAAATTATCAATAAGTGGATAGAAGGTTATCTCAGAAATTATGTGACATGACAACAAAATACATGGGTCAAATGGTTGTACTTGGGAGAATATTGTTATAATAATACCCATCATATGTCAATCAGGATGAGTCTGTTTAAGGCATTGTATGGATATGAAGCCACTACATTTGGAGATTTAATCAACCAAGAAAGCAGGATACCAGGAGCCAAGGACTTCATTCAACAAAGCGCTGATATTATGGAAGTTCTCAAAGATAATCTTCGCCATGCTCAAAACCAACAGAAGATTTATGCTGATCAAAGACGAGTAGAAAGATCATTCCAAGTTGGAGATCTAGTATTCCTAAGATTGCAACCCTACAAACAAACCTCACTCAAGATCAGTGGAGCAGAGAAATTAAAGCCCCATTTCTATGGACCATACAGGATCCTAAGAAGGATAGGAGAAGTGGCATATGAGATAGAGTTACCTGAGAATAGTAAAATCCACAACATATTCCATGTATCTAGACTGAAAAGGGTCCTCGATAAGAATATAAACCCCTGTGTTGATCTGCCACCACTAGACAATGAAGGAAAGCTTGTTCTAGAGCCTGAGACTATTCTTGAAAAACGGGAGAACAGATTAAGGAATAGAACTATTCCAGAGTATTTAGTAAGATGGAAAAATCTTCCTAAGGAAGATGCTACCTGGGTTGGAGAAGAAGCCCTTTCTCATACAACACTGCTTGGGGACAAGCAAAATTTGGAAGGGGGGATTGTAATGAACCTGGATTAATGTGTTTTACTCTATCAAGAATGTTATGTATTAAGTTCAAATAATTATTCATATAATATATTTTATTTTATTTTTAAAAAAAAATTGTTTTAATCAAATGACTCATAAGTTGTCATAAATATTATTAATATTACAGAGAAGTCTCGTACAAACATTAACCATATTATTGTTATTATTAGATGTATTAATATTGTCAACTTTCCAAAATATTCATTTTACTATTCCAAAATGTTTTACCTAAAATCAAAACTGATTACTACAAACATTCTTTTAAATTGGGAACCCTAAAATTACTAGAATATGATGATAGCATAAAAGTTGCTACATCGATATAATATTAAATAAGAATTGAATTATGAAAACCTAAATAAATCTTGATAGTCACGACCTTTCATTCGCAACTGTGCACGATACATATATATATATATATATATATATATGTATGTATATATACATACATATATGTATGTATATATACATACATATATGTATTTATATATACATACATATATGTATGTATATATATGTGTGTATATATATATATACATATATATACATACATATATGTATATATATGTATATATATATACATATATATACATATATGTATGTATATATATGTATATATATATATACACACATATATATACATACATATATGTATATATATATATACATATATATATATACATACATATATGTATATATATGTATGTACATATGTACATATATACATATACATACATACATATATATATATATATGTATATATATACATACATATATATACATACATACATATATGTATATATATATATGTACATATATGTACATATGTATATATACATATATATATATATATATACATATGTACATATATATATACATTATATATATACATATATATATATATATATCATGATTAGGGTTAGGTAAAGGACACACGGGAGATACAATATATTAATACATTAAGACAAACGAACAAGGCGCGAGCAGATAGAAGATTTAATAAAGAAGGATAACATTTGCAAGTCGCTGGCAAATTACCTCGGTACCTATACCACTACACAAGACGTACTGAGGTCTAATCAAACATACCATATCACAGCATTGCCAACCTCTGAACCATCGTTAATATCGGTATGATTATCTGGACTCGGTGGCAGTAGTATAGTTATAAATTCGCAATGGCATTCATTGTATTATTGTATTAAACATTACAATTACCTCTGTATCATAGTTATAAATTCACAATGTCCTTCATGTTATTCACATTTCAATTGTGTTATAATAAAGGTAAGTATAATCGAATCGTATGTAGAACCAATTATGTGGATTGGTATCATGCGCATTACATTGAGCTTAATTAAATGGTTGTGTCATTCACCCACTTAGAATTAGTAAATATAATTCGTGGGTATGCATAGAATTATAATCAGATAATTTATATTATAAAGTATTATATATATATATATATATATATATATATATATCCAATGATTAATATTTCAATTTGTAAATGTAGGTATAACTATATTAAGATCCCATTACATTATACATTCTTAAAGATTACCAATAATGATATATTTTTCCCAACTATAGTCCAGGAAGCTTGCTCTCTTTTGAGTTATGGCATCTTCAGATAGGGAGTGGGTGGAGGGAGAGGCGGAGTAAATTCGAGCACCTGACGGTATCCTCCAGGGAGCCGCTTGTAGTTTGTTTCACGTGCCCTTTGCACCGTCAATCTACTATCTCCAGATAGTCATAACACTGAGAGAATAGCTTGCTTGGTGCTATTTAGTGAAACTTTATAAATCAATTAAATTAATTAATTATTGCTCAATCCCTCTATTTTGAATAATAATAAGGATCTAAGGCTGTTAACTAGAATGACTTCCTAAAATTATTAAATTTTGAATGACAGGTTAAAGATTTAAAAAAAGGGGTCATTACACTTAAAACACCCACCTAGGTTGGAAGAACTACCTTTGAATATGGAGTAGCCATCAGGCATATTATAATCTGCAAATCATTTAAACATATGGCTAAAGATATAAACCAAACTCCATTTTTGTTGTCAAATTGCTCTTGCATAGAAATTGAGTTAGCTAACTTTCACACAAATATATCTCTCTCAAGAGATTGTTATCATACCTATTTGCAAATCATCTTAAAACCAGGAAAGGGGATAGAAAGAAGTCTCTTGTATTTGAAATAAAAATAACAGTGCCCTGCATCCTAAATATTATATGTTCATCGGGATAAGAACTGAAGATTCAAGGAATACACCTACAATAACCATTACTGCCATGATTAAGCTGCTACTACTGTTATAGAGGTGTGAATTAATAGGAAATAGAGAAAATAGAAACATTTGGATTTCTCAATGTTTCTTGGGTCCATGGTTGCAGAATCAAGCTATGTTCTATTGTGTCATTTCAACAAGGCATCATATTGTTGTGTGGTCTCTTTTTGACTCTCCATACATTTGTGAAATTGTTGAGGGAGGTGGAATTCATTATTTCAAGGTTTAGTGTTACTTTGTCAAACACCGCTTCATCTCTCCCAACTGTCATGCTAAGAATGGACTAATGAATTACAAATGAATCATCGTGATTCAGTTACATGGTCAATTGTTTGTGTTAAAACTAATATAGTTTGAACCATACATGTTAACATTCATATTAGCAATGAATGAGAGTGTCATCTGAAGTAATAGAGATGTTATGTTGTCACAAGATGATAAGGGGGGATTTTTGCACCAACAGACTTGGATGAGAGTGCCATTTGAAGTAATAGATGGGAATTACATCTCTATATATTATTGGTGTGAACCTCAACTCATAAATCTATGAGATCTATCCTCAAGATTTTGAATCAAGGCTACAAATTCAACAAAGGGCAGTAATACTAGGAGGTACTTCAAACAAGAAGTACTTGGATCACTTGGGAAAAAAAAGCTTGAGGTTGCTAGGAATGCATCTTGGATTTTTATCTACTCCTATGGTATCAGATAAGTATGATATCCTATATAAAATAATTAATATTACCAGAATTAGACAAATGCATATTTCTAGCCATGGCCATGGAATTTGATTAATTGTGTGCACTTTTCTTTACCATTTGATACCAAGATCTCTGTTTCAAATGCATTTTCCTTTCTAATAAAGTCATAAAATTCTAAACAAGCATATAAATATTGCACCTTAAAAATATTATTAAAATTTCAATCATAGAAATAAAAATCTCCAAAATAATCCCAATGATACCTCATTTTTTGTGAATTAGTCCCATGAACTGTCCCCCCAAATTTTTTATAGCCTAACACAATTGAAATCATTTTTTTTGCATTTAAATCACATTTGAAACCTTAATCAATCTCCCACTAACTTGTGAAACCCTTGAAACCTACGAAATATTTTATGAGTGGCACAGCTGTGCAATATTTTTAGGGCACAACTATCAACTACAAACAGAAGCTTTTGGTTGGGACATGCATACAAGGCACAAATAGTAGTAGCATATGAAAATCTTAGTAGCACATGAAAATCTAATCATGTAAACAAGTTATAATTTCAAAAAATCTGATCATGCAAAAGTGTGATAATGTCAAAATGGAAAACACAAATTAAACATGGAATGCCATGTTGGAAAATCACTACAATCCTCCAAATTTATATCGTACATACTCTTCTTTCTCCTCTTGACTCATCTCTAAGAACCCCCAAGCTTTTGTAGGTTTTGAAGTAAAAGTTTCATAAGCCACAATCATAGTTTGTTGACTAAGTCCAGGTATGGCCTTGAGGGCTACAAATGCAGTTGATATATCTTGCTTTGTTTCTCCTTTATCAACTTTTACTATTTGAAACTTCCTCATGCCTTCTCATATATCTTGTATGCTTTCACATATCACATCTAAAAAAGAAGCCATGCTTGCCTTCCTCTTCTTGTCCTCCTCGATGATGATGGTGTGGAAGCATTTTGTCTAACAGATGTACTAGAATCATTCATCCCAACAAACCCTTCCTCAAATTCAGGAGTGCCATCCATAGGTGTAGTGAAGCCCCCATCATTGTCAAGATCAGTCACCTCATCAAAAGGTGCCCATCTTCATTCTCTTAGGTTGTTGCAACTGTACTTCCATCTGCAATGTCATTCCCAACAATGATTGCTAAGTTATTGTAATAGAGGAATGGTTGCCTCTTGTACACCCTAGCATTCTTGAAGTCCTTTCACTACATGAAGGAAAATAAGTTATTAGATATTTATCTTTCATTAGTAACTTAACTTATAAACATTGTGTAGAGTACATTACCTTTAACAACTCTTCCCATACAACATCACTAGCGTCCACACACTGAGTAGTTTCATTCCATGCGAAGCCGCTCATATTTCTCAAGTCTTTCATCATTCGATAAGCTTGATTCCATGTTTTTAATTTATTCTTGAAGTTGTCTCTTACAAGATTCATCTTCATATCCAAATTGAACCTCCTTTCAAAGTTGCTCCAAGCTTCTTTCCGAAACCCCCCTTCTCCTTTTCTTCCTAATGTGACTTGCTCAAGGAGTATATTGAGCAATTTTTGTTCCATATCTCAAGTCCAAACAACTTTCACATTTCTAGGTGTGGAAGCAACAACGGTGACACAAAGCCCCTCATCAATGCTCATCAGGAGATTGGTGAATGACATTTTCAACAATTATCAGCTAGAAAATAATAGTTTAGATGCACAAAACAAGAAGAAAATTTATGACAGAATATTGAAGTATTAGACTACAAATTATTGCTCAAATAAATCTAGTAAATTATCATATTAAACATTATTTCTCACACATTATCCCTGGTAAAAAGGATAGAAATATTAATATAATACATATATCAAAACGAGGTAGCACAATGAAAGACAAAGGATTATATTCAGATTGACTATATATATGTTATAAGAATGTGATTAAGTATAGACATGATGCATAATCTTGATCTAGCAAACTGAGTACAAGGAATAACTTCACTTGAAAGGCAATGGACCTAAGCATAGTTAAATCTTCAATTTATCTATCAAGTTTTAATTTGTACTACAATGACAATGTCTAACTAGATTGTCTTGTTATTTACTAGTTTTAATTTACAAGACTGAAAGGAGACATAAAAGTTCCCCACTCAAGACTGCTCTCAATGCACTATAGAAGGCCCATGTGATTATCTATCCTAACAGTTAATAAAATTGGCCAATATAGATTATTACAGTAGATGCAAAATCTGCTTTCTACATCAAGGATGAATGACTTAATACCCTTAATTGAATATTGCAATTCAAGCAATAGCTTGTCAATCTCTTGCAACCTTGAATAACTATTGTGCCTTAAATCCTAGGGTGGTCTGTACACAAAAAGCCTTTACAAAAGAGGAGCCATGTCTTTATCAACATGCATACTCAATCTAGCTATCAATGACCTTGATAAATTTTAAGGGAAAACTATAGGAAAACTTTCTCTTGAACATCACATCTCATGGAAATAAACACCATGCACACTACTGTATAGCAGGGTGAGATCTTAGTTGTGTACTTACTAGCCAGTCAACCCTTGAACATTGTCCGTCCCTCTTAAAACTTCCACTCATACAAAGAGTAGCTATGATTGCAACTGTATATGCTACTTTAGTATGTTAGAAACACTAAATTAAAACAATCAAAAGCATTTGCATACTAATTTAACATAACTTCATGAGAGACAAAGTGAAGTCCTCAAATGAGAATATGAGCCATGGATAGGCTCTCTCAATGAGAATGATCACTTGATGTAGAGGTGTGTCTAATAGCTAAGATGGCTTGATTATGTATGTATGCTCAAATGCTCAAATGGGCTTCAATGGAGGATTTTTGATAGATTTTGGTGAATGGATTTGATGTAAAAATGGCTTCTCAAAATGACATTATGGCTTTACTTTCTAGATTGTGTTAAAATGGCTTGGGAGAGGATTCCTTAAATAAGCAAAGGGCTTGAGGGACCAAGGGCTAGGATGCAAGGATGAGAGAAAGCTTATGGAAGGTTTAGATTGAATGAGAGGAGAGCACATGGATTGTGCTTCCTTACAGCCAATCAGGGAGTGACACATGTCACATGGTCATTGGTTAGAGCAAGAGGGGTTGAGGGGTCAACAAAGGAGGCTCAAAGCTCATAAAGACCCTCATAATGGCTTGTAAGAGCAATGAATGGGCTTGTAAGAGTCGTTTATGGCTTTGTGGGCTTCATAAAGTTTTATGGTTGGGATATTTTGAGGGGATAGACTTTGGCTTGGCTTAGGAAAGTCTTAAGCTTGTTTAGGATTGTGCAAATGATTAAGGGTAGGATTAGAGATGGCTTAGGATTAGATTAGGGATGTTAGAGATGGGCAAGTGGATGGCATTTAATGAGGGTGGGTGAAGGAGGAGATATTTGTTAACTTTGGCTTGGCTTAGCAAGTCTTAACCCATGTTTAGGGAATGTGACAAGGTTAGGAGGGGATTAGGATTAGGATTAAAGATAAGGATTGACATCTACTAGAAGAGTCTAGGCTTTGGACGAGGATGAAGACTTTCTAGAAGAGTCTAGAACTTCCTAGGATGAGGATAAATAAGGGTTTTAGGAAATAAATAAAGTTTTATTTATTTCAAGGGTTTGGGTTGATGAGATATTTATTAAAATATTTTTAATAAACATGAGGATTAATATTTAATCTTAATTAAATATTTTGAGTTGGGGTTAGGGGTAGGAAATGATGGGATTAGCCTTTAATCGAAATTAAAGAAGGATTAGAAGATTTTGGAAGAGGTTAGTGGTCTTAAGGAAATTGGCCAAGTTTTGGGCAAAAAATAAATAAATAATTTATTTTAGGATTTTTGGTCAATTTATTAATTAAATAATTAATAAATAAGGAAATAATGTTTAAATAAGATTTAAACATTTTTGGGTGGGATTCCTTAATGAAATATTTTTAATTAAGATAAAGGAATTTAATGGCATAAAAATAAATAAATAAATTAAATAATTAATTAATTAATTAATGATGATGTCATCAGGGGCTTTTTTCAGAAAATAAAAATATTTTATTTTCTAAAGGATTTTTAAGTGTCTACAGCAACCACTATAGTCTCTCATCCAAATCGATGTTGATACCATAATTTTTCAAACAAAAATAAAAACAACTATATAGAGATTCATTTTTATATTGGAACTGAAAATATTGCAGATCATTTTTAATTGATTGTTACTGAAATAATACAATTTTAGGGAACTAGTGATTTAATATAATGACTAATTGTGAGATGGTATATTAGTATCTAATGTAAGATTTAAAATTCCAAGTTTCAGTACCTAAAAAATAGCCACAAGCAATGGGACACTTATAGAGAATACAATAACTAATTGTGAGATGGTATGTTAGTATCTGAGTCATTTGTTGTTGAGATTGTTAAGAGGTTAGATTTTATGTGAACCATTTCATTACTTTGCCACAGTTTGGACTCCCTATTTGATATGTTGTTAACTGAGAAATGGCATTTCAATTAACTGAGAAATGACATTTCAAATTCTTTTTCTATGCTACAAAAGTGTTAGCCCTAACCACATCCAAGGTGGTCACCCCAAACAATTTCTTGGGTTTATAAACTCCTTTTTGTTTGAGTACCTCTGCTACAATGGGCACAATAGAATTTATGGGGTTGCTGATAATGTGGACAAAAGCATTTGGATAGTTATCTGCAACAAACTCTATTAAACTTTTGACAATACTAGCATTAATGTTGAAAAGATCATCGCGGGTCATGCCTGATTTCCTTGGAACACCTATTGGGATTACAACTACATCGATGCGCTTCAGAGATTCTCCCAGTTCAACAGTTCCAGTGAAAGCCAACACCTAAGCAAGGGTATTGTAGTGACTAAGGTCTACAACAACTCCCTTAACATTTGCAATAGCATAAAGATTCAATTCAGAAACCAAAGGTGACATTTTAATCAACAAGGAGAGAGGTTGACCAATCCCTCTTGCTGCTCCAAGAATAACAACCTTGAATAGTGATGCCCGAACCTGCATAGACCTCCTTGTAGCGTGTCTCTCCTTTCCTATCCCCGAATTAACAAAGGACAATTGGAATGCCCCATTTATCTTCTGGCCAAAGAAAGTTATTTGCAAATTACTAGCTCTAAAACCACTAAAACCCTTGATGGTATTTCTAATAGAGAGATTTTGTGTAGGCATATATGAATATAATCATGTGACTGAAAAGTGAGATCATCTTGCATTTGACTGAGGTTGAGTTGTAGACACAACATTCATAGAAAATATAGCAACAACCATTGCAATTCACTACAAACAACTGAACACTAAACTCAACAAAATTACTACCTTTCTTGAGCGTGGAGCCTACAAGGATCCAAAATGATCATTTTAACCCATATATATGTAATTAATAAAGACACTTAACTGGACCAAGATGACTAGCCACTGACACATCGGTCAAAAGAACACAAACAGTAAGGTCCACGAAACTAACTACATCAGTACAAGATTATTTTTATCATCTGAAGTAATCTTACAACCTATCTTTTACCGCAGAAATATAATAAAGTGTTTCTAAATGAATAGAAGGTCACCATATGATAACAAAAAGGGTAGATATAATTGCATGGAACACATATACAACTATTTTTTCCCTCATGAACAATCTGATTAAAGAAACTGAATTATGATGCATTGTACTGTCACAATGGTATTATCATTCTGACATAATACTATTATAATATTGTCAAAGCAAGTAGAAAGTTTCAGCACCGGAAATTTGAGAAATGACATCCCCTTCAAACATACATCAAATTTCCATATACAGATAACAAACTACTCATATCAAATCTTCATATAAATATATCTTAAATGCAACAAATGTCAAGGCAACTTAAGTAGATCCATACTATATGTCATGGTAAATTTTCCTTCCTCTATTTAAGTGCAAATAAATGTTCATGTTTTGTGGTACAATTAAGTGCGAGAGTTGTAGTCTTCCCACATTCTTCAAGCTATTTCATCTCGAAATTTTGTCCAATCATCTCTATCTCATTGACTCATCCCATAAGTCTCAAGAATTGGCACATTTATCACAACATGACCATCATCGTCTTCTAATTCCACTTCGGATGGAACACTGTCCTCCACCGTAATGAAATTGTGTAGTATGGTGCATGCTAATACAACCCTTTTTTGGGTCATGGTATTATAGGATGTCACATGCTTTAGGATAGGAAACCATTGCTTCAAAATACCAAATTTATGCTCTATTACATTCCTAAGAGAGAAGTGTTAGTAGTTAAATAACTCTTCAAGATTGTTGATTGGGTTCGCTCTACAAAACTCTTTTAGGTGGTAACGAGTACAATGATATGGAGCAAGAAACCTAGGTACATTTGGGTATCCGATATCAACTAAATAAAATTTCCCTACACAAATAGAAAAAATGTTGGAGTCAAAATATATCATAGAAGTTTAGATATCATAGAATCGTATAAAATATGAATTAATATACCAGAAGGGACCACAAGTGGATCCGCTCTAGAGAGAGCTGAAGCAAGCAACCAACTATTTGTTGCAGACCCTTCCCAACCAACAAGAATGTATTGAAACTTATAGTCAAACAAACAAACACCTAAAACATTCTGTGACAAGTTGCCTTTTCTATCACGATATTTTGCTTGGTTTTCCACTTCAACAGTAATTGGCACATGGGTTCCATCAAGTGCACCAATACAATCTTATAAAAATAAATAGTATTATCAAATAAATATTAATATTATTGATTCTATAGCAAAGAAATACATGTCATTACGATGTTTACCTTGAAGAAATGATCAAAACGGTCCTTCCTAATGATTGCCAGAGGAGTGGTTGGAGCAGGGGGTAACAGATACTCTTTATGTAATGCTAAGATAGCCTTCAAGACCTTATGGCCAATCTTACAATTCCTTAAATTGTAGCCAAGTGTATGCAAGAACATCACAAGTTGTTCTTCTAATGTTATGTTTACTGTATCTTGAATGCTTCCTTTTTCTCTTAGAATTTCAACCAAGCAAAAGAAGGCTACTCTAGACATGCGTATTTGGTCATGACAATCTGTGTGATTAGAATGGATAATACACTTATAAAAAGGACATGCAACTCTTCTTCGCTTACACCCTTGTCTTCTACCTTCTTCGTAAGATGCCACTATGTACACAACAAGGGTTGCAAGCAAAACAACAAGCAAGTGCATGACCTTCAACCTCCTAATAATGGCTCCTTGAACTTGAACATCATCTTCAACATCATCATTAGGATCCATAAAATACCTAGAACCACAATATGGAGTACATATTTATAAAATATACAACACAAACAAAGAAATATTATGAGAGTAAGTAAGCATAACTTCTTCTCCCAACATCCAACATCCACTATAACTTATTCTAAGATGGAAGGTAAAACTATGCATTTATGAAGCTACATGACAAACAAAGCTATTACTTGGAATGATCTTAGTCAAGTCATAAAATTTGTTGAACATTGAACTCTTTTATGTAGTGCTGAAGTATAATCTCATCAATGGACCTTTCCAATAAATGACGTCTTTCAACCGTTGTCAGTACCATAGCTCTTTTTCCCTTTGTACAACTATCTTAGCTAAAAAGAACACACAATTTTTCATCAATCATCTTATTAATAGATTTTAAAGTTCTTGCTTAATGACATATAAACTAACACGAGCTTAAAGTTTTCCAATAAATAGAGATGGATGAGTTAATTCTGTAAATTTTAGAGGGCTCCAATAGAGTTCCCCCTCCCATGGATGGACAATTAAGCATGGATGTTCTATCAAAAGAATTAAGATATTAGAAGCAAATTGTAGCATTAAAGATTGAATATAATTGCGCTGGCATACAAGAAGCTCACTAAAGGAACTAATAATGAAACTATAGCATAAGCCCCGTTTCTTAGTATGCAAATGTGCAAAGTTTTTAGATGCAGCAAAGTTGAAATTTGAGAGAAATTCAATTATTGTGGTTAGTGGAAAATGGGAAGAAAAAAATGCATTACAAGTTCTAAAGTAGGGCCATGGCTAGATTTGAATATTAAAATGTCAACTGTGATGGATGAGCTAATGATCAAGACATAATATAATTGATTGAGCATTAATGGGGGATAACAATTATTGATGATGTAGGATTGATGGTTGATATCGTAGGATTCATTATTGCTAAACAATATAGATTATTTATTGACAAACAAAGCTATTGCTAGAGCAAATTGGTCTTTTTTTTTTGGCAAAAACAAAAAAATAAAAATTGTTTTAGATAATTTACATGCCCTCTCGAACCAAGAAAAGCTCTTAAAAACTCAATTTGCAGATGACACTAATTTGTTTGTGGATTAATCTGAAACAAAATTTGATTATGTGGTCAAGAGATCAGATTTAGGGCTAGATTAGCTCCTCATCAAATCATTGTTTTGCTATTCTTGGTTAGCATGATTCTTCTCCTCAATGGATGAACGATACAGGATGACAATGGAAAGGTCCTACTATTATTAGATATTGCAGCATACCTTTTGCTATGTCCTCTATTCTAAGGAAATTGTAGCTTTTGAGTGTTTGCTAAGGCCAAGAAAGATACATCCCAAGTGACATACTTACCTTTATTCAGCGTGGTTAATTTCTAGTTATCAAAATGAGAAGCTTAATAGAATTATGAGGCTTTTTATGGTCTACTAATAGAATGCAAAAGAAAAGGCACTCTTCTTTAGATGGGCCACTCTGCCATGTTGGAATGGTTTTGTATGACAAAGGAATTGGGTGGTATGGAATTGAAAAAACCCAAAATCTATAACATTGCTCTAGCCTATAAGAGGATATCCAATGCCCTCCAAGGTGGCCCTCCTTGTTTGTCAATTACTGATAGATCTCTTCGTTGGGATTTCAACTTAACAATAAGCTAGTGGCTCTTACACAAAGCTGTTCAAAAAGGTATCTCAATCATCAAGTATATAGGCAAAGGGTGTGGGAAGAATTTTAAAAAAGAAATGGCATACCATCTTCACAAAAAAATTAACCTACACATTGATTCTCAAGGCTGTGGGTATGTATCCCCCAAGTAAATTGTAGAGTAGTGACAGATAACTTAGGCAACTTCAACAGAATAATGACACAAGATCAATGGTTACATCTACTAAAATAATACGCATAACATGCTTAAAGATCACTAATTAAATCTTCAATAAAAAAATGGCAATGGTTTCATGGGTATATCTTTAAAACCCCCTAACTCATGACAATCCAGAATCTTTATTTCTTTCTACATGTTTAGCATCGAATCTCTAACATGTCATGGTATTACATACAATTACCACAATGAAAAATTGAAACTCGTAGCCCTAATAACCCTTTTCTCAAGATGTTTAGTATTGAATCTCTAGCATATGATGGGATTAATTACAATTAACACCATGAAAAATTGGAACCCATTTCATTAATAACCTCTGTATGCTCATGACAATGAGTATCGATCGCTAGCATGAGGTAAAATCAAATACAATTAGTAACATGAAAAATTGAACTCGACAAACACAAGGTGTCTTGTACTATGTCTACAATAAGTAAATTGAGAAGAAAATCAAATACATAAAAAGAAAGTTACAGAGCAATCACGATTCATTGCACTAAGAATATAAAATTTTGCTTACTTGGGTGAATGTCATGTTGATCTGGCTCTTCTTCCAGGAGTAAGGGCTAATGGTGGACACAAGCTATATGTATGTATATGACCATAATCCTTTTAAAGTCGATCACACATTATGATATTGTTGAAGTAAGGCGATCATGTTTATCCTGTGGCTATGCAACAAACTAACAAGGAGAGTTTGAAAAAAAAACCCATTGTCTCCTTTATTAAGCTCCACATTTTAGTTTGCTGTTTACACGTTTCTGTCATGTTTCTATGTGGATCTTGTGGTAAATGGTTAAGGTGTAAGAAAACATTATCCACGTTTAATATATGTGCAGGAACAGAAAGAGTACCAACAATGTGAATTCCATTTGTGGAGAGACTTGTAACAGAGTTTGCAATGAGAAAAGCCTATTCAATTCCTCCAATCGCAAGCCCAAACAAATATCTATAGACTTTCTTTGCAATCATAAGACCCCTGTGAATGTTTGCAGCTCCAAAAACTCAAGACACCAACTCAGGTAATGAATTACTGGTGCAAACTCCAAGGTCTAGGGTAGTAATAAATGATGCAGACTTATATCTTGCAGAAGCAGGGTTTCCTGTATGAATGCAAACCCTAGGAATGTCATGGCTCCTTAACCAAACAGTGAAAATATGATTTCCAAGGTGTAGATATAAAGCACTGGTTTCAAACTCTTTTCACAAATGATTGTTTATTCCAACTTGTAATTCAAGCTCAAATACACAGGATATATAAAACATTTACCAAACCTAGGCACTCATAACCAACAAAAAGAAAACTGATTCATATGATGTTTTGCTCAAAATATATGAAAGACAATACCCAAAATGAAACACAAATACACTAACAAAAATATGTGTACAGACCCTAGTGCGAAAATGAAGCACATAAATTTTGTAGCAGAAAACAGAATGAAAGCACAAATACAACTAAAAATGAAATTTTGTAGTAGAAAACAGAACGAAGCACAAAACTGTCCTCCATAATGCGACCAGAGCAAAAACTCTCCTTCACAAACTCGACAGGAACTGTGAAAACAATGGCGTCAACTGTCCTCCACAACGCGACCTGAGTAAAAACCCTCCTCCACAAACTCGACGGGAACTGTGAAAACAATGGGTCGAGAATGAGCGTTAAAATGAAAATGGGAGACTCCAAATAATTGTCAAATGTTGAAAAGTATTATGTGGAATAAGAATGGGCCATTCCAATAACAACATTTTTTTGAAATGGATATATCCTTGTTTTTAAGTAAAATTGGAATGGAAATCTGCATTCTCTATTCTAATTTGGCAGACCAAAAGAATACCGAATCAATTCTAATTTTCCTATTCCTATTCCAGGACTCGGGTCCTGGTCTCCGTACTTATACATTTTAATCCATGGAGCTCGTTTATAGGCAATTTTACAAATAATCCTCAATATTGCATGACATTGTTCATTTCTCAAAAATGTTATGATTTGGCATAAGGGGATTGGCGGTGTTCAGCGGAATTGTCTGCGAGAATTGAATTGACCTGCGAAAGGCTTCATAAGGTATGTCCGCTAAATTTTTACAGTTGCTCGTTTAATATAGCGGAATAACAGACGAGTATATGCCAGCCTGCGCTTCTTACAGTAGAGGCGTCTTCTAAGGATTTACGGTTAATTCAACGCTGGCAACATTCTTAAACATTTTTTGTGATATATTGAAACCAAATCGCCCCTTTAAAGTTTTTCTTGGTTCTATGTATGCTGTCATGGCTACGGGGCATTTGCACTCAGCGATTGAGTGAGGTACGAGTTCCTAGGTATCGGAGTGTTGTCCCCTCGATACCTCTTAATTCTTTTAACACCCTTATATTTTTGCGGTTCCCGATTCTTTCTCATGTGAACCTTTTCAATTCAGTTGCAGCCCTGTATCAAGGCAAAAAGGCTCAGTAATTAATTGTCGTATTTAAGCGAAAATTCTTAGCAACCTAGTTGAGTCATCTAATATCTGCATTGGGCACAAATTTATGTTTTTATTTTTTTTCTCTTTTTGGGTTTACGAAATTCAACTTTGGATCTGTTAAGAATTATATGCTACATTTTCCTTTTTCGTATCAAAAGTAGTACTCTGTTATAATGGGTTGGCATTACTACAGTGTAATGCTGTGTATGGTCTGCTATGGCACCAGTTACTTCACCGTGTCGTGTCGTCCCAGGCTGATTATAACAAGCACACGCTTCCCATTTGGCGGCTTGGAACTCCTTCTCCCAAGATTGGAAGCTTCCGAATCCCCTTATCACGTCATTTTGAAAAAGGAATAAAAGTAAAGGTTTTTGCTGGTTCATCACATCCATCGACCGAGCAATGCGTATTTTTTGGCATCTCATCATTCTAGTCTATCAAATTGCGTCGACGTGCTTAAATTAAAGCGAGCATGGTTATGGGTAGCCTTAATTCAGAGCGCTAAGCTTGGGTTTGTTTTTTTTGGATAATAAAACTGGATGTCGCGGAACGGAAATGTGTCATTAATGACAGGTTATGCAGAAATGTACCCCATATTGTTACATCATAACCTTACCATCCGTTCGTTCCTGTTATAACTTATATTCTACCGTATTTGTAATGAGAAGTATTTGAACCCCGGGTCATGTGCTCCTGATTGTCCTCGTCAGCTCTGGATTATGTGTTATTTTAGTTTCAATTCTTTTGATATCTATAAATGTCCCCAATTCCCTCTCTATTATTATTGCTTTTGTTCTCTTCATATATACGAGTTACATTTCCTTATGAGCAAGGAAAATTCTGTTCTGATACTTTTTACAAATAAACCCATTATATCCGTTTTATCATTGCTTGTTTTACAGGGTTTTGGGACCTGTTTGAAGCTTTTTAGTGGAACGATAGCTCTTCGTTTGGAAAAGATATAGTCAAGGGTTTAAAATGAGGCTTTTGAAGGTGGCCACATGTAATCTGAATCAATGGGCCATGGATTTTGAATCTAATCTGCAGCATATTAAGAAGTCTATTCTGAAAGCCAAATCTGAAGGAGTAGCGCTCAGAGTGGGTTCTGAGCTTGAAATCACTGGTTATGGCTGTGAAGACCATTTTTTGGAGCCGGACACAACCAATCATGCGTGAGTCACTGTTCTCTTCTGTTAATAACTGTGACATGGTTTCGTTTCTTTTTGAATAGTTAGGATTTGGTTTGCGTGTTTTTTTTTCTTCTTGTTGTGACGTCTTTTTAACAGAGCTTGTTGTCGACGGAATGTCCTTATTTTTATCAATTGTGTGATCCAACTATTATATTCAAATTGGATAGGTAGGATTTAGTGTACTTTGCAATATGCAGGACATCTGTCAATCTTTCCTGAATTAATCTTATGGTCTACCCATTATAAGGATCTAAACCATTTTTAAATTGCAGTTTGCAAGGGTGCTATAAGTCTATATGAAATCCTAAAAACCACGGTCATATTGAACTGTGTTGGAAACAACTTCGTAGTAGAATCATAGTAACGTTCATGAATATGAGACTTGGCCTACAGAAGCAACAATTATCACAGTTAAGGACATAATTCCCATATTTCAAATACAAACTGCATGTAATAATCTGAAATTTTTAAGCAAAATACTGAATGTATAGCTGAGAGGAAATTTTGTCAAACAGTTGTCAATCAACCACCATATGCTTCATTACCAAATCTTTCTGAGTAACCTAAACCACTGTTTATTAATTCATGCACTAGGAAATGTTGAGTCTAAACAAGAAATAGTTCCACATTCCAATAAGAAGTTCAAACTGAATTGTGACATTCAAAGTTTATAACAAAACAATATTCAGCAAATCAATAATCCCTCAGTCGTATTCTGAACATATCAATAATAACATTGACAGGAAAGTCTAACAATGTGCAAGAGGCAAGAATGACAGACCCGAATACTATGAATATCCTCCATGAAGTTTAGCTGAAGCAGAAACTATTGTTTCGTGGGTTCTGCTATCATAACCAAGTGGCCGACCATCATTTTAAACTACACCCTGTATGCGTGCGGAAAGGTGCAGACTTTACTGGTGAAGAATCTCCTTGTATGGTGACCCGGACTGCGATATACTACTCTTCCTATGCGTCTGCTCAGTTGTATGAAATGAAGGCCCGAAATGCTCCTTGTCAGTTCATGTGATTGCTGGCATCTACGTGAGACAAGCCCTCCATCCCGAAACTGAGGCATCCACCATCCTCTACCTGACTGTTGATCTTTTCATGCCACGGTCAGTGGTCTTTCTGCTGCTAATGAATATCGACGTCAACACCAAGGATATCTGTATGGGGAGTCAAGTTGACAGACTTTGCCTTGTCTTGGGACACTCAACACCCGACTACCAACTGATACATTTCCTTGCAATGATATTCCAATTGACAACATGAACAATGTAAGCCGTACCAACCTGAATATATTCAAAACTGAACTGTGCAATACCAATGACCCTCCAAGAAGTCTGAGCTATCCAATAACCTTCCAAGGGGTCGAATATAGACTTCAACAAGAAGATTGGGGCTATGTCCAGCTCCTAACACTCAAGGGTTTTCGTCCTTGAGTTAACTCAGTCACATTTAAGCAACCAACATTCTGGATTTTGAGTTCATAAAATCTTGTGTGTGTAAATCCCAATGCAAGCTCCTTATTTTATAACCTCAAAGTGAGGGAAAAACAGTGACATAAGGGATGTGGGATAAAACAACAATTTCGTCTTGTAGTCACTTAAGTCACCTTATAAAGTAAATGACTTAATAACATAAAGTAACTATATTCCACAAACTTAATAACTGAAGTACAAAAGATAAAATCTCCGATGTGATTGGTAGGCATCCTGATAGTTAGTGCCGTTAAAATATCCGGATGTGGAGATAAATTAACCTGGTGCCAAAGCACTAGGCGGAGAAGGGGACATGATAGTCTTCCCTTCCCGGGATTGCTTTCCCTCAAACAATCTCACTGTTGGGTGCTGCAGAATAGACTCACCTTCCCAGGTTGCGTCCTCATATGGTAAGTCTTTCCAATGAACTAGATATTCCCTAACAGTCCTGTTACGTAGCTTCCTTTCCCTGGTTTCAATCACCTCTTCCGGCACCAAAATAAGTTCACCCATCTCATTAACTGGGGGCAAACTCTCTGAAGGCACAATTTGTTGGCCAACAGCCTTCTTGAGGCATGAAACATGAAGTGTTGTGGATTCGGCTGTCACTGGGCAAATCCAACTCATAAGCAACCTCTCCTACCCTCCTGGTGTAGTAAGGTCTGTAAAATTTGGGCTTAAGTTTTTCTGATCCACTTTTCTTCAAGGAGCTCTGTCTATATGACTTTAGACGAAGAAAAAATCTGTCACCCAGCTCAAAACTTCGCTTAGTACGATGCCGATCAACATATAACTTTTGCTGGTTCTGTGCTTGCTGAATATTATCCCCGAGAGCTTTGAGGATGTCCTGTTGATCCAAAATCCAATCTTTGGCCAATGGCGCCCTGCTGTCGTGTAAGGCTAAATCAATAAAAGAGAGAGGCTCATAACCATAAAGGGCGTGGAAAGGAGTCATCCGAATAGACATATGATAAGTGGAGTTATAGCAATACTCCTCGAAATACAACCACTTAACACATGCTCTCTGCTGACTTGCAATGTAATTTCTCAAGTACCCTTCCACCCATTTATTCACTATTTCGGTCTGACCATCCGTCTGTGGGTGATAGCTAGTGCTGGGAGTCAATTCTGTACCTGTCAATCTAAAAATCTCCTTTCAAAAGGTGCTGAGAAACCTATTGTCCGTGTCACTCACAATAGTCCTGGGTAACCCATGGAGACGGAAAACCTCTCGAAAGAACAACTCAGCCACCTGAGAGGCTGACCAATCCGTGACAATCACGAAGAAGTGCGCGAACTTAGTCAGTCTATCTACCACCACAAAAATGCGATCTTTGCCCTGGACCTTAGGCAGCCTTGTGATAAAATCCATAGAAATACTCTCCCACCTCTGAGCTGGAATAGGGAGAGGCTGAAGCAAACCTGCAGGAAAGCCCTGTTCGGACTTGTTCTGCTAACAAGTTTGGCATTCTCTAACATGCTGCAATACATCGTCCTTTAGCCCCTTCCAAGAAAATCTCTCCCTAATTTGCTTGTAGGTTTTGAAAAAACTTGGGTGCCTCGCTGATGGTGCCTTGTGTATGGTGTGCATAATATTCCCCTTTAGTTTGGATTCGAGTACTAGGTAGATTCTATTTTTGTAATATATAACATCATTCATTACTTTATACCGCTTATCCTGAAGTATACTAACCATAATCTAACATACGCAAGCATTTTTAGAATACTCCACTAACAACTGAGACCTCCAATTTGTTGAAATCTTTGAAATGGTGTAGCACTCTAGCAGTGAAGGTTTTCGGGAAAGAACATTAGCAACTATATTATTTTTCCCCTTGACATACTCTTTCAAAATCGTAAGCTTGGATCTTGCTGACCCATTTCTGCTGTTTTTTATTCAATTCCTTTTGTTCTAGGAAGTAGCGTAAGCTGTTATGATTGGTCTTCACTGTAAAGTTACTTCCCACCAAGTACTGCTTGAATTTGGCTAAGGCATGCATTATGGCTAGCATCTCCTTATCATAAGTAGAATAGAGTAATTCGCTGCCCCTAAGTTTCCTGCTCTCAAAAGCTATGGGATGACGATCCTACATCAATATTGCCCCTATTCTGCTTCCCGAAGCATCACGCTCCAAAATAAAGGGTCTAGAAAAATCAGGAACTGCTAGTGTATATGAGCAATGTTAGTATGCTAATAGAAACCAAATTTAAATAAAGCTTCTACAAACTAAACAAAATTTATAAACTTCAAGATAGACTAAGATGAGCTCTCAATTGAGAATATGAGTCATTAATGGGCTCTCTCAATGAGAAGCTCTCTTGTTGAGTGGCTTTGTCTAAATAGATAGGATGTATGCTCAAGCTTATGCTTCAAAAAGGGCTTCAAATGGAGTTGGAATTTGGGTGTGAGTGTATGGTTTTGATGTAAAATGGCTTCTTAAAATGGCATTATGACTTTACTTCATGGATTGTGTTGTTTTGCAAAAGGGAAGGATCCAATTTATAGGCAAGAGGCTTGAGGGATTGAGGGCTAAGATGCAAGGATGGGAAAAAGCTCATGGAGGGCTCAGATTGCATGAGAGGAGAGCACATGGATTGTGCTTCCTTACAGCCAATCAGGGAGTGACACATGTCACAAGGTGAGAGGATGGAAGAAAGGGGAAGGATGAGTCAACAAAGGAGGCTCAAGGGATAAAATCTTCATAAAGACCCTCATAATGGCTTGTAAGAGCAATGAAAGGGCTTGGAAGAGTCATTTATGGCCTAGTGGGCTTCATGGTTGGGATATTTTGAGGGAGATGAGAGGAATTTCGACTTGGGCTTGATTAGGAAGGTCTTAAGCTTGCTTAGGATTGTGCAAATGATTAGAGGATGGATTAGGATGGTTTAGGATTAGCTTAGGGATAGGCAAGTGGATGGCATTTAATGAGGGTGGGTGAAGGAGGAGATATTTGTTAACTTTGGCTTGGGTTAGCAAGTCTTAACCCGTATTTAGGGAATGTGACAAGTTTAGGAGGGGATTAGGATTAGGTTTAAAGACATCTTTTAGAAGAGTCTAGACTTTGGATGAGGATAAAGACTTTCTAGAATAGCCTAGAACTTCCTAAGATGAGGATGAAGACTTTCTAGAAGAGTCTAGAACTTCTTAGGATGAGGATAAATTATATTTTTAGGAAATAAATAAAGTTTTATTTATTTCAAGGGTTTGGGTTGAGGAGATATTTATTAAAACTTTTTTAATAAACATGAGGATTAATATTTAATCTTAATTAAATATTTTGAGTTGGGATTAGGGGTAGGAAATGATGGGATTAGCCTTTAATCAAAATTAAAGAAGGATTAGAAGATTTTGGAAGAGGTTAGTGGTCTTAAGGAAATTGGCCAAGTTTTGGGCAAAAAATAATTTTTTTATTTATTTTGGGTTTTTTGGTCAATTTATTAATTAAATAATTAATAAATAAGGAAATAATGTTTAAATAAGATTTAAACATTTTTGGGAGGGATTCTTTAATTAAATATTTTTAATTAAGATAAAGGGATTTAATGGCATAAAAATAAATAAATAAATTAAATAAATAATTAATTAATAAATGTTGATGTCATCAAGAATTTTTTCAGAAAATAAAATTACTTTATTTTCTAATCGATTTAGGTGTCTACAGCTAGCACTGGACATGTACTCATCACCTGTTTCAGTTTATCGAACGCTACCTGTGAATCCTTTGTCCACCTAAATGCCCCTTTTTGTGTCAGATCGATAAGGGGTGTTGCTACCTGCAAAAAACCTTTGGCAAATTGCCGGTAATAGGAACAAAGACCAAGGAAACCTCGCAACTCAGATACATCTCTCGATGGTGGCTAATCCAGGACTGCCTGTATCTTTTCCTGATGCACCTTAACCCCCTTGGCACCAATCACATGACCCAAATAGAGAATCTCGGTTAACCCAAATTCGCACGTAGACTCTTTTGCAAATAAAAAATGTTCTTCTATGAGGCTAAGGATCTCATCCAAGTGCTGCAAATGTTCTTCCCAAGTCCTGCTAAAGATTAATATGTCATCAAAGAAAACCAACACACTCTTCCTTAACTATTTTTTGAAGATATGGTTCATGCATGATTGGAAAGTAGCTGGTGCATTAGTGAGCCCAAATGGCATCACCAAGAACTCGTAATGTCCATAGTGGCATCTGAAAGCTATCTTATGCACATCCTCCTTGCGAACTTGTATCTGGGGGTACCCTGATCAAAGATCTACCTTCGAGAAACAAATAGCCCTATAAAGCTCATCCAGTAACTCATCAATGCGGGGGATCGGGTACTCGATTTTAATAGTTCTCTTGTTAAGGGCGCAATAATCTATACACATCCAAAGGGTGCTGTCCTTCTTAACCAACACCACTGAAGAGGCAAAGGGGCTGGAATTGGGTTTGATATGTCCCATATCTAGAAGTTCCTTGATTGTCTTCTCTATCTCTTCCTTGTAGTGCCTGGGGTGACAATAAGGAGTGGTAATGACGGGTCTGGCACCCTCCTCTAGCTCAATGATATGCTCAAACCCTCTGTCTGGTGGAATTCCTGGAGGTATATCCTCAAACACCTTCCTATGCTTGTCTAGGACCATTTGAATGTCACAATGGTACTGTTGTCCTGTATCTTGAGTCTCCTTGGAAGAGATGAAACACTGTGTTGCCTTTTCTATATCATCGTGCCTCAAAATAGTATCCATCCTGTGAGCTATTATCAACCTAGGTCCACTATTTGGTATAACTTTTAGGACTACTAATCGATCACCTTGTGAGAATTCCAACTGCATTGTCTCGTGATTAAAAGTGTACTTTCGGAGAGTCCTTAACCACTGTCTACCTAGAATGGCATCCAAACCATCCAAATCAACAACGTAGAAATCAGTCTCCAAAAGATAATCATCAAACTATATCTGAAGACGGCTACTTTCTCTGTACATCTCAAAACCTCAGCACCTGCTATCTTCACCTCAAACTCGGGTATGTCAACTGTCTGCAAACCTCTCCTAGATACCATCCGTGTACTAATGAAATTATGGGAGGTTGCTATATCCAAAAAGCAAACAACGCACTGACCCTTAACCACACCCTTCACTCTAAAAGGATGACATGCCAGATCGCTAGAAAGAGTGGCTATAACGGGAGGCTATTCCGTAATAGCCTTCTTTTTATCTTTAAGGGGCTGCTCCTCAACTTCTTCTTCCTCACTGTCCTCAACATCTTCACCTTCCTGTTGCTCCTCTTCATCCTTGGAAAGAACCTCAACATAGTGAATCTTGCCTTTACCAGGGCATCTGTAATCGCGGGTACAAGGTTACCTGCAAGTGAAGCACAATTTCTTCCTCTTGAGTTCATTACAAGTTTTAAAATCCAATCTGGGAGGATTTGGTTTTTGCTGGTTTTTGTTTCCTTGGCTCGATGTAAATCCTCTATAAGGTTTCTTTGGAGGTTGTAATATCAATGAAGGTGAATCCAAATCATGGACGATCTTAATCGCGTCATCCAGGGTGTTCGGTTTAAGTACGTTAACCAAACCCCTAAATTTGTCGTGTAACCCTTTGTGAATAGCATCACCTTGCACCTGTTCTGACATATCTGGTACCATAACTGATATACGCTGAAACTCATTAATGAATTTATCCAAAGACCCACTCTAACATAACTGAGCCAAATCCCTGTAATAGACTTCAATATCTTTCCTGTCAAAGCGAGTAATCAGCTTGGAGCTGAAAATCTTGTATGAAGTTATGAGGCCATGATCCTGGGTGACTAATCCATGATGCCACCAATCATTCGCAGCTCCCTCAAGTGCATTGTTGCAAATCTGATGGCTTCCGCTTCAGCCATGGGCTTTAGTGTCAAATAGGTATCAAGCTCGTGAATCCAAGCTCTAGCAGAAGTTTGACCGCTGCCATCAAAGGTGGGGAGAGTTAGTTTGTTCATAGCATGTTTTAGGTCCCTGTTAGGTGCTCTTGGTCTTCGATCCTGCTGCTGCCTATCAGTCTCTCTTTTTTGATTTAAATACTAGACAAAGGTCAGGTTTTGTTTAATGGGGTCCGGAAACAAATCCCATTCATCAAACATTTCCATAACATTGTCCAGTAATAAATATGGAGGTGCTGGTGGTACTACTTCTTCTACATTAAAAAATGGCATTAAGGGCCTGTTAGTGTTATGTGTGAGAGCTCTAGCAGCTCTGGGGGACCTAGCTATACTACCCCCTCCACTGTGATGGCTCAGAGCTCTTCTATGAATTGGTGCCAACTGCTGCATGATTCCTGCTAGTTGTTGAAGAGCATTGGCAATGTTGTTTTGTCCATCTCTGATAGCCCATAATGTTTCCCTTACTTCACGTTCCTGTTCCATCTCATTATGCGCCATTTGAACGTTATTTTCCAGTTCAGCCTGTGCAAAATGATCAACCTGTTGAGTAATATCAGTTTGTTCACCTGTTCCAAATGTTATTTCCTCATCCACTGCAAAACTATCTTCAATCTTGATATGATCTGAAGAATCTACCTGTTTCGGTTGTAGGTGACTTAAATTAAGTTGTCTTTTACTCATTCCTGGCTGTCATTTTAGATAAAATTGGTCTGCAAAGTATCCATTATGTCCCACAAGATGGCAGGTCTTGTGGCTTCGATACCACTGTAATAATCTGAACTTAAATTTTTAAGCAAAATACTAAATGTATAGCTGAGAGGAAATTTTGTCAAACAGTTGTCAATCAACCACCATAAGCTTCATTACCAAATCTTTCTGAGTAACCTAAACCACTGTTTATTAATTCATGCACTAGGAAATGTTGAGTCTAAACAAGAAATAGTTCCAATAAGAAGTTCAAACTGAATTGTGACATTCAAAGTTTATAACAAAACAATATTCAGCAAATCAATAATCCCTTAGTCGTATTCTGAACATATCAATAATAACATTGACAGGAAAGTCTAACAATGTGCAAGAGGCAAGAATGACAGACCCGAATACTATGAATAGCCTCCATGAAGTGTAGCTGAAGCAGAAACTATTGTTTCACGGGTTTTGCTATCATAACCAAGCAGCCAACCATCATTTTAAACTACGCCCTGTATGTGTGCGGAAAGGTGTAGACTTTATTGGTGAAGAATCTCCTTGTATGGTGTCCCGGACTGCAATATACTACTCTTCCTATGCGTCTGCCCGGTTGTATGAAATGAAGGCCCGAAATGCTCCTGGTCAGTTCACGTGATTGCTGGCATCTACGTGAGACAAGCCCTCCATCCCGAAACTGAGCGTCCACCATCCTCTACCTGATTGTTGATCTTTTCATGCCACGATCAGTGGTCTTTCTGCTGCTAATGAATATCGACGTCAACACCAAGGATATCCGTATGGGGAGTTAAGTCGACAGACTTTGCCTTGTCTTGGGACACTCAACACCCGACTACCAACTGATACATTTCCTTGCAATGATATTCCAATTGACAACATGAACAATGTAAGCCGTACCAACCTGAATGTATTCAAAACTGAACTGCGCAATACCAACGACCCTCCAAGAAGTCTAAGCTATCGAATAACCTTCCAAGGGGTCGAATATAGACTTCAACAGTAAGGCTGGGGCTACGTCCAGCTCGTAACTCTCAAGGGTTTTTGTACTCGAGTTGACTCAGTCACATTTAAGCAACCAATGTTCTGGATTTTGAGTTCATAAAATCGTGTGTGTAAATTCCAATGCAAGCTCCTTATTTTATAACCTCGAAGTGAGGGAAAAACAATGACATAAGGGATGTGGGATAAAACAACAATTTCGTCCTATAGTCACTTAAGTCACCTTATAAAGTAAATGACTTAATAACATAAAGCAACTTTATTCCACACACTTAATAACTGAAGTACAAAAGATAAAATCTCTGATGTGACTGGTAGGCATCTTGATAGCTAGTGCCGTTAATCTATCCGGTTGTGGAGATAGATTAACCTGGCACCAAAGCACTAGTGCGGAGAAGGGGACATGACACTGCAATATATTCAGCATTTGAGCAAAATATGCAAACTACAATGGTCTAATAGTCGATTGGGATTTACTTGAACATTATGAAAGAGAAGAATTTATTTCAAGTTTAGCTGTTGAAAAATGATACAATGGAATCCTAGTTTGATTTGTAACAACTTAAAATATCATAGGGCTGGTATGCGTTGAATGATTTTCAGAAGGTATTTAATAAATTAGAGGTGTTGAATGATGTTCAGAAAGTATTTAATAAATTAGACAGAAATCTCTATAGATAGTTTTGCTCTATAATCTATTTCCTGTTTCATGATCAAGTGCAAGGTGATGAAATATCCCAAACTAGTATATTGTCTCAAATTTGATTTGGGTTTTCCATTCTTGACATGTTTTGCTTCATTTCATTGCAAACCAACAACATGCAAACTAAACATGCAAATGAAACAGTATGGATTTCCAAAAAATAAGTGATTATATAGACGAGTCTAGTGATAATGATTCTGATATGAAACATGCATGACTGACATAAAATATACTGCTGTTACAATGAGAGAACATGCATAAAATTTACATTCAACGTACCCACACTATTCCACTCCAATATCATCAAGCCCCTGTGACGTATGATCATTTGTAGCATACAGAAGAAGATTGAAAGTCATGCAAGAAGAGAGACCTATACAATATGAAGCTGCTGTTGTAAAGGTGTGCCAATACCAACATGCAAGGAGGAATCGAGATGAACTAAGCCCACAAATAATCCTGCAATATGAGGAAGAATCACTGCCCAAAGTGGAGAAGCTGTTACTACACAATCGCCCACAAATAGGGCTAAACATCAATGAGAATCCACCCTCACTACGACACCGTGAATATCTCCAAGCCACAGCCAAGGATGGGATAGCTGTCCACAAAACTGAACAATGTAATGCACCTGTGAATCCTTTAGCAAATCCACGAAGGGGGCTGATCTGTTTTTTTGTCCAAATTACCAAACCATCTAGGGTTTCCATCCAAGGGTTTTACTGGACCTTCAAGCAAAGTTTCAAGCTCAAGAGAAAAGACTCTTACATAAAAATAACAATCTCAATCTCTAGAATACCTTCACAATTACCTTTTTCCTCTTTTGAGAGAAATATTTAATTTTATTTGTTTTATATCATTTTCCCTCCAAAAAGCAATTTTTTGTTATAATTTAAATTTTACATTATAATAAAGCCACTTTATTAGTTTAATCTCCCTATTATTCATGATGTTGGTCTAGGTAGATGATTAGCTATGACCTAAAGTGACTCCAATAAATAATTAATTGTAATTGAAATTCACTTTAGTTTTTATGCTTCTTATATCTTATATTCAATCTTCACTTTATTAATTCCTTGACTTCATATTGGGGACATTATTGTCCTCCTTTTCTGGAGATTGCCTGCCTTCAAACAGTCTGCACCTGCATGCTGAAAGCAAATATGCTTGAATCCCATGTCAACCTCAAGAATATTATTTGCCAATCTGCTGCGGTACTCTGATAATAACATCACCATGTCTGAAATTGCACATATGACATGAATCCTCTTTACATCTTCTATGCTACGATGCACAAAATATGACCTCTTATTAGTTGCATCATCAATCCATGACTCATGCTATCTTCCCAAACTTGAATGCCAACATTAGGTGACCCCATACCATTATCTTCTCTATAATTATTGGACTGCATTATCTTGAGGATGAAGAGATATATCATTGCTGTTATAACAATCAACACTGCTATCATGCATTTGTGTCATGTCTTCAACTATACAAGCACTTTCTCATTGAAAACTTCATACTCCACGCTTGTAGACTCCTCTACATTAGTTATTTCATGTGTAAGGGCTGCAAGCTAATGAGAATGAGAAAGTAAACTATTGCTGTCCCAAATTAGAATTTTGACCTCCTCTTTGCTTTCTTTGGAATCATCAATCACTACCAAAATCTGTCTTGATTCATTTTCTTTCCAAGTGATTAAAGGTGTTAGTGTATCAAATAAATCATCTCCAAATGGTTTCACAAGGCTACAAGGATTTTTTTTTGTCAAGTTCTTCAATTCTTTCATTAACGTGTTCAACTTTTATGCCTCTAACATTGTCATTTTGCATCATAAAGTGGCTGCTATAGAGGTTTGAACTTTTTTTGTCTTTCCTATCTTTGGGCTGTCCAAAAGAGGTCTTCTAGGTGCTTGTGTGTAAAAACCCTCAATAGGCTATATCCTTAACAAACATCAATTTGCTTTTGCTAACAATTTGATATTTTGTTAAACATTTCGCAGGCAAATTATTATCACTCAATAAATAATGCATTAGATTCACAGCCAACTGCTCACCATTTTAATTGATTAAATCTTTATCAATTTGGACAAATGAACACCACTAAACAATTCAGAAGTAATTCTATAATTGATGGCAATGCTACTAATATCCAATTTAAAAAAACTTGACTTTTGGAAATTTACAAGCATGCAATAATGAACCTGGAAGTTGACTTCTAATAGATGAAATATGAATCGCAGCTCTCAAGAAATAATCCAGTTCACTCGCAGGTTCAGAAATACATGCTCCTTGCTTATAATCATAGGTGCTTTAAAGCCTGATCGCTGCCCTCCAATAATTGATTGCAGCCTTTCACAAAGTTTGAAATCGCTACCAAATACAAGGATGACAGCCACAATACATTCCTCTTATAACCACACCAAATAGTAGACAATAATGGCGTTCCAAATCACAAATTCTCTAGCTACAATGAAATTCCCAAGTATAGTACATAACAGTCAGGAAATACTATAATTTAATTAAGACAATTCTCAGAATTAAGTCACAATACCTCAGTTGTGAATTACCAGGCACTTCTTAATTCCAAACCCTTATACTTCAGCAAGGACGAAGAAATCGGCAAACTCAGGAACTCTTCGCAAGCAACAAAAGAAAATAATCAATCAGATGCTTTACTCATCAAATGGGCTCATATTTATAATCTCCAAATGACGCAAAGTTTCTCAAATGAACTTCACTTAAGAAGCTTCCCACACACAACATTAGAACATAATAAAGTGCCATTATAAACTAATTTATTAATTGCTTTTGGCTTCGAAAATGACCTTTTCCGCCATAACTTCAAATTCTGATATGTAAGGCCACTGTTTCTTGTTCCCATGATTTAAAACTTTTCATTCCAGTTCCAATGAGTTGTGATACTGAGGTGACCAACCAACAACAGTAACAAAAATAGCAACCTTAGTGTATTTAGATGAATAATAATAATAATTCACCTGTCTTGCGAAAACAATTGAACAAGCATCAGAATCGAAATTTGACAACACCAAAGTGATCTTGATGATGAAAGACAATGAATGAACTTGATAGGGTGACTTACTATAAATAGATGCTCCCTCCAAGATTCTTGGAGCCCAAACCGGAAGCTCGAAATAAAAACTGAGAGCATCCTCCAACTCCTCTGACTCAACTCAACTCATCAGAACCAAAAGATTGACTTACTATAAATAGTAAGTCTCTCAAATAGAGCCAAAACACACCATAGGCTGTTGGAAAGCCTATAACCACACAACTAAGACCCTCAAATCCTACTATCAGCTCACGAGGGTCGTGATGGTGAACTGACTTGGCCAACTGCAGGAACTTGCAAAAAATAGGGACATTACATTGTGAGTAGTATCCATCCTTGATAATGCTTGAGCTATTTTATCTTATGTTACCAATAAATGGTTTTGCATATCTTCCCATACCAAAAGCTTTTGTTCCTAGTTTTCCAAGTGTCCTTGAATGCCATGTCCTGCTTTTCTTCATGTGAATGAATTGTGTCATTATAAAGTTAACTATCACACTAGAAGATGTATTATGATCACCGAAAGAATCTATACCATCATTATCCATATCAATCTCACGCTTAGCATCAAGAAAAGTCATGTTTATCTCTCTTATAGAGTCCTCTCAAGAATCTTCTCTCCATGATGATTATGCCTCATGTGAGTCACTCCCATTGCTCTCCTCTCGCTCTCCTGATCTAAATCTGCATCTTTATCAAATTCTTCATGTAGATTTTTGCATAGCTCTTTGAGTTTTCTTTTCTTTTATGCTGCTGTTATGAAATTGTAGATGATTGTTCTTTTCAACTTGGTTTCAACTTGGTTTTCGATTGGTAATGTGATTAAGAAACATCTATTCAAGGTCCTTGAGTAAACGTTATGATAATAGGTATGGTATGCTTCGATTCATGCTACTATCTCTACTTGGAGGCACTATCTTAAGTAGGTTAAATTAGTATAGGGTAATATACTTAACAATTCATGATACAAATAACATTTCTCAACTAGGCCTTAGGCATCTCGGGGGCCATATACTTATGACTGCATGTACCTATAGGGTGTGGTTAGATTACGTGTATAATTTCATTTGGGTGATAGGGTTAGATGACTCATTCCATTTGATACCCTAGTATTACAGCATAAATGATTAGGATGGGGAATGCTTTTTCATTTATTTAGGGTTCAGGTGATTACATATGGATGAATAATGTTAGCTTCCAAGACCATAGGTTTGTTCACGGAGTCTTGTTGTGTAACCGATGGTATACAATATCACTTTTAATTCTAGTAAGATGTCTTAATGAATGCTTCCTTTTCTAGATATGTGATTCATATGTCTTGACTCATATATAATATCATTATCACAGCAAAGGTGTGAAGCTTAATTACTTCTTCATGGACATGAGATATAGAACCCTAAGTCACTACAAGAACATCGAATCCTAATTATGTACTACAAGGTCCATCTTATCTTTTAACTGGTCTCTACCCATTTAAATAACTTACTAAAACATTATATCTCCCATACTTACTAACTAATCTTCTCACTAATTCGTTTAAATAATACTAATTCCTAAAGATCTCGCTTTATTGTTGACTAACTAAATATTAATATCTACTAACTAAACTATCAAAATCTTCTACTAACAAAAGATACTCCCCGCTTACCAAACAACCTCTCATTAATAACACTTTCTTATTTACTACTATTAACACTATAATAATTCTTAAATCTATAGTTCAACTCTATATTATTCCTACATACATCCCTCCTTTCATTTTCTATACAAACACTAATCACTATATTCATTTCCAAATTCTAACCCTATTCTAAATTACCTACAACCATCCATTACTAACAATAATAATATTAAGTAATAATAACTAACCATTTAATAATTCTATAATACTATGGTCGTTAACCACTCCCCAAATACTCTTTATTCCAAACTATTCATATTTTATAAAATCTGCTTTTTGATAATAATACTACTAATTCTACTAATGAAACCTACTAGGCTAACTACATTTATCAACTAGCTACCATTCTATATTCCTACCTTCTACACCCTCACCCAAAACTTATTCCCATGATCCCACTTCCTACCTTCCTTAACTTCCTACCAGGCCACGTGGCCCACTACATTCTAAGCTGTCCACCTTCCTTTCATGTCTCACGTGTGCAGGTTTGGTGCTTGGGAGGTGCGAAAAGAGGGCGGCGGCATGCGATTGGATGAGATTGCCTGGTTTTTGGACTGACCACAAGTGATGAGGGAGGTGCAAAGGAGGGGCGATGTGGGTGTGGCACACTACACCATTGTCCATTCACCTTCCATAACTTCCTACTAGGCCACGTGGCCCACCACATTCTAAGCTGCCCATCTTCCTTTCATGTCTCACGTATGTAGGTTTGGTGCTTGGGAGGCGCGAAAAGAGGGTGGCGGCGTGCGATTGGATGAGGTGGCCTAGTTTTTGGACTGACCGCAAGTGATGAGGGAGGTGCAAAGGAGGGGTGATGTGGGCGTGGCACACTACACCATCGTCCATTCACCTTCCATCCCTTTTGTCCACATCTCCATTAGTGCTCCAGTCGAGGTGTCTGCACTTGGGATATGGAGTGATGTGAGGGCACACATTTCTTAGGCGACACTTGGTGCATTGTGTGGAGTATAAGGAGAGAAGGGTATGGGGTGGGGACCACCAACCAAAAGGTGTCCTCTCCCATCTTTTCATGTTATGAAAGTACTTATATATATATTTTAAAAGGGTTCATTCCTTTGCATAGGCCGATGGCAAAGATGAATCGATATACGAGCCTCTTTTAATTTTATATAATTATTATTTTGTTAATGAGATTTATTTTCACAAGTTTGAGTCATGGGTTATTGCTTTATTTTCTTCTTGAACTTTGTATTATTTTGTTGGTTCCTATACCTATATTGCTATACTATTCAGAAGTTTCTTAAGGATATTCTTATTATTATTTTATTGCTTTGTAATAGGGGATGAGATTTTTTTTTCACTTCCCATACAAATTCTAGAGAGATAAAATGCATCTACAGCAGGATTTCCTTAAGAATTTTAATGCATTTTCTCCTATACTTCATTTGATAGGATATGAATATGAGTTTAGGAGTGACTTTATTTTGGCCACCCTATTATATTCAATTGTTAGTTCTATTGTAGCCACTTGAAAACATATGTACATAACTTGAATCTTATGGACTTTTTCATACTAACTACTTGATATGATACACAAGTTTTATAGCTTACATTTAAAAAATAAATAAATTAAAAAAACATTACAACATCTACCAAAGCAATTCTTATGATGACCTCTAATTGAAATTGCTTTCCAAACTGATTAAAGTATGGAACTCCTTTACATGTGCAATCACAATTGAATGTATCCTTCATCTATGATGATCATGACTATTTCTTTGAATAGAAAAATCATATAGTATATCTTAAATTTCTTTACTTCCTCATGAGACCATTCTTCATAGTGACATGCATAAAATCTACAGTGCTTCTTTGGTGGCACAAAACACAAAACAACAAATGGAAACTTTGTCCTTACCAATACAATGTTCAAGGACATGGAGGAATGCATCACACAATACAACCACAAAGGTTTTAACTTTGCAAATACAATGCTGAAGACATGGAGGAGGACTTCATCCTTCCAAATGCATTACATAATGACATATCCATCATATCTTCAACAATGCAATGGGGAGACCATCATATCTTCATGGATCCAAATAGCACAAAACCTGTAAACACATCTACACAAGAACCATGGAGGCTCACCTCCCATCCTAGGCTTCTAAGAAGCCACCCACCGAGTTAGGGAAACAAGGCTCAAACAAGTTACACTTAAGCACAAACAATGCATACAACATATTGTTACAACACATATAAACTCCTTTCCCAATGCTTAACATAATGATTTACCATTGGAATCATGAAACAATGGGTGAAGGTGGGCTCTCCAAAGAGGAGAATGCCATATCCATGTACACATATACATTTGCAATTGCATAATGCCTCTTCAAGGCTATAAACATACATCCTCTTCATCACATCAATACATTTATACCTCCCATAATAACATACAAGGTATATGGCTTCAACGGAGCCCATGCTCCATGAACAACAAACCCTCTCCAAGAGGAAAATCTCTCAACTTTAATGTTGAGCCCAACTAACCCCTTCACCCAAGGCATCTCTTCCCTCCCAAGGGTGAGTGAAGCCTTCACACCCATTAATGTTCACACACACAAAAGCAAGGAAAAATTATGCAAGAGAAATCCATCACAAACAATGACTCATACCCACAATCTCATACAACCACATTACACAAAATGAGCAAGAACAACATCATTGAGCAAGTGAGATGAGAGTTATGGCATGGGCACCAACCTTGGTCTAAGCTAAAGGCAAAATGAAAGTTGTTGCAGAGCTCCCTTCTCCTTAGTCCTTCCTCCTTTCGAACCCTAATTGTCTCTAAACTTAGAGAGTGGGTGAACACTCCACTAGTTTGTCAAAGTTCACTAAAAAGAGTCTTCCACTAGCTCTTTTTGGCAAAAACATCAAGCCACTATCTCCTACAACTTTGTTCCTACCAAATTTGCTATTTTGACCAAGTGGAAAGATGGGGATGGACTCATGGGACAACTCCATTTTCGAATTGGTGGGAGAATGCATTGGTTAAGGGACCCCCTAGGCTAGCAAAGCATTAAAATGGTCAAATTTGGGCCCCTAATGTGTTATGCTAACATATGGGTAGCTTATTTTCACAAAAAAGGCACTTTGGGATCACCTATTGACCCTCTAAAATTCTTGTCAAGTTTGAATTCGAAATTCCCCTTGATGGTGACCCATTCTATCCTTTCTCCAAGTGGATTTACTTAAATCTTTTGAAAGGAAATTAGTTTAAGATTAAGTGCCCCCATGACCAAAACCCTAGGTGACATGTCATTAACACAAAAAAAAATCACAAGTGCCAAATGACACATTTAAAACACATTACACATCACCATGACATATGTCCCTAATGTATTTATGAGACTAAATTTACCACACACATGCAAGCTTACATTTATGAAATAAACACATCACAACGAGGCTTTTGAATCTCCCAAAGATTCGCCTTGGCTAAACTGTGTCCACGTAAGTTTGGACCTTGTTTCCTTGATTATATTTCATGGTTCAATTGCTTGCACACTAAGCTCGAGCATCAGTAGTCCAATGAAAATCATATCAAAATGCATGTGTATAGATGCACGACAATTTTAACATTTCAAAATCAACATATTCAAATTTTCATAATTAACCTTTCTTTTTCTAATCATTTTCATATTAAAAAAAAATTCAAAACATTAAGATATCAAAATCTGCATATCAACATTAATCTTTCCCTATCACGATCAAGTTAATATTCTGAATCACATTATATTCCATTTTCTACCATCGTGAAGAAATGTTGAATCTATACTGTTAAGTCAACCAACATGAAAATTAGTTCTGAATGCATATCGTAGGTCAAAATTACCAAAATGTAAACATCACGACTAGTATCCTTTGATTCAATAAAGTTTGATTACTAACAGTATCCCGTTATCATTATGAGATAAAACACATAATAAGGTGTATCAATTATGCTAGGTAAATCAAGAGGTTTGCATAGTCGCATAGTTTTCAAAATCAATCATAGAATAAATCTATTACATCTTATTGGGCCATAAAATCCGTCCTTGTGAATATCAACATATCCACCTAAAACTACTTGTACAATAATTAACTCATTACATTACATCATATTGAGTTCTACCGTGTATACCCTTATCCCTTTTTGATAACAATTTCATCTCTGACTATAAATAATATCATAAGGGTGGGTGTTGATTCATCTTTCCATAATAACCATCTAATTCAATTATCCTAATAGGCCATAAAATATCATGAACCCATTGACATAGTTACTAAGTTATGACACTTCGAGCTTTTATTGCATAGGGTCTTAGCTTACCAACTTGATAAAATTTCGAATACGATACTTAGCACAATAATGACTAAAATGTATATATGTCTCAATAAGATCTCAGGTTCAATATTAATAAGGAGAATGCCAATCATGGCATACCTAAATCTCGGAACCTACTTGTCATCATTCTATCATAAGGTGTATGGTAATAGTCTGTAATTCACATTCTATACACAAGAGACAAAGACATGACATCTCACCTCTTTACGTTTCCTAGTTCTGACCATATTCATGTTATTTAGGATTCATAATAGGGTACTGGGGAAGGGGCCTTATAGTATAAAAGTAGGTCGAAGTGATCTATCTGAAACTACAGCAGAGATTCTACCAGTTTTTGAATGCCTTCTACCACTCACTTTTTGACATTCTTGATCAGGAATGGTCCAATCCCATTTGATCCATGGCTGTAATCGTGCAATTATATAATGTCTTTAGCATGTGCTGCTGTTATTCAGAAAAAGTAGTCAAGAAATCATTAAACTGATTATTTAAATCTTTTGATGGGCTTTCTACTCTTCGTCTACCTATTTCTCCAAGAGTTAAATTATCTTCAACTTCTTCTTGTTGCCATTGTTCTTCTCTGCTCCTGGTGTAGTACCTATATGGACCAATCTCTTGGGGGTTCATACGGCCATATGCAATAATTTAGTCTGCATGCAACTAAAAAGTCTGACATGCAATTGAAAAAAGCTGACATGCAATTGAAGAGTGCTGACATGCAATTGAAATATTTGACATGCAACCGAAAAATCTGACATGCAATTGAGATATCCCGAACTAGGATATTGTCTCAAATTTGGCAAAGGAAATGACATAGATTTCCAAAGAAATAAGCAATCATATAGGCAAATCTATTGATAATGGTTCTGATATGAAACATGCATGCTGTTATATTAAAATATACTGCTGTTACAATGTTAGAACATGTATAAAATTTACATTCACCATATCCACATGATCCAGTCCAAATCATCAAGCTCCTGTGAGCCATGATCATTTGTAATATATAGAAGAAGATTGAAAGTCACGCAAGAAGAGAGACCTATGTGATGTGAAGTTGCTGCTATAGAGGTGCGCCAATACCAACATTCAAGGAGGAAAGATCGACTAAGCCCACAGATAATCCCTTCAACATGAAGAACAACTATTGCCCAAATTGGAGAAATTGTTACTACACAACAGACCACATATAGGGCCAAACATCAATGAAAATCCACCCTCACAATGGCACCAGGAATATCTCACAATGGGATCATAGTTCAACATATCATTATTGGCAGCTTATTGCTGAGGGCAAAAAAATAGATATTGGGTGAAATTGGAGATAAGTCAGAAACTTCTTGGGAACTTAAAATTGTTTTTCCAAACAAATGTCTGTTTTTCCAATCCTAATAGAACCATCTTCCTCCTCTATGGCCTTTCTCTCCTCTCCAAATCTTTTTTTCCAATAAATTTGTTTTTATTGGGCCATCCCTGCCTATAAAAGGCATGTGGGCAATAAGTTTGCTATTTATCATGATAAAATAGAGAAATACCGCCGATATTTTACCAAATTCTTTGTGATATTTTGAAACTTCTCTGCAATAACTTATCTCTGATAAGTTGACGTTACCTCTCGGGACCAAAAAATCATGATAAATAGACTTAGCACAGATATATATGATGAGAGATTTTGAATGGGATAGCCGTCTACAAAATTGAACAATGTAATGTGCCTTTGAATCCTGAAGTGAATCTACCAAGGCGGCTGATGTGGGTTTTTGTCCAGATCACCAGACCATCCATAGTTTTTGTCCTAGGGTGTTAGTGGACATTCATATAAAGCTTCAAGCTCAAGAGAAATGACTCAACATAAAAATAACAATCTCTAGATGTTAAGGAATATGGATCAGTGATAGAGAACACTAATAGCCTTTAATTTCAGCGTATATCAGATAGGAACTTTACCACCTCAATTATTCTTCCTGAAGAATATAGTTTACTATTATCAGTTTTGATCTGAGATTTCAATAAGAACAAGATTATATATTTAGAAGACTCTTGCAATTCCTTAATCACTGAAATATTAATACTGTTTACTGATGACTAATAAATATATGAACTGTCGAATGCTTGCTGTAGTAATTGTATTGCCACTGTGATTGATATATTACCCAGCAAGCATCGACGGTTCACTATATATATTAATATTGAGAGTTATACCCATGTAGGGGCATGACTCTACATGGCTTATGCCACATAGGGTAAGCCACGTAGAGTCATAACCCTATGTGGTTATAATTAATTACCACTTAACTGCCTTTGATAACAAACACACCGTTTCATATTATCGTGCTTGGGTGAATATACTATGTGATGACAAAACTATTGAACATGACTTAGTTTCATGCCTCGATATGCAAGAGAATCATAATACCCAATCATTTGGTAATTAAAAATACAGTCACCATTCTGCCCATAGACTGACAGTAATGTATTTGTTCATTCAATATTATATGTGATTATAATTGTAATTATGTATATAATTCCCATTCAATCATATATATAAATATATCTAATATATTATTCACTTCAATCTGAATGAAGCTATATTCTCAACACTCCCTCTTTAGCAAAAGAGGATTGAATCTTATAACAATGTTTAAGACCAACATCCTAGAGGTATTCTTTTGATATGTGCATTTACATCAACTTTGTAATGCTTATCAATAGAATGTCAGAGAGATATGAGTTACCTGATTTCCGGTACTCCAGGACAACATCTAAATGAAGTCTATCAGATAATAACCTTGATGTTGGGAGCAACAGTAAGGTCGCCATCATCACAGGTATTATTGTTCTTCAATAAATCACAAAACATAAATCAATTATTGTCCATCTTGATACCTTAGCTATCATGACCTCCGAAACAACTTGGGACAAAAAATTTGATTTAGTCTGTCATGAGGATGGATCAAAAACTCAGGAGCAACAATCTTAGTATCATGATCTTTGATGCATTTCAGTACAACAACTTAATGTAGTCTATCATGATAACGAATCAAGAAATTAAACACAACAATTTCAGTATCATGAATTCCGGCATACTCTAGGAAAACAACTTAATGGAGTCAATTATGATACTTTAGTTATCATAACTACCGGCACAATCTAGGACAATAACTTAATGAAGTCTTATGATAACAAGTCAATCTATTGTTAAGGTTGTTACCTTACAATAGAAACATTACATCCAATTCAATGACAGATCATCACCTTCCATAAAAATGCGTGCACAAAAGTAACTCTTTACAACAACAATATATATTAAACAAAACTGAGATTTAATCTTAGGAGTTACATTTACATCTTAGCCATACCAAGTTTACCTCTGGAATATTCCACTTTTAATTTTGCATGAGGTTTGGTAAATATGTCGGTAGTCTGCTCTTCGGTTCTGACACATGCCAACTTGATAACATTTCTGTCCATCATATCTTTGATGTAGTGATAGGGAATTTCTATGTGCTTGGAGTTGTTATGGAAAACTAGATTTACAGAGAGATTAATGCAGCTTTGATTATCACAATGTATAACTAGTGCAGGGGCACCTAGGTAGGCTTGCAAAAGACCTAGGGCTCCTAGGGTATTTTGGCTTGTAGTGGTGCTAGCCACACCACTAGGTGAATAATAGGCCTAACCTAGTCCTAGGTTGAGGTTAGTTAAGTTGTGGAAGTCTAAAAAGGTCCTAGTTGCTCCTAATTGCTTAATTAGGCTATAGAGTTTTTTTATGTTTTGAGGGGTAGAATGGTCAAACTAGTGTTTGAAAGTCCTTATTACATGTTTCATAACAATTTAAGGCTTTTGGCAAGGTTTGACAATATTTGGAGCAAGTTTGAGAGTCAAATGCTAAAAAATGCACAAAATTGCTCAAAAATTGACAATGACAACATTTCTTGCAATCGAGCAACTTTTCAGTTGGAGCTTTCTAACTATCTGAAGCAGTTGGGATAGGTGTGGGGATGTGTTTATAAGGCCATCCTCGACCTCTTGGTAGGGTTGCAAGTCAGAGTAAATTCTGGTTGTATGGACTGAGCAAAAAGTCTAATATCACAGTTTGATGCTTTTGAGTTTGTTTGGCATTCAATGGATTAGATTAGGATCTTTTGTGCTTGGAAGTGTTAGGGTAGATTGATTTGGAATACTGTAAAGTGCTAGTTTGTGGTTTTGTTGAGTTTTAGTTGCTTGTTTAAATTGTTTTGGTTTTTGTCATCTTATTGTTCTAAAGCAAGTGACTGAAAAAAATGGAGTCATAACTCCCTCTCCCCTTGTAGGATCTGTATGGACTCTTGGGATTTGGGAGATGACTCCTTCTACATATTGTATAGTAAAGGAGGGCCCTTGGAAAGAAAAGCAAGTGATTCTTTGGTGATGCCCTAGGCGAGCCAGAGATGCATGGCTAGGGATCACAGTCAAGTGCAAAGGTTTGTGAGTGATTGAATGTGCATGATACTTCAATCGAAGCTTGGAAAGTGTGAGGGGAATGTGTAATGAAGCTCTAACCTCAATGGGAAGCAATGGTGAAAGTCCTAGGGAAGGCAAAATCATAATTTCATCAGAGAACTTGCTAAACACTTAAAACCCTTGTTTTAAGGCTAAATTTGTGCCTGTACTGTACGGACAGCTTGAGAACCCTAAACCACCAAAATCCTTAAGCTCTTGGAAAAGGGTGTCTGGATTGGTGGTTTGTTTGACCCCTTGTTAAGGATTTTTAGAAGATATTTGGGTTTTACTTCATTTGGAGGGCTAATTGCTTGTAGCCCTATTACAAGCATTTGAGTGCATTATTGCTTGGTTGTTGGAGCTCGATTAGGGTTTCAAGTCTGATTGTGATTGAGGACCTTGGAAGAAGTCCAAATACCTTCCTAGATTACCATTCAACCATTGGGGTGTCATTTGGGCATTTGGAGTTGATTGTAGTGTGGAAGAGTTGGTAAGTTTACTGATTGGTGTGCACTAGTTGAATGGCCTAGGACCTCATGGTTAGGTTCCTAAGGAGATTAGGGTAATTAGCAACCACTATTAGGTCTAGTGGAAGACCTAAGGTGGCCTTAGAGGAAGCTAGGATAGGAGCAAGGCTAGTTGTCACATCAATAACTATGGGATTCAGAGGCTTCCTAAATAGTCCAATCAATAACTTCTGTAACCATACTGCTTCTCAGGCTCCCATAGATGCTGCTATATATTTTGCTTCAATAGAACTCTGAGCAACTGCAGATTGCTTTTTGCTAAACCAAGATACCATAGCAGACCCAAGACTAAAACATCTTGTAGTGCTCTTTCGATTAGTAGATTTGTTAGCCCAGTCAAAATCTGAATATCCTTGACGTTGTAACTCAACATGGTCATATTTTAGACCAAGTCCGATGGTGCCTCGTAAATATCTCAAAATGTACTTGGCTGCCATGAGATGGACCTTTTTAGGTTCACACATAAATTGACTCAATATGTTTGTAGCATAACAAATATCAGGACTGGTATTCACCAAGTACATTAGAGATCCAATTATCTATTTGTAGTATGTATGATCTGTGGCTTCAGATTCAGGTGCCTCACTTTTGAGGTTATGAAGATTTGTCTCCATTGGTGTGTACAATGGTTTACAATCCATCAAGCTAAATTTGTTTAATATGTCAATAGTATACTTGCCTTGGTTTAGGAAGATATAGTCGTCCTTCTGCCTTACTTCTAATCTCAAAAATTAGTGTAAGAAACCTAAATCTTTCATTTCAAATTTAGATGTAAGATCTTGTTTACACTTGTAAAAAGGTGATCTTCCCTTGCTATTAGATCATTAACATAGAGAACAAGTATTAGCATATCACCCTTTGATTCTTTGAAGTATATATTATGATCAACTTCATTTCTTGAGTACCTCAATTTGATAAGATATCTGTCAATTCTCTCATACAATGCCCTGGGGGCTTGTTTAAGACCATAAAGAGCATTCTTTAGTTTACATACACGAGTCTTCTTGTCATGGATAACAAACCCTTCTGGTTGTTCCAAGTATACTTCTTCATCAATGACACCACTTAGGAATGCTTTCTTTACATCCATTTGATGTATCTTCAACCCTTTGGATGCAACAATTGCAATGATGGTTTTGATACATGTGTATCGTGCAACAATAGCAAATGTTTCTTCATAATCAAAGCTAGCCTTTTGTGAGAATACTTTGGCCACAAATCTGGTTTTATGTTTTTTAATATTGCCATCAAGTGCCTGTTTTATTTTAAATAGCCATTTTGAGGAGACAACAGATTTGTCTTTGGGCCTTGGTACAATGTCCCAAGCATCATTCTTTAATATGGATTGACATTCATCAATTATGGCATCTTTCCAGGTTTGTGATTTCAAGGCTTCTTCAACATTTGACGGTTTTGATTGAGCGAGCTCATTTATCCAAGTAACATAACATGAGTGACTTCTTATGTTCTTTTCCCTAAAATTTTTGTCAGGATGAATGAATGAATGAATAAAGGTATTTTAATGACGTCCATGAGACCAGCCAGCCTATGGGACTCGTTTCATGTTATTTTCAATGTTAGCTCGCCTGTTATGAATCTGCTTTAAGAAGCTTGTTGTTAAAAAATCTGGTGTTATTGGCCCTCCTTCAAATTGTCCTCGAATTGCTCTTGGATATCTTGGTGTGCCGCACACTCAAAGATGAAGTGCCATTCCGTTTCAAAACATCCTTTATTGCAGTAGATACATTTTCTTTCTTCCCAATCCTCCTTGGGCACCGTCTACCTCCCCGTCTCACATTGTAAATGATGGGACCCTATTTGTAACTGCGCCACTAACAACCTATATTTACCTTTCATATCTACATGAAGATAATTTTATCTCATGGCACCACGTGGGGTTGAACTCTTTTACATAGTGAGCCTTTTTCTTCCCTATTTGTTTTGTCCTCATGACCGCTTTATATTTTTCCAGCACAAACCTTTTTATCTCTTCGTTGCTGTTAGGGCATTCCAGTATGTTAATTTCCCACTTAATTAGCCATTTTTCGTTTTGCTTCATCCATGTTTTCTTTCTTAGGGCTAGCCTCTCTTCAACCACCAGTTTGGGCCATCGTTGCTTGCATATTTTGCACCTTGTTTAAATAGCTTAACAAACGGTATAGCCACAGAGGCTTCCATCGGGAACATCCCTGCTTCAGCTAAGAGGATCTTGTATGGTATAGATGATTTGACTTTAAGGTTAGTAGTGATGAGGTTCTTTTGTATTTTTTTCTATTTGCTTCCATTTGTGGTTGAATAGTTTGCTTCCCCAAACCTCGCATCCGTATAACACAATAGGGGTGACCAACAGTCCAAAAAGAATCTTTTTGGTTTTCCAATTCCAAAGCTCCGCCTGTCTACACCTGTTTTGCAGCAAAAAGGAAGCTCTCCAACCCACTTGTATTGGCTTAGATCTACAAGTTTCCCAATTGAGCTTGTTGTTAAAGTCTATGCCCAAGTATTTATACTCTTCCACAATCTCAAGAATATTTTCTTCAAATTGGAAGTCAACTTCTTGTTGTTTCTTTCTTAGAGAGAACACCATAACTTTAGTCTTGCTAGTGTTCACTTGCATCCCAACTTTGTGACAAAAGCTTTCCAAAGTTTTCAAGTGTTCTCTTAGAACCTTGGCTGTTTGTGTAATTATGATAAGATTGTCCGTATAGAGAAGCAACTTCACCACATATTTGGCAAGTTGGACTCCACCCCCTGAAGCTTTATTTAACCATTCCTCCAACTTATCAATGTATAAGCCAAATAGGGTAGGCGAGAGAGGGTAGCCCTGCTTAACCCCAATTATCACTACCAAAACATTCTAACATGCCATCTTTCGTTTTGCGTCTAGCTCTAACATTCTCATAAAGTCTATAAACGACCGCTCTAAGCTCATTTAGAATTTTAAGTTCCTCCATCAGTTTCCAAAGTTCGTCTCTAGGGACAACATCAAAAGCTTTTTTGAATTCCACAAAGCAACAAAAAGCCTCTTTGCCTTGGATATCCTAAACCTTCTCAATAAGGTGTCTAAGAGTGATGCAATGGTCAATTGTAGAATATTTAGGTCTGAATCCAGCTTGCCCTTTTGCTCTCTTTTCTTCTTTCTCAACCCAACAATTGATTTTGCGCTCTGTCATGCCCCAAATAATTTGCCAAGGAGCCACATTATTTTCTTCACTCATATTCCTTGCCCATAATAGTATTTTCTTGTTTAGTGGATTTGACCCATACTTAGGGCTAGGGGTTATGGGTCCATTATCTTTTGTACAACTCTCTCTCTCAATCATAGAACTCTGGGATGGGGTCATCATTTGATTGTTCTATATTTTTAGAATGTTTATATGCAACATCTTCTTCAAACTTAACATCTCTACTGATTTCAATTGTCCTTGACCCTGGTATGTATACTTTGTAGGCTTTGGAAAATTCACTATAGCCAACAAATATGCCTTCTTTCTCGAGGGCTTTAGTTTAGTCCTTTTATCTTTAGGTATATGAATGTATACATGGCACCCAAAGATTCTTAGGCGACTTAGATAAGGTTTGATTCCTGAGAAGACTTCTTCGAGTGCTACATTTTCTAGAAATGAACGAGGACATCTGTTTTGAATGTATACTACAATATTGGAGACTTCAACCCATAATGTTAGTGAAGATTTTGGTCATGCATCATGGCCTTAGCTGCTTCAATAATGGTCCTGTTCTTTCTTTTAGCTACACCATTCGGTTGAGGATTATATGGTACTATATACTCTGTTACTCCCAATAGATATGCATAATTCTTTAATGTATTCTCCTCCATTGTCAGATTGTAGGATTTTAATTTTCTTCCCTATTTGATTTTCGATGAAGGATTTAAACTCTTCGAATTTGATAGAACTTCATTTGACTCTTTTAGTTTCAAGAAGTAGATCTAGGTTTTCCTGAATAATTATCAACAAAGATGATATAATACAAGTATCCTCTTAGGGAAGGTACTGACATTGGTCCACATAAGTTAGTATGAATGAGTTCAAGTACAATCTTAGATTTATGTTCACTATGAGGGAAAGATGTTTTGGAGTTCTTTCCTAATGCATAGCCTTTACATGTTTCTTCATGTTCAGATGTTAGGTTTGATATGCCTTTCACAATCTTCTCTATGGAGGGTAGAGCGCGAAAATGTATATTACCTAGTCTTCTATGACATCTCATTATTCTTTATAACTTAATGATTTAAGGCTAGATTTTGAGTGTTACATAGTTTATATAGACTTCCATCTCTAAATCCAATAGAGATTGCATTTTTAATTATTGAATTTTTAGGCCAAGATAGGACCTTATCTTCTTGGAAGGTGATGCGATACTCTTGATTTGCTAGATCTGGAATAAAGACTAGAATTCTCTTGATACCTGGGGCATATAAAACATCTTTCAGTTGTAAAGTATCTTTGGGTTTCAGTGGAATTGAACAGGTCCCAATTCCTTTCATAGGGTAAGTGGAGTTATCCCTTATAGTGACTTCTTTGGTTGAGTGCTCTTGAAGGTTTCAAATTTGTCTCTAAATCCCATTATGTGTTTGGATGCGGTATTCTTCTTATTAGTATCTAGCTCACTTGATAAGGCAAGGAAGAATAGAGAGCTTTCAGGTTCCTTAAGATATGTTGGCATGGCTTTCTTTCTTTTTGGATAATACATGCGAGTATGTCTGAATTTGTCACATTTGTAGCATTTAACTTTTGACAAATCTCTTTTCTTATAGTTTTGATTTTTCTTTCCTCTTTTCTTAAAGTGTCTCTTCCTTTTATTGCTTGAGTTTGCATGTAAGGCTTGAACTTCCTCTTCTTTATTAGGGATGACTCCTCTTGTAATCAATCGTAATTCTTCTCGAGTACAATCATTCTTGAGTCGATTGAACTTTGTTAGAGTAGGACGAGCACTGACTCCTTCAATGAAGGATTCCCATGAGGCTGGCAATCCTTTAAAAGCTATCAATGATAATTCTTGATCATCTACAATATTTATTTCATAAGAGTTTTGAATATTCATAAACATCTTATATGTGGTTGAAGATTTTGCTATAATTGGAAGAATGTGATCTTTTACAGAATCAATTATAATTTTCACGGCCTTATTTTTATATTTTTTCCGTACTGTTTTATCGGGCTCATTTTCGGGCATAGTTTTGTTCTCTTACACATATTGCTCTAATTCAAGTTCTCTAAGAACAATCATAATTCATATTCTCCAGGATATGAAGTTTGATGCTCCATCAAGTCTGTCTTCTAGCTTGACTCTGTTCACCATGATTGCTATTTGAGTAGATAAAATAATTCAGGAACTTTTGAAAGTGTTTTCACAATTTGTTTTAACCTCTATCTACCAACCTTGCTCTGAGACACTGTCGAGGAATATGGATCAGTGATAGAGAACAATAATAGCCTTTAATTTCTGTGTATATCAGATAGGAACTTTACCACAGTCTCAGTTATTCTCGCTCAAGAATATAGTTTACTATTACTGATCAATAAGAACAAGATTATATATTTAGAGCAGACGCTTACAATTCCTTAATCACTGATATACTAATACTGTTGACTGATGAACAATAAATATATGAACTGTCGAATGCTTGCTGTAGTAATTGTATTGCCACTGTGATTGATATATTACCGAGGAAGCATTGACGGTTCACTATATATTAATATTGAGAGTTATACCCACGTAGAGGCATGACTTTACATGGCTTATGCCACGCAGGGTCATGACCCTACGTGGTTATAATTAATCACCACTTAAACTGCCATTGATAACAGACATACCATTTCATACTATTGCGCATGGGTGAATATACTATGTGATCACAAAACTATCGAACATGACTTAGTTTCATGTCTCAATATGTAAGAGAATCATAATACCCGATCTATTGGTAATTATAAATACAGTCACCATTCTGCCCATAGACTGACAGTAATATATTTGTTCATTCAATACTATATGTGATTATAATATATATATATATATATATATATATATATATATATATATATATATATATATATATATATATATATACATATATATATATATATAAAATTCCCATTCAATCATATATATAAATATATCTAATATATTATTCACTTCAATCCGAATGAAGCTATATTCTCAACACTGGAGTGCCTTCACAATTCCCTTTTTTCTCCTTTTATAATAGCCTTTCGTCTATTTTGAGAGGAATACTTTCTTTTAATTCATTTTCCTTAAAAAAAGCAACTCATTTTAAAAATTGATATTAAAGTCACTTTGTTAATTTAAACTCCCTTTTATTCATGACGTTGGTGTAGCTATATGATAAGTTATGACTTAAAGTGGCCCTAACAAATAATTAATTACAATTCAATTTCACTTTTGCTTTGTTGCTTCTTATATTCAATTTTCACTTTATTAATTCCCTGGCTTTATATTGGAGACATTAGAGGTGATGATAGTTCTATGCTTAACACAAATCAAATAACTGCTTAGTTGGAAAGACGAGCTATCTGACCATGATCCACCACAAACTTTTTTAGTGATTAATAGAGTAATTCAGGCATGTTCTGAATAGAAAAATGTCATTTGATAATGGATAACTTTATTAGGGTGATATCATGCATACGCTCTCTTTATATAGCAAATCATTGGACAAATTTACTGCAGCTTTTATACATTGGCCTCCTTGCAACCATGTACCTATACTCCCATTTTATGTAATAGCCAGTTAACAAATATGGCTTCAAATCCAAGCAAACTTGCTGACACCGTTTCTAAAAAACTCTTACTAGCGAACAGTAGTTATCTTGTTATGCAAATAGGAGTAGCCAAAACTGCAGTTGTATTATTCATTAGTCTTGATGGGTATTGTTTAAATTTATTTCAGTTGTAATTGATTTCATAAATGAAATCTCTCTTGGTTTTCCTCTACATGCTCATATTTTCCATAAGATCATTTTAAATATATGCATGTTTCCAAATTTTATTAGTTGAACTAAGCATAGTGTAAGATCCTAATCTACTCTATCCAGAATAATTATTCTATTTCTGTGTCAATAATTTTTTGTGGACATTACTGATCTGTCATATTGTGCTTAGGTGGGAATGCCTGAGGGATATTTTGGCAGAAGACTTGACAGAAGGCATTCTTTGCAGCATTGGTATGCCAGTAGAGCAAAATGGTGTTCGGTACAATTGCCAGGTCTTTTGCCTAAATCAAAAAATACTACTTATTCGACCAAAATTGTGCCTTGCCAATGATGGCAATTATAGGGAACTGCGATGGTTCTCTTCTTGGAAGCATCATCGACAGCTTGTGCAGTATAATCTGCCTGACAATATTGCAGATGCAATTTCACAAAAAACTGTGCCCTTTGGGGATGGATATCTTTCCTTTTTGGATGTGTAAGCATCAAACCTTTCTCTTATTATTGTATCGCATCCCATATTGATGACACAAGTTTTGTTTCATTTATTGTCGTTAATATTCCTTCATATTAAGCTTTTGTCCTGTTTTGACGCTTCCCTTTGAAATGTAAGCGAAATGAAGAGGGAGTTACTTTTTTATAGATACACTATGTATTGCCTTTTACAAGTATTTTGTATTTTACATTTTTTGTGGTCTATGTCTATCATATGTTCCACGTTTAGATGAGTTACACATTTTATAAATCCCATCTTTGATTGAAATCATTACCTCTGAATAGGTGGTGGATTGGCAGATAAGAAAGATACAGAAGTTAGATAAATTATCCGACTCTTGGGAAAGTAACTTTTCTACTAATGTATAGATTGAAACTGTGGTTAAGTTGATTTCTTATAAAACAAGACATCTTTTAAAGTTGATGGTCCCTACTTTCATTCAATAGGAAGGTTATTCTGGCTCTTGAAGGCTTGTTTTGGGAGTCATCCTCAATATCCGGGATGTCCCTCTTAGGAATCACCTCAGCTTCACCTAAGCTTACTATTTACTGCTGTTATTTATGTATCCTAATTGACCACATGGACATTTTGTTACCAATTGTTAAGCCATATCGGCTTGTTGCTCTGGCTTTAACATTTCCTTGTGCATCAGGGTAGAATACAAAAATTGCAGTTGAATGAATGAGCACAAGAAGTGGAGAAATATGGATAATCATAAAATAATATTGGATTTGAGAATGCAAGCAATAATGAAAGCATTCATAGCTTTTCAAATTAAAATAAGGAACATTTTGTGGCTATTTCTGCGAAAGAAATTGCTGCAGAAATCACAATCTAGGTAAAGAGTTGTTTTGCAACGCATCTGACATTTCCACCTAGATCAACGTTTAGTTCCAACTGTACTGATCAACATGTGTGCAAAATATGAAGGACAGATGAGTCACACAGTAAGTTTCCTGGAGTGCCTCAATGGTTTGATGAAATGCAATGATTGTAGAATAATGCACAAATTTAGGCTCATTAGTAAAGCCTTGGAGATTTTTTGGGAATGCAATTGGCAGTATCCATTGAGTCTCTACTAAAATATACTGGAAGCAGAGAAGGGCCACAAATTACTTCACATAGTGCATCAGTAGTTCCTGGAACACGACCATTGTAGGATATGTACAAAATTAGGCTTGTTAAAAGAGTGTTGTAATTCTTTAAGAATTTAATTGGCAAGCATAAAGTGAAACTCTGGAGTTTTGGTCAGAATCCTTCCAGCTTGTGACTGGAATGGAATTTTGGGAACACGGTTAAACATTTATCAAATTATAATCAAAAGTTGTTTTTTGTCAGAATTAGTTTGAAATGCTCGGGTTTATATGTATGCATAATGTGGAAGCATATGGAAACCTAGTAATTCGATTCATCAAATGGCTTAATAACTTGTGGGCACATTAATTGCAATGGTTTTAGGTGATGCACAAAATGACGTTTTAATGGGGCTATATTACTTCTCTAAGAAACACATCAAGCAGATGATTGCTGGGAATACAGAATAAGCTTGTGCAGGATATTATGAGAAGATGAACTGTGAGAAAACATTAGCACTTACAGTGAGTTGATTAATATTAGTATTGATATTCCATAGTCTTAAAACTCATGGCTCTACTAAACTGGAAGACCCAATTTTGATTCAGACTTGGCGAGTAGGCAAAAACTTAGTAAACCCCCAAAATACTTCTATAATTCATTAAGAAAACATGAATTTCATGCAAAACATAGTTGGAAAACATAACAAAGGGATCTGAAGAATGTTGAGGTAGCATTTTCTATTAGTTTTGAATGAGAAAGGAGATCGATATTGCATCAACATCTGAATACTAAAGCCAAAGATATGATATGAATCTTATGATAATTGCAGATTACCATCAAAATCATGATTCCATGCAAGTAAAAACAATTTATGATTTTCTTTGCCATTAACGGGCAGGAGGTTTCCCTATGGTAAATAGGAGGAGATATAAGGGTGGAAACTAGAACCTTCTTTGAGAGGGGATTTTGAGTATAAGCTGATATTAATGGAGCTTAGTATGTAAATCAGGTGGATGTATGATTGGGAATCTGTTAGGGGATATGGTCTTGGGTGTATCGTATTTGTTTCTTTAGTGCACCAATCATGTGGCTAAAGTTCTTGCTTGGTTGAGGGTTTTTGGATGGCAGCAAAGCATGGGATTCAAAAGTTGCTAGTAGAAGAGGATTTGATTATCATCAAGGGGATGATATGTGGATGCATGCGTCCTTTGTCATTTTAGGTAGTGTTGGGGGGCTTTGAAGAAAGAGCCTTTGTTGGAAGCATGAATGTTGATGATATTCCTATGGGGGAGTATTGTAGAAACAATATTTTGATGATGTGTTACATTCATGACTGTGTTTGTCATTGATGTCAACATAGCAGTTTTCTGTGATATCTGGCAGAAGAACAACGGTAAAGATCAAGTTGGTACGAATAGATCGTTGATTATTTTCATTAGCGAGGCTAATGAGAGATACTACTAAGTGTCTAGTATATGCAGCTAACCTCGGAAGCATAAGATGTTAAGTTTGGAAGAAGTTATGCAAGTTTTGGTGAAGATTGTTCCGAGATAGTGTTTACAGCAGCATGTTCTGGTAAACTTGCTACATCTCTTAGTAGAGTTGTTATTTTGAGAAGCAAGGTTAAAGGCGTGTAGAAGACATGTTGGAGATAACATGGCTAAGCTCGTTCGTCATAATATTACACGTATGGAAAGTTATTCAAGTTACAAGGTGACAGATTAATGTTATCACTAAGTATAACGTGTTCTTAAGTAGGTCCTATAATAATTAATTGAGAAGGTGTAATTGCCGACTCAAGGAATTGTTTTAAGGATCTGGTATAAAGGAAGGACATTTTCCTTTGTTACGTATGGATGTATGAACGATTGCATGAAGCACAAAGAGCAGAATAGAAGAGAAACAAGTTGATAAGCGAAGATAAGCAGAGCAAAGCGAAGTAGGAGAAAACTTTGTTGCTGAGGTTTTATTCTGAGATCCGAGGTTTGATATTTGGATCCGAGGTTCGTGACCTAGTCTACAAGGTCTAACAGTGATTGGTCCGGTTGACAAGACAAAGGAAAGAGGTTAAAGCATAGTACAAACAATTATTGTGTAAGGAATAGTTGAGAGATCAGTTGAACAGTGAAGTTCAGTGGTCTTGCCCCAGAAGCTGTTTGGACAGTGGGTCCTTCTGCCTTCTACAACTCCTAATAGGGTTGGAATCTCCGAACAGGGACTCTTATGTACTGATGTGTTTATAGACTCCTAACAAGGTCCATCCTCTAACAAGGAATATATATATATATATATATATATATATATATATATATATATATATATATATATATATATATATCAGTATATCTTTGTGGGCATAATTCCCATTGGGGTTTTCCCTAATTAACAAATCTAGTGTAATTGTGTATGCATCTTGTTATGGTTGCTGTTTACTTTGATTGAATGGTTAAGATTAATTAAGGTTGATAAATGTTTTAGTTGGATAACCGATTCACCCCCCCCTTTCAATTATCTTGGTGGACTATTACTTCTAACAATTGGTATCAGAGCATCAGGTCCTTGAAGAAAAAGCTTAACAACTTTGGGAGATCAATGGCGAGTTATTTCAGTAAATAGAGTTCTGAATTTGATGGAGAAAATTTTGACACCCAGAAGATGGAGCTTCTTGGTGAGAGATCAAAAATTGTGTATAGATTTGAGAACTCAGTTTTTGGATAGAGGCACAAGTAAAGATAAATCGAGACCCGAATGAGACATGAAGATCAAGGAAGGTATTGATCTCCTCATGAAAAGAGAGCCTGAAGGTATGAAAATTTTTACTTGTTGGACATGCAATGAGTTTGGTCATTTTTCATCTACATGCCCTAAGAGAGTAAGGAAAACTAGAAAGAGTTCACTTTCTAATGAAGATGAAGAATTTAAAGCAAGTATGGAAAGATTCTTGAATGATATTAGTGACGAGTTATTTCAGTAAAGATAGTTTTGAATTTGATGGAGGAAATTTTGACACCCAGAAGATGGAGCTTCTTGGTGAGAAATTAAAATTGTGTATAGATTTGAGCATTGAGTTTTTGGATAGAGGCACAAGTAAAGATAGATCGAGACCCAAAGAAGACATGAAGATCAAGGAAGGTATTAATCTCATGAAAAGAGAGCCAGAAGGTATGGAAAGTTTTGCTTGTTGGACATGTAATGAGTTTGGTCATTTTTCATCCACATGCCTTAAGAGAGTAAGGAAAACTAGAAAGAGTTCACTTTCTAATGAAGATGAAGAATTTAAAGCAAGTATGGAAAGATTCTTGAATGATTGTGATAATGAGGTTGAATTGGTTAAAGAAAAGGAAGTAGTAGAAGAGATAGCTTTGGTAACTATTGTTGATCCCAAAGGCTAACCATGAAAATGTAGAAGTTATCATTAGCAATGATTTGCAAACTGGGGATCATATTGAAGAGAAAAGATTCAATCCTAGAGCAGAAGAAAGAGTTGAGTTGAAGACTCTTGAAGAGAATGACATTGCAGAGAGAAGAAATAGGTCAATAACAAAGACAACAAGAGCTATGTTGTTAGCTGAGAATGATGTATTCAAGATATTTTGGAGAGAAGCTGTGAATACAACAGTTTACACTATGAACAGAGTGCAGAACTGGAAAGACACAAACAAGACCCCTTATAAACTATGGTTTGGTCACTCACCTACATAGTATTTCAGAATTTTTGGTAGCAAATGTTATATCAAAAGAGATGATAATGTTGGTAAATTTGATGCTAGAAGTGATGAAGGTATGTTTCTTGGTTATTCATTGAAAAGCAGAGCTTATAGATGTTATAATCTGAGAACTAAGACTATTGTTGAAATTGCAAATGTAAGAGTTGATGAGGAATTTAGGATACAAAAAAGAATAGTTGACTACAATTCTGATGATGAGAATGTTGTTACTAAACCAAGGAACGATGAAGTATTCTTTGAGACTAATAATGATTTGTAGAATGAAGGTGAACAAAGGCAGGAACAAAGTTCAGGATTTAGAACTAAGCCAAGAGTTGAGATAACAACTCCTACTTTTGGTAAGAATATGACAAAAAATCATCCACTAGAGCAGATCATTGGTAGTAGAGATAAAGGTGTGATGACAAGAAGCAAAATTATTGAAGAACTATGTCTAATATCTCAAGTAGAACCAAAGGATGCAGATGAGGCATGCAAAGATGACTATTGGAAACAAGCTATGAAAGAAGAATTGGATCAGATAGGGAAGCATGAGACATGGGAATTGCTCCCTAGACTAGCAGACAAGAATGCGATAGGAACAAAATGGGTATTCAGGAACAAGATGAATGAACAAGGTGAAGTTGTAAGGAACAAAACAAGATTGGTATGTAAAGGTTACTCACAGCAAGAAGGAATAGACTATGACGAAACCTATGCTCTTGTGGCAAGAATTGAAGTAGTAAGGTTATTCTTAGCCTATGTAGCACACAAGAAATTCAAAGTGCATTAGATGGATGTCAAGTCAGCATTTCTACTTGGAGAACTTGAAGAAGAGGTGTACATAGAACAACCTGAAGGTCTTCCTTTAACAAATGATAAGGACGTTGTATGCATATTAAAGAAATCATTGTATGGCTTAAAACAAGCACCCAAAACATGGTATGCAAGGTAGGACAAGCATTTGACAAAGCTTGAATTTAGCAAAGGTATGTGTTGGTAAACAGATTTGTCCTTCTTCTTTTCCTCCTTTAATGTGCCCAAATTTATAATGAAGAACAACTTTACACAACAGTTGGGAAACCGTTTCTAAGAATATTTAGTTTCCCTCTGAATTGAGGTACAGCTCCCTATGTAAATGATATTCAATGAATTATGTTTTATTTCTAATCCCTACCGTAGGGTATGCTCTTAACCTGAGAGCAGGAGAGGAAAACCAAATTAAGCCTACTTAGAACTTAATTCAGGCGAGAAAAATTTCTCAATATCGAAACACATCTATGTATCCACACTTCTTATGAATTCATAAGTCCATTCGAGCAAGACTAAAATAAGTTGAAATCTAAATCTGAACTACAACTGATGAATCGGGAAAACTAACATAATCCTTTCGTCAAATGAAATATAACAATACTTATCACATCCATTTGAATTCCAGAAAATAGGGGAAAAGAAACTCTGTTCTTTCTTAGTTCTCGGTAACGTAGAAAGGAAATACTAACTAATTACAGTACCTACTGGAATGGAAAATGATTGAAACGAAGTGCCATTCAATTGTCTCTACAACAGATAGTACTTAACACCAAAATTTACTGACATTTTATTTATCATTGAATTTCATACATATAGGATTTGAGAAATGACCGTTACAATGGGAATTTCAATCGGTTCATCTTCTGAATATGACAAATGGCAAGATGCCAGTTTGTCAGATTTCAAAATTTACAAAAAATTGCGACATTTGCATCAAAGAACAGAAAAGGAGTGTTAAATAAGTTATTTAGACTTCTTTCCCTTTTCAGTTTTTGCCCTATATGTTCTGGCAGCCACTATAATTGGGATCATCTCCTCGTGACTAGGCACATGTACATTGGTGAATCTCAAGAGCCACTTTGAATGCTCCCGAGCTAACTCCTTTACTGCACCCAGTTGACTTGTTAACTCTCCAGCTGCCACATGCACGCATCCTTACAATCTGCCCAATAATCCTCCATGTTGTGACATGTTTGATTACACTTCCAATCTGGAGCACATCTCTGGCATATCCATTAGGATCAAACTGGGGTCTTACTGCTTCATACTCTTCCAATTTGCATTTACTTTCAAATGCTTTGAGTATATTCTTAGCATCTGATCTGGTTTCGCAACTGTATGCTCCCAGTTTTATAGGGAATTCATACCCTTTCTTCCTTAGGCTGGTGCTCAACACGTTCACTTGTATTGCTTGCCTCATGATCTCCACGAGCACGATCATATCATCTGGATACCTAGGCAGCTTCAGTGGGAATCCATCGAACGCTGCAAGACGCAAATAAGAAAATGATGAGAACTGGATGAAGTAACTGCCAAATTGGCTGATAATTGTCATCGCTTCTGGATTGAATCTTCTCTCTGGGCGCCCCTGTAGTTCTCTGCAAATCCTCATGGTGAATGCATCATTTACCCGGATGTATTCTACATGACTATTCTGTAATTGCAAGCATGGATAAAACTCATAACTTTTTACATTATCAAGGAAATTCTCAATTCTAGGGAGTCCCGGCCACAATTGAAGAGAAGCCAACATGTATATCAAGAATGAGGACATATAAAAAGAATTATAAAACTTAGTTGCACTGAGAGCCCTAGAAAGCTGTTCACTGACCTCATGCGCCCAGTCAATATACTATGTCTGAGCAAATAACTTGCACCAAAAAGAAGTACTGCTCTACAAAATTAAAAGCTTCTACCCCTTTGAGTCGATGCAACAGAACCAAAATGTCAACACTTTCTAGTTTGAGGTCCGTGCCGAAAAGAGTTTTAGGGACTTTATTCTTAGCTCCCCTTGGCTTCTGAAACCAAGACTGCATGATCTCCCTCCTCCAAACCATCTTCTTCAAAGAGTACTCGGACATGGCTCCACTCATCGTCAAATCAGAGAACTCCTCCCGATCTGGAATCCTCAAGCAATTCACCACTGATTGTCGATCGATTGAAATCAACACTGTCTGATCGAGCAATAGAATCTGCCTTGTATCCGGGTTGTAATGATTGATGCATTCTAAAATCAACTCCGGGGCTTATACTGCTACAGGGAACCCAACTGCTTCTACTAATCCGCTTCCCCGAAGTTTCTCTGTTATGGGGTGGCTTGGCTCTGCTCTCAATCTCCTTTGAAAATCCTGCATATCATAGAAACGGAGTGAAGTATCTGTGATAGTCGACCATGCTGACTTAATTCCACCCAATCTGTCGAAACTCGCGAATCTTGTTGCCATTTTATTTGATGTATGATAGCAACAGTTCAAACAATTGCAATTGATACAAGGAGCAAACTCTGTAACTCGAAAATTACTTGAAAGCACTATTTAGTACAACAGTATAACAATGAAACGGGAGTTTGAAAATCTGTTACTTCCCTTTTTATAAAATAACCTTAGATTTGCCCGTTGAATTTCATATATCGCGCCACACGAGCGAAATTAAGGGTAAATCCGTTGGATTGGTGGATGTAAAGGTTCTAACGAATTTATCTTTGTCTTTTCACTGTTTCTGTTGGCTCAACGGTAACACTCATTAATTACCGATTTACTTCCCGTTTCATCTGTCTTTCGAAAAAACACGAACGGAGCACTTCCTTGGGCAAAATCCGCTTAGGTCAATTCTACTTGCAAAAACCTAATCAATCCCCTGATTTACTTCTATTCATTCGCCCAAAGTAATCTGCAACTAAATCACATAATTACCATGCTTGCAGGAATGACTTTCTCTAAAGTGCGGGAAATGGCCTTCGAGGGTAGAAAACCCGCAGCAGAGAAGTAGATTTCCGATTTTCCCTTTAAGCTTTTGTTTTACCTTTCAACCCTAAGCAGTTTGCTAAAAACGTTCGAGAAACACCAAAGAGGCTTCGCAAATGAAAATGGGGCCCGCCAAATAACTTTACCTTTCTATTAGGCCTCTGCAGAAAGTTTACCTCTTGTTTCGAAGTCCGCCAAAGGAGAAGCTACTTCTGAGTTTTCCGCCGATGCTCATTCTTTCCTTGTTTTAGCCTACAGATAGCGTTTATGGATCGCCGCGGAGTTTCATCTTCTGGGTGCGAAAACCCGCAATGGAGAAGAGGAAACTTGTTTTTCCACCAAAGCCCATTGTTTTACATCCTTTGCCCTATTCACTTTATTTTAAGCTTCCGGAAAACACAAAACTGACTTCAAAAGTGAGGGGTGGGGCCCATTGGCTTTCTCAATTCCTTTACATAGACCTTTCCAGAAAACTGATTACTGACTTCAAAGTCCGCCACGGAGAAGCTCTTTTCTGGTTTTCCATCGATGCTTATCCCGATCATTTTCCAAGCTTTAAAATGGTTCTCGCTGTGAGATCATGACATCACTTGAATGATCTTTTCTTAACATGATTCACTTTACTTCAAGGAAGCTTACAAATAGCATTTGCCAGTCTTTGCGAAAATTTTCCTTCGGGGTGCGAAAACCCGCCGAGGAGAAGCCGAAACTTGATTTTTCGCCGATTCAATTTTCTCTAACTCCAGATCAAATGAGCTGCATGGAAATCAAAAGATGTAGCACAAATTGAGAATCTCCATCGAGGATGGCTCTAAACTACCCCTAAGACTCATGACAACCAAGAAATACCCACCCGGGCTAAATGTGATACGGGAGAAGGGAAAAGATAAAAACCCAATGGAGAAACTCAACACCTAAAGAAGAAAGACCTATTGACCTGACTTGACAGAACACGACATTAGTTCAATCTCCACTTTGCAAAATTTGTATATGGTGAAAAGTGGGGCAACAGTATGACATGCAATTGTTTATACTAGAAAGAAATAGATGATGGATTGATGATTTTGGTGGTATTTGTTGATGATATCATATTTGGAGGAGATGATGATGGAAGTGACAAGTTTGCAGAAGAAATGAAGAACGAATTTGAAATGAGTATGATAGGAGAAATGAAATACTTCCTAGGATTACAGATTGTGCAGGATAAAGAAGGAATCTTTATTTCTTAGACTAAGTATTTGAAAGATCTATTGAAAATGTTTGGTTTGGAAACATGTAAACCAGTTGGAACACCTATGATAATTGGACACAAGTTATCTACAAAGGATGAGACACCTACTATTGAGCAGAAGAATTATAGATCAATGATTGGAGGATTGCAATATCTGACTCACACAAGGCTGGATATAGCAAATGCAATTGGAATTGTTGCAAGATTTCAAGTTGATCTTAGAGAAGCACATTATGCAGTACTTAAAAGGATATTTAGATATTTGAAGGGAACACCAGAGTTCAGATTGTGGTATGATAGATCTAATGATTTCACTTTATATGCTTATACTGATGCTGATTGGGCAGGCAGTATGGATTATAGAAAGAGCACCAATGGTGGAGCATTCTTTCTTGGAGGAAGATTGGTTTCTTGGTTAAGCAAGAAGCAGGCTTGTATCTCATAGAGTACAACAAAGGCAGAATATGTTGTCCTCTATGAGATATAATTAGAGTAGATGATGCAAGAGTGCATCAATCCAGTGATAAAGAGCACTATTGTTTGTCTAGACTGAATGCTGATGCTTCCTGTATGGGGGAGTATCTGTGATGGACAGAGTCATCTAGGACTCTTGATAGATGTTGTTTTGAATAGTGTCTTTGGACACTTGAGTAGGTCAGAGACAGTTGTTGCAGTGATAGATGATTGCTGAAACCTTTGACATTGATGTCAGTGGAGAGATTACAACATGATAAGATAAGATAAGATAATATTATTAATGTCCACGAAAAACCAACACGGTTTATGGGACTGAGCATACAAACAAAAGAGCCGGCCAAAGTAGAGGCACCAAACGGTGATTGAGAAGAAACAAAGCAAGAGAAAAACTAGAAGGAAGACAAGGTAAGGACTAAAGGTCCTTTCTTGCCACAAAGAAATCAGTAATAGAGAGGAACATTTGTGGATGATCCATAGTCTTCAGATGCCGTGAAGAACTACTACAGGATTGTTGTTGCCTGGAGCGATTGGTATAATGTCTGACTGATTTGGAATGAGAAGTAGTGGAAGGACTTCTCAAACTCCGTGGAGGAGACAAGGGAGAGAAAGGTGGTAATGAGCTGATCAGAAGTACGTCCTTGAGGAAAGGACTGCAGGGTATTCTCTCGAAGATGGGTGGCCTCTTGAAGATAAAGTGTAAGACACCACTGATCAATATAGCTGAAGAACATCGAGAGAGAAGAACAATCTCTGAAAAGGCAATAAAATCTCCCTCTGATCTCATAGTGAAGAGGACAACAAAATATGAAGTGAATCTCAGTCTCAACCTCCATCAGAGTACATAATTGACATAACCGATCAGCTTGATCCATATGGTGTTCAGTCCGAGCCTTGAGGCGATGAGAACCAACTCTAAATGAGCCTAAAGAGAACCGTAAGGCATGATTCCAACGCTGATAAAGATAAGTAGGGCGAACAACAATACCATCTTGAATATCTAGAAAATGCTCAGCATAGAAGGCCATCTTAGGTCGCAGACCACCTGGGGGATGACACCAAGCAGTGGTAATGTACTGACTATAAATATCTTGTCTAACATGCTCATTCAACTCCTGACGTGAGGGGAGAAGATGAGCAGGAGCATCCAACGAAAACTGATAAGGAGGAAGACGATCAATCTCAATCCCGATCAAACCTAACAAAGAGTTGGCCTGAGCGTACCAGCATCGAGACCTAGCAGAAGTGTTGGATCTCATAATCTCCACCGAAGAAGAATATGCGAGATGAGAGTATCTATGTCGGTCAACACATGTCTCCATAAAACCCTGAAGCCGATGAAGAAACCAAATCAAGTAAAAAATGACAGCAAGTTTGAGAGGATGAGCACCAAACTTAGCCAAGACAATGCTGTGAGGGGTGAGTCTATGAAACCTAATGATACGTGGCAACAACAATGTTTGAACCCGCTCAATAGAAGCCCAATCAGAAGCAATAAGAGAAGGTCCCCAAACCATGAAACCATAGAGAACTGTCGGACGAACCAAGGAGTCGAAAAGGGACAACTTGGACGAAATATCCTGAAAATGATGCCTGAAGCATTGTCTCTCCAACAAAGCCAAGGAACCCATACTCTTACCGACTCTGGACTGAATAGCAAGTCTCAAACTGAAACGCGGTCCCAAGAACTTCACACCAAGATACATATAAGAGGAGGAATCTCAACCTCCTGCCCCTGAAAGAAGAAATGAAGATGAGAGGTCTTTAAACAGTTAAAGACCATAAACCGTGTCTTAGACAAATTGACCACAAGCTCTCGTTGAGCACAAAAAGAAGCCAGACCATCAAGGAGTCTTTGTATGCTGTCAGGAGAAGAAGCCAAGAGAATTACATCATTAGCAAAGAGGAGAATAGAGATCAAAACCTGATGCAAATAACACCCATCTCCTAGTTGAGAGGATTTCATAAGGAAATCCTCCAACTCATCAATATACAAACCAAACAGTGTAGGAGAAAGAGGACAACCTTGCTTCACTCCAATGGTGCTCTGAATCGGATCAGAAAAGCCCTCCGGAGTCCTGTGCCTACCAGTTACCTTCTCATAAAGCCTCATAAGCAGTCTGTAACATATTTGAGATCCCAATCTACTGAAGTTGCTGAAATAAAGCCAACCTAGGAACGAAATCGAAAGCCTTACGGAAGTCTGCAAAACAACAATAGACCTTATAAGAGCGGTGTCTAGCCTCCTCAATGATAGCCTGCAGTGTAAAACAATGATCCATAGTCTGATAGTTTGCTCGGAAACCAGCCTGTCCTATAGCCCTACATCCCCGTCTATCAAGCTCACTAGATAACATGGTGTTCAGAGCAGCGGCATAAAGTTTGGCAAAAGTATGACCTATCATAATAGTTCTGTAATTATCCAGATCAGAAGCAGGCCCATACTTGTGAATAGGGTAAACCACATGTCTAGACCAGGAATTAGGGAACCCAGTGCAAATCACTCTATTAAAGAGTGTAGGAAGGTAAGATCCAAGAACTGAAGCACCAAGTTTGAAAAGTTCTGCCTAGAAACCCTCTTCATTTGCTGCTCTGCTGCATCTTAAAGATTTGATGGCCTCCATAATACTAGAATAGGTGAACAAGTGGCAGTGAGGAGGCTGCCCAGGAATGTTGTAAAGCGTAGTGATATGGGAGATCAGAGAACGATAGTCGAGAGTGGAGGACGGGGGTGAGCAACGAGGGAAAAGGGTACGCCAGAAGATCTGGGGATTCTGAATAAGCATGGAGCAAAGGGTTCTGCATTGAATGGAGGCAAAGGAACGTTTCTTACGATGAAGAAAATAGAGGTACGAAAGGCGCAGATGGGTAAAGGCAGGAGACTGAGCCTTAAAGGTGACACAAATAGAGCGATGGAAAGCTTTGCACTCAGCATCAAACCATTTATTCATAGGACAGGTATTCTGACGATTAGCTCTGAGAGCGAGAGGGGAACAGTGGGGAATAGAAAGGAGAGCAGAATCCCATATGGCAGAGGCAAGTGAATCAAATATATCTGAGGCAGCAAGCGACTCATTAAAGCTTGTGGGTGATAGAAGTCTCCTAAGGTGATACGTAAAAAGCTCACCATCACTCTCAGGGTAATGAAAGCGAGTAGGAAGGGAGATGGTACTTAGCCGAGCAGAGCAAAGGCGGGGATGGATGGGGTGAAACGCAAATAGAAATGCTAAGAAGAGCATGATCGGCCAAGGGGAGACGCAAAATGGTGAAACTACGAATGGAAGAAATGAAAGAATGAGAGGAAATGACATAGTCAACAACACTCGCACCACCACAGTGCGGCCAACAAGTAAAGAGGTCCGATCCAGGAAGGAAGGATAAATTGTTCAGAATCAACAACCTAGAAGACTCACAAAGCTGGAGGAGGTGGTGACCATAAACAAAGAACGACCCAAGAACATCCTCCAAGGTGCACTGTAGGCCCATAGTAGTCGGATCTAACTCAGAAGTGCAGTTCGAATTAGAGCCACGATCATGTAAAGGGATCTAACGATCCTTGGTTCGAGCATTGAAGTCTCCAAGACTAATATCACCCAAAGCCTCGAACTGTGAAATACTCTCTTGAAGGTCAAAATAGGGATCTCCATTCTCTGGGTCATGAATGGCATAGGGAGAGGAGGTCGAAGGAAAATAACAGACAACAATAAAAATATGTCTTTGTCGATATTTTCACCGACCAATCCAGACCCACATAAATCTGGCATAGGCATCATAGTGAACAACAGAAGTAACACTGAAGATATCATCTCGAACCAAACAAGCAACACGCCAAGACCCACGGACCCCACTAGAAGTCTGGACCTCATTCCTGCACACTGACAGCCACTTATAACCATGATAACTTGGAAGAGGGCGCATAGGGCTCTCGTGAGTCTCAGTAACGGCCAAAATATCTGAGGACCCCACCACATCCTGAAAAAGACCAGGTAATGACCATAAAGAGCCATTACTATTCTAGTAGTTGACAAGAAGAGAAAAGGTCTCCTCTTGTCAGACTGCTGTTGGGATTGTCACGCCGATTTGGAGGTTGTCCTCTCTACCCAACTAGCAGGAGGAGAATCACAAACCACTGCTCTAAGATTCCTAATAACAACCCACTTACCAACACGCCTAGTCTTTGCCACAATACCCTGAGCCTGTTTGAGCTCTGTAACCTATGCTTTAGTAAGATCTTCGTCCAAATAAATTTTAGAGGGGAGAGAGAATAACTTTCCCTTTGCTCTAAGGGCATGAAGCCTAAAGAGAAGAATTTGATAAAAAGGATGTCCCCCATACCATACCAGCATCTATCCAAGGTAATGTCCGAAATGCCAAGTTGATCAGAGAGAAAGGAATGTCTAGTAGCAACAGGGTCGAAGTGGGTGTAAGACCACGAACACGCAAGTTGAGCTCACGTGCCTGCTGCACTTGCTCGTCATCAATCTTACCTTGAACAATCTTGTCTATACTCAGTCTCGAAGTAGTAGTATTAGTATTGGTGCAAACTAAAGCCCATGATTTTACCTTCTGTTTTGTTTCTGCAATCAGAGAAGAGTGTATTGTAGCCATTTCGGTTTGCTGATCCTTGATTTTATCCAGCCCATCAAGTTGTTCAATAAGTGCCTCGATATTGGATTTCACCACTATTGTTTTAGAGATGGTGTTTGAGAAACGTTTGATATTCGATTTAGTTGACTGTTTGAGGTTTGAAAGTTCCGCCGACAAGGTCCTAATCTGTTCTTTCAACATGATGTTGTCAGCCTCCAGCTTGACCACTCTATCACAGTCTTTGATAGGTCAGAGTATGAGTTTGAACTTGGGGAGGACAGTCGTCTCCTTTCTTCATAGTAACAGGTGTCCTACATCGAACCAGCAGTGGGAAAAGTTGTAGAAATCGCAGGTGCAATAAAACAAAGAAATCCACACCAGAAAAGTTGTAGAAGTCATAGGTGTTAGCAGGTGCAAAGCCTCACATAAACAACAATGTCCAAGAAAACAAAGAAACCCACACCAGTAAAAACTGTAGCCGTGGACAAGGGCCGTTAGAAAATAATCTTAAATACCCAATATTAAGCTCTGCAAAAATCTACTAGTAACCCTTAGACCTGACACAAATAGTGGAAGGAAATCGTGTTGGTATCCTTTAGATGCCGTGTTGAGATAAGGAAGAGGAAACAACAAAGCTTGAACAGTAAACTTAGATGCAAAAGCTGGACGAAATATCCTTGAAACCCAACGCAAACAATGGACGGAAAACAGGAAAATGTAACCCTCAAACGCCCCGGGGAGAAGAAAATGGCAACGACGACACTCAGCAATAACTCGCACGTAGTCATGCGAGACCATTAGTGATTGCGAACGCAGGAGGAGAAAGGCTCAATCGTGGACATGACGTGACGGGAGGAAAATCGTAGAGGAAATAGACCGCTGGAGAAGGTCATTGCGGGAGAAGAAAACTTTCTATAGAAACCGAAAAGTGCAGGCCAAATTGAACAATTAACCAATCAAAGACTCAAATATATCTATCATCCACTCCTATGAAAAACAGTTTGATATAGAACACATTGAGGTATATCAATGGGGGAGAATGATTGATGAAGAGGATTTGAAAAGAAAGGATAACAATCTTTTATAGTGGGTATTCTTGGAACTAGATGTGTTTCATCTATGTTGCCATCAATGCCAAAGGGGGAGATTGTTGGAAGCATGAATTCTGATGATATTCTTACGGGGGAGTATTGCATAAACATTATTTTGATGATATGTCACATTTATGATTGTGTTTGTCATTGATGTCAACATAGTAGTTTTCTGTGGCATCTGACAGAAGAACAGTGGTAAAGATCAAGTTGGTATGAACAGATCGTTGAGTATTTTCACTAGCAAGGTTAATGAGAGATATTACTAAGTGTCTAGTATATGCAGCTAACCTCGAAAGCATAAGATATTAAGTTTGGAAGAAGTTATGCAACTTTTGGTGAAGACTATTTCTGAGATAGAGTTTACAGAAACATGTTTTGGTAAACTTGTTATATCTCTTAGCAGAGTTGTTATTCTGAGAAGCAAGGTAAAAGGCATGTAGAAGACATGTTGGAGATGACGTGGCTAAGCTTGCTCGTCATAATATTACACGTACGAAAAGTTATTCAAGTTACAAGGCGACAGATTAATGTTATCGTTAAGTATAGCATGTTCTTAATTAGGTCCTATAATAATTAATTTAGAAGGTGTAATAGTTGACTCGAGGAATTGTTTTTAGGATTCAGTATAAAGGAAGGACATTTTCCTTTGTTATGTATGTATGTATGAATGATTGCATGAAGCTCAAAGAACAGAATAGAAGAGAAACAAGTTGATAAGCGAAGATAAGCAGAGCAGAGTGAAGTAGGAGAAAACTTTGTTGCCGAGGTTTTATTCTGAGATCCGAGGTTTGATATTTGGATCCGAGGTTCGTGACCTGGTCTAGAAGGTCTGACATTGATTGGTCCAGTTGACATGATAGAGGAAAGAGGTTAAAGCATAGTACAAACAATTATTTTGCAAGGAATAGTTGAGAGATTAGTTGGATAGTGAAGTTCAGTGGTCTTGCCATAGAAGCTGTTTGGATAGTGGGTCCTTCTACCTTCTACAACTCCTAACAGGGTCGACACAACTTCGAACAGGGTTGGAATCTCCTAACAGGGATTCAAAGTCTCCTAACAGGGACTCTTATTTATTGAATGTGTTTATAGACTCCCTACAGGGTCCATCCTCCAACAAGGAATATATATATTAGTATATCTTTGTGGGCATCATTCCCACCGAAGTTTTCCCTCTAATCAAGGGTTTCCCTAATTAACAAATCTGGTGTAATTGTGTATGTGCATCTTGTTATGGTTGCTGTTTACTTTGATTGAATGGTTAAGATTAATTAAGGTTGATAAATGTTTTAATTGGATAACTGATTTGCCCCCTGCCCCTCTCAGTTATCTCGATGGACTATTACTTCTAACAGCCTCCTCTCTATATATTAATATCTTGTTGGATCCTCTTGGTGCGTGTTGTGAGGCCCTTTGTAACCTCTCCATCAATCTTGAAGTAATCTATGTAGAAAAATTAATGTTGAGGTGGTGGATTGTTACTATATGAATGGATTGGAGTTGACTGTTCCACGTTTTATCAATACTGTTCGGAATAGTTTTGAATTTTCTTTTATCTTCTGTATTATACTTTTGGATGGCTCTCTTGGCCTTGGTCAAGGCCTCATATAGGTTCCCCATTGGGTTTTTCTCCTCATCTACCAAGTGCAATAAAGATCTTGACACCTAAAAAAAATTAAAGTTGAAAATAAAACTTAATTTCAACGATATCTTGTAGGTAGAGTCTAGAAAAAAGTGATCTTAACCGATTCAATTTAAAATTCAAACAAAGGTTTGAATTAATTGTCATCTCATTAGCACATTTTGTGAAGATATCATGAAAACTTTTTATGTTCCTTTTCATTATTCTCTTCAAATAAGAAGAATTAACACATTGTTATGTCACAAACATTTTCTTTAAAGGTGTGAATTGTGAACAAATCATATATGCTTTGCAATTTAATGGAATTGATCTGAAAAGGTGAGATCGGTCATGTTATGCCTTTCTTTCAAGGGACTCGCCAACACTAGACTTTGATTTTCACTTCTCAATGCCATTCAATATGATGTGTAAAGCCTAGCATTGAGAAAACAAAACAAAAAAGATGCTATGAACCCTAACATCATGAAAAATTAAGAACCCTGCTTTATAGAAAATAGAAAAACAAATCTCATTTCTGTAGAATGCTAGTTAGCAAAGATTAATTAAAATACATATATAAAATACAACCTGTATGTGTAAAACACAATATATGTAGATGCTTGGGAAATATGTCATGTCCCCATTTTATGGTATAATTAATAATGATTAGACAATGCAATATTATTAAATAAGAAATGCTAAGAAAGTCATATATTAAAATTAATATAAAAATAAGAAATAATAATAAAATATTATTATTATAATATAAATAATAACATATATAATATATTTAAAATAATTAAATAAGAATAAGATTATAATGAATGAATAAGTAAGTAAAATTAACTATAAGAGAGAATATCGTAGAAACTATGTTACCTTTCTAAATAAGATTTAATAAATGATAATAAATATAAAATAAATAATATAATCTAGAATAATATAAATTATCTAAATCTAATGAAAAATCAAGAGGTATATAATAAAGAGATGCGACTCTTCAAATTAAGATATAAAAGTGAGGAGAGTTTATTTGAAAGAGGAAGGAAGAAGATGAGAAGATAGGAGTTAAAGAAGGATTAATTGAAGAGGAAAGGAATGAGAAGAAAACAAGGAATGGAATTTTTCAGAAGGTTGCAATGATGAAAGGATGTCACTCTTTGAAAAGGTTGTAATAATGAAGTGTTGTGACTTTCGAAAGGATTGTAGTTATGAAGCGTTGTGACTTTTCAAAGGATTGTTATTATGAAAAGTTGTGACTCTTGAGGATATAGACGACAAATAAAATATGGGTGAATTGAAAACAATTATACCCAAGAGATTTGGGTATATATATATATATATATATATATGAATGAATGCTGAGAATTAAAATAATATAGTGCAGAACTAAAGGGAACTAGAGGTATGTTCATTTGATGTTTTTATATCAGAAATAGATATGAATCATCTGGGAGATAAAATTATCAATCAAGGATTGATACTCATGCTTGAGATGAGAACTCTATAGTTCTCATAGAGACCAAGTAAGAACTTGGTAGAGGGCATTCATTAGAATTTCAAGTTTCTCTTAAGAGAACTAAAAAATTAGAGGGCATTCTTGATTGAATGTTAAGATTTCAAATTGGAACCCAAAGAGAGATTTGTAGATATTCTCTTAGAGACAATATATAATATAGTGGTAAATCATAATGCATATGTTAGAGACAGGAGGCTTGGTTAGAGGAGGGATCTTTGCTAAGTATGTTTTGTTAATGAGTTCACTCATTGATAGAGATCCCAGAAGCCTTAAGGTTCTCTTAACATGGTGGTTGCCTAACTGAGAGTTATTCCCATCAGAGGGTTAGGTAAATCTAGGTAGAGCCTCATTCTAAGGATTACGAGGGTTTGGTATGGGAATTAACATGTAGATGATTTTAATTGCTAATAATTGTTTAATTATCATATATGTTTATACTTTCTTTTTAATATACTAACAATTGTTATAGGTTTTGAGCATCAAATACTCAAGCTAGGAGAAGGGACATTACAAAAAAATAGAAATGTAAAACATATTTGGAAAAGCTTTATGGTACAAAAGTTTCTAGGATAAGGAGGGTAGGGAACAAGGCAAGTGTTTTTGGGATGGATTTTTTTGGGGCTATTTTTTAGGGGATGACAAATGACATCTATCTAAAAATTGAAGAATTTAAAAAATATTGGAAATTTCAACACTCATAAAATAAAAATTGATAATGCATTCATCATATACTTATAAAACCTAATTACTGAACGTTAGAGCTGAAGCAAGATATCACGTGAGAGTCAACATACAATTTAGTAATATTTCATTGCTTTTATTGTTAATATGCATGTATGTTATTTAAATTTACATCAAAGCGAGTTGAAGGCAACAAAGTTCAAGTAGAAAATGACAAAAGTAAAAATCTGTTGTTGCCTAAACAAGCTTGTCGATGTGAATAAGGTTTTTTACGTAATTAACTCACTAGTAGGTCCTATTTACATGCTTTAGATTACTAGTTGTCATGTGAACTTATCTTGGCATCTACTACTTGTCCTAGGTCATTCAATAATTGTTAACTTGTCTCATTGCATATGATTAAAACACATGCCACAATCTTGTCTAGTCGTAACAATCAACCTTGCCTTTTTAAGCAAGGCATCTTATGTATATTTCATAAACAACCAATCATATGGCATCCATGACCAAGAAAACTATTCTTTCTATTCTCTCTTGTGGAAGTATATCCTATTTTGTAGACAATCTAGCATATGGAGAGTCCATAATCAACTCGTAAATGGCACCAAAGCTCTAATTTTGATGAATTCCTTCTTAGATCTAAAGGAGGCAATTGGTTTGAGTTTCTTGTTGGGTTTATCTTGAGGCTGAAAGGACTTCACAGTTTTTTTAAAATCCGACATCATGGACTAGATCTACAAGGATTTCAACTTGGGTGAAGGTTGCTAGATTTGGGAGGTGGCTGAAATTTTGGAGTAGTTTGAGCCAAAATAGACCTTGTCATTGTGGTTGGAAGGCTCAAACACCCTAAAATCCTCAAATGGTTAAAACTAGAGTTTTTTTAGGGTATTAGCAGGTTTCTTCATCATTATTGTCATTTTATGAGATTTGTACAGACTCTATACTCTTTATGCCCCTTGGCTTTCATAAGTGTCGTTGACAAACTCTCCTTGGTGTAATGTCCCTTTGACTTTGACATATTCTATTTGCTAGCTTGGCTTTGCACATTGTTTGTATCACATCGTACTTGGTCAATGTACCTATTGTTGGCAACAACCATCAACACAATTTTTGTCATTTTTATTAATTTAAAATTGTTTTATTTTTCACCTAACAATTTTAAACTTAGTGCTCAATTTTGGTGATTATTCCTACAACCATATTAAATTTGGTGGGGATAAGCCCTAGGTAGCATGCTTATAGTCCTTTGCCACAATTGCTACCCATGTGCCTCTCACACACCACTTCATTAGCAACGAGATATTTTTATAAACCTATGCTTGAGCTACAATCACATGGGGCTCAGATGCCTACAACTTATGGGCCTAGAATTGGCCCCCTAATGCCCTAATTGGGAATTTTTTTAAGTGGCCATGACTTTTCACCATAGTATTTGTTTTAGCTCAATGTACTTTGCAATATGATAAGTTATTTTACCAAATTTTGCCTTTTGGTGCCATTAATTGTTGCTTGAAGTGAAATATACTTTTCTGGCTACCAAGCATATAACTGTTTGCCACAATCTGAAATATACTTTTTTGGGTTTTCTCTCTATTTGTGAGAGATTGCATTGTAAATGGGTACTCAACATGTTCTAGTTGTTGGGACCCATAATAATGATCATCTTCATATTTTCTTTATTTGCATATATCTACTTCTCTTTAAATTGCACGTGCATATGGGGTGGTGGTGTGAATAAGTCACTTTTTTAAACTACCTTACTAACAGGTCCTTTTCACATGCATACGTTTTTATTTGGGTTGCTTAGTTTTATTTAGTTCCTTGGAATCTTTCTAGAAGTCTCAGCTGTCATGTGATCTTATCTTGGCATTTACTTCTTGTCCTAGGTAATTTCATAAATGTCAAACTTGTTATCTTATTGCATAGGATTAAGACACATCCTATATAGGTGTAATTTGACCAGCCCTTGTTGTACTGCTTAGGATTTAGTTCTTAGGCAACCATATGCAAGGGAGTGTTGAGTTTCACCCATCTTTGATGAATGATTGGATAGAATGTGAAGTTGATGCTATTCATGTTGTCATTAATGACTGTCATTTATGTTAACATATCCAATCCCTGTTTATGGTTTGGTTGTATCGATTGATATGTACTAATAATCTTGGTGTATCAGTAGATGTACTGATAGTGGATATTGATAGATGTGCTTCAAACATTTACTTTACCATTTTCGGTGATGCTTCTACTTTGTGTGCAACCTATGGTGGGTCGTTTATTATGGGTCGTTCCTATTTGGAGCATGTTTGTTTGTGTTCTAGTCCCAATAATTATTTTCTAACATGTTCATCATGACCATTGGAACTGATGGCTTTGGAGATGGTGTTGCGTGTTGGCATGCGTGAGGCAAGTTGTAATGATTGAGCTAGTCCGCATATCATTCCTTACCATTGTGAGAATGCCTTGACGTGATCTTTTTCAAATTGTTTTGGCTGACATGATTGATGACATTAAGCATTATAAGAAGGGCAAGGATTTCAGTTGTTTGAGAGGCTTATGTGTTGCCTGTCTGCGAAGTGATTGCGAATCTGTTTACAAGATATTTGTGTATAGAAAATTGTGTGCATTGATGCAATCGTTAGAAGATTGATATATCTTTTTTGTAGTGTAGTGTGTTGGTGATTGTGATCTCAGTGGTGGATTCAATCTCTTTTCATATTTTCTGGCAGTGAGCCCATTTGTACTAGCAGTGAGCCTATTTGTTTTGACAGTTAGCCATTTTCATATCTAAGGGTTGTTAACCCAACAGACAATGAGCCAACTAGTAGTAAGCAAAACCAACAGTGAGCATTTGTAAAAATCACTTTAACCAATATCACCCTAATAGGTGTTCATTTCATAAGAATTAGTTTGTCTGTGATTTTTTCCAGTTTGGGTTTCTATGTAAATCTTGGTGTTCTATGTGTTGGTGTTTGGGCACTTTCATGTTTACATCTACTGTGAATTTTTAATGTGCTTAACTAATAGATCAAAAGTTGTTATTGCTCTTATTTATGAGTCTACCGTTAGAGCAAAATTTTATAAAGTGTGTAGGAATAAATAATTTGCCCCCCTCTTAGTTATTCACCCTATTCATCATGATTGGCTAAATGTGCTCATCTTAGAATGCTAATATGGGGTCCTCTCCCACAACAATTGCCATCTTGGTAAGCATAGGATCAATGCACTAATACAACTCTCCAAGATTAGGTGCATTTGCATCCTCATATCTAATGAGGTGGAAAATCAGAGCAATGTTGAAGACTATATTTTTTGTATCACTTTAAAGCTCATCATTATTCACTTTATCCTCCACCCTCCTCCCCTGCTCTGTCTTGGACTCGTCCCATTGATTCCATTCTATTGTCATAATCATGGTCTGCAATGACACTTGCAACTCAATTATTTTGTCCAAGAGAAAGAAATAGGAAGCATATTTGGTCTCAATAGATTTCAAGATTTTAAAAGAAGCTCCTGAAGTGTGAATGTGAAGTGTGGTGATTGGAGATAAACTTGTCACATCTCTAGCATCATCGATCCACTTCTCCGATCCACTCAATCTTCCCCATGTCCTTGAGTGCATTATTCATGGCATGCACACAACATGGTCCAACAAATATGTCTGTAAGCTGTCTCGACATATTTCCCAGCAGTGTTGCCCACATGTGCCACATTTGGCATTTCTGGGACCACATTTTGTGGCTCAACCTCCTCGGTAGCATCCTTGAAGACCTGTCATTGAAAATCATTATCATTGTGATGCTTTGTTCTAAATAAAGTATGGTTTCTCTGTACATGTAACCATGATATTGATGACTAGATGATGGCTAATGTCCTTCCCCTACCCATGACTATACTGCATCCATTCTTCACCCAACATTTTCTCATTTTCTCTACTAAGATAGTGATCTTGGTTAGATCTTATCCAAGGTCGTGCTCCTCAATTTTAGCTTACCAGGTGGCACATATGACGGTCCTCCCCATACTACTATCAACATCATCTCCTTATAATAAGGATATCAAGTTTCATGAAATGGGATGCCATTAGCCTAGAACTTTGCACTGGCATCATCTATGTCACCCTTCAGCTGCACACTTGAACAAATCAGTTATGGAGTCCTTTGCAATTTGTGTTTCCCCTTGCCAGCTCTTGCATGGGCACTAGAAAAGGAGCTTGGCACCAGTACTACTCTTGTCCGCAAAGTATGACTAGAACTCTGTGGAACATGTGTCCTATGAGACTAAGTAATAAGCATAGATGTAGCTGCTTTGTCATTAGGAACACCCCATAACTTGTTTATCTGAAATCTGTATCTGAAGTTTTCCGCTTTCGCCAAAAAAGAACATGTATCCACACCTTTTTGTCGAATAAACAAAAAGCTGTGTATTATTTCTAATAATGCCACCATACCATTCTAGATCACAAAAATATCCATTTCCACTTCCTTACGCCGCTAGATGTCTCCTGGCTTGCCTGGTAATTTTCTTACAAATTGTCTGAGAGGAGACTTTCAATCAAACAGACCCCTAGCATATCCTGCCACTATTGGGGAGGGGCAATCTATACTAGTTGCTGCACTTTCCATGGAACTAGTCTGGGCTTTAAGTGCAGGCTTAGTCTTATCATCACCCCCCTCAGCTGTAGGTGCATAATTAAATTTAGTAGAGTCACTATGAGTCTTATCATCTCCACTCATTTCATGAGAGCTCATTATAACACTGCAGTAAACAATTTGAATTCCATAAGTGCCTAGTTTCAGCCTAATTTGACATTTATGAAACTAAAATTTAAATTCTGATGTTGAATCTTGATGACTATGAAAAAAAATTAGAAAAATGAACAATTACCATTAAACTTAGTTATAGTTCTATAAATGCCTAGTTTCAGCCTAGTGTAACAATTTTGAATAAAAATATTTGAATTTTGATGTGAATTTAATGACATGAAATTCAAAACTGAACAATGAACATTGAAATGAATATATGAACATTGAATATGCATTTGCAGCCATAGAAATTTAGAAAATGAGGTTTCGGAAATGAAATTCGCATAAAAGTTTTTTTTGAAAGAACAGTTGTAGAAACCTACCTTAAGCTTGAAAAATTCCACTAAGTTGATATAGAATCTCCTCTTCTTGCTCCTTCTCGCCCCCCTTGCACTCACAGCAGCTCAATCTTATTCCTCAGTGATGTTTGCTTCCTGGTCTTGGAGACATCTATATACCCCCCGTCTCGGAGATGTCTGCGTCTCCCCTGTCCTGGAGACATCTGTATCTTGAAAGTAGGGAGTTTTGACAGGGAGATGCATCCTCATGGTACTTTGGAAAATATGCATGTAAGCACTCTCCACCATCAAGTCAACTAACTTACATAGGCTGCATCAGTCACTTTCCACTATGGTATCCTTCCCAATGTGAAATTGGAATTTTTCATTTTTCTTCCTTGAACAGTCAAAAGCTCTAGGAAAGTAAGAACTTTTTGAACATGTGAATTCAATATTTATGAGTGGGCAGTGTCTACTATTAGTCCACCTAGCAATGATGATAGAAAAAACTGCCCTAATCCAAGTTTGCTTTATTTCCTCCTCGTCCACCACCACTGCCTTAAAATATTCTCTTACAATGAGGTTGGTGCATTTTTATGTAATCCAAACAGAAAATGAGGGACCAACAACAATTGCACATTTGAAACATTTTTCTTAAATTCTTTTACCTGCTTTTATTTCATTAAAGTTAATAAATAGCCGTTCCCTTGGTGTCCCTGTAATTGTGTCCCCATGTTCCCAAATTCACTCATCCCGTAAAACAAGAGCAGCATTTCAAACATCACTATCTGTGGATGCTATTGGCAAAGAAAACTGAGGAATAATGCTTTGGCCATTCAAGAGAGTTTATCTAAAAGTCGCACCAGCTAGCTGTCTTGTAACAGTGATATAAAAGTTTTCTAGAGGTATCCTTCTGCACTTGTATTAAATAGTCTGTAATTATTGTCAGATTTTGAAACCACTTATTCCTGGTAGGTGTACTTTGTAGGTCTTTATTAACCTTTTTAAATTGTTTCACTGCCTAAAGATAATATCCTTTAGCATTAATAGTTGGTATTTTGAAATCAGTTTACTTCCTATTTATTTATTGATATGATTATCCTAATTCACGTCCAGTTTGAATTTGTTACCTTTTTCTTGTTTCCTAACATCTGTTCAAACTGTATTTGAATGTACTTGTATTGTCTAATCTTGCCTAATTTTTTAACAGTGAGTTATTTTGGGCTTGGTTGTCTATGGTTGTATCATTAGGCTTTCTGCAAATGACATCTAATGGTCATGATAATGCCATTCTCAGGAAAATTGCTGCTGAAACTTGCGAAGAACTTTTCACACCAGACTCCCCTCATATTGGTCTTGCATTGAGTGGCATTGAAGTATTTACAAATGGAAGTGGAAGTCATCACCAATTGAGAAAGCTGAATACACGTCTAGAGCTGATTCAAAGTGCAACTTGTAAATCTGGAGGTGTATATATATACAGTAATCAACAGGGCTGTGATGGAGGTCGTCTTTACTATGGTATTAATGTTTTTATCTAAGCGCCAATTTTCTTGTTATGAATTGGTTATTACAAATGAAAATGTTGATAACTCTTATCAGCCCGTTCTTATGCTATTTTAAAATATTTGTGTTTGCACAATGACAAGCTTTTCTATGAGATACTAGGTGTTGCATCTATTATTTTTGATTGCATAATCATTTTTTTACAACGATTTAGTTGTGGGTTCTGTTTGGGGGTTCCAGTTGTGAAAGTTAAAATGTTACAAGCATGGAAAAAATAAAAATGCATCATGCATTTCAAGCACAGCAAAAGTTAAACAATTCCCAGATGAAATTAAATTAGAGCACCTCACTAACTACAGATGACCAGGAACTGCATAAGTTGTGTCCATACTATCAATAATTTAAACCCCAGGCTCCAAGATAGCATTCTAAACAGACCGCTGAAACATTTGCAAACTTAACCTGCATTGGCATAATGACAAGTTTGGATAATTCGAGGTATCCATCCTATAAAACTATCCTCATGTTCTCTATAAACGTAGATACAGCTTGACATAATTTTCTCCATGTGTACAGAGGACTCACGTAGACAACAATTCAAACTGCTACTAGAATTACCATTGTATAAAACCTGCACCCACATTTTGAAAACTTTATGTAGGCCTACGGATGAGCTCTTCAAGGCCTTTCTACAATCCATTGGGAAATTATATGAAATTATTACATAACTCCTCACATTTACAATGCGAGCCTCCAACTAAGATGCCAAATTTTCTGCCAACAAAGCTTGCATTCTGCTTGCTGTTGTATAAGAAAGTCCTTCATTACTAGAGATTTCTTTCACAAAATTAGTGGGTTCAAGACTGATTATTTCAAAAGTATGTTCAAGCTTGAAATCTGAGACCATACCCTTGAAAGGAATAGCATGACCTGCTCTGTTTCAAAAAACAAACCTCTACAAACATCAAAACTTCCAGCACAATTACTGCTGAAACAACTATCTTATGTGCCTAAACCTGCACTTCTGAAAACTGATAAATTCGCACAGATAGGAATGTCCATTATTAATACTCAACCCTTAGCAACACACAATACCATAAAGAGCTTTTCAGGAAACATGAACTAGAATTTACTGCAACTTGGTAAATATCAGTGTAACACTGGCAAGGGGAGATGTTGGGATGGGGAGACACCAGGACAAGTTTCTGGGATGGGACAAAAAGGGCCTCAATTTGGGGACAGCAGAGGGATGGTGGTGAGGGGGTGGTTGGGGGGAAGGGTTGCTGCATGCTGTACATGTAGAACATGAAATGCTAGTTATGAAATTATGTATCAGTATAACATACTAAATTTAAATACTTGCAAATAGCTAAATTGCAACACGAACCAGAACTATTGAACATTCAACATAGCAACATAGTACATACCCAATAGTGACATTCATAAATCAAGATTCAAATAGAAATACAAATTATCAGCGAATAGGATTTGTGTTAGTTGTATCAAATATCAATTATTACATAATGATAAAGATGATTATAATGAGTAGCATCACGCATGATATGAATCATGATCAATATCAAAATGAGTACAAAATCATGTCAAAATGACAAAATGTAGTCACGGGAAGCCTCTAATCATCCCCCAGCCAAAGTCCTCATCACTAGAACTACTTGACTCCTCATGCTCAAGTTCCGCAAATGGAACACCAACCGACACTGCATCTGTTTCTTCTCAAATCTCATCCTCATCAATATGAGATGGATCCTCTTGCTCTACATCACATTGTGCTGCTAGGCTCTCTTTGTACATGTGTCTTGTAATCTACGATATGCAAGACATTGTGTACAACAACCAACTTCTCTGCTGTCTTAGAGGTAAGTCTTTTCCTCTTAACATGGTGGATGAAGTGCCCAAGCACCCAAGCACCTAATTAGAGGTAAGTTTTTACTTCTTAATAGAGTGGATGGAGCACCCAAGTACCCAAACAGCCATGACGTCCCAAAGCACCCAAGTACCCAAGCAGTGGGTGTAGCCGTAGTGCGGCAACACTTGAGTGGCGGCAGGTGTGCTTTGGTACTCCAAGTACCCATCAAGGGGACATCCCCACACCGGGTACTTCGGGGTTTTGGGTCAGGAGTGTGTCCCTGGTAAATATTGAATATAGTAAAGAACCTTGTTTCATCTTGAAAACCTTTGTTTCTTTTTTTTCCACATAAACCAAAAACAATCATTTGCCAAAACTAGCCAGAAAGGATTAAGTTTGCTAGAAAATGACTTTAACATACCCAACAAGAATTTCAGATAGTTAAAACTATCCTTACTGTCATATCTCCGCCATAGGAGGGGGTGATCCATTTGGGTCAAGGGACATGACCTCTTTAAAGTGACAGCTATCCCAAAGGTTCAGAAAAGTAATGGGATATAAGTAGGATAGCCACGGTGGGGGAAGAGATTTAGTCAGACATAGATAAAAGAAGAATAGATAGATCAAGCAGCAGCACCTATAAGAGAAGATCGATCCTTATCACATATATAAGCAATCAGATCATTACATCATTGTTTATTGCAGGCTGTAGCATAATAGCTAAATTGTGATATGCATAAATATGTATGTGTCATGTATTGTTTGATTCATGGGCTATAATATATGTTTAATACTAATAATGTATTTGACAAATAATCTCGAATAAATTGATATTGGCAAATATGTTGATTGACTAGATTTCCGATCTGTTTGTCAATTTGCTGCAGCCAATGATGAGTTTAGGAAAGAACAAGGAGGGATAAATTGTTTATGAGGTCTGCTTTTAACCCTGCGACCTCATGGTGGTGATGGTTAGCCCCATGAGGCCAAGGGGGTGCAAGGAGTGCACCAACCTTGGGCTTAGAAGGGAAGGACACTTTGGATACCCTACTGTGACTTTCCCACCAACCTCAACAATGGTTGATTAGTGCAATGGATTCAATTGTCAATCATAGATGGTTATAAGGTGGCACGAATAGGAAGAACAGTTACAAGTGCCTCACTTGGGATGCCACCTCATAAAGGATAGATGACAAAAGACCACACGAGGCCAGGGGAGATGTATAGCTGCACTTAAGCCTAGGATAGAGAGTCACTTCAGGAACCCTTTCCCATTCCCTTATTTGAGCTGTTATGATTGAACCTTAAAAATAAATTTTAGATATTGCACACAACTAAGTTGATAATGAATATGTGTTCTCTTACCCTAGTAGTAATAATATATACTGTGTTCTCTTACCCTAGTAGTAATAATATATATTGTGTATAGCATTTCTTAATGATTGCCTAATGTGTATAGCATTTCTTGATGATTGCCTAACATGATTGTAGGATCTTAACTAGAATCTATCTTGTTTAACAATTTAAGTGATAAATGGTATCTCTAATTCTATTTCATCCTTGGCATTGTGATTTCTTGGGCAAAACCCAGGGCATCCACAAAAGGGGACATTATGCTTATAATGTCAACGAATAAGCTGCCCAAAAAGGTAGCCCATAGAGAGAAAACATATTGGCAATCAAAAGATAAATGCTTAAAAGCATTAGTAGCATTACTCAAATCACCACCAACTTCTTAAGGTCCTATAATGTCCCCTTTTCTCATGCCCTAGTTTTTGCTTAAATTAAAATTCCGAGTAAAACAAGAAATGGATCCTAGTTGAGACCATCCAATTATGTTAGGTAATCATTAAAGCATATCCATAAAATATACCTTTCCTACTAGAAACATTATCTCAATCAAAGCACAAATCTTTCCTACTAGGGTTAGGAACATTAACTTAGGCATATAATGTATCTAATTTCACGGTTGGAGTTTCTTGGAAAATCATATAAGGCGTCTCAAGCTTATTTCTTTCCATCAATCCAAGGTGCATGGAAAGACACTTGCCATTCGACCTCCCAACCCCGCTCGGGGTTGGTCAACTTGAATGGAACCTATGTACTATGCATGTCAGTGATGTCCCCACTTCTGGTTTAAGGAACAAACACTAGAACCTGCAGTAGATTGTTAGTACATGATAATATTATATATATATATATATATATATAAAATTATGAAATTAAGATCCTACAACATGTTAGTAATGATTAATAATTAGCTATTAACTAAGTACTACCCTTTATAACCCCTCATAATCCAGCTTAGGAAGAATCCTTCTTAGGTTTACTCAACCCTCTAGTGAGAATAAATCTCGGTTGGGCAACCATCATATAAATAATGTCTCCTTGAGGCCTTTGGGATCTCTGTTAATGAACATACTCATTAATAATCACTACGTGGTAGAGATCCCACTTCTAACCAAGTCTGTAGTCTCTAACATATGTATATGATTAATTACTACAATATATATTGTCTCTAAGATATTCTCTACAAATGTCTCTCTGGGTTCCAATTCAGAATCCTGACATTCAATCAAGAATGTCCTCTAATCTTTGGGTTCTTTTAAAAGAAACTCGACATTCTAATGAATGCCCTCTACCAAGTTCTTACTTGATCTCTATGAGAACTATAAAGTTCTCATCTCAGTCCTTGATCTTGATAATTTTATCTACCTAATAATTCATATTTATTAATGAAATAAACACCTCAAATGAACACACCACTTGTTCCCTTTAGTTTTTCATTTTATAATCCTTCATAGAATATATATTACTTCAATTCCCAACATTCGATATATATTAGTTTAGTTTCTCTACTCTTATTGTTTTGTAGTTCGACTCTCTTGGGTATAATTGTTTTTTAATCCACTCATATTTTATTTATCATCTGTTGTCCTTTTCAAAGAGTTGCAAACCATCATAATCACAATCCTTTGGAAAAGTCATAACAATTAACAATCAAAATCCTTTGAAAAGTCACAATACTTCATAATCACAATACTACCAAAAGTTGCAACACTTCGTAATCACAATACTATCAAAAAGTCACAACCTTTCATAATCAAAATCCTTTAGAAAAGTCACAACTCTTCATAGTTAAAATATTTTTGAACATTTACAACCATTCACAATTACAACCCTTTCAAAGAGTCATAACCTTTCATCATTGAAAATATTTGAAAAAAAGTCACTCGTTTTCTTCTAATAGACCTTTTGATGGTCTTTTGTTGGACATTAATATCTTTATCGTATCTTATCTCATTCCTCTTCTAATAATCATTCTTTAACTCTTCTCTTCTTCTCCTCTTCCTTACTCTTTAAAATGAACTCTCCTCCCTTTCATACCTTAATGTTAAAGAGTCACATCTTTTTATTATATCTCTTGACTTTTTATTAGATTTAGTTAATATATATTATATTATTTATTTACTTATCTATTTTATATTTATTATTAAATCTTATTTAGAAAGATAACATACTTTCTATAGTACTGTCTCTTGTATTTAAATTTATTTCTTCATTTACTCATTGAAATTTTATTATTTTCTAATCATTTAAAATATCTTACTAAATATTATTTCATTGATAATATAGATTAAATAATTATTTCCTATTTTTTATATTTTAGTATTAGTTTTAATATAACTTTATTATCATTATTTATTTAATAACATTGTATTATCTAATTATTATTATTAAAAATTTATCTTAAAATGGGGATATGATTGTCTATTATTTATTCTACCATAATGTGCACCTGGATTCCCTTAAGGATTTTCCCATCTAGCTATCCACATTATGAAGCACCATGGGAGATCATACAAGACACCTCAAGCCTATCCATCAAGCCTAAGAGCATGGATGACACCCACTATTTGGACTTCCAGCCACTTGGGGTTACTACTACTCGAATGCACTTGTATTCCTTGTATGTACATTTCTCCTCCATAATGGAAGGACATATTGGCTATAAGCTTTAAAGGAATCTTTATTATCATTAATTAAACTCTATGGAAGAAGTAATAGATTACACACATACATTCCTACTTCCTATCAAACGGAATACAAATGAAATCAGCCGAAGTTCATGCATAATGCATCATACCAATGGCCTAAATCGGTTATAATTCTGCAATCTAGTTTAAGTCTTTAACTTGATCGATTGCCTTATTATTCTGCTTTGATGCTGATCACTTGATTGGATTAATTGATCCTTCCTGGACATCCTTCAAGTCTGCATACCATACCTTGCTAATATTCTCAATTAAATATTCATCTCTGCTGTAATAGTATCTTTGTCTGCTTGTAATTAGCCTGGTCTGATTTGTTTGATGTTCCTAATCATTAACTCTATCTCATAGTTGGACATTCTCGCCTCTTGTGGGCTCAAAGGCGAGTTGATTATCCCAAGGGATGTAATTGTCATAGTTGGATGTTATTTCCACTTGTGGGATAAGAGGTGAACTGCTATGTTTAGATGTTGTGTGCTCTTTGGCTTAGTTGGGTTGGGTAGTTTATTGGAACCGTTTTCGAGTTTCTTATCGATTAAGCTACGATTGGTAAAAAGGTACTTAGCTAGTCATATTTCTTCTCGTAGTTTGCTTACTAACTGATATATTTATTCATCATGTTGTCCTACATTTTGTCAACACGAATTGTAGGTAACAGTACAAAACTTTTTCAACTTAGTTTTGTTTTTTCTTTGAGTTAGTTTATTATTTAATTGGATAACATTGCTCAACCAATCAATCCCAATTGATTTATTGAATCCTTTTACTGAGGCTTTCGTCAAGTCTTTTTAGTTTTTCTGTTTGTTGAGCCTATGCTAGATTTTTGAAGCCTTCAAAGTCTTTTTTCTCGTTTTTGAGTGTGTGTTTGTTAGCTTTGGGTCTTTTGGTTTTGCTCAAATCATTACTTTCGATTTTCCTTTCGATTCAATCTATCTTAGGGCTTAATCAAAGTTGGCAATCAAAAGATATGATCATTTTAGTGTCCAAAAGGTGGACTCTCTAGGTGCAACTGCATGATTTAAAATATCATGTTATATTTTAAAGTTGACATTCACTTTTTGAAATATATATCTTAAAATCACTTTATGTTATGTTTTTAAGTTACTTTATCACTTAAGTGATTATAGTGCACTTTATGTTATATTTTCATGTTGACTTACTTTTTAATTTTTCACTTAAAGTTACTTTTTAATTTTTCACTTAAAGCAACTATATTATATATATCGTTTAATTTGATTTTTGAGTCTTAATTCAAAACATCTTAGTAAATTTTACTTTTTGAATGATATTTGCACATTATATATTAAACTATACAGCGTAAATATTATATATGACCCAATTAAGTGATATTTCTTCAAAAATTTATTAAACATGTGCTTAATAGGTTATTTAAGTTGTGCAAACATGTCTTTTAACCCATTTGCATGTAAAATATGCAAAGACTCCTAGAGAATGCATTTTGAACTAAAGGCATGCAAATGCTTTAACTTAAAATATGCAATGGACCTCCTAGAGTGAGCTTATGCATATGCAAGATTAAAAAATGTGTAAAGACTTCTAGAGAATGTGTTTTGCATTAAAACACATGTATTTGCAAGTTTTTAAAATATGTAATGCCCCTCCAAGAGTGCATTTTGCATCTTGAAGACATATTGCATATTTTTCAAACATGCAATGACACTAAGAGAATGCGTTTTACATGGGCATGTTACAAAACATGTTTTAAAATATGTAATAGCACTCCAAGAGTGTGTTTTAAGCCAAAAACATATTTTTAAAACATGTAAAGACTTGTAGAGAGTGCGTTTTGTATGAGAAAGCCAAAAGAATTATTTTTAAAACATGCTTTGACCCTCCAAGAGTGCGTTTAGACTCTCAACCCATGCATTTGCATCTTGAGTCTACGTTTTGATTCCAAGAACAAAAGACGTCCATGCTTATGCCCTCCAAGACAATGTTTTTGGTAATATTGCCCAGATTTGTTCATGAGATGTCTTGAAATCTCTTGCTCAAGGGTCATTTTTGCATTTCCATTCATTCTCCTTGCGAAAACATTGGATTCCTTTCAAAAAGTGATGCATTTTATGGCATTTTGAAGCCACAAATTTAGGCAATTTTGTCCTCTTTTTGCTGATTTTGATCACATTTTTGGTTAAAGAGGAGGTCTTTTGGCATTTTAATTTACATCCTTGCTATTGATAAACACGTTTTTGCATTCAAAGGGTGAAAATGATTCATGTCTAAGCTTCTAGAGACCACGTTTTTGCTAAAAACGGGTTTTCCTTGAACATTTTACTAAAACCGATTCATGCATTGGTGATTAAAGATCACATGTTTGGGCATATCCATCAAAAAAAGCTCTTCATTGCTCATTTCAAATTCATCTTTGCAAGGTTGAAGAGGTCAAAGTTTGTGTTGAGATTTTTTCAAAGTTGGAGCTTCTTTCTCCATTCTTGGCTCATTAATCTTCAAGTAAGTGGACATTTTCCATTTTGCTAATTAATTTGTGCTTATCTTGCTATTCTATTGCATGTTTTAGCTTTATGTTGCTCACTTGTTTATAAAAATGCTATAAATAGTGCATTTTTCCTTTAAAAATGATGAAAATTCTCATTTTCATACTTTTGGATTTTTCCCAAATTCCAAATTCGAATTTGCACTTTAAAGTAACTTGCCTCTTGGCATGTTTGAGTCTAAGACCAAAGGGATGTGTTTCTTTTGTTTTTGTTTTCGTTGTTTGTTTGCTTGCTTTCTTGGCTTTCTTCTTTTGGAAGAAGTTGCAAGTTCTTTCCCAAAAACTTGAGCACGTTTCACTTCACTCTACCTCCCACCATTTCATGCAAGTGCATCATATCATTCCACATCCATCATCACATGCCATAGCACATTGCAGCTCATTCTCCACATGCGATTACATATAATCTCATCTTCCATCCACATTTACATGTAATTCCATCCTTCATATGCATTTACATATAAACCTATTTTCCAAACCCACTTACATGTAACCTCATCTTTCTAACCTAATTACATGATTGCATCAAGTCATGATTACATGTAAATCACTTTACATGTAATTGCATTTTGAAAACCCATTTTTGACTACAAGTCACACTTCTAAAGTCAAAAGTTATCATTTTCTCGCATTCCCATGCGCCTAGCCTTCATTCCTCAAGGCATCTTTTTAAGAACTCATCCTTTTCCCATACGCATATGCATCCACTCCATCCTTCCAAGTCCTACTTTGGCCCTTTCCATCCAAATACATAGATTTTCCGGTTCATTTCCAGCCATCATATGTGTTTCATAAGTATCTAATCCATACTTCTAGCACTCATCCCTCATGGATTCATCATTGTAATTCAAATCCCAAAGTTTTCACGGATCTAGTCTCATTGGAAAATGTTTTTGTCTTCATGTTGTCACTCACTTTTTAAGATATGTTAGAACTTCTTCAAAGAATAGAGATATCCTGTTAAGAAGACATGCTTTGATTCTCAAGAAGCAGTAATTCATTTGATCTTCATTTTCCTAATGGTTGGCTAAGAACCTGAGTTCTGAAAAAGCTTTCATCTGGGTGGAGAAATAGATATTTTATTCAAAACTGACAAGGAATCGCTCAGAAAGAGTATGTGTGTTTGTTTGAGCGCATATAACTGGTGGGCCGACTTGGCATCTGGAGTTTTCTGTTTAATTAGAGCTTATCATTTGTGGAAGGCAAGTGTTTATAGTTCTATCTGATGATTAATAATTGACCCAGCTTAACATTTGTTAAGCAAAGATAAGGGAAAATATTTCTAATGACTATAGTTGCACGGGTTTGCTGATACATTTGAAAGATTTAAGTTATTTCTATTGCCAAGAGAAATAACTTAGCGTAAGAAGCATCTGATATAATCATCAGTTCTTAGTGATATATGATCACTAAGGAGAATAAAACATTTGTGTCATGTTTTAATCAATCTGGGTGCCTACAAAGGAAATATAATATCATTTGATTTTCTTTTAAAGACTATAATGCCCAACGAATCTTGGTAATTTGTGATGAGTTGAGCTCTCACTTGTGAGTCCCGATCAAGAATAGGAAGTCGGTTTGTGGACAAATTTGAATTGATATGAATTGAGCCAAATCCATTTATACAACTGTTAATAATATAGGATGCACGATTGGTTGCAAGGAGCATATGCCAGAAGATTATGGATTCCAGATTTACACAGTCATATTTGAAGCTAAGACAAGCCTTTCGTGAATGAGAATGTAGTTGCTGGTATTCATTGAAGCGAAAGTAAAAATTGCAAAGGTTCATCTAAAGTGTTTGAAGACTGTACGGGCAAAGAACACTTAAACAAACAATAGTGTCACTAGATAGATGTTTCATTGCTTGGAGCGACTCTTCATTTTAGCATGCCGTGAGTAGGGAATTTGGTGTTGCCGTGAGGTATAATAGGAACCGCCAAACATTTGAAAGTAACAACTTAGCATAATTTGATTGCACTTGCAAGGAATTCCCATTTTGTCGTTACTCTTTCAAGAGAATATTCTTTTGAAGCAGAATGCAAATTGTCGTTCCTATTGGTTGTGGGTAGGGATGAGACGTTTTTTTGGATGCAATAATAATTCACTATCTTAACAAAAAAATTTATTTCAAACTCACCTTTAAGTTATCAGATTGTGGCTCGTTAGATGAGAATAATTATTGGGGGAGTTACACTTACAATTGTCATCCCTGTGCATCTTCAGAATACTGCTTTATTACCGTCTTTGAAAGCTTCATTAGCAGGATGTTATCACAGTTGAAGTTCATGCACGAGTTTGTAACGCCAAAATTAAACAAAATGTTACCTTGGAATTTGCCAGACTGCTTAGACTGCCATTGCAAGAGACGTGGATTTTATATTTTGTTTTGTGTCCACTATTTAGTTTCCTATAAGGAGAATAATTGGGGCTGATTTTTATTTAGCAGAGGTTGTGAAAATATTGGTATTGACGAGAACAGTAAGAGCATCGAACCATGAAATAGCTAGTTTATTGTAGAGGAAGGAATCTATTGAATACTTCACATATAATGCAGGTGTTTTATGTGTTACATCATTCTTCAATAGCCACTGTGGGAGTTCACTAATAGGCATCATGTGTTACTGTGACAAGCGTTAGTGGTCACACCATTGAAAATTGAAGTCATAATCAATAATTTTGAATGTGGTATTAGCAACGCATTGGCAAGACCGTAGAAGAAGGTGGTGTCAGTTCGGACCAACCATCACAAGAAGAAGAAGTTCAAATGTTGCATAACGAGCAATAGATGATCCATTTGTATTCAAGTCCGGTAATCCTAATATTATAATTATGAATTTCTGAGAGCTTTTTATTCCATCTGAAGATGAATTCGAGAAGTGATTTCCTCTGTTAAGAAATGTTGTAAGAAGACTGGGCGACAGGAACTCCCATACAAGTCAAAAGTTCTTAAAGGGAAATCAGATTTAATTATCTAAGGAGCACCGACTTTCACAACACTATGGTGAAATTTGAACGTAGAGGTTCTGGTGATACACAGAAGCTGACAATATTTTGAGTTTTGTGAGGCATTTGCTTGGCATGTAGAAGGGACATAGTGTGAACTCACTAACATAGGTGGGTGCACTTGAAGACATTACTATACTTGCTAACAATAGGTTTGTTGAATCTATTTCCCTGCAGTTACAATTTGATGAGAATGTTAGTGGAACTGTATTGAATTCTTGAAGAATGATCACACTTATTAGTGCTCACTATTGTACTTTACTGAGAACCACAATTGCAACAAGACACTCATTAAAATTAAAACATACTTTATTTGTGAAACGCAAACAAGGAGGGAGTGAAAAAAAGAAAAGAATTCAAAGCATAACCGACCAAGGGGTCTGTGACTGTTAGTTGTAGTATTGTCAAACCTATAGACAAACTTCATGAGTTATCATACAAAATTCCTAATCATAGAGAAGAATTGTTGAAATCATTTTTGGATAGGGGATTACTGCAATATATTACCACAACAGACAAGCTGGTACTTATTACGAGTTCTGTTGTTTTTGATTGGAAATGACAATTGGGTAAGCACTGGACATACATCAGATTAGGTATTCTTTTTAGGAATTCTCGAGTAGAGATGTTGTCTTTTAGAGTAGGGGCAGTATTGTAGAGTTTAAAACAACAAAACTAAGTCATGGAAAGTCTGAAAAATCAAATGTTTTCTTTAGAATTTAATGACACCTTTAATGGTGAATAGCTAAGAAACTTGGAGAAAGAAAAACAATTGGGTTGGCTATACGTACTTGGGTTGCAACTAGAACACATGGAATCATCAAATGATGTTCTCTCCAAATTGGAAGAGATAGAAACATATTTGACCAATGTAGAGCAGGCAGATTGTAGGCTCGTAAATTGGGCTTTACAACCTTCAATGGTTACCTTGGTCCAACCCAAGTTTATGGAACATCCACATAAAGATGTGAGGCTTGTAGTTGCCTCTTGTCTCAACAAGATAATGCAAATAACATTTCCTACAACAGCCTACAATGATGTGGTGCTGAAGAAAGTTTTGTAGCTCATCGTGAAGAACTTGGAGGGATTACATGATGACAAAGACCCTGCTTTTGACAAGAGGGTTCAAATTTTGGATATTATGGCGGAGATGAGATTATTTTATATTATGATTGACCTTGAATGCAATGATTTAACTCTTCAGCCGTTAGAATGCTTCTTGTTCGAAATTAGGAGCTACTATTCAGGAAGTGTAAAGACTTGCATGTACACTATTATATCTTTAATTCTTGATGTAGATGTTGAAATTTGCAAGAGGTTGCAGTCAACCTTGTTAGCCTTTTGGAGGAGGGAATATAGATATTGCAAAGGCTTGTTTAAGTTGATGATCTCATCTGGAGCCTTCGAGCTTGTGGAGGAAGTAATTAAGCATAAAATCAACAGATTTCAAGATCGCATGACGGGTAGCGAATTGATCTCCATGGGTTTACAAGTTAAAGGAACCTGTATGAGGTAGGAACAAATTTGCTTGACATGTGAGGACACTAGTACACCCGATTGTGTTTGTGGGAATCGTAATAACAAAGAGGAGGCTAAATAAATTTAGACTAGTACTGGGAAAAATGTAGATAAGATGATTTCAGCTATGGATAAGTAACATGGAAGTTTCTACGTTGGTGATTTGGAGGTTAGCCTTGACAAACATGTTGATGAGGTTGGTTGTAGTTGAAGTAATAGCATGTTAGAGTCTTTGTATGATGATCCTTTACATGAAAATGATAACATAGCAACACTTTTGCCGTTGCTTGCAAATCAAAGGAACAAGGAAATTGAGGCCTATGATTATGTTTTTGAGAGGTGTGACGAACCATGTGTTTTTTATATGCATGATGTTGACTTTGAAGAACAGTCCGAGATGACACTACAAGATGATGAGTTGCATCAACATGACAATAATGAGATGCATACCTTAAAAAAATGGTTGAAGGTTAGTGAAGACATGGTTGTGGCATTTTTGGTATGTTATGACTGCACTCACAGGATGGTTGAGGATCTCCATAGGAAGGCTCAAAAGGGAGTGGACGGAGATTTTCTTGTTGCTGATTTGCAGGTAGTCAAAACAGTTCTTGAATCTATGAAATCATATTATTTATGTTTGCTTTCCAATAGGGATTATATTCTCAAGGTTGCTGGAATATATCCTGATCTGTTGAGTAAAGGAAAGAATGAGATTATGGAGCTCAATAGGGAGTTTAAGTATGCTCATGAGGCATTGGATGATACACATATTGCTCTTTATGAAGCAGAAAATTAGGTTAGGATCACAAGTCATTCTTCGGAGCATGAGAGTAAAGAGAGCCAGGAGTTTTTCCAAGAAGTAATTAATGAACTTGATAGCATTCAGCAGACTTATGACTTAGATAGTTGTCCCAAAAGACCAAGTACCAAAATTTCAGATCACATTTAGCTTGTAAACAACCCCTTATTCGAAGTAGATGCTGATTGGGCTTCCGATAATCTCCTTTTTGAGATAAATGATGGAACTCTTTTGCATTTTCATGAAGAGGATGCTCTTGACTTTAGAATATTGGATCCGGATATAGTTCCTAGCGGTGAATCTTGGTCATAGGATTGGTGTGGTGAATTAACTATGGGCGCTTATCTTTTGATCAACCCATATATGGTTCTCGATTCCAACCCATATAGGTGTTGGATGGATTTCATACATCAAACATTGAATAGATCTTGGTGGAGGATTGATGAGAGTTATGTTTCAATCAGGGGGATATTTCTCTTGTTAGTTAGACCGGGTCAAAGTTGGTTGAGTTGCTCCCACTTTTTCCTCCTTTTTCTCAACTTCTTTGCTTTTATAAAGGAGCGCCCCCTCATTGTAAAAATCTTCTTTTGTTGTATGCAAGAAAGCCCTGCCACACTTGTGCAAGCATAACTTTGATTGTGTAGTATGAATTTGGGAGAAAAATGAATAAAAGAAGTGATTGGATGCAAAGCTTTGACTGGAAACAATTGTGATAGAGCAAATTAGAAGCTTTGACTGTAGTTTGCACCTATTGTTTGTGATTCATGTTATATTGTGTGTTCAATAATAGAGCATAGTGAGTTAAGAAGCAATCGGAGCCGAAGCTTTGATTGGGAGAGATTGTGGTGATACATAGACAAGGAGCTTTGACTGTAGCTTGTATTACCATCTCAAATTAATGAAAAATAGTTAGAATTTCCTATTTCTGGAAGTCTTTGTGCTCCAATGGTAGAGATTATTCTTATAGAATAGGTTAAAACATGACTTAGAGACAAACTGGTATGCTTCCAATCAGCTTTTGATTTGGTGTTGGTTTATTGGTATCACTGTTTCTAGTTAGAGATTTCATCTTTTCCACTACTCGAATCACGGGTAAGTGGATTCTTTCCTAAAAGTTAAAGAGGAAAAAATATTGGTAACACCTCTCACAAATCTCTCAAGTTCTTGCTTACTTTGAGTTGATCCAAGGAATGATGAAAAGGGGGGTCCTTCCCTTTAATGTAGGAGAGACTCTATCTCACATGCTGTGGCTGGTCTACCTAATTTGTAACTGTATTTTCACAAAACTGTCGGTTGCAAAACCACCCAACACATCACTTCTTAAATTAGTAGTAATTAATTAAGTTCTTTTGTTATAACATTGTTGGAATTAGTGTAATAATAGGTTAGCTACAATTTTGGGACATTACAAGAAATCAAAACACATTCAAGGCAATAAGCATAGTGATTTAGATGAAAAAATGAGAGGTGAGGATGTTAGAAAGGCCAGGGTTGTTGTCGCACCAAAAGATCGACCTGTCAATGCCTGATGCAATCAATAGGCTTATAGAACCACATGAGGTGGTTAAGCCATGTTGTGAATCCTGCGAGGGATGCTAGCCCACTGCCAACAATCCCCCTCCCAACATCGCTCACCGTGGCCTGTGAGATTTGAAGCCATGACCAAGCTTTGATACTAATTGTTAGAAAAGCCAGGGTTGCCATTGCACCAAAACAGTGCCCGTTACGACCAATAGTCTTATAGAACCACAAGATGTAGTTAAGCCATGTTGTGAATCCTACGAGGGATATTGGCCCACTGAGGAGTGGTCATGTAAGGGGGTGAAAGGTGGTAGTATTGCTACTATATCTAGTACATTGTAATGTCCTTACTATTAGGGTTAGTTTGGGACAAGTAAAACCTACAAAATAAATGTCAGTATTTATACAATAATAAGTCTAACTATACTATTCTACCCAAATTCTATATCCCAAACATTAAGAATGTCTCTAGATCGGGTTATCTACCATCTCATCTGTAGTGCACCCCTTAAGGTTCTTCCTAAAAGTGGTGACCTCTGTCTAGGCTCCTTATCACATATGCATATGTTGTTAACATCAAAATATTTTGGTACATCAATCTTAGGCATGTCAGTCAGATGCTCAATCTCACATACCAGTATTACAGAGATGATGACAATCTTAGACATGTCGGTCAAATAGAGTTTATTAATCTCACATATCGACATTATAGAGATTCCTTAATCTCAAGCATGTTGGTTAGATGGAGATCATTAATCTTACATATCGACATTATAGAAATTCCTTAAATCTCAAGAATATCAATCAGATTGAGATCATCAATCTCACATACTGACATTATAGAGATTATAGCAATATGATCATGCTAGTGAAATAGAAAATATCAATCTCTTATACCAACACTATTAGAATTTTGATCAATCTCTTCCTCCATAAGAAGCTTTATTGATCTCTTCTTAAAATCTCACATTCTAATGAACATAACACATCAATCTATTATCTATCTTGAAAATATCATAATATTGTGTGTGCGTGTGTGTGCATGCGTGTGTGTATGTGTACATATACATATAAAATTAATAATCAGATAAGTTTCATAATAATAATATTCATTTTAGATATGAAGGAATTAAAAAGATAAAAAATAAAAATAAGGAATACCTTATAACTATTTTAAATTACTTGTCTTTATTATACTTCATTTCCTTGATTTAATCCCCCACTTTGGCATATGTAAGAAGATTTATTTGCTGCTATGTGCATATGAAAAGTTCATTTCTCTTGAATTTGTCTTTCCTTTAATAAGTCTTCCTTGTCGCCATTTCCTTAATTTTATCTCTCCCCTTAATTTGTCTTCGGTCTTTCTAATTTCCTACCCCCTTTCTTTTCTTTGGTCCCCACTTTCAATATGGGTGGGCCTTGAAACAACATGACCCTTAGGTCACTTAATTATTTATTTATTCCTGCTGCTTCATGGTGTTTAATTCAATAGTTACCATAGTTTATAATAGCTGTTACATTCATATGTTTTGATATTTAGTCATTTTAATAAGTATTTAATTGAATAATGGGAAACAATGTGTATTGATATATTTGATATAGTTTGTTTAAGAAAGATAGGGTTTTATTACGAATTAACGTCTTGACATATTTATTAGAATTGATTAAATAATTGAATTTATGACTATATATATTACATATTTATCTTAATGGAGGCTGATTAGTTTGCTTATTAACTGATGTATTTGTTCATCATTTCTTAAATTAGTACTAGTTAATTAAGTTTCTTTGGTATGCTATTGTTGGAACCAGTTTGGGACATTACAAGAAATCAAAACACATTTAGGTGGTAGTACTGCCACTGTGTCTCGTACACCTTGTTTCAACTCATTCAGCATGCATGGTGTCTTGTAGGGGAAACATGTATAGTCTTGATTGATAGTAGAGCTACACATAATTTCATAGATTTGACATTGGTTTCTATGAGAGGCCTTTAGATTGTGGCATTTAAGGGGTTGAATGTTATGGTAGCAAATGGGTTGAATTTGAGGCCTTTAAATTGCACTTGATAACTGCATTGTTATTGATGATTTTTTATGTGGTTGATTTAGAAGACACTAATTCTATTTTGGGCATATAGTGCTTGCATTCCTTAGGAAAATATTTCTCAGAGTTTTCAAACGTGGTAGTTTTGAGGGGGTGTCCAGTGGTGCTCCTAGGATTGTTTCAGTTGAAAAGGTGGAAAGCATTTCCAAACATGGTAAGGTAGCTTGGGCAGCCTATGGTTTGATATTAAGGCATCTAAGGATAAGCTTAAGCATTATCCTATAAACCTTCAAGAAATGCTTGACAAAAAAGTTTGGTTTCCAACATGATCATTCCAATGAATCATTTGATTGAAGGATTTGAGTATACCTTTGAATTGGAGGAAGAGTCTAAGCTAGTGATTAACACTCCTTATAAACACTCAAGGAGAAAATTAAGATAGCTAGAAAAGAGTCATTAGACATGGGGCATACCAGACCTAGTTTGGGTCCCTTTGCTCCTTTTGTCGAGGATGTGCATTGACTACCATGCTTTGAATAAAAAGACAATCAAGAATAGATATGCCATTCCTAGGATTAATGAGTCATTAGATGAGTTACATGGTGCATTTTACTTTTCTAAGATAGATCTAAGATCCAAGTACCATTAGATTAGAGTAAAGGATCATGACATCCATACGATAGGTTTTAGGTCTCACTCCAAACACTATGAGTTCTTGTTCATGACCTTTGGATTGATCCTTGGTCACAAGGTTCATTGAATTTTTGGCTTGAGGTTCGAAATTCAATGAACCCATAAAAAAACATTAAATTTGTGAAAATTTGGCTAAAGTTTGTATAAAGAAAATGCATTATTTTAAAAATGAATTTTTTTTACGGGCTTTTTTGGAGTTTTCGCTATTTTTTTATAAATAATGGCTTCCATTTGTTTCAGTCATTTGATGCGAGGACAATGGAATGGGTGTGTGCAGCCGCAATGTCTCTTTCACCACTGCCTATAGATATGACATCTTCTCAATGTCCTCCTCCTTCACTGCACTCCCTTTCCCAACCACTCTCTTTGATTCACTTCTCACTTTAACGTGCACCTTCGGATGGTTCACCAGCTTCGCAAGAGCCCACTCCATCAACCACATGGCCGCCACATTTATGTTCTTGATGATGTACACCGTGTATTGCAAATAACTATCATTCTTCCTAGAATTGTGTTTTCCAATGGCGATTTTCATAGCATGCTGGTAAGGGATTGCTGCCAAACTGCTTGTCTCTATTCCCATGTTCTTATTTTTCTATTGACATTTGACATTTAGAGTTTTTGTTTTATGTTTAATTTTATAGGTTTTCCATTTCGTATTGTTTTTTATTTTTGTTTTGTGTGTTATGATTTTTTAATTTTATTTAGTAATATCGAAGAAAATTTATTATTTTTTAAGTTATAAGTATTTTAATTTTTTATTTAAATATTAATATTTATTGTAGCTTATTTAATATCATTTAAATTTATGTGTAATCTTAAATGTAATAAATTCAAGAGTTTTTTTCTTTTTTATCTATTTTTTATTTTGTTTTGTAAAATTTAAATAAAATACCAATACATTTTGATTTTATGTTTTAAAATGATAAAGTTAAATTACTATTTTTTATTTTAGAAATCTAATGTGTTTAAAATTATAAATCACATTTATTTTTATTTATTTTCATAATGTGTTATTATTTTATAAAGATTTCAAATCTATGTTGTATGCTAAACTATCTTGATACTTAATTGGATATGCTTATATTTTTATAAATACTATAAAAATTCATATAAAGCGAATTTAATGTTGAATTTTTTGATCTTGTCGAACTTCATCCGAACTTCATAGTCATCGAACTTGAACCGTGTGACTAAGGATTGACCAATGCTCCTGCTACTTTCTAATACTGTATGAATCATATCTTCAATAAGCAGGTGTAGAAGTTCTAGTTAGTATTCTTTGATGACAGACTCATTTATATAAAAGAATTGGAGAATCTTTTAAAACACTTGCAAGGCACTAGGCATCATGGTGGCGTAAACTCTGCATGCCAAGGTTTTTAAATGTGAATTTGGAACACAAGGGATTCTTAATTTGGGTCACATCATCAACACTTAGGGAGTATAGGTGCATCATTAATCGGCCACCTCCGAGGATTCTCTCAAATTTATGAAGCTTCTTTGGGTTATATAGTTACTATAGAAGGTTTTTAAAGGGTTTTTAGCATGTTGGAGCACCTCTAATATAGGTCACAAAGAAATGAGCTTTTAGGTGAAATAACGAGGCTCTGGAAGCATTCAAGAATCTTGAGGAGGTAATGAGCAATTTTCTTGTCTTAGCTAGATTTCACTTAGTTTCTTTTATAGGAATATGATGTTTAAGGTGAAGGGATTGAGCATTTTTAATGTGGAATAGGCACCCCATTGCATATGAGAGCTGGAAGCTCAAGGATGCAAAGAGGCCTTGTTCCATCTATGACAAAGAGATGCTTGCCATCACGCATGCATTGGCAAATTTCTTTTAGTACTTGGTGGATAATTTGTGGCAAGGATTAAGCATAATAGTTTGAGATACTTTATGGAGTTGAAGAATCTTTATGAGAGGCACTAGAAGTGGATTAAAAAATACAAGCATATGATCTTGATATGGAGTATGCAAGGGAAAGAAGAATAATGTTGCTGATATCCTCTCCATAAGCCAACTACTTGTCCTCTAGAAGAGTTTTCAGTTGATTGGAAGGCTCACCTTTTGGTTGATTACTTCAAAAACACATTCGCATGTGAAGTGATTGATGAGAAGATTTAGGATTATAGATTTAAGGTGCAAGATGATATCATCTACAACAGGGACAAAATATATTTGGTCCTTGAATCTAAGCTCAAGGAGATGATCTTGAGAAGCATCTACAATACACTCTTAGTGGAACGTTTAGGTTACTTCAAAATCTATAGGACACTAAGGGAGGTTTCTCTTTGAAAGACCTCAAAGATAACGTTCTTCCTTATCTTAGGGAATGTAGAAGTTGCAAACAAAACAAGTCAGAGCATACTTTTCTTGCTAGTTGTGTAGAGCTATTGCCTATTCCAAGGCAAATGTATGAAATTATATCCATGGATTTCATTACTAGTCTTCTTAAGGTACAAAGCAAGGATTAGATCTTTGTCATAGTTGATTGGTTGACCAAGTTTTATCATTTCTTTCTATTTCATCAAAGTACAACGTACCACAAGTTGTAGATATTTTTTTCAAGAGGTGTTTTGGATGCGTGGATTGTTAAAGGATATAGTCTGTGATATGGACAACAGATTTCTCCGTGCATTTTGGTAGAAGCTATTCAGGTTATTTTGGCACAAAGTTAACCCTAAGCACTATTCATCCCCCTTAGATAGACAAGCAACCACAAATGTGAATCAATGGGTTGATGGATATTTCCTTAACTATGTTGCAGGATAATTGAAGGCTTGGATTCAGTGGTTAGGTTTAGGAGATCATTGGCATAACACCATGGATCACATGTCAATATAAATGACTCCATCCAAAGCTTTTGTATTGTTTTGATATTCCATCTTTTTTGTACTTGGTTGACAAAGCTAAGGATTGGATTTAGGAGAGTGAGAACATCCTGAAGTCTCTTAAGGAAAACAATATAGAATGCTTAAAATCACCAAAAGATTTATGGAGACAAATACAGGGTTGAGCATAGCTTTAAGGTTGGGGACATGGTCTTAGTTTTCTTGCGTTGGCGGCCATACGTATTGTTTTCGCTGAAGGAAAGTGGTGCAAAGAAGTTAAAACCTTGATTACCACTATGTCATAGTCAGAAGAGGGGGGAAAGTGGCTTATGAGCACTAGCTCACCCACAATGTCTTTAATGTATCATGCCTCAAGAAGGCACTGGGGCTAGCAGAGCTACCATCTCTTGATGAGGATGACATATAGGTTTTGTTACGTGATGGGATTTTGGATGTTAGAGAAGGGAAGTTGAGGAAAATGACAATCAAGGAGTATCTTATTAAATGGAGAAACATGGTGATGGAGGATGCCATCTTAGAGGGAAAGCTGATATTATAGCACATCCTAAGTTCCAATTGCTTGAGAGGGCAAGTAATTTTGGGGGCGATAATTGTAATGTCTCTTTCCGCTTAGTTATTCCAAGAGAACTTAGTAGTCTATTTAATTCTCAAAGGCTATAGTTGGAAAAAAAATCAATTAATTTAATATTTGTCAACAAAATTTATTATATTTTTATTATTATTGAATGAAATTAATAAAGTGTATAAAGTGGCCTTAACAATTGTTTAAGGGAAATTTTAAAAAAGCCAAGTATTTCCGTAAGCTTATGTCAAAACTAAAAAGAGGCAAAACTAAAAAATTGTCGAAAAGCTTCTCTTATGGTTATAAACAAGACATGATTGGTTATTTTCATACATTGTTTGGAGAGCTTCTTGGAAGATTGGAACCTTCGGACGAACACCCAAAGGAATTGCAGGTTTCGGTAGTGGGTTCAACAACTGAGTACAACAAATTTCTGAAGTCAATTTCAGTGATTTATAGTTTTACGTTTTCTGGAAATGCAAGACTATCTATTGCTAAGATATTATTAAGTTTGATGTTCTTATTTCTTTGGCATGACTGCGAGGGGATAAGATTTGATTATATCAATGGTCAAGATGTAGGTTTTCGTGGAATTAATATGTTTGTGGGAATCAAACACTTAGTCAATTGATATTATTGCTGGAGCAGACGTCTATTCCCTATTGATGAATCGCCTTGATGATGTATATCAAAGTGCTTTATTTGCTAGATGGGGCTGTCACTGCTTTTTGAAGCAGTTAACCCTTGTGCTGGTCAACTGAAGAGTGAAATGTGCCACAGGAGCAGCAGTACATAATACCGTCATGGAAGCAGTTGGTGAAGAATAAGAGGAGAATCGTGAGTTATTTGGTGACCAAGGTGTGGCAAAGAAATCTGAAGCTGACTTGTGCCTGATACTTGTGAACTCAGATTGGGATATGCTGTCATCATTTCCATTTATATGCTCTGTGCCAATAATGAATATTTCCATCAATGGTAGCGATTTCCCAACAGTGAGCATTAATACCATCAAATCTGATATGCTGTCATCATTTCCATTTATATGCTCTGTGCCAATAATGAATATTTCCATCAATGGTAGCGATTTGCCAACACTGAGCATTAATACCATCAAATATCACAATGTATTCCTGCATTGGTTTCCTTGTATGCTTCTGATAAAGCTTATCACTGTAATAAAAAGGGCAAAGTTATATGACATTGAATCTCTGTCTGTGCTCATTCATGGTTTAAGTTGCAAGAACTGTGCTCTATTTCATTTGTTTATTTGTATGTGTATGGCAATACATTTATATGTTTAAAGACTACAGACGTCATAAATATGTTACATCTGCAAATATGAAATTATACCAACAGTGATACAGAACTCATACAGAAACAGCAAGTTAGAACATTGAAGGTTAGAAAACTCTGGGGTAAATTGAAAGGGGTCATTACAAATGTTGTCTGGTATGAATTGTACAAAATATTCTGCAGTTGTCATCTCTATCACCTCTAATGAGGATTTTGACATTGAAGTATGCATCATTTACTTATCCTCCCTATCAGTTGCCTAAAAAACATTACTTAAGGATCACAGTTTTCTCTTCTGTCTTACATTTGCCTTCAAGGATGCCTTTACTTTCCTCTCACTGTCAAGGTACCTCTGAACATATTTTCCCTGTAGAACTGATGGTATCTACCCACTTGAAAATCATCTCTAAAGATATGTCCTTCCTGCCTGCTTTTACATTTGTGCTACATACTTTAATTTGCATGTTTACAATAGATATAAATGTAGTGTCGTTTCTGAGCTCGAAATGTACAGTCTTCTATTAAGCTGTTTAATGAAGATTTACGCCTTTTAATCTGAGTATCAAAAATGATAAATTCTAATAATTTGTGTTTTTTATTTTTTATAATTTGTTATCATGCATTTCTTGGCAGATGGCTGTTCATGTATTGCTGTCAATGGTGATATTGTTGCTCAAGGATCACAGTTTTCTCTCAATGACATTGAAGTTTTAACAGCAGTAGTAGATTTGGATTCTGTATGATATCCTTTTTCACCCTTAATCTTTCTGCTTAGGATATTAATGTTTGTGGAACTGTTGTTTCAACCCTTTAATGCATGAAATGCCTGCTATATGTCTTGTTTAACTTTTTTCTTCATACAGAACCCTGTATTGCAAAAAAAACGTATGGTAGGAAATGTAATGAGTACAAGTATAAAATCCACAGGATCAATTTGCAAACTTTGAAGTTGCAATGGAAAATAGAGAAAGTGAGAGATTTTGGGATGGTTTAAAGGGCTTTCTAATGAATGGTTCATAAGGCACAACTCTTGGTGAAGGTTTTGCAAATGGGGTTGCAAGCAAGAGTGGGTTTAACCATGGAGGGAACTCCGTAGTTAAGTGTGCTCGAGCCAGAGTAGTATTGGGATGGGTGACCTCCCAAGAAGTCCTGGTGCTTCACCTTTGTGAGCATCACCTAGATCCAATGAGTGCTAAGTGTTCCATTTATTTTCATGAGAGATGGATTCATGTGTGAATCACTACTCGTGATATATGGGTCAATGAGTTTGACTCAAATACTTCACAGTTAAATCCTGATAACAATATCACAATTTGACTTACCGTGGAAAATATCTCCTACTTATCAATTGATGAACTTAAGGGGCTTTCTAATGAATGGTGAAGGTTTTGCAAATGGGGTTGCAAGCAAGAGTGGGTTTAACCATGGAGGGAACTCCGTAGTTAAGTGCGCTCGAGCTGGAGTAGTACTGGGATGGGTGACCTCCCAGGAAGTCCCGGTGCTTCACCTCTGTGAGCATCATCTAGATCCAATGAGTGCCAAGTGTTTCATTTATTTTCATGAGAGATGGATTCATGTGTGAATCACTACTCATGATATATGTGTCAATGAGTTTGACTCAAAAACTACACAGTTAAATCCTGATAGCAATATCACAATTTGACATGCCGTGGAAATTATCTCCTACTTATCAATTGATGAGCTTAAGGGGCTTTCTAATGAATGGTGAAAGCTTTGCAAATGGGGTTGCAAGCAAGAGTGGGTTTAACCATGGAGGGAACTCCGTAGTTAAGTGCGCTCGAGCTGGAGTAGTACTGGGATGGGTGACCTCCCGAGAAGTCCCGGTGCTTCACATCTGTGAGCATCACCTAGATCCAACGAGTGCTAAGTGTTCCATTTATTTTCATGAGAGATGGATTCATGTGTGAATCACTACTCGTGATAAATGGGTCAATGAACTTGACTCAAAAACTACACAGTCAAATCCTGATAGCAATATCACAATTTGACTTGTTGTGGAAAATATCTCCTACTTATCAATTGATGAGCTTAAGGGGCTTTCAAGTGAATGGTTCATAAGGCACAACACTTGGTGAAGCTTTTGCAAATGGGGTTGCAAGCAAGAGTGGGTTTAACCATGGAGGGAACTTCATAGTTAAGCATGCTCAAGCTAGAGTAGTACTAGGATGGGTGACCTCCCAAGAAGTCCCAGTGCTTCACCTCTGTGAGCATCACCTAGATCCAATGAGTGCTAAGTGTTCCATTTATTATCACGAGAGATGGATTCATGTGTGAATCACTACTCATGATATATATCGGTCAATGAGTTTGACTCAAAAACTACACAGTTAAATCCTAATAGCAATATCACAATGGTTTAAGTCATGCCATTTCTTTTATCTAGTGTAATGTGTGCGGTCTCCACCATGCACTCTAGATGTTGTTTCCACATACATGACTTGTGTACAACATGGTTGCATATAACCAAACCTAGCTCCTTCAAAAATGAAATTGAAAAACTTTCCATCATTTGTGACAACCAACATCAAAGATTCTCATCAAAGCCTATATTTCCCCTTCCATGTAATCACTTGCCTTGTTAATCTTAGGGTGCTCATAGGTTTAAGCTTTTCTACTAAAATGCTTAATTGAGTATGTGGGTAAGTTATGTTAGAAATTTAGAATAATATCTTTATTATTTCTTATTTAATGGTCAATGTTGTAACTTAGTGTACATATTAGATAGTTTCTATTTTAGGATTGTTTCATTATGGAAACATCGTCTCTTGTGCTTAAATAAATGGTCGCCTAATCATTCATTTGATTCAATTCATTATTTTACCAATTACTTGTGTAATATGGTATCAAAGTGGGTATAATTTGTTTTGAATTTGTTTTAGATTTCTTCATTGAAGTTTTTTTTCTTCCATTTGTATGTTTTTCAGGGACATTTCATCCATTTGCTGACCTTCGAGTTGCAGATCACAACTCTGAAATTTTTGTTTGTGGGTTTTAAACACATGATATTTTGGTGTTTTCATTGAGCAACTCTGCAATCTTCTAAATTCGACATTTTTGGCCATTTTCTACCTCTGTTTGAAGGCCATTTAAAAAAAACATCGTTTTCCTTCTGGTCGTAGATCATTCTTTCCTGGTCATGAAAGACTTGTTTTCTTGACCTATCTCTTCTCTGCGACAATATTCTAAGGCACAATTCTCTCTGTTTTCTCCATTCACATCTTGATTTCTATGTTTGTGGCCTATCTCCTGAGGTTTTTATTACAAAGTAATTGGTAAATATTTTCTTGTTATCAACAAAGACTAAGAGGGCAATATATCCAAAAGAATGAATGATGTTTACTTAGAAAACAATCGTAAAGAATAGAACCATTCTATTCTAGATGAAGGAAACTAAATATTAGAAACATTGTAATATTTAGAGGAGATTTACAATAGATAACCATTAAATAATAAATAATATTAATATAAACTATCTATTATTGTAATACCCTCCCTTAATGGTTAAGATATCCACAATACCAAGCTGTCCTTTGAATTGGACAAACTTATCTGGGCCAAGAGGCTTGGTGAGAATGTCTGCAGTCTGATCCGTTGTAGGAATCCATTGTAAGTCTATTGTCCAGTCTTCAACCAGCTGTCCAATTTGGTGATAGTGAACATCCATATGTTTGGTTCCTTCACGGAAGATTGGAATTTAGGCTTACTTTATAACACCTTGGTTATCAACAAACAAAGTTGTCGGGCCTGCTTCTGACAACTGCATATCTTCAAGTATCCGATGAGGCCAAATAGCTTCACAACCTTCCTTGACTGTTCCTTTGTATTCAGCCTCGGTGGAGGAGAGAGAAACGACCCGCTGCTTCTTATTGGTCCATGTGACGACACTAGAACCCAAATTGAACACATATCCAGAAGTTGACTTTTTATGATCAACAAAACCTACCCAGTCTAAATTTGTGAACCCACTACCCATGATCAGTACTACCCTTCACATAACTGAATTACTTGAGAAGCTTGCCATGAATCGCCACTAGTGAAAAGTGTGCGATGTTGCTTCCCAACCTGACATTCATCACAAACTCCAAGTTGCCGAGTCTAAATCTCTACCAATCCAAGGACATGATCTTCCCAAGCAAGTTGAGAGAGATAGTGCACATTTAGGTGCCCATACTGCTGATGCCAAAGTGTGCTGACAGAAGACTGCCAAGTAGCCATAGCTAAGTCCTAAGAATCACCAGAATCAGTAAGTCTGAAAAGACCCACTGCAACAATAGACTGACTCTATCAGTGGTGGTGCACTTATGTGAACTGAAGGTGACATCCAACTGTGGAGAGTGTCGCAACAACTGACTTATTGAGATAGATTTAGTTCCATCACTGGAACTTAGAATACATCTGAATGTTGCCTTTGTTGATAACAGCGTACTCTTCCCTCCACCAAAAATAACAGAATGTGAATAAGGATGGTACTTAGTGAACTAGTTTTTGCGGTGGGTGAAATGATGAGAGGCACCTAAATCAATGTACTAGGAAGATGACTTCACATGATCTACAGGTCTTTTAGCCATGAAGGCATAAAAGGAAAATTTGGGTTGCTCAGTGTTCTCTGTACTGTTTGCTTTGGGCTGCAAACCAAATTGCTTAGATTGGGCAGCTAAGCATTTTCAACATTCAACCTTCATGTGACCATACTTGTGGCAATAGTTGCATTGAATGTTCATTTTTATGGAGCCTTTTGAAGTTGGAGTAGAGGACTTCTGCTTAGAAGACTACTGTGAATGAGACTTGCCTTTATCCTTCTGAAAGGATTTAGTAGCAAAGGCTTTCTTTGGGGAGGTGGAGCTAGAATTGCTACCATACTGTTGTTTCCACCAATCTTACTTTAGCAGAAGTGTGCAAAGATTTGTGAACTTCAGATCAACACCAATAGAAGTGATGTTGTGAGTCTTGATAAAATGGTCGTCGGACTTGGGTAAACTCCTGAGGGTTATGACCACAATGTCCTCTTCCTCCATCTTGTGTCCAATGGCAAGCAAGTGATCACAGATTTCCTGAATCCTATCTAGGTGTTCTTAGAGCGATTTTAGCTCATCCATGACAATAGAAAACAAAGTGTTCTTGAGGAAAAAGGCTTTTCTTTAGTCTGAAGTCTCATGAAGTTTCTTGAGATGCTCCCATATCTCGACCATGGTCTTGCCGTCTGGAATCTCAGGGAGCCGATCAACTACGAATAATTTGAGAAGCATCACTGCCTCTCGATTATTTTAATCCCATGCCATCTTATTAGGACCAACTTGAGTAGGTTGAGTTATAGTACCTAGAAGTAGAACCACCTTATCTTTGTTGCGATATTCAAAGATGGTTAGCATTTGGTATTTCTATGTGCCATAATTGTGACCATTGAACTTTTGATTCCACTCGAGGAATATTACTTAGAGCTGCCATAGCAAGTTTTTTAGTGAAAAAGCGTGATAATATGTAAGGCATGTACTTTGAGGCAAAAAAGTGGAAGGCAAAAAAGAAGAGATACTGAGGAGAGAGCTCAAAAAACTTAGGAGTATGTTGTCGAGTTTTTGATTCATGGGCTCGAAAATGGAGGCACCTAGAAAAAACTGATGGCAACCCAAATGAGCTCTCGAAAAACCCACCAAGAATACGAAAAAATATTCCAGTCTGGTACAAAAAATTAGGGTTTTGAGAAAATCCTAGGAGGCTGCAAAACAAGCTCCAAACAATAGCAGATTTGGATGAAATAGTTGCAGAAAACGACCAACAATGAGGCAGATTTTAGCGACGACGACTATTGTGTGGAGGTCGTGGTAGGAGTTGTAAGAAAAAAAGGGACTTGATGGTCATAGTGACTTCGCTCTCATGTTTTTAGTCACCATATCTCTACACAAAAGAGTTTTTTCTTCCATCCATTACAACCTATTCTTTTATTTTCATCATTTTTTTTCAGCATTTCCAAATCATTTTTTTCATCCATCTAGGATTTTTATAAAACAGTTCAATTTTTTGAGCAGATTTTTTAACCTACATATTCTTTGTGGGTTTTTTGTGATTATTTCTAGGTCTTTGTCAAAATTTTATTGGTTTGCATCTTAGGATTCATGCCATCGATACTTCATATTCTATGAAGTCTATACTTGAATCTTCCTTTGTTCATGCATTGGGGTCTGTGCCTTAGGGTTCACGATTTTTTGCCTCTTCATAATTTCTCATTTTCCGTTCAATTAGGTGAATCAGCAATTGACAATTCAATTGCAAGAATTACAACACATGGAAGTAGTGAATGATGGCTTTTTTCATGTATCATCACCTTCATGAGCTCGTTTTGGGTAATTGGTCTTGCCCTACTATGGTTGGACAAGATTAGGGTAAGTTTGACAAGTGCAATCAAGAAGCAATCATGCTTATCAAGCTTTTAGTGATTGATAATCAGCTGCCACAAGTGCCATCCGACAAGATAGGTGTAGTGATCTCGACTATTTTGAAGGATTGTCATGAGACATTAGATAAGAGTTGTGTGTTCTTCTTGAAGAACCAACTATTTCTATCATTATGTATGAGTGTATGTCCTTATAGAAGCTTCTGACAAAGATTAAGGACATTTGAGATGAGGTAGAGGTCAATGGTCAAAAAATGGAGGAAGATGATAATATGGTAGTCATAACCTTGAAGTGTTTTCCTAAATTCTATGACAACTTCATCAAACTATTCAACATTATTGCCGTGAATGTTTACTTAGAGTTTTTACAGTTGTGCACCGAACATTTGCAATAGGATCATTGGAAACAACAGTTTGGTAGCAGTGCAACTAAGTCCTTAAAACAAGTTTTTGTAGCCAAATCCTTTCACAAGGATAAAGGAAAATCTCAATCATCTTAGTAGAAAGGCTCTTGTTAGCATCAAAATTGCTCGAAGATGAAAATTTTAGTGTAACTGATGCCACAAATATGGTCAGTTGATAAAGGATTGTCAAAATAAACTTTCTTCTAAACAACAAAAGTAGGGAAGGGTTCAACCTAAGGTCAATGTCACAAAGCAGATAGATTTGCATTTAATGCTTTAATGGATCATGTGTAGGCTTCGTACATAGACTTTGGTGCTTCTTAACACTTCATTTGTTTGCGCGATTGGTTTACAAACTTCTCACCTTTCATGGGTTCAATTGTTTTTGGTGAAGAGTATACGATTGTCAACAAGGGCAATGTGCAAATACAGTTTGGTGGGCGAAATCTCATATTTCTTAATGTACACTACATTCCTTGTATGGAACTGAATCTTCTCTTAGTGAGACATATAATGCGATATTCTCCTTAGCTTGACGTGGTTTTCACTTTACACAAGTTTTCGACTGTTGTGTAGCTTGCACTATTGTGGTTGTTGGTATGGAGGATCATGGTCTATACAAACTTTTGGATTAAGGTAACTCTCTTCAGCATGCTTTTTGAACTAAATTATCTTCCATCAATGGTATCTAGCATTAGCAATATGGGCACTTGAACGTTCACTATCTTGCTTAGCTTGTTAGGGAGGATCTAGTTCTTGGAGGATATTCAAACTCAATGTCATCGAGTTTATGGAGTTTTTAGGCTGGGAAGCAACATGGAACACCATTCAAGGAGGTGACTCATAGCCAGCCTCAAAGGGATTGCAGTTGATCCTTGTTGATGTATGTGTCAAATGCATATTTCTTCTATTATTGGTGCCATGTATTTATTTCTTTTTGTTGATGATTCCAGTCGTAAAATGTGGGTGTACTTTCTCAAACATAAATTTGATGTGTTTACTTTGTTTAGGAAATTCAAGGCTTTAATAGAAAAAGAGTTAAATTGTTCTATAGGCACTCTTAGGCAAGGTAATGGAGGGGGAGTTTTGTTCTAATTTTTTCTCCAACTTATATGATACACATGGCATCAAACGTAGTTAACCACACCTTACACTCGATAGTGGAGCAATGTTGCTAATGTGGAAGCTACACTATTATTGAAATGACCAAGTCAATGAGGGAACATGAGTGTTCCAAAGAAAATTTCAGTAGAAGCAGTACTCATTGCAGTCTATCTCTTTAATTGATCTCCTACACAGGCTATTAAGGGGAAGTTTCATGGGGAAGCTTGGATTGGTTGCAAGCCTAGGATTAATCATTTGAAAGTGTTTGGCTCTTTAGCATATATTTAGATTGTAGATGCCCAACACTCTAGTTTGGATTCTAGGAGTTAGATACTTATGTTCATAGGGTACAATGACACAACCACAAGGCTTACCGACTAATTGATGTAGACATTGATCATCTTATCTTTAGTTGTGATGTTGTCTTTGATGAAGAATGAGGACCTTTTCAACTTTCCAAATTTGAGCAAAATTCCAAAGACCAAACATTGAAGGCTTCTAATTTGGTTGTTCGACTTCCATTTAGTTCATCTAATGGGGGGATGATGCAAACTCTAAATTTTATGATGCACTACTTGAATTCTCCCTGGATGATGCTCCTTTTGAACATGCTCTAGATCATATTCCAATTATTTATCCTACATTTGGCGTTGGCTCTTCTACTCTTTGGCCTGGGCTAAGACAATTAGCGATCTTTGTCCTGATGAGCTCGTTAAGGGTAGATGTTCTAAAAGCAAGAGTAAGCAACAAAAAACAATAATCATTCCTCTCATGGTCAACATTCATAGTATTTTTGAGCCTCAAACATATATTGAGGCTAAATGGATTCCTAAGTGGAAAAAGGCTATGGAGATTGAACATTATAGTCTTCTAACAAATAGCACTTGGGTCCTTTCTGACCTTCCTCTAGGGAAGAAGTCCATTAGTTGTAAATGGTTCAATAAAGTTCAATGCAAAGCTGATGGAGCTCTTGACAAGCTCAAAGCTCGTCTAGTTGCTAGATGATTCTCACAGAAAGTAGGCATTGACTATGAGGAGACTTTTTCTCTTACAACCAAAATGAATACCATACTGCTCTTTGATTTTCTAGCTAAAAAATCGTTTCTAGTTTCTATAATACATGAGTTCGCATTATATTTTCTATTAAGGATTTGTGTTTTTGGGTTTTACCCTTTTTCTAGAAAAATGATGCTTTGTTATCTTTCAATCATGGTACCTCGTAGTCTGTTTTGGGGCATTCAATTCCTCTAATAAAGTTTGGAGGGTTTTCAAATTTTCCCTCAAAATCATGACCATTGTTCTCATTGTGTGTCTTTGTTTCCAGGTGTTTAGGGGAAAATGGAAACAATGAATTTGTTAATGTAGATGAGCTGAGTTCATTAGTTAAACATCCTCACCCTAAGCCATTTAGTACAAGAGAAAGAGGGGCTTCCAAACATCTCTCTCAATGTAACCCAAGTTAGATTAGGACAACCCAAGTAAAGTGAAGGGATGTCAATATTAAACCCAAATTATATTTGGGAAGTATGTAAGAAAGTCCTCTTTCATGTAGTGTTCATTAACCTTAGATTTGTAATGCAATTAGATAGAAATGATTGATTAAGTCTTAGATTGATTTACTTGCCTAGGATTGATTGATATAAATGCAAGGAATACATGTGCAGCTCTACAAAGCAAGAAATTAATTCTGAGACACAAGGGGAAGAGAAAGTGATTGACCTCAAGAATGTTAAGTGGAAGACACATTTCTGCTCATAAAACAGAAGACTGGAAACTGCAAGGGAGAAATTGAGACCAGATCTGGAATCAAGAGTGAAAACCCATAAACCTTTGAAAAGTGCAGATCTCCAAGTACATGTGAACCTATACTGCTATATGTTCCACAAATTGACATATTTTTGCAATGTAGAAGACCAATCCACCTTAATTTTCCAAAAAGCTCCCAACAATAGGTTTTTGATTCCACATTCGCAATTCCAATAACCTGTTTCTATACACAAGAAAATAGATTTTTTTTTTTTTGGCGGTGGGGGCCCTAGATTGAGGAATCAACCTTGAAATTGAAATGATGATTATAAAGGAAATGCTAGCAAGTACTAGAATTGAATCTAACAATGAGGAATATAATTACCCTTGTAGATGCAATCAAATATAATATGCAATCAAGTATGTTAATCTAATAGCCTTGACTCAACACAAAAACCAAAAGGAAGTTATGTAAATCAAAACCTCATCTATGAGAATGCTTGTAACATGGCTTCATGAGTATTTGAATAACTTGAATGAAAGAATCAAAGATCTCCTCCTTGGAAGCCAAACTCCACTACCACCTTGGCAGAAGCAGTTTGATGGAAGAAGGAAGGAATGCAAGAATGCTTGATCTTGATGAATCGTTGAAGAATGCCAAAGATTACTTGCTTGTAGAGATCACTTGTGTGTATCTGATGTCCTTATGTGTGTGCATGATGTGAAAATGAAATGCCCAAGCTCTCTTATATGCTAGTTTTCGGGCTTGAAAACAAAGTGAGCTGATCAAGGCACCGAATGAAAAAAATTCAACACCCGAGACAACATGGGTCTCGAGACCAAATGAATCTAGGTATAGGCTGACTTGGTCGATTCATACCAGTATAGGTTGACCTATGCGTGAGGTTATCTTGAGGTCTTAAGGGTGGTGCAGAAAGAAGTAGAAATTGATGAATGCACTAAAAGATATGGCAAAAAAGGTAATAAAATAATACCTATGAGGACCATGCATAGAAATGAGTGATGACCTAGAGATTGGAGCGAAATTGGAACAAGAGAGGGGGACCAAAACCACCCTAAGGAGGGCTAAAAGGTCTCAAAAATAGTGCTTCCATTTTAAGATGGTATATTTAGTCCACACTTTAGTAGGAATATGAGGCGAGTCATACTCTCGGTCAAGGAAGAAGAACAGATAGAAAGACAAATGAAAAGTTATAGCGAGATAGAACATCTCCAAGCCCAAGTGTCAATTTAAATATCTGAGACACATTGGGCCCTGAGACCTAAATCCGTCTAGGTATAGGTTGACCGGTTTGACCTATACCTAAGTTTGTTGTAAGAAAAGATGACCTCAAGGTCTATGGAAAAGTGCAGAAAGATTCAGGAAATACTGAAAGTATCAAAAGATATGACAAAAAAGGTGATAAAATAGCACCTAAGGGCCATGCATAGAAAAGAGAGATGTCCTAGAAATTTGTGCAAGATGGGAAGGAGAGAGAGAGAGAGGATAAAACCACACTGAGGGCTAAAAGATCTCAAAATGAAGTGCTTCCATATTAAGACGATACATTTAGCCCTCACTTTAGTGGGAGTGTGAGGTAAGTTATACTCTCAGTAAAGGAAGAAGAGGAGAGATGAAGAGGCAAGTCACAACAAGATAGACTATCACCAAGCTCAAGGACATAAGCCCCACACACAGGATCCTAACTCCATTCTCATGTACAAGAGCACAAAAACAGAAAGAAGAGAAACAAAGGAAAAAAAAAAAAAAAAAAAGACTCAAAAGGGGTTAATACTAAATCCCAAATCAACATGCGAAAGAGACCACAGCTGAAGAAACATATCACCCACTAATATCATGTTTAGAAGGCTATTACAAAAACATAGAAGATCACATAGGAAAGACCAACATCACAAAAGATGATATTTCCATGATTATATGCTTACTAGCATGAAAGCAAAAGAGAGAGAGAGACATGATTATGTTGCCCAACAAGGTTTGTGTGCCTTATTGTGAACCACAAAGAGGAAAAACAAAAAAGGTAGGATTGAACGGTCTAGTACGGACGTGTGCCTGGTAGTTAATCTTGTGCACCCATAGGCGCCTTTACATGCATGTGTATGTATGCATGTGTACACCCATGTATCAATTTTCTTGTATCACCATGGTGTGTAAATATGTTTGTTCTCTTTGTGGATGGAGAAGGGCCTATTGTCTATAGAGATGTGTGTGTGTAAATGTGTTTCCTTGGGATGGACAAGAGTCACTTATACTCATTGGCGACTAGCACGCTGCAATGTAAAAGTGCATAAAATGTAAAATATAGTACAAGGAGGTCATATGCATGCCCCCCTTCTTATGATTACTATGTAGCCATAGATATCACAAGGAAGAGAATTAAAGATAACTACTTTTAACAATGAGGAGACATCCTTAAACATCAATATATGCCACAAACTTAGCAAAGACCATTGACTCTTACAAGCTAAGAAAATAGAGAATGTTAAAGGATATGTCACGAAAAGAGACCCTTGAAAGAAAGTGATCTTGTTGACAAGACATCTACCTTTAAAAGGAGTGTTTGAATGAAGATAACAACTTGAGGACAAAAGTAGGGGAGGAGAACAAGAGTGCACTCATTTAGCCCACTCATGAAGGATGACAAACTTTAAAACACATGATGTGGGAATTTTTATTTATTATGAAGATAGCTTTGCAAATAAAGAAGAGGTGATGATCACGAACATGCACTTCTAGCATGTAAGGGAGAATCCTAATCAAGACAAACATTCCTTATAGGAAAAGGATGTCACATAATAAACAAATGCCACTGCACTAAGGAAAGGTGATTCTTAGACAAAAAGAGAGAATACACGAACAGCCTTACCTCCCAAGTGTGAAGGCAAGATACATCATAGGATATGCAATTCCCAACAACAGAAGGTGCAAAAAAACATATCACATATGGAGTGAATGATAGAGAAAAATTGATGTTATAGATGTGTATTTAAATGACAAACATTCAAATCCAAGGCATGGAAATAATTTAAGAAGAGACAATCGTGTCTTGCATGAAACAAAGTATCACATGACAAAAATAAAAATATATAGTAAAATAATGCAAATCTATAAAGAGATGAAAAGGAAGATAACCATGTTATAGCTACTTAGTGGTTACAAGAGAATAACAAAGAGAACGGATTCTTGAGAGAAAAGAGAAAGCATATCCGATATATGCCCTAAAAGAGAGATACCTCATGACAAAGATGCACTTACAAGCATAAAATTGCACTCAAGATGTCAATCCTTATGTAACACAATAAATGCATGCAAAAAGAAGATCAAACTATAAAAGAATGCGCACTCATAAGGTACATTGGATGCAAAGAAGAGGAGAAGGACATATAATGCCTCCCTAAGTGGTTTCTATTTATACTAGACATGTGATTTAAAATAAATATACGATTGCACTCGGGATTTTAATCCTTATGTAACACAATAAATGTATGTAATAAAAGATGCCACCATATAAAAAGAAATAAGTCAACAAAGGGAGAAAATAGATCCTGCGATATAGAGACAAGCGAAATGACTATTATGTTGCTCACAAAGGAGGACAAGAGCTCACAAAGGATAGACTAGCAATGTCACATAGTGAGGAGCAACATAGTATGGATGTAGATGTATTAAGAAGAATGATCACGGAAAGGATATCATTCATCATCCCAATTCCTTTGAAATATACCATTAGAATTGAATTCTTTATATTGCAAATAATGATTTTGACTAGTCTTATAAACTTGATGAAGCATACAAAAAGATAATCTTTTAGGTATAATTAGATTGAAATGTAAAGAGAAGCATGCAATATGCATACATTCATCAAATAAAGGTGTTTGAATTTCCAAGTGAAGGATGTTGGTTTTGGTATAGAATGCTGGTGTGAAATCTAAAGTTCCCCAATCTTGAAGAGTTGATAGGCTGTCCATAGGGTCAAATGTGATTAGGATCCTTATAAGGTTGGATTTGTGAAAATGATGTCATAATGATCATCATTTTCAATAAGACTTGATTTGATTTGAGATGTGTCTTCAAAGGAACAAGAAAAATCATCAAGGATGTGATCCTCCACATCTAAGGTACTCTTTGGAGAAAGACAAACATAACTCACCAAGGCTTCATCTATAGAAGGAATATTAATGAAATGTATAGGAATTGGCTGATCATTAAGAGCAATAATCATGTTATCATCCGATTTTATAAAGGTTACTTCATGAGGAAGGGAGTAATCGGTGTCCTTATCCAAGGGTTTATCCCAAAAAATCATATAAGGATGGAAGAATTTACACATTCGGTGAGGAATAATAATGACACAAAAAAGTTTCACGAGGGAGAAAGTAGTCATTATCCATATCTAAAGTCTGGTCAAAGTCATCTTTAAAGATGCTTTGAAGAAAAGTTTTCATGAGAATCAATAAAAGGAAAGACTAAAGTGTTGTCATTTGCATGAAATGGAATATCTTGAAGATCATGAAGAAAGTTCGAAAATAAAGATAACAACCCCTTTGAAAATGAAATGCGATGACTACAAAGGAAATGTTTTTGTGTTTTATAATGTTTTAAACAAAATGCAATGCAATCTAAGGATGTAGGATGCAATTTTTTTATTTATTTTCACAATGCAAATAATGCAAATAAGATAAAGCAAAAGGAGATCTAAATACCACTAATGCAAACAAGAGCATACCAAGTAGATCTAGATGCAAAAGGAAGCAATCTAATTCCAACAAAAAGAAAGGGCACAAGTTGGGTTCACCAAAATATTTTGGGTGAAAATGGACGTGATGAATTTGTTAATGAAAACTAGATGAGTTTTGTTCAGTAGTTAAACATCTTCACCCTAAGCCATTCAATACAAGAGAAAGAGGGGCTTCCAAACATAACTCTCCTATAACCAAAGCTAAATTCACTCAACCTAAGTAAAGTGAAGGGATGCTAGTACTAAACCGAAATCATATCAAGGAAGTAGGCAAGCAAGTCTTCTTTTATGCAATGTTCATTAACCTTAGATTTGCAATGTGATTAGATTGAATTGATTGATCAAGTGCTAGATTGATTAAATTGATTAACTTGCCTTGGGTTGAATGACTTAAATGCAAGAAATATTTGTGCAGCCCTACCAAAGCAATAGATCAGATCTGAGACACAAGGGGAAGAGAAAGAGAGCGAATGACCTCAAGGATGTGAAGTGAAAGAAACCTTTATCTTTAGAAAACAAAAGCTAAGAACAGCAGAGGAGAAACTGAGACCACATTTAGAGTCAAGACTAAAAACCCAAAAACCTTTAAAAAGTGTAGATCTCCTGGTATAGGTCAACCTATAATGGTATAGGTTCCATCGAATTGACATGTTCCTAGAAGGTAAAGGACCAGTTGATCTTATTCTTGACAATAGGTTTCTGATTCCAAATTCGCAATTCCAATAACCTATTCTTGTACAAAAGAAAAATGGAATTTTCTTGCAGGGGGGGGGGGGGGCGCTTTCCTTGGTCAAGCCTTAGATTGAGAAATCAAGCTTGAAATTGAAATGATAATGATAGAGGAAATGCTAGCAAGTAGTAGAACTGCATCGAAGAACGAGGAATATAATTACTATTGTAGATGTAAGCAAATTTAGTATGCAATCAAATATGTTAATGTAATAGCCTTGACTCAACACAAAAACCAAAAGGAAATTATGTAAATCAAAACCTAATCTATGAGAATGCTTGTAACATGGCTTGATGAAGATTTGATCAATTTGAATGAAAGAATAAAAAATCTCCTCCTTGGAAGCCAAATTCCACTACCACCTTGATGGAAGAAGCTTGATGCAAGAAGGAAGGAATGCAAGAATGCTTTATCTTGATGAATGCTTGAAGAATGCCAAAGATCACTTGCTTGTCGATATCACTTGTGTGCATATGATGTCCATATGTGTGTGCATGATGTGAAAATGAAATGCCCAAGCTCCCTTCTATACTTGTTTTTGGGATTGAAAACAAAGTGAGCTGACTAAGGCATCAAAATAAGCAAATTAAACACTTAAAGACAACATGGGTCCCGAGACCAAAAACCCTTTGGGTATAGGTTGACCAGGTCGATTTATGCTTTCGGTTATCCTGAGGGATAGTCCTAAGGTCTCGAGGGGGGCCTAGAAAGAAGCAGAAAATGATGAATGTACTAAAAGATATGACCAAAATGGTGACAAAATAATACCTCTGAGGGCCATGTGTAGAAATGAGTGATGACCAAGAGATTGGAGCAAAATTTGAAGAAGGGAGTGACCAAAACTGCACTAAGGAAGGCTAAAAGGCCTCAAAGAAGTAGTTCCATTTTAAGACAATACACCAGTGAAGGACAATTCAGCTATTCAATGTCATGTCCCCAATTTCTGCCCTTCGTTAGAGACAACATTTCTAGCAAGGTTGGTCTATTATCTGGTTCCCATAGGCCAGTAGAGCATAGAGGGAACCAACCCAAGGGCTTTGAGAGTCATGCATGAGCTTCCCAAGTAGTTTGGAGCAGTACACAACAGTTTTCTACAATTTAGGAGGGATTCCTAATTTGTAGGGATTGACTAGGAGTGGTCTAGGAGGCATTTGGAGACCTCGGCGAACGTTTTGGAGACTTAGAGTGCATCTCCTATTTTTTAGGAGGCATTCCTATTTTTTAGGAGGAACTCCCAGTTTAGTGACAGTTCTCTCAGAGGTGCACACAGTAGGGGAGAGTCATTGGGACTCAATTTTGGTTGATTGGGGTTGTCTCCTACTTTTTAGGAGCATCCCTAGATTTTAGGGATGGACTGCCAGTTGACCCATCTTGTTCGGCATCAGTCACAGACAGGTGACAAGGTTATATTCATGTTTGATTGGTCATTTTGGGCCTTTTGGGACCATTTGGGAAATATTTTAATATATTTTAATATTTCCTAAGTTGGTGATTAAATAAATTAAAATAAGGTTAATAATATAACCATTTTGGAGTAATAAGGGGATTCTGGCTTCAGTTGATCAGGTACTCGTACACCTATGTGTTATAGCTCGTTGGAAAGGTCTCGAATTATTATACATGATCTTTACTATCTGTAGACTTTTTGGTGCCTTCAGCTATGGAATTTTAATAAAGTAATGTTTTTCCTATAGCATGGACGACTTTAATTGGGAAAATGTTATTTTATTATATTTTATTTTAAGGGCAAAGTGTAATTTCCCTTTAGGGTTCGATTTATAGTTGGAAGGGGATATAAGGAGATGGAGACCTAATTTCTTATTATCTTTTGCATATTGAAAAACTTGTTTTTGTGAATTGGCTTTGAGAGAGCAATTCTTCATCTGGGACGCAAACCCCAGGTTCTGGATTGGCTGGTACGTAGCCCTCAGCAGTTATTGGCATTGGATTCTTCAGACAGTGTGCGTTGCTATCAAGGATAGAGTACGCCATTCTTTATTATAGATTCAGGTTGCAAATTTATGGTTTCAGTGTTGCAGATTGATTCTTTCAGCTGGGATGTGATTCCTTGCAGTCTTAGGGCCGCCATTTGCAGCAGTTTGGCATCATTGTTGGATGTAAGCTCCTTGGAACTGCATTGGATTTATTATTTGGCTTTATAAATCAGAAATTTGCCTGGTATGATTTATAGCAATTCTGATTTGGCTCTATGCTCTTATTTATTTTCAGTCTCCTCTCATGTTTATTGTTCATTATTCATTACTATTGTGAAAACTATCAAAAAACACAAAACAAAAACAAAACCTTCTGCAACTTCTGTCTATTCTCAAAGACCATCAAATAAATCACAGGAAAATATAGTTTATTAATTTAAAAACTACAACAGATCAACAAGGGCATCCATCAGGGATCTTTCAGTGGTATCAGAGCTTGCATCCTGCTAGCCTGTAGGGTTTGTGAGAAATTGTCACAACAGATTTTGGCATCTGGGTATTGGATAAAAAGTTTTGATAATTCATTTCAGCATCTGGGTACTGGCAAAAAAGTTTTGATAATTCATTTTGGCATCTGGGTATTGGATAAAAGGTTTTGATAATTCATTTCAGCATCTGGGTACTAGCTAAAAAATTTTGATAATTCATTTTGGCATCTAGGTACTGGATCAAAAGTTTTGATAATTCATATTAGCAGTATAGGGTCGATTTTTGCTCTGGCATGTTAGTTTTAATTGTTCAGCGTGGTAGTTCATTATGGCAAAATTGTTAAGAGATATAAGCCTGTGGAAAGAATGGGAACAGTCACAAAAAAAAATCAAGCTTCAATTGCAGCAGTTCAATGATTCTATGTCAAAGAAATTTGGACATGCTAGTGGATCATCATCTTCTTCTAGAAAGGATCCATTGCCACTAGACAGGATAACGGAAGTAATTAGCATACTTGAGGAGTATAATACTCTTCCTCAATATGTTAGGGAGAACTTTCATTTCAAAGATTACATTGACATGCATCCAAAAATTTGTCATAAGGTTCAGCTTGCAAAAAAAGAATACCATGCCATAGTTGATGATATCTTTTCATGTGAGAAAGAAGATTTGTGTCAACCTATCCATGTTCATGATAAAAACACCATAATGGATCAGTCACTTGCAGAGTATGCAGAAGAAAGGCATGAAGATGTGTTATCATTTGAGTTGCAGCCTATGAAAAACAAAAATCAGTCATCATATGGGATTCCTAAAGAAGAAATAACTCTAGATCAGAAGGAGACACATAGCACACCATTGATTCATCAAGTGGATCACAAAATGGAAGAGATTACAATCATGGATCAGTCCATTAGGGATGCTGAAAGCATGTCTCCAAGGTCTGATACCTATTCTAATTTTTGGAACAGTAGCTCTAGTCATGTGGTATCATCCATTTCACATGAAGGTAATGAGGTTGTTGAGTCTTCCTATGATGGTACTCAGGTTAAGTGTGTTGCACATGAGATTTATATTGTGGATTCAAACCACAAAGGTTTTGATTGTGTTTACCCCACATTGGAAGATGTGAAAAAGGCTCAAGAGACGTGCAATGGATGGTCACATAGAGCTAAGAAGGCCAAGCCGCTTGCTGCCCAAGCAAGACAACACTTACAAGAGGTCAAGGAAAAATGCAATCAGCTTGATAATGCAAGAAGACAAAGAGAGTCATACATTAGATCCTTATTTCTTCCAAGGGAAGAAAGTGAGGATGTTGAGCATACAAGGGAAGCGCTTCTTGAGGTAAGTCCACAAGAAGAGCATGTTGAGATGTGTGAAGAGGAAAAGAGTTATGATTTAGAAAACTCAATTTGGTCTAGTTTGCATCATGAAGTTTATGACATTCCTCTTTTAAAGAGCCCCTTAAAGGCTCCAAACAATGATGATATTAGTTTCACACTTGATGGACCAGCCACAAGTGTTATTTTCATTTGTGTGGAATGGAACATTATTGATTCTGATTTGGTTAGTCATGCATCATCTACAATGGAAGGACAATTGTTAAGATCATATGAAGCATCTTGTCTTAAAGAGATGATTAGGGAGACTAAGAGGCTGCTTACTAAGAAGATATTGCATTTTGATAATGTTTGGTTTGTTTGGCATACTACACCTTGGAGTTTGTTAGTAATGGAAAACATATCAGTTATGGAGATAGAGGTATGGATCAGATTTTGGGCAGCTAAGGCAGTTAATGGGACATGTTATATTTGTTTGAACACACCCCATGGACCAGCACCTTTAGAGGAGTTGCCTACCTTGGAAGGAGAGGCAAGAGAAGACCACAAAAACATTGTGGAAAAGTATCAACATACTTCTGATTTTCTGACTTTGAACAGCAATTCTCTTTCATCTCATGAGTCAAACTTTGAACCTTGGGTTGGTTACATTCAAGTTGGGGTGTTCAAGTGTGAAGTTGATCCTTCCCTACTAAGAGTTGATGATATATTAAGTTGCATACCTAGTGGACCAGCCACAAAGAGCCTGTCTTTGTTGAGAATTAGAAACATCTCTCATTCATCAATGGGTTTATCACCTCTTCCATATGATAGGGCAATGATGTACCTTTTGATTGAAGATTCAGAGTTTTTAAATATTACATTGGGCTTTCAAGATCAGAATATAAGGAACTTCGTTGGTTACATGGTTAAACAAAACATTTACTTAACAACCTTTAATGAAGGCACACTAATTTCTGGAAATATAAGTAATGTTGCAGCAGTTGTTTGGAGGACTTGGAAAAGTATTCAACAAACTTTCCTTGCCGATGATTGGCTCATTTGTGAATTCCTAACAACATTGGTTGTTGGTAGTAATTGTGGCTTCATTTGGAGTGAAGTTCTTAGTTGGTTAGATGAGGTACAATTTCACAACAACAACATAATGAGTATCCACATGCCGGAGGGATGTGTCAGTGCAAAGATTTGGGATCTTGGTATCACCATGTGTTGGGCATTTCTTCAGTGGATTCATGTTGAGTTGCTTCACTTTTGGTATACAGATGTTTACATCAGAGTAGCGCAGTGGTTGGGTGGAGCAACATTTCTTAGATCGATATGGGATTCAGGAATTGATAATCCTACAATGTTGGGTACAAATGACACATGCTTTGGTTTTTCTCATGATGGCATACATACTTCATCTTCGAGTTTGTCATCTACATCCATTGATATAGCAGTGGTATCCTCGTTGATTGGTGATTCCATAGTCTTCGATTCCTTATGGACTGGTGGCTGTCCAAGTTGGAATCATTTACTATTTGACTTGGCATTGACTACATCCATGATTCAGTATGAGGGCATTGAGGAGTGTTTCTTTGGGACATTTGTTGTTTGGCATTGGTATGATGACGTCTATGATATCATTCGAGTTGCTGGTCAGAATTATAGCAGCATTGTTAGGTGGTCATGTGGGTTGGAATACTGGTTTATGGGAGTTCACTTTCACACCTTGCTGGTCTGCTTCATTGTATGTATGTTTCATGGAGCGCGGTTGAGATACTTCATCTCATTCAGTACATTTGGTATTTTGGTTTGGGATCCGGGCCCTGGTTTCATTGATACATTGGTGCTTCAGGGTCCTAATGAATTCCTTCACAACTTGTGGTTCACTAATATTTATATTAGAGTGACGAAGTGTCAGCATGGTGGTTCCCTTTTGAGGCAGACTTAGAATCCTGGAATCACTTGGATTTCCAGTTCAATAGTTGAGGATGTGGAAGCCAATGTAGGCTTACTAGAGTTTCCGCCTTTAGTGTTCCAGTTTGGTTCTTTCAGAGAGCAGTTCATTGAGGAGTTGACAGAGTTGGTACAGTATTTGATTGCTCTTCCTTTAGGGGGTTTTCAGGAGGTTACTTGTTTGGGTGCAGTGCAGGACAGTGTTTCTAGAAGATGGAATTACAAACCTTCCAGGATGGCTTGGGACCTTGGGATCATTCTTGGTTATGGTATGGACTTGCCTGATGTTTGTGGAGTTGGATTGACATTGCTTGAGGACAAGCAATCTTTGGGAAGGGAGGACTGTCATGTCCCCAATTTCTGCCCTTCGTTAGAGACAACATTTCTAGCAAGGTTGGTCTATTATCTGGTTCCCATAGGCCAGTAGAGCATAGAGGGAACCAACCCAAGGGCTTTGAGAGTCATGCATGAGCTTCCCAAGTAGTTTGGAGCAGTACACAACAGTTTTCTACAATTTAGGAGGGATTCCTAATTTGTAGGGATTGACTAGGAGTGGTCTAGGAGGCATTTGGAGACCTCGGCGAACGTTTTGGAGACTTAGAGTGCATCTCCTATTTTTTAGGAGGCATTCCTATTTTTTAGGAGGAACTCTCAGTTTAGTGACAGTTCTCTCAGAGGTGCACACAGTAGGGGAGAGTCATTGGGACTCAATTTTGGTTGATTGGGGTTGTCTCCTACTTTTTAGGAGCATCTCTAGATTTTAGGGATGCACTGCCAGTTGACCCATCTTGTTCGGCATCAGTCACAGACAGGTGACAAGGTTATATTCATGTTTGATTGGTCATTTTGGGCCTTTTGGGACCATTTGGGAAATATTTTAATATATTTTAATATTTCCTAAGTTGGTGATTAAATAAATTAAAATAAGGTTAATAATATAACCATTTTGGAGTAATAAGGGGATTCTGGCTTCAGTTGATCAGGTACACCTATGTGTTATAGCTCGTTGGAAAGGTCTCGAATTATTATACATGATCTTTACTATCTGTAGACTTTTTGGTGCCTTCAGCTATGGAATTTTAATAAAGTAATGTTTTTCCTATAGCATGGACGACTTTAATTGGGAAAATGTTATTTTATTATATTTTATTTTAAGGGCAAAGTGTAATTTCCCTTTAGGGTTCGATTTATAGTTGGAAGGGGATATAAGGAGATGGAGACCTAATTTCTTATTATCTTTTGCATATTGAAAAACTTGTTTTTGTGAATTGGCTCTGAGAGAGCAATTCTTCATCTGGGACGCAAACCCCAGGTTTTGGATTGGCTGGGACGTAGCCCTCAGCAGTTATTGGCATTGGATTCTTCAGACAGTGTGTGTTGCTATCAGGGATAGAGTACGCCATTCTTTATTGTGGATTTAGGTTGCAGATTTATGGTTTCAGCGTTGCAGATTGATTCTTTCAGCTGGGATGTGATTCCTTGTAGTCTTAGGGCCGCCATTTGCAGCAATTTGGCATCATTGTTGGATGTAAGCTCCTTGGAACTGCATTGGATTTATTATTTGGCTTTATAAATCAGAAATTTTCCTGGTACGATTTATAGCAATTCTGATTTGGCTCTATGCTCTTATTTATTTTCAGTCTGCTCTCATGTTTATTGTTCATTATTCATTACTATTGTGAAAACTATCAAAAAACACAAAACAAAAACAAAACCTTTTGTAACTTCTGTCTATTCTCAAAGACCATCAAATAAATCACAGGAAAATATAGTTTATTAATTTAAAAACTACAGCAGATCAACAAGGGCATCCATCAGGGATCTTTCATTCAACATCAGGTTGGATGTTTTGTGTTGATTTCTAGTTAGTGGTTTTGCAGATTCTTGGAAGTTTCGTGACATACTTGTCTTGGTGGTAGAGTCTAGGCTATTGTCCTTTGTTGCAGACTATTCTGAAGATGGGGACAACCTTCTCTATTTTTTTTGGCTGGTGTTGGTCTTTGACATTCTGCAGATCCAAGGAGGGCTTTAACACCAACATAATGTTTTGATGGATTTGTAACTAGTAAGTATAAGACGTGTAATTGTCTTTTGTAGAGTAGTTGATAGAATGACCCTTTAAGGGAGGGTATTAGATTATTTTTAATATCCTAGGTTCTAGCTAAATTTAGCTTGTTCTTCTAAAACCTTAGTTAATGGTCTTTTAGGTTCTATTTTGAGTTTTGTTAATTTAATCTATTTTTAAACCATGTTACTATTAGCATTTGTAAACTCTATTTAAGATTTTGTATTGTTAATAACAATTAAATTCATTTTTTGAAGTGTCAGTTTTATTTTGAGTTTTCTTAATTTAGTCCATTTTTAGACTATGCTATTATTAGCATCTGGAAACTCTATTTAAGAGTGTGTATTGTCAATACAATTAATTCTGTTTATTAAAGAAGGCATTGACTTTGGAGGCCTTTATTCTTAGAAGCAAAGTGAGTACATATTGCTCATTCTTGCCTTAGCAGAGTAGTTTGGTTGGGAAGTCCATTAGATGGATGTTATGTGTGCCTTCCTTAGTGGTGAATTATAGGGAGAAGTTTACATGTTGCAACCTTCTAGTTTCAAGGTTGTTAGGTGTGTAGATTAGTGAAAGCACTCTATGGCCTGAGAGGATTTTTGGGGGTTGGCTATGTCCATTGAAAAATACAATAATAGAAATTGTGTGTGTGTGTGTGTGTCTATTTATATATATAAATTATTAAGTTTTGTAGCTCACACTAATAATATTCTTTAATTACTATCCAACGTTCAATAAGAGATTACAAATATATAGGGTGGATAGTCTAACTTCCTATAACAACTCCTCTAGCTTCTTATTGTAAGTTAAGCGGGTTCAACCACCATAATTCTCTCCCTTCTATTGTCACACTTCTAAATTTCTATGTGAGACATGTTATGTTGTTAATAACTCAATATCCTCACACACTATCATTCTCTAATATAATATAATATCTAGTTATTTCTCTATAACTTAATATTAGCTTTGTAACATATTAATTCTTAGTACCATATATTAAATCAAATAATAAAAAATTCGTGGAAATTAATTATTTTGCTTTTGTTCTAATAATAGAAGTAACTGCCATCCTTTAAACATGAACATGAAAACTAGTGCATTAGCTAACCCATGCTAACCTTAGAACATTAAGGAATAAAATTTCTTGCAAGAAAAGGAAAACATAATAACAATGTAACTGAAATAAGTACCTTCCATTTCCTATGAACATGCAAAGTTAGCTTCACTTGCTATCCAGATATAAGTTACTAATTACTATTCACATGAAGCTGAATCTAACTAATTTCCATTTCGTTACTCAAGCATCATAAGTCTCAAATAAGAATGTAACTCCAATTATCATGGAAGATAACTAATATCTAATTATTACGCAAAGAACTAACAGTATATCAATTAGGTATAAAACCTGTACTTGTTGTTCCATTCATGTTGTTCACTGAGGGTTACTACCTGTAGCATAGGACTACCTTGGACAAGGTTTTACAGGTGCATGCACTGTACTTCGTGCTGTCATTGTCACCACCAACTTGTATGTTGAGTCCTTTAGACTCGTTAAGGGTTTTAAGGGTTCCACGACCCATCCAAGGCTTGTCATCCATTTTCAGCATTTATGATTCATTGATCTAAGACTGAAACACATTGGCACAAGCAGAACCTTGACTGTCCAATGTTCAATAAGAGATTGCAACTATATAGGGTGAGTAGTCTAACTCCTATAACAACTCCTCTAACTTCTCACTCTAATTCTAGCTGGATTCAACGGCCATAATTCTCTTCTTCCTATTGTCAATCCCAAATCTCTATGTGAGTCATGTTATGTTGTTAACAACTCACATATTATTGTCCTCACGTACAATATATTCTCACTATAATACAATTTTGAGTTATTTCTTTACAACTAAATATTAACTTTGTAACATACCAATTTTAACTACCAGATATTAAATCAAATAATGAGAAATTCATGAAAATTATTTTTTTTGCTTTTGTTTTCTCAACAGAAGTAACTGCCATCCTTTTCACATGAACATGAAAACCAGTGCACTAACTAACCCATACTAATGTTAGAAAATTAGGGAATAACATCTTTTTGCAAGAAAAGGAAAACATTATAATGATGTGACTGAAATAAGCACATTCCATTTCCTATGAACATGCAAAGATCCAGTTATAATTTACTAACTGCTATTCACATGAAGCTCAATCTAACTAATTTCCATTTCGTTACTCAAGCATCATAAGATCTCAGATAAGATAAGATAAGATTATAATATTAATGTCCAACAAAAGACCAAAAAGAGGTCTATGGGACTGAAAGATTACAGCAGTGAGGTAGACACCAACAGGACCACACAAAGGTGTCCAAAAATAAATGAATACAACCAAAATAATAGCAACAAAGAACAGAGATAGAAAAAGCGCTAGGAGTCTTTCTTGGGCGAGAAGAAATCAGTCACGGAATGATACACATGCTGATGTGTAGAGGTACTATGCTGTCTCCAGTTACTCACAAAGGAGTGTCACTGGTGCAAATAGCCAGAATGGGATCTGACACATCTAGAAAGCCCATTAGGTCGAATAGAGCTAGAGGGCCTTTTCACACCACGCAAAGGGGATAATGGTGTAAAAAAGTCAGTAATGAGCTAAGTAGATGAGTACCGGTGTGGAAGCGGTGTTTGGATCGCGTTATCATGAAGCGTGGTGGCCTCAGGAAGATAAAGTGCAAGGCATCTCTGATCATAATAGCTGAAGAAGTCATAAAGAGAAAAGCACTCCCAGAACAGACAAAAGAATCTCCCTCTGATCTCATAATAAATAGGGCATTGAAAAAGGAAATGAGCCTCGTTCTCCACCTCCCCTAAAGTGCAGAGCATATATATTCGTTCCCCACTATCAACATGATGATCAGTCCAAGCCCGAAGATAGTGAGAACCAACTCTGAAAGAACCTAAAGAGATCCGCAGGGCATGAGACGAACACCGTGAAAGATAGCTAGGATGGGCAATAATCCCATCAGAAATCTCCAAAAAGTGTGCCGCATAAAAAGACATTCGTGGGCGTAACCTGCCAGGAGGGTTAACCTAGGTAGTAGTAATGTAACCTCTATAGATATCAAGATGAACATGCTCATTTAACTCCTGCTGAGAAGGGAGAAGATGAGCTGGGGCATCCAATGAAAATTGAAAAGGGGGGAGACGATCAATGTCAATCCCAATCGAACTCAACAAAGAAGAAACCTATGCATACCAACATCACATGTGAGACCCAGACTCAGTAGTCATAGTGGAAACAGAAGAGCAATAAGCTAAATAAGAGTAGCTGTCTCGGTCCCCAACAGTATCCACAAATACGATGAAGGAACCAAACCAAATAAAAAATGGTTGCGAGTCTGAAAGGATGAGCACAAAACTCAGCAAAAATGACACTGTGAGGGGTGAACCCCTGACATCTGATGATGCACCTCAAGAACAAAGTCCGAACCCACTCAATCGTGGTCGAATCCGAGCTAAGAAGAGAAGGGCCCCAAACCACAAAACCATACAGAACAGTCGGTCGAACAAGAGCATCTAAGAGAGATAGCTTAGACAAGGTATCCTAGAAGTGATGTCTGAAGCACTGCTTCTCAAGCAAAGCAAGAGAACCCATACCCTTATTAACTCTGGGCTGAATAGCTGGTCTCATACTAAACCGTGAACCGGAAAACATAACCCCCGGATATGTGTAGGATGAAGTGAACTCAATCTCCTGCCCCTGAAAAATGAAGTGAAGATGAGTAGTCTTTGAACAATTAAAGATCATAAGTTAACTGAGTAGTCTTACCCAAGTTAACTGCAAACTGTCTCTGATCACAAAATAAAGCCAAGCCATCGAGAATTCTCTGTAAGTTGTTTGGAGAGGAAGCAATGAGAACAACATCATCCAAAAAAAGGAAAGAGATTAGAACCTGATGAAGATAACAACCATCTCTCGGGAGAAAAGACTTCAAGAGGAAGTCCTCAAGCTAATCAATATATAACCCAATTAAAGTAGGAGAGAGAGGACACCCCTGGTTAACCCCAATGGTGCTATGGATCGGATCTAAGAAGCCCTCAGGACTCCGAAATTTTCCAACCACAATCTCATACAATCTCATAATAACAATACACAGCATCTCAAAAATACCAGTCTCCTTAGGTCTCTCAAACAAAGCCACCCTAGGAACAGAATCAAAAGCTTTGCGAAAATCAACAAAGCAACAGTAGACCTTCTCCAATCTGTGTTTGGCCTCCTCAATAATAGCCCGTAGGGTGAAGATGTGATCCATAGTCTGATAGTCCATTCGAAAACCTGCTTGCCCTCTAGCCCTACAACCAATCCTGTCGAGCTCCGTAGATAGCATAGTATTAAGAGCTGTCGCATACAGTTTGGCAAAAGTATGCCCAATCATGATGGTTCTGTAGTTCCTTGGATCAGAGATAGGGCCGGTCTTGTGAATGGGATAAATTAAATGCCTAGACTAGGAGGTCAGAAACCGGTATGAATCACTCTATTAAAAGGAATAGAGAGATAGGGCCCCGAAACTAAGGTACCGAACTTGAAAAGCTTAGCCTGGAAACCCTCCTCATCAGTAGCTCTACTACACTTCATGGATCTGATTGCGTCATAAATGTGGCAATGGGTGAAAAGGCGGACAAAAGGAGGCAAGGAGGGGTGAATGGAAGGCTGCCTAGGAATGTCATAAAGAGCCATGGTATGCAAGGTGAGGGAGCGAAAGTCAAGGGTGGAGGGCGGAGGGGAGTTATGGGGGAAAAGAGTGCGCGAAAAGAGCTGGGGATTGCGGATCAGCGTGGAGCAAAAAGACTTAGAGGCAACAAAGTTACACTTCTTACTCTGAAGCAAGCGGAGATAAGATGAGCGAATACTGGCAAAGTCAGTGGAGTGAACCTCAAAAGCAGAGTGCATAACACGATGGAAGGATTTGCAGTTCGAATCGAACCACTAGTTCATGGGGCAGGTACTACGACATTTTCTGCGAAGGAGCAAAGGACGATGAGAAATGGAAAGGGTGTCTGACTCAAGGATAGCCGACGTGAGCAAGTCAAACATGGAGGCGGCCTCGCACGAGTCTGAGAAGCATGAGGGGCTGAGGAGTCTCAAAAGATGAGCGGAAAAGAGCTCACAATCGCCATTAATAAAACGAAGGCGAATGGGCGAGCGAACAGTGACAGACGAATGATGAGGCGACATGAGAGGGAAGAGGCTAAGACGAATACTGAGAAGAGCATGATCCCCCAGAGGAAGGCGCAAAATGGTAAAATTGTGAATGCAAGGTATGAAGGAGGGACAGGCAAGAGCATAATCAACGACACTAGCACCACCTCAATGAAGCCAACAAGTAAAGAGCTCAGAACCAGTGAAGTAGGAGAGGCCGTTCAAGATCACCAAGCCAGAAGACTCACAGAGCCGTAGCAAATGTCTACCATAAATAGTTAACGGCCCAGGCACATCCTCTGAACCCCTCTGAAGCCCTAAATAAGCTGGATCAATCTCAGTGGAGCATATAACTCTAATTATCATGGTAGATAACTAACATCTTAATATTATGCAAAGAAATAACAATATATAATCAGGTATAAAACTTGTACTTGTTGTTACATTCATGTTCTTTTCATTGCTTTTGTCCTCCACGGGTGAAAGAGTGTTATGAGGGTTTTTTGCCTGTCAACCTTGGATCTTTCAATGGTGACCTAATGGTTAGCTGCATGACCTCCACAAGGATGTAGCCCAACCCTTCCCAAGGGCATGTGTACATGGCTTCACTTTTCTATTGCCATTCAAGACTTGGTGTACAATCCACAACTATCATAGCTAGCCAACTTATAGACATCTTCGCCTATATGGGCGACCTTCCTAGCTGGACATTGCTCAGCAGAACCTTTATGGTTCCATGGTTATTGACCATTCCATAGGGAGTTCCTTACCATTCGTTGCTAATATCAACATAAAAGTGTGATTGACATCCCTTTCAAAATGCAACCACATTAATAACTAATCAGGTTCGACTAGAATTTTCAAAGTTATTCAACATTCTTATAGATTACGTACTGTCAAGTTTGTAATGATTTGGTTTAACCCAACCCAGGATTGTTTGCTATCCATAAGATCTATAGTGTTATAAAATTATCTAGGTCACGTTGCAAAATGTTTAATGGTTAAGCATACCCCACAAATCACCATTCCTCAAGTATTATAGGTTGTCTTGATGATAGAGACTAAGAGATATGTCCATAAATTTCAGAAAAAAGGTATACAGAGTTATATAACAATCCAGATTCATGAGGATGTTAAATAGGCTCCTATTAAAAGACAAAATTGCCAAGAGTATATGGTTTCATAACAAAATTATAAATTCACAAATCTAATTGAGAGTTGCAAAATTTCATAATGAGGAAAGGATTCATAATAATTTGTGTCATATGGTATTTATTCTGTTTTTAGTCTTTCCCGACCTTAAGAACTTGTCATGCAATATGCAATTATATTGTCTGACTGGCCAAGGATCATATGAACACATTTCTGATCCTATATGATGTCTTTGTTTAGCTCGTGCCCAATTATTAAGTTAAGGGTCAGACTTGATAAACTTCTTAAATCTTACTAGAGAACAATCGTTTGCTAACACTTTTTTCACCATAGGTTAATAATTAGGCTATACACCCATACCCTAGGTTCATTACATCCATACCCCTATTGATGAACTGGGGCATAAAAGACTTGGACCAATCCTAACTTCCAAAAGATCCAATTCTTTTAGTCTATTTAAAGGTTCTACCTGATTCAAGCTGTCTCCTAACTGCAGGTACATGTTATTATCTAGTATTTTCTATACTTTAATCCTTTTGTTCAATTTAGATTTGTGGAGGTCCTTACTCTTAGTTGTATTATGGTTCCAATATAATTCATATAAAAGATCTTATTACTCAAGTTTGTTACTAGGAAGATTATATTCTCTCAGTGGGATGATATGGCATTATAGTGCAAATGACCAAGGTTGTTCTATTAGTTTTTAAATGAATGAGAAATTACTTATTTAGATGAGCACTATTCCTATATATATGCACAGGTGTTTCTTTTTGAATGAAATCATAGGAAATTTGTATTCCTTCATGTGCAAAGTATACATACGTAAGCGTATCTAACACATTTAAATAGGCGTTTCCTTGAAAACACTAGAATGTATATATATATATGTATATATATTCTGATTGAAAACAAAGAGAATCATCAATGAGACTGAAACATTTATGTGAAGCAAGGAAAAAGATGGCTTGGTGATTCTTTCTTTCCTACATGCATTACATAGAAAGACTTAAGCTTCTACCGATGAAAAGCAGTAAACCCAACTCCGCATTCCTTTTATTTAAAATGTGAGATACAATACATGTTTATAGATGAATAAGAGGCATTGCATCCCTTCAAAGCACAAACTCTGTCAGCAACAATTTAGAAGGAACTGTTAGAATGATTAGATAACTGGGGGGGGGGTGAATCAGTTATCCTTAGGTCTAGATGTACCAATTTATTTAACAACTTAATCATACTCATAAATCCACTCGGCCAATATAACAAGTCATCAGTAGTCCAGTTTATTGATCTCATCACTTAGCTCTTTGTTTAGTGTTAGCCGAATAACAGAAACATATAACAATAAATAGCATGAAACATGAAAACAACATTCACACAAGTATGACACCAAGATTTAATGTGGAAACCTAATTTGGGAAAATCACCAAGTAACATGCTACCACTTTTTCATTCTTCTAAAATGAGCCCGGTTAAGAGCCAACCCTATTAAAGGTTACAAAACACACTGCTAGGTGTGACCTTGCTAAAGGATTTAATCACTCTATTAGGAGTAGCCTCGTTAGAGGTCTTAAAAACATCCCATTAAAATGTCACCTTGATTAAAGGATTTATAATATAACTGTTAGGTCAACCTTGATTGAAGGATTTTACTTCCGCAATGGTTAGAAAGTAATAGCTAGGTTGATCTGATAAAATACAACTCACTTTGCAAGTTTAGATCTCCATTCGACTCATTCCTGGTTCATTGACTAGACTTCATCACATTCTCCATCTTTGATCTGCTTGGCAACACTTAAAGCAATCACACTATCATCAACTTCTCACTTTTCCTTTGCAACTATGTTCTTCGCTTGTTGTCCACAAATGCGCCAACAAACAACAACAATAAAACATCTCCTATGTCTCCTTAAATAGATGGGTTTAATCTTTTGCCGCCTGCAGATCTTAGGGTTTGATCAAATTCATTGAATCTGTTCATTGTTCCGTCTTTCTACTTCTTTCTTGAAACTTATCTTGAATCCTCGCCTTAGATCGCTTAACAAAATCAATTCATGCATTAAATACACCAACCCATCAATCGTTATCTTTTATGTGTTTTGACCAATTCATAAATTCAATTGTGTCGGCCTCAAATCTTGATTCTTTCTCAAACTATTAAATTATTGACACTTAGTCATCACTACGTTCTTCAACTTGGTCATCACGAGGTAGTTTGGTCACTACTGATTTGTCTTGCTCGGCTTACACTTGCTCGCTCGACAATCATTGCGCTTTGTCGTTACTTTAGATTCTCTTCATCTTGCTCGGACATTACCATCACTCGGCTAATACTTAAGTTCCTTAATCTTCTGCTCGGGAATGTTTAACTTCTTCATTGACCTAGTAGCCTGCTACTCGGTCAAGCTTGTGTTTTACTCAGCTTCTTGACTTCTATCAATCATTTCTTCTACACTTCTACTCATCTTTCTTCTTCACTTAATACAATGATTAAACAACTCATTACCTTATCAAATACTAACTGATCAAGTGCCCATTGTAATTCCATCATATTTACTCCTCTTTACTCAACAACTTTACTAGTTCTTCTTGTTATCTCTCTTTTCAAATCTTCTTCATCAATCAATTGATATGTTAGTCTACATTGTTAGCAAATGTCTTACTAGTAAGGTTTGACATCAATGACAACATAACAATTGTTCCAATTGAAGTTTTCAACAACCCACTTGCCTAAAAATAGGCTACAAAGAAAAATGTCATTGAACACGTGTCCATTCTCTCAAGAATTTCTTACTTAATATATTTTGGAGGTAACTCGACATCCTCAATTCTTTGTTCCCTCCCTGATTTACCCTCCCAAGTGATGATATAGACATGATTTATGTATTCAAGCTGCTCTTCTAAATGGAATCAATAATGTGTCGATGTATAAATCACTTCCCTTTTCATTAATTACACATTTGGAAGGAAGATGCCTCCAACAAGCTCAATAGGTGACTCCAACGCTAAATGGGGATAATAATCCTTGTGTAAATTATGTATTTGATGAAATGAGAATAATAAAATATTATAATGTAAATGATTAACTACGAAAACCACTGAAAAATTGGTAAAAATAGATTGTAACAGACAAATGATGAGTGGAAACCTACAAAATCGAAAACTAGAAGACAAATCTAATGCATTATTGAAATTTGAGCTCAAAATGACAAGGACATGATGATAATGGCTGTGTTCTTTGCTTTTTTTATAGATTGTCTGCCTGCTCTTGGTCTGCCTAGATCCAGTCTGACAACACTGCAAACTGTTCATACATACGAAAAAATGGGAAAAAGGCTGTCTAAAGGAATTTGCATTGCTCAAACCACTATGTTTAGGAATCAATCTTGAAAAATAAAACGGAATTGCATAAAGGAAAGTAAATAGATAGGAAAATTATAGATTCATCTTCCGTGAACTCTTTAAGGATGGATTAGAAATCACTCATACTCATGAAGTTGCTTGAATGTACTTGAGATCCAAAGAGTTGACCTTGGAGTGTGATGTGGAACCAAGAATGCCTTTGCAAATGCATAGATCTATGAATTCCACTTGTAGATTTTGAATGTAGATATGATTGATAGCCACTTACAAAGAAGAGAAAGTGGATGAAATGATATATTTTCTTGTCTGATTGAGAATTCCTCTACTTGGCCAACATAGGAGAAAATATTATATCAAATAGAGAAGATTGCCTTTGACTTGAATAATCTTGAAGAATTGGAGACTTGGAGATCTTGATCTTGAATGCTTTTCTTCAAATCTTGAATCTAAATTCTCAGTTGCTTGAAAATTTGATAGCTTGATTACCAAAATGCTTGCACTTGATAATGGACGATGGATCTCAAAATGAGGTGAGACAGAAGAAAATCATGGCTGATGACAAAAGAAAATCTCCCAATAAAACCCTACCATCAATCCCCCAGTAAAATCAAGGTCCCAAAATCCAAAGACAGGTCGCCATTGGCGACATGTCTAATGAGAAATGGACAAAAATTTGAATAGGGTTCTAGGAAGGGTGAAAACGAGTGGGGAGAATGGAATTGCTTGCAGGATTTGGGGCTTGGGTGCAGTTTCTAGTGCTGAGTTTTGGTCACAGGATTGGAGTAGTAGATTGATTTCTAGAGTTAGTACTATTTCGTGCTTTCCAATCAGCTTAAAAATGGATTCAAATGCTTCTCTATAAATGAGTTGGATAGATCTCGTGGTCTGGTACTTGGGTAGTTCTTGTTTGAGTATTGATGGTAGATATGATCAGATCATAGGAGATAGATTTTCAGCTACTTCCTTATGCACCATTCAATGGCATTTCAGATTGATTATTGTTGTACTTGTTCCTCTGCACCATTGACATCATCATTTGAGCAATTTGATTTTTACACCCACAACTCTAGATGCGTTGATATGTTTTATTGTGTGCTTATAGTCGGTGTTATGCACTTTCACGGGACTTCAGAGAGTTGTTCAGTGTTGATGGTTCCTTGAGATACTACTATCTCCCTGTATTTGACAATTTTGATGCCATGATAATTTGGGATCCTGACGTTAGCATGTTTAGTGCATCATTTGAGTGGTGAGGTTTAGATGAGTCCCTTAACAATCTGGGATGTTGTTTATATTAGAGAAGCACAATGGTTTGGCATCACAACATTCTTGAGGTTGATATGGGATTCAAGCATGTGATTTCAGCATACACGTGTTGATTGTTTGAGGGTTAGCAATCTTTAGGAAGGGAAGACTGTAATGTCCCCTTAACAAATTTAATGACAATTTAAATTAATTATTTGATAAAGTATTAAAATGACTTTTTTTGGAGCTTACTGAATTTTGTTTTTGTCATTTTAATTTAAAGGGGGAAATAAAATGATAAGAAAAGAAATATGAAGAGACAAGAATAGAAAATGGAGTCATAGGGATGTGCTTTAAAAGAACATTGAGAGGCTCATTCTCATTATGTTTGGTTTATATTTGGTTATTGTTCTCTTGGAGAATTTGGAAGCTATAGGCTCTTGGCTCAGAATTATTTGGATGGAAATCCTCAACATTTAGTCAATTGGATGGAAACCCAATTTGAATTTAAGGGGATTCGTGACAAACTTCACAGTTGGGCGGAATTGTTAATAGAGGTATTTCATGTTTGTTTGGAAAACATGGACATAGGGACTTATCTATTTTGACACAAATATTCATCTCTACTTCAGATATATGATGTCTTTTTAAAATAAATTGTTGGATGAATAGAAATCTTTTAGCATACAAATTGTTTGTTTTAACTTTTGTGGTGCATATGGCAAAATTTGGAGCAAATATCCTAGGGGGATATATACTCTTATTCTCCCATCGACATCACCATTGAACTCGTGAGTGAAGAATGCAAGATCAGTCTTGAAATCTGGTTTACAGAACATCTTCCCCACTTGTCTATCCTTTTATAGCACAAAGCATGTATCCTTATGTCTCTAAGTCAGCATGTCCTCAAATATGAAGGATTCCTTGATGATATGATCTTCAAATATTTCTTCAAGTTTTTAATCAAAATGCAATATTAAATAACACCCCTTAAAATTGTCCTTCATTATCTTCCACGGGTGTTACTTGTTCATCATCTTGCATATTCTTTCCATGGGCGCTTGGAGTTTCTTCATCTGACATGAGATTTCCAATTGCTTCTTCTTTAGGAACATCTTGCAATTCTCCATTAAAATCTTTTCAATGTGGCGTGTATGAGTACCCATCAATCCTGATGTTTTCAAAATGATAGGAGGATCTCCAAGCACTTTCACAAGTTGTTCATCGAATTCAATCTCAAGTGGCAACATCTTGGGAGGTTGCAGTTGATATTGAATCATGCCACTTGCAACAACTTGTCTGACCTAAGATGTCTTTGGCAATGACTCTATTTGCACCTAATGAAATCTTTCAACACCCCCCCTAAAACATACCATAATGATGATGCCCTTCAATGCCTCTTTGATTTTTTGCTCATGTTTAAGTTGATCTATGATAGCTTGCAATTCAATGTTCAACTCGTCCACTTGATTGTTGTCCTTTTCACGGACACTTGATACTTTTTGCAACTCATTTTGGATAACCTCCTCTTGAAGCATGGATGAAATTTCACTAAGGATTTCTTCGTCTTCAAACTTGTGATGATCTTCTTGTACTTCGTCACCTTTAAGAGTTTCAAAATGTTAAACTTCACTTGTTATCTCTAGATGCCGTGACCTTTTCACACCATTGCCCTATTGTAATGGGCACCCACTCCTTTTGCTTTTGCAGTAGAATAGTTGTCTTAGGTAAACTCTAGAATGTGGTATGACCTCCAACCTGAAATCTGCTCACTGTATATTGTATGTGTTGGAAAATTGTTGTCATTAATGTCAAAAAGGAAATTGTTGGTCCAAGAAAAAATCAAATAAGGTTGTTAAGGCCAAAGACCACTAAATTGATTACACTTGATGATGAATGATTTTTCCTGAACAATTTTTAACCCTCGTCAAAGACTTTCCTCTGAGAAATCACTGAAGAAAATAAAAAATAATATGGAGGCTGAGTATAAGTTTCAAGTTGGAATTAAATTTTTACCCATATTGGGAAACCCGCTAAATTAGTGTTAAAAATGAATAGAAATTAAATATATCTATATTTGTTTATGGTCCCTTCTCCTTTAAAAAAGTGTTCGATAATGATGTTAAAATCATTTAATTAATGAGATAATGAAAAGGTGTATATAAAATGAGATCTTGCCTCTCTTTGGGAAATACACATCCTTTGATATAATCTCCCCCTCTCAAGCAGATATGTGAAGTGTTGTGTAAGAGTAATGAGATTTATTGAAAATCTTTCCTTACATAACCAGACTTGCAAGAGGAATTGAGAAAATCTTTGCAGATTTGCAAGAGGACTTACAGAAGCATAGATTTAAAACTTGGCTAAGACTCGCAGGGACTCACCAGTCTCACGAGTCTATTGGCTCGCCAAGTAGACTCACCACAGGATTGCAAGCCAAGTCCAGGCGAATTTTAGTCTGGGACTTGAGAGTTTAAGTTTGCAACTCGAGAGTTTCTAATTTTGATGCTCAATTTGTCCAGTTCATGAATTTTTACATAGATTTAATTTTCTTCTTTGCTGAGCTCTTGATGAGTCCTTTGCCAAGTCTTGAGTTTGAGTCCTATTTTCGAGCTGCTGAGTCCGCATTGGGTCCAATTTTTAAACTTTGTATAGAAAAATCTTTTCAGAATCAAAAGAGGATTTAGTGCACGGTTGTAAAGGACTTTGAAACATATTTGTGAAGAGGCTTATGCAGATTTAAGAAGGAAATTTATGAACATGATTGCATCTAATTTTTAGAGAGCATAGCATCTACAAGAAGACCTTCATTGAGGCTAATCATTTGAACATCATTCATTGAAGAAGGTTATTTGGAAATAGGCACTTCATAAGAAAAAAAGATTGGATTCTCTTTGCTGAGTTGGCACTTACTTGTGTGGACTGGCATCTCCAGTTGGTTAGTGACTACAAATCTCTTAAGAGGGCATTGCTGTCTCCAATGGTTTGGTGCCTACAAATCAATTAAGAGTGCATTGGTGACTCTTGTGGGTTGGTGCATACAAAGTTTGTAAAGGCAATTTTATATAAGAAAATGTTTGCCATGGTTTCCACATAAATTGTGTGTTCTTGTGTTGCACAATTGTTAGATCTTGTCTGATTGATAAATTTATGGTTGTTAAATTTTCAAAATGTAAAAGTTTGTCTAATATTGATTCAATCCCTCCCCCAGCCAACCCCCTCGTAGTATAAGCTTGTTCTCATCAATATGGTCTGCAAAGGAAAAGATTAACAAAAGCTAACAATGAAATAAAATATCTCAAGCCCTCTTTACACTCCTGTCTCTCTTTTGAACAGCCTAGCTAGGAATGATGCTATGACCTAGCACAAAAAGGGCCAGCTGCAAATATCTCCTCAAATCATACTTCTATTACATCAAAAACCCTCAGCAATTTCCCCAACAAAATCATCAAAAAGGCTAGCTTCTTATTTGATGTCAAGCACAATGTAATGCAACACCAAATTTTAAAGCTCCAATTTGTAGCAGTGGCAATCCCTATATGGAATCACACTAATCTAGCTAGGAGTTTTTTCATACCTGAAAGTATAAATCTTGAGAGGGTTTTTGTCCTTAAATGATTTGTCATAACTCAAGGTTTTTCCCGACATTATAACAATATTGGCATAACATCATTCACAAAACTGTCTCTAGAATGAACCATTAATAATTATTTTCTTTTTTGCTCTAAAGACCATTTAGGAAAACTAATATTACTTTTTGTGAGAAAGGACTGCCAAGCTTATAGGCGTCCAACTTAAAATACAACTTAACACCTTTCCAACTTAGTTGCCGATTCGTGACATGAATCCGATTCGGGCACGTGAATCGGATCCGTGGATTTGGGATTTTTTTTTTTTCCCAATTATGATTCGTGCATATATATATATATATATATATATATATATATATATATATATATATATATATATATATATATATATATATGCATTATATATACTAAAAAATAAGAGAAATATACATAATTCTAAAACTAAATCATTTCATAGTATGAATCTAGTATACTTGATCAATGACATTGATAATTAATCTATTTTCACGATTATAAAGAAAATCAACACATTCACATTGAATTACTAAAAGTGAAAGCTTGTAACATTCAAAATATAGATCATTAAACTTAAAGTTTATAACATGATTTACTCATAAAAGAGTCAAGAGTCAACACTAAAGTTTTTTATTTAATCATCAAATGGATTTTCAAGAAAATCCGCATCAGAGGGGTACTGGTGAGTTGCAAGTGCTGCATCTGTATCAGTAGAGGAACCCAAACCACTATTAGTAGAGGGGATTGTTAACTCATAATCCTCCTCCTCATCATCCACATCAATCAAAGTGGATCTAGCAAGATCTCGGATGGTCATATCTAAATTAGGAGTCTCGAGTGCTACATCCCAAAGCTTTTCGGGCCCCTTCTTGTACTTAGGATCCTTCCGTGACAACAAGCGCAAATTGTTGTGAATGAACACAAGGTCTTCTGATTTTTTTTGAGCCAACCGGTTGCGTTTGATTGAGTGGATAAAGGAGTAAGTACTCCAATTCCGCTCAGTGGCAGAAGAGCTGGCAACCTAAAGAGAAATTAAAAATTATCAATACAACAATCAAGATAAATAAATTAAATAATAAATTCAAGGAATTGAGAATGTTAACCTTAAGCTTAATTTTACAAACTTACTTGGGATAGGACCTTTATGGCAAGAGGTTGGAGGTACGTGAAGGCTTGCCCATGAAGGTACCACCATTTGATGGCACCCATCCTGCTTTGGTCTGCTATGGCAATAGGGTCGAAATCCTCACCTGAGTTGGAAGCAGCAAATTCACTCCTCACAATTGCCCCAATCTCTGGATCTTGGAATATCTTAGCTAGTGCCCTCTTATACCCATTTGCGACCTCTGCATCTCTAAATGGTGGCACTCTACCTGGAAGGCGAAGTACATCTGCACAATAGTACCTGGGGATAACAAAAGACAATTGAACACTATCAAATATCAATAGCACAAACATTGGATAAAATAAGCACAAACATTTGATGAGAACTACAGTACCTCGGGGATAGAGCATATGCAAGGAGGTGCAAAGGTGTGGTCATCTTGTTCCATCGATGATGAACAATTTTTTCCACCTTCTTGTAAAGGGTGTCCTCAGGATCATTCTCCCTCCTCTGTATGACCTAAGATATGAAATATGAATAATAATTATAATTAGTGAATATGTCAATTTAAACTTTAGAATCTAGATATCTCTCAAATAAAAAATTGTTGTAAAAGAGCGTAAAACTTACCATTTTAATTTTTTCCAGCATACTATCCATGGAATCATAAATATCCCCAAGGCATGGCTCATCACTATCTGCGAAGCGAAGCATTGCCATTATTGGATCGGTGATTTCCAACACATAACTCACAAGACCCCACCAATCCTCATCTAGTATCATTCTTCTCACATTTAAAGCCCTTGCTGTATTGGAATTCTTCCAAATGCCCCATTGGGGGCTAATGACCATATGCTTCAATGCTTCTTTTACCTTCACAAGTCGTCTCAAGACGATTGTGTGAGAGGCAAAGCGGGTTTCAGCAACCTAAGAACATGTTAAACTCAAGTTAGTAAAACATTTAAAAATTAAAACATGTTAATGTAAACAACAACAAAAATTAATAATTGTGGAATCCAATAATATTCAATTATATATTAAATATAAAAATTTACCTTCAATAACTCCAAGTCTGAGAAACTCCTAAAAATTGCTTGTGACATGTGGTGATTTGTCACAAACATTTGAATCTCTTCAGCTTCCTCATATATCCTTTTCACCCAATCTATTTCGGTGCCAATTGCTTTCATCACTAAATTGAGAGAGTGGACGGTGCATGGTGTCCAAAAGATATGATCATATCTAAACTCTACAATTATCCCTGCAGCCCTGCAAACTTTTGCATTGTCCGTGACCACTTGAACAACATTATCAGGACCCACTGATTCTATGGCATCAATGAGAATGCGTGAAATAAATTCTGCATCTTTCACTTGCCCTTCACAATCAACTGCCTTCAAGAACATTGCCCCCTTAGGGCATACAGCAATAACATTGATCAATGGACGGTTTCTACAATCTTTCCAACCATCCGAAATAATAGACACACCCGATTGAACCCAAAAATCTCTTATTGGTTGAAGTTGAGCCTCTACATTTTTCCTCTCATCATGTAATATGGTAGTGCGCAACTTCTCATAACCAGGCGGTTTGTAACCATGGGGTGCATCATTTATTGCTTCCACCATCTCCCTAAAATAAGGTGATCTAGCAAAATTAAATGAAACACCATTTGCAATTAAACAACATCCAATTTTGTGATCAGCAATGTCTCTCTTTTCAATTTGGAATGCCCTATCTAGTGGGCCTCTCTTGCGGGTGAGTGGAGATGGGTCTTCATCTTCATCATTTGTAGTTGGCATAGGCAAAAAAGGATGTGTTCTTGTGTTTGTTTGATCAGATGATGGTGTTGGTATATTTGTTTTTTGGGAAGCACCACGTTTTGCTTTTGCAACTGCTCTATCAGCATCATCTTGCTCTTTTGCTAATGCTGCTATTTGTGCAGCTGGTAATCCCTTCTTATCACTACCTTGACACATGTGAATTCCTTCACCCGCAGGGCCCAAAAAATGTAGTTTTACTCGGGAATAGGAGCTTCTATGTTGTATGTTGCAAAAATTACATTTCCATATGTATGCCCCACCCCCAGGACATTGTGCAACTCTTGTTGTGTGTCTCCATAAAGGAGACCCCTTATCAATTTTGAAGTTTGGTGATGCAGCCCCACCCTCACCCACTGAGCCTTGACTACTCATTGTTCTATTCTTGCAATCTAGAAAAAGTGAAAGAAAACCATGCTTCACACTTGCACAAAAACTTGAAAATTTGGAAAACTAAAAATAAATCAATAATCTATGAAAGAATTCAAGAATATGGTTGAAATGCATACCTTAAACACTTCTTGCAAGGTATTTGAAGCTCCACAACTGATCTCCTTCGAATCCAAGCACCTCACTTCAAACTAGCAAGTATGAGAGAGCAAAATAGAGAGCAAATGAACTTGCATTGTGATTTAGAGGGTCGCTTTTAGGGTTTAGGGCCTTTAGGGCAAAAAAAAAATATTAAAAAATGATAATGGGCCCACGTTTTTGCATGTTCCTCCTGTCATTGCCGCGGATTCACGCGGATCCGCGCGGGGATCCTCGAGGATCCCCGCAGGATTCGTAATCCTGCCTGTGGATCCGTAAGGATCCGCGGGCCGCGGATCCTTACGGATCCACAGGCAGGATTACGAATCCTGCCCGGATCCTCACGGATCCATACGTGGATCCGGATCCGAATTGGACCCGAGCCCGGATTTGGCCTTTTCCAGGCGAATCCGGTAACATAGCTTTCCAACATTCTATTACACTAAGTTCTTGTTTTGATAATTCCCAATTGGAGTTAAATAATAGCTCAGCAGTCTAGCTAAGCTGCAAAATGCATTGGGGTTTTATGAGATTCAAACTCTAATTATACCAGCATGATGCTAAAGATTTGGGATAATGATCAAAGCCAACTAGGTGACTTACTAAAGTTAAATGGCTCGTCCAAGTAGTTTGGAGAACACCCTAAGTGTTAGAAGTGACTTGTGAAAGTGTCATATTGATCTTTACTACTAAATGAGGTCATCGCCAAGAACCATAGTCACTACTAACCAACCCAAAGCACTCCAAGAATTTTTGGAGTTCTCCCATCACACATCAAGTTGCATATGGAAAAGCTTAGAGATAGGGCAATGCTCACAAATCAATTTTACTAAAAATGGGGACATTAAAGAAAATGAAAGGTGAGGATTAAAGCGTCCTTTTTTGGAAATCTAAAAATCCTTGTTTAGATCCCTTGGTGGAGTTTTCAAATGTGTCTTTCCAGGGAAGTCCATTTTTGGAGCCATGCACAAGGTTAACTTGGCTAATGATGCTTATGGTAGTGAAAATGATGTATTAGGCAATTAATTGATTTTTAGCCAACTAATTGATGTTTAGCCAATTAAGGATTTGAGGGGGATTTGGGAGATCGATATATAATATTTGGAAGATTGGCTGAGTGATGAACTTAAGTAAATACATGTTGAATTTATATAATTATGGTTGGAATATAGAAGCAAATACTGAAATGATCAATCAATCAATTAAATAACTGGAATCTATTAATTAATTCTAGGAGGATGATTGAAATGATTAATCAAATATTTCTCTTTAGTTAGTCAAATCTGGAAGGGGTTATATGTAGGAGGAATTAGTTGATATAAGGATGTGGTCATATAAAGTTTTCTAAATTGAGACAGTGCAATTTGTGTTGGCAATGCTTATCTAAAGGTTTCCAAAGGATACAGACATCTTATAAATGTTCATGAAGGAGGAGATGCATTCAACTAAGGGTAAGTTGCACTTTTTTTTTCTGTTAGTGTACTTCGTGTTGGCAATACCAAGCCAAAAGTTTTTAAAAGGTGACAGACGTCTTGTAAATGTGCATGAGGGGGAGATACATTCAACGAAGCATAAGCTGCCTTTTCTTGTTGATGTTGCTTGTTCCAAACTACAATTCAAGTGATAATGGTGTAGTGAAACTTCACCGAAGAACACGATAGTGAAGTCTGGATATTTCCAAAGTGGCAAAGCTAGAAGAAAGGTCAAAAGGGGTGGCAAATTATTTATGAATGTGACATAATTCAAAGATGAAACATGTGTAAGCAAATCCCACAAGCTTAGTGATAGAGCCATTGAAAAGTGCAACTCGATTGGCAAGTGATGATTAAAAATTTAAAATAACTTATTTTGCTGGCAATGCCAACTCAAAAGAGTGGCAAATGGCAGATGCCTCTTAAGAGTGTGACACACATGAGAAGGGTAGAAAGTTCACCCTTTTCCAAATAAATCTCATCCTTATTAAAGTACTAAATCAAATGTAAATAAATGTTACCCTTCTCCAATGGCATAAGCAATGGAAAAAAGAAGGTGGTGAACACAATCTAAACATGATCAGCATGTAGAATGAAAAAGTATCCAAGGGAATTGCACTTTTCATAGGCACTACCATCCCAAAATGATGATCTGAGTGGCAGATTGTATTCAAAAACTGTACCATGTAAAGATTGACTCAGAACATGAGGGATTTGTCACATTTTCAAGAGGCAGCAGCAACCAAGAAGTGTGACAAGCTAGTTAGTCTCGTTCATGGATGTTAGGCTCATTTTATTCCAATTCAGAGGTGATTTGTAAACATGTGTAAACAAAATGTGCAAGTTTTTTTCTCCACTGGTGTTTCTCAGTTTGTAATATCTGGCATCAAATGAAAAGAAATATTGCTTTTGTTTCTGAAAGATGGAAAATAATTATAAGAAGGCTGTCTTATAGGGTTTAGACTTAATCTGACTCAGTATAAGTGAATATCTGAAGTTCTTTTCCAAGTGGATACTTGCATGATTGTCAATATCAGAATAGCAATCTTTAAGATATTGCTATATAAGTTCTATACTGTTTTGGTAGCTTTCTTGATCATTGTAATCATATTTTGCATGCCTTGAAGTGTGCTGTGCTATTGTTTATATGTTAATATGCTTTAATTTTGTGCTCTTCTATCTATTTAAATTTGTAGGCCAATTGTCTTGGGACCTGACGATGCAATTCTGTTTCTGTTTTACAGGTTTTGGGTTATAGGGGAGCAATTAGTAGCTTACGTGAACAAGCTAGCTATAAGCCTTCTTTTCCCTCAATTCAAGTCGATCTTAAGCTGTGTGAGCCAAAGGAGAATCTTAGAGTTTTCCCATCATTGCCAGTCAAGGTGAGGCATGGATTGTGAAGTTACTCACTTGATGCTACCAGCTTTAATTCTTAAAGTTTGTGAAGGTTCTTTCTCTTTCAACTCTGGAGGACTTCTCAATAGTTGTGTCATTATGTGCTGTAATGAGCTTTGATTATGTCACTGAATGTGTGTAATTTCAATGCTTTTATTCTTTATATCTATTTATTTTTGGTTGCATGTACAGTTTAGTAAATAAATTAGAACTAATATGCTATCACTTTAAACCCAGATTTTAAAGCAAATATGAGATGGAACTATTATTTTGTAGAACCCTGTTGGCTGCCCCTGTTTGACTGGTACTGCTGGAAGATGTTTTTTGCAATTTTGTGTTTTTGGTGTTTTTTTTTGAGTTTTATGCTTTTGCGTGCTTTTTTCAGTAAATGAGAACAATGCTTAGAAAACAGCTAACTATTTCGGAACAATGCACATGTATTTTAATTCTTTATTCACTGTCCATTTTGATTGAAATATAAATACAATTTTTCAAAGTAAGTGATGAATTATTAATTTGAAGGAACCTGATATGAATCGCAACCTTGAACTATTAGTCCAAATTTCTTTGCAGCTTACCATGATGGAAGAACTTCAGCTAGCCGGCTGTGTTTTTCATTGAATTACTGCTTCTAAACCCACACAAGCCACCCAAAACTCTTAGCATCACCCTCTAAAACTCATGTTACTTCTCTACCGGGGTGCAGCTGCCTTAATGAGTCCCAAACGCTGAATTTAGAGGCTGCGATTGGGCTCTTTGCTGTCCCATTATCCTCTCTGAATAATCTGAACAAGCCTCTGATAGCAATCTCCAGATTCTTAACCCTTTGTCACATTCATGACTTTTGAATGAAGCCATAGCTAATTGGACTACTAGCCCTCCCTGAAATTGTTTGTCCCAAAACCTTCTTCCTTGTGCTAGCTGACTCTACTCCATCGGATCCCACAGATAAGGCTGTGTAATGTCCCTGTCATCACTAACCAACTCTTATAATGATATCATCACCCATATAATCAAGAGAGTCTGCCTAACTGAACCCATCACAACATCTGATGTCGCAGGAACATAAACAAAATATGGGAGCATCTCTACAAGTAGACAAGATTTGTCCTCTTTCTCTGCACACAATAAGCTATCATACAAATTATCCAGCTCATGCGGTAGTGAACTATGCATCCAGGAAATATCATGTAAATGTGGATCAAATGTACTGCTGATGCACTCGTCAGCAGGCACACCTCTTAAAATTCTTCTGCCAGGCCTGTCTAGAACCCTGATGCACTGGTGGGATCCCAGACATAAGACAAACACCCATATCCATATCAAACAAGGGATTGCTCACAAAGTTAACTGCATTGATATGCTTATCAGAATGGTTTATCTCTGAACTGCTGGAGACATGATCACCTTGCAGTTCTTTTAGAAATAGATCGTAAACTCCCCTTAACACATACCCCCAGCCCTGGTTCTCAAACCTCATCTCCATTGAACATAGGTTGAGGGTGGACTCTCCAATGACCTATACCCAATGCATACCAAGTATGATGTCTAACTCACCCAAGTTGACTACGTAGAAATCAGCCTGTAACTCATAGGCATTAAATGAAAGAGTGAGATTGCATATGCATCTAGTGCAGACGAGGGTATAACCATCTGCCACTTTCACATGAAATTTAGCGAAGTCCTCTGCTTGAAGGCTATACTGGTGCAGGAGCACCTAGGTAGGGCTCATGGTAGACCTAGGGTTCCTAAGTTGTTTTGGCTTGTAGTGGTCCTAGCCACACCACTAGTGTAATAAGGGGACTAGCCTAGTCCTAATGTGAGGCATGTTAGAGTAGGAAGCCTTAATAGGTCCTTAGTGACCTTAGTTGCCAGTATGCCCACATCAGGTCAAATAGGGTATATTTGTGATTTTGGTGGTAAATTGGCCAAGCAAGGGACTTGAGACGCTTTTTCGATGTTTTTAGACCTTACCATGCATTTGAGGAAGTTTGGTGGACTTATCACCAAGTTTGGATAACACATCCAAAAAGATGTAAAAGTTGTCAATGTTGTCATTGACAACATTGACAACATTTGTTGGATAAGAGCAACTTCGAGCAATGGGTTTCATAACTGTTTCAAACCTTTGGTTTTGAGCCTTGCTCAACTATTTAAGGCTATGCTTGACCTAATCAAGGGGTTGGCTTAATTTTGGAAGAGTGTGTACAGACTGGATCATAGCAAGAACAGTCACAGTTTTTGTTTTTTTGAGCATTTGGCATATTAATGGATTGAATTAAGTGCTGTAACCCATGGAAGTGTTAAAGTAGCTCATTTCAAGAATCTGTGTGGTGTTGGTTTTTGTTTTTGTAAGCTTTTGGTTAGGTTTGTAAATTCTTTTTTTTTTTTCTATGAGTTCGCTAGTTTGAACCAGGCAACTGGTGAAGATGGAGTCATAAGTCCTCTTCCTATCGTTCTGCATGGGCTTTTGGGATTAGGGAGGTGACTCCATGTACATATTGTACAATAAAGGAAGGGCCCTAGAAAGCAAGCAAAGCATTTTTAAGGTGATGCCCTAGGCGAGCCCAAGTTGCATGGCTAGGGATCACAGTGAGCTGTAGAGGTGATAAGGAGGATTGAATGCATTGATAGCTTCAATCAAAGCTTGGAGAATGGTAGATACATGAGTGCTGAAGTCCCAAATTCAATGGGAAGTGTTGGTGAAAGATTCTTGGAAGGGGAAATTAAGATTTTGTTAGACAGGCTTTGAATGCCTTGAAACCCTGATTTATAGGCATGTTTGTAGGCAGTACTGTACAGGCAGTTTGGGAGCCAAAGACCTTGAGAATCTTTTAGATCTCTGAAATGGGTGTCTGGATCAAAGTTTAGTTTCCCTCCTTGTTAAGGACTTTTTCAAGTTATTGGGGTTTTTCACCAAAAGTAGGCCTAATTGCTTGTAGCCCTATTTGGGAAGCAATTGTTGAGTTTCTCGGAATTCGATTAGGGTTCCAATGCAAAATGTGGTTGCAGGCTTGGTAAAGGACCTTAATGACCTCCTAGAAGCCTACATCTCTTGGTGAAGTGATTGTTGATCACGTTGTGACAGATTGTGGAAATTGTGGAGCTGAAGCCCAAAAAGCTAATGAAAGTCTAAGGGGTGGTATGTGGAGCTATTGTTCTATTTAATTGGTGTTCACTAGTTGAAGGAAGTAGGACCTTGTGTATAGAATCCTAAGGAGAGTAGGGTTAGTTAAGAACCCTATTAGGTTAGAAGAGTGGGCCTAAGGAGACCCTAGAGAGAGATAGGGTGAGAGAAAGACTAGTGTTACATCATACACCTACCGACAAATCCCCTCATCAATGAAATTATGTGTAGTCCCAACGTCAAGTATGGCAATGCATGACTGTCCATTCACTAATCCTCTGATCTTAAAAGCAAATGGAAGTGGTACAAGGGTGGATAATGCTATCGTAGATAGTTTGGCATCAAGGCCAAACTCCAAAAAAACTTTCCAAGCCTCATAAACATGTGAAACAACTGATTGATGTGAATTTTCAGCCTCATTATCATTGTAGTCTACCCACTTGGAACGACTGGCCTTCCCTTAGACCTAAATGGGCAAGTGTGATCGTGATCATGAGGCTCTTTACATCAATAGCATAGCTGTCTCTTTCTTAAATCCTCACGAGTTGCCTCATCATGTCCTGCTACTGGCTTCTTTTGGTTAGCAACTTGTGGGTGATCCTCATCTGAAGGTAAGGTGGTGGATTTAGGCTAAACCTATCTCTTAGGAGCTGCAAGCTCCATGCTCTTGGCCTTTTTAATGACCCCATGGAGAAGAAGCATATCAAATGCCTTGAGCCAACCTCTCAATGGCTTCTGAAGAACTTAGTAAATAACATGACCAAACATTTCTAAGTTACACCGGGAACCAAAATAGCAAGCCTCTAAATACTCGTTAATGAAAGAATCCAAGCTGCCCGCATGCCTAAGCTGAGAAAAATCTCTAAAATATGACTCTAGATCTTTTCTCTCAAAACACTCAATCAACTTGTCAAAGAACTCCTGATAAGAGGTAATAAGATTGTGTTGTCAGGTGACAATCCTGTGATGCCATCACTTATAGGCTATACCTTCTAGATATGATAAGATAAATAAGTTTATTAATGTCCAACAAAAGACCAACAAAGGTTCCAAGGGAGTGCGTAAAACAAAGCAACAACCCAACATACAACAGGATCACAAAGCAATTTCCGAAAGAAAGAAAGAAAAGAATAAAGAATCCAAAGCAAGAAGGAACCATCAAACCAAATAACCCAACTAGCTAGCTGCTTTGATCAATCAAGAAAACCTCTTAGAATCGACAGATAAGTTGTAAGATTGGAGATCTTGAGTTGTTTTCAAGAGCCTCTAGAAGTGCTACAAGAAAACCATTGCTGAGTGAAGAATTTGTGAGGTATCACAACCCTAGGAGACCCAAAGGGGGATCAAGTGCCCACTTGGTACCCCGCATGGAGGGAACCACTGTGAAGAATAAGGTGACGAGCTGATCATAATGCAATCTCTGGGGGAAAAGCTGCTATAGAGTGAGGCCCTGAAGTCTGTGTGTATCCTAAAGGTAAAGCTTAAGGCACATTTGATCCTTATACATGAAAAAGGATGTGAGAGATTGAGCCTCAATAAGTTGTAGAATCTCACTGTGATCTCATAGTAGATTGGGCAGTGAAAAATGAAGTGATTCTTTGACTCAACCTCTCCCAAATCACAAAGTTGGTAGATCTGATCTCCCCTAGCTAAATGGTGGTCAGTTTAGATGTAGAGTCTATGATAACCCACTCTCAAAGAACCAAAAGAGATATGAAGAGCATGGGACCAACCATGAGACAGGTACGAGGGGTGCAGAACGACCCCGTCTTGTAACTCAGGAAAGTGCTCTGCATAAAATGCCATCCTTGGGTGAAGTCCCCTGGGGGGTAAGTCCAAGTAGTACAAATGTATTGTTTGTAGATGCTAGTCTTGATATGCATGTTCAACTTTTTATGGGGTGGCAAACGATGAGGTGAGGCCTTGGGAATACGGGAAAAGGGGAAGGCAATCAATATCGATCTTGATAGAACCCAATAAGGAGAGGTTGAGTGAACCAACAACGAGCTTGATTGATGGAGTCCAAGCATGTAGTAGCCTCTGAGGAGCCATAGACCAAGTATGGATAACTATGGCGTCCCTCCAATGAGTCAATGAAGTCGCGTAGGTGATGTAAGAACCAAACCAAATAAAAATTAGTACCAAATCTAGGAGGATGGGCCCAAAACTTGGCAAGGGCAATACTGTATGGAGTAGATTGGCTACATTTAATAATATGTCGAAGGAATCGAGTGTGGACATGCTCCAATGAAGCCCAATTTGACTTCGATTAGGACAACCTGTGAACTGCAGTACCATAGAGCACAATTGGTCTAATCAAATTGTCCCAAAAGGTCAGCTTGGACATGGGGCATGGGAAGTTATATTTGAAGCACTATCTCCCAACAACATCTTGAGAGCCATTCCCCTTGTTGATATGAGGATTAATTATTGGTCTCATGCTGAATCTAGGGCCAAAAAACTGGACCCCCAGATATGTGTATGAGGAAGCAATCTCAATCTCCTCACCCTAAAGAAGAAGTGGGGTGAGAGGTTTTAAGACAATTGAAGAGCATCACCTTGGTCTTACTCAAGTTTACTGTCCTCTGTCGATTGCAGAAAGAAGCAAGGCCATCAAGGAGTCTCTGTATGCCTTCCAGAGAGGAGGCTATGAAGACCAGACCATCCACGAAGGACAAGATGGAAATCAAAACTTGGTGTAGGAAACATCCGTCCTCAGGGAGGGAGTCCGCTTGAAGGAACTCCAACTCATCAATGTATAGTCCAAACAAAGTGGGAGATAGAGAGAAATCTTGCCTCATAGATGTAAAGCTACAAATATTATATCATCTTCCATCCACCACTGTCATAGTCCTTTAGGAAGATATCAACTTTACTGATTAAGGCTCGAGCTGTGACCTTGCCATTGCCATCAAATTTAGGAAGAGTGAGCTTGTTAGTGGCATATATAAGTGCAACATTTTGATTTCTTTGCCTTCTCTCTTGCCTAGGTTTGCTATGCTATCTCCTTTGAGTAATAAATCTATCAAATAGAAGGTTCGCCTTAAGTCTCTATGGCAATGCATCTCACTCGTCATGCATGGTCAACATATCGTCTATAGAACCTCCACTCTATTCTTCCTCTACATTCCCCATCCTAGACTTGTTCATCAAAAACATGACATGTGCGGGTCTATCTTATGTACTAGTAGATATCCCCCTAGCCCAAGGGATCCCAACGACACTACCACAATCTTCCCCGTCCTAGTTTTTCCCTCTAGGCAGTGACATCTGTTAAATAGCTGTGGTAAGCTAATGCAAAACAAAAATCACCTTCTACAAGGCCCCTATAAGTTTCCATAGCTTCCCTGTCGTCATTATCATCTGCATGCCTGGGTGGACTACCACCTCTCTTGTCACCCGCTGTACCCAATAGTGTTTCTTGGTACCTATTTGGATCAAGCCTCTTTAGCTGCATGGTTACTCAATCCTGCAGGATGGCAAGAAACCACTTTGAAACCATTGTAAGAACCCTATTGATTCTACCCCTGTTAAACAAACATTGCTGGAAGATATTTTTTTGCAATTGTGTACTTTTGATGTTTTCTTGAGTTTTATGTTTTTTTGTACTTTTTTTTCAATACATGAGAACAATGCATTAAAAACAACTAACTATTGCGGTACAATGCATGAGTTTTTATTTTTTTGTTACTATCCCTTTTGGTTGAAATACAATTACAATTATTGAAACTAAGAGAATATTTATTAATATTGAAGGAAACTGATACAATTTGCAGCCTTGAACTATTAATTCAAATTGCTTTGCAGCTTGCCACAATGGAAGAAATTCAGCTAGGCAGCTATTTTTATGACTGAATTACTGTTTCTTATCCCACACGAGCCACCCATAACTGTTGGCATTGCCCTCTAAAATTCACGTGGCTTCTCTACAGGGGTGCGGCTGCCTTGATGAGTACCATATGCTGAACCTAGAGGCTGCAATATGGCTCTTTGATCCCTATTTATCTTTGCAAATGATCTGAACAAAAACTCTGACAGAAAGGTCCAAATTCTTCACCATTTGTCACAAGCATGTCCTTTGAATGAAGTCATAGATAAATTGTACAATTTAGTTGGATCTTTCCCCAATCCAAAGCTCTCAAAAATCAGAAGAATTCACAATTCTCCAGACTGTTAAATTTCTTGATTAGATTTATTTAATTCAATAATAAATATATAACTCATGTGAAGCACTTTAAATATTATATCTCTTTATGCGAAGGTGACTTGAGTCTATATTTCAGACTTTATTGAAATCCTCATTCAATGTATGTATATACTCTTAAGGTATCCTGCAAGGACTAATTTATAGGGAGGCAAGTACTAGGGATGTGACCCCTATGTACACCTGTTCACCCAACCAACACAACAACCATCGAAAAGGTTTGACAGCTAAATGAGACGTGACAAGGGTAATCTCTGGTCAACGCAACTATTCCATAATGTGACATGCCATCTCTAATAACGAGGCATGTTAGAGGTATAGTTGATCACATGGGGCTTAGGTAATGCCCGATAAAGATAATATATTCAGTCTTTTAATTGCCCATGCACTTTGCCATCAATCACGTGCAATACTTGAACATTGATTGTAGCAAAGGAAAGATGTGCATGTAAACATAGAGATACAGTAAGGACAAAATATCTTATTTTGAATGAGTATATACAAAATCTTTGAATTATAAATATAATTGATCATATGAATAATTATAAATCAATAATATATATATATATATATATATATAAAATTATTTCTATTTAATCAAGGAGTTGTCCTTTTAAGTTGTACATCTTGTGTTTAAACTAATAGAAGCTATAAAACATTAACCCTAAAATTATTTCTATTTAATCAAGGAGTTGTCCTTTTAAGTTGTACATCTTGTGTTTAAACTAACAGAAGCTATAAAACATTAACCCTCCCTCTTAGCTAGGGAGGATAAACACAAGAATATTATTTCAATGTAATATTACAAATAACAATCTCATTTGACATCTCAGAAGATTTCCATCATTTGATATTGCATTTGATATCATAAGTATTGGTCATCTAGAATATCAATACATAATTTTCACCAAATACCTAATTGAGGTTTGATACCACATTTTGATATCATGAGTATTGGTCTCCTAGAATATCAACATTTGATATTCACCAAGCACTCAAAAAGGTTTTGATATCACATCTAATATCAAGAGTATTGGTCTCCCAGAATATCAATGATATTCACCAAGTACTCAAGAGGTTTGATATCACATCTGATATCATGAGTATTGGTTTTCCAGAATATTAATGATATTCACCAAATACCCAATTAAGGTTTGATACCACATTTGATATCAAGAGTCTTGGTCTCCCAAATATCAACATTTGATATTCACCGAGTACTCAAAATAAGGTTTGATATCACATCTGACATCAAAAGCATTGGCCTCCCAGAATATCAATGATATTGACCAAATACCCTTTGAGTAATGGCCTTCTAGAATGTTGAGATGCAAGACATTCACCATATACTCAAATTGTTTGATCTCAAAATACAAGTTACTGTAAGATTGTCACCGTACAGTAACTTCTCCAAATACAAGTGACATCATTTGGATGTCATCACTTCCTCATGATATACATAGGGGAAGGCTCATTAAAATCATACACAATGACTTTTTCAATTCCCTCGAAATATCAACGTTAGAGCTCCTCATTTAACTCCTTCCTGCAATAACATTCTCAAGAAGGAAGGTCAAGGCACATAGCTCTTATGATTTAAAAATGTAGACAAAGAATAAAGTATAGTAAAATAATTTGATATTATAAGACTCCATCTTAGAAATTTTAGCAAGCTAAATTTATTTTTGAAAGAATTTCATATTTATTTTACAATTTAATGAATATAATAGAGAACTCTCGTAATCCAATATTTCACACATGTTATGGATATTTTGAAGCAAAGTAATAAGACGCGGACCCGGCTTGGACTCGGCAAGGGTAACTCGACTCGTGACCTAGCTCAAACTCGCATGTGACTTGACAGTGACTTGGCAAAGTGATAAAATCCTTGAAATTTAGAGATTTTTTTGGATTTAAATTAATTCTATGCACCCATTATTGAATAAAGATTAAAGACACAATAATATCACAAAGTAGAAGGTAATTTGATCACATAAATAACATACATCAATTACGTAACTACAAAGGCAAACAAATTAAAAATTAGCCGAGTCAGATGAGTCGGCCGAGTCAGGTGAGTCAGGCGAGTTAGCTCAGTTGACTCATCGAGCCAGGGTCACGGGTCATTTTGACCCGGCTAAGGTAACTTGACTCGCTGACTTGGATGACTCGCTCGACTCGTGGCGAGTCTCGTTACTATGTTCTGAAGCTCTTTTAGAATGGACATTTTTGTTAGCCGACTGGATGGTCCCGGCGGTGTTTCGGTAGCCAACGGAATGATTGTCGTCGGTGTTTTGTATTTTGTAGCCGATGGGTAAATAGTTTGTAGCGGACATAATGTTTGTGGCCGACGGACTCCTCCGGGAAGGTTTGGCGGATAGTATTTATATCCGGTCTGGGATCATTGTAAATCATCTTCTATCTTCTATTACTCATCTTATAAAGCATCATGTATGTCTGGCATATGTGAATATAATTCTGCTGTTTGTGTTCGTTTTCCATTGTCTGTATGTGTTGAATTCTTTACCAATACGGTAAACAATTTCTTTGGATCTATATCAGAATTACTGACTTTAGCAAAGGCTGCTTGATGTTTCAGTCTATCAGGGCATTGGAATGTTGAGTGACCATAGTTGTCACTCTGATAATGTATTTTGTTTGTTAATTTGCCTTAGATATTTTGTAATTGTCGTCCGGAGACGACTTTTCTTTTTGGGGGGGATGGTGTCAGCTGACTGGATGGTCCTGGCGGTGTTTCTATAGCCGACGGAATGATTGTCATCAATGTTTTGTATTTTGTAGCCGACGGAATGATTGTCGTCGATGTTTTGTATTTTGTAACCGACGGGTAAATAGTTTGTAGTGGACATAATGTTTGTGGCCGACGGACTCCTCTGGGAAGGTTCGGCGGATAGTATTTATATCCCGTTTGGGACCATTGTAAATCATGAATGATCTACTATTACTGATATTATGAAGCATAATGTATGTCTGGCATATGCGAATATAATTCTGCTATTCTGTTCCATTGTCTGTATGTGTTGATTTCTTTACCGACAGGTAAATAGTTTGTAGCGGACATAATGTTTGTGGCCGACAAACTCTTCTGGGAAGGTTCGGCGAATAGTATTTATATCCTGTCTGGGGTCATTGTAAATCATCTTCTATCTTCTATTACTCATTTTATGAAGCATAATGTATGTCTGGCATATGCGAATATAATTCTGCTGTTCGTGTTCATGTTCCATTGTCTGTATGTGTTGAATTCTTTACCAGTATGGTAAACAATTTCTTTGGATCTATATCAGAATTACTAACTTTAGCAAAGGCTGCTTGATGTTTTAGTCTATCAGGGCATTGGAATGTTGAGTGACCATAGTTGTCACATTTAAAACATTGCATTTTAGAGTAATCTACATTTCTTTTTTTCCTTTTGAATTTAGGTTTCTTCTTTTTATTGATTTGGAATGTGAGAGCCTGAATATCACCTCCAGTAGAAGTATCGCTTGGATGTATTAACATGTACTTCTCTTGTATGCAATCATTCTTTAGTCAAACAAGTTTAGGAAGCTTGGATCGAGCACATACCCCTCGTCTAAATGTTTTCCATGATGGTGGTTGTCCCTTTAGAGTTGTCATTACTAATTCTTTCTCATCATAGATGTGACCAATCTTAGAGAGTTGGTTCCTTAGTTCTGTGATCCTTAGGAAGTATAAAGCAATAGATTCTCCTTTGTTCATTTTAATGTTGGAGAGATTGTCTTTTAGAGTTAGAATTCTTGTGATATTGTTTATCTCAAACATTTCTTCAAGTGCTTTGAAGATTTCATGCACTGTATCTAATTTTGAGATAATGGGAAGTAGATATTCCTAAACATCGTCCACAATTAATTTCATGGCTCTAGTGTTATCTTTTTCCCATTTGTTCAATTCTTTAGTCCCCTTTGGTGGTTGGTCATATTTTTCAAAGAATTGTTTTAGGTCATTCTCTTTTAAAGTCAATTTCATTCGTACTTTCTACTGTGTATTGAGTCACCATCAAGTCTATCCTCTGCTTTTATACCACCTACCATTTTGATCGATAAGAAAGTTGAGGATAATTTTAGTGCATTGAATAAAAAATCTAATCGGGATCGTCTCTTAGACCCGCTCTAATACCATGTTAAATTTCTCGAGTAGATTTATTTAATTCACTAATATATATATAACACATATATTTAAGCTTTGTGAAGCACTTTAAATATAATAAGTATATCTCTTTATGCCAAGGTGACTTGAGTCTATATTTCAAACTTTATCGAAATCCTCATTGAATGTGTGTATATACTCTGGTATCTTGTAAGGACTCTAATTTATAGGGAGGCAAGTACTAGGGACGTGACCCCTATGTACACCTATTCACCCAATTGACATATCAACCATTGAAAGGGTTTGGCAACTAAATCAGACGTGACAAAGGTAATCTCTGGTCAACGCAAGTATTCCATAATGTGACATGTCATCTCCGATAATGAGTCATGTTAGAGGTATAGTTGATCACATGGGGATTAGGTAATGCCCGATGCAGATGATATATTCACAAGCTTTTAATTGCCCATGCACGTCGTCAATCACATGCAGTACCTGAAAATTGATTGTAGCAAGGAAAAGACATGCACGATAACCATAGAGATATAGTAAGTACAAAATATCTTATTTTGAATGAGAATATACAAAAGCTTTGAATTATAAATATAATTGATCATATGAATAAATATAAATCATTACCATATATATAATTATATATATATATTTAATTATTTCTATTTAGTCAAGGAGTTGTCCTTTTAAGTTTTACATCTTGTGTTTAAACTCATGGAGAAAATGCCCAATTCCTAGCTTCAAGAAGCTCATGCCAAAGTCAAGATGAGGAAATAATATGCATAAGGTGATCAATCTACTTCATGGAGCTTTTATGCACCTCACGCAAATCCACATTACTTTTGTGTTTTATAAAACATTAAATACATTTGCCTTGATTTCTCATGTTCATTTAGGGAAATAATAAATAGGCCCATGCCCCGTTATTATTATGTTTATTTAATGCACTCTTTAAGTCAATTGACCCCTTTTTAATAAATAATTTCATGTTATAACTTAGTAAGACCTTATCATTAATAAAGGGACTTTATTAATGAGTAATATTAGTACACTCAATAAAGTCATTTCACTAGATTAACTGCATAATAAGCCAACCATTGAGTAGACCATTATTTTGGGTGCCCTACCAGATATAGTAACTCATCAACATTGACTTACTATAAATTGTAACTACCAAAAGAAATGACCCTATCAACAATACCAAATCTCAACATTGCCACCAACTTGCTTAGGCATCCTGCTACAGATAGAAATCCTGACTTTCTTGAAATAGACACTTACTATAAATAGTGGGTGTTCTAAACTAGTCCAAATAAGGAGCTGTCCTGAACAACCAACTGGAGCTATCTTAAACACTTGATTGGAGCAATTGTACGAAGGATTTAATATAAATAATGAATATTAAAAACTTAAAACATATAGAATAGAGAAAAAGAGGTCATCCACTAAAAAGTGAACAAAGAAAGAGGGGTTAAACCTAAATCGATAAAACCAAGAACCATGAAATAGTTCTGTTGTGAGGTTCTCACACCATCGCCCCAAAATATTGGGGACCCCCTTTTTCGGTCGCCTTGGCAAATTTTTTTGAAGTTGTCCAAAAATATTGAGTCTTGGACACCTTTAGGCCAGAAGGGAGAGGGTTAGATTTATTTTCAGCCTGTTTCAACTTGATTTTCCAGAACGACCAATTTCATCTTTAGGCCGAACAAATTTCAAAGAACACTTGGCAAGATAAAATTGTAAATCTTGTGCTTAGATGATTTTTAAAAAAAAAAATTGGATATAATTGTATAAACTTGAATAATTTTCAAAAAATGAAATTTTTGTTAGATTTAAGTTTTTTGGAAAATCTTGAATTTTTTTTGGTGAGAATTAATTTTCGTGATGATGAAATCAAATAGAAAAATCGATTTTAGGTTGTAGAGAAATGAATTATTTTTGGCAAAAAAAAAAAAATTGCATAGCAAAATCGATTTGGATTAAGTTGCAAAAATTGGCATTAAATGGATTAAATTTGCCTTGAAATTTTTAAGTCTTTAATGAAATTAGTAATTTAATATTGAAAAAATGGCTTTCGGCTTGCCAAAATCCGATTTTTAATGATATATTAATTAGTAAATCATCATTAAATGGAAACATTTAGCATCTCCAAGGCATTATTTACTTTATTTTTGCAATCTTGGTCTAATCGACAATTTGAAAAAGTAAATTTTATCTTGGCAAAGTTAATTTTTGGTTAAGCATTTAATTGGGGGGCCAGATTTGTGTCCTAATTAATATTTTTTTTGCTCCCAGGGTCCCAGTCGGCCAGCTAAAAGGGCAAACAAATGGGGTATAAGAGGAAGCCTTTTCCCCTTACCTTCTCATTCCTCATTCCTCCTCTTCATGGTGCTTAGCAATTTTGACTTGGAGCAGTTTTTCTCTTTCTTGAGTGATTTTGCAAGGGTAGATTGGCATTTTCCTTGGACAATTTTTCAGCTAGGGCAGATTGGCATTGTTTTTAAAGATAACTTGGAGTTGCTTCCCATGCTTGGCGATTTCCTTCTAGAGCAGACCTCTCATGATCTAAGTCTGATTTTATTCCAGATTTAGCAATTTTTGTCAAGGAGAACATCCTCCATATTTGGCAAGTTGGACAAAGGACAAAATTTCCCACTTTTGGGTGATTTTTAAAGGCAAATTTTCATGGTGTTTGGCGATTTTTCCGCTTAGGCAATTTGGATCTGCACTTCCCATTCTTGGCTATTTGTTTTGGCAAAAGAAAACATTTTAGAATTGCAAAGTTGAAGGGCAGATTTGTTATTGTTCAGGTCTGATTTTATATTTGCTAGAGGGCTGCGATTTTCTCTTTGCCCTATTTGATTTTTGGTGGAGGGTTGTTGTTCTTCTAGAGGCTGCGATTTCTCCTAAGGTTGGACGATTTTTGGTTGAAGAAGAAAACAAGGAGTAAAGTCTGATTTGTAGCATTTGCATGGACAATTTCAACTGGGCAAAATTCTGATTTTTTTAGCTAGGGCATCAAGATTTGCAAGGGATTTGAAATTGTTAAGTCTGATCCTAAATTCCAAAAGAAGACCCAGCCATTGGTAAAGGTAACTTCAAATCATTTAGAGTTGAAAGGGGTCCTTAAGCAGATTTTGCTCTTTTGTTGTTGTCTAGTTTTGTTTCCCTTGGTTCTTCTTGTATTCATCATCCACCACTTCATCATCCCATCATAGGTTGAAGATTGAAGATTGATAAGGGTAGAATCCATGATAGGACATTTGAAGAGGCAGAAATAAGCTAGACCAACCTAAGTATGAAGTTGGGAGATATAAGTGTAGTCCATCTTAAGATAAAGAAGGGGCAGAAATAAGTGGTAGTCCCACCCCTAGGTTGAAGATTGAAGATTGATAAGTGTAGTGATAGGACTTGGCGAGGCAGAAATAAGTGTAGAATCCATTGATAGAAAGAAGATTGGAGATCGATAAGGGTAGTCCATATCACTTAGAACAAAGGGGCAAAAATAAGTGTTTAGGATGGTAGATGTTAGTGCAAGCAAGAACCCTAAGGGAACAAACACTAAGAAAGACAAAGAGGATATGATGGCTAAAACAACTTTTTTCTCGAAAATGAGGCGAATAACCGCTATCAATGTCGGTACAGTAAATATGATATAGGTAAAGGACAGACTAAAGGAAGGACAATCCCCCCCCATAGCAAAGAAGATATACAGAAGTGGGATTGTACATGCAACAGCTTTTCCTCCTACCTTGCCTTGTCCAAAATTGGTTATGGAGTGCGCATCCAGGTTTGATCTGATCAGTAAATCCATCATTTTTGATAAAGGGAAGAGGGTGTTGGCCAGCATTGGCGCATAGGCGATTGAAGAAGCATTTAACATTCCCCAGTACAAGAGCATGACAGTGGTGATGATGGATCAGGTAGCCAAGTCATTTTAGGATAACCAAGAGGCTTATTTTATGCATCTAAAACAGGATTGGCTACACGAGGGAAATAAAGGAGTAACTAAATCATTGAGGCTCACAGTGGCGGATTTCAAATCAGAATATGGAGATCTCATTGTGCTTCTCAGTTGGATCATGGGCCTAGCTCAAGGTATGCAATTCGAAAACTGGATGTACTTCTTTATTGATGAAATTGAAAAAGGAAAAAGAAGATTTGATTGGGCTAGGATCATAAGCGAGAATCTAGAGTTGCAACTTAAAACCATACAAAACCAAAAGCAATTCTACATGGGATCCTATCTGTTTTACCTAATTGCTAGATTGTATAAAAGTCCGGGATTTAAGGCCTTAGAAGAAGTTGCCAGTGGGCCGGGGCAATATTTGGTGCATGAATGCTATCCTCAGCTTCAATTGCACAACAACAAGGATTACAAAATGTTTTGTGCCGCCTTTGCCATGAAGACAGTAAGGGTATTACAAGGGACACCTGCTAAGAAACTTTCATTGGAAGCAGAAGCAAATATAAAGAAATATGGGAGTTGGTTTATCCAATTTCCGCAATTCACATACATTAGAGTAGTAGGAAGCATAGTTTGTCCCAAGAGGCTTCCAAGATACCCACTCAATAAGGTAGTTTTGATGGAATTGGCTAGGCAACTTGAGCATTATGACAAAACAATGAGAAACGAAGGCAAGATAGGGATTACTTTCTCATTTAGAATTGGCAATGATAGTTGCCCCAATCGGGTCGCCTTTGCAGCTGCGAAGAAGGAATTTGAATGGTATCATCTAGGATGGTACAGAGTAAGGCAAGGATTCGATCCTAATGGTCTTATCAAGGTATCTCATGGAAATGTATTTAAACATGTTCTCACTATAGAAGAGTTTTGGGCTAATGCCAAGGATGACTTTCATGTGAGAAAGCTAGTTTTCTCAAGATTGATAGTGGACATGATGAGAGATATCAAATGGAGAGGCCTTGATATTCTTGATCAACTGGAAGATGATGGAGATGTGCTAAGAGAAGATTATGTTACAATAGAAGGAACAGAGTTGAATCCAGTAGATTGGGATGATCATCAGGATCTTTCCTTGGAGGCAGTTACAAGAGCAGTTGACTTGCATACCGAGTTGTGGTATAATGGAAGGTTAAGGAAGCTACAAAGTTAAGGGATCCCCCTTATGAGAAGATGAAGCCAAAAGAAGGTCCAGTGGAATCAGTTGGACAGAAGGGTGAAGGAAGTAGCTGGCAACAAGAAACAGTTAGGAACAAGAAGAGAGCTTTGGAGGTTGAGAAAAGCAAAGAACATCCGAAACCTCTAGCAAAGAGACCGCATGCAGCACCATCAAGGGAAAGTATAATTGAGGCTAGAGGCCAAGAAGATAACACAAGTGAGCAAAGGACTGCGCTAGAAGTGAGCTCTGATTCATATTCAAGTGGTTACAGTAATAGCACCAAGTACTCTCCTCTCTCGAAAAACCAACGTGGAGATGATGTGGCAGTTAATAGTGAAGAAGGAGATGGGCCGGTTGATATTGAGGCAATAAGTCAGGAACTTGAGTCCGTTGGTGATGCTTTGTTAGTCAAACCAAATCTAGATTTGGGGAGATGCACTGCACCACTATGGTTAAGGCAAATGCTTATGCCAAGAGGCGAGGTAGTAACTGCTCGAACAGTGGAAGACATCCAAGGATTAATAGAGAAGGGTGATAGCGAGAACCAAAAACAAATGGCAAAAACAGTGGCAAAGGTAATTAGGAGCAACAATGATGGTCACCAAAAGGTTTAGATTGCTATACCAATGTCAACAAGGCATTGGATGAGATTGCGGCCGAAGAATATGAGATAGTGGAGCATAATTTGGGAAGAAACACAGATGACATGGAATGTGAAGAGATCCAGGAGGGTATAGCTTCAATCAGAGAAAGGTTGAGGAAGGCAAATAAAAGGAGCATAAAGTTGGAGGCCGAGAACAAATGTTGGAGAGATTGCCAGCCTATCCAATAGCTGCACCAGGCAGCCCTTCCTCAAGATAGTGGGAGCAATAGAGAAGAGATAGCAGCTCAGCTACATGAAGTCAAGGATTGGATCCATGATACAATCCAAGATTGGTGAAATTTCTTGCCTTCCTTTGTCTCGACATTTTGGTCATTAGCGATTGTTAGAAACAAATTCAGAATATTTGAAGAGGAGTGGAAGGATTTCCTTTCAGTCAAGGATTTAGCTATTCCCAAGCTACAAGTGTTCATTGGGCTACTAGAGATATTTGGAAAGGGCCAAGTTGGTTGATGAAAGAGGATTGATTATGGTTGAGTCTTGGTTTGTTGCCTTGACTACCAAATTGAGAACACTCGAGGAGCTACAGAAGGTAGTTGCACATCACAGCCCAGGCGTTGACAGCTCCATTTCAACCATGATGTGCGACGTTGGGGTGGCACTTGATTTTGAAGACATCAAAGAAGAGAACATTGATGAGACAAGACTTGGATCAAGATTAGATGAGTTAGGAAATGTTGCTATCAAGACGAAACATTTGGGCACCCTTTCCTCCCTCAATGCCTTTATCGGATATTTAAAGAGTATGAGAAGGACCATGAGAAGACACTACAAGCAGCAAGCAACATGATGAAATCGACTGAGTTCAAGATAAAGCATACACCTTGCCCTCCCATGGAGGAAGTCAACGGAAGGCTCGCTAGGTTCAATGTCTTAGTGAAAAGAACGAAAGAAAAAGGGAGATTTATATTAGAAGATCATTCGATGTAAGCCCAAGTGGCATTTTCTCTTTCTTCTAGGGTAGGATAAGTATCTAATTCTGATTGGCCACTATTTTGGTGCCTTCTCATTGGTTGCTACTTTTCCACTTTTTTCATTGGTCCATTGGCGAGGTGGCATCTTCTCATTGGTCGATGGGGTGGCAACCCTAATTAGGGTTTCTAGGATTCAATCTAGATCGTCGGTTTTGCCTCTTTATCTCTATTGTCGGTTGTACATTTTGGCCTCTATATAAGGCCATTTGCTCTCATTTGTAATGGTCAGAGAAAATTGTTGCATAAGATAATGCCAAAATTGCCTCTCTTTATCATTGTTGTGACTTGCATGGTGATTAAGAACATTTGGTATTGCTGCATGGTTTCTACTTCCACTAGTTAGAAGAAGATTTTCATTTTAAAGTTGCTAAAATAGATTTCATTTCAAGTTGCTAAGTAAGATTAAGAATAGATGGATAGTTGCATGGTAGCATTAGTGGATGTTTGATAGGGATCAATAACTAGGCCACTAGTATCCTAGTGGCTTGTTGGGAAGCCTTGTGTGGTAAACTAGTTCATTTTCCTTTGAATCATTGCATCTATGGAGGTGGAGCTGCCAGTTAACTTTCATTAGATTCGATCTTCGTCCATTTGCTAATCTTCCATTCATAGGAGTAGGAGTAGAGTAGCAAGTAGTTAGGAGTTGGAGTTTTGAAGAGGAAACTTAGAAAGGCGTAAGTCGTAAGAACATTCACCCTCCATCACCATCACTTCTCCATCAACATCATATGGCACTCGTACCGAATCACCATTACCATCATCCCAAAATCTAAGTTGTCCTTGAAGGAATAACGTAAGCCTGCCTATGTGATTACGAACAAATCACTTCGATATACTAAGTTAGTATCCACAAGTGTAAGGAACATTGGAGTTATTCTCATGTCCCATGAGTGCTAACTTTTCAAGAGAGGAATTGTGTGTTTGATACTCCATATTCAATTGCTAATATGTTATGTGGTACAAAAACTGACATCAACAAGTTCAAGTCTACATATTCCTCTAATAGAAGAACTTCTTAAAGAAACGAGGAACTTTTAAAAATTAAGCTTGAAACCATGGGCAGTGATTGAAACTATCATATCTACAGTAAGGCTTTAACCAAAGGAACAAAGAACGTTATTGTCTTTTTGACAATGCTTATCGAAATTGAGCAATTTCATGAAAATGAGGATGCCAATACAGTTCAATCTTAGATTTATTAAGTCGTCATTTTTAACCCTTGTAATAGTTTTTAAAATTGGTAAAAATGCATAGGACTGCCCAAGTAAATAGCGACCCACAAAAACTACTTGTGGAAGTTCCCAAATATGGTTAATGAATTTAACACCTAGACGGTATGAAATATTACTAAAGTAGGTGATTTGTAGGCCACTTCAAAAAAATTGAAACTTTTATCTTTGTCCAAACCTACCTTTTTTGGCTTCTTAATGCTAAGTGCTCTGGAAAGTTTTCTGCAACATTTTCATCTGTCTCTCTCTTAGAGCCTTTCTGAGTCTCTAAATTTTGTAATGCAGGTTATACTTATAGCAAATCCTAGAAGCAGGTAGACCATATAACAGTCATCAAACTTTGAGTCTCTAAATTTTGTAATGCAGGTTATACTTATAGCAAATCCTAGAAGCAGGTAGACCATATAACAGTCATCAAACTTGGACACTAGCTTGTGACCTTGCAACTATCCAGCTTGATATTTTTTACATGACTTTTTTGACCTTTTTACTGAAAACCTTCCATTCAACTACATGCTTGGTTTTTATATTTTTATAACTAGGTGCAATCTGAGTTGTGCTATGAGCAATTTTGACCTCATCACTGACCTCGATAGCTATTGTTTAGAATGCACTGAATCTCTAATATTGTCATCCAGATTAGATATCATTCTCCAGAAGAGGAAATAGCTCTGGGTCCAGCTTGTTGGCTTTGGGATTACCTAAGGAGAAGTGGAGCATCTGGCTATTTGTTGCCACTTTCTGGTGGAGCAGACAGTTCAGCTGTAGCAGCTATTGTTGGATGCATGTGCCAACTTGTAACAAAAGGTTGGATTTCTCTAGTGTATTCATTCATTTATTTAGTTGTGATAGTTTCACAAACTTCTAAGTAGAGTGTTATTAATTCATCCATTACATCAGGGATATTACAATTGTATGAACATCTGTGTATATGCGTGACAGTTTATAACTTGGAAAATAGCTAAAGGATTTGTTTTTCAACATGTATTTGACCTAACAAGTACTATTACAGTTTAGGCGGGGTGATACATAAATAACCTGTTTGTTTGTGTCTCTGCTATGAACAGAAATTTGGTTCTTTCTTCTGAAAGAATCAAGGATATAAAATAAGTTACACTTTTCAATATTATCCATCTAACATTAAGCATTGCCAATTGTGCTGCAGGTATTGCTGATGGAGATCAACAAGTCAAGTCAGATGCAATACGTATTGGCCAATATAAAAAAGGAGATATCCCTACTGATAGCAAAGAATTTGCAAAACGAATATTCTACACAGTTTTCATGGGTTCGGAGAATAGGTAAGATATGCCCAATTCATATCCATATGTAAAATTTGAACAGGAGTTCCTTGTTAGTAAACCACAAGATTTGTCTTGAACAGAATTTTTAAGACTTTCTGATGATATGATATTTTCAGTTACCAAGTAATGAAATGACTTTCAGTTTCACCAAGGAACCATGAACAAGAGTATATTTATATAAAAGAAGTTTAAGACTGATGGTATAACCTGTCTATGAATTTGGAACCAATGAATATTATACATACAAAAGAGTTGAACTGATAGCCAAATTAACACAGACTAAAATGTGCAAGGGATTCTATATTTTTTTATTAATATTTGGATGCAAGCTTGAGTCTTAAGGTATGTGAAGTGATGCAAGAGAATTATTGATGAATTACTTTTGTTGTACCTACAGTTCAGAAACCACTAGAGAAAGAGCAAACAAATTGTCTAATGAGATTGGCTCATGGCATCTTGATATTAAAATTGATACTGTAGTATCATCGCTAATCTCCCTATTCCAGTCATTCACAGGCAAAACTCCAAGATACAAGGTAAATATTTAAAGATTTTTATCGATGATTAAATTAAATGAGTTTTATAGCTTATTGAAAAAACATTTAATGAGTTTTGTTTCCAGCATATCCAAAATCTGAAAATAGGGAGCATACTCAATTCATTTCTCCTTTCTTCAATGTTTTTCATACATTTTGCATACCATTTAGTGAGCCAAATTCTCAAGAAGTTTGAACTCATTGACAGATTCATTAATCCATGTGTTTCAAATGTCTACCAATATAAACTTCATTGAGTCAACTTATTTCATAAAAAGTCTGTTCTACAATGAATATAAGGATGGAAAACAGCTCCATCTTGCACCACAGTTATTTTAAACTTTTTGCATATTTGAGAATGCACATGATAAGGACAACTATCTGCATTCATTACATCATATGGATCATTTTTCACTTTATAGCTAAGACAACATCAACATTGTCAGAACCTTTCATCTAACCATCTCATGTGATGGGAAGTTCAATGCATATCCAAAAGTTTTCAACCTTCTGAAGGGAAGCAAGCATACAGCACTGTGCACCAAAGACTTGCATCAATGTCACAAAATCTGCAAAAAACCTTAAATTTAAGGCTAATCACCATCCCACAATTTTTTTATGGTGAATTGGACACTATGGATCTTCATCTAGCAGTAAACATTCTCTCTAGTCCCTATGCATATTTCATTCTTTTTATTGCTTCTAACATAAATTACTATCTCAGTTTGGATTCCAGTTTCAGTTTGCAGTTTCAGATTGATGGAAGTTACTTTCAAGGAAATTATGAGACAAGAAGGAAGGACACTATTTTTTCCATAGATTGGTTTATCAATGATGTTTTTGTGCAATAATGGTTCCCATGACAATATTTATTCATACATGGATAAACTAGTAGATGGATAGATCAGAAGAACAAATAATTCACCCTTATCTCCAAGCGAGCAAGAGATGGATTTCTTGTCTAAAAAATGTGAAGAACAACATAAGGAGAGGCATGTTGTGGTTGACATTGAGGCCCTTTCAGTTGATGATCAAACAATTCCCCAAGGAGCAGATGTCATGGAGGTCAATATGAGCACCCAGGATCAAGATTAGGGAATTGAAAATAATGAGGATGAACTAGATGAGATCATCAATAATATAAAATTATAGAAGAGATCATAAGAGCAGATGATAGCAACAGTGAGATATATCTGCCACTTGATTCTCTAAAATTGCGAGAGATGATTCAAGTGCACACAAGGTACTAATTGTTGTCCAAAGGGTGGATAAGACAAGAAGGGACATACATCTGCAAGATTACGATATTGAGTGACTTAGTCCCAATGACCAAAGGATGAGAGGTTGAGGAAGCTTATGGAGAAATTCAAGCCCTTGAAAATAGATTGAATAGGAAGGATGCAAAGAGAAAGTAGTTTAAGGAGCTAAAATGATTGAAAGAGCATATCAAGCATTTGATGAACCCAATACAACAAATAGATAAAAAATTCATACCTCCTTTCACATTTGAAAGGATACTGATGATAACATAGAACTCATGATAGCATCAATTTAGGAAGCGAGAGCGTGGATGCGGGTCTTCAATGAGGTGGACACCTACCTTCTAAAATTTGTGAAGTATACCATTGGAGTTTATATATGAAGAAGGGTATGCTTTGTTTAAGACTTGGGCAGCTTTTCAACACATTAAAGAAAAGGCCATCCCATGGTTACAAGCATTTGAAATATCTTCTAGATCCATGTTAGAAAAGGGGAAAGTAGTGAAGGACAATGAGGTGGATGACTTCCACAAATGGTACTTGGCATTTGTTTTGAAATGGGACACCAACGAAAGGATAAAATGTGATTGCCAGTGCTAGAATGAAACCGTCATGGTAGTCCAAAATGAAATATTTGAAATATTGAAGGCAACATTTCAATTTGAGGGGATCACCAAGGCAGACATAGATGTGAATACATTAAGAGAAAGGATGAGACCTATTTATGTAAAAAATGTTGGTATCATCCATAGGAAATAATTGGGAGGACTTGCATTGCTTAACATTTTTTGTGACAAGTTGCCATATCCCCAATTTAAGATAGAATTTTAATAACAATTAGATAATACAATATTATTAAATAAATAATTATAATAAAGTTATATTAAAACTAATACTAAAATATAAAAATAGGAAATAATAATTATTTAATCTATATTATCAATGAAATAATATTTGCTATGATATTTTAAATAATTAAAAAGTAATAATATTTCAATGAGTAAATAAAGAAATAAAATAAAACACAAGAGACAATATTGTAGAAACTTGAAAGTATGTTAACTTTCTAAATAGAATTTAATAACAAATAATAATAAACACACATAAATAAGTAAATAAATAATATAACATAGAATAATATAAATTAACTAAATCTAATGAAAAGTCAAGAGATGTTTAAGAAATAGACATGACTCCTTAAAATAAGATATAAAAGGGAGGAGAGTTTATTTTAGAAGGGTCAAAAAGAAGAGGAGAAGATCGGAGTTCAAAAGGGAAAAATGGAAGAGGAAAGTAATATGAAGAAAATAAGGAAGTGATTTTTTGGAAAGGTATCAATGATATTGAAAGGATGTGAACCTTTGAAAGGTTCATAATTATGAATAGTTGTGACTCTTCAAAAATATTGTGATTATAAAGTGTTGGGGCTTTTATTAAGGATTTTAGTTAGGAAGTGTTGTGATTTTATAAAAGAATTATAACTATGAAGTGTTGTGACTTTTGAAAGGATTTGTATTATGAAAGGTTGCGACTCTTAGAAAATAAGAAATGAAAAAGTATATTTTATCCTTTCCTTATAATTAGCAAAGGAAGAATTTTAGAAAGTAAATATAGAGTTGAGATAATCTAGAAGGAATAATTCATTGAAAGGCTGAGTATGGAAAGAGCCACATGGACCAAGAAAAGAAGAAGGTAAGAAAGTTATGTTTATGGATTATATTTGTTTAATTATGTTTATGAATTTATTTATATTGATGAATCATACTTGTGGATAATATTGTGTGAGCTCATGGGGTTAACACCATGGAGATTAACGAGACTCGAAGCATGGGGTATGCGAGACGTGAAGCTCTCCATCATACCATCATGACAGAGAATCAGTGAATAATCTCTGTAACACCCTGCTAGGGAACCCAAAAGAAATTAACCTAAAGTTTCACCAAGTTTGCTAAACAATTTTTTTTAAAAGATAATAACAATGAGAGATAATATAGCGGAAGCAATAACTCAGATACATACAACCATCATAAATAGATTGCATCCCTTAAGGGTCCTATGATGTTGAACCACACACACACACACACACATATAAGTTTTATTAATACTAAATCCAGTACACAACAAATCCACATCAAAGAATTATTACAAGTACAATTCCAATAAAATAATATACAATTACATATGATGCTATTTGGTATAACCAGAATGCATAATCATCCACTATACATGTCATAGGGTATGAAAATCTCAAAGAATATACATCATAACTAAAATACATTATCTCATAAGATCTCTAAAAGTCAGATACAGTACGACAGAATAAAAACCATTCATTAGAAAACACAGGAACAAAAATGAAAGGAATAATTGCACAAGGACATCTAGCATCGACATCTAGCTGTCGGATCTCAATGGTATAAGAAACACTACCACTTGACCTCGTGGAACCTAAATGGCCCACTCCCACCATGTTGAATAGATAATCTCAAGTCCCATACATATATCAATCCACAAATCATAACCAACATCTAGGTCAAGGAAATCCTGATAGCAATCTATCTCAAAGGTACCAAGACACAAGTACCATTTAAACCTAGAGGCAACAAAGACATGTAGGAAATCTACTATGCAATTGGGCAAGTGTCATTGCATGAGCCAACTCTAAGGTTACCCTGGCAAACTCTTTGGGCTCTGGCCCCCTAGTCTCTATGTGGCATCAGTATCCTTTCGTACAGACAAGGCATACTAACGAAACAAGGTCGCAACCAATCATCCTCTCTACTCCCATCCGAGCTTGTACTAGCACTCGAGGCATGGGCGAGGAAACATCGACTCTTATTAATTCATTCTACTCTCATTTAATGAAATGTTATCACTTATTAAAACAACTTACAATGGGCTCTGACCTCCAGTACAAGCCACTTCCCAATGTACACATAAATTACCTACCCTAGGCTCATGAAAAGTACAACTCATAAAATCACAATTTTCACCTCAGTCCTTTACAAGCAACTAGAAAGCACCTAAAGATATAACACAATATTCACCTTAGTTCTTTACAAGCAATTGGAAAGCACCTAAAGACAAATCACAATAATCACCTCAATCCTATACAAGCAACTGGAAAGCAGCAAAAGATAACCGATCAAAAACTCAAAGGTTACACCAAGAAATCACACCATTCACCTTAGTTCTATAGAAGCAACTAGAAAGCACTAACAAGTAATTGATCAAAACTCATTATAGAATCATGTGAATACATCACTATGGTCGGGTATAAAAGATCATGACCAAAATATATATAACATCATCACAAAACAAAACTCCCCAAGCCTCTAGTAAACATCCTATCTGGTCAACGTACTAAGTCAATCTTGAACTCAACACTAGTAAACCACACATCACATAAAGTACATAACAAATGTAGCTTTCATAATTCATTAGGTTTGAAAGCATTAAGTTCAATTTTCACTATTGGGTCTCAAGTTTTCATTTTTCCATGTGTCATAAATACTAAGGTTTTTGAATTTTCAAAAGACAAAAATTTCCTTCGTATTGAGAAGTTATTTTCATTATAAACTGAATTGTCAAGCAAACTCTGAGTTTATTAAAAATAATCATCCTCCCAATTGAATTTATAATTTCCGAATTATATATATATATATATATATATATATATATATATATATATATATATATTCCTTATTAACAACTTCCTAAAACTAGATTTTTAAATAAAATTTTATTTAAACTTTACTAATAACTAATTAATTACTAATAATAAAAATTATTAATAATTATCAGTAATTAACATTGACTAATTTATTAACATTAAGAATTACTAATATTTAATAATTATAACTATTAATAAATTCTAATTTAATAACTTTTATTAATAAATAAAATATATATTAAAAAAAACTAAATTTTAAAAAAATCTCACCGTTTTCCATTTTATAGCCCGTACGCTTTACTGCTGTTGTCGCAGCTCTGCTGACGTTGCAGCAGGGTACACTTCCTGCGGCAACACTTGCTGCTATGACAGACTCTACTAGAGTTTGGCTAGAGTTTGTCATGCAAAAGGCCGACAGCTTTGCAGCCATGAAGGAGAAGAGAAGGGGAGGGGGAGTGGTGGCCCCCACCCACTACTATATATTATTTTATTTAAAATAAACAAAATACATGCCCCGCATAAAGATCGTTTTATTATTATATTTTTTCATAATATAATTATCACACTAATATATATATATATATATATATATATATATATATATATATATATTTTGGATCGAAAAGAGGCCAAAGCCAAGATTCATTATTATTATGTGATTTATTATTAATTATTAAGCTTGTGTAGAGTCGAACCTAAGACCTCTCCGATAAGTGGCTCACAATTTGCCATTGTGTTGTGGGCTCTTGCCTTCACACTAATATTTTATTACTGAGGTAATTTTATTATTAAATATTTTTATTTTTATTTTTATTTTTTGATAAAATTTCCAACATAGATCTAATAGGAAAGATAATTACAATCGATCGAATTCTTAAAATAAAAAACTTGATTTTCTTTTCCAAACCCTACCCAAATTATAATTTGTTTTCTAAATTGATTCAATTACGAATACACGATTTCTCAATCAAGGGTTTCAATTCAATTTTGTTCACAGATGTTTTCAAAGAACAATAATTTTAACACAAGGGTTTTAACCCAAATAAATTTTGAAAACAGATCTATACAAACATAGAGAAGACAAAGAGATTTTCGAAGGAAACACTACTGTACAAAAGTCAACGAGGTCCTACCTCGCTTTGATGCTTACCAAACGAATGCTCGGAGCTTGCAAAAAGTTCTTGTCTTTTCGAAAACCCTCTTTCTTGAAATTTGCTCCTCCAAACTTGTGTGTGGAGAAATGAGCTCTAATTTATTAATAGAGCTTTCTCCCTTTAGGGTTTTGATTTTGTAATTACGTGAAACCTTTTTCTTGATTATTTTATTTTATTTTAATTTCATGTACAAACTTTTTGCATTTTAATTAAAATAAACTTTATTAAATTAATTCCTTCTCTCTCTCTCTTATTAAATCACAAGACATCTTTAATAAAATAATTATTAATTTACCCAATAATAATAATTAGAGTTTATTATAAAAATGAAACTTCTAAATAAATAATTATTAAATTAAATAAATATAATTACACCAAAATTAGAACTTTCGACGTACTACCATCTTGGTACGTAAGTATTGGGGTATATCTTTCGATGGGACAATAATGTCGCCGAACTAGAGGAGGAAAGTGATGCTATGGAGTTGAACATTTCAGTTGATCAACGGGTGGTTGTATAAGATGGGACCCAACCAGATTTTAAGGTGGTGTGTTCTAGAAAAGGAAATACTAAAGGTGTTGAAGGAAGCACATGGAGGACTAGTAGGAGGACACATGGGGCCGGATACAACTATGCACGGAGGATACTTCTAGCAGGTTTATGGTGGCCAACTGTGCACGACGACGCCAACGAGTGGGTCGTTGCATGCGATACATATCTGAGGGCTGGGAAACCATTGAAGAGGGATTTCATTCCTCTTAACCCTTCACATGCATAGGAGTTATTTGAATGATGGGGGTTGGACTTTGTTGGACCCCTCAAGATAAGTAAAACCAGAAGATGCAGGTACATCATGGTAGCGACAAAGTACCTTACCAAGTGGGTAGAGGCACAAGCCCTACTTGACAGCTCTGCGGTAAGCATGACGGAATTTATTTACGAGAAAATCATCACAAGGTATGGAATGCCGCTATAGTTGACAAGTGACCGTGGGGAACATTTTGTCAATCACGTCATTAGACTATTGACCACAAAGTTAAGGATATACCATTCCGTATCGAGCCCGTACTATCTGAGAGCCAACGGACAAGTAGAAGCTACGAATAAAATCTTAGTCAGAATAATTTATAAATTGTGTGCAGTTGAAGGAGAGGATTGGGAAGAAAAGCTACCATCAACGTTATGGAAGTACCGTACTTCATTCAAGGTAACCACGGGATACACACTGTTTTAGTTGATGTATGAATAGGAAGTTATGGTATCGACAAAATTCATGGTACCAAGTTTAAGAATCACGATTGAAAACAAACTAGCAAATATGGAAAGTCTGAGGGAAAGATTGTATAATTTAAATAAACTTGACGAACGTCGATTGCAGGCACAATGGGCGATGAAAGTTACACATTACAGGTGTAAGGCATGACATGACAAGCATTTAAAATTGAACAAATTTCAACCAGGCCAATTAGTGTTGAAGTATAATGGGCTCAATAAGATCAAACTAGGAAAATTTAAAGTAAAATGTGTCGGGCCATACAAGATCCGCAAAGTTGGCGATAATGGAGCAATAAAACTATTGACGCTCGATAAGAAGGAAGTGCTTGATGCAGTGAATGGGTCAAAGCTGAAACTCTATCATGAAAGAAATGACGTGCCCCCGTAGATGAACACTTTAGAGACAGTTTAAAATAACAAAAAGTAATGATGTATATATGTAAGTATAAAAAAATAAAATAATAGAAAGAAATGTATCCAAAAAGTTTAGAAGCAAATGGTGGAGGAAAGTTGAGACTGTACGACCAACTAATAGTAATGGGAAAAAGCATACAAACACTATATGGCTTACAAAGCTAGTGTATATACTGTACTACCATACAGTCTAGATGAAAAGGTTGCACAAGGAAGGAGAGATTGCACAAATTGAACACTGTACGACAAGTCAAAAAGAGAATAGGCAAGGAAACATACAAATAAAACCATACGGTTTAGTTAAATAGGATATAGTGCAGCAAAAGCATATAGATATTGCACGCGTACAGTTTGGAGAGGAAGAGCATCAGAGACGGCTGTATGACCAAGCATGAAAAGGTGAAACAGAGGTGTACCATATTGACTTACAATGCAGGCAACAAGAGTGTTACATATTGTACCATACGGACCGTATGACTAGATCATAAAGGAGACTAGTAGTGTACTGTATAGACGAGGTGAAAGGGAGCATGTATCATATGGTTATGTGGGAATACATAGAGACATTAGATACCATACGACCAAAGAAGTTGTCTTATTGTTCAACCAAAAGGAGGTACGACTATGAGGAGTTTATAGTCATGTACCATACAGACTTACTTAGCGAAGGGCAATTCATGTCAATATTGTACGGCCTGACAGAATAAAAATACAATGAACCATACTATATGACATTAAGGGAGGGCAAGGAAGCATACCATACGATTAGCAGAAGACCATTGTGAGGAAGTAATAAGTGCAAAAGATCATACCGTACGATTGCCAAAGGTAAGCTGTGATTGAAAGGGAATTGTACGACTGTACGGAAAAACACAGAGGATCATATAAAAGGAGCAGATTGAACGAAAGAGGCATAAGAGAGCACAAGTAGGACTGTCTAAGATAGGAGACCATATTACACAAGAGACACTACCGTACAACAGAGGGAATGAAATAGAAGGCACTTTCTCATTGTGTGCAAGTACATAGCAAAGGCATCGTATGGTATGGATTGAAGGTAGGGTAGCAAGAACAAGAGAGGCCGTACATAACGAATGAGCAAAGGGGAGCCATATGGATCTGTACGAACGCCAATAGACAGCTAAAGAATCCTCAAGATAAGTGGTATGAGCAACTGACCTAACCATTTCTGACTAGCAAAAGGGCAAAAGAGGTGACAGTTATGCATTCAGCCAGGAAGAGAGCGTGGAAGAAGAAACTAGAAGACGATTCATCAAGCAACACAATGAACAAAAATGTATAGTCTTTACTGTTAGGTGTACGTATTGCAGGCAATACAAGCAAAAAGAAAGCAAGGGCACAACTGGCTGCAACAACACATCTCACACCCTAGAATGTGGCATTCGAGGGTTTGAACGGATTGAAGTGTAGAAAATGGTGGCAGGAGGCTCTGCATGATCACTTTGCAAAGGACAATATATTGAGGGTACAAGGGGAATGGGCATTGTGGATGCCAGTATTCTGCATTCGCAACTTCGAGGGGTTTCTTTGCACTATGCTAGAAACCTACGACAGGTTCTCACAAACATGCTCATTTCCTTATTTGGGACAAAATTTGGTGATATCTTTTAGAGCCACAGACTTTACCAGGGTATTCAACATACCAGGTCACGTGTAGGGAGGAAGGAAAATCAATAACAAGCCAAAGAAACTTGACTAAAAAACCAAGAAGCACTTGGTAGAGTTAGTATGTGGGAAACGGCTAGAGGCAAAAAGCAAAACATTAATGGATTCATCGAAGGGAAGGGGATTAAAAAAAATCTGATGTGCTAGAAGGACGATGGCGTTGTCTGATGGACTTAGTGAAGAGTAGACTCATCGGTTTGAGTAAGACATTAAACATTTCATTTCTGTAGGTGACCATGATGAATGGTATCATGAATGGCATAGTGTATGATTGAGCATCCTTGCTGGCTGAGCGCATGCAGGTGTTCATGTTGCTGCAACACAAACCTTTTACATGCCACACTACGCCATTGGTCTATTCTTCGATGCTACAACATGAATGATACCCAACAATAGGTTGCAGATCAAGCCAGGTCTGACAGAACTAGGGGAGCCTCCGATCATGTAGTGGAGGCATCTTGATACTTTCGAAGGGCAAAAGGCCATTGCATAGAAAAGGATGCGACAGGAGATAAAAAGTTTTGAGCATAGGAGCAAAGGTAGTGGGAGACAGGATTAATCTTCCGAGGACACTGATGACTCAGAGGAAGTGAAGGACAAGGATGATGATGAGGAAGTCAAGTTATTACAACATTGCGACCACTATTTTCGAGGACCCTCATAGCTACCTCTCACTCACACTTAGTCCCCGTAGGCATTCAAATTCTTGGGTTTGGACAGTTTAGGCAACTTGTTGTCATGACGCCGATAAGCGTAGTAGCCAAACTAGTAGTACGACCAACACCCCAGCCATCAGCACAATCAACAACATGGCCAACAACATTAGCACCTTTAGGGAGTATCAAGCCTTCAGTCAATACAACAGCACCTGATTCAGTCATACCTGAGGTAGCCATGGGGTCACCTGAAGGGGTTGTCGGAGAGACTTTGCTAGCCGTACCAGAGGTAGGGGCTGAGATACTTATGCCGGATGAGGAGACAGACACTTAGGAAGGAGTGATGGAGATACTGACAGGCAAGGGTTCGAGGACGCTTGATGTTCATTTGGATGTAGTGGGCTTGAACATGATGGTTATGATAGATGCAACATTACTAGCAATGCTTAAGGAGCCGAACAGAGAAAGTAAATCTCAAAGGTTGAGCACATACTTGAGTACGAGGTTTAACCGTATACTAGCCCCACAGGCGACATGCATCCTCACACTTGAGTGAGAAGTAGCCCTAGAAGGAGATCCTCTACAGACACAGGTGGAGCAAAGTCACCCGGCACAGATCGATGGGATACCACACTTCTATATGGAGAGCACTGTTGAGTGGATGGTAGAAGCAATGAAGATGGCTATGGGCATCGAGTAACCTTCGATGGGGCTAGATGCATCGATGGGAGAGGGTGTGGAGGCATTATTGCTAATATGACAAGTTGGGCTCGCCAAGAAGTGGCCTCTGCACAGACACAAACCTTGGATTCAGTGGTAAAGGAGCTAGAGAACCGGGTATGGAGAGCTGCATAGAGGCTTTGACTCAGGAGATAGTCCAGATATACAAGGATGCTTATTATGCCCTTCCGAGGAGCCAAGCAGGCTAGGCAACGATAGAGAGGGCTCGGGAGGAGTCAGCTACTAGGTTACCAGTGATGAAGGTAGAATTAGCTGCAAATAGGCAACTTGGGAGTCGGAGAGAGTGGTTTGGGAATCCGAGAGGATAACATTTTTGGCCCAACAAAGTCATCTACAGCAGGTGGTAGCGGAGAAGGAGATGGAACTTGGAGAGATTGTTGGGATGCTACAAACAGCTTTAGAGATTTAGATTGAGGTTGAAGCAGATTTGAAGGTACATACTGGACAAGTGCATGAGCTACAAGCTTAGAGAATGGACCTCTACTACACTAGGGACGTATCCCTCTTAGTTGTCTAAATCTTGATGTAATTAGTTGTTTGAGTTTTGTAAAAGTTGTCTCTATTTTGTTGTCCAGAAACAACTTTACTTTTTTGGGGGGGACGATGTTGTTGGTAAAACGTATTGTAGCCGACGGGTAGAGTTGTGTCTGAAAGGGCGCATAACGGTTGGGTCACCTCTTCAGGAAAGTATATGTACATCGTCCGAATGGACTATTGGATATCATCATTATTGTAATCGTTGTTTTCATACTACTTATATGAACAAAGTATCTTGTTTTGTGTTACATTCTAATACTTTAATGCAATTAGTATCCGTTTATCCTATCCGGTAAACAATACAACACACCCAAATCCTGAGCATCAACACAAGAGAATGCTATGCAACTGCCACCTACACATGGGAAAGCTGCAATCTTCTACGTAGGCTCACCGTTATGACTGCTGTCATAAAAATCAAAGCTATTGGGGCTTGTATTTTTGATGAAATCCTCAAAACTAACACTCTCGTCATGTGAGTCAAAACTTATAGTGATACCAACTGCATTTTTCACACTCAACTTGTCATCAACACCATCAAGAGCCTCAAAAATAGGGTTGTTGTCATAAAAGTTAAACTGTGTATAACATTCTCATTACTGCTAACGGATGTAAGGCTGCCATCACTGGTGGCTATCATGTCATCAACATTTTCAAGGTCGCTAGCTCCTGCCTCATGTAAATGTTTGGACTCGATGCAACTGTCCTCATGCAAGTCTGCCATAACCACATGCTCCCAAGAAGAGCCTCCAACATCATGCATATGAGGAGGACTAGTAGATGCCCCATTGAGCAAAAGCTCCACCACTTGATGGTTGCTGGTTGTTGAAGCTACACTTGTACAATCCTCTTGATTCTCTTCCCGTTTTCTTTGTGAGGAGAACTTTTAAAAATGGAAACCATATACCTTTCACAACTGTCTAGGGTTGTTGGTTTCAAAAGTAATTCATCCATCATTTTATGATTTTGTCTAAGCTTTTCCATACTTTCCATAGCTCCTAGTTTAGAAATGCTGTCAGCATATTATGAATGCAGACCAAGTGTATGGATAAAACGCTGCTCGGAATTCGATCACAGCTTACAAACTAGAAATGGAGGTCCCTAAATGGTGATCATAAACATTAAATATGCAAAGCTTGACCTTCCAACGCTGCCAGTAATTGCAGTAGTATACTTGCCAATTGAAATTGAACCATAATTCATTCAATTTGCAGTCAATACAATTAATAACTCACATCCTAAAAGCTGCCAATTATGGAATCAAAATGCAGATTGCTAATCAGAAAATCCCACACAATTCGTTGTCACTTTATTCAATTCCGTCAATGCTGGAGAGAAATCACTGATCTTGATCTTGTAATTGCAACCCCCAAAACATGAATGGTTGTCTGTAGTTATTGATGCCCAGCTCAAGGAAATTCAACCTAACACACAAGAACACAATTCACAAATATAAATCATTGGCTCAAAGTATAATAATTTCAAGAGAGAAAACATCTCAGCTTGAAGAAATAGTCTCAAACCCTCATCACCCAATCTCATCAAAACATAAGCATCATGAATGAATTGCTTTCTCACAAAGCATTGTTTTTATAATAACTAAATATGTCTTCTTCAAGATGCCAAAGCAAGTAGCTTCTCTCTCACTTTTCTCACTATAGAGCCTTCATCAATACACTTTTCAGTTAGAAGCTTTCATTTAATAACTTTGAATGAATAATAAATAACTTACGAGCTAAAGCCTTCATGAAGACAATTTTCACTCAAAGGCTTCCTCAACACACCTTTTACTTAAAAGTATATTTTTTTAATACTTTTAAGACCTATAATATATTGAATATTCCATGTGAATTAATGATTAATACCCTCACTAGGCACTCAAAATCAATTCAAATTTTATATAACTCAATATATACCACTGAAAGTGTCAATATCATCACCAATTGGATATAGTGTCTAGGTGCTTGCCAGAAATGGAAACTGCCACCACTGACTTGCTAAAAATAGTAAGTCAATTACCATAGATCCTCTAAATATCCTACCAAGCCGCGAGGATCACAATGATGGACTGACCTCACTGACTTCTTGCCAACTTCTCAAAATAGGGGACATTACAGAGAACCGCCAACCTTTCGATCTTATAGAATGGAAGGCACCAACCTTTGAAAATAAAATATAACAATTAATTTGTGGCTTCTTTTTGGACCTGCCCTAAATCAGCTTCAAAAATCTGCCCAGTGTCTCACCAAGATCTTCCTCAAGTCTCTGCTCTTAAGTCAGCAACATATCTTTACATAGATCTGTAATATGCTCTTCAATTATTGCTCATAAATCCGTCTATATCTTCCCAGGAATCTGTGCTATAATCCTTGATAATTGTTCATGAAACTACAATATATTTTCACTTAAATTTATGCCATGTTCTTCAATAATACCTTGTCAATGTGCAAAATATATTTGCTTCAGAAATTTCTGAATTTTACTCATAAAATCTGCTCTTATAGATTGGAAAGATCCTTAGTGTAATGCCCTGCTCGGGAACCCAAAAGAAATAAACCTAATATATTAAAAAGCTTACTGAACAATTTTTTTATAAAGTTCAGACAACATCAAAGTAACAATAATGCGAAAGCAATATATACATACACATCAAGAATACGTAATCAATTACAAATTCAGTTTCAATTCCTCATGGGTTCTTCACATTGAGTCACATTTAAGAAAGTTTTATTAATGAGTTTAAGTCTCAATTACATTGTCCATAATCATAAAATGAATAAACACATACATAGTCATATAAGCAAATGCATAAGTACAACTAATAGTATGAAAGCACATCTAATGAATAACATCCACTACACATGTCACGGTGTATGTGAAAATAGATATAAGTACATCAATATACAATACAATATCCCATAGGTTCTCAAAACACATGATATATAGATACATCAAATGAATAGAAGTCTTCAAGATAAGAGGAAGAATGATAATGGTACCATTGTATGAAGGAGCATTCAACATCTGTCAATTTGATGGGGGCCCAAATGGTAAGAATACACTACCTCTCGACCATGTGGTCACCTAATCAGGCTCCCACTCCCACCATGCAGGAGAGATAATGTACGGTCCACACACAACTAATTAAATAATAAAATAATCCTAGGCAACGAATCTTGATAGCCAAAACTACCTCAAAGGTAACACTTACTAATCAAGAAGATAAAATACTCCAAAAGGAAGAACACTCAATCCAATACCAATATTATACATATACCAAGAATAGATCAAATCACCAAAATCATAAGATAAAGTCAATGAAAGATGTCCGCCTCAAGACAAAGGCCACATGCCAAAAGTACATCAACCATAAATCACCAATCACCATCAATGAAAGTAAATAACCAAAATTAAATACATCCAACAAGAAGTACACCACCAATAACAACACCACCAGAGGCAAATACAAAAAAAAATATAGAGAAGACTCAGGCTACATTCTAGGGAGTGTCATCATATGGTCAAACTACTTGAGTTACCCTGGATCAATCTCTCAATAGATCATGGATCCTTAAGTGTTGAGTTACCTTGGATTGGTTAATCTGAACCCCGAACCCTCAACGTGATACATGCGGAACCAGAAAACCCTTTTAATAGGACGAGGCAAACCAGTCATACTGTCATTCCATTCTCATCCTTAGTCTATACAAGCACTCAAGGCATGGGCAGGGCAAATATCTCTAACTTATCTTTTTAGTGTGTTTCCCCAAAATATTAATTACTAGATTATTACATAACTTACAATAGGTTACCTTGGGACTGACCACTTTGGGTCCCGGACCCCTACTGTACGCCACTCCCAAGGATATGTATCTAGACAACCTCCAAAAAATCACAAACCACAATAGTGTCCCATACCACAAGAGTAATATTGATTGAATTTGGTTTCTTAATAGACAACTCAAAAATAACATTGGTTCTCAAAACCCAAGTTTTCATTGCTCAATAGCATAAAGCTCATAAAACATAAATCTTAATTCAAATCATAAAGTTCATCATGACATCTTGTCAAATAATCATAAAAGAAATTTAAAAAACGCCTCTAGTTCACATCCTAACTCGGCCAACTAAACAACCCACAAAGAAAAACCATCATGAAAATAAACATCAGAAGACTATAGATAGAATATTAGAAAACACATGGTTTTTAGCCACATGATTTAATTCCATCAATTTCTCTTATAATTTGGGTCATAAGGATGCATTTAGAAATAAGGTAAGAATATATTTTAATATAAATTGTTATGCTGCTATACTTATTTAGATCAATAAGTATTTAAATATCCAATCTCTTTGCATATAAAATATTATGCAATATTATCATGTTATTAATTTAAATTATCTTAAATCATAAATGATTTAATTAATAACATAAATGTATATTATTAAATTAAATACTAATATCAGTTTTATTTCTAAAATATTAATTTGAGTTTTATTTTAGTCCAATATTAACATTTAATTTTCCTTTAATTCATAATGCAAATAGAGATAAAATTATAAATTTAATTTAATTATTTATAATTTCTCTCATAAAGTCAAATAGTTATTGATTACATGGTTACAAAGTGAACTCTACCACAATTTTTTTTATAATATAATAAAATTATAAATATTTATTTATTATCTTCCCTATTGCATTAATAATTATAAAATCATTTATATGCAACTAAGAGTTTAATTAAACTTAAATAATCACTAATACAAACATTCTCTTTATAACTAAATGGATAATATTTATTTCATTTTAGAAATTAATAAATTATTATTATTATTTTAAATAAATAAATTTGAAAATTAAACTATATAAAATTAAAATACACATGCAATTAGTGTTTTCGCATGTCTTTGATCTTTCGAATCATGCAACCATACTATACATAGTTTTCTATTTTTAACATATTTTTTCACATGCAACCCTACTATACTTAGCGTTCTATTTTTAGCATAATTGTTTTCACATGCATGGAACCCTACTATACTTAGCTTTCTATTTTTAGCATAATTGTTTTCACATGCATGTAACCATACTATTGTTAGCTTCAATTTTTAGCATAATTGCTTTCATATGCATGTAACCCTACTATACTTAGCTTTCTATTTTTTTAGCATAATTGTTTTCACATGCAACCATATTATATTTAGTTTCTATTTTTAGCATAATTGTTTTTATATGCAACCATACTATACTTAATTTTTATTTTTAGTGTATTTGTTTTCACATGCATGCATAAGTTTAGTTAAAACATGCTTTCCTCTCAATTAATCTTTTTCTTTTTCCAATAAATTTTGCGATTAAATTATTTTACATAGAAGAATAATATTTATCTATATTTAGAAAATTCATAATAATCTCATGGTTCTAATGACAAATTTAAAGTTGAAACGCTAACTGTTCAATTTATTAGTTTTTTTCAAATTTTCATAATCAAATATTCCCCATATTATTTAAAAGGGTTTTAAAAGAACACAATCATAATAATTTTCTATAGTTTTTTCACAATTTTTCTCAGTCAAGTTTTTTTGATTAATAAGTTTTCCTTTTCAAAATCTATAACATAATTCCTTATTCAACAATCAATACAATAAATTAATAAGCAATATGCAAACACTTAGAAAGACACAAAGTAGACAGATCTTTCAATAAAATTATACAATGGGTTTTCAAACCCTACTTCAAAACCATAGCTAAAATTTGAGACAATCTGTGAATGCATACAAATCTTGACCCTCTGAAACTTTCAATAGTTTTTTTGATCCAATTTCGAATTTTGCTCCCCAAAACCTGTGTAGAAATGAGATCGAATCTTTTAATAAAGAGTTTAACTCTACCTAGGGTTTCTAGTTTTTGAACATGCAAAGGCCTCTCCTTAAAATAAACTTTTATTATTTAATTCTTTCATGCACACTTAAAGAACTTTTTAATTAAAATATTCTTTTATATTCTCTTTTCTTCCAGTTTATTAATTAATGCAAGTACTAGTTAAAGCATAAATTAATAATAATAATCAAAGCTCATTGTTTAAATACAACTCTAATTTAATTATTATTGAATAAATAATTATAATAAAACAATATAAGATCTTTAATATTTTAATATTTTAATTCCTTTTTTGTCCAACTTCTTAAATTAGACTTTTAAATTAAATCTTTTAAGTTAAAGTCCATATTTAAATAATTTATAATTAATTAATTATCATCATATTTTAATTTCTTTTTAACCAATTTTCTAAATTTAGATTTTTAAATTTAAACACATATTTAATTAGTTTTTTTAATTAATTAAATATTCTCATGCTTTAATATCTTCTTTTTTATCAAATAATATTTAATAATTCTCAATATTATATGATTAACCAAAATATTATAGTTAAATCATTTACCAAATAAATCACATAGCGAAATCCACATAAAAGCAACATTACCAAAGCAGACCAAAGCTCAAAATCAAACAACATAGACAGAGATAAACTCACAGGTTTAAAAAGGGTGGAGAGTCAAATACATGTCCTCTTTCTGAAGACTAGTAATTAAGCTATGGCTGTGATTGGGTTTGAACATTATCTCCTCATTCTTACCATTGAGTTATTGTGATAGGGCACGCTTATCCTGACAGTTCAGGGAAGTCGATGCCTAGTACTTATATTCTGCATAAAAAGACGAGCTTGTACATGTATATAAATATATCTAAACTAAACAAGCAATGGCAAGGAGTGGTACATCATGTAGATCTCGACTAGCAGGTGACTACGATTCCCTCCCTTAACCACATCAAACACGTCAGACAGAAATAAAAAATAAACATGTGCACCATACACATGCAAGTATGAGGTAAGTATCATAATAATCACAAGTCAAATATCAAATACTCAGGTATAACAATGCATCATTATGAATATGAAATAGTCATTATTAACAACATCATCTCACATCACTATGAAAGAAATCTCATTCATTAACTACAAATCATTAAAGCATCATTAATGCATTAGTAACCACAATCATTGAATAACACGTGAAATATAGTCAACCAAGTAATCATCATTGATATATCACTAATCCAAGTCATGAAATAATATCATAAAACTATAAATCCAGAATCTCTAAAAGTAATCAATACATAAAATTGGCCTAAAAGAATTTGGCAATCAAAACATAAAATCAAAGTACAGGTGGGCATTACACTCGGTAGATATTCTTGCTTCTAACCCTAAAGTAAACCTTTATTTATACCTTACAATACACACCTTTTCACCAAAAGATGTGCCCCTCAACGTTGTTGGCCAAGAAATATATTTATAAATGTAATTAACATGCAACCTTACTTAGGGCATGTTATGAAAATGTATATTTATAAAAGATTAATTACAATATGGAGACGAAGTCTCCTTATAAAGAGAATAATTGGAAATGATATGAAAACTTTCTAAAACAATGATAACAAGAAATTTTTCATATTGTTTAGAAACTAACTAAAAATTAAAACTTGTCTAATATACTAAATATCTAAATATCTAAAATTTCTAAATGATCACTAATATTAAATACAATATTACCCTACCTTAATGGTCATTTAGATATTAACTATCTAGGCAATATATATTCAAATCAAAATGCATAAAAGGTTGATTCCTCCTCAAATTGCTCTGCCACATGAGCCTGTTGCTGAGGCTCTCCTTGGTTGGTCTTTTGATAGGCCAATTGCTGTCTACGGATTCTTTGCATATGACCAAACTCCCCACAATAGTGATATATTATCTTTTTGGAACCCTCCTCAAATGTTTTATCCTTTCTACTGAGTGGACACACCTTTATCTTGTTGTGAGGTTTTGACACCATTGCACCAAAACTTTGGGGACCCCCTTTTTCGGGCAAACCATGGCCATTTTTGTAGATTTTTTGGAATTTTTTCGGTTGCCATAGCGAAATTTTGGAGTTGTCCAAAGGTTTTTGAATTGGCAATTTTACACCTTGGACGTCTTGGTCTCTAGGAGGGATTTGATTTGTTTGCACCCGGTGCGAAACTTGACTTTTCAAAACATATAATTTTATCCTTAGGCCAAACAAATAAAACAACATTTTTTCGATGGTTAAAATAACATTTGGCAAGATAAAATTGCAAATGTTGGAGCTAGATGGATATTTGAAAATTTGATATAATTGTATAAGCTTGAGCATTTTCAAAATGAATTTTAGATTTAGTCATTATGAAAAATCTTAAATTTTTTCGGTGAAAAGAAATTTTGATAGTGAAATTGGATTTAGAGCTTGAATTTCGAGTGTCAAGATAAGGATTAATTTTGTTAAAAATTGAAATTGTAGTGCAAAATTGAAATTGGATTGTATTGCAAAATCTCATTAATTTGGTTAAAATTTTGCCTAAAGGATTTTAGAAATATTAAAAAAAATTGGTAATTTGGAATTAAAAATTTATTTTGGCTTGCTAGACTCGATTTTAATGATATTTTAATTGCCAATACGTTGCTAAATGAAAATTTTGGCACCTCAGGCTTACCTTGTTTCTATTGTTGCAATTTTTTATCAAAGCTGGCAATTAAATGGGCCAATTTCAGTATAGGGCTAAGTAATTGTTATGTTGCATTTAAATTTGGGTTATTAATTGAAGGACTAACTTAATTTTGTTTTCCCTCCAAGCAGGTCGGCCCACTTGGGGAGGTAAAAAGTTTGGTATAAGAGGGGCTTCCCCCCTTTTATTTCCTCATTCCTTCTCTCCTCTTTGGATGTGTGATTTTCTTCAAGTTGGGCGGATTTCCAACTATGGAGATTTTTTGGGGTCTGATTTTCCATTGCTTGGCAGTGATTTTCCTCCTTGGTTGGGCGATTTTTGCCCTAGGGCAATTTGGAGGAGCAATTTCGAATTTTTTTTCAAGTTGGGTGATTTCTGCCCTAGGTCGATTTTTTTGTGAAAATGTCTGATTTTTGCAAGATTGGCAGCGTTTTTGGGGTCTGATTTCTCCATCCTTGGGATCGATTTCTCCTTCCAACTTTGGTGATTTTATTTGGCAAAGAGGCAATGTGATTTAAGGTCTAAATTTTGGCAATTTTGGGCGAATTTAGAGAATCAAAATTCTGACTTGGAGCAGATTTTCCTGCCCTAGGGCAGCAATTTTCTTCAAATTGGGTGATTTTGGCAAGGAGGTCAAAATTCAATGGGAAGAACAAATTTTTGCAACGTTGGTGAATTCTGATTTTTGCTAGGCATCATATTTTGGAGAGGGACTGAAATTTCGGAGATTAGATTTGAACTTAAAGGGACCCGATTATTGGTAAAGAAAGATTTAAGGTAAAATTCTATTCATTTTTAGAGGTGAAGATTGGTTTTAAAGGCGGATTTTATTCCTTGTTTTTGCTTGGTTCGTTTCCCTTATCTTCTTTTTGCACTTCTCAACCACCACTTTATTATTTCCATTGATAGGTTGAAGTTGGGAGATGTAAGTGTAGATTTCATGATAGGACACTTGGAGAGGCAGAAATAAGTGGTAGTCTCACCCCTAGGATTGAAGTTTTTAGATTGATAAGTGTAGAGATAGAATTTGGAGAGGCAGAAATAAGCTAGATTCTATTGATAGAAAGAAGTTTGGAAATTGATAAGTGTAGTCCATATCATTTAGAATGAAAGGGCAAAAATAAGTGTTTATGATGGTAGATGTTAGTGCAAGTAAAAACTCAAAGGGAATGAGTACCAAAAAAGGCAAGGAAGACATGATGCCTAAGACCACCTTCTTTTCAAAAGTGAGGTGAATAAGTGACACCAATATCCGCATAGTAAACATGGTACAGTTGAAGGACAATCCCCCATGGTGAAGAAGATCTAGGAGAGCAGAATTGTGCATACGACGTCTTTTCCTCCTACCTTATCTAGAATTGGCAATTGAGTGTGCATCTCGATTTGATATTATGACCAAGTACATCATTTTTGATGAAGGAAAGAGAGTGTTGGCTAACATCAGTGGACAAGTGGTCGAAGAAGTATTCAATATTCCCTAGCATAGAGGCATGATGGTGGTAACAATAGATCAAACAACCAAGTTCTTTTAGGGTAACTAGGAGGGCTACTTCATTAATCTAAAGAAGAATTGGTTAAACGAAGGCGAGAAGGGAGTCACCAAGTTGTCAAAGCTCACCAAGTCAAATTTCAAACTGGAGTACAACAATCTAATTGTGCTTCTCAACTGAATCATGGGTGTGGCTTAAGGTATGCAATTCGAGAACTTGATGTACTACTTTATTGATGAAATTGAAAATGGAAAGAGAAAATTTGATTGGGCTAGAATCATAAGTGAAAATCTAGAGTTACAACTTAGGATAGTGCAAAATCAAAAGCAATTCTATATGGGATCCTATCTTTTCTATCTGATTGTGAGACTATATGAAAATCTCGGACTTAAGACCTTAGGAGTGATTGGCAATGGGCCGGGGCAATGTTTGGTGCATGAGTGCTATCCACAGCTTCATTTTCACAACACCAAAGACTATAAGATGTTTTATGTCGCCTTTGCCATGAAGATGGTAAGTGTATTACAAGGGACAACTGCTAGGAGGCTCTCATTGGGAGGAGAAGTAAAAGCTAAGAAGTATGGGAGTTCATCCAATTTCCGCAATTTACATAGATCAGAGTAGTAGGAAGTACAGTTTGTCCCAAGAGGCTTCCAAGGTACCCAACCGACACGATTTATCTACATCATCCTTACAAGAGGTTTTACAAGAGGTTATGGAAGTGACTGTGGGTGTTGACACTCAAGATATCGGTACCATTAATAGAGATTTCATAAATACTTTTGATTTTTATGCAGGGTAACGTGACTCGCGGCGAGTCACGCGAGTCAGGCGAGTCAGCGAGCCGCGCTGACCTCACCGAGTCACAATGACTCGTGACTCACGAGCGGCGAGTCACGAGGAGTGACTCGCGTGACCCGGCCTGCTTGACTCGACTGCGACAGGCATGAAACCAAGCCTTGAAAATATAATTTTTTACATGTTTTTTTAATGTTTTTTTTCTATATATCTCACTCATATAACCCTAAAAAGGCTCCCATAACAGTCTATAGTGAAAAGAAGAAAGAGAGAGAGAGGTAGAAGAGAAATAGAGGTTTCTTTTTTTGCAACCACATGAAAAGAGGAGGAGAAAAGTTTGCATTTGTGACATTGGAGCTTGCATTTAGATCATCAAGGAGTTTATAGGAGTTCTTCTCAACACTTCCCAAAGCATTTGAAAGAGGTAAGACTTGATTGTTTAGATTTTGATGATTTTTTTGTCGATGCTTATGGGTTTTTTGCATGAATTTTTTTTGTTTGTTTATGAGTTTTTTTAAAACTTTAGATCTTCATAAAATGCAATGCTGAAATGGTAATATTTGGTATAAAATGTCTTATTGCAGCAACCTTTACATTGTTCCTTAATTAAGTCATAATGGCTTCTGGAGGTAAAAAACCCAAGCTCTGTAAAGGCAACAAAAAAGATGAGTGTTGGAAGTTCACCATATAATTTCCGGGTAGAAAGAGAACTCAAACAAAATGGCTATTTTGCAAAACCATTAATAGTGGGGGGATAAATAGATTAAAATACCATATTGCTGGCTTACGTGGGCATTATATTGAGCCTTGTGGAGCTACATCTGTTGAGGCTCAACGTTTTTGTTATGTAGCCTTGGAAAAATATGAACAAGAAAAAGAATTAAAAAAAAAACAATTAGAAGAGTTAGCTTTGATTGGTTCTAGTTCCCTTCCACGCTCATCTGCAAATGTTTCTGAGTCAGTAGGCTGTGTTGGAGAAGGTTCTTCCCGTCCCCCTATCGTCCTAGTGCTTTTGTTGCTCGTGCTTCTTCTACATCTATTCCTTGCACTTCTAGTGATGCTACTGCTGCTGCCCCTTCTAGTAGTGCTGCTCTTCTTCATCCTAGAGTCAAAAAATCTAGTAAGTTGGACAACTTTTTTGTACCGTGTACCACTCCTGGTGCACAACCCTCACTTGAGGGCATGGGCTGGAATAGGGAGATAGATGAAGATGGAGTAAGAGCAATTTGCAAGTTTTGGTTTTTCTGCGACATTCCATTTATAGCAGCCAGGTACTTCAAGTTTTCAACTTCATTTATATTTGATTGTTTTACATTTTAAGTTTTAAAATTTATATTCAATTTTATACTTTTAACTTGATGTTGAAAATTTGAAATATGCTAATTAAAATGTTTTTATAAATGTAATAGGACTCCTTATTGGCAGGGGATGATTGATGCAGTTTCCATTTGTGGTGCGGGGTTCAAAGCCTCCACTGAAGATGAGTTGAGTGGCCCCCTCTTGCTAGATATGGTTGAGGAGATGAAATTTGAGTTGGAGGACCACAAAAAGATTTGGAGCCAAAAGGGGTGTACCATCATGACAGATGGATGGACAGATAGGAGGTCCAGAACCCTCTTAAATTTTCTTGTTTCTAGCGGAGGTAATTCATCATGCTCTACTTCTTGAAGTCTAAAATTTAATGTATACTTAATTGAATAACGAAAATTTTGTTTTATTGAGTATTGATTCTTGATTCTTGAATGATGATTATTATGTTTAATTTTCACTTTCAGGATCCACCATGTTTTTGAGGTCCATAGATGCTTCCTCATGTGTGAAAAATGCAAAATTCTTATGTGAGACTATTGAGGAGGTCATAAGGGAGGTGGGAGAAGACAATGTTGTCCAAGTGGTGATAGATAATGCAGCTAATTATGTTGCTGCAGGTAAAATTTGAACTTCTAACTTTCTAAGTTCTACTTCTAAAAAAATTGTTTTAGTTTTTCATTAAATTTTGAAAATTAAAAGTTTTTTAATACATCAAAATTTTTCATTGTTTACTAACTAATTTAAAATTGCTGTAGGAAAACTATTGATGGAGAGACACCCAAAAATCTTTTGGACTCCATGTGTGGCCCATTGCATCGACCTCATGTTAGAGGATATTGACAAGCTTGTATGGGTGAAATCACATGTTACCAAGGCCAAAAATCTTTGTAAGTTCATCTATAATCATGCCTTGGTCCTCAGCACTATGAGGAAATACACGAAGGGAAAGGAGTTGGCTCGTCCTGGTATCACAAGATTTGCCTCTAACTTTATCACACTAAAATCCTTGCTGAATTCAAGGTTAGAGTTGAGGTGCATGTTTGTTGGTCCAGAATGGAGTTCCTCCTCCTTTGCGAGCAGCCCTACAAGGATAGATGCAACAAAATGCATTTATGATGATGATGATTTTTGGGAGCCATGTTCGAAGATTGTGGAGGTAATTTAAAATTTAAATTTTAAATTTTAAAAGCTTAAGTCTTAAAATTTTATTAATTAATTTGTCTCATACATATTTTTGTTTTATTTTCATTGTGCAACTTTGCAAAGTTTCATCATTCACTAAATTTTTTTTTGTTTAATTGTTTTGTAGATCACCGAGCCCCTTGTAGCCCTCCTACGAGTTGCTGATGGCGAGAAGCCCTTTATGGACTACATTTATGAGGGCATGGATAGGGTCAAGGAGACTATTAAGGCCACATATGTAGGAGTTGAGGAAAACTATGGCCCTATTTGGGACATAATTGATAGGAGATGGCAAAATCAGCTTCATAAGCCCATCCACGTAGCAGCCTATTACCTCAATCTGGCATACCGTTTCCTTGATGATTTCAAGGTAGATGACAAGGTTCTTAGTGGCCTATACACAGTGGTATTGAAGATGTCCCCTAATCCCACAGATATATTGCTTGAGATGGATGCCTATAATAATGCATCAGGGCCCATTTTTTCAAGTCAAATTTGCAAAGGTGGTCGTACAAAATTGCAGCCAGGTAAAGATTGCAGCTTAAGCCTTATACAATCTAGTTTATAAATTTCTAGCTTTAAACTTACAGTTCAAATTTTGAATTGGGACTAATATTTTTTTGTTTTCCTTTTTTCAAAATTCATATAGATGGTGGCAAATGTTTGGGTCTTCAACCAAAAACCTTCAGCAAATCGCCATCCGCATTTTGAGACAGCCAAGTAGCGCTTCTGGATGTGAGCGCAACTGGAGCATGTTCAAGCACATCCACTCGAAGAGGCGTAACAGGTTGTCTATGCAAAAAATGAATAGTCTAGCCTTTGTGCACTACAACCTGCGCATTAGGATCAGGGAGATTTTGGATAGTGACACCTCTCTGATTACTCTAGAGGAGGTTGATCCAGAGTCTAATTGGATCACTGAGGCTACTGATCCTGTTTTTGAGGATGAGGACCTACAGTGGCTTGACCAGGCAAATAGAGAGGGCTAGGCTGAGGCTGTGGCTATGGCAGCAGAGGACCACAGAGCTCCACTTGTTCCTAGTGGCACCTCACAGACATTGGTAGAGCTAGAGGCAGAGAGTACAATTGATCCTAGAGGCACCTCACGAGCTGATGCTACGGCTACTGAGACATCCAGGACCTACCTTAGACGCCTTACTAAGAGGCATTTTGTAGATTATACTGAGCCTGAGCCTAAGGTTGAGGCTGAGGTTGGGGATGAGGATGAGGATGACGATGATGATGAGGATGAGGATGAGGATGATGATGAGGACTCCGACTAGGAGCCATAGTTGTAGACTTATAGTCTTGTTTTAACTTTTTGTTTAACAGTTTAACAGTAACTTAATATATGATCAACATTTGGAACATTTGAATTTGATGATGACTATTGAATCTTGATGTGTTGGATTTCATAATGCATAATGATAATACATATACATTTTGATGGTTTGCATGGATTTATCTTAGTTTGACTTTAATTACTAGTAATATAGTATTTACTTTTAGCAATTTACCTTTGTAAGTTTGTAACTTTGTAGTTTGTAGTATTGTACATATGTAATCGATGTTTGACTTTTAAGTTTTAAGTTTTTAACTTTAAGTATGTGGCATGTGCATTATGATCAAATTATCTTCTATTTAATGATGTTATTGTGTCTTTACGCTTTATTCAATAATGGGTGCATGGAATGTTCTTTAAATTTTAAAAAATCTAAAAATTTCGAGGTTTTTTCACTTTGCCGAGTCATCGCCGAGTCACCACCAAGCCGGGTCACGAGTCAAGTTACCCTTGCGGAGTTCGAGCCGAGTCTGAGTCTCGTTACACTGTTTTTATGACATCAGTTATGAAACCTTGCATCCATTATCTACACCAGTTTTACAAGAGGTTTCACAAGAGGTTATGGAAGTGACCATGGGTGTTGACACTCAAGATATCAGTACCATTAATAGAGATTTCATAAATACTTTTGATTTTTATGACATCAGTTATGAAACCTTGCATCCACAAGGGTCAAATCCTATCTTTGAGATGTCACTTGGTAGTACTCAAGAAAGGTGTATTAATAACACAATGTATGATGCAGATTCATGCACTGATGAGTTTAATTCTTCAAATTAGACCTTGGTAAATGAGTTTGAAGATTCAGTTGTTGGCATGGAGCTCCAGGATTGCGAGCTAGAGGAAAATGTAGTTGAGTTATCTATTGAAGGACATAACAGCAATACCTTGGATGTTGATGTGCGCATGGACGATAGCACACAATATAATGTGTCTAATTCAGATTCATTGTAGTCAGGGAGCTTGCTTTGGAATGGGCAGTTACAAAAACCTCATCATTTGATTGAGCCACTTAAGGTGAATATGAAAGTTGATCCTCTACATAGTGGAGCAGTCTCTAGTATTTTGATTACACATGCTGAAGGTAAATCTTTACAATGGCATGATTTACTGATTTGTTTGAGGACAATTGTGTTATGCACCACCATTCTCCATATAATAAAAATGTCAACACTATGATGACATCCATTGAGGGTAGCCCTACACTTATTGGTAAACTAAAAGATATCAATTATACAAGAGCGAGTTTAACATACTTTGGCATTAAAGAGGTGAAGAAGTTTAAAGAAATGAATGATGAATGGTTGCAAAAAGCTAAAAATGCTAAATCGCTTGCTACCAATGCAAGACAACGTCTTCACGAAGTTAAAGGAAAGGTCAATCTCCTCAACATAGCAAGCAAAAAGAGGATGGATAACATTAGAAGACTCTTATTTCAAATAGAGAATGAATCTAAAAATGTACTTAGATTCGATGACAACAATGAAGCTGATGAGTTTGATCAATTAAAGGATCTGGTAAAGATTTCAAACATGAAGGAAGAAGAACAATTTGAGGGTCCTTCATGTGTAACTGAAGTTGCTCATAGCTTGGAGACACAGTTGAAGGTGAAGAAGGATCAGATTATTGCAACCTTATCTCATCATGACATGATGCACAAACAAATTGAGGATCATATTTGGGCAGTTCAAAAAAAGTTAGATCCAAAGGGGGAATCAACAACACCCCTAGATAGAGAAACAATTAATGATTTAAGTGGAAAGAAGTTTTGTTTTTATTACAAAGGGGCGCATGATGCAAACCATGATTGTCCATTAAGGTGTAAGGGGAAGATTGACTGTGTTATGTGGGCATATAATGAGAATTCTGAACCTAAAAATTTAGATAAAAAATTTGATCAAGAAGGGTCTGAGCTAGCAGGATTAGAACATGAGGAAGAAAGGGCTGAAAGGGAAGAGTCAGTTCAGCTATAGGAAGCATGTCTCACCAACATATAACATGAGGGATATTTTAGGATGCGTGGAGTTTTAGTTGGGCAGAAGATCATTACCTTGCTTTATATAGGAGCCACACATAACTTTATTGATGCTTGGTTGGTTGAGAGACACAACATACAAACAAAGGTCTTTGAGGGTATAAGAGTAAAGGTTACAAATGGCTACACTCTTAGGTGCGATAGGAAGATTTCAGATTTGCCCATGCATTTGAATAAGTTTGAGTTTAATGCAGATTTTTATATTTTAAACATTAGAGATGTTGATATGGTATTGCGGATGACATGGCTTCATGACATAGATTGTGTTTTGATGCCAATACATGAGGAGCAGCAAAAACATTTTTATCATCTAGACATACAATAGTTGAGGCAGTTTGTGTTAGTTACTGTGTACAACAAATTGTGGAGGGATTATATTCTACATCTTGATACGTGTTTGGGTATTCTTGGAAAAGAGACCTTGCATGTCAAAGAATTCAAGTGTGAGTTAGGCTCTAGAGATCTATTGTACTTAGGACACATCATTAGCACATAGGGAATATGCATGGATCTAGTCAAGGTCAAGAAAATAATTGAGTGGCCTATACTTGAGTGTCTCACACAACTAAGAGGAATTTTGGACTACTGTGGTTTTTATTGCAGAATAGTTTATGGATATTCACGACATGCAACACCACTTTCTGATCTAACCAAGAAGGGATATCTTAGGAACTACATTGTAGGGCATAAAAAGGGATGGATTAAGTGGATATGTCTTTGTGAGTACTAGTATAATACCACCTACCGACTTTCTATTCAAATGACACCATTTATGGTCTTGTATGGTTATGAAGCACCCAACTTTCTTGATTTGTTGATGAGTGATAGTAGAATGCCTAGTGTTGGAGCTTTGCTGCAAGAAAATCAAGATATCATGAAGGCTCTTAAGGAGAATATTCAAAGAGCACAAAACTAGCAAAAGCAATATGCACATCAAAAAAGAGTTGAAAATTTGTTTGAAGTAGGAGACATGGTGTACCTAGTGCTACAACCTTATAAATAGTCTAAACTAAAGAAGAATGGTTTAGGGAAGTTGGAGCCATGATATTATATACCCTTTAGAATTATTAGGCATGTGGGTGAGGTAGCGTATGAGTTGAAGTTATCAACTGATAGTAAGGTCCGTAATCTTCTTAATGTGTCACACCTCAAGGTGTTAGGACATCGTGTGGTCCTTTTCACAATTCTATCTCCTTTAGATGATGAAGGTAAGTTGGTTTTTGTACTTGAGGCGATATTGGATATTAGGGAGAAACAGTTGAGGAGACAAGTTTTCAGGGAATATTTGATCAAATGGAAGAACTTGCCGATTGAGGATGCTACTAGGGAAGGTGAGGGAATTTTGCAGCATCCGGAGTTGACATTGCTTGAGGACAAGCAATTTCAGGGATGGCAGATTGTAATGTCCCCATCTTTTTAGCATCTCAGTGGAGTTCTTAGCCTTTATATTCTTTGAAGGCTAAATGGAGAAAAAAGGAGAAATTGATTAAATTAATTTCTTATAAAGTCATTAAATAAATTAAAATTAAAAGGTGACTTTATGTTTAATTAATTTAATTAAAAGTGACTAAAGTTAAATAAAGACCCTCCTTCGGCTGGCTTTTGGTTATATTTGTTTTCCGACCTTGGGCCATTTGAACTCACAGGGTGATCCAGTATCCCCCGGCCCCTTTTTGTGAATATGTATCTTTAATTTTTTTAATTAATGGGAAAGGTCTATTCATAAAAAATAAATAGATTAAAAGAATCTTCTAGAAGGAGGAATTAAAAATTATTTTATTTCTTCTAGAAGGAGGTCCATCTATTGGAGGAAAAGAATAAAAAGGGAGGTCAGCCTCATTGTTGAGCATTGAATGTGTTGCCTTCTACTCTTCTGGATAACTTGTGGAACCAAGGGTTTTTGCAATTGCTATATTGATCGTTGGGAATGAACACTCCCATTGATTTGCATAACTGAGGTGGTGAAATATTTTCCGAAGGTTGCAACTGTTGGAGAAGACAAATCAATCTTTTCATTGTGCCAAATTTTTGGCCTAGGGCTAGATTTGTGGAGTAAGGAATAAGTTGGATATTGCTACAGTAACTTTGCTACAACACCGCTGCTACAATAACTTTGCTACAGTGTCATCGCTACAATGATTTGCTACAGTAATTTGCTACAGGAAAATTCATATTTTTGGAGCAATTCCAAGCTTTTTATCTACTACATTTTGCATTGTTTGAGAGTAGATATTTAGGGCATTAATAGGGTTTGTAAAATCTGTTGTAATCTGATTTATATCATAATTTGTTGCCTTAATGTCTTATTGATGTAGATGCATATTTTCTTATTTGTAATTAGTGTTATACAAAAACAATTGCATCTTCATTGTTAAATGTTTGGTGTGTTCTTTGCAAGCATATTTATTAAAGTTTGGCATTTAAAAAGCAGTCATAATTTAGATATGCAATGTATCTCTTGCTTGCAAAGTGTTTGACGAAATCTCAAACAAGTGAATTAGAGAAAACTTTGTGTTTGATGAAGTTATAACCTGTTGGGGTTATCACATTTTCATGAAAATAAATATTAACATATTATTTTCTACTGAAACAAACTCAACACTTTACAAATTTTTATTGTGAATGAGACTTCACAAATTTACTCTGCTGTGAACATTGTCACAAATCCACTGCAAGAAAATAAGTTGGGTTTCTGTTAAAGCCACCAAGAAATCCCAAAAGATTCCATCATGTTTCAGAATTGAACGCGATTGCTCTCAAACTTCTCCAAGAGAAAATAACAAAGCCCGACAAAATCTAAATGAACCTCTCACTAATCTATTTGAGCCTATTGCAAGTGATTATAGGACTTCTTGCTGCTGGCCTCTTCATATTCCTTTTATTTGTCTTTTTATTTCCCCCTCTTCGATTCGATTTTAAATTAGAGAAATAATAATAAAATGACTTTATTAATTTTTTTTTGAACTCACCATAAAAGTCACTTTATTAAATAATTAAATTTAGTCGCCATTAAATTTGTTATGTTTTGACAACTTACTTTTATTATTCAATCAATCTCCAATCTCAAAAGAAGGGACATTGAAATCATCTAAACAATTTGCCTTGCAAAAATGTCTTTTGCATATTCTTCCAGTGTACGTAATCATTTAAACAAACTACCTTGCAATATTGTCTTCCTCATATTCTTCTAGTATCTCAAAACTTACTAGCTTGATTATCTATTTGGTGTCAAAACTTGCAATACAACATGTAGAGAAAAGACCTGTAGGATACAAGCTTGAAAGATGACTAAATTTCTTTCGGACTTGCATTTTTTCTTTGCATTACCAAGAAGAAAATTAAGAGGGCGTGTCTCCATCCTTCATTCAATTGTCTCAAGCACCATTCATGGACTCTCTAGCTATGTACTCTTGGAGCTCTATATTTTGATTTATAAGTCAGCTATATTATCTTTTTCTAGAACAGATGTGGGAACAAAAAATAAGGCATGGATAGAAAGTAAAGCATAAGGAATCAACAGACATATGCTGACTGATTAGGGTATGTGATAAGGTGGCAGGCATAACATTGATTAGTGGAGACTGATTGATCAAAAGCTGATCAAAAGGATTGAATACTAATCTTGTAAGCTAAGATACCGATTCGGATACGAAATCAAAAGCAGATATAGGATGCGGGGACTTGTTTTTGTTTGGGTACGAATGCATTTGGAAATATATATATATATATATATATATATATATATATATATATATATATATATATATATATATATATATATATATATATATATATATATATATATATATATATATATATATATATAATATATTTATAATATTAATACATTTGCAAAGAATTTAAGAAACTTATAAATACAAGAACTTAGAGTTAGAAACTTTGAAATATACAAACATACATCACTTGATAGTATCATTATTAATTTATTCATATGATACTTCAGCATTGATCAAGATTCAAGATATTTCATATGTCAATTAAATAGTTCAAGTTTCCAATTAAAATTTCATAGGCACAAATATTCAGGTTCTAGACTCCATGTCCATACTACAAAATGAAAAACATAGTTCATGATTCAATGTTCACTAATCAGAATCATAAGGATTCTCAAAAAAATCTGGATCCTCTTCATCTCTAACCGCTGCAAGGTCCATATCATTTGAACCAAGAATGGTTCCACTTGTGCTAGATGCACCATGTGTCACGGACCTATCATCACCATCATCCATCATCATAGTGAGATCATTAAGTGTTGCATCCAAGTTTGCACGCTCAAGGAGTACATCCCAAAGTTTGGCTACCCCATCCATGTATTAATCATCCTTATATGACAAAAGATGCAAGTTGGTATGAATGTAGACCAATTCCTCAGATTTCTTTGACCCCAACCGGTTGTGCTTCACTAAATGGATATAGGAGTATGTACTCCAATTCTTTTCAGCAGAAAAAGAACTTGCAACTTGCATTGTGTTCACAAAATTAATTTTTAAAAATTAAACATTCAGACGAAAAGTAAATGACAATATGGCAGAATACAAGTTGTAATCTAAAAACAAAAATCAAAACTTACTTGTGAGAGGATTTTAATTTCAAGAGGTTGTAGATGTTTGTATGGCTGACCTTATATGTACCACCATGTGATTACCCTCAATTTATTTTGGTCCTTAATTGCAAATGGAGTAAGCTTTGCTCCAGAAGGAAATAAGCCAAACTCTAGCCTCGCCTTTTCATGCATCTCATCATCTTGGAAGATTCTTGCAAAAGCTTTCAAGCACCCATTAGCAATCTCTTTATCAGCATATAGTGCAATTCTATTTGGCATAGAAAGTATCGCCTCTCTATAATACCTCAGAGATAAAGCATATGCAAGGAGGTGCAATAGGGTGGTCATCTTTTCCCAACAATGCATAGTTATTGCTTTCACTTTACTACATAAGGCTTGAGATTTTGTAGGGTCATTCTCATGTGCTTGTATAGAATGTTTTACCTTCTCAACCATGGTGTGCATTCCATCATATACATCTCCCAAGCAAGGTGTATCTGTATCGGCAAAGCGAAGAATAGTTATGATGGGCTCGGTGATATCCAATTCATATTGGACATGAACCCACCAACATTCATCCAAGATCATACCCCTAATCTTTAGGGCTCCTTTTGTACTTGAAGCCTTCCACGCAACCCATTTAGGACAAATGACCATTTGACTTAGAGCATCTTTCACCTTGAGAAGTCATCTCATAACAATAGTATGAGATGCAAAATGGGTCTCAACAACCTAAGCAAGTTAACAATATTTCAATTGACAATAAAATTATAAATATTAACTAAATTACAAATCCATGAAATTTATTAAATGCAAAATATTAATTTAGCTTCAGCAACTCCAATTGTGAGTATGTTCTAAAAATGGATTGTGACATGTTGTAGTTAGTCACAAACATTTGGATCTCCTCTCTGTCTTCATATATTTGCTTCACCCAATCTATTTGAGTGCCATTTTGTTGCATAATTAAGTTGAGGGAGTGTGCAATGCATGGTGTCCAAAAAATATGGTCATACCGACCGACCCTCAACGAAAGCACCAACTTCTTTGCAATTTTTGGCATTGTCTGTAACAACTTGGACCAAATTCTCACTACCCACCATATCTATGGCCTCAATAAGAATATTAGAGACGAATTGTGAATCCTTCAACTCCCCTTGACAATCAATTGCCTTTAGAAACATTGCCCCTTTGGGGGACACTGCAATCACATTAATTTATGGCATGTTTATTGTATCTTTCTAATCATCAAACACAAGTGTCACACCCGAAGTTTTCAAAGAATTTCTAATGGGTTGAAGTGCTTTCTCTATAGAAACTCTCTCCTTTTGCAAGAGTGTAGTATGCACCTTTTCATACCCAGGACTTGTGTAATCATCTAGTGGAGATAGTTAATCAGACAGACCTAGATACAAATGTCAAATTACTTGAATGGTCTAAGAGAAAGTTTTAGCATAAAGTTAATAAAAAGATATCAAGTGCTATTGCACTGACATAGGTTGAATTAGCAACCAAAATAGAGAGTGTGAAGAAGGTACTAGAGAATATTTTCTCTTTGTATACCAAATTGACTAATACTACACTCTTCACAAGGGAAGTTAGGAGTCATATCCTAAACTTGGAGAGTATTATGCAAACATCAGGCATAACTCTACCAAAGTCTCTAGCACAAAGTGAGAAACACTTCAGCACCCTCCTACGAAGTCAGTTAGCAACATTACGTGCAAATGAAGCCAACATCAGGGCTAAACTGATATGTATCCAGTCTACATTGACTCCACACATGGAGATATTGCACATGGAACTAGCCTACAATGAAACTTCATGAAGAAAGATTCTCATCTTTTTACACTTGAATGCTTAGTACACCTTGCTGCCGAGTTGGCCATCTAAATCAAGTAATTGGAGGTAGCTTGTAATAATTGGGGTGCAGCTCTAGAGATTATACTAGAGATCCACAAACTATTTTTGGACAAACGCACTACCAGTGTATCACCCATTGACATTAGTGTCAAAAAGGGGGAGTAATGAGAACTAGCAATGAGAAAGAGTATGGGGGAGACAAAGACAGAGGCATAGACAAACAGATAGATACAAAATACCAGCTTAGCTTATGAAAATCTACTCAGCAAGAGAAAGATTTTGGTTTAGATATGGAGTATAGTACAAAACAATCAACTTAGGGGGAGTTATGAAATTTTGAGGTATGACTAATAAGTCATGTGTTATAAAATTTTGATACTTTGAAATTTTGTATAGAAGTCGAATCGATATTAGATATCTAAGTTATGCTTGTAAGGATAAGATCATTAATGCATGACCAAGTATTTTTGACACTCATGTCAAAGGGGCAGATTGTTGATCGTAGATTGCTTTTGACAAATGAGTGTCTATACACTTAAGTTATTATAAGTCATTTACTTAGTTCATGCTGAACAAGTAACATATGCCGAGCATAACATATAAGATAGAGCATGCCAAGTAAACAGTGAGTGCCGAGTGACTCAAGTACCGAGCAGATAGTATGTGCAAAGTGATTCAAGTACCAAGAAAGCAATGAATGTCGAGTCATTCAGATGTCGAGTGACAACATTGAAGTTATAGTTAGTGCCAAGCACCAGGGACTTTAGATGCCGAGTAATACAGTTTTGACATAGTTGTTTGTATTGGCGCAAACTACTATGTTAACCATTTTTGAGCTGACTTAAGGATTGTTTTACAATCTTTGTTGATAAAGGTGAATCTTAATTGTGAATCCCTATGCATTATATGCATCCAATCAGAAAAAGGGAAGGTTTAAGCGGCAATATGGGTGAATCACTACCGTTGATTCATACCTAACCCTAAGTCACCTAGGTCTTCTTAAGGAAGAACCTTGAACTTTTTAACGAATGCTAAGGATAATTGAAGAGAGTTTGCATGTGCAAATAGAGCATTCATGGTGATTAAGGTGTTATGAATTGAGTTACATTGCATAATTAGTTAAAGGAGAATGGAGAAAAGGAATCAGAGAACAACAGAGGTACATTTGATTAGAAAGGATCAAGTACACATTAGTATAGAGCTGGTTTGACATCAAGCAACAGAGTGCCAACCGAAGGATCATTGTTGAGACATTTTAACAGGTGAATCAATTAAATCTTTTAACAGAGTAGTCTTAACAGGCTGTTGTAAATCCTTTAACATGGTGCTTACTTCATTGTAAGTTAAAGTCCTTTTACCAGGCACACTTTTAGCAAGGTGTTTAAATCCTTTAACGAGGTAGGATCTAACAATCTTGTAAGTCTTTAACAGGGCAGACCTTTCATGGGGTAGATCATGTTTCATGGTCAAACATTGTAACCTTCATTGGATACACTTTATTACTGCTAGTGAAGATTTGTGGATATTATCCCCACCCCAATTTTACCTTCTCCTTGGAGGGTTTTTGGGTCACCAAATATCTTGTGTCATACATGTGTTGAATATTTTACTTTCATGCTATGGATGTATATGCTTAATTCGGTATTTTAGTTTATATGCATAGATTGTGAGATGGATGTGTGGTTAATAGTTTTAAGTGTTGACTCACCCCCCCCGCCAATAGAGTTTACTTCCCTATTGTATTTCCAATAGTGGGTTCGTGAGTATATCTACACACACACAAGAGAAACATGCATAGTTGCAAAACAAAGTCATTTCACAATATGAACAATTGTTGCTTGATCATTGATCAATGCCAAATGGCAACGAGAAACATTAAATACTCTCTCATTAATCTATCTTCATGATTGTAAAGAAAATTATACTTTGAATTACTAAATTGCAAAACAAAGACTAGTTCATCAAATAATAAAGTTTGAAACATGACGATAGATGACAAGTGTTTGGTAGTCTATCAATAATCATAGTATCAAATGCCCTTCAAGGGTCAAATGGATCATCATAAAATGACAGATCAATGGCTTCATCCCTAATTTCAACTATATCTAGATCCTCATCATTGGAACCCAAAATGGTTCTACTAGCCCCATATGCTGCTATATCATCATCCTCCTCAACATAAGAGATTAGATGAGTGAAATGTGTTTTATTAAGTTCCTTTTAGAGTTACATAAGAAAACAATTTAAAAACACACTCTTTAAAGTTGTTTTAGCCCCAGGTTTGTTGTGGATTCATCTAGGTTTACTCCAGGAAGGACCTAGATGAACCCACAGTCTAAACTAAGGACCCTGCTCGGATTCGTAGTGAATCTGGACCCGTGCGGACCCGGACCCAAATCCAGGCAGCAAGGGACAAATCCGGCTTCTTAGGCTGTAACAACTTCCTTCCAATATGGTGATCTTACCAGGTTGAAAGGAAGGCCATTAGCATAGAGGCAACATGCAATGGCTTCATCAACACGATCTCTTGCCTCCATTTTAAATACATAGTGCAATGGGCCTCTATTTCGGGCTACTGCAAAATTTTCTACTTCATCCTCCTCTCCCAGTATAGGTACTTGCATGAATGGATGTTTGGAAGATACAATTGGTTCCATTTCAGCGGGTGGTTGCATTTTGTCCTTTTCTGAGGAAGGAGGTTGATAATAAGTCTTTTTTGATCTTTTAACCAAATGATCAGCAACCTCTTGTTCTTTTACAAACGAAGCTATTTGTGCATCAAACAACCCCTTCCTATCAACACCTTTGCACATTCCAAAACGTTTACCAGCAGGGCCCATGAAATGAAGTTTTACCCCAAAATAAGAGCTATTGAAAGGCCTTCCTTTGTTACTTTGACAATAATTACAAATCCAAATATAGGAGCCACCACCTATAACTTGTGATATTCTTGTTGTATGTCTCCATAGAGGAAACTGTAAATCAATTTTGAAATTATCCCCTCCTTGCCCTGCCACTAAACTTTGACCTTGTCCTCCTGTTGAACTCTAACTACCAGTGGTAGCCTTTCTTGCACAATACAATGTAGTTTTCTTCTATGATAAGAAATTAAATAAATTTAAAACAATAAAAAAATTATGAATCTCAAGCATGCAAGTAAAAAACAACGATACATAACCATTCAAATAAATACCTGAACTTGTTTCTCAATTTCTTTAAAAAAAACAAGCTGAAAAAAACTTCAGACTTTTCTTCACAAACTTGAAAAAATTCATTGAAACACATAAGAATGGTATAGAATGCTTACCTCTTAGTGTTTTAATGAACTCACGGAAGCTAACTCTCGCCCTACAATCATTCCTCTTTGAAAATAATCAAGTTCCCTTCAAAATGCCAAAATGGTAGCCAAATGAGAAGGGCAAACCCAGCTGCAAATAAAATGATGGTTGAATGCTTTCAAGGCCTCTATTAGGGCCGTTTTAGGGTTTGACAAAAAAAAATGATATTATAAGCCAAAACGACACATGTTTTAAATGACATTTAAGTTAAAAAAGCATTTTTTTGTGTTTTCTCGTGGCTTTCCTAGGGAGGCGTTTGGATGCATCTGGAAGCCTTGTGGATGCCATCTGCAGGCATCCGAGGATGGCATCCGGATGTGTCTGAAAGCCTGTAATAGGCTTCTATTTGCATCGGGATGCTTATGGATGGCATTTAGACGACATCTGCAGGGCATCGCCTCGCCTCGCCTCCACGTGCCCGTCAGCCTCTGCCTCTAACCGTGGGTGCCTGCGAATCGGTATCCTAGCTAATAAGTTTTCTTAGTTTTTTTTTAATTTTATCTTAACACATTTATAGACCTTTTTGGTATGTCAAGATCTCTAAGTCATGCCTTCTTTCTATATTGTTTAATGATTATCTTAATCACGTTTCTTTTGTCCTTACAATTACAATAGATCCATTGTAATTTATGCCTTGTTACATCTTATATGGATTTAAATTCAATGCATTCTTTTGATTTTACATATTTAATTCAAAGGTCTGTATTCTGATTATAGTATGATTCACATATAATATTATGGGTACATTTTTACAGGTTGATGGAGGAACCAATCCAGAAAATCTAGCTTTGCAAAATATTCAAGCTCGTGTGCGAATGGTCATAGCCTTTTTGTTTGCGTCTCTTATGCCATGGGTGCAAAGCAAATCTGGCTTTTTCCTTGTACTAGGGAGTTCAAATGTTGATGAAGGCCTTCGTGGGTACTTAACAAAGGTAAACCCAGATAAGATATCTATTTAATCTTGTATCCTGAATCAGTTGATTTTTGTAAATTATTATGATAAACCTCTGCACAAGTATCAAAATTCCCTACTAAACATTGTGAAGGCATGAGGAGACAGCTTAATGTTGGAATGCAATATTTTCTTAAAAATATCTGCTAAATGTAATTCTTGGTGCAGTATGATTGCAGCTCTGCTGATATAAATCCAATAGGAAGTGTAAGCAAGCAGGATTTGAGACTATTTTTACGGTGGGCTGCTGTCAATCTTGGATACTCGTCCTTAGCAGAAATCGAAGCTGCACCACCAACTGCAGAACTTGAGCCTATACGTTCAAACTACTCACAGGTTCTCTCTCTCTCTCTCTCTCTCTCTCTCTCTCTCTCTCTCTCTCTCTCATGTTCTTGCACAGTTCCTTTACACCCATCGAAGAATGACACAGTTTTTTCCCATGTGATTGCCTATTTGTAAGCACATGTGAAGTACTTCTAGATGTTGATATTAACTATTTTTATATTTCTCATTTTTCTAATATTCTTTTTTTCAGTTGGATGAAGCGGACATGGGTATGACTTATGAGGAGCTTTCTATGTATGGTCGGCTTCGGAAAATTTTTCGTTGTGGTCCAGTATCAATGTTTCAGGTTAGCTTCCAGTTTTGCCCATATGTCTTGATTTTCTTATTTTGTATGTTAAATTAACAACAGATTTTTAGAGGATGCTTCCATTGTTCTCCACCATTTCTGAGTCATCACAGATGTTTTAGCAAGATCTTTAGTTCAATATAGTTCAGAAAGTATATATATAATTTAAGAGAGTACAAAATAACAGAAACCTATTCTGCATCTTCAGAAAATATTGCAGTTTACAGAACTGAGTGATTTACTAAAGTAGATATAGAGTGATAGTTAACACTATAATGTTGAACAAGACACCATAAGATATGTGCAACTGATCATATTATAAATTTTTCCATATGCTAGTATGGCCGTTTAAATTGTGCAAGGGCAGATAAAGAACATATAGCAGATTTTGCACTAGTAGCAAATCACTCTAAACTTTTCTTTGAGGACTCTACTAGTCCAGTCTTCTGCTCTTGTGTGTCAAAATATGAAAAGAGATCTGGTCAGGGATGACACCACGTTGAGAGGAAACTGTGCAAAGGTTCAAAGCAGAAGTTGTCTTGGCAATTATATTTGAGCTGAGCATTGAAATTACTATAGGTTTCACCTCAAACAAATCTTTAATCCTGGTTTGCCAGGCATTATTTGAGGACAACCGCATTTCATGGTCACATGGAGCTAAGGCAGTTTATATGTGTGTGTATGTTTTAAAGTGCTTGGTTCACTTTTTAACATGACCGGTGGCCCTGGCATGACACACCCTTTAGCTCCACATGAAACTTTTTTGACCTTGAGCTATGAATTGGTGTCATAAACAAGGGACCTCATCCCTATTTAACCAAGCTAAAGTTCAAACCCGCAAGCACATGGATCAGTGGAGGCACAATCCCACAATCACAATGGCCCAGCAGGGGTTTGAACCTTGGTGGGTACAACACCACCACCACCACTTATAACCAACATACTGAGCTCAGAGATGGAGAAATCTATTATATGGATAAATATGCTGTTGGTGTTGCATGTATATAGCATATAGATTATTGAGACAAGCTTTCTCTATGGGATATCCGTGTTCATCTAATTTAATAGCTAAACTTCAGTCCATGTAGACATCTTAAGCCTTATTATTATTTTATCTTATAACTAGAAACTCTTCTTTATCTGAAAAGGGAAAAAAATCTTATGTTAAAATCCTAGCAAATATGCATGCAAAAATAGAAAACTGCAGGGTTGTCATTCCCCACCCAGGATTAATACAAATCGCAAGAATATAAAGCAATAATATGTGGCAGCAATTAGTATTAAAAGAGATGATCAGCAATCAAAGAGAAGCATTTATAAACAAAATAAGTGATTTAAATCAAAATGATATAGCCAACTTCTTTAGCGAGCGAAAAAGTTTTAAATATAATAATGATGCATCCTTTTGAGAAGGTCAGCTTGAAAAGTATCATGGCTGTTGGAATTGTCCCACACTTGAGCATGGTATGAGATACAACAAGATGTGGAATGAGAAGGAAACAGGGAATCAAGATGCAACATTTTTTATGTTACTGCAGTGATAAAAATATGTGAACAGGAACAAATATATAGAAGCATAATATATTAGTGAGCAGGGTCATCAGAAAAAGGTAGAGACCTAATTAATAATAGATGCATGGTTATTCAAATGGTTTAATTTTAATAGTAAGGCAGCAGTCCCATGTAAAACCTAATTAAAATAACAGGCATAAAGAGGTCTGATTTATAGAGAGTTGCTTCCTCTTAGTAAGAGACATCTCCCTTGAAAAGAGTTCTTCTTCATTGGAAAGGATACATAGTGGTCTAATAGGAAGATATGAAGGATAGTTTTTTGGGAAATAAAAAGAATATCATTCTGCAGAGCAGAAGTATTAAACAGATACAAAGGAAACCAATTCATTAGCATTGGTACTCATTTAGAGCAGATCAGTTCATAAGATATCAAGTGATTAAGTAATCATTCCAAACAACATCGATCCTTATAAAAGAACAAAACAGTCTTCAGCAACCATGTATATAGATTGAACCAATCAGCATAAGCACTTGTCCAAAAGAGTAGAAATCAGCATCCAAGAGGAAAATGATATCAATAATCAAGTCATAATTCTTTAATTTACAAGAGGAGACTGAAACATATAAGTTACAATAATCTTAGATTCTACAATAATCTTAGATTCTACAAGTATAGTGGTATGCAATGGTAGAGAATCGATAATTGTTGTGTGATAATATAAGATACATATTTTAAAACATTGATCTATTTATAACCTGGCAAGCAATTATGTAGAAAAGAGAAGGAAATGTAGGAAAGGTAGCAGATACAAGATTGCCATCTAATAGACTACCCCATGATGATATCCAATATGCATGCCACTTCAGGCCAAGGGGGTATTGTTGTGAGGTTCTCATGCCATTGCCGCATTGCAAATGGGAACCCCTTCTTTTTTCTTGGCAATTAGGTAGGCTCTCTAGGTAGTCTAGTTCAGTGGAAATTTTCAAGTCTCCAAGTGTAAGGAATGAGTTTGTAGTGCCCACCCATGGCTTGCCTTAATGTTATATGTCCTTAACTCTTTTAGGCATACTTTAATGTATTAGTTTCAGATATATTTGATTTATAGTTATATGACATTATTCCATGACTTGATTCAATGTCTAGATTAAATACTTTCATAATGATGATGCTTTAAGGATTTGTGGTTAGTAATTGCAATTTCTTTCATGACAATGCCTTACAATGTGTCTTTAAACAATGAGGATTGTGCATTCATGAATATGAATAATTAGATAAAAATATGATGTTCCTTGTACTCATGATTAATTATAGTACTTACCCCATATTTGCATGTGTATGGTGTGTATGTCTATTTTACTTTTCTGTCTAATGTGCCTAATGTGGTTAAGGGAGGTAGTCGTAGTCACCTGCTAATCGGGATTCACACGATGTACCACTCCTTGCCATTGCTTGTTTAGTTTAGATATATTTATATATATGTACATGCTCATATTTTATGTAGAATGTAGGTATCGGGCATCGACTTCCCTGAATTGCTAGGATGAGTGTGCCCTATCACAATAACTCAATGGTAAGAATGGGGAGATAATGTTTAGGTCCATTTCCTAGCCATAGCCTAATTACTTGTCTTGAAAATGAGGACATGTATTTGACTTTCCACCCCTTTTAAAACCCGTGAGTTTATATTTGTCCGTGTTGTTTGATTTGAGTTTTGGTCTGTTTTGGTAATTTTTTTTTTTATGTGGATTTCGTTATGTGATTTATTTGATAAATGATTTAATTTTAATATTTGGGTTAATCATATAATTAAATATTATTTGATTAAAAAGAAAATATTAAAGCATGTGAATATTTAATTAATTAAAAAACTAATTAAATATATGCTTTAATTTAAAAATCTTAATTTAGAAGTCTTAATTTAGAAAATTGGTTAAAAAGGAATTAGAATATGATGATATTTAATTAATTATTAATTAATTAAATATGTACTTTAGTTTAAAAATAATAATTTAAAAGTCTAATTTAAGAAGTTGGACAAAAAGAAAATTAAAATATTAAAATATTAAAGATTTAATATTGCTTTATTATAATTATTTATTTAATAATAATTAAATTAGAGTTGCATTTAAACAATGAGCTTTGATTATTATTATTAATTTAAATAATAAACTATGTTTTAATTAGTGCTTGCACTAATTAATAAACTCAAAGAAAATAAAATATAAAAGAATATTTTAATTAAAAAGTTCTTTAAGTGTGCATGAAAGAATTAAATAATAAAAGTTTATTTTAAGGATAGGCCTTTGTATGTTTGAAAATTGGAAACCCTAGGTCGAGTTAAACTCTTTATCAAGAGATTCAAGCTCATTTCTACACACACAGGTTTTGGGGAGCAAAACTCGGAATTGGATCAAAAGAATTGTTGAAAATTTCAGAGCGTTTGAATTTATATGCATTCATAGATTGTCTCAGATTTTAGTTGTGCTTTTGAGGTAGGGTTTGAAAACCCATTGTAGAATTTTATTGAAAGATCTGTCTACTTCGTGTCTTCCTGCATGTTTCCATATTGCTTATTAATTTACTGTATTGATTGTTGAATAAGAAATTATGTTGTAGATTTTGAAAATGAAACCTTATTAATCAAGAAAACTTGACTGAGGAAAATTATAGAAAAACTGTTGAAATTTATTATGACTATATTCTTTTGAAACCCTTGCTAATATAGGAAAATTTGGATTATAGAAAATTGGAAGAAAACAATAAATTGAACAGTTAGGGTTTCAACTTTAAATTTGTCATTATAAGTATGTGATTATCATGAATTTTCTAAATATAGATGAATATTCTTCTTACATCTAAAATGATTTAATTGCAATATTTATTTAGAAAGCAAATTGAAAGGAAAGCACATTGTAACTAAACGTATACATGCATGTGAAAACAAATATGCTAAAAATGTAAAGCTAAGCATAGTATGGTTACATGCATGTGAAAACAAATGCGTTAAAAATAAAAAAACTAAGTATGGTATGGTTGCATGATTTGAGAAATCAAAAACATGTGAAAACACTAATTGCATGTGTATTTTTATTTTACATAATTTAATTTTCAGATTTATTTATTTAAAAAAATAATAATAATTTCTAAATTTCTAAATTTAAATAAATATTATTTATTTAGTTATAAAGTGAATGTTAGTATCAATGATTATTTAAGTCTAATTAAACTTTTAGTTGCATATAAATGATTTTGTATTTATTAATGCAAGAGGGAAGTTAATAAATAAATATTTATAATTTTATTATATTTTAAGAGAAGATGTGGAGTTCACTTTGTAATCATTTAGTTAATAACTATTTGACTTTATGAGAGAAATTATAAATAATTCAATATAATTTATAATTTTATCTCTAGTTGCATTATGAATCAAAGGAAAAGTAAATATTAATATTAGACTTAAATAGAAGTCATAATAATATTTTAAAAATTGAAATTGATATCAATATCTAAATCTATTAATATACATTTATGTTAATAATTAAATCAGTTATAATTTAAGATTATTTAAATTAAAAAATATGATGATGTTGCATGATATTTTATATACAATGAGATTTGATATTCAAATACTTATTTATTTAAATAATTATATTAGCATAACAATTTATATTGACATGTATATTCTTATCTTATTTCTAAACTCATCCTTATGACCCAAACTAAACAAGAGAAATTGGTGGAATTGAATCATGTGGCTGAAAACTTTGTGTTTTCTAATATTCTATTTATAGTCTTGTGAAGTTTATTTTCATGATTTTTTTTTGTGGGTTGTTTAGTTGGCCAAGTTAGGATGTGAATTAAAGGTGTTTTTGAGATTTCTTTTATGATTATTTGACTGGATGTCATGATGATATTTATGATTTAAATTGAGATTTATGTTTTATAAGTTTTATGCTATTGAACATTTATAAGAATTTGGGTTTTGAGAACCAATGTTATTTTTTGGGTTGCCCGTTAAGGAATCATATCGGATCAATATTATTCTTGTGGTATGGGACACTTTGTAGTTTGTGATTTTTGGGAAGGTAGACTCGGTGCATGTCTATGGGAGTGACTTGCAATGGGGGTCGAGGCCCAAAGTGGCTGCCAGGGTAACTCATTGTAAGTTGTGTAACAAGTGATAACATAGTAATTAAAGTATCTTGCTTAGCGCTTTCCTTGAGATACATTAAAAAGATAAGTTAGAGATTTTTTTTCATTCATGCTTTGAGTGCTTGTATAGACTAATGATGAGATAGAGATGATACCTTGAGAGATATGACTAGTTTCCTCATCTTTACGAGAGGGTATCCTGGTTCTGCATAGAGTCACTAGGGGGCCGGGGTCTTGAGAGACTGCCAGGGTGATTTTAGAGTTTGCTCATGTGATGACACTCCATAGTATGTAGCCTGAGTCTCCTTCATGATTTTTTTTATATTTGCCTCTAGTGGTGTACTTGTTGGATATTACTTTTGATGGTGTATTTATTGTGAGTTGTTACTCATTGATTGGATGTCATTTATTGTTGACAACTGACTTTTATTAATTAATGATTAGTTATTCATTAGTGGTTTTTTATTGGAGTTAGTGATTGGTAGTTTACTTTTATTGATGACAGTTGTTATCTGTTGGTCATTGTGCATGTGACACTTGACATTGATTTCAAGGTGGTTGTATATTTTTGGTCTTGGTATTTGTATGTTGACTTGGTATGAGATGTTAGTATTGGAATGAGTGTCCTTTCGATTTTGATTATCTCTTCTTCTTGAGTAGTTTATGTTACCTTTGAGGTAGTTTTGGCTATCAAGATTCCTTGCCTAAGATTATTTTATGATTTGATTATCTGTGTGTGGATCGTACATTATCTCTCTTGCACAATGGGAGTGGGAGCCTGATTAGGTGACCAAACAATCGGGAGGTAGTGTACTCTTACCATTTGGGCCCCCTCAGATTGACAGATGATGTCAGATGCTTGTTGATACAGTGGTACCATTATCATTCTTCTTCTTATCTTGAAGACTTCTTTTCGTTTGATGTATCTATGTATCATGTGTTTTGAGATCTTCTAGGATAATATATTGTATATTGATGTATTTGTATCTATTTTCTCATACCCCGTGGTCTGTGCAGTGGATGTTATTCATTAGATGTGCTTTCATATTATTAGTTGTACTTATCCATTTGCTTATATGACTATGTATGTGTTTATTCATTTTATGATTATGGACATTGTAATTGAGACTTAAACTTATTAATAAAACTTTCTTAAATGTGACTCAACGTGAAGGAACCCTCGAGAAATTGAAACTGTATTTGTAATTGATTACGTGTTCTTGATGTGTATGTATATATTGTTTCCACATTATTGTTACTTTGATGTTGTTTGAAATTTTTTTTAAAATAGTTCAGTAAACTTTGTAACATATTAGGTTTATTTCTTTTGGGTTCCCGAGTGGGGCATTACAGAGTTTGTACAACTTTGGCTCATTAGGGATATGAGTGTGTGTTGGGCCAAGCTAGTCAAAGATGTGGAATTGAAGTCCAATGATTTGTGATGAAATGAATCAGAATCCTTGGAAAATCCTTGTTCCAGTATCAAATTTATTTTGAAAAATCAAGAAAACCTATGGAAGAGAGCACTGATGGAGTCATGTTGGTTCTTGAAATTTAGCTATTTGAAATTTTTTAGAATCTCCAAAAATCTAGAATCTCCATTATAAGTTCTAAGAATCTGTAACCACTCTCAAACATCTTGACATTATTTATATAAAATATAACTTAAAGAACATATTTAAATGTTATATTTTATATATAAAAGAATTGCCCTCCAAGTAGCACAACACACGTTGAAGTATTGGATTGCAAGTGAAGATATCAAGTTGAAGGAAAGTATGGATGTAAAGTTTATACATAGAAAATTTTGGAACTCTTTTGTCGAGCCCAAGGGGCAGTCTGAATCTGACCCCTCTTGGGGTTTAAAACCTGAGAGCAGGTTTGATTCTGACCTGCTCTGGGGCTCCATGCATTGCACAACATTTAGACCTTCCACTTCTCCTTGTGCTTTGAAAGTGGTATTTGCCATTTGACCCTTGACAGGATTGATATAAATAGGTCCAAACTTGATGATAATTGAAGAGATAAAGTGGGGATGAAGTGAATTGAGAAAAAATAATAAGTCAGCACTAAATTTTTTTTGATGGAATCAACTTGCATGAGCCTAAGTAAAGGTCATAATCCGACCTCTTTTAGAGCTCAACACCCAATCTTCCCTCCCCATTTTGGTCAATCAGAAGAAAGTTGGTATATAGGAGGTGAAGCCATCATGAGTCTTGGGGTTTATCAAGTGTTGTGATTTTGAAGGAGGAGATATCGAAAAGGCTATAAAATTTCTAAGATTGACGATGGTGAAACAAAATACATGGGTGCAGTTTGCACTTACAAGGCAAAGTCTAAGTGTTGAGTGGGAAGATTTTGAGCATGGAAGGCAAATGAAGAGATGATCAAAGATGAAATCTTGAATTAGATCAAGATAAAGTGAAGAAAATCAACTCAAATTGATGGTGAAGTAGAGTGAAAGATCCAACACTTAGTGGATTTTTGAGTACTCAACTTGGGTGAGCCGAAGTAGAGGTCAGATTTTAATCTCTCTTGGGGCTTCAAGGCGAAGAAGAGGGCGGATTTTGACCCCTCTTGGGGTTCCATACCCGACTATCCTCTTCATTCTCTTGGATGCCATGATAACAATCAAACCATAAAGAAATGAAATCAAGGTGAAACCATGAAGTCAACATTTACTGAGCATTTTTCAAAAGAGTTGACAACTTGGAAAATTACGACTTGAGTATGAAACTAAGAATTGTTGGTTTCCGTTTTCTTATAAATAAATTCTTTGTATACTCTTAATGTGAGTTTTGTTCCACTACAACATACAAAATCAAATATTTAGTATAGGAAGGTGGTATCTTCTACAGATGCAGCAATAATTTTCACATTGTTAATGCTCATCCAAATACCCTATGAAGGCAAAATCTAAATGAACATCTCTAATAGTAAACATTGACAATTTAGGTCCAGATCTAACCTTGCACTATTACTTAGAATCAGCAAGTACCAAAAGGTATGGACACTAGCTTCACCATTAACCATCATTCAACAATATCTTCCATTCATTTGCTTCTACTTAACATTAAATGAAATCTCATTCAAGTGAACAATTGGAGAACCATACAATACTTTAAAGCAACATTAAGTAATCCACTAGGAAGATTGACAATAAATCATCAATTACTTTGATAGCATTATGGCAACAATTTTAGTAAGTCTCCTCCTACTCTACCTCTACTAGTAGTCAACCATTACAAATGAGAAGGCCTTGGCCTTATATAGTCATTCAATTACAACCAATGGCCAAGATCAATTCAAGGTCAAGGGCCAAGATTTACCCATTACAAAGTTACAAACCCTAATTAAGTTTGGCACACTATCATCCAATTACATGAAGGCACCACCGTGTGGGCCATTTAGAAACTCACATTGTTTTGAAAACCAACGAGAAAATTGTACACTTGGCATAATTTGATTGAATATGTTTGAGCATGTGCAACTAAAATTTTCACGGATGTGGGATTGATTTTCACACTATTAATGCTCATCCAAATACCCCATAAAGTCACAATCTAAATGAACTTCTCCAATAAAAGTCAAACACTTACAATTTAGGCCCAAATTTGACCTTGCACTATCACATACAATCAGCAAGTACCTAAAGGTATTGACACTAGCTTCACCATTAAACACCATTCAACAATATCTTCCATTCATGTAGTTCTACTTCTACTTGAGATGAAATGAAATCTAATCCAAGTGGGGAATTGAAGAAACCGTGAAATCCTCAAAAGCAACATTAAGTAATCCACCATGAGACTAACAATTATGGCAACAATTTCAACAAGTCTTCTCATACTCCACCTCTACTACTACCTAACTGGTACAAATGATAAGGCCTTTGCTTTTTATAGTCATTCAATTACAGTGAAGGGTCAAGGTCAATACAATATCAAGGGCCAAGGCTTACCTATTAGAAAACGTAATTTGGGTTGCCACACCATCATCCAATTACATGAAGGCACCATCCCGTGGGCCAGTAAGAAAATTACTATGCTTTTGAAAGCCAATGAAAAAAAATGTACACGTGGCATAATATGATTAAATAAGTTTGAACATGTGTAACTGGACTTTTCTTATTGGTAGAAGACGAGTAGGTGTTACCTCATCATCCTTATCTGGTAGACTTGATCAATCTTTTGGTGATGAAAAAATATCTCTTGATACTTATCATCTTTAATCCCTCGATTGTGATAGCATATCCCCAAATTGCTTCATCTTCTCAATTTTTCTCCATCCTGCATTCTTGGAAATTTTCTCGTTTCCCATGATTTGAACTTGATTGTATTTGAAACTTGAAATTTGAACTTCTTGAAGCAATAAAGTTTCCATCTAGTCGGATCCTTCAAAATGAATCTCAATTTGTAGAGGAAATTCAAGTTGATGATGATTTCTTCCACTTGTAAATTCTGATTTTTCTTGCTCCTTGCTCTTCAATTTCTTGATCTCCATCTTGATCTTGCCTTGAACTTGTACTTTGATAATCTGATTTTGGAACCTCCTCATTTGAAGTCCTCGAGCTTGACCTGGTAGCATCCATTTTGTTGGCATGATGATGTAGGATTTGCATACCATCTATGTTTGATCTTTCAAATCGCTCCCATGAATGAATCTTGATTCAACCTTCTGTCCTATGTAGTTACCTATGAAGGCTGACATGCTTAGGAGGCATTACATTTTTGTTTTCATCATTAAGCATTAATCAACTCGCATCTCCCCTCCCTCCATCCACCATCTCTCAAGGATTTTCCTCATTTCTTTACACTCCAATCTTGTTCATTCATTTCTCATCTCCTTTTCTTGGCTTTAACTTAATCGGTTTTCATCCCTTTGATCAATTTCCATCATCACATTTCACTTTACTTCCTCATTGAATTCGATCCAAGTCTAGTTGATTTTCAAACTCGCCAATCGAAATCCTCTTTCAAAATCAGTTAGAGAGCTTAGATGTTTTTTGATCCACATGAAGATATGGCAGAAACAAGGGGGTGAGGATTTTTTAATCCTTTACTTCATTTGAACTTGACCTCTCCAATATGCTTCTTATTATGCATGCATTAGCCTTTATGAACATAAGGTGGAATTTAGAGGTTGGAGAGGATAGTTATTTTTTGGAGGGTGGTAGAATCTACCACCCTTAAAGAATTTTCCTTGATTTCCATTAGATGCATTTCAATTTGATTTTGGTCCAAAACCAATTTCCATTCTCCCTATTTGAATCATATCACCATTTCCATTTTGTGTAAGCTTCCATCTTGATGAAGATAAGGCAAAGTTCAAGGGATTTTGAGGATTTTGAATCCTCTTTTTCATATTTAGTTTTACCCTTTTGACTCTTTGTGCTCTTATATTTGTTCTTCATAATGCAGATTGGGGAGCTTAGTTGAGTTTTTATTACCATCAAGATTTCAGAATCCTCAAGGCCAGGTGGATTCTTCCATGGCTAGAGGATTCCCTCTTTTTTATTTATCATCCTCTTAGTTTCACCTTTCAACTTCGAATTCATTCACCTCATCCCTTGATTGAGTTTGTTTTCCATTTGATCGTATTAGGTCATCAAATCTTTTCAAATTGGTGGCAGAAATTCTACGTCTTTGTGGAATTCTCTTGATACCTTCATCAACCTCAATGCAGTCCCTTACTCGCCTTGTGCTTCAAACTTGCACTTTTTCCATACCAAATTTAGTGGGAAATGATTGTGCTCAGATCTATGATCTCAATTGATGTCTTACTTTTTCCATAGTCAAGGGAGGAGATCTTGCCCTTCGGGGGATTAAGATTCCTAGGTAAGAGGCATATTTTGCCCCCACCTAAGGATTTTAACATAGCCTAAAGCTTTTATCTCAAGAAAATTTCATTTTACACTTCCTTTACTTTATCACTGTACCTCATGATTTTACTCTTCAATCTTGTCTTATCATTTGCAATTTTGTTTCCTAAGTACTAATTACTCATGGTCTTAAACTTTATCTCGAATTGACTTCACCAAAGTTGTGGAAATTTTATCTTCTCAAGGGTCAAGAATCCTAGGAGGAAGTCGGAAACCACCACCTTATGAGGATTTTTTCTTCACCTCAAGAGTTTTCCCCTTGGAGCGATTTGGAGCTAATCTTCATCCTTCTAGTTGCAACTAAACCTTCAATTTTGTCTCTAGGGTGAATTGACACTTATTTCAATTTGAATTGGGCATTTATGACCGATTTCTCATGTTTTATTTTGATATTTCTCACTGTGATTTTCACCTTTCTCCCAGATTTTTACCTATAAGTCATGCCAAACTTGTATCTAATAAACTTAAGGACTTGCTTATAGGTGGAGTTTGGGAATAGGCTAGGATTATGAGCTATAAAGAGATGGAAGAAATTTCTGTCAACAAAGACTTTTGGAATCCAATGCCTCTTCAAATGTGTGGGATTCTTTTGGTTTTGTCTTTGCATTTTGATGCTCTCACACTTAATTAGTTTTGGCCTTTCCTAAGCTCCCTCAAGGTGAAATCACAAAGGGGTGCCTCATCTAATTAAGCACTAACACCTTCCTTTATCAATGCTCAAACTCAATCCTAAGGATTTGAGTCATTTCCCTCCTCAGCTTCATCAAAATTTTCCTAAGGTTCGGAGACTTGAAATTGCTACCAAGACTACCTAAGGCCGCTTGAGGGCATAAAAAACCACTACTCTTGCTAATGTGAAAAGAAAGGATCTCCATTTGCAATGGGGTGATGATGTGAAAATCTCACAACACATCCCAATGTCATGAAAATATTATTGTATCTTGGCAGTTTTTAATTCTGAACACATTCATCGCTTTGCAAACTTAATCAGCCATTCCTTTTGTTTCGCAAAGCTGAAGTAAAGGATTGAGATGCTCAAGAACGTGGAGGAAATATGACAATGTACAATATGAAGACTTCATACACCAAGTCGCAAGTGGTTCATCAAGAAGACAAGTCAAGACATAAGTGTTTGAGGTTGATGTCATCTTGAGGGTTTCAAGCAAATACATCAAGATGACATCAAGATTTCGTGTACAAGCAAGTTCAAGGTCATACCAATGAGGAGATTTCAAAATTTCAAAGATGGAGAAGTGGAATTAAAACAAAGGTTGCAAGATAAGAATATTTATGTAGTGCCTTCCATTTCCAATCAATCAAGGAATCTTGGCTATGCATGTCCAAGATTTGTTAGAATGTGAAATTGATGTTATTCATGTTGTTGTCATTAATGTCACCATATCCTATGCATATTCATTTTTTGTTGTATTGGTTTATCAGTACCAATGATCTTGGTTTATCGGTTAGTTTGTACTGATATCCTTTGCATATCGGAAATCTTCATCGAATGTTGTGCGTCAAATGCTCACTCTTATTCCTTTTTATGCGATGGTTCTATCTTGTGTGCAACATATGGTGTATCAATGTTTGGTGTCAATCCTATTTGTAGCGTGTTTACTTGTGTTACGATTCCAGTAGTTATCTTGTAACATGCTCATCATGTCCATTGGAAGGATTGCTTTGGAGAAGGTGTTGTGTGTTTTCATGTGTGAGGCGAGCTATACTGATTGAGGTCACTTTTCATTCCTTATGACCGCGGGAATGTCTTGGTGTGATCTGTTTCAAATAATCCCAACCAACATCGTTGATGATATCAAGTAGTGTAAGAAGAGTGACGAATTCAATTGTTTATGTGGCTTATGCATTGCTTGTATGCAAAGTGATTACGAATCTATTCTTTGGAGATCTGTATTGATGATTGTTTGTGTGTATGCAATCAGTATTATATATTATATCATTTCTTTGTTGCAATTGGTGACAGTGATCTCAGTGGTGGATTCAATTTCTTTTCATATCCTTGCAACGAGCCTATTCGTTTTGATAGCGAGCCTTGTTCTATTGGCAGTTAGCCCAAAAAACACTGAACTAGCTGGCAGTGAGCCAACCTACAATGAACAAAACTAGCAATGTGCCTTTGTAAAAATCACCTTAATCGGTGTCACGCTAACAATTGTTCATTTCATGAGAATCAACTTCTCTGTGGTTTTTTTTCAGTTTGAATTTCTACATAAATCTTGGTCTTCCTTCTATTGGTTTTTTGTGCATTCATGTTTACATTTCCTTTGGATTATTAGTATACTTATTGGATAGATCAAAAGTTGTTATTACTATTGTTTATGAGTTTAGTGATGGAGTAGAAGTTATATTATTTGTGTGGGAATAACCAATTCATTTCCCCAACCCCAATTATTTGGCATGTTGAACAATTGGTATCAAAGCTTAGTTCATCAATTTAGAGCTTAACCGCTTTGAGGTAGATCCAATGGGGCACAAATCAAACATTCTTATGTTCGATGGGTCATACTACAATTCATGGAAAGATTAAATGAAAGGGTGTTTGGTTTTAGTTGGTTATAAAACGTGGAAGCATGTTGAGAAAAATTGTGTATTCCATCAGAATGGCCTTACCGATCAAGCTAAAATCGAGGAGCATGAGAAAGCAAGGCATTCTATCACTAGTACTTTATCAAAAACTGAATAAGCTAAAGTTATTTCTTTAAAGACTGCTCATGAACTTTAGGAAAAATTGAAAGAGATTTATGAAGGAAATGATAAAGTTACCTAAGAAGCCAAAGTTGAATGGATATGGATATGGATACAAATATAGATACGGTATTGGGTACGGATACAGCCATTTTTTAAGACCTCCAATATGGATATGGCTGGACATGACATTAATAAATAACACACACACATTTATTTAACATAGTTTTCCAAGTCATTATAGGAGATTTTCATTACTTCAAAAGCATTATTGACATATAAATGCTACATAAATATTTATAAGTTAATTTAACACTTTATAATATGTAAACACAATAGAGTTGCATTAGAAGATAACCCCAAAAATAGGTTTTTGAAACACAAAAAACATTTTAATTGTCTTTCTCATTTGGTGAAGGTATTTTCTATACCAATTTTTCAAAAATTGCTTTAATAAAGTTTTTTTTAAATTAAATTTGGGAAGAAGATTTACATCAAATCTTTAAAAAAATCAAATTCTATAGTATTTGGCACAGTTGGAAAATCAAAGTTTTTTAGGAAGACATGGGTACAATAGTCGACATGTATCCAGACAATATCAAATACGTTTTCAAATTGGATACGGGGATACACGCGCCCAAGGAGGGACAGAGGAGTTTCCGACGACTCTTTAAGAAGCTAATTGCTGAGAGACATTATGAGAATTTGAGAATGGAAGATGGTGAAGACATTAAAATTCAAAGTTACTTTTAGAGAGTTGAGAATGCAGTGAATGAATTCAAGAACCAAGGTGATATTATTACCGTTAACAATTTCATAGCAAAGATCTTGATGACATTATCAGATGTCTAGTTATAGTAATAAGAACTCAATGGTTGAAGGAGGTGTATGATCCAAATAAGTTGACTAAAAAATAATTATTTGGCAACTTGACCACATTTGAGCTAAGTTTGGAAGAGCGAAGAATAGATAAAAGAGAACTTTGAAGGTGATTGAATGAGAAGAAGTTTTTGATGGTAATGATGAAGAAGAGTTAAAAGAAAATTTTGCAAGGAGACTGAAGAAAGGAACTGAAAAATACAAAGGTATGTTACCCCTGGAATGCTCTTCATGTGGTAAGATTGGCCATTAGGCTGCTAGATGTCCAAAGAGAGGCCTTAGACAAAAGTTTAAGAAGTTCAATAAGAAGGCTTACTATGTGATTGAACATGCTTGTATTTCAAATGAAAAATCAAAAACAAAAGATTGTTGGTTCTATGTTGAAGAAGATAAGAAACTAGAAATTGATATCACTAACATTTGTACTAAAGCTGATGATGATGTAGAAATTACTTTCTGTGTTAGAAGGAACAAAAATGAATAGCTGATTGATAGTGGTTGTTCTCATCATATGACTAGAAAACAGAGTATATTTGTGTCACTTGACAAATATGATGGTGGTCCTGTTAGGCTTGGTGATGATAAAGCTGCTTACATTGTTGGTAGAGGCTCTATTACTTTTGATGAAAAAAATAACATTGACAATGCCTATTATGTAAAGGGTTAATGTCACAATCTTTAAAGTGTTGGACAAATGTGTTAGAGTGGGTATGATGTTTTCAAGAATGAAGGATTTGAAATTTGAAAGAGATCCGAAGATGTGATTGCAATTGGAAAAAGGACAGTTTGAAATATATATCAGCTTGAAGGAGCATCAGAAGGATGTTGTGTCCTATCTTAGATCGATGACAATTGGCTTTGGCATCAGAGGATGTGCCACATTAATTTTGATAATTTGGTAACAATAAGATCATCATGTTCAGTAAGAGACTTTTTTAAATTATACAAACCAGATAATGAGATCTTTAAGGGATGTTAAGAAATAAAACAGAGAAAGGAATCATTCAAGGAAAAAGACTATTCATCTACTAATTTACTGCAGCTTGTGCACACTTACCTTTGTGGTTCTACCAGAACAAGAAGTTTTCAAAGTGAGAGATACTTTATACTTTTTATTGATGATTACTCATAATTGACATGGGTTGTATTTCTTAGAGATAAGTCAAAGGCGTTCGAGAAACTCAAAGATATTTAAGGCTGGATTTGAGAATGAATGTGGTAGAAGGATTAAATGTTTAAGATTTGACACAGGAGGAGAGTTTAGCTCTGATCCATTTGATTTTTTTTGTAAGAACATGGCATTAAGAGACAGTTTTCAATAGCTACAACACCACAACAAAATGGTGTAGTGAAAGAATGAATTGGACAATTCAGGAGGCAGCAAGAACTATGTTGAAGGAAGCAAGCCTACTGGAAATCTACTAGAGAGTAGTACATGATATTGTATGTATGGTTAACATAGTTTTGTACTGAATGAAATATGGAAAAACATTGTATCAATTATGGCATGGGAGAGAACCTATGATTAAGTACTTTAATGCGAGAGTTATGTACTAAAAGAAATATGGAAAAACACCGTATCAGTTACATTGGGAAGAATGAATACAATCTTGACAAATTAGATAGCAAAGTTGATGAAGGAATATTTTTGGGATACTATACTAGGAGAAAAGTGTATCCGTGTTACATAAAAAGATTGAACATTATTTTGAAAAGTGTGAATGTGAAGGTTGATGAAGACTTTCAAAAGATTCCTGAGAGATAAATTGAATATGAATATAATACAAAGGACATAAGAAAAGAGTATAAGAAAGAAGAAGGAACTCAACCACCATTGGCATCTACAATTAAGAAACCTAGGTATGTATAAAAGATTAATTTTGAGAATTAGGTCATTGGTGATAAGAATAGAGGAGTTGTTACTAGAAGTAGAGAAACACAAGATCATGCTATATTGTGTTTACTTTTGGATATTGAACCTAGATCTATGGAAGAGACATGTAATGACCGTAATTGGGTTAGAACAATGAAGGCATAACTTGATCAAATTGAGAAAAAACCATAGTTCCAAAAATCGCCTTGAAATTGCCAAAATCACTGATTTGGCAATAAGATTCATGACTCCCGATTTTTTTGGGATCAGAAATTGTTGGGGGCGATTTTTTCTTGTGAATCGCCTAAATCGCCAAGATCGGCGATTCATGGCAAAAATCGCCAAAATTGCCATCGAGTATCTCCAGAAATTGGCCGCGGCAGCAAGCATAAAAAGTTGGACTTTAAAAAAAAAACACATGTTTTATTTGCTTTCTAATTTGTCTTTCCTCTTTTTTATAACCCTAAAGAGCCTTCTATTTGCTTAGCATAAGTAGAAGAGAGGAAGAGTAAGAGAGAAGAAGAGAAAAGAAAATCCATAGGTTTCCAACCGGCAAGAAGTAAGAGCACCAAAGAGATTAGAAGTCCATCTGGGGAGGCCATGAATTGCATTGGGAGCATTAAGGAGTCAATATCAACACTCCTCAACTCATTTGCAAGAGGTTAGTGCTGGTTTTTTTTTTGCATGTTAGTGTATTATGCATTTTTTGTTAAATTTTTTTAGTGTTCATTTGCAAATCTTTAATGTTTTTTATTTCTACTAAATTGCAAACTAGGGTTTATTGTTTTGTGGTTTTTGTTTATTAGTTGTAAACTTTGATATTTTACATGAATTTTTTTATTGCAGCAGCCCTTTGCTTTCATTTTCCAATTTCCACAATGGGTAAAAAAGATGAATGCTGGAAATATAATGAAGAGTTTCTTGGGAGAACCAAATATCAAATAAAATGTATATTTTACAAAGAAAAAATAAATTCGGGAGGTATCTATAGATTGAAATACCACATTGCTGGCATACCTGGCCATGATGTCACAGTTTGCACTCATCAAACTGCTGAGGCAAAACGCACTTGTTTAGTGGCATTAGAAAAAATTGAACAAGACAAGTTGAATAGGAAAATGCAACTTTAAGGGTTAAGAGGTATTGGCTCATGTGCTCCCACATCCACAACCGCATCTACATCTACATCTGCATCAACTTCCACATCCGTAGGTTGTGTTGGAGAGGATTCTTCCAGGGCTCCTTTTCATCCTAGTGCTAGTGCTCATGTGAGTGTTAGTGGTAGTCGGTCTTATACTAAGACAAAGTCCAGCACCAACCTATTGTGGCCTAGAGTGCAGAAAAACAGAATGAATAGTTACTTTGTGCCCCGCACTACTCTTGGCTCTCAACCCACGCTTGAGGCATGGGTTTGAACAAGGAGATTCATAATGCTGCCAGAAAAGAGATTTGCAAATTCTGGTACTTTTGCAACATTCCATTTATTGCAGCCAGGGAATTGATTCTTTTTTCTTTGTTATCTTTAACGTTAAAGTTAAAAGTAAAAGTAAAACTTTAATTATATCTACTTGTTTTATGATTTGAGTTTTTGACATCTAAATTTCTAATCAATATCATTATCTATTTGTGATAGGGCTCCTTATTGGCAGAACATGATAGATGCAGTTGCCATTTGTGGTCCGGGGTTTAAAGCCCCAACTGAGGCTAAGTTGAGTGGATACCTCCTGGATGAAATGGTTGAGGATATGAGGCATGAGCTTGAGGACAACCGAAAGGAGTGGATCGAAAAGGGTTGCACCATCACGACTGATGGTTGGACAGATAGGAGGGGAAGAACACTCCTCAATTTTCTTGTATCCTGTGGAAGTGATTGATCATTCTACTTTCCTACATACATAATTTTGAATCGTGATTGACTATTGCAAATTTTGATTTGTTGATTGTTAATAGTAATTATAATTCGTTGTTTTGCTACTTGTAGGATATACCATGTTCCTCAAATCCATTGATGCTTTTGCTCATGTAAAAAACACCACATACTTATGTGAGGTTATTGAGGAAGTTATAGCAGAGGTGGGGGAACAACATGTGTGCAAGTGGTGATGGATAATGCAACAAGTTATGTTGCTACAAGTAAACTTTTAACTTTTCAAGTTTTGAAAATAAATTTATTTGAATTTTGAACTTTTTCTAATTCTAACTTAGAATTTTTAAGTTTCCTAAGTTCTAACATGTTTGAAATTTGAATTTCTAATTAACTTAAAATTGTTGTAGGTAAACTTTTGATAGAGAGGCACCCCACCATATTTTGGTCCCCTTGTGCGGCACACTGCATTGACCTCATGTTGGAGGAAATTGGCAAACTTGAGTGGGTCAAGTCATGTGTGAAAGGGAAAAAAACATATGCAAGTTTATTTATAATCATTCATTTGTCCTTAGCACAATGAGGAAGTACACAGGAGACAAAGAGTTAGCTCGTCCAAGGATCACGAGGTTTGCCTTGAATTTCATCACCTTGCAGTCCTTGTTGACATCAAGGGATGATTTGAAGAGCATGTTTGTTGGGCGGGAGTGGATTTCATCTTCCTATGCTACGACCACTACAGGGATAGATGTGGTGGATTGCATATTTGATGATGATGGTTTTTGGAAACCTGCTAGAGAAATCCTTAAAGTAAATTTATTGCAATTTAACATTTAATATTTTACAGTTTACTATGCTAATTGTTTAATGATTTAGTTTTACCTTAAGTTATATTATTGAATTATTCTATATTTAAGTTTTGACTCAAATTTTTGTTTTACTTTATATGTAGGCCACTGAGCCCCTTGTATCTCTCCTACGAACTGCTGATGGGGAGAAGCCCTCTATGGGCTACATATATGAGGGCATGGATAGGGCCAAGGAGGCCATTAGAGCCCAGTATGCAGGAGTGCAGGAGAAGTATGCCCCTATTTAGGACATCATTGATAGGAGATGGTAGAATCAGCTCCATAGACCCATCCATGCAGCAACTTACTTTTTGAATCCGGCATTTCGTTTCTGTCCTGACTTTAAGGCGGATGAGGAGGTTCTCACCGGATTATATACAATGGTCCAGAGGTTGAGTACTGATGAGGATAGCAGTGCTGCAATTATTGAGCTTGATAAGTTCAATAATAAAGAAGGGCCACTTTTCTCTACCAGGATGGCCATAGATGCTCAGGAAACAATACAGCCAGGTAAAAATTAAATAATATATTCAATATTCATGAATCTAGATTCTAAACTTAAAGTTGATTATGTAATTTTAGAGTTAACTTGTAATTTGTAATTTGTAAATGAGACTAATTGTTTTTATTTTCCCTTATTTCAGATAGATGGTGGCAAATGTTTAGGGCCACAACCCCAAAACTTCAAAAAATTGCCATCTGTATTCTGAGTCAGCCAAGCAGTGCTTCTGGATGTGAGCGCAGTTGGTCCATGTTCGAGCACATCCACTCGAAGAGGAGAAACAGGTTGACAGTGCAGAGGTTGAATGATCTTGTCTTTGTTCATTACAACCTCCGTCTTAGGATCAGATAAATTTTGGACACTGACTCCTCTCCGATCATTTTGGAGGAGATTGATCCAGAATCAGAGTGGCTCACAAAGGTTGTGGATCCAGTCTTCACTGAGGAAGACTGTGCGTGGATTGACTAGGTGGATATAGAGGCTGAGGCAGCTAGAGCACGTTCTTCAGGCATTGGTAGACGCACACGTGCACGCACAGACACAGGCCCTAGCAACGTTCGTGAGCCCATCTTACATGCGAGAGATATGGCTCGACAGTCCTCTAGGACCTACATTAGACGCCTTGCTACTAGGCAGATTGTATACTCAAAGGTTGAGGCTGAGGCTGCAACTGAGCTTGAGGATGGTGTTGAGGCTGATGATGACTATGAGCCTAAGGTTTGAGCTGGAGCCTTGTTTTTATATTTTGTTTATAGATATCGATACTGAATCATTGATAGACATATGTTTCAAACTTTCATGGATCTTCATGTTAGATCCTTACATACATTTATGATTTGATGTCTTATGGATCATCTTACATACATTCTATGATTTAAATCATTACGATCATTTGATTTCTATTTACTTCAGCTAGCCTACAATTTACATTTTAGATAACATAGTTATGTATGTGATGGATTTTATGTTCCATGTTTATGTATGTTAAGTTTTAACTTCTATTTGATGATATTGTAGTGTGTTTAAGTTATATTCAATAAAGGGTGCATGAAATAAGTTTTAAATTGTTAAAATCTTTAAATTTAAAGGTTTTTTCAAATTTGCCGATTCATTGCCAATTCATCGCCGATTCATTGCTGATTCACAATTCGATTCGGCCTTGCCGATTCCGATTCACGTTACTTCGGAAAAAACACACCTGGGAACTTGTGCCTAGACCGACAAATAAGAATGTGATTGGTGCAAAGTGGGTATGCCAGAAGAAGCTAGATGAGAATGACAAAGTAATAAGGAACAAGACAAGACTAGTATGCAATGGTCGCATTTAGATTGAAGGAATTGACTTTGAGAAGACTTATGCTCCTATTGCTCAAATGGAGGCAAATCAAATATGTTTGTCATTTGCAACCTGTAAGGATTTCAAAGTTTATCCGATGGATATGAAGTTTGTTACAAGAAAAGGTTCTCGTTGCACCAAAATATCCACTTGTCAATGCCCAATACAACCACTAGACTTATAGAACACAGGAGATGGTTAAGCCATGTCACGAATCCTAAAGGAGAATGGCAAAGTAACAAAGAACAAGGCAAGGCTAGTATGCAAAGATTACAAATTAGGTATACCAGAACAAGTTGGATGAGGATGGCGAAGTAATAAGGAACAAGGCAAGGCTAGTATGCAAAGGTTACACTCAAATTCAAGGAAATAACTTTGAGGAGACTTATGCTCCTATTGCTCAGATGGATGGTATTCAAATATTTTTATCTTTTGCAACCTATATGGATTTCAAATTTTATCTGATGAATGCGAAATTTGTTACAAGAAAGGGTTGGTGTTGCACCAAAAGATACACTTGTCAAGCTTGATACAACCACTAGACTTATAGAACACAGGAGACGGTTAAGCCATGCCACGTATCATGAAGGAAAATGTTGGCAGTTAGTTCAACAATTGCCCCTCAACATTACCCAAGGAGATTTGAACTTGTGACCAAACTCTGATACCCCATGTTAGAAAAAAGGGTTATTGTTGCACCAAAAGATTGACTTGTTAATGTCCGATACAACCACTAGACTTATAGAACAAAGGATATGGTTAAGCCATGTCATGAATCCTGAAGGGGAATGTTGGTGGTTAGGCGAATAAAGTTAACATTTTTTAATGGAGAGCTGAAAGAAGTTGTTTATGTTGAACAATCGGAAGGTTTTAGATTAGAAAAACCAAAAGCTTTATAAAAAATTGAAGAAAGCATTTAATGGTTTGAAGTAGGCATTAAGAGCCTAGTATGATAAGATAAGATAAGTCTATAATGTCCAACAAGATACCAACAAAAGGGTCCAAGGGATTGAAAACAAACAAATAGGAAAATGGACCACTGCAAAGCACCAAACGGTGTCTGGGAAAGAGCAAACAAGAAAACAACTAAAGGGAACAACAAGAGAAGGACTAGAGGTCCTTACTCGGTGAAAGATAAGATAAGATAATATAATAATATTAATGTCCAACAAAAATCCAGAAAGGTTCATGGGATTGAGCATACAAAAAGAAGAGCCAACACCACCAGGAACACCAAAACGGTGTCAGAAAAGAAACAAAACAAGACATAAAACCAAGAAACACAAGATAAGGACTATGAATCCTTCCTTGGTACAAAGTAATCATAAACAAAAGGATATAATTGTGCGTGAGACAAAGTCCTAGATCTACGCTGGGTGAAAAGAAATCCAAGACCAAAGGGTAAGGTTTGGGATGATCAAAAGCCTCGACTTGTCTTAGAGTATCGTTGGGGGTGGAGTGTCGTTGTCTAGTGAGCCCACAATGGGGTCTCACGGATCTGGTGTGGCCGGAAATGGGAGCATCGAGTGTCCACTTCAAGCCTTAGGTAGAGGATATGGGTGGGAAAAAGGCGTTGATAAGCTAATCCAAGACTTGGCTCTAAGGAAACATGAGTTGTAAAGTATGGTCATGAAATTGTGTGGATTCTTGAAGGTAAAGCACTAGGCACCACTTGTCAATGTAATTGAAAAAAGGTTGACAAGGGACCTACAATCTCTAAAAAGGCAATGGAACCTAACTCGGATCTCATTGTATATTAGATAGTGAAAGATGAAGTGGGTCTCAGTCTAAGTCTCAATTAAAGTGCAAAGGCGGCAAATCTTGTCCTCTTTGCAATGTGATGGTCTGTTTGGCACTGAAGTTGGTGAGAACCAACTTTGAAAGACCCTAGAGAGATATGGAGGGCGTGATTCCAATGCCGGCTGAAATAGTAAGGATTTACAATAATCCCATCCTAAAATATCAAAGAAGTTCTTAGCATAGAAGGCCATGCACGAACGTAACCCTCTGGGAGGGTTGCTTCATGTCATGATAATGTACTACTTGTAAATTTCAAGTCTAAAATACCCGTTCAACTCCTTCAGTAAGGGGAGGAGGTGAGCGGGAACATCCAAAGAGAACTGGTACGGTAAGTGATGATCAATCTCAATCCCTATCAAACCCAATAAAGTGGTGGTCCGAGTATACCAACAACAAGCCCTACTTGTGTCAAAATTGACGTCATCAACAAAGGAGCAATAGGCAAGGTAAGAGTATTTGTGGCGGCCGTCCTCAGAGTTCGCATAGCCCTAGAGGCGATGAAAAACCAAGACCATATCAAAGATGATGCTAGGTCTGAAGGGGTGGGCCCTGAACTTGACCAAAATAACACTGTGTGGAGTGGACCAATGACACCTGATAATACGACGGAGGAGAAGGATTTGAACCCACTCAACTGAAGCTCAATCAAAATCAAGGAGAGAGTCCATACAACACAGAGCCATATAAATCTATTGGTCTAACCAAAAGAGTCTAGGAGGGACAATTTAGATGTAGTGTCTTGAAAGTGATGCCTGAAATAGTGTCTCTCTAACAAGGCGAGGGAAGCCATCCGTTTGCTAACCCTAGGCTGAAGGGCAGGTCTTATACTAAAGTGGGGGTCATTGAACTTAACTATGAGGTAAGTGCTTAATGAGACAATCTTGATCTCATGTCCCTGAATGTTGAAATGGAGGTGTGAATTTTTCAAGCAGTTGAAGACCATGACTCGAAACTTGCTCGAGTTCACTACAAGTTGACACTGGTCACAAATTGAGGCTTACCCATGGATAAGCCTTTGAAGCCCCCAAAGAGAGGAGGCCAAAAGAACCACATCATCGGCAAAGAGAAGAATCTAGATCAGATCTTGGTGTAAGTAACAACCATCACCAGAAGTGAGACATCGCTGTGGAAAGCGTCGAGTTCACCAATGTAAATGTCGAATAAAGTGGGTGAAGCCCTCAGGAGTCCTAAATCTGCCAACCACTGTCTCATACAATCTCATAATCGTTGTTAGTAATGTATCTGAAATACTAGTGTCTCTAAGCCTTTGGAAAAGTGACCCCTAGGGAACGAAGTAGAATGCCTTGGGAAAGTCTACAAAATGACAATAGACTTTTGTTGAGTGGTTTTGCACTCGATGATACCTTGCAGAATCAAGATATGGTCGATGGTCTGGAAATCAATACAAAAGCCAACCTTCCCTCTCAGTCGACAATGTCTTCTGTCAAGCTCTTTGGAAAGAATGGTATTTAGCACAATGGCGTAGAGCTTGGCAAAGGTATGCCCAATCATGTTGGTCCTGTAGTCGTTGGGATCTGAAACCAACCTAGACTTACGGATTGGATAACTCACATGCCTCGACCACAAACTAGTAATTCAGGGTATGTGACATTAGACAAATATTCGATTGGACAATTTTTTTTATAAGGAATGAAAAACAATGACCTGTTGTACAAGATTTATTGAGATCAGATCCTAATTGTTGTATATGTTGATGATATTATCTTTAGAGGCAAGGATGAGTTGTGCAAGAGATTTGTAAAAGAGATGCATAAAGCATTTGATATGCCTATGATTGTTGAGGTGAATTTCTTGCTTGGATTGCAAATAAATTAGAGCACTAAAAGCATTTTCATATCTCAATCCAAGTATGCCAATGAATTATTGAAGAACTTTGGCTTGGAGAGTTCCAAACCGATATGTACTCATATTGTTACTGGTTGTAATTTGACTAAGGAGGAGGATGATTCACTGAAAAGAGATGTACACAAGTACAAGTCAATGATCGGAGGATTATTGTACTTGACTACTACTAGGCCATATATTATGTATGCAGTGTGCTTGGTAGCCAAATCTCAGTAGGAATTGAAAGAATTACATGTAACGGTGGTGAAAATGATATTTAGATATTTGAAATGAGCAAAATAGTTTGGTTTGTAGTATTCAAAAAATTCAGAATTCATTTTGATAGCTTATATAGATTTGAACTGGACAAGAAATTTGGATAACTGGAGAAGTTCCAATGGTGGCGTGTGCTTTCTTGGCTCCTAGTTAGTTGCTTGGTCAAGCAAGAAGCAAGATTCTTTACGTTATCAATTGCTGAATTAAAATATATTACTTTGTCCTCATGTTATACTCAAGTATTATAGATGAAACAAACTTTCAAGGATATCGGTGTTACTCTTGATGAACCAGTTTCAATCCTATGTGATAAAAGTGCTATAAGTATGTCGAAGAATCCTGTGTAGCATTACAAAACAAATCAAATATCTATCAGGTATCATTCTATCAAAGAAAAGGTATTGGCTAGTAAAGTAAAGCATGAGTATATTCCTACAAAGGAGGAAATTGTAGACATTCACAAACTTATGTGCAAGGATACTTTTGAGTATATGAGTGGGAAGCTAGGCGTTCTACCCCTTTTTGGTGTTCACTAAATGCACTGATGTGTGCATTGATCTAGTGCTTTGGATTCTTTTTTGGATTAGTGCTTGCAGCTTCCTCTTAGGAGGAGCAGAGTGAGTTAATAAAGGGGAGTTTTTGGTCCTTTGTCATTGTTGTCAAAGGGGGAGTTTAGTTTATGAATGGAGAAAAGGAGCATTGGAATGGTCTTAATCCCCAAATTTTGGAATGATAAAAGACGAGTAGAAAATTATCTCAATCTAAAGCCAGTGATAAATCCTATAGAATCATCTTTACTTCAAGAAACTCCAAATTCATGATTTCCACTACTCTAAACGATCTGTTCAATTGGGTGAGACTTTCTAGTCTACGAGTGCTCCTTTATGGTACTAGTTGTTGTTTTATTGAATTGGCTTCATTAATAGGTTCACAATTCGACTTTGATCGTTACGGTTTGGTGTCATGATCTAGTCCTAGGCAAGCCAACCTACTTATAACAGCCAGAACTATTACCATGAAAATGGATCCTTCTTTAGTGAGATTATATGAACAAATGCCAAAACTAAAATATGTAATTGCTTTGGGAGCTTGTACTATTATAGGAGGAATGTGTAAGGCTATGAACCTTGATGATGATATCTTGTGAGGTTGTTTTCTTTGTTATTGATGAATGTTATCAATGACAAAGGGGGAGATTGTTAGAGTGGGAAGTTGATGCCATTCATGTTCTTGTCATTAATGATTGCCATTGATGTCAACATATCCTATGCATATTCATATTTTGGTTGTATCGATTTGTGTGTATCAATTGGTTTGTTCAGATAGCCTGTACATATTAGTAGAAGTTTTCACGATGTTGTGCTTAGATGCTTACTCCAATTCATTTTTAGGTTTGCTTCTATCTTGTGTGCAACATATGGTGTATCAAATGTTTGGAGTTGATCCTATTTGGAGCGTGTTCATTTGTGTTTTGGTCCCAATAGTTATCTTTTAATGTGTTTATCATGTTTGTTGGAAGTGATGGCTTAAGAGATGGTGTTACGTGTTGGCATGCATGCCGAGTTGTATTTATCAAGGTGGTTCACATTTCATTCTTACCATTGCGGGAATGCATTGGTGTGAACTATTTCAAGTTATCTTGGCGAACATGGTTGATGGTATCAAGCGGTATAAGAAGAGCAAGGATTTCAGTTGTTCATGTGGCTTATGTGTTGCTTGAATGTGAAGTGATTGCTAATTTTTTTTCTAGAGGTCTGTGTGTTAATGATCGTGTATATAGATGCAATCAGTATTATACAAATTTATGTTTTGCAATTGGTGACAGTGATCTAAGTGGTGGATTCAATCTCTTTTCATATCTTCTGGCAGTGAGCCTATTTGTTCTTGCAATGAGGCTTATTGTATAGGTAGTTAGCCTGACAAACAGTAAGCCTTTATAAAAATCACCTTAATCATTGTCACCCTAACAAGTGTTCATTTCATGAGAATCAACTTTTCCACAGTTTTTCTCAGATTAGGTTTCCATGTAAATCTTGGTGTTCTTTGTGTTGATTTTTTTGTGCTTTCATGCTCACATTTCTTGTGGATGACCAATAGATCAGAAGTTGCTATTACTATTGTTTATGAGTTTATTGACAATGTAAAAGTTTTATAAACTTTGTGGGGATAACTGATTCACCCTTGCTCTTTGTTATTTGGTGTGTTGGACAAAATTCTCCAATCATATTATGTCAATTGTACATGAGGATTCTATATCATGTCTCTACCTAATCTATTTTCTCATTGCCTCTTGAAAGCATTATAATTATGTTAATGGCCTGCGAGGTGGGGCCCTCATGTAATTGGATGAGCATTTAATTCTTGTAGCTATTAGTTGAGTTAGGGTTGTGTTGGCATTATCTTGGCTCTGATCTTGAACCAATCCTAGTAATTCATTGTAATTGAACTATAAAAGACCAAGCCTTTTAAAGAGGAGATTAGGTTAGAGTTAGAGTAGTGTTGTGAGGCTTTCAAACAAACCATCACCCCATTGCGAATGGGGACATCGTTCTTTTTTCTTTTGTTAAGTTGAGGAATCTTACCTTATGTCCCCATGCTGCTGCTTAAATGATATTTCTGCTTAAATTTAAGTACTAAAGTGTTCCCATGGAAAAAAAAATTGGAGGAAAATAATATTTTAGAATATTTTCATGGAGCAGCTATTTTTTAGCAAATAAAAATAAATTGTGGAAAAGAAGGTCGGGGGGGGGGGGTGGGGGGGGTGTGGGGGAGTGGTGGCTGAAAATAAGCAGCCACTTCTGATTGAAAATAATGACAGATGGCTTCATAAAATTCTTTCCCTCCTTTATTTTGCACCAAATTTTTCATCCAAATGTTTACTCACAGTTTACATCCAAATATGGCTGCTTAAAAATTACCAGTAAAATTGAGTTTGCATGAGGCACCTGCTCCACATTTTATTCCAAAAAAAATTGAGCAGTGGCTGCTAAACAAAATAAGCCTAGCAGCTGCATGGGGACCTTCTCTTAGAGGTCAAGTCTTGGGGTAGGTGAGTTAGGATGCTAATCCCTTGGTTGGTCAACAAGCAGTTACCTTTGAAATCTGATTTTGAATTATGAGTTGAATAGAGGTGAAACGAGCTAAGTGTGAAATTCTAAATAGAGAGAGGAAGTTCCATAAAAGTGGTGGGAATAACATAAGGGTAGCAGGTCAACATAGGGAGAGAGCAAAATCTTTTGGAATTCTAGGCAAGTAAAGAAATTAATTCTCAAAATCAGAGGTCAGAGGGAGGTAAGAAATCAAAATCTGAATGTGTCATAAGGCAAAAACCATTTACCATTTCAAGATTTTTTATTTGATCCTGTGAGTAAGATGAAGAGAGCATATGGGAATAGGTATCTTGACATCCTACCCTTAGAAGACTATTGATGTAAAGGATGATATGGAAGTCAAAAAGATGATGTTCTCAAGGATGATGCTAGATATGATTAGAAAGTATAATTGGAAGGAAATTCAGTTCTTGATCAATTGGAGGAAGATGATAACATCTCTAGAGTTGATTTTGGGACCAATACAAATCTTTAGTTGGAAACAATTGACTAGCATGATGATAAGAGGTTTGTCTTGAGACTCTAATGGTCTTGGTTGCCCTTTTTACTCAGCAATGGTTGGATGGGAAAGTGGTAAATCTAGCAAGAAAAGGAGTCTACTTGACCTATGTTAAAATGAAGGAGGTAGAACAAATTAAAGAAGAGAAATCATCTGAGTGGCCCCAAGCATCAAGTGAACAACAGGGTGAATTCAACAAGAAAAGAAAGAATTTTACAGTCTCTGCCGAGAAGTTATTCAAAGGAAAACGGAATAAGGACTAAGGAGCCACAACCTAAGAGACAAAAGAAGACCGTTCCTCCATCGGAAGAAAGTGCCACTTCAAAGTAAGGAAAGACTATACAATCTAAAGGAAAGGAAGTGTGACAAGATATTTGTTTAGAGTCATAGGACAACCTTTGCTAAAGTTCTTCAGAGTATTCTCCATTAAGGACTTTTGAGATGGAAGGAATTCTCTCTCCATAAAAAGGAATGCATGTGGAATGGACATGGAAGATTATCCCCAAGATAGACAATCCCAACTCCTAATGAAGGCCCATGCAAAGACATTGCAGTCATCCCATTTGAAAGCCAAAGAAGAGAAAAACTCAATTTGGAATTAAAAGAATGCACAACAATTGCATGGTTGTGGGGTATGATAGGAGGAAAGGAAAATGTGAGCCTGAATCAAGTATGTGGAAGACATTGTGCATTAAGTTGAAGACGAGAAAGAAAGTCAGCCAACAAGAAGGGTGGCCAATGTGAAGATAGATGATTCAAGGAATCGCAAGGTTCAAATTGCCATTCCAAAAGTAAACAAGGCAAGAGATAGCATTCAACCTCAAGACTAAGAGATAATTAAACATGAATTGGGAGCTGCTACAAAGAAGAGAGAATTTTGAGAAACTCAAGATGCTCTTTGAACCATAAATAATAGAGTGAACAAGAAAGTTGCCAAGAAGAATGAATATGAGGAATATAGGAGATTAAGAGAAGATTACAAGTATGTCTTCAATCCAATCCAGTAGAGAGATCACACATTTGTACCATCTCTCACCCTTCAAAGGGAATACATTGATAGTGTAGAAGGTTCAAGGATTTCACTTCAAGAAACATGAGCTTGGATGAAAGAAGTGTTGCAAGAAGGAATGACCTTCCTTCTAGAGTTTGCAGGGCAGTTTGAGACACTCATAGCACTTAGAGAAAGATTTGGTGCCTTTAGCAACCTTTGGGAGGAGCTTCAGCCTATCCTGAACAAGAGCATACCTCAATTGCAGGCTATGACAGAAGTTCCCGAGAAGTTGTTGGAAAGAAGTAAGGTGATGAAGGTAGGAGAATTGGAGGATGTAAAAGCATCATGGTACTTAGCAAAAGATACATTAGAAAAAATCGGGAATTATAGTGCTCATCTTGGTGTCTTCATCTTGAATATGATTGAAGAAGCTTTAGGTGCAATGATAGTTGCCTTCTACCTTGAGAAGAAAAGGAAGAAAATATGAACTTAGAGATTGTGAAGGAGAAGTTGAGAGCTTCCATCGTTGAGGAGGTATCATCAGAAGGGAGTGGTTGAGGAGACTTTCATTTGTTGAACTTCTCATGGTCTCAGCTAAGGAGAGTGCAATTGAATGGCAGAAAATGATTGCTATAACTAAAACTGAAATGAACATAGCAGATCGAAGAATTCAAAATACACCTCTACCTCCAATGAGTGAGCTCAATAATATTGTGTCTAGGTTTATTGAATTGGCAAAGAAAGAAAGAGACATGAAAAAAAAAATTGAATAATAATTTGATGTAAGCCTAAGTGGCAAACAAATTTCTCATTGGATGTTAGTTTAGATGCTTAATAATGATTGGCCTACATTTTGGTGTCATTTGATTCATTTTCAGTATCTTGTAGCTTTTTTATTGGCTCATCTTGGCATTTTTGAATATTATTGGCCAATGAGGTGACAACCCTAATTAGGGTTTTGTAGGATTCAATTTGGGCCATTGATTCTAATTTAAGCTTGGTGCTCCCTGTATAAGGATTTATCCTCTCGTTTGCAAAGGAAGATTTTGGAGAATTGTTAAAATAATGCTGAATTTTCTCGACTTGTCATTGTTGTGTTTTGCATGGTGATTAATTGTGAACAAGTTTAAATTATTGCATGGTTGTCTTCATTCTCAACTGAAGTAAATTTCAATTTCAAGTTATTGAGATAAAATGGAATTTGCTTAAGTAGTTTAGTTGGATGCAAGACATTGTGGATGTGTACTTGTTTGACTTAAATAATAAGCTAGGCCACTAGCCTCTTACTGATTGTAAGTGTGCTTTGCATGGTGAGCTAATGATTTTTTTTTTTTTTCTATTAAGATAGTTTAAAATATTTACACTACAAGTCCCAACCCCCCCCCTCGCCCCCCCTCCCCCGTATATATATACTTACAAAAGTAGGGGGGTGACGGTATCAGTATTTTTTTGACTACCAGTCCATAACTATTATTGAAACATTACATGGAACCACATTTTAAAAACTGAAGCTAATTTATAGAATTTAGCCCCATCCATCCTTGAGGCCAGACACCACCTCATGGATCCCTTGTTCAGCTTCATTCTGACTGTCACCTTGGTTGGGCACTGGATTCCATCCCTCCTGCTGCACTGCACCTTGTTCATCATGAAGTTGGACTGGACCTCTATCAGCCTGTTGATCAGTTCCCCATCCGGGATGAGCAGCACCAGCCTGTTCCTGATCCTGGTTGTTAACATAATCCCATCCTGCCTGAGAAATTCCAAATTGAGGGCCATCTTGCAGCTGCCATTCACTGATAAAATTGTTCAAGTCTTCCATTTCTGTTGGAACCAATAATGATTGGAATCCTGATATATATTTTGCTGCTTGCACTTTGTCTTTCTTTATCATTAGACACCCTTCACAAACAAGCTTCATGAAATCTGATCTTGTGATATTGAGAACCAAAGATACCTGTGACATAATATAGAAATGTGTGAGTTTAAAATTAAACTCAGTAAGCTTCCTCCCCTCGGCTTGAAAAATTTCTTTATTCATGTCCTTCCATAGAGTCCATAACACCTCAACAGTCAGCACAGACCAAAAACTATTGAGTTTAGAATCAAACCTATCAACATAACCAGCAAGGACTTCTGACCAAGAAAAACTATTAGTACAGTTCCACAAACATGGAGACCCCAAAAAAATGGACCATAACTTACGTACATATAAACATTCAAAAAAAAGATGCTCAAATGACTCATGAACATTACAAATTTTACAACACACAGGAGCAAGACCAATTAAAGAAAGGACTTTTCCAGCATCTAACTTTTTATGTAATAAGAACCACTTGAAACAAAGTTTTTTTTGGCTCTGCTTTACTTTTCCACATATAATCAAAGAAAAAAGACCAACTTGAAAAGGGGTTAATTTGCCCCCAGCACTGGGACACCTTGGTTATGAGAGAGGAGTCATTTTTCATACAGAGGTAGACATTTTAGGTCGTGCTTTCAGACAACAGATTACCATCACTCCATTTAATCTTTCTTTAAAATTCATTAGTATCCATGATATCTTTGGGATTGCAACTTGGCATTGTTATCTTAATAAGAGAGTATGTCTTTTTCTGTGAATCTGGGATGCTGAATCTACTTTTGATATCCACCCACTCCCTTAACTGCCCCCCTTCCATAATATCTTGAATCAAGGATATCCCCGTAACATTCCATGCCTTGGCTGAACAGCTTTGTGTTAAGGCCAGAGGTTTACCATTGTAGGAAAGCCCCCACCAAATAGATCTGTCTTTGACTAGATAGTGTGGAGGTCCTCCTGCTGCTCCCCTCATCGGAATATACTGCCTCACATGAATCCAGGCCTTCCAGAAAACTTGAAAAATCTTGGAACCGAATAGCTTCATATTAAAGTCACCAAATACAATGTCCACGAGTGGAATATCTTTCCATAGTTTTCCTTTTCTAATGACAGATCTTAGAATGTTATTTCTAATAAGAATCTTCCAAGGCTCATTCCCCCGTAAGGTTTTTACCATCCACTTAGAGGCCAGGGCATACCCCTGAGTTTTAATATCTTTTAGCCCCAGTCCACCCTGGTTCTTCTCTTGACAACACCAATCCCATTTGACACAATGCCTTTTCTTGTTCCCTTTTCCATCTGACCATAGAAAGTCTCTAAGAATCTTGTCAATCATGTTAACTTGTGAACTCAAAAATAACGAGGCCAAAGCATAATATAAGTGATGAGTTGCTAAAACCTTTTGCACCACTTGGAATCTACCTGCTAAAGAAAGTTAGTGTGTTTTCCATTTAACATGTTTTCGGCTAATCTTACTGTAGATCCAATCCCACATGCTATTCAAATTAGGTTCAACTGAAAATGGAATCCCCAAATACCTTACAACCTCCTTAGGCCCTGTCCAATTCCAGCCCTTACTTACTAACCAATCTGGTGGGTCCTGCTGCCATCTCAAAATTGTGGATTTAGATGGTGCTGTTTTAGATCCCGAGGCCTTACAAAAAAACTCCAACCTTCTCATGTCATTATCAAAGTTCCCCTCAGAGAGCCCTAAGAAAAGAGAAGTATCATCAACAAACTGAACATTGATCAACTCATCATTGTTTGGGAGAGAGATCCCTTTTATGGGAGGTCCTAGTTCAGAGGCTCTTAAAACATAAACATAGCATCTGCTGCAATAACAAATAATAGAGGAGCAATCGGGCACCCCTGTCTAATAGATCTTTGCAGCCTAATCAGTTCTGAAAAATTGCCATTAATATCTATAACAGTAGATGCCTCATTAAAAAGCATGCTAATCCATTCACAGTACTTCTTTGGAAATCCAAAAGACTTTAGCATGCCAATAACAAAACACCATTCTATTCTATCATAAGCCTTTTCAAAATCTAACAAAATCATTGCCACCTATTGCCCATTCTCCTTTGCCCAATGCATTGCTTCCCAGCTGGTAATGAGATTTTCCAGGATGTACCTACCTTGTAAGAACCCAATCTAAGTTTGTGAAATGAAGCTGCTTATCAATGGAGCAATTCTCCTAGCTAAGTTTGTGGCTAGTATTTTATAAGAAAGGTTTAAAAGAATAATCGGCCTCCAATTTTTAATCAGTGATTTATCTCCTGTTATAGGAAGAAGTTTAATGACACCTTTATTGATATCTTCTCCCAAAGACTTTTTAGAAAATGCCTCTTCATATACTTTTAGAAGTTCAGCACTTATCCAGCTTTTGTTCTTCTTAAAGAATTCTACCGGGAGACCATCTATTCCAGAGGATTTACCATAGGATAGGGAATCTGTAGCAGCATCAATATCCTCTATCAAAAGATTTTTATTGAGTCTTGCTCTACTGCGGACACTTTTAGTGGGATAAGCCTAAGACGGTGAGCTAATGATTGAAAGTTGTTAACTTCAATTAATATCCAATCTTTAGTTTGCATCCATTGATGAGATTGAAGAGGAAATATTGATCTGAAAACTATTTAAGTACCTTAGATGCTTGCACTAGGTGGGTGCAATCACTAACAAAATTGCATCTAGTGAAGTCCAAATGATTTATACTTCCTCCCTTTCATATTTAGAAGTGGAAGAAGTTTAAGCTTGATAGTTCAAGATTGGAAAGTCCAAAAACTATATTTTCGTTGGACATTGTGAAGCCAAATCTTTCAAAATCCAATCGACAAGTCTTGAAAAAGAGCATAAGTCCTCTTAGTGATTCCAACAAATCCATTATTTTTCTGAGCAATTATCTCTGATATAAGGAACCTTGAAGTTATTTCATGATCTTATTTTGGAATCTTAGCATGAGGATTGAGTATTTGATTGTGCATGTTGTAGTAGAATAATTCTCACATCATCAAGTAGGATAGGGGACTTGTTGAAATTGTTGCCAGAATGCTATTTAAGTAATTGGTAATTCATTGTTGGTCTTCACAGTGAATTACTTGTGTTGTTTTGGAGTGTTGCATGGTTTCTATATTTCCTCACTTGGATTAGGATTTCGTTGCATGTTGATTAGAAGTAGTGTTAATTCAATGGAAGATACTTTTGATACATCTTTGGTGGACATGCTTTAACCAAAGCACAAGCTGCTTGTTGATTGTAAGTTTGCCTTGCATGATTCAATGACATATTTATTAGTTTTACTTTAGTTGTTACTTATGCATTGAGATACATCAATGGATGGTGTTTATGGAATGCTATCATTTTTGAACATATACATTTACCTTAGGACATCGGATTAGTAAGGTTGATGTTGATGGCTAAACTAATTTTAGTGGAGTCACAAAGACAGTCAGTTTCATATGAGCAAAATAGCTTTATCAAGCCTTAATTCCTTTGTAATTTGTTTAGTTGGAAGAAGTAGAAGTGGTTGATACACGTTGATTTAACAACGTAAGTCCCGTTGTGATAACCAATATATCACATCATTATAATTAAGTGAAAGTCCACAATAAGAGGGAACTTTGAGGTTGCCTTCTTGGATCCGACAATTCACATACATTGTTTAGCATATGAGCATCCTTATTCAAGAGAGAGTTGGAGACTCGGTGTTTAATTTGGAATACTAAGTGTTTGATTCTACATGCTATAGTGGCATAGAACTCGCATCAATAGGTACAAAGTCTGCTCTTGTGCTGAGATGGGAGGTTTTTTGGGCTCCTTATTGCAATTTCCTTTCCAACCTTTATGATGGCCGGTGGTTGGAGAAATCAATCATAAGAGGATGACTAAGGAGACATCAATAGGGAGGGTAAAGGTGAGCATCCTACAAGGTAGAATGTCCCATGATTGATGTCCAATGCACCTACCACTTGGAGCCATGGGGATATAAAACCCTCTCTTGGGCTTAGTGTGAGGATTGCTTTGGGCCAACCTATCATGCTTCCTCATTTGAAACCTATTGTGATTGAATACTAGAAATGAATATAGATATGGGATGACTTATGTAATGAATTACAAGGAGTATGCATTTGTACGCATATGGGTGATTAGTAACTCTAATAGGAATAATTGTTCTTATATTATATTTCAAATATTATCAAACATGGTTGCGGGATCTAACCACATTTGTATTGATAAAGGCTTTTTATTGTTATAGGTATAACTCCAAATATATTACATTCCTTATACTAATTGCTCACATATTGTTGGTTGATAGTTTCTCCTCCTTTGTTTCACTCTAGAAATTGACTCTCTCATACCCAAGGGTGGGAGAACAACGAGTCACCATTAAATTGTGAAGGGTTTTTGGTTTCTGTCCAACTTTAGCTTCCCTTTAAATTGTACAGGTATAGCTTCGTCCTAGTGGATGTGCAATGATTTTTTATTTTTATTTTTGTGGGGGGCGGGGTGGTGCTCCTACTACTGATAGAGGATATGCTCTTAACTAGAAAGCAAGAGAGACTTGAACCGGATTTCCTACAATGACAGAAAACCCGGGCGAAACTTAGAGAATTCAGCCCCACTATTCCCATGACCCTAAAACTAATGAGACCGGACATCAACTAACTCTACTTCTACTCCTAAATGCATCTACAACTACTGGATGCAATGCAAATTACTTCTAAATGCAGCACAACAAGAATAAGAAAATTCATGAACCTAAGTGGCTCTCCCACCAATCGAAACCACCAGCCCAACCACTGTTGAATTAAGCAACTCCCTAGCTCATTCACACTCGAATTCCCAAAAAACACAAATGCAGTGCAATTTCAGTAGGGGAGAAGAAAATGCATGAAACTAAACTGATCATCTCATCACAAGAACCATTAATCCTAACAACTATTAAGATTCAACAATTCCCAACTTCAAGCAAAAATCAAATTCTCCATTTAACACAAATCCTTGATTCTCACTCGATAACCACTATTACAGGGAGAAAATTTGCACCAAATTTGGTGATCCTTTATTGATTATCAAAATCTTACATTTATGGGCCCTTAGTCTTGGCCATTTTACAAAATGATTACATTTCAAGAAGGTGACAAGACAAAGCTAAAGATAGAATAGGGAATGATAGATGGCATCCATTATAGAGGCATTATGATCAATTAGGGGGAGCTGGAGCCGTTGAGATTACACCGTTTTTAGGCTTTGTGGCATCCTGGCTGGCCTTGTGGTGTTTCATTGTGGCTACAACCCTCTCCAAATCATTTCGGCTCAAAAGCGACATGCTGCCTAACCGCACCAACCAATAATCGTGCTCTCTGGCCAATCCTTCCACAGTATCTACCTTCTTCTAAAGTTTTTTCGACACCTTTGCTAATGCCCCATCAATGGTAGTTAGAGTGTGCAAGTCTGATGGTTGGAACCTGTCAGGGTGAGCCAACTCATCAATAAATTTCTGGTGTGTCCTCCATATGGTTGGCATCCACCATGCTGACGTGGGACTCTGTATGAAGCTCCTTGAGGTATGCGTGAACTCCTTCATGCACCTTCTTTACTCCATAGATCTTTTGTTGTTTCATGGCCTTTGCCATACTTTCTCTCTTGAACTCAAGGGAAATCATCCAATGAGACAAAGGCTCATTCCCATCTTTTAGAATGCTAACATTGATGACATTCTCTTTCTTCATACTAATGACTTCATATAATAAGGCAACAGGGCCCTTGTATTTATCTCTATCTTTTTTCAACAAAGCCATGTTGCTATCCATGGTGCTTTTCAATTCACCCACTTTAATATGTAGAGCAACTATCTTATCAATCAGGGGCAGTCCCCTTGTCTTCATGTCCTTGATGCAGTCCATGCCAATTTTTCCAAAATGGCACTCTTCTAGCATCTTAGTGAGCAAGGCATTTCTCTCCTCTGCAGACAGATTGAAAATTCGGTAATCTAAGGATTCCCCTACTCTAGCAGCTACGGGGGCGAACATTTGCCTGATGTAATCTAACAACTCCTTGTTCATGGCCTTGAGCTATTGCTTAGTCACTTTTAGCTCATCAAGATCGCGACCAATCTTGTTATTGAAGAACTCCCATAGATATCTCTTAGTGTCATGTTGTGGTGGGCCCATGTCGCACTGCTGAATAGTGAAGTCTGACGAGACAAGCTTTACCAAAATTCCCTCCTTTTGGGCTCAAGCAACCTCATGAACATAATTTCCTGACACTGCATACTTTCCTATGAATGCCAACATTGGAGCCTTCTTCATTTTCTTCAAGCTTGCTTCACTGGTTGGGAGATCAAGTCCTTTGGTGGCACACTCTCCTCCACTCTCTTTCTCGTCCAGTCCAAAGTATTCTCCAACCATGATTCAGATTGCAACACATTTAGAGAAGAGTGAAGTGTTGCACAGTCGAAGAAATTTCTTGGCATTGGTGGAGTCTTTGTCTTCTTGCTAGAAAATGGAAGATTACTGTTTTGGAGGAAGAAACCGCAGTTGGGATATTACCTTGTTTTGCTAGTGCTTGAGGTGTCTACTGTGGTAAGGCTCCTCCATCATGTCTGTTGCCGCCATCAGATTCGTCTAAGTTAATCACTGGGACAGAGGAATCTTGCTCCTTTAGATTTTTATAATCAACCCTTTCGCCCTTCTTTGACCGTTGTCTCTCTCTTTCTCTGATTCTCCAATGGAACCTATAACTAGAGCATGCCCACCTCCACAAGTTAGAAAGACTTGGACATTTTTCTTTGAAGGCTGATCTCCATCTCCTCCAACTATCTATGATGGTCCCACTGAGGTACTTGTAGTTGTGGCTACTGTAGCTATCGAGGTTGCAGGTGCGGATTGTGCAGGCTGAGAACCCAACGACGAACCGCCTATCTTCTTTCTTCGGGCTTGGGTCTATTTTACCCACTTGTTAATTCTTTTGATAATTCCTATTATCAATACCTCCAAATTACTAATTGTTGAGCCGAGGGGATGAGTAAAATCAATAGGTGTATTCTTCACCTCATTCAAACAGGTGAAAGACTACATGAATTGCCCATTATCTACAATTCCCTCCACGTTTATGTTCACACCATAAAGCTTTACTTGATCCACTGTCATCCTGTAAAAGAATCCTTCTCGGCACTCAACTTCAACTACGCAATTAGCCCAATAACCTTCTAAGGCTGGAACATGCTTGTAAGAAGGGCCTAACTGCAAATTGTCTTTTATATAATCCATAGTGTCGAATTGCAATCTGATTACCACATAAGAGGCTTGCTTGTATCTATCTACAAAGTTCTTCACTGGATTCTTTGCATTTGACCTAAAAGCACATGAATAACCTCCAAGTAATATCAGGAATGGAATTCTCGCCTTCTTCACAGTCGAACAGAGCTCATTAACTTCCAAGATCTGCCTGCACATTTCCACTAACACTATCTAGTCATTTGGATATTTGGACAACTTTCACGGAAATCAATCAAGACCCACTGCTCTAAGGTAAGAGAAGGTTGTGTTGGGACTCAAAATTGAAGCTCTGATTTTGAATACCATTGATGAAATCAAGTCCTATAAGCGCTTTTTAATGCAAGTGTACCCGGCTGTCCTTTTGAGGCCTAAGAGGTGTTTAATGTTTCTAACACCTTGCATCCAGTATATCCACTCATCCTATGAAAATAAATTGCCATTCCAAGTCATTCCATGAAGTCCCATTTTGAGCAATGTCCAAAACTGCATTTTTGTTTGTGTCAAATAGTGACAGGAGGCTGTGTTTGCAATTGAATATCTTGCACCTAGTAATGTTTCATGACTCGCCGCTTTGGGAGTGTTTAGTGTCTATATTAGAGAGCTTATGTTTCAGATTTCAAGTTGTTTCGATATGTTTTGACTAAGTTTTCAATCCCTCAAAGTTGGTCATTTACTGTTGTCATGCTGATGCAAATTGCTCAGAATTCTGCGAGGCCCTATTTGACTTGTTATAACTTTGACCCAGTTGATCGAAATGAGAAAATTCTTTTTGCATTGCATTCTAAAGGTCAAAGACTTGCTACGTTTCAATTTTGAGCTTATGACGAATCCATTTGATTAGTTTTCGAATGCGATTCCAAAAGCAATTTATAACCTTTTACTGGTGTCAAGAAAGGCAGATTTGTCGGTACCACTATTCGAGATGTCATAACTTGAGGTCTGTGATAGGTGAGATTGAATGGATTGTACCACTATGTTCTCCTCTGAAAATACTTTAAGTTTACCAATTCTCAAATCTTGACGAATCCGTTTGCACACTTTCCCAAGTCCATTTCATTTGAGAAAACCGCTATTCTACCAGTGTTTCCAGTCTGCAAATTCTAAGTAGCCCACTTTGACCATTCACCAAGTGTGTCCTATTATTCATCATGAGCCCTAATCTCAAATTTATGTTGTCCTCATGACAGTGAACCAATACCCCAACTTTCGTACCCCCAAGTGTCAGTCTGCCTAGTTTTCGAAGCCAAATCTGAGCATGTTTTATTATTTTCTAACATGTTTGCTTGCAGGCAGTTCTGAGGGGGCAACTTTGAACGTCAAAATCTTTTGACTGAGTGATCGTCACAAGACGAAATCTGATAGGATACAAGAAAGCGCAACAAAGAACCTACATGTTAGCTTTCAAAGGTTAGTTACCTGTTTGGATCAGTTTTTAAAGCCAGCGAACAAGCCCTGTTAGCAGAAAATCACAGTTTGCAGATAAGTTGTAAATTGAGTTTAAAAATGATGGTTCAGTGGTCAAGTTCAGAATTAATCACTACCAGGTGTTCATCAGAGCATTTTAAGAAATCAATTGTTTGAAATGCAAAATATTTTTAGTCGAACCCATTTTGTGCCCGACTAATTCCATTAGATTGATAAGATGTTAGGATTTGGGAGTGTCCAAAGGATGTTACAATGTTTTAAACTCATTTTTTGATGCATTATCATAGAAAATCAAAATGAGGAATGAAAAAATATACTTGATGATAAATGGTTCGCATTCAAGCAAAGTGCAGGATAAGTGAAAGAAAAAAGGGGACTGGTCAAAGTACATAATAAAAACAAGTATTAGAAGGTGTACTCTCGTCCCAAATAACTAAATTGCAATCCTAGATCAATGTCACTGGCATAAATGAGTTCGTTCTATCAAGAGTTTCCACTGGGAGTTAAATACAATATTGTGTAGAATGGGTATTGCAATTGTTCTTTATTGTTTTAGATGCCCTGAAGTTAGTGAAGAATTATTTGAGCTTTTGCAAATTAGGAACGCAAGGTGGGCGTTGTTTTAAAATCAGAAGGAAAATGTTTTCAAAAATGCACCTGAGTATGCGCAAACTTTGATTTAGAAGAAGTCGCGACAAAGGAAAGAAACATCAAAATCATGAATAGCAATTAACCGATTGATTGATCATGATGCATGATGTCAACATTCTGAAGTATTATTTCCTAAAAGTAGGTTTTTCCTTGCAACGTGAAGTAGTGTATAAAAGGAGGGGCAGTGACACAAACAAGATAAGTCAACAATAAATACCCCTCTTTCTCCACTCGCCTCCAAGGCAACAGTCATGCTAGACACACTAAATCTTACACATCTGAACCATAAATTATCTTGAGAGTGACCGATGGACTACAAACGCTCCTTAGCAACACAAGGTTTCAGGTAGCTTATAATGGAAATCTGATAAGTACGTTGTGAGAAGTGCAATTTTTGTATATGCTCTCTCAATGTTGATTTATATATGCTCCTTACCATCCAATCACCTGAGGCCTCCTCTATTTCAGCTACCTGTATAAGGAAAACATTTTAAATCAAAATGATTTCAAGGCAGCTCATGGCAGGGAGCTCCACGCAAAAAGAAAACAAAACCTTGAATGAGTAAGGAGGAAGTTTGAGGTAATTTGCTCAAGTCATCACACTTGGTGAAGTTAGCATCCCCGTGGGTGATGAATGTAAAGAATTGCATCCATAATATTGCACAGGAAGGTATTAACTCTAGTTATTGAGATTCCTGTTGGTTAACGGAAATATGATTTTGGTGAGAGGTTTGGCTGATAAAATGATAGATGAGAATTGAAAAAGCGAGTCTTTGAAGGAGGTGAATTGAATGGCATTTTCTGCTGGATTTGGCAAAACTATGTTCTTGATTTCGGCTCTGCATGACCAGAAGAGACTTGGAACAGCATGGAAAATGATTTGTCGGGTTCCTTTTGGGGAGTATTTGAATAAACATCTCTACAACTAACTCTTTGCGTTCTGCAAGTACGGTGACAAAATCTGTTTTAGCTAAGAAAATAGCGGGACATTTGGCAGAATGTCTGCATGCAAAGTGGGTCGGTACCTCCCCTGTTCTGAATGTAGGTGTCCCTGTCCGCTATGAATAAGCTTTCAATATCTCCCTCCTACTGCTTTTTGTCCTCCTGCTGCTGCCTTTGCGTGAGTTGCCCCTTAGAAGGGAGTTTGAAGGCATTTTAAAAGTTTTGAAATGATATTCAGAATCTTCAAGACTCCTTCATATTCAAATCCGTTTGCGAATAGGATGAAACCTTGTTGATGTAGGCACGGGTTGCGCAAAGTGGCAAACAGAGGAAAATCTTAAAAATTTCAATCCCACATTGGGAAGGTGGTGTCATTTTCAAATGTTTAAATATCAAAACACACATTATGTTTGTTGTCTCAAAGACACTGCCTTCAGAAGCTGATGAGGGGCCCGCAATGGCTTGTTGGGGTGTAGCTCAAAGATTTTTGACTTAAGGAGGTGCTGAAAAAGTTGTCGGATTCCGGTGGTTGCTATGTTGCCACCAGAAAACGGGAGGCTTCGTTGGTGGAGACATGGCAACCTCCTGGAAAGCCATAAAAACTTGCGAGAGTTGCGGGACCCACGAGTGATCGGGAGGGCCAATCAAAACATGCCACGTGGCATATATCTAGCACCTGGGTGGACTTAGGAGAGGACTTAAAGATCAATAAAATATTATTTTTAATATTTTATGCAAATATTAGAAGTGGCCGTTCATAAAAAATAAATCAAAGTTATAATTTAAAAAACCTATAGTTTATACTATAGTGGGTTTTTAAATTTTTCAAATTGTTGCATTTTAATGTGCAAAGCTATAATTGGAGCTTGAAACTTTGAACAGCTACCAGGGGGCATTTTTAGCCCGAAATATGGACTCCAATATACTGTTGGAACTAGAAGGAGATGAATTTTCCGAATATGGGATCAGAATTTGCACAGAGATTCAGCGATACAGTCTATAAGTAGATTTGTATGTTCTGGAGCATTCTCAACAAAATGGGCAAAATTCATCATTGAGCATCAAAATTGGTTGGAGGGCAGATATGAAAGTTTGTTGAAGCTTGAATGTGGGGAAAAATGATTCTGAATAGTTTATCTTCCCTCGAGAGGTCATTTAACTAATTTTTTGCCTTTGCCTTGATCTCAGATCTGGCATCAGAATCAGTTATGTTTTTCCATCAAGTGCTGAAGATATTTTATGCTTTTGGGAGGCAAATTGAGTGAGGATTTGATTTACCAGTTGATGGGAGAGATTAGAAAGATGTTTTTAACTTCTTAAGGAAGTTTTCCAAGTGGACGCATGGCGGTTGCCGAGCAGATTTGGGAATTCATTCCTTCTATATCTTTCTTTCTCTCATCTGTTGTTGTTGTTGGCAGTTTTCTCTATGATACCAGTAGGGTTCCAATTTTTACTGTGAGACCAAGTTTTTTGTTGGTTTTACTTCCTGTCTAATTGAGCAGATCTCTAGCTGCGAAGGCCACACATCCATTCTTGTACAAGTTTCATTTCATTTTCATGTCTTGTTTCTCTGAGATAATGGAAATTGATGATAAATCATATGACATATCTTGAGTTTCATTGAGTGTTACTAGTTAATGTATTCAATCTTTCCAAGGATAAATACAAAAGGGGATTTATAATGAATTATCTGTGTTCTCTTATTCTATCTCCTAATTCTTTGTATGCTATTAACTTTGTGATTGAATGAATAAGTTTCATTCAATTTAAGACAGCTTGGATGAGTTGTGTATCAGATCTGTTGTTGCTTTTAATTCAAGGAGTTAAGTAAATGCTTCAATGATTTGATAGGGTTTTTGGGTGTATGGAGGGGATGCTAGTAAGAATGGAGTTTGGGGATTTCAGTTGATAAACTTGATTGTAAGGCAATCAAGTTACATCATCTTGTTGGTAATGACTCTATGTTGTAATGGATAAGGCATTGATCACTAAATCAAATGCAAGCTGATATGAAGTTTATTTGCACAAATCTTTTAATCAAATCAATTCAGTTCTTTCATGTTTTATAGTGGGCTGAAAGGAATTAACCCTCACTTAGCTTATGGATTCATAGGTTATGATTTGTAGCTATTTCATTCCAGTGTTATTGCATAAGTATCAGAAGATATAAGGGTTTCATTTGTTGTTATTAGATTCAGATTATATGTTTAATTGCACTGGTACCATATATTAGAACCTCAAGGTTAACCTGCCTAGGTTTCGCAGAGCCTGAAGTGAAGGAGTTATGCTTTATAGTTGACCCAAGATCGGCAATCAAGTGCATCCATCATAGGAATTTGCTAGCCTTAGATGTATTGGTTTGGCTTCTTGGTTATTTTTTAAATCTATTAAATCAGGAGCCAACAGGCTGGAAACTAAATGGAGAAACTCTCGAACTAAAGTACCGCAGCCATAGCTTCTGGGGAGAAATGACGCTAAGGGCACTCCTGCCATATGCAAATGATTTGCATTGTGAACACATCATTTATCTTTACAAAATATGCATAAATTCTATGCTGTTGGAGGCATGGGTAAAAGTCATAAACCAAAATATTGTTGATGTACATAATATATAGCAATTGAATACTTGATACGGAATATCAACCACTCAATCCCTCTCTTGAAAAGTAAATACTCATGAAGACATGAGAAAAACTCCAATGTTCCTTACACCTATGGATACTAACTCAGTTATATTAATGTGATTTGCTAGTTAATCACGTAGGCAGCCTTACGTTGTTCATTCAAAAATTGTCGAACTCTTGTTGTGATGGTGATGATGTCTGGCTTTGTAACGTATATGAGCATCAAATGATGTTGATGGTGATGATGATGGGGGGTGTGTCTGCCAATAATGCTTCTCCTAACTTCCTTCTCGATTGAACTCCAACTACTACACTACTTGTTGCCTCACTCCTATGAATGGAAAGATTAGCAAATGGATAGGGATCGAATCTGATGAAAGCTTACCAGCGGCTTGATGTCAGTTTGTACCACTACATAACATATAGCGATTGAATACTTGATATGGAATATCAAACACTCAATCCCTCTCTTGAAAAGTTAATACTTATGAAGACGTGAGAAAAACTCCAATGTTCCTTACACCTGGGGATACAAACTCAGTTACATAGATGTGATTCGCTAGTAATCACGTAGGTGGCCTTACATTGTTCATTAAAGGATGACTTGGATTTTGGGATGATGGTGATGATGATGGGTTTGTAAAATATATGAGTGCCAGATAATGTTGATGGTGGTGATGATGGAGGGTCCAGTGCCACATAATGTTGAGGTTCGCAACGATGGGGGCAATAATGCTCTAATGGCTTTTACCTTCCTAACTTTCTTAGAATGAAATCCAACCACTCAACTACTTGCTATTTTATTCCTCCAATGAATGGAAAGATTAGAAAATGGACGGGGATCGAATTTGATGAAAGCTAACTAGCGGCTCTACCTCCATAGATACAATGATTCAAGAGAAAAGCACTAGTTTACCACACTAACAAGCTACTAGGATGCTAGTGGCCTAGTTATAGATCCCTATTAAACATCCACTAATATTACCATGCAACTATCCATCTACTCTTACTCTTACTTAGCAACTTTCTTGAAATGAAATCTACTTTAACAACTTCAAAGAAAATCTAACTTTAACTATTGGAAGTAGAAATCATGCAATAACACCAAATGTTCTTAATCACCATGCAAGTCACAACAATGATAAAGAGAAGTGATTTTGGTATTATCTTAACAATTTTCTTCAACCCCTTTACAAATGAGAGCAAATAGCCTTATATAGAGGCCAAATGTACAACCAACAGTAGAGAATAAGAGGCAAAACCAACGATCCAGATTGGATCCTAGAAACCCTAATTAGGGTTGCCACCCCACTGGCCATTGAGAAGACGCCACCTCATCAATGGACCAATGACAAAAAAGTAAAAGTGGCAACCAATGAGAAGGCACCAAAATGGTAGCCAATCAGAATCACATCTATCCTACCCAAGAAGAAGGAGAATTTGCCACTTGGGCTTACCTCAAATGATCTTCTAATATAGTTCTACCCTTTTTTCATCCTTTTAGCCAAAGTGATGAACTTGGCTAGCATGTCGTGGACTTCTTTCATGGGAGGGCAAAATGTATGTTTCATCTTGAGCTCAGCTGAATTCATCATGTTGCTTGTTGCTTGCAGTGTCTTCTCATATTCTTTTGCATATCCAATAAAGGCATTAAGGGAGGCAAGGGTGCCTAAATGTTTCTTCTTGATGGCAACCTTCCCCAACTCATCCAATCTTGATCCAAACTCTGTCTCATTGACATTCTCTTCTCTGATATCTTCAAAATCAAGTGCAGCCCCAACATCGCTCATCATGGTTGAAATGGAAGTGTCAATGCCTGGGCTATGCTATGCAATCTCATTTTGTATTTCTTCAAGCACTCTCAATCTGATAGTCAAGGCAACAAACCAAGACTCCACCGTTCTCAATCCTCCTTCATTTATCAACTTGGCTCTTTCCAAATATTTCTCAGGTAGCTCAATGAATGCTTGTAGCCTGGGAATGGCTAAGTCCTTAACTGGAAGGTATCCTTCCACTCACCTTCAAATGCTCTGAATTTGCCTCTAATAGCCACCAATAACCTGAATGTCAAGGAAGGCAAGAAATTTCGCCCATCTTGGATTGTATCGTGGATCCAATCCTTGACTTCATGTAACTGAGCTGATATCTCTTTTGTGATGCTCCCAATGTCTTGACGAAGGGATACCTGGTGTAACTGTTGGATAGTCTGGCAATCTCTCCAATATCTGTTTTCAGCCTCCAACTTTACAATCCTTTCATTTGCCTTCCTCAACCTTTCTCTAATTGAAACCATGCCTTCCTAGATCTTCTCACATCCCATGTCATCTGTGACTCTTCCCAAGTTATGCTCAACTATCTCATATTCCTGAGCTACAATCTCATCCACTGCCTTGCTAACCATTGGTATATCAATCTAAACTCATCAGTGGCCATTATTGTCGCTCTTGATTACCTTTGCCACCATTTTTTGCAATTTGTTTATGTTTCTTGCTATCAACCTTTTCCACTAACCCTTGGATATCTTCAACTATTTGGGCAGTCACTACCTCGGCTCTTGGCATAAGTATTTGCCTTAACCAAAATGGTGCAGTGCATCTCCCTAAATCTGGATTTGATTCAATTAGCAAAGCATCACCAACGGCCCCGGGCGCCTGGCTCATTTCCTCAATATCAATTGGCCTATTCTCTTCTTCAACAGTGACTATCACATCATTTCCATGTTGGTTCTCCAAGAGAGGAGAGTACTCGGTGCTATCATTGTAACCACTTGATTCTAAATCAGAGCTCACCTCTACTGTGGCCTCTTGTTCACTTGTATTATCCTCTTGGCTTCTAGCCTCAACCATGCTCTCCCTTGACAGTGCTGCATTATGTTTCTTTGCTGGAGGTCCTTGATGTTCTTTACTTTTTCTCAACCTCCAAACTTCTCTTCTTGCTCTTAGCTGTTCTTTGTTGCAAGCTACTGCCTTCACCTTTCTGTCCAACTAACTCCACTGGACTTTCCTCCAGTTTCATCTTCTCATAAGTAATGTGTACTCTCTGAATTTGTAATTTCCTTAACTTCTCATTGTAACACGATTCAGTGTGCAGATCAACTATCCTTGTAACTGGCTCCAAGGAAGGATCTTGATGTTCATCCCAATCCACTGGATTCAACTCCGTTCCATTCATTGTATCATAACCTCCTCTTAGCGCATTTTCATCATCTTCCAGTTGATCGGGAATATCAAGGCCTCTCCATCTGATTGCCCTCATCATGTTCACTGACAACCTTGAGAAAGCTAGCTTTCTCACGTGAAAGTCATCCCGTGTATTGGCCCAAAAGTCCTCTATAGTAGGAACATGTTTGAATGTATTTCCATGAGATGCCTTGATAAGACCGTTAGGATCGAATCCTTGTCTTGCTCTATACCATCCTAGATGATACCATTCTAATTCTTTCTTCGCAGCTGTAAAGGTGACAGGATTGGGGCAAGTATCATTGCCTATTCCAAATGAGAAGGTAATCCCTATTTCACCTTTAAGTTTCATCATTTTGTCATAATGCTCAAATTGCCTAGCCGACTCCATCAAAACTACTATGTCGGGTGGGTGCCTTGGAAGTCTCTTAGGACAAACTATACTTCTTGCTACTCTAATATATGTGAATTGCGGAAAATGGATGAACCAACTCCCATACTTCTTAACTTTACAATGCTTCCATTGAGAGCCTCTTAGCAGGTGTCCCTTGCAATATCCTTACCATCTTTATGGAAAAGGTGTCATAAAACATCTTATAATCTTTGGAGTTGTGCAAATGAAGTTGTGGATAGCAGTCATGCACCAAACATTGCCCTGGCGCATTGCCAAGCACTCTTAAGGCCTCAAGTCTAGGATTTTCATATAGTCTCGCAATCAAATAGAAAAGATAGGATCCCATGTAGAATTGCTTTTGATTTTGCACTGTCCTAAGTTGCAACTCTAAATTCTCGCTTATAATCCTAGCCCAATCAAATCATCTCTTTCCATTCTCAATTTCATCAATAAAGAAATACATCTAGTTTTCGAATTGCATATATTGAGCTAAGCCAATGATTCGATTGAGAAGTGCAATAAGATCGCTGTGCTCCGGTTTGAAATCTGACCTAGTGAGCCTTGATGACCTGGTGACTCTCTTCTTGCTTTCATCTAGGCAATTCTGCTTTAGATGAATGAAACAAGCCTCTTGGTTATCCTAAAATAACTTAGCCACCTGATCCATCATTACTACTATCATACTTTTATACTGGGGAATATTAAATGCTTCTTTGACCACTTATCCGTCGATGTTGTCCAACACTCTCTTCCCTTCATGAAAAATGATAGACTTACCAGCAATATTAAATCAGGATGCACAGTCCATTACCAATTCCAAAGAAGGCAAGGTAGGAAGGAAAGTTGCCACGTGCACAATTTCGCTTTTGTAGATTTTCTTTGCCATTAGGGATTGTCCTTTCTTCAATCTGTCACTTAATTGTATCATGCTCACTGTACCGATATTGGTATCACTTATTCGCCTCACTTTCAAGAAGAAGATGGTCTTAGGCATCATGTTTTGTCTTTTTTGGTATTCGTTCCCTTTGGGCTTTTGCTTGCACTAACATCTACATCCTAAACGCTTGTTTCTGCCCCTTCGTTCTAAATGATATTGACTACACTTGTTGATCTCCAACCTTCTTTTTATCGATGAAATCTAGCTTATTTCTGTCTCGCCAAGTCCTATTTCTACACTTATCAATCACCAACCTTCAACCTAGGGGTGGGACTACCACTTATTTATGCCTCTTCCTTACCTTAGGATGGACTACACTTATATCTCCCAACTTCAACCTAGGGTGGTCTAGCTTATTTCTTCCTCGCCAAGTGTTGTATCATGAAATCTACATTTATCTCTCCAAACTTCAACCTATCAATGGAATAATGAAGTGGTGGATGATGAATGCAAGAAGAATATAAGGGACATGAACCAAGCAATAACAAGGAGTAGAATCCGCCTCTAACAATCTTCACCTCTAAAAATGAATAGAATTTTACCTTAAATTTGTCTTTACCAATAATCCGGCCCTCTTCAAGTTTGGATCAGATTTCGGAAATTTCAACCTTCCTTGCAAATAATGATGCCCTAGAAAAAATTAGAATTTTGACCTCCTTAAAATTGCCCACATTTGTCAAAAATCAGACCCTAGATCATGTATTTCCTTAACCAAATAAAATCGCCCAAATCTAGGGCAGAAATTCACAGCCTTTGGGAAGAAATTCAAACCCCAAAAAAAATTGTCCGCGCAAGAAAAATTTAGATCTGGCCCAAAAATTCGCCTAAGGGCAGAAATTTGCCTAAAATAGAAGAAGAAAAATGCCGCTAAGAAAGGAAAATCTGCCCAAAAATCGCCCAAGTCTGCAAGCTGCCCTTCTAGAGAAAAATTGCTCAACACATGAGGAGAAAGATGGAATAAGGAAAAAAGAGATGGGGGGAGCTCCTTTTATACCAAAATTTCCTTGTCTCTCCAAGTAGGCCGACTTGTCTTGGAGGAGAGCAAAATTAAATTAGACTCTTTATTAATGGCCCAAATTTAAATGCCATACTAAAATTCGTTAACTCATAGTGAAATTAGCCCATTTAATTGTCAGTTTTGATCAAAAAATTGCAAAATAAAACAAGGAAAGCCTAGGAGATGTCTAAATTTTCATTTAATAACGTTTTGGCGATTATAATATCATTAAAATCAACTGTAGCAAGCCAAAATCGATTTTCAATTCCAAATTACCAATTCCTTTTGACATTTTAAAAAAAATCTCCTAGGCAATATTTCAACCAAAATAAATGCAATTTTGCAATTTAATCCAATTTTAATTTTGCAAACAATTTCAATTTTTAAACCAAATTAATCATTTTCCTGGCACTCAAAATCGATTTTTCCAATTTCAATTTCACTATCACAAAATTTCCTTTTTCACCAAAAAAATTTAAGATTTTTCAAAACAATTAAATCTAAAAAATTTCATTTTGAAAATGCTCAAGCTTATACGATTATATCAACTTTCCAAAATCCGTCGAAGTTCAAAAATTTGCAATTTTACCCTGCCAAGTATTTGTTTTAGCCAATAAAAAAAAATGTTGTTTTGAAATTTGGTTGGCCTAAGGATAAAATTACATGTTCCAGAAAATCAAGTTAACATCGGGTGAAAAAAATAAATCCCTCTTGGCCTGAGGGCGTCCAAGGTGTAAAATTTTCAAATTGAAAACCTTTGGACAACTTCGAAAAATTTGCCAAGGCAACCGAAAAAATGGAGTCCCCAAAACTTTGGGGCAATGATGTGAAAACCTCACAACATGGCTCTACCTCCATAGATGCAATGATTCAAGGGAAAAAAGACTAGATTACAACACAAGGCTTCCCAACAAGCCGCTAGGATGCTAGTGGCCTAGTTTATAGATCCCTATCAAACATCCACTAATATCACCATACAACTATCCATCTATTCTTACTTTTAACAACTTTCTTGAAATGAAATCTACTTTAACAACTTCAATGAAATTTAACTCTAGCTATTGCAAGTAGAAACCATGCAATAACACCAAGTGTTCTTAATCACCATTCAAGTCACAACAATCATAAAGAGAAGCAATTTTGGTATTATCTTAAGCAACAATTTTCTTCAACCCTTTACAAATGAGAGCAAATGGCCTTATATAGCGGCCAAAATTACAACCAATGGTAGAGATTAAGAGGCAAAATCAACAATCCACATTAGATCTTAAAAACCCCAATTAGTGTTGCCACCCCATCGGCCAATGAGAAGACACCACCTCATCAATGGACCAATGAAGAAAAAGGAAAAGTGGCAATGAATGAGAAGGCACCAAAATGGTAGCCAATCAGAATTAGACACCTATCCTACCCAAAAGAAAGGAGAAATTGCCGCTTGGGCTTACATCAAATGTTCTTCTAATATAATTCTACTATTTTCTTTCATCTTTTTAGCCAAGGCAATGAACTTGGCTAGCTTGCCATTGACTTCCTTCATGGGAGGAAAAAGTGTATGCTCCATCTTGAGCTCAGCTGAATTCATCATGTTGCTCGCTGCTTATAGTGTCTTCTCATGATCCTTCTCATACTCCTTCGCATATCTGATAAAAGCATTGAATGAGGCAAGGATGTCAAAATGCTTTTTCTTGATGGCAACCTTCCCCAACTCATCCAATCTTGATCCAACTTCTGTCTCATTGATGCTCTCTTCTATTATATCTTCAAAATCAAGTGCAGCCCCAACATCGCTCATCATAGTTGAAATGGAAATGTCAACACCTAGGCTGTGTTGTGCAATCTCATTCTATATCTCTTCAAGTATCCTTGATCTGATGGTCAAGGCAACAAACCAAGACTCCATCGTACTCATTCCTCCTTCATCTACTAACTTGGTTCTCTCTAAATATCCCTCTAGTAGCTCGATAAATGCTTGTAGCCTAGGAATGGCTAAGTCCTTGACTGGAAGGAAGTCCTCCCACTCCTCTTGAAATGTTCTGAATTTGTCTCTGATAGCCACCAATGACTTGAATGTCGAGATAAAGGAAGGCAAGAAATTTCACCCATCTTGAATTATATCATTGATCCAATCTTTGACTTCGTGCAACTGAGCTGATATCTCTTCTATGTTACTCTCACTGTCTTAAGGAAGGGCTGCCTAGTGCAACTGTTGGATAGGCTGGCAATCTCTCCAATACTTGTTCTTGACCTCCAACTTTACAATCCTCTTGTTTTCCTTCCTCAACCTTTCTCTAATTGAAACCATGCCTTCTGTGATTCTTCCCAAGTTATGCTCTACTATCTCATACTCCTGAGCTACAATTTGATCCATTGCTTTGCTAACCTTTTGTATAGCAATCTGAACTTTTCGGCGACCCTCATCATTGCTCTTGATTACCTTTGCCACCATTTTTGCAATTTGCTTTTGTTTCTCACTATCTTCTTTTTCCACTAACCCTTGAATATCCTCAACTATTTGAACAGTCACCACCTCACCTCTTGGCATAAGCATTTGGCTTAACCATAGTGGTGCAGTGCATCTCCCCAAATTTGGATTCGGTTTGACTAGCAAAGCATCACCAACGGCCTCAAGCGCCTAGCTTATTTCCTCAATATTAATTGGCCTATCTTCTTCTTCACTAGTGACTATCATATCATCTCCATGTTGGTTCTCTGAGAAAAGAGAGTACTCGGTGCTTTAACTATAACCACTTGATTCCAAATTAGAGCTCACCTCTACCGCGGCCCCTTGTCCACTTGTATTATTATCTTGGCCTCTAGCCTCAATTATGCTCTCCTTTGATGGCACTGCATTTCGTCTCTTTACTGGAGATTCTTGATGTTCTTTACTTCTCTCAACCTCCGAACTTCTCTTCTTGCTCTTGACTACCCTTTGTTGTTGTCTACTGCCTTCACCTTTCTGTCTGACTGACTCCACTGGACCTTCCTCTGGTTTCATTTTCTCATAAGTAAGACGTACCTTCCAATTTTGTAATTGTCTTAACTTCTCATTGTACCACGACTTAGTGTATAGATCAACTGTCCTTGTAACTGCCTCTAAGGAAGGATCCTAATGATCGTCCCAATCCACTAGATCCAATTGTGTTCCATCCACTGTTTCATAATCTTCTCTTAGTACATTTTCATAATCTTCCAGTTGATCGGGAATATCAAGGCCTCCCCATCTGATTGCCCTCATCATGCCCACTGACAATCTTAAGAAAATTAGCTTTCTCACGTGAAAGTCATCTTGTGCATTGGCCCAAAAATTTTCTAAAGTAGGAATATGTTTGAATTATTTTTGTGAGATGCCTTGATAAGACCATTAAGATCGAATCCTTGTCTTGCTCTATACCATCCTAGATGATACCATTCTAACTCTTTCTCCACAACTACAAAGGCAACAGGACAGGGGCAAATATCATTGCCTATTCCAAATAAGAAGAAAATCCATATCTCACCTTTAAGCTTCATCATTTTGTCATAATGCTCAAGGTGCCTAGCCAACTCCATCAAAACTATCTTTTCGGGTGGGTACCTTGGAAGTCTCTTCGGACAAATTGTACTTCCTGCCACGCTAATGTATGTAAATTGTGGAAATTGAATAAACTAACTCCCATACTTCTTAACTTTTACTTCTACTTCCAATGGGAGCCTCGTAGAAGGTGTCCCTTGTAATATCCTTATTGTCTTCATGGCAAAGGCGTCATAAAACATCTTATAATCTTTGGTGTTGTGCAAATGAAGCTTTCGATAGCACTCATGCACCAAACATTGCCTTGGCCCATTGCCAATCACTCCTAAGGCCTTAATTTTAGGATTTTCATATAGTCTTGCAATCAGATAGAAAAGATAGAACCGCATGTAGAATTGATTTTACTTTTGCATTGTCCTAAGTTGTAACTCTGAATTTCTACTTATGATTCTAGCCCAATCAAATTTTCTTTCCATTTTCAATTTTATCACTAAAATAATACATCTAGTTCTCGAATTTCATACCTTGAGCTACGCCTATGATTTAGCTAAGAAGTACAATAAGATTGCCACACTTTGATTTGAAATCTAACTTAGTGAGCTTTGATGATCTGGTAACTCCCTTCTTGCCTTCGTGTAACCAATTTTGCTTTAGATGAACGAAGTAAGCCTCCTGGTTATCCTAAAATAACTTAGCCGTCCGACCCATCATTACCACTGTTATGTCTTTATATTGGGGAATATTGAATATTTCTTCGACTACTTCTCCGCTGGTGTTAGCCAACACTCTCTTCCCTTCATCAAAAATGGACTTGGTAACAATATCAAACTAGGATGCACACTCCATTACCAATTCCGAACAAGGCCAGGTAGGAGGGAAAGGCACTGCATGCACAATTCCACTCTTGTAGATCTCCTTCGTCATAGGGGATTGTCCTTCTCTCAATTTGTCCTTCAATTGTATCATGGTCACTGTACCGATATTGGTATCACTTATTCACCTTACTTTTGAAAAGAAGGTGGTCTTCAACATCATGTCTTCCTTGTCTTTTTTGGTATTTGTTCCGTTTGGGTTCTTGCTTGCACTAACATTTACCATCCTAAACACTTATTTTTGCCCCTTCATTCTAAATGATATGGACTACACTTATCAATCTTCAACTTTTCTATCGATGGAATCTAGCTTAGTTCTGCCTCTCCAAGTCCTATCTCTACACTTATCAATCTCCAAACTTCAATCCTAGGGGTGAGACTACCACTTATTTCTCCCTCTTCGTTACCTTAGAATGGATTATACTTATATCTCCCAACTTCAATCCTAGGGTGGTTTAACTTATTTCTGCCTCTCCAAGTGTCCTCTCATGAAATTTACACTTATATCTCCCAACTTCAGCCTATCAATGGAATGATGAAGTGGTGGATGATGAGTGTAAGAAGAAAAATAAGGGAAATGAACCAAGCAAGAACAAGGAATAGAATCCGCCTTTAAAACAAATCTTCACCTCTAACAATGAATAGAATTTTATCTTAAATCTACCTTTAGCAATAACCGGACCCTCTTTAAGTTCGGATCAAATCTCGAAAATTTCAATCCTCCTTGCAAATAATGATGCCCTAGCAAAAAAATTAGAATTTCAACTTCCTTGAAATTGCCCACACTTGCCAAAAATTAGCCCTTAAATCATATAGCCTCTTCACCAAATAAAATTGCCAAATTCTGGAAGGAGAAAATTCCAGCCAAAGATGGAGAAATCAGACTTCAAAAAAAATCGCCCAAGCTGGAAAAAATCAGATCTACACCAAAAATTGCCCCAGGGCAGAAATTCACCCAAACAAGGAGAAAATGTTGCGAAGTGACGGAAAAATCTGCCCCAAAAATCGCCCAAGTCTGAAATTCGCATCCCTTAGAAGAAAATCGCACATCCAAGTAGGAGGAGGAAAAGGAATGAGAAAATAAGAAGAGGGGAAGCCCCTCTTATACCACACTTTTTGCCTCTCCAAGTGGGCTGACCTGCCTGGAGGGAGAACAAAATTAAATTAAACCCATAATTAATGGCCCAGATTTAAATGCAACATTAAAATTACTTGGCCTATAGTGAAATTAGCCCATTTAATTGCTAGCTTTGATCAAAAATTGCAAAATAGAAACAAGGTAACCTTAGGAGATGTCAAAAATTTTGTTTAATAACGTTTTGGCAATTAAAATATCATTAAAATCGAATTTAGCAAGCCAAAATCAATTTTCAATTCCAATTTCCTTTAACATTTTTAAAATCTTCTAGGCAATATTTCAACCAAATTAATGAGATTTTGCAATTTAATCCAATTTCAAATTTTGGAACACACTTTCAATTTTTTAACAAAATAAATTTTTTCCCTAGCAGTCAAAATTCAAACTCCAATTTTAATTTCACTATCAAAAATTTCCTTTTCGCCAAAAAAATTCAAGATTTTCCAAAATGACTAAATCTAACAAATTCATTTTGAAAATGCTCAAGCTTATACAATTATATCAAATTTTCAAAATACATCTAAGTCCAAAATTTGCAATTTATCCTACCAGATATCATTCTAACCTTTGAAAAATGTTGTTGAATTCTTTTTGGCCTAAGGATAAAAGTACATGTTCTAGAAAATCAAGTTTCGCACCAGGTCAAAAAAAAAAAAAAAAAAAAAAATCGCCTCTTGACCTGAAGGTGTCCAAGGTATAAAATAATTCAATCGAAAACCTCTAGACCACTCCAAATTTGCTAAGGAAATTGAAAAATTCCAAAATTCCACGAAAATTGCCAAGGCTTGCTCGAAAAAAAGGGGGTCCCCAAAGTTTTGGGGCGATGGTGTGAAAATCTCACAACAAATATCTTCGTTGAATATTTCTACATGTACTAATCTTGGCCACAACTAGACAGTCACCAAGGCATAGATTAGGTAGGACATAAAATTTCATCCAGGCCTTAGCGCTTTGGAGCCAACTAGAGAGGTTATCACTCGTGATTTGGTCTCAGTCTACATGCTCGCTTTCTATGCACACAACTTGCACCATATAGAAGCAGTGCTCCACGAAATTAGAGAATCCTCATTGCCCTTCAGCCAATGCAACAAAATCGTTGTTGTTAGTCTCCCTCTTTAAGTTTGTGGCATACAAAGTCTTAAGCACTATTCTCTTTCTTCCTCAACGGGTTTGGAATCAAGAGGTCATCATAACTCCCGTATCCAAGGTCTTATTTTCGTTGAACATGGAGGCTGAATTCCTGAAGTCTATGTTGCTCTAGACATCCCTCGCCGGCAATCTGAAACTAATTTGTAGCGTGTTTTGTTTGAGGGTGAAGAGTACTTCATCTCCAAGAATCTTTATTTGCTTGGTGTTGGGATCATAGTGTGATATGCATTCCATGATAAGGTCGAGCACTTGAACTACAACTGAAAACCTGGTCGCTTCAACTAAGTTGCTTTCCTTCAACCTCTATGTGATAGGGTGAATTGGGTTTGCGTTCAACCTTTGATGCAAATCGCCCAGATCATAAAACCTCAATAAAATTTGCCGAATTGAAATGGAGAGACAATAGTTCTAACTTCCCAATATGAAATTTGGCTACGGCATGAAATCTTTGTCGAGCTCCAGATTTTAGGCTTTTGGCGGAGACTATCTCTCTTCTGGCTTTGGAGAACTATCATTTTTTTCGAACACCTTATACTTAGCCACTTTTGCCTTTCAGGAACTTCTAAAAAGGGTTCTCCCTAAACTTTCTTTTGAGTACTCCTCTTGTCTTCGCTTTCAGGCATCTTTGGAAAGTGAAATTCCGAACAAATCTTTTGGTACTTAGTTGTTTTCACGCTATAGAAAACTGAGGAGTTGTGGTCGCTGAAATCTTCCTTATGTAGGGCACCTTGAAAACATCTTTTGGAACATTCCTTATACTTCACGCTTTCTCTCTTCAGTAATCCTTAGAAACTTCTTCTCTTCAAACACCGCACTCCATACAACTTCCACTTGATATTTCTTCAAAAGTAGGACTTAGTCGTTGGAGTAACCGCCTTCGCACTTTGGGAACTCCTTGAGAATGCTTCGCCTCCAGGTAGGGGAGAAGCGAAGTAGAGGAAACTCTAAACTCTAATTTCCTTCAAAGAACATTGGGACTCAGGCAAAACCTTCTCATCGAGGAGGAAGCCTAAACACTCCTAAGGAGAACAAAACTTAAAACCTGACAACCTGAGGGCACACTAAACTAAGGGATTTTCTGCTTAAGGCAAGTAGATGAGACACTCGCGCACCAAGACCCTGAAAACCCATCTTAAGGGAAGAAGGGACTTTTGATGAGAAGCAGCTCCTAGGCAAACCCGACCTTGGACTTAGACAATTTGGAGCATGGGTTTGGCAACTAAGGGGGATGCTTGAAAAGGGATGGTCACAAATGGGGAAACAATTGGCTTTGATTAGGGACTTAGGCACGCAAGTACCTTAGCAAGGGACCTAGCATCTCTAGTTTCGTAAAAGGATGACAATGCTCACACACAAAATAGGAAAGGAAACACACAAAGAAAAGCACAACAAACGGAAAGAAAAATAGAGCAGAAAGCAAACCTAAGCTATGTACAAGGCAGGGGTTACTTGTTTTCACTTGTAAACTTGGTATAGCTTCAGATCTTGGCCATTGTAGGACAATGGCAAGACTTCTCTAGATCGGTATGCCAACTTGAAAGAGGTGTGCTCGCTCACTTGAATTATCTTGAATGGCCCTTTCCAAAGGCTTTCGAATTTTGAATGCATGCTCCTCGGCTCCTGCCTCTTATCCCACAACAGAACAAGCTCGCCTTCCATGAATTTGCAGGGTTGTGTCTTCTTGTTGAAGATGTTATTAACACGCAACTAATGTTGTGTGATCTTATCCACCATTTGCTCACGTTCTTCCTCTAGCTTTGTTAGATACAAAATTCTCTTCTACAAGTCATCTTGGAAATCACCATCTTCCACTGTAGTATGTAACCCATTGATAACTCCAAGGGGAGTGGAAGATTTGCTTCAGTTCCATACACCAACTCAAATGGTGAAATCTCGATGACTCTCTTAGGAGTTACTCTATATCCGCCCATAGAGCCTCATGCAACCTCTTGTGCCAATTTCTCTGATTGTTAGAAACAAGCTTCTTCATGATGTTCACTAAGTTGTTGTTGCTCGATACTAGTTGCCCATTTCCTTGTGAGAAGTAATCCAACGAATGGCTCAAGTGGATGCTATTGTTGTAGAAAAACTCCACAACTTTTGCCAAAGAGAAATATGATGCATTACCCTTTACCAACTTCAACGGAACTCTAAATCTAATTAAGATTTCCCGACAACTTTGCAACACTTTGTCGAGATCCTTCAAATGATTGATTGGCTTCTTGGAGAAGACTATAAGATTTGTCTAACTATATAACAATGATTTTAACCTTCAGATCACTAAAGGTCTTGTCCATGGCTCCCTAAAAGGTGGCACCTCCATTAATCAAACCAAACAACATTCTATCATAGGCAAAGGTACCCCATGGAGTGGTGAAGGCAGTTTTGTGCTGGTCTCCTTCAACTTCAATTTGATTATAACCAGAAAATCCATCCAACACGAACATCATCTTTGACCTTGCTATCTTTTGCAACAAAAGATCCATATTCAGCAGCACATAGTTATCTTTGAGAGATGTTTGGTTCAGATTTCAGAAATCCACACAAATGCGTATCTCCCTACTTTTCTTCCTTACTGGCACTATGTTGGCGATCCAAGTGGAATGAAGGATCAGATATATGATTTTGGCCTTCAACATCTTATGCACCTCTCTGAAGATAACATCTACCACCATCGGATTATAGTTTCTCTCCTTATAGCAGAAATGCATGGCATCCGACTTCAAGGCAATCTTGTGCTTAAACTTGCCGCCGATAAAGTTCTTCATAGCCCTAGGCGAACACATCATGGTAGTTTTTGAGAAGCACCATCGCCGCTTCTCTTTCTTCCTTACTACAACATTTTCCAATATTTATCATATTCGGGTTGAGCTCATCCCCAATGTTCAGGCCATTGTACTCCCCTGAAGATTTATCTCTTTCCTTTCTCTTTCTCTGGATGTAGGCATCATGGTGATAGAACAATTTTTCAAGAGAAACCAAGTGTGAAGGGATCTTGTTACCTTTAAACTGCAACGTTTGGCTCCAAGTCTTCCTTGTTTGAGAAAGCTCATAACTGGTACTCTCACTTCTTTCGAAGTACTTTCTAGCAAATGATTCAGCACTCTCAGGAACAATTGGATCTACTTGTCATCTTCAAATACTTGCCACGATTCTACATTGTTTGGCACATTGGGATGAAAGAGCACCTCAACTTTGAATTTTCGATCAACAAAATTAGGATGAGGGAGGAGTAGGGATGCTTACACCACCAAAGAATCCGCTCTTGAATTCTACTCCTTGGGAATGGCCTCTATTGAGAAAGCTTCAAATGCTTATATTTCATCCCACACCTGATCCTATAATTCTGAAGCTTGTTGTTCTTCACTATATATTGGTTTTGGACTTGCCTCGCAATTAGTTCGGCATCTCCAAGAGCATGTAAAATTCTAACTCCTTTTCCCTTTGCAGCAGCTAGCCTAACAATAGCACTTCATACTCGGTTGTATCGTTTGTATTCTTGAATTCCAACTTATAGGCATAGTGATCCACTCCTTGAGGGGAAATTAGCACAACACCTACTCCAGAGCCTACTGCAGTGCAACTGCAATCAAACTCCAATGTCCATATGCTTAGACCATCAGGTGGCTCGTGTTTTCCAGCTTCAGGTGGATTGTCAAAGATTATGTAGTTCCCAACTCTAACTTTTGGTACAAGATCTAAGCTTTTGGGTTGTTGGACTTTATGACTGCGTACTTCGCCTTCTCCTTCAGCTCCAGCTTAATCTTTTTGTTACCAATCGGAATGATAGCAAGGAACCAATCCAACTTGATTTCTCAGCCCATGTCTCTACAAAAACTTTGGCTAAGGAGCATACCATAATTGGCTGGGATATCCGCCACAAGAATAGTCAACTTCAATCTCTTGGCTGGGTGAGCTGCTAAAGCAACTTGAGCATCCTCAATCTGCCCAACCAGTTGGACCTACTTTGCATCCATAGAGTAACATTGACTGAATGCCTTGGTTAGAGGCAACCCAAGAGCACGATCTAGTGTTGCTGGCATAACATTATCTAAAGCTCTTGAGTCAATCATAGAATTGCTCAACTTGTGTCCATTAATGAACAGGGACACATAGAATGGGTCAGGTTTTTGGCCCAGAGATGTAGCCAAAACACTTGACTCATCCTCTTTGAAAAAGTTTTCCAAAGATGGCACATCCACTGGAGGGGACCTTCAATATGCATTCATATTACTACTACCACTATCACGTTTACAATAATCAACTAATTCTTGGAGTTCACTGAGATTAGACTTAAGATAGTCTAGAGGAGAGATCTGAATCTTACTGTCTTTACAGAACTGGACTATGACATAGGAGCTCAAATTCTTACCCAGTGGTGCAGTAGTGGATAAAGAAGTGCTTGGGCCGGCTGCTTGAATAGGATTACCCGCAGGAGTAACTCCCTTAGACTGTGAAGACGTTATCGAGTTTTTCCCTTTCTAGCTCTGCGTCATCATAGTAAGAGGCATTCCATCCAGACTGGCAAAGCAATCTCCACCTTTCTCCAAATCTGACTCATACTCTAAGTAAAAAATTTCAAAGTCGCCCTCTGGAGTTGAATCTTCTTCAGACTGCGGGATCTCCACGGTTAGCTCATTTGTGGTGGTCATCTACTTGGACCTCATCATCTTTGGGCATGTCTCTCGAATGTGATCTGTGGTGAGGTGGAATACGCACATGTTGCCTTTCCCAGATGGCGCTTCAATTGCTAACCTTGGTTGTGTTGATGGTAATTGCAACACCTTTGGCTCATGGTTCTTCCTCGGAATGTGATGATATGGCTGCAGATAGGAAGGACTTGGCTTGGAAATCTGCTTCTACAGGGCAATCATCTCATTGGCAAGCTTCTGCAGCATGGTCTTCGAGCTTGTTGTATTACTGCTTCTGCTACTAACTCCAGTTTGCATTTCTTTCTTCCACTTACTGGTAGAGATTAAGTCATCCTCCAATTCAATTGTTGTATTTTGTACCACTATTAAATTTTCTACTCAAGCTCTTCTCTGGTTGAAATTGATATTTGGTGGCATGGCACTCCTAGGAAGAAAGTTTTCTGGTTGTCAGGAGTCGACCTACTGGCTATCGGAGTCCCGATTTATGATCTTGTTAAATTTAGCCACGTACTCTCGCATTGAAATAGACGGCTCCTTGATGTGGGCTAGTTGGGTCAAGAGCATGTGTTCGTCTTCAGCGCCCATGAATCTGGTCTCAAACCATTGTCTCATGCCGGCCCAACTCGTGATGCATCCCGTCGACAAATATTGAAACCAGTCAGCCACGTTATCTACAAGTGTTTCCACAAACATTTGCACAACGACGTCCTCATGTTGGGGTGCAACCACACTACATGTGGTGAAGAATAATGCTATGTGCTCTTTTGGTGAAACATTTCCATTACAGCTGCACTTTGGGAAATTTGTTCTTGACCCCCTCGGTAGGTCATTATTTTTTGCTAGGTGCAGGGGACCAATTGTATTTCCCCATGGTATTGTCATTGCTCTCAGAAGGTTGAAGGGAACAGGTTGAAAAGTGACCCTCTAAGGTGCGACGGTGTTATGGAGAGTGAGAGCTTGGCATGTCAAACTTTTGAGATTTTGGACTTCGGAGGGGAAGCGGTTTGGCTTTGATTCTGACAAGCGGGATTCCTCGCTATAGTGTGTGCCTTTCGGAGATCCTCCAAGACGTCTTCTATTCTACTCCTTCCTTTAGTGCTTCGCTAAAGTGGCTCCAAAAGTGGAAAATTCTCTCTTGAATTCTTCATAGACAATATCTATTTTCTCGCGTTCCTTGGCACTTCTAGTATACTTAGACTCTAGATTGAACAGATTTGTTCAATTCAATAGCTTTTTAGGAAAACGGATTTCAAGTGCTCTCACTATTGGTCTGCGACTTCAATGAGGAAACATGTATAGCTTTAATATCAGAGACCTTTTGATTAATTCAGTCCCTAGCAGAGTTGCCAAAAAATTGTTGGTTGACAGTTAGTTGTCCTTTGTTTCTCTAGAAACTGACTATCTCGTCGAAGGGTGGGAGAACAAAGAGTCACCAACAGATTGGGAAGCATTTTTGGTTTCTCTCCTCCTTTAGCTTTCCTCTGAATTTTAGAGGTACAACTCTCTCCTAGTGGATGTGGGGTGATTCTATACATAACATACCCCCTTTAGAAGAGTAGGGCCAGCACCCCGTGCAATGAATTTGTTTTTCTTGGTGGGGGGGGTGGGGGTTCCTACTGCGTACCGGGGATATGCTCTTAAACAAAGAGCAAGAGAGGCTTATGCCAAATTTTCCTCAACCACAGAAAACTTGGGCAGAACTTAGAGAATTCAGCCCCACTAATGTGACAACCAATCTTGGTCTCCTAAACCACAAGCTCTTCAGGGTCTTCACTAGGTCATTTACTTGACCAAACAGGGCTTCTATACACCCTATTGCCTCTAAGGATCCTTTCCAATAGGTCCTATTCCTTCAACTGGTGCACATCGACTAGTTAGTACAAGTTTGCTCATAACTTCCACAAACACACAAATAACCCCAATGCTCTTTGGTTCTTTCCATATGGCCATGTGTATACCTAGGAATGATTTAGGACTCTTTCCAAGGATCTCAAACAAAAACAAGATCCCAACCCTAATTGTGTTGCAAATCACAAGTGCAAATGCACTCAAATGCTAGGAAAAAGGCTACATGTGCAAAAATGGTATATTTTGCAAAATCCTTTAACAAGTGCCCAAACAAACTAGCAATCCAAATACCCTTTTCAAAAATCTATGAGATTTTGAAGGTCTTGAGTCACCAAGTTGTCCATACAGCCTAGGCACACTTTTAGCCTATAAATGAGGGTTTCAAGGGTTTGAGTCTTGTTTGCTTCAAACCTTATTTTACAACCTCACCAAGACTTCTCTGGATTGGGCCTAGCTCACACCTCCTCCTCACTAATAACGTGCTTGGATTGATGTCTCTGTATACTCAATCCACTCCTGATCCTTATTTGCTGTTTTGTGATCCCTAACCAAACATGGTTGCTTGCCTAGGACATCACTCTAACAGTGCTTTCTGTGCATTCCAAGGGCCCTCCATTAGTGTACATGAAGTACATGGAGTCTAGGTCCAAATCCCAAAGAACCGTACAAATACAACCATGGGAAGTGGCCCTATAACTCCATTTTCCACATACAGTCTTGTTCAGACCAGCAGACTGGTGAACTACAAAAGATTTATTTAGCACACACAAAACTGAATGAAAAGTACAGACAAATGCTTAACAAAGATTCTAAATAACTTAAGGAAACTTAGCTAACACAAAAAAAGAAAACAAGAACTAATCCATTTTTCAACAAATGCAATCAAAAGTCATAAAACTGACACTGTATTGCTATTACACAGTCCATACAAACTCTTCTCAGATTTCACCAAACCAATTGGAAAGGCTGGGTTTGGTCTTTTATAGGTCCTCCTCTCGTGTTCATAACTATTCCAAGCAGTTAGAGTCTTTCCAAGACAAAAATGCAAAAATTGCACATTTGCAAGAAAAAGTTGTCAATGTTGTCACAACATTTTAGCAACTTTTGCCCCAAGTGGAGTTAGACTTCCAAACTTGTTCCAAAGATCATGTAAACATGTAATGTGACTAAAAAGGACCTTAAAAACATATCTAAGGCCTTAAGAACCTTATTAGACCAATTTACTCTCCCTAGGACCTAAGTCACCTAGTTTGACAACTATGAACAACTTGGTCACGTTGGGCTCTTCCAACCTTCCTAATCACAACTTGGGACCAAGTGGGTCCTCTTATTGAACTAGTGATGTGCCTAGCATCACTTCAAGCCAAAACATTAAGAAGCCCTAGGTCTACCCTAAGCCTACCTAGGTGCTCCTACACCACCCACTGTTTGCACAATCGTGAAACTAATCAGACTGGCTCTTATGCACATCAACTAACTCTACTTCTACTCCAAAATGCATCTACAACTACTGGATGCAATGCAAATTACTTCTAAATGTAGCACAATAGGAATAAGAATGTTCACGAACCCAAGTGGCTCTTCGACCAGTCAAAACTACCAACCCAACCACTGTTGAATTAAGCAACTCCCCAGCTCATTCACACCCGAATTCCCAAAATACACAAATGCAATGCAATTTCAGCAGGGTAGAAGAAAATGCATAAAACCAAACTGATCATCTCATCACAAGAATCATTAATCCTAACAACTATTAAGATTCAACAATTCCCAACTTCAAGCAAAAATCAGGTTCTCCATTTAACACAAATCTTCGATTATCACTCTATAACCACTATTACATGGGGAAAACTTGCACCAAATTTGTCGATCCTTTATTGATTATCAAAATCTTACATTTATAGGCCCTTAGCCTTGGTCGTTTTACAAAATGATTACATTTCAAGAAGGTGAAAAGACAGAGCTAAAGATAGAAAAGGGAATAACAAATGTCATCCATTACAAAGGCATTATGATCAATTAGGGGATGTTGGAGCAATTGAGATTCCCTCATTTTTAGGCTTTATTGCATCTTGGCTGGCCTTGTGGTGTTTCATTCCTGCTATAACCGCCACCAGATCATTTCGGCATGGAAGCGACACGTTTGACCACACCAACTAATAATCATGCACTCCGGCCAATGCTTCCACAATATCTACCTTCTTCTAAAGTTTTTCCAACACCTTTGCTAACGCCAAACGAATGGTAGTTAGAGTGTGCAAGTCTGATGATTAGAACCTGTCAAGGCGAGCCAACTCATCAATAAGTTTCTGATGTGTCCTTCATATGGTTGGCGTCCATAACTTCCCAACACTTGTTGACGTGGGACTCTATATGAAACTCCTTGAGGTATTCATAAACTTCTTTGTCCACCTTCTTCACTCCATAGATCTTCTTCTACTATTTCATAGCCTTTGTCATAATTTCTCTCTTGAAATCGAGGAACATCATCCAGTGAAATAAAGGCTCATTCCCATTTTTGAGAATGCTGACATTGATGGCATTCTCTTTCTCCATACTGATGACTTTGTATAATAAGGCAGCAGAGCCCTTGTATTTATCTATTTTCTTTCAACAAAGCCATGTTGCTATCCATGGTGCCTTTCAGTTAATCCACTCTAATACATAGAGAAGCCATCTTATCAATCAAGGGAAATCCCCATGTCTTCATGTCCTCAACCCAGTCCTTACAAATTTTTCCAAAACATCGCTCTTCTTGCATCTTAGTGAGTAGGGCCTTGTTCTCCTCTACAGACAAATCGAAAATTTGGGAATCTGAGGATTCGCCTACTCCAGTAGCTATGGAGACAAACATCTGCCTAATGTAATTTGACAACTCGTTCATGGCCTTGAGCTATGCCTTAGTCATTTTTAGCTCATCGAGCTCGCTGCCAATCTCTTTATTGAAGAACTCCCATAGGTATCTCTTGTATTGTGCTAGGGGCAGGCCCATTCTGAGTATAGAAGGACTGGATGATGGTCAAAAGGAGCACAAAAACTCGTACGGTATGGAGAAAGTAATCTTGCAAGTGCAGAGGGAGGTATCCATACGATGGAGGGAGAGGGCAAGTATGGATTATGGTGCCTAAACTGTTTGTACGGTGCCAAGACAATGCCCAAAGAGGTTGTACAGTGTGTGTGGGTGTTTTTGTACAGTGTAAGGTGGGGAGTATGTGCGGCAAGGATATATCTTCAGTCTGTACGAGAAGGTAGTAGGCCGTACGACACAAGAAAGTGCAATACAGTGATGAATGTGTAATGGTCATACCTAATATTGGTCGTACAACATCAAGGGGAGGCAATGTGTGGACTGTAGGTCAATACAGATGGAGGGGAAAATGTGTGGGAGAGTAAGAGGCGTTGCCTGAATGGGAGGCCATACAGTGTATGGTGGGAACTGGAGATAGATGGAGTTTGTAGGTGATGCACAAAGAGACTTTGCAGAGTAACTGATAGTGTAAATAAATAGCAAGATTTGATGTAGATAAACAACAATTGGAAATACACAAGACAAGAGAGTAGATCAAACCAATGCAATGAATATTCGCAATATGATGATGCTCTGACTTGCTAGATCCAAGCGAAATGTTACAGGCGACAGAATAGGTTGAGGGTTGAATCCCACCGAAACCGGACAAACCAAAGAGGGAAGGTCTTTCACTTCCGAAATGGTGATCCACAGAGAACTCCAACAGGAATTCACAGTACAAAGAAAATAATCCAAATTGCATACCTAAAGACTACCTACAAGTCATGCTTAAATACCACCTATTGGGGAACTTTCCGAGGGTGTACAAAAATAGCCGACGGCGACACAAACTACAGAAACAAAATAAAAATGGGTCCAAGATATATTAAATCAATAGGCCCGTTAACAAAGTTTAATTAAATACATTTATTTTATAATGGGGACATTATAGTCCTCCTGTCCCAAAATTTGCTTTTCCTCAAGCAAATGCACATCTGGTTGTAGGAAACCTTTTGTAGTCAGCTCCTTCAGTTCCGAGTCAAGCACTAAGTAAATCTTCCCGCTGAAGTAAATGATGTCATCAATAACTTTGTATCTTTCATCGCATACATAGCCATCCACCAACTCACATGCAAAAGTGTTCTTGGAATACTCGACCAATAGATGGGCCCGCCAATTATCCAAAGAATGTGGTGAGGTGTTAACTATCTTGTTTTTATTTGCAGCGTATGGGACCAAATCCTATTGAAAAATTGTCTCCATCTTCTTGATTGTGACTTCCCTCGATCCTTTATTTGACATTCTTCTTAGCAGCACCTTCTTGCCATCTGTCTTGAATGAAAAGTCCATCCTTTTGAAACTTTGGATGTGCTGGTCAAGAGTTTCCAACCACTGAATGCCCAAAATGATATCGGTATCAACCAAATCTATGACAAAGAAATCATCTGTCATGGTATAGTTTCTCATGGAAATTTGTAATCGTGGAATCACATGGGTGCAAGGTAACAAGGCTCCTCCTGCAACCTTAACCTCAAGTCCTCCATGCTCAACTGCGTGCAGGCCTTTGCTAGTGATCAAAGATGAATTGATGAAATTGAGTGTGGCGCCACTATCAATCATGATTGGGACTCGTTTTTTGTGAACTGTGCCACGAACACTGAAGATACCACCTACACTCAATGTAGTTAAGGTAGCAATGGAACCCCCTTTTTGTATCAGGGCATTTATTCTCTCCTACTAGGTAATGTCTTCATCTATTGCTGCAGGTACTTGTCCTTCGTCGTCATCAGGCATCACCTCAATGTAATGAATCTTTCCCTTGCTAAGGCAACAATGGCTAGGTCACCATGGTTCTTTGCATGTAAAACAAAGTTTTTTCCTCTGGAGTTCTTGCCAAGAATCTTCATCAATCTAAGGTTTCTTTTGAACTGTCTCCTTATCCTTGTCTTCTTGTGGGGATGGTGTTGGTGTAGCTACGTGAGTTGAGGAAGATGCGGCCATGTCACGCACCTTCTTAATAGCTTCATTGAGTGTACACGAGTTGAACCCTTTGATCGAACCTCTCAAAGGCTCCCTCAACCCATCCATGAATAACACAATTCAGCGTCTTTCAGAGATGTCTGTGAGTAGGATTGATAGCCTTTGAAACTCAATGATGTAGTTGTCTACTGTGCCCATTTGCTTTAGCTAAGCTAGATCTTTGCAGTTTTGCTCAGGATCTTTCCCATCGAAACGATCAATGAGTCTCTTAGTGAACTTGACATAAGAGGTCACTTGGTCGTGACCGAGAGTGACCAATCCATGATGCCACCAGTCATGCACCACTCCTTCCAGATGAAGAGTTGCGAACTTGATTGCTTCCTTTTCAAGCATTGGATTGAGTTGGAAATAGGTATCTACCTTTAGCACCCATGACTGTGCGGTAATGACTCCAGATCCATCAAATGGCAATAAGTTTACCTTTCTGATCTTTCTCTTGAGATCATCATTAAAATAACTTTGATTCCCCTCGCCAGAATATCTCATTCTTAGATCAACATAGTCTCTATAAGATATATCACCTTCCATATTCACGTTCTGCCAATCTTCTCGAAGTTTTTCTTGCATTTCCTCAAAAGTGGGCTCTCTTCCTTTGCATGGTGCTTCCGTCCTTGGAAGGAAGATGGGTATCAAGGGTTGAGAGCGAGAGGGTTGAAAATTTGTCCTTCCCGAAACAAAATCATCACTATGCCCATTTTGTTCTCCTGTCTTTTCCTCGACCAATTTTTGTAGAGTTTCCTGCATAAGCGTTTGGGTTTCGTTGATTTGCATTTGGTTTCTGTTCAACTCTCTCAAAAGATTCATGAGTTCTGTCATGGAATCCTGATGATCTGCCATTCTATCAATAGGGTTACTCTGCCTTCTCCTTCGAGTATTAACTTGCATTCACTTCCACAGGCGGGCAAGATCAAAAGCTCTGATACCACTATAATGTTCCCGAGTACAAGAGGACTAGATGATGGTCAAAAGGAGCACAAAAACTCGTACGATGTGGAAAAAGTAATCTTGCAAGTGCAAAGGGAGGTATCCATACGATGGAGGAAGAGGGCAAGTACGGAATATGGCACCTAAACTGTTTGTATAGTACCAAGACAATGCCCAAAAAGGCCATACGGCGTTGCCAGAATGACCATACAATGTAACTACAATGGTCGTACGGTGTTACCAGAGGGATCGTACAGTGTGTGTAGGTGTTGTCATACGGTGTAAGGTGGGGAGTATGTGTGGTAGGAATATATCTCCAGTCCATACAAGAAGGTAGCAGGTCGTACGACACAAGAAAGTGCAGTACGGTGATGAATGTGTAATGGCTGTACGGCATCAGGGGGAGGCAATGTGTGGAGTGTAGGTCAAGTATAGATGGAGGGGAAAATGTGTGGGAGAGTGAGAGGCGTTTCTTGAATGGGAGGCCATACAGTGTATGGTGGGAACTAGAGATAGATGGAGTTTGTAGGTGATGCATAGAGAGACTTTGCAGACTAATAGATAGTGTAAATAAATAGCAAGATTTGATGCAGAGAAACCACAATTGGAAATACACAGGACAAGAGAGTAGATCAAACCAACGCAATGAATATTCACAATATGATGATGGTTTGACTTGCCAGATCCGAGCGAAGTGTTACAGGTAATGGAATAGGGTGAGGGTTGAATCCCACCGAAACCGAACAAACCAAATAGGGAAGGCCTTTCACTTACGAAATGGTGATCAACAGAGAACTCCAATAGGAATTCATAGTACATAGAAAATAATCCAAATTGCATACCTAAAGACTACTTACAAGTCGTGCTTAAATACCCATTGGGAAACTTTCCGAGGGTGTACAAAGATAGCCGACGGCGACACAAACTATGGAAACAAAATAAAAATGGGTTCGAGATATATTAAAACAATCGGCCCATTAACAAGGTTTAATTAAATACATTTATTTTATAACGGGGACATTGCACATGTTGCACTGCTGAATAGTGAAGTACGATGGGTCATGCTCTACCAGACTTCCCTCCTTTTGTGCATGGGTGACCTCCAAAACATAATATCCTAACACTGCATGCTTTCCTACAAATGCCAACATTAGAGTCTTCTTCATTTTCTTTAAGGTAGGAGCTTGCTTCATTTTCTGGGAGATCAAATCCTTTGGTGGCACGCTCTCCTCCACTCTCTTTCTCTTCTAGTTCAAAGTATTCTCCAACCATGATTCAGATTGCACCACATTCAGAGAAGAGTGAAGTGTTGCACAGTCGAAGAACTTTCTTGGCATTGGTGGTCTCCATCTTCTTGCTAGAAAATGGAAATATTACAATTTTGGAGGAAGAAATATTACTTTGTGTTGTTGGTGCTTGAGGTATCTATTGTGGTAGGGATCCTCCATCATGTCCATCGTCGCCATCAGATCCGTCCAATTTAATCACTGGGATAAAGGAACCTTGCTACTTCAAATTTTCAGGATCTGCCATTTCACCCTTCTTCGCTACCTTGTCTCCCTCTTTCTCCAACTCTTCGTTGGAAACTATAACTAGAGTAGGCCCACCTCCACAAGTTGGAGAGACTTGGACGTTTCTCTTTGGAGGGTGATCTCCATCTCTGCCATCTTCTACGACTGTTTATGGTGGTCCGACTAAGGTACTTGTAGTTGCAGCTATTGTAGCTATTGAGATTGCGGGAGAGAACTGCGCAAGATGAGAACCCGATGGTGAATCACTTGTCCTCTTTCTCTGAACTCGGGTCCACTCGACCCAATTACAGTTCTTTTGCTAAATCCTATTGTCAATACCTCCAAATTACTAACTGCTGGGCCGAGGGGAGGAGTAGAATCAATAGGTGTATTCTTCACCTCATTCAAATAGGTAGAAGACTACATGAATTGCCCATCATCTACAACTCCCTCCATGTTTATGAAATCAATAGGTGTATTCTTCACCTCATTCAAATAGGTGGAAGACTACATGAATTGACCATCATCTACAACTCCCTCCATGTTTATGTTCACACCATAAAGCTTTAGTTGATCCACTATCATCCTTGAAAAGAATCTTTCTCGGCTCTCAACTTCATCCTTGCAGTTAGCCCAATAATCTTCTAAGGCCAGAACATGCTTGTAAGAAGGGCCTAGCTGCAAATTGTCTTTTATATAATCCACAGGGTCGAATTACAATCTGATTACCTCATAAGAGATTGGCTTGTATCTATCTTCAAAGTTCTTCACTACATTCTTCACGTTCGACCTCGAGGCACGTGAATAAGCTCCAACTTATATCAGGAATGGGATTCTTGCTTTCTTCACGACCGAACAGAGCTCATTAACTTCCATGATCTGCCTGCACATTTCTACCCATACTATTTGGTCATCTGAAGATCAGGGCACCTTCCACGGAAATCTATCAAAACACACTACTCTGAGGTAAGAGAAGGTTGGAAACTGAATGAAGAAACTCTCAAACTGAAGTACCATTTCCATAGCTCCTAGAGAGACACGATGCTCAAGGCACCCGTGCAACATACAGAAAATTCACATCATGAATGCATCAATTATCTTTACAAAATCTACATATCTCCTATGCAGCTGGAGGCATGGGTAAAAGTCATAAACCAAAATATCTTCGTTGAATTCCTGTACATGCGGCAATCTTGGGTACAAATCGATGGTCACCAAGGCATAGATTAGGTATGACATAAAAACTCCATTTGGGCCTTAGTGCTCTGGAGCTAGCTAGAGAGGTTGTCGCTCATGATTTGAGCCCAATCTACATGCTTTCTTTTTGCGCACACGGCTTGCACCATATAGAAGTAGTGCACAAAATTCAGAGAATCCTCCTTGCCCTTCAGCTGGCAACAGAACCATTATGTGGATAATCTCTCTCTTTAAGTTCGTGCCATACAAAGTCTTTGGCACTTTGCTCTTTCTTCCTAGAGTGGTCTATAACCAAGAGGTCATCATATCTCCTTTGTGCAAGGTCTTCTTTCCCTTGAACATGGAGGCTGAATTCCGGAAGTCCATGTTGCTCTAGACATCCCTCACTGACAGTCTGAAACTGGTCTATAGCGTGTTTCGGTCGAGGGTGAGGAGTACTTCATCTCCAGGCATCTTTATTTGCTTGGTGCTGGGATCATAGTGCGATATGCATTCCATGATAAGCTCGAGCGCTTGAACTGCAACTGGAAACATGGCCGCTTCAACTAAGCCGCTTTCCTTCAACCTCTGTGTAATAGGGTGAATTGGGTCCACATTCAGCCTTTGATGCAAATCACCCAAATCATAAAGCATCTATGAAGTATCACTTAGATTTTTCAGTGTGCAATCAATCCCGTTGAGACTGTCATAACCCATAAACCTCACAGCCATGGCTTTCTATAACACTCGAGCAAGCAACTGAATTACAGATTTTGAAAATGGCCATTAGGGAGAAGGAATGATCAACTTTTGCCAGGTGGATTTTACTTTATATATCTCCTTTTTTGATCGTTGGCTCAAAATCCATGCAATTGGATTTTCATTTATTTCTGGCATGCTCAAGGCTTTCAACGATCGGACTTGCATTAACTCCAGGCTTAATGGGCAGAAAAATGATGTCATCCGCGCCTTGCTGTACAGCGTGTTTAAGGAAAAGATCAAATCGTTAAAAATCTGCCGACTTGAAATGGAGAGGCAATAGTTCTAACTTCCTGACACAAAATTTGGCCAAGGCATGAAATCTTTGTCGAGCTCTGGATTTTTGGCTTCTGGCGGAGACTGCCTTTCTTTCTGCTTTGTAGAGTTGGTTGTCCAATCGAATGGGATGCTCTTTTCCGTCTTTTCTATTTGATAGACTCTATAGAGTATCATTTTATTTTATACTTTTTAAGTGTTTGAGCTATTTATTATGTTGCTAAAGCTCCTAAATGTTCTTTAAGCCGTAGTTGTAAAATTCAGGCCTGATAATTTCAAAAACTTGACAAAAAACTGAGCGTATTTGTTGAACATTTGAAAACATATATTACTAAATTTGTAGAACATATTACTGATTTTCACTACATATAAATCAGCATCAGTGTTTAATGTATATCATAGACCAGAAAATGAGCTCAACCTCTAAAACATATGATCTTGAAGTTTCAGTATTAGTAAAAATATATAAATCATAAATTTCTTCTAAAGACAAACTCAAAAAAACATATTGCCACTCTAATGGTATTATGGTAGTGGATGGTATAGCTGCAATATCCTCAATAGCTTCATTCATAGTGGTAGTATCAAGCTACGTATTCAGGCAACTTGCCCTTGATGGGTTACCATGTTTGCCTTATGTCTGTTCATACACTGTCATGTTCACTTTCTATTCAGCTGCCTCCTCCAAATTAGCTATATGTTGCAAGTGGATGTATAAGAATTGCAATTTTGAATTTTCAAATGGAATTTTGACAAATTAGTAAAATAGTAAACATTAAAATATTTGAATCCTACTGAAATTCGAAGTGAACATTCAACATTAACAATTTAGGATTATAGTCTGAACAATGAAAATGTCAAATTCAAATTTTTTGTTATATTCAGGATTTTATCAAGATGATTACAATGAGTAGAATAATGTCAAAATAACTAAATGTAGTGAAGGGAGACCTTTAATCATGCCCAAACTACTCATTAGAACTACTGAATTACACATGGTCAATCTCTGCCAAACTAATACCAACCAGCCCTGCCCCCTGTAATTGTAGCTTCCTTGCCAATTTGTGCTGGTTCCTTTGGCTCTACATCCCATTGTGAAACTGGACTTTCTTTGTATACAAATGTCTTCACATCATTAGGACACGAAGCACTATGTATATCTCTAGTACTTAGTGCTAATTGACTTTAAAACTAATCATAAAATTCGGAAACCTTCAAAATTAGATGAATCGATACTACTTTTAATCAACTCATTGCAGTTTTTTCTCGCTTAATTTTTCCTCTCTGGGCTTGCCAAGTGAAATTGATTTCAATGACTTCTTTTCTGTAAGTTTAACTTTTGATTACGCCTCAGGTTCTGGCAACTGCATGGAGAGAGATTGTTGTACAGAGAAGGACGAGTCCCATTTTGCTTTAAATTTTGGAGTCTGAGTTTCACAATTTTTGGCCTTCATGTTCAATCTTAACCATTTTTTAAGGTTGTCATTTGTTTAAATCAGCGAACTGCCTGATTGGCTGAATCATTCTTGACAGGCATTTATATGGTCGTGTTATATGCAAAACAGTCTGCGGGTTCTATGTACTAATTAATTTCCATTTTTTATGTTAAGTTTCAAGTCGTCATTGAAGTCCTCGTAGGACTAATGAATCATGACATTTATGTAGAGATAACTTACGAGATGAGATTGAGGAGAGGTTTTAATAATAAAAGCATGTCTTAGATCACTTATGTAATCAACAATAGGTCTTAATTTTCTCTTGTTCTGGTTGTACCTCCAGCACCTTTGCCACAGATGGTGTGGTCGCTTGACTCCAGCAGAAGTTGCAGAAAAAGTTAAATACTTCTTCCGATATTATTCTTTAAATCGACATAAGATGACAACCTTGACCCCTTCGTACCATGCTGAGGTGCGTACATCTATCATTTGGTTTTAGAAGTCATTTTGTTTCTTACATAAAAACCTACCGTAGAAGCCATATGGATGCACATTGCAAGACTGTTTTACGAATTGATCAAGAGTTCTAATATTCGTTCTTCAACGCATGACTCTGGCACGTTAAACATAAGTCAAGGAAAAAATTAAAACTGCTTGTGCTTCTGTAGGATGTCCTAAAGGTTATAAAGACTTATTTAGTTTAGAGCATGTAACCCTATCTCATGCTCAACATTGAATGAGAGAATCCAAGATTCCTTTTGTAAGCTAAATTGGGTTTCCTCTAATTGTTTTGGATCTTGCATTTGATCGCAGAGTTATTCTCCAGAGGACAACCGGTTTGATCTTAGGCAGTTCCTCTATAATACTCGTTGGCCTTGGCAGTTTCGAAAAATAGATGAACTTGTAGAGCAAGATCAGGTTATCAATGGTCCTTACACAACGTGTGATTGTCCAACACAAGTAGAAATTGCAAGTGCCCGTGGCTCTGGTATGGGTGTGCCAGCGGCAAATTCAGCAAACCCATCTGCTGGGATTTAGTAATTGACCTCAAAGATCTCGCTTGGCTGCTTACGCTTTGTATTGTATAAATATTCGGCTATCCAGTGTTCTATTATCATTGGATATCTTAGTGGACTCAAGAGACTTTTGGCCCAAGCTATATGTCACAGGAAACTCGCCTTATTTTATTGAAGATTTAGTTATGGGATAGCCCGTTGTGAACTGATATGCTATTTATAGCCTTTGTTCTTTAACATTATTCTGATCGTGATGACGACAGTTTCTGCTTGCATGTTTATAATTTGGTTTTGGCCTTTAAACAAATCATATTCTAATTTCGATTTCCCTTCATAGATTTATCCATGTATGGGAGAGTATTTTTTTTTTAATAGATGTATTTAAATTTTAGTAGAAACTTCCCTATTTACAATCTATTATATTGTTTCCACTTTTTTCTCATGTCTAGATGTAGACTGGTAGGCCGATTGGTAGGCCGAGCAATAATAAGTCCTAGGGGTAGAGGTGAATCGAGGAATGGTTAATCAACAGAGATGATTGAAAAACAAATATTGATCGAGTTTCTCACATGATATGTTTAATATTACAAAATCATGTGTTTAACAAAATAATTTTAAGCTTGAGATAACTACATAATATTATTGTTCACAAAATGTCAAAAGAGTTTATAACCACTTTTGATGAACACAAAAGACTTAATCCAGTTTAAAATTAGTTTAATAAGTTTTACGGGTGGCCTTTTAACCAATTTTTGCGAGCAATTACTATTTAACTTAGATGGCTATTATCTATGGTGTTGGTGGTCGTTTAGAATAATTTGTTTTTCTACTTAGTCTTAGAAAAATCTAAAATTTGTTTATTTCCTTTATAAGAAGCTACAAAAATACTTAAGAAAAAACATTTCTTTGTAGTATCTAAAACAACAATAATAGTATAGATTGTAGAAATAGAAATAGAATAATGAAATAGTAAGGATAGAAACAATTAATTGATCATCCTCTTTTTTAACTCCATTGCAATCTATTAGAATTGGCCCTTGTGAAAAGATTTTATATATTGTCAAATCTTGATAAATTAAGACCAATGAGCTCATTTTCAACTTGCATATTCTTATTTTGCTTCACAAAGAGACCCTTTGAAAAAGTCTAAATGTCATTTAGTATGTTGAAGATGCAGTGTGATATCAAAGATCTGAAGAAATGGACAAAATCAAAGTACCAACAATTTCATCTCACCTAGCAAGTTATATTCTTCTTTCGACAACACTTTTGGGTTCTCAATCTATGTGGAATTTGATCCATTCCAATATCAACTTGAGCAATATGACATCTATTTGTGATTTCTCTTCATGATGATTAAATGCATTCAGAACAACATTTGAAAAATATATGCTAAAATCATAAAATAGAGGAACAACAATTTATCTTTGACAATACAAGCAATTGACCCCTTTATTCAAAAGAAAGTTCCTTATTTTTAGGAAATTTACAAAAGAATATGCCAAAAGTACTAAAACTGAGTTAGACTAAAATTACAAGTGAATTTGTAGATCAAGAGCTCTTGAATACCTTTATGATGTCACAAGAATCACAAAAACAAGGACAAGAACAAGAATCGTGAGCTTAAAGGATAAGAAACTAGATTTCACCACAACAATCAAAAATTGGTATCAAACAAAAAACTAGAAAAAATATTTTTCTTAGCTACTAAACTTACAAAGCTAGCTTTTTGGTGATGTCTTGTTTTCATAACATAGCCCAAATGGTTTCTTGTATGTGCAAATTTTAAATTGAGGGCCATGTTTGGGCATATGAAGGGCAAGGTTGGCCCTTGGTATTGGTCGTCGAACTCCATTTGACCAAGTGGGTTCAAGTAGAGCTCTTAAAGTTAGAAAAACACATGTTCTTAGTTGTTACATTTGGCAATGGATCGAGGTGGAGCCTTGGAGACAAAAAAAGGGACATTCCACACATGACTTTAGATCATTTTCTAAAAAGCAACCAAAATTCTCAATTTATTGTAATTAATGATTAATTAGAAAAAATAATGTATTCATTTTATTTTAATTTTTAATTAATTGACAATTTCAAGAAATGGTACATTTTGGGTGTTCTGTAGACATTGCTTGAATTTAGCCCTCTTGTTAGCTACATGATCATGGAAGATGCTTATTTGAAATTGATTGCCAAATGAAGACCAATTTTTTTTAATTAAGTAAAACAGGTTTTGAAGTGTGCCTGAAACCCTTTGCACATCAAAATACTTTCAATGGAGCCCAAACAAAAGATACAATAGACCAGAAGTGAAATAGATCACCAACCAAAATAAGGTGACCAAGGTGGCCTCACAGATAACACAGTACACTTTTGCCACCTAATAAAACTCAATAGAACCATTTAGAACCCTTTAATCCCAAAAGAGTGAGATCTAAGAAGTCAATCAGATGACTATTGGGAACGTTTGTATTTTTTTCCTTTAACCTTTGTCCAACCTTCCTCCACTAGAGAAGCCTCCTCCCAAACCAAAGCATCGACATCTGACCCAACTGGAGAAACAAGCAAAACCTCACTAGAAAAAATTGCCCATAAGAACTCAACCCATAGAGGAAGGGGCACCCTCGACATCTACAACCAACAATGAATCAATAGCCTGGTCAGGCAGGGCAGAGCTACAGGCACTTGCAGCAACCACAGTCTCAAGGGAAACCATAGAAGCAAAGTCTTTAAGGATAGAATAATGTTGAACCAAAGCCCCAGACCACCAAGAAGGTCTTTTCTTTGATTTCCTCATTTTCGTAGGGCAATGCGTTGCAATATATCCTGTCCTGGAGGAGACCTTAAAATGCAAAGGAATTCCTTCATAGTCTAGAGTATGAATCCAAGAACCATTAGGGACCTCAAATTTGATCTTCTCAGGGAGGCCCTAAAAAGTATCAACCACCACGAGGATGTGAGCATAAGTAGTATGCATGATATCAGAAGATTTAGAATCCACCATTTGGAAGTCACCTGTGGCATCACCCACAGCTTCAAGAATCGAATCCAGCCACAGGTGAAGGTGAAGATTCGAGAGCTTGACCCAAAGAGGCATACAAGAAAAAGATTCATATGTAGAGTCGAAACCCTCCTGTCAGGGTTTGGCCAACAAAGGGTAATGATCCTCCTAACTAAATTGACTACACAAAATAGCCCTCCTGTTGTCGACAACATCAAATTTTACTATGAAAAAACCCTTAGCCATAGGGTAAATTTGGACAAATTAAAAAATCAACAGGTCTCAATGCTTAGAAATCCAAGCATGAAGAGCCTGAAGGGAAGGCCATAAGCCTTGAAATCTGAAAATAGTTGCCCTCTCAAACATGTCCTCAATTGTATGAGTAATTTCTTCGGCAATATCATCCTCCAACTCCAACCAAATAGGTTTGCAAACCATGACAGGAGTCACAACCAAGGAAAAAATTGGGCAATCCACAGTCAGAACCCCCAAACCATGGACAATGGCTTCAAAATCTACCACATCCACAAAAGAGGCAACATTGCCACCAACAACAGAAGCATAAAACCTAACACCTGATCTACCGTCAGAAGAAACAGGTCGAGCGGATGCAACCCCAATGGCCATTTGGCCCAAGTGATGGAGGGAGCAGCGAGCTAGGAGCAGCCAATAAAAGTGCAAAATAATGAAGACCAATTGTTGATTTCAAAAAGAAAAGTCTTTAATTGATTAAATAAAACAATTCATGCCCAATGGTGTAGGTTCTTACACCAATGATGCAAATGGGTACAATGATGTAGTTTGCAAAATATTTTCTTGAGGTGTTGATTTCATCTCATCAACACTTGTGGATACAACTAACCCTAACAATGGTGTATCCTATGTATGGATATGTACAATTAGGACTCCATACAATTGTAAAATAAAATGTCTTTCAAGATACTCTTAAATCCTAAAAATATGCTTGAAATTTTGCCTCCAATATATTGTTACACATATGCAAATAGGCCTTATAAAGTTGCCACAATTTAACAATGATGTTCATTTTGTCTTAACGTGTATTGAAGAAAAGCTTCTACCCAATTATCTCTAAGATTTGAGAAGTGACTTACAAACTTGAAGCTCTAATACCATGTTAGAGTCATTCATGGATTCAACACCTATAGATCACTTGTGAAACCAAAAGATGTCTTCATTAATATATTGTCTAATTATGTGCTTAATGACTAAATTTATTTTGAAGGCAAAATTTGCATGTGCTATCTGGCTTATATAAGGTTAGTATGTAAGATTAGACAAAATTGGGGCAATATCTCAATCCTTTGAGATGAGATGACTCAAGGTCAACCAAGACCTTGAATGATTCTTACTTCCCTAACTAAACAATTGAGCATGTGCAAAAAGACTCTCAATCTACCTTGCTAATGCTAGAAAGTGGTAAAATGGATTGGAAAAAAACCTTATTGACATCAATAACCAATGTTTTTATCGCAGTTAAAGTAACACTTTGAAAATTCAACTTTCCAAGAAAGTTTCATTCTCTTTACCATTGGTGATATCCATTTCCCATATTATATTTGTATTTATTATTTATTTCCTTATCTCAATAAGATAATATTATATTATTTTCTTCATTTTATAGGAAAAAAAATTCAAATTTTATTTTACTTATATGGAGTCATGCCAAAAAAAATTTAAATTAATAAAAGCAATTCAATTGTATGACATTTCTAGACAACACAAAATATAGATTGTAATACAAATTACAAATGATAACATAGATGCATTAGTGTTTGAACTACAAAGCTTCTATACTTAAAAATAATTTCAACTCTAGTGTGATGTCCTTTTTGTGATATGACATTTAATTTATAAATTAAACAAAACATAACAATTATTACCATTTAAAAAGGCATGAAATGAAGAGTTGTGATTCCTTGGAACTTGAGATAGTAAAGGGAGATCATTTAATTTAAGGACATCCATTCTTCAATTAATAATCATTGAAATAAGGAAGCAATCAATCAGTTTAGAAATGAATAATTATTTTCCAAAGATAATAATTAAGTATGAATAGGTGTACTTCTTTCAAAGGGATAGAAATCATGAGAGGTTGTGAGTCCCTTGAGAATAAGATATAAAAGGAAGGTCATATTCTCGAGAGGAGATCATCAAATGAAGAAGGAAGAAAAAAATTAAGCATGTGAATCAAGTAAGGATTAATAGATAGGAATCATAAGAAAATTTTAAAAGTAAGTATTTCAAAGGGCACATAGAGGCTTCACTTTGTGAACTTGGGTTATAGCACGTGTATTGGTAGCATACTAAAGAATCTCCTTATTCTAAAAATATATTGTCCTATAATCCCTTCTTCTTACCCACTCCTAATACACAAACCAAGCTAAAATCCCTCTACTTTTGGCTAGATATTTTTTTCTTTAGCATTTTTCATAGCTCTTTATATTTATATCTATATTCAAACCATTGTTAGCTATTGCAAGCATCTTAACCCTATTGGAGCTTTTCAAATTTTGAGTTAACTTTACATTTGAAGTATCTCGAGTAGTTCTCTCTATCGACCCTCACAAGTCATCACTAAACTTTTGTGTTTAATCAAAAGTATGGAGAGATGTTTACAAAGGTTGAAGCTACATAAGTTTTCTTTCAAATGTGGTCAAAACTTAGATCAAACTTTTTCCATAGGTCATTATGAGATTTATATGATTTGATCCCAAAAGAGTGAACCATAAGTTTCCACATAACATTTGAAAAGTTCTTAATAACTCAATTTGTCTTGGTTACTATATATTTTGGTTACATCATTCCAAAATGTGCAACTTATCTTAGTACAATTCAAAATAAATATATAGTAACGATCTTTTAATTCACTAAAGTCTTCGACTTTTATGTCACCTTTATTTACAAAAGATAATGCTTAGTTAGACAAATAGTCTACCTCTTTATTACCTTCTCAGTGTTGGAAATATAAGAGGAGTAACTAAGAGGGGAGGGGTGAATCAATTACCATAAAAATAAATCCCAGATCCCTTAGATGTCAGACTACTGAAAATATTGATGCTCAGTAAACACACAATCACTCGGTTTAAACTAGAAAATGTTGTAACTTGACAAACACTGAAGCAACTTGGCAATTGTTTAACATGAAAATCTTAAGATATTATCTATGATTAATCTTACTTTACTTAGTTACATACACATAAAATAAATAGCATGAACACAAGTGACACCAAGATTTAACGTCGAAACCCAATTTGTGAAAAACCTCCAATTCCAACTAGTTATTGATTTTCACTCTTCTGAAGTGAGCCCTATTAGGATTCAACCTTGTTAAAGGTTACAAAACACACTGTTAGGTGTGACCCTATTAGAGGATTTGATCACCCTATCAGGACTGGCCTTATTAGAGGTCTTTAAGACACTTCAAATAGAAATGTCACCTTGTTAGAGGATTTAAAAATAGTTGTTAAGCCAACTCTATTAAGAGATTTAGATCATTGCTACAATGGTTAGAAAGTAACAATGAAATAACCTAATTTCTGATGTAACTGAATTGTTGATTACAAATCTCAGTTTTGGCTTATATACTTGATCCTTTTTAATTGAATGTATTTTTGCATCTCAACAAGGATATTATGCTCATCCTTCTAATTTGCTTCCTCTAAGCATCTTCAAATCTTCTATTTATGTTCCACACTTTCAATTCTCAACTTGATCTTATATTTATATCTTTCACATTGTCAAGTCAACTTGAATACAACTTAGAATACTTAATATTCATCTCCTCAATGGCTAGAACCAACAAATAAATTAATTGAACTCAATATGCCAAAACAAGAAAATCCTTTGTTAGTCGATTTTGCTCAATAGACACTAACTCATAAACAATTTTCCTGTGTTAAGCTGCATATTCATAGAGTTCCTTTGGTAACCAAGTTAGTGTAGTTAACACTAGTTCTATCCAACTCTTCGTTCATTAACCGGGTGAGCTCAGTTAACACTGGTTCCATCCAACTCTTCCTTCATTAATCGGGTGCACTTGGTTAACACTCATCTTTTGCAAACTTCTCTTTGACACCCGAGTGAACTGGCTAGTCACTATCTTCTGAACTTGACAAACTCTGGAATGCTCAAAAAATATAGGAAATTGTCTTCATCGCTTGAGTGAGCTAGACATACATTGACTGGCAATGATATGACATATAGTGTAACATCAAAGACAATACATAATTAACCAATTTTTTTCAACACCCACTTCATATGAGTAACTCTAAATTTAACCAAATCTTCTAGTTGATCACTAATCAAAATTATCTACTTGTTCAAATACCAAGCCTTTGTATCCCCTTTCCTAATTGCTTGAGTGATAATATGTCAATCACTTTCTTAATCTAATCTCCTTACCCCTAAATGTTTTGCCACCTTATTTGTTGTTAATGTTGCCTCATCCTTTGCAACATTATTGGTACCATCTTCTAACCTCTTCCCTCCTAAAGCCATAGTCTTCTCATTACAATCATGAATAATAAAACTTGCTCCTGAAGGCCCCATTTTATCTTTAGATGCCCCATTAAAGATAACCTTCCACCACCCAATTTGTGGTTTCTACCAGACAATTGGATTACCACCACAAATACTTGGAGAAACTTGGTACTCTCCATTAACAATGTATTTAACTATGATTTTAGTTTAATACCAAATCAGCCATTTATTTTGTAATTTATACTTTTGAACTACAAAAAATGAGTAGAATTTGGTCGTTTTTAGTCACATAGTTGTTTATTTGCCAAATTTTAATAGTGATTACAAATAATGACCCCCCAAAAGATGAGAAAATTATGGAAGGATGCCAGATGTTTGTTAATCCTAGGTATGGGTATTTCATCATGCATTGCATTTGAAAACTTGAAAAGATGTGACAATAAAAATTGCAAAATAGATTATTTAAAGTAGACAAATTAAGATATGCATCTAAATTTAAACCAAATGATAACACCTTAGCTATTTGGTTCCTATACCCATCAAAGAATATACATGTAACAATTGAGAAATTTCAAGATATTCTTGGTCATTTTATGGTTTATAGATTGGAGAATGTAACTCCCAAACAAGTTGTAGATTTAATGTTAATACTATAATCTTTAACCAACCCAACGTTGAAGAATTATCTCATCTAGTTGCATAGTTGAAGACCTAGAACAAGGAGCTCAAAGAAATATCAAGTTTTTCACCTGGGAAGGATCTATTATGGGAGTTTGAATTGGGAATTTCTAAAATGGAAGTTGATTCTAGTTTGGAAAATGGAGAAAATAATAGAAGTATAATCACAATCAATTTTTGCTTAATAGAAAAACAATTCTTCGAACAAATAGTTGATGGTTTCTAGATATAAATTGGCTCGAGATAATTATAGCCAAGTTTTAACAAACTCTACCCAATTTAGAACTCATTGATGAAAGGTATCAAAATATTATAAAATTTATTCAATAGCAAAGAAATTTAGAATTTGATTTGAAGATAGCTCTCAAAATATTATACAAAAAGTTACTTCTACAGTGTGTGTGATTGTTGTGAAAGGAAAAGCAATAGATGTTGATTAGTAGGCTAAAAAGGTTAAAAGGGTTAATGAGGCTAGTAGCACAATAGATGAGGTGGATTCTCACTTGGTGTAGCATGTTAAGTTTCACCAACATATAGTGAGAGCTTATAAAAGGTTCAATATCTTGAAAGACACGACCTCTTCCCCATTTATTAGTTCCTACCTTTGGCAGGAAAGTAATGGACTCATGAGGTTCCACATTAGTTACATAATCTAAAAATTTCAACATATACTAATGTTTGCAAAAGCTATATTAATTTGCATATTTTTTTGGAATTGAAAAATACAATTTTTAAAAAATTGTATTGGCTCATGATGAAAAAGGAAATGAAAAAATTCAATTTCTTCAACAAAAATACAAATATTTTTTCTAACACTTCTATTAATGAATGCATTAATTTCAACTTTATCTTTTCCACATTTGTGACAAGCGGATAAACTTTTTTTAAAAAATAATCATTTTTCTAACACCTCTATCAATGAATGCATTAATTGCAACTTTATCTTTTTCATATTTATGACAAATGGATAAACTTTTTTTTTTTTTAAAATCATTTTTACTATCCACCTCACAAATATGTCTAATCAATATTAATTATTCCTATCTATTTTTCTTACAAAGTTCAAATATAGACTTCAATGTTTTATATTTCTTATTTTAAATATATTTATTACTAGTTTTGCATTGATGTTTATTTTTGTAATTTGTAAAATGTTATTTAAATATAGATATTTTAATCAGATATGAAGTTAAATATATTTCTTATTTTAAACACATTTATTATCTTCTACTGTTTTACAATTTTGCCCAATTTTTTTAATACAATTAATATTACCCCTCAAACTTACTACATATCTTGGTACTTTGATTTAAGTAATCAACATTTTTTTTTAAACTAGCACTTGCACCCGAAGTAGGTGCAAGGGGTACGCCGATAGTAAAAAACTATAAGTTTCCATAAGATGGCTTTATAACTTGTCGTTGAATGCCCAAATACAACATAATTCAAAACCTTAAGACACATCAATTGTTGTTTTGTCATTAGGCATGATTTCTTCAATGAAGCCAAATTATGTTTGATATGTTCTTGTAGCTACAAACATGGTAAGGTTAGTGTTATGCATTATTTTCCTACTCGAATAATAAACATGGGCATCATATGTTATTTTAACTATAATTCTAATATAAACTATTTCTATTTTTAGATATATCCCATGTAAAGCAAATAAAGAGTTAATTTATCATTCGAATCAATATGAGTTTCAACATATTAATCCACACATAGAAGCAAACAATGTCATACTTTACATCTTTAAATTTGGTTTACATGGACTCTTAATGAACTACTTGTTTGATTTACCTTGTGTGGGTTCTTTACGGATATGGAAGTTCGTGTTCAACAAATTAATGCATAGTTTGGTTTGGATGATTTATAAAAGTTGGAGTTTTATCCTTACCTTTCTCTTATTTCTTTTACATTATCATTAATAATAAATTGGAAAATCATATAAATGATAGTACATGATTAAAACATTAAATTTCTTAATATTCACTTTGGTACATGTATGGTAGTTTGGCCTTTGTTAGCTATGTGTATATAATATTATCTACATAAATAAATAGATATAATCATACTAAGCTTTATGAATGAACTCACTCTTATGGAAGATCAAACTTTGTCTCTTTTCAATGAGAAAATTCTTATCTTTTTATTATAGTTACATTAATCCATGTCAAGTAAAATTCATTGATTCTTCTTTCATAAGTAATGGTTAGGAAGAACTCATATCTCAAAAGAATGAATGGAACATTTAACACTTTATTGCATCTAGGTGATGCTCGCAAAGATGAAGAATTAGATCTTCCCAAAAGATCATCCATATCGAAAAAACATTAAAATATTAGACATTCACAATAATTATCTCAATATCCTTAACAATAACCACAATTTATACTTAACTATCAAATTTCTTCTCCAAATAAAATAATTCCTCCTAAATAAACCAATCCAAAAGAAAAGGAATGAATAACTACCGTAACCCTAATATTGCCTAAATTACATTGTATTACATGATGGAAATCTAATTTTGAAGCTTATTAAATAGACAATAGATGTAAGATCTCTTAAAAAGTCATTCAAACTACTATTAAATGTTTTATAAAAACTTATAATATCAAATGCAAAATTCCTTTCGATTATTTTATCTAATCTAAATTTTAAAAAGTTTTAGTTACAACCATGAGAAGACTTTGCATTCCTTTTTATCTATAATTATATCAAAGCAACATTTTCTTGATAGTTTCTTGTCTTTGTAGAATTTTATACTAGATGTATGACAATGTCATTTTCATAGATTGTGCGGAAGATGTGTAAATTTATTTATTTCTCTAACTAGTTCACACAAACCCATCTCTCATGAGAATGAATGGAACACTTAGAACTCATTGGATCTAGGTGATGCTCACAAAGATGAAGCACCAAGGCTTCCTAGGTGGTCACCCATCCTAGTACTACTCTAGCTCAACTGGACTTAATGATGAAGTTTCCTCCATGGTT